>CM068367.1:333019507-334290261 GCA_034769895.1 Magicicada septendecula
GTCTTTCTACTTATTGCTTCAGCATTAACCACAGTACTGTGGTCACTAACGTATACCACCTCAAGTTTTCGCACTAGATTTTCACCGATGATGGCAGTCGATGGCACTGCCGAAAAGTCTGGTTTTGCAGAAAACATTGGACTACGGCTAAAGAGCCCGGGAAGCAATTATAACAAAAAACTACTTCTTTGTTGCAGATAACGTAGTACACATATAAAAAATTCTCCCCTCCCCCTTCAACTATAATTTTCATTTATAGAAAATTACCCCCACCCCGTTCAACTAGCCTCTTCATTTATAGATATTTCATCTACGTTTCTACAGTGGATTATTATGATCTTCTTATCAGGATACATTATTTATCAAAATTAAGTACTTTGCTCTTGTTAAAACATAAAAGGTTGCAGGTAAACCACCCTTTCCCTTAAACGATCTTCACCAAAATCAATAGGCCTTGAGTACTCTACAACTCAGGCATATATGCAAAAAATTATTTGATACTGTGTGAATTTACGGCAGTTATCGTTCGACATAAAAAATTACTCTCGTTAAAACATAAAATGTTGCAGGTAAACTACCCCTTTCCCTTAACCGATCTTCACCAAATCAACAGGCCTTGAGATCTGTATAATTCAGGAACGTATGCAAAAAATTATTTGATTCTGTTTTAATGTGCAGCAGTTATCGTTCGTCACAAAAAAAATACTCTTGTTAAAACATAAAACGTTGCAGGTAAACTACCCCTTTCCCCGTAACCGATCTTCACCAAAATCAATAAACCTTGAGTCCTCTATAATTTAGGAATGTATGCAAACATTTATTTGATTATGTTTCAATTTACGGCAGTTATCGTTCGTGATAGAAAATATCGGTATGGAGAACATGTTCTAAGATTTATATTTAAAATCATTTTCGAAATGAAATATTTTCATAGAAACTACTTCTTTCTTCAGCCTTAACCACAGTACTGTGGTCACTATCGTATACCACCTCACGTTAGTGCACTCGATTTTCACTGATGATGATAGTCGATAGTACGCCGAAACGTTTGGTTTTGTAGAAAACATTGGACCACGCCAAACAGCCCGGGAAGGAATTTTAACAACAAACTACTTCTTTGTTGCCGATAACGTAGTACACATGACATATAAATAAAAATTATCCCCTCCCCCTTCATCAATCAATTTCATTTATAGAAAATTACCATCACCTCTTCATTTATAGATATTTCATTTACGTTTCTACAGTGGATTATTATGATCTGCTTTTCAGGATATTTTATTTATCAAAATTAAGTACTTTACCCTTGTTAAACCATAAAACGTAGCAGGTAAGGTAAACTACCACCTTCTCTTAACTGATCTTCACCGAAATCAACAGAACTTGAGTCCTCTACAATTCAGGGCTCTAGCAAAAAATTATTCGATTCTGTTAGAATTTACGGCAGTTATCGTTCGTCATGAAAAAATTTCTCTTGTTACAATATAAAATGTTGCCGGTAAACTACCCCTTTCCCTTAACCAATCTTCACCAAAATCAACAGGCATTCAGCTCTCTACAATTTAGGGACGTATGCAAAAACTTATTTGATTATGTTTGAATTTACGGCAGTTATCGTTCGTCATAGAAAAAATTAACCTTGTTATCACATAAAACGTTGCTGGTAAACTACCCCTTTATCTTAACTGATCTTCACCAAAATCAATAGGTTTTGAGTCCTCTACAATTCAGGGATGCATGCAAAACATTATTTGATTCTGTTTGAATGTGCGGCAGTTATTGTTCGTCATAGAAACAATTACTCTTGTTAAAACATCAAAGGTAGCAGATAAACTACCCATTTCCCTTAACTGATCTTCACCAAAATCAATAGGCCTTCCGTACTTTACAATTCAGGAATGCATCCAAAAACTTATTCGATTCTCTTTCCATTTACGGCAGTTTTCGTTCGTCATAGAAAAAATTACCCTTGTTAAAACATAAAACGTTGCAGGTAAACTACCCCTTTCCCTTAACCGATCTTCACCAAAATCAATAAGACTTGAGTCCTCTACAACTCAGGCACATATATAAAAAAATTATTTGATTCTGTTTGAATTTACAGCAGTTATCGTTCTTCATGGAAAACGTTCTCTTGTTACAACATAAAATGTTGCAGGTAAACTACCCCTTTCCCTTAACCGATCTTCAACAAAATCAACAGACCTTGAGTACTCTACAATTCAGGGCAGTATGCGAAACATTATTTGATTCTGTTTGAATTTGCGGCAGTTATCGTTCGTCATAGAAACAATTACTCTTGTTAAAACATAAAATGTGGCAGGTAAACTACCCCTTTCCCTTAACCGACTTTCACCAAAATCAACAGGCCTTCAGTCTTTTACAATTGAGGAACGTATGCAAAAAAATATTTGATTCTGTTTGAATGTGCGGCAGTTATCATTCGTCATAGGAAAAATTAGTGTTGTTAAAACATAAAATGTTGCAGGTAAACTACCCCTTTCGCTTAACCGAGCTTCAACAAAATCAATAAGTCTTGAGAACTCTACAATTCAGGGCTGTATGCAAAACATTATTTGATTCTGTTTGAATTTGCGGCTGTTATCGTTTACCATAGAAAATACTCTTGTTAAAACAAAAAACGTTGCAGGTAAACTACCCCTTTCCCTTAACCGATCTTCACCAAAAACAATAGGTATTGAGGACTCTACAATTCAGAGTTACATGCAAGAAATTATTAGATTATGTTTGAATTTGCGGCTGTTATCGTTTGCCATAGAAAACAATTACCCACGATTAAAAAAAAAAATGTTGCACGTAAACTACCCCTTTCCCTTAACCGATCTTCACCAAAAACAATAGGTCTTGAGTACTCTGCAAATCAGGGCTGCATGCAATACATTATTTGATTCTGTTTGAATTTGCGGCTGTTATCGTTTTCCATAGAAAATACTTTTGTTACAACATAAAACGTTGCAGGTAAACTACCCGTTTCCCTTAACCGATCTTCACCAAAAACAATAGATCTTGAGTCCTCTACAATTCAGGGAAGTATGCAAAAAATTATTTGATTCTGTTTGAATTTGCGGCTGTTATCGTTTGCCATAGAAAAAATTCTACACACAGACACTTTTCGAAAATATTGGTATGGAGAACCATACATGACTTCCATTTTCTACGATTTATAATTAAAATCATATTCGAAATGAAATATTTCCATAGAAACTACGTCTTTCTACTTATTGCTTCAGCATTAACCACAGTACTGTGGTCACTAACGTATACCACCTCAAGTTTTCGCACTAGATTTTCACCGATGATGGCAGTCGATGGCACTGCCGAAAAGTCTGGTTTTGCAGAAAACATTGGACTACGGCTAAAGAGCCCGGGAAGCAATTCTAACAAAAAACTACTTCTTTGTTGCAGATAACGTAGTACACATATAAAAAATTCTCCCCTACACCTTCAACTATAATTTTTATTAATAGAAAATTACACCCACCCCGTTCACATAACTTCTTCATTTATGGATATTTCATCTACGTTTCTACAGTGGATTACTCTGAGCTTCTTATCAGGATACTTTATTTATAAAAATTAAGTACTTTACTCTTGTTAAATCATAAAATGTTTCAGGTAAACTACCCCTTTCTCTTAACCGATCTTCTCCAAAATCAACAGACCTTCCGTCCTCTACAATTCAGGGAAGCATGCAAAAAAATATTTGATTCTGTTTGAATGTGCGGCAGTTATCGTTCGTCATGGAAACATTTATCTTGTTACAACATAAAATGTTGCAGGTAAACTACCCCTTTCCCTTAACCGATCTTCAGCAAAATCAAAAAATCAATAGACCTTGAGCTCTCTGCAAATCAGGAAAGGGTGCAAAAAATTATTTGATTCTCATTGAATTTTCGGCATTTATCGTTCGTCATAAAAAAAAATTACCCTTTTTAAAACATAAAACGTTGCTGATAAACTACCCCTTCCCTTAACTGATCTTCAACAAAATCAACAGACCTTGAGTTCTCTTTAGTTCAAAAAGGTATGCAAAAACCTAGTTGATTCTGTTTCCATTTAAGGCAGTTTTCGTTCGTCATATAAAAAATTACCCTTGTTAAAACATAAAATGTTGCTGGTACACTACCCCTTTCCCTTAACCGATCTTCACCAGCACCAATAGGTATTGAGAACTCTACAATATAGGGCTGTATGCAAAACATCATTTGATTCTGTTTGAATTTGCGGCTGTTATCGTTTACTATAGAAAAAAATTACCCTTGATAAAAAACCGTTGCAGGTAAACTACCCCTTTCCCTTAACCGATCTTCACCAAAAACGACAGGTCTTGGGTACTCTACAATTTAGGCCTGTATGCAAACAATTATTTGATTCTGTTTGAATTTGCGGCTGTTATCGTTTGCCATAGAAAACACCCTTGATAAAACATAAAACGTTGCTGGTAAACTACCCTATTCCATTAACCGATCTTCACCAAAAACAATATGCCTTGAGAACTCTACAATTCAGGGCTGTATGCAAAACATTAGTTGATTCTCTTTGAATTTACGGCAGTTATCGTTCGTCATAGAAAAAATACCATAGTTAAAACATAAAACGTTGCAGGTAAACTACCCCTTTCCCTGAACCGATCTTCAACAAAATCAACAGACATTGAGTTCTGTATAATTCAAAAAGGTATGCAGAAGAGTAGTTGGTTCTGTTTTAATGTACGGCAGTTATCGTTCGTCAAAAAAAAAAATTACCCTTGATAAAACATAAAATGTTGCTGGTAAACAACCCTATTCCCTTAACCGATCTTCACCAAAACCAACAGGTCTTGAGAACTCTACATTTCAGGGCTGTATGCAAAATATTATATGATTCTGTTTGAATTTGCGGCTGTTATCGTTTGCCATATAAAATACCCTTGATAAAACAAAAAACGTGTCAGGTAAACTACCCCTCTCCCTTAACCGATCTTCACCAAAAACAATAGGTCTTTAGTACTCAACAAAACAGGGCTGTATGCAAAAACGTATTTGATTCTGTCTGAATTTGCGGCTCTTATCGTTTGCCATAGAAAATACCCTTTTAAAACATAAAACGTTGCAGGTGAACTACCCCTTTCCCTTAACCGATCTTCACCAACACCAATAGGTATTGAGAATTCTACAATACAGGGCTGTATGCAAAACATCATTTGATTCTGTTTGAATTTGCGGCTGTTATGGTTTACCATAGAAAAAAATCGGTATGGAGAACCATACATGACTTCCATGTTCTAAGATTTATATTTAAAATCATATTCGAAATGAAATATTTCCATAGAAACTACGTCTTTCTACTTATTGCTTCAGCATTAACCACAGTACTGTGGTCACTAACGTATACCACCTCATGTTTTCGCACTCGATTTTCACCGATGATGGCAGTCGATGGCACTGCCGAAAAGTCTGGTTTTACAGAAAACATTGGACTACGGTTAAAGAGCCCGGGAAGCAATTTTAACAAAAAAAACTACTTCTTTGTTGCCGATAACGTAGTACACATACAAAAAATTCTACCCTCCACCTTCAACTATAATTTTTAATAATAGAAAATTACCCCCACCCCGTTCACCTAACTTCTTCATTTATAGATATTTCATCTACGTTTCTACAGTGGATTACTATGAGCTAGCTTCTTATCAGGATACTTTAATTATAAAAATTAAGTACTTTACTCTTGTTAAATCATAAAATGTTTCAGGTAAACTACCCTTTTCTCTTAACCGATCTTCTCCAAAATCAACAGACCTTCCGTCCTCTACAATTCAGGGAAGCATGCAAAAAAATATTTGATTCTGTTTGAATGTGCGGGAGTTATCGTTCGTCATGGAAACATTTCTCTTGTTACAACATAAAATGTTGCAGGTAAACTACCCCTTTCCTTTTACCGATCTTCACCAAAATCAATAGACCTTGAGCTCTCTGCAACTCAGGAAAGGGTGCAAAAAATTATTTGATTCTCATTGAATGTTCGGCAGTTATCGTTCGTCATATAAAAAATTACCCTTGTTAAAACATAAAATGTTGCTGGTAAACTACCCCTTTCCCTTAACCGATCTTCACCAACACTAATAGGTATTGAGAACTCTACAATACAGGGCTGTATGCAAAACATCATTTGATTCTGTTTGAATTTGCGGCTGTTATCGTTTACTATAGGAAAAAATTACCCTTGATAAAAAACCGTTGCAGGTAAACTACCCCTTTCCCTTAACCGATCTTCACCAAAAACGACAGGTCTTGGGCACGCTACAATTCAGGCCTGTATGCAAATAATTATTTGATTCTGTTTGAATTTGCGGCTGTTATCGTTTGCCATAGAAAACACCCTTGATAAAACATAAAACGTTGCTGGTAAACTACCCTATTCCATTAACCGATCTTCACCAAAAACAATACGTCTTGAGAACTCTACATTTCAGGGCTGTATGCAAAATATTGTATGATTCTGTTTGAATTTGCGGCTGTTATCGTTTGCCATATAAAATACCCTTGATAAAACAAAAAACGTGTCAGGTAAACTACCCCTTTCCATTAACCGATCTTCACCAAAAACAATAGGTCTTTAGTACTCAAGAACGCAGGGCTGTATGCAAACACTTATTTGATTCTGTTTGAATTTGCGGCTTTTATCGTTTGCCATAGAAAATACCCTTTGAAACATAAAATGTTGCAGGTAAACTACCCCTTTCCCTTAACCGATCTTCACCAAAACCAAAAGGTCTTGAGAACTCTACAATTCAGGACAGTATGCAAAACATTATTTGATTATGTTTGAATTTGCGGCTGTTATCGTTTGTCATAGAAAATACCCTTGATAAAACATAAAACGTTGCAGGTAAACTACCCCTTTCCCTTAACCGATCTTTACGAAAATCAACAGATCTTGAGTACTCTACAATTCACGGCAGTATGCGAAACATTATTTGATTCTGTTTGAATTTGCGGCTGTTATCGTTTGTCATAGAAAATACCCTTGATAAAACATAAAACGTTGCAGGTAAACTCCCCTTTCCCTTAACCGATCTTTACAAAAATCAACAGATCTTGAGTACTCTACAATTCAAGGCATTATGCGAAACATTATTAGATTCTGTTTGAATTTGCGGCTGTTATCGTTTGTCATAGAAAATACCCTTGATAAAACATAAAACGTTGCAGGTAAACTACCCCTTTCCCTTAACCGATCTTTACGAAAATCAACAGATCTTGAGTACTCTACAATTCAGGGCAGTATGCGAAACATTATTTGATTCTGTTTGAATTTGCGGCTGTTATCGTTTGTCATAGAAAATACCCTTGATAAAACATAAAACGTTGCAGGTAAACTACCCCTTTCCCTTAACCGATCTTTACGAAAATCAACAGATCTTGAGTACTCTACAATTCAGCACAGTATGCGAAACATTATTTGATTCTGTTTGAATTTGCGGTTGTTATCGTTTGCCAAACAAACAAAATTACCCTTGATAAAAAAAAAACCGTTGAAGGTAAACTACCCCTTTCCCTCAACCGATCTTCACCAAAAACAATAGGTCGCGAGTACTCTACAAATCAGGGCTGTATGCAAAAAATTATTTGATTCTGTTTGAATTTGCGGCTGTTATCGTTTGCCATAGAAAAAAAATCTACAGACACACACACAGACACACACTTTTCGAAAAATTACTTTTACTTCCATATTCCTTAAGGAATGGAAGTATGGTGATGGCAAAAAAAATCGTGTTCGAGATTATTGCAGATTCTGATTGTACTACACTCAAAACATGAAAAAAAGTCGTTTTCCGAAAAGTGTCTGTGTGTGTCTGTGTGTCTATCTATTTGTAGATTTTTTTCTATGGCAAACGATAACTGCCGCTAATTCAAACAGAATCAAATAATTTTTTGTATACAGCCCTGATTTGTAGAGTACTCACGACCTATTGTTTTTGGTGAAGATCGGTTGAGGGAAAGGGGTAGTTTACCAGCAACGGTTTTTTTTATCAAGGGAAAGTTTTTTTTTTGGCAAACGATAACAGCCGCAAATTCAAACAGAATTAAATAATGTTTCGTATACAGCCCTGAATTGTAGAGTTCTCAAGACCTGTTGTTCTTGGTGAAGATCGGTTAAGGGAAAGGGGTAGTTTACCTGCAACGTTTTATGTTTTAACAAGGGTATTTCCTATGGCAAACGATAGCAGCCGCAAATTCAAACAGAATCAAAAGATTATTTGCATACAGCCCTAAATTGTAGAGTTCTCAAGACCTATTGTTTTTGGATAAGATCGGTTAAGGGAAAGGGGTAGTTTACCTGCAACGTTTTTTTTTAACAAGGGTATTTTCTATGGCAAACGATAACAGCCGCAAATTCAAACAGAATCAAATAATTTTTTGCATACAGCCCTGATTTGTAGAGTACTCAAGTCCTATTGTTTTTGGTGAAGATCGGTTAAGGGGAAGGGGTAGTTTACTAGCAACGTTTTTTTATCAAGCGTATTTTCTATGGCAAACGATAACAGCCACAAATTCAAACAGAATCAAATAATTTTTTGCATACGTCCCTGAATTGTAGAGGTCTCAAGGCCTTTTGATTTTGGTGAAGATCGGTTAAGGGGAAGGGGTAGTTTACCTGCAACCTTTTACGTTTTAACAAGAGTAAAGTACTTGAAAATTCATTTAAACTTTTGGAACAATGGTAATTGTTAAAAATAAAATAATTTTGTTGCCAGGCAATAAAATTATAATTTTTTCATTTTAATGTAAATCTGTACATAGTATAAAGTAAAGTCGGTCCGTTTTCTCTCTGTGTTTGAAATCGCTAATCTCAGGAAGTACTGAACGGATTTTATTCAAGTTTTCGCCAATAGATAGAGTGTATATCGAGGAACATTTATGTGTATAATTAATACATATATGTTGTACATTAGCTTAGCTATCACGGTTTATGTCAAGTAAGTGGTATAGTTTACATCCTATATTTATAATATAAAAATGAATGTTTCTTTGTTTGTCCCGTATGCGTTCCTATACCATTCATCCGATTGCGATGAAACTTCGGTGAGTTGTGCGCACGTCCGCGAAGGTTTCTTCCACATCTCCTCCTAAACCACTGTACCGATTTCAACCAAACTTGGAACAAATATTTTACGCAACGGGAGAACCAACATAGGATAGGTGTTTTTTCGATGGGGTCTTTTTGGGGGTTATTTGGGGTCTTCCACATCGCCTCCTAAACCACTGGACCGATTTCAACCAAACTTGGCACAAATATTTTACGCAAAGGGAGAACAACATAGGACAAGTGTTTTTTTCGATACGATCCTCTGGGGGGTCCTTTGCGGTCTTAAAAACTATTAGATCTGTTTACTATGGCAACCCAATAGAATAGATTCTGTTCTAAATATACTATCGCATTAAATTGAAGACCACGCGAACGAAGTTGTGGGCAACAGCTATTTATTTTTAAGAAGCCTACTTTAATTAAACTTTATTAATTAAACTAACATTTTCATTACGTACAACGTGAAACTCCGTAGCGAAGCACGGGTATTCTGCTAGTCATGTATAAGAGAAAATATATCGTGCATGGCAGGCAAGCATATCTCAGTTATGTACTGTTTACGTTTCCATTTTATTATTATCACTACCGCAATAAAAAGGCAGGGAACACACACACACACACACACACACACACACACAATTCGCGTTATTTCTGGCCTCATTCATGTTTATTTACTTACATCTGCACGGTTTTTAAATGGAAAGTGCCGAACCCATACCAACATAACGCATGCAAGCCGAAAAAGTGTCCAGCGTGGATAGCGATTTGCTTCCTGTGGATCGCTGGGCAGTGTAACTGCACGTGTTTGCAGAGGAACGATTCATAGACAGACTTTTCGTCTTTAGGGAATGAACCCTCTGCAAGATGCTGAGGGTCCATGAGTGACTTCGGAGCGCTCCTTCTTTTCCGCGTGTTTGTTCTGTGAAACGTACACTGTAGATTCGCAGATTTATTCTAAGCAACGCTCAATAGGAAATGTTGAAAATTTTTGTCCACGGTGAACCCTTATACACACTAAACCTGCTCTGATGTTTTAATTACGGACATCATAATATTAAAACTTTGGAAATTTGAGCACTACTTAATGGAGATCAATCATTAACTTATACAAGCCATTAATTTTATGCATATTTTTTATATATATGTGTACAACGTTATCGGCAACAAAGAAGTAGTTTTTGTTAAAATTCCTTCCCGGGATATTTGGCCGTAGTCCAATGTTTTCTACAAAACCAGACGTTTCGGCAATGCCATTGACTTCCATCATCAGTGAAAATCGAGTGCGATAACGTGAGGTGGTATATGTTAGTGACCACAGTACTGTGGTTAAGGCTGAAGCAGTAAGTAGAAAGAAGTAGTTTCTATGGTAATATTTCATTTCGAAAATAATTTTAAAAATAAATCTTAGAATATGGAAGTCATGTATGGTTCTCCATACCGATATTTTTTCAGGTTTTGAGTGTAGTACAATCATATTCTGCAATAATCTCGAACACGATTTTTTTTCCATCACCATACTTCCATTTCCTTAAGGAACATGGAGGTAAAAATTACCCTTGATAAAAAACCGTTGCAGGTAAACTACCCCTTTCCTTTAACCGATCTTCACCAAAAACAATAGGTCTTGAGAACTCCTACAATTCAGGGCTATATTCAAAATATTATATGATTTTGTTTGAATTTGCGGCTATTATCGTTTGCCATACAAAATACCCTTTTAAAACATAAAACGTTGCAGGTAAACTACCCCTTTCCCTTAACCGATCTTCACCTAAAACAAAAGGTCTTGAGAACTCTACAATTCAGGGCATTATGCAAAATATTATTTGATTATGTTTGAATTTGCGGCTGTTGTCGTGTGCCATAGAAAATACCCTTGTTAAAACATAAAACGTTGCAGGTAAACTACCCCTTTCCCTTAACCGATCTTTACCAAAATCAACAGATCTTGATAGCTCTACAATTCAGGGCTGTATGCGAAACATTATTTGATTCTGTTTGAATTTGCGGCTGTTATCGTTTGCCTAACAAACAAAATTAACCTTGATAAAAAAAACCGTTGCAGGTAAACTACCCCTTTCCCTCAACCGATCTTCACCAAAAACAATAGGTCGCGAGTAATCTACAAATCAGAGCTGTATGCAAAAAATTATTTGATTCTGTTTGAATTTGCGGCTGTTATCGTTTGCCATAGAAAAAAACTACAGACAGACACACACACTGACACTTTTCGAAATATCGGTATGGAGAACCATACATGACTTCCATATTCTAAGATTTATATTTAAAATCATTTTCAGCCAAACAGCCAGGCTGTGTCTTACCTGCCTTTTTATTGCTGTATTAAATGAAAAATATTATATTACATTAAATTGAAAAAATTATAATTTTATTGCCTAGCAACAAAATTATTTTATTTTTAACAATTACCATTGTTTCAAAAAGTTTAAATAAATTTTCAAGTACTTTACTCTTGTTAAAACGTAAAAGGTTGCAGGTAAACTACCCCTTCCCCTTAACCGATCTTTACCAAAATCGAAAGTCATTGAGACCTCTACAATTCAGGGAAGTATGCAAAACATTATTTGATTCTGTTTGAATTTGCGGCTGTTATCGTTTGCCATAGAAAATACCCTTGTTAAAACATAAAACGTTACAGGTAAACTACCCCTTTCCCTTAACCGATCTTCACCAAAATCAACAGATCTTGAGAACTCTACAATTCAGGGCTGTATGCGAAACATTATTTGATTCTGTTTGAATTTGCGGCTGTTATCGTTTGCCAAACAAACAAAATTACCCTTGCTAAAAAAAACCGTTGCAGGTAAACTACCCCTTTCCCTCAACCGATCTTCACCAAAAACAATAGGTCGCGAGTACTCTGCAAATCAGGGCAGCATGCAAAAAATTATTTGATTCTGTTTGAATTTGCGGCAGTTATCGTTTGCCATAGAAAAAAAATCTACAGACACACACACAGACAGACACACAGACAGACAGATAGACACACAGACACTTTTCGGAAAACGACTTTTTTTCATGTTTTGAGTGTAGTACAATCAGAATCTGCAATAATCTCGAACACGATTTTTTTTGCCATCACCATACTTCCATTCCTTAAGGAATATGGAAGTAAAACGACTTTTACTTCCATATTCCTTAAGGAATGGAAGTATGGTGATGGCAAAAAAAATCGTGTTCGAGATTATTGCAGATTCTGATTGTACTACACTCAAAACATGAAAAAAAGTCGTTTTCCGAAAAGTGTCTGTGTGTGTGTGTCTGTCTGTCTGTAGATTTTTTTTCTATGGCAAACGATAACTGCCGCAAATTCAAACAGAATCAATAATTTTTTGCATACGGCGCTGATTTGTAGAGTACTCACGACCTATTTTTTTGGTGAAGATCGGTTGAGGGAAAGGGGTAGTTTACCTGCAACGGTTTTTTTTATCAAGGGAAATTTTTTTTTTGGCAAACGATAACAGCCGCAAATTCAAACAGAATCAAATAATGTTTCGCATACAGCCCTCAATTGTAGAGTTCTCAAGACCTATTGTTTTTGGTGAAGATCGGTTAAGGGAAAGGGGTAGTTTACCTGTAACGTTTTATGTTTTAACAAGGGTATTTCCTATGGCAAACGATAACAGCCGCAAATTCAAACAGAATCAAAAGATTATTTGCATACAGCCCTAAATTGTAGAGTTCTCAAGACCTATTGTTTTTGGTGAAGATCGGTTAAGGGAAAGGGGTAGTTTACCTACAACGTTTTTTTAACAAGGGTATTTTCTATGGCAAACGATAACAGCCGCAATTTCAAACAGAATCAAATAATTTTCTGCATACAGCCCTGACTTGTAGAGTACTCAAGACCTATTGTTTTTGGTGAAGTTCGGTTAAGGGGAAGGGGTAGTTTACCTGCAACTTTTTTTATCAAGCGTATTACTTCCATATTCCTTAAGGAATGGAAGTATGGTGATGGCAAAAAAAATCGTGTTCGAGATTATTGCAGATTCTGATTCTACTACACTCAAAACATGAAAAAAAGTCGTTTTCCGAAAAGTGTCTGTGTGTGTGTCTGTCTGTCTGTGTGTGTGTGTGTGTGTCTGTCTGTGTGTCTGTGTGTCTGTAGATTTTTTTCTATGGCAAACGATAACTGCCGCAAATTCAAACAGAATCAAATAATTTTTTGCATACAGCCCTCATTTGCAGATTACTCGCGACTTATTGTTTTTGGTGAAGATCGGTTGAGGGAAAGGGGTAGTTTACCTGCAACGGTTTTTTTTTAGCAAGGGTAATTTTGTTTGTTTGGCAAACGATAACAGCCGCAAATTCAAACAGAATCAAATAATGTTTCGCATACAGCCCTGAATTGTAGAGTTCTCAAGATCTGTTGATTTTGGTGAAGATCGGTTAAGGGAAAGGGGTAGTTTACCTGTAACGTTTTATGTTTTAACAAGGGTATTTCCTATGACAAACGATAACAGCCGCAAATTCAAACAGAATCAAAAGATTATTTGCATACAGCCCTAGATTGTAGAGTTCTGAAGACCTATTGTTTTTGGTGAAAATCGGTTGAGGGAAAGGGGTAGTTTACCTGCAACGTTTTTTTAACAAGGGTATTTTTTTCTATGGCAAACGATAACAGCCGCAAATTCAAACATAATCAAATAATTTTCTCCATACAGCCCTGGTTTGTAGAGTACTCAAGACCCTTTGTTTTTGGTGAAGATCGGTTGAGGGGAAGGGGTAGTTTACCTGCAACGTTTGTTATAAAGCGTATTTTCTATGGCAAACGATAATTGCCGCAAATTCAAACAGAATCAAACAGTTTTTTGCATACATAAGTGAATTGTAGAGGACTCAAGGCCATTAGATTTTGGTGAAGATCGGTTAAGGGGAAGGGGTAGTTTACCTGCAACCTTTTACGTTTTAACAAGAGTAAAGTACTTGAAAATTCATTTAAACTTTTTCAAACAATGGTAATTGTTAAAAATAAAATAATTTTGTTGCCAGGCAATAAAATTATAATTTTTTCATTTTAATGTAAATTATGTATATATTAGAAAATATATCGTGCTTGGCAGGCAAGCATATTTCAGATTATAAGTCTTAGAATATGGAAGTCATGTATGGTTCTCCATACCTATATTTTTCTATGGCAAACGATAACTGCCGCAAATTCAAACAGAATCAAATAATTTTTTGCATACGTCCCTGAATTGTAGAGGTCTCAAGGACTTTCGATTTTGGTGAAGATCGGTTAAGGGGAAGGGGTAGTTTACCTGCAACCTTTTACGTTTTAACAAGAGTAAAGTACTTGAAAATTTATTTAAACTTTTTGAAACAATGGTAATTGTTAAAAATAAAATAATTTTGTTGCCAGGCAATAAAATTAAAATTTTTTCATTTTAATGTAATATAATATTTTTCATTTAATACGGCAATAAAAAGGCAGGTAAGACACAAACACACACACACACACACACACACAATTCACGTTATTTCTGGCCTCACTCATGTTTATTTTCTTACGTTTGCACGCTTTTTAAATGGAAAGTGCCGAAACCCACACCAACATAACGCGTGCAAGCCGTAAAAATGGACATCAATTTGCTTACTGGCGAAGCTAGTAGTTAATGAATGGGTAGGCAAAAATCTTATCTTAAATTTTTTTTAAGGAATCACTAAAAGGACGGTGGATCAAATCGGACGCTGAGGTAGAGTTTGCTGTAACCGAATGGTTCCACAAACAGCCGTAAGAATTTTACTAGCAGGGAATCTACAGGTTAGTGCAACAGTGGAACTCATGTCTTAATGTTATTGGAGACTTCTTTTAAAATCGTTGAATAAAAAATGCTTTACAGCTCTATACGTGTGTCTATTGAACAATCCTTGTATTAGTCATACACAATAATACAACTGATTGAACTTCAAATTTTTAAACTTGATTAGTTTCTATATATATGTTCAATGTTACAAATAATTCAAATAACAATCTTGATCATCTGTTAGTTCAGCGGAATAACAGTGACACTTTTAATAACCGCATAAAATAAACACTTAGAAACAACACAGGCGCTTTAACTTAACTGTTTGGACCACAGAAGTGAGGCATGCCTCAACGCTCTATGTGTACAGCGCGGGACAATCCCCCTCCCTACACTTCCCTATCACACCACTACATTGCTTACATACGATGTATACAAAAAACGCTGAGGCAAGTTCAGGTTGCCTCATTCGCTTTAAACGAACTATGCCGAATCTCACCTGTCACCACCTAGCGGTCGCTCAATAAAGCACGTTTCGGTTTAATAAATTTGACAGTCGCAGTAACAATGTATAATCTTTACGTTATGTAGTTCATACGTATTTATAATTCTTATTCTACAGAATTTTTTAGGGTAGGCATCGCCTCAATTGCCTCCATGTAACTTCGCCACTGATATATATGTGTACAACGTTATCGGCAACAAAGAAGTAGTTTTTGTTAAAATTCCTTCCCGGGATATTTGGCCGTAGTCCAATGTTTTCTACAAAACCAGACATTTCGGCAATGCCATCGACTTCCATCATCAGTGAAAATCGAGTGCGATAACGTGAGGTGGTATACGTTAGTGACCACAGTACTGTGGTTATGGCTGAAGCAGTAAGTAGAAAGAAGTAGTTTCTATGGTAATATTTCATTTCGAAAATGACTTTAAATATAAATCTTAGAATATGGAAGTCATGTATGGTTCTCCATACCGATATTTTTTCATGTTTTGAGTGTAATACAATCAGAATCTGCAATAATCTCGAACACGATTTTTTTTGCCATCACCATACTTCCATTTCCTTAAGGAACATGGAAGTAAAATGACTTTTCTTCATGTTTTGAGGGTAGTACAATCAGAATCAGCAGTTATCTCGAACACGATTTTTTTCGCCATGACCATACTTCCATTTCCTTATGGAAGTAAATATCGGTATGGAGAACCATACACGACTTCCATATTCTAAGATTTATATTTAAAATCATTTTCGAAATGAAATATTACCATAGAAACTACTTCTTTCTACTTACTGCTTATGCCTTAACCACAGTACTGTGGTCACTAACGTATACCACCTCACGTTATCGCACTCGATTTTCACTGATGATGGAAGTCGATGGCATTGCCGAAGCGTCTGGTTTTGTAGAAAACATTGGACTACGGCCAAACATCCCGGGAAGGAATTTTAACAAAAACTATTTCTTCGTTGCCGATAACGTAGTACAGATATATAAGATATAAAAAATATGCATAAAATTAATGGCTTGTATAAGTTAATGATTGATCTCCATTAAGTAGTGCTCAAGTTCCAAAGTTTTAAGATTATGATGTCCGTAATTAAAACATCAGAGCAGGTTTAGTGTGTATGAGGGTACACCGTGGACAAAAATTTTCTACATTTCCTATTGAGCGTTGCTTAGAGTAAAGCTGCGAATCTATAGTGTACGTTTCACAGAACAAACACGCGGAAAAGAAGGAGCGCTCGGAAGTCACTCATGGACCCTCAGCATCTTGCAGAGGGTTCATTCCCTAAAGACGAAAAGTCTGTCTATGAATCGTTCCTCTGTAAACACTTGCAGTTACACTGCCCAGCGATCCACAGGAAGCAAATCGCTATCCGCGCTGGACACTTTTTCGGCTTGCACGCGTTATGTTGGTTTGGGTTTCGGCACTTTCCATTTAAAAAGCGTGCAAATGTAAGAAAATAAACATGAGTGAGGCCAGAAATTACGCGAATTTTGTGTACGTGTGTCTCTTCCCTGCCTTTTTATTGCAGTAATCATAATAATAAAATGGAAACGTAAACATTACATAATTGAGATATGCTTGCCTGCTACGAACGATATATTTTCACTCATACATGATTTACACTAAAATGAAAAAAAATAATTTTATTGCCTGGCAACAAAATTATTTTATTTTTAACAATTACCATTGTTTGAAAAAGTTTAAATGAATTTTCAAGTACTTTACTGTTGTTAAAACGTAAAAGGTTGCAATTAAACTACCCCTTCCCCTTAACCGATCTTCACCAAAATCAAACGTCCTTGAGATCTCTACAATTCAAATTATTTGATTCTGTTTGAATTTGCGGCTGTTATCGTTTGCCATAGAAAATTACCCTTGATAATAAAACGTTGCAGGTAAGCCCTTTCCCTTAACCGATCTTCACCAAAAACAATAGGTCTTGAGAACTCTACAATTTAGGGCTGTATGCAAATAATCTTTTGATTCTGTTTGAATTTGCGGCTGTTATCGTTTGCCATAGAAAAAAAATCTACAGACGGACAGACAGATAGACACACAGACACTTTTCGAAAAACGACTTTTTTTCATGTTTTAAGTGTAGTACAATCAGAATCTGCAATAATCTCGAACACGATTTTTTTTTGTCATCACCATACTCCCATTTCCTTAAGGAACATGGAAGTAAATATTGGTATGGAGAACCATACATGACTTCCATATTCTAAGATTTATATTTAAAATCATTTTCGAAATGAAATATTACCATAGAAACTACTTCTTTCTACTTACTGCTTATGTCTTAACCACAGTACTGTGGTCACTAACGTATACCACCTCACGTTATCGCACTCGATTTTCACTGATGATGGAAGTCGATGGCATTGCCGAAACGTCTGGTTTTGTAGAAAACATTGGACTACGGCCAAATATCCCGGGAAGGAATTTTAACAAAAACTACTTCTTTGTTGCCGATAACGTTGTACACATATATATAAAAAATATGCATAAAATTAATGGCTTGTATAAGTTAATGATTGATCTCCATTAAGAAGTGCTCAAGTTTCCAAAGTTTTAATATTATGATGTCCGTAATTAAAACATCAGAGCAGGTTTAGTGCGAATGAGGGTACACCGTGGACAAAAATTTTCAACATTTCCTATTGAGCGTTGCTTAGAGTAAAGCTGTGAATCTACAGTGTATGTTTCACAGAACAAACACGCGAAAAAGAAGGAGCGCTCGAAGTCACTCATGGACCCTCAGCATCTTGCAGAGGGTTCATTCCCTGAAGACGAAAAGTCTGTCTATGAATCGTTCCTCTGTAAACACGTGCAGTTACACTGCCCAGCGATCCACAGGAAGCAAATTGATGTCCATTTTTTCGGCTTGCACGCGTTATGTTGGTGTGGGTTTCGGCACTTTCCATTTAAAAAGCGTGCAAATGTAAGAAAATAAACATGAGTGAGGCCAGAAATAACGCGAATTTTGTGTGCGTCTTCCCTACCTTTTTATTGCTGTAGTCATAATAGTAAACGTAAACATTACATAACTGAGATATGCTTACCTGCCACGAACGATATGTTATTTTATACATGTATATTAACTCATACATAATTTACATTAAAATGAAAAAATTATAATTTTATTGCCTGGCAACAAAATTATTTTATTTTTAACAATTACCATTTTTTGAAAAAATTAAAATGAATTTTCAAGTACTTTACTGTTGTTAAAACGTAAAATGTTGCAGGTAAACTACCCCTTCCCCTTAACCAATCTTCACCAAAATCGAAAGTCCTTGAGATCTCTACAATTCAGGGACGTGTGCAAAAAATTATTTGAATTTGTTTGAATTTGCCGCTGTTATCGTTTGCCATAAAAAATACCCTTGATAAAAAAACGTTGCTGGTAAACTACCCCTTCCCCTTCACGAATCTTCACCAAAAACAATAGGTCTTGAGTACTCTACAAATCAGGGCTGTATGCAGAAAATTATTTGATTCTGTTTGAATTTGCGGCTGTTATCGTTTGCCATAGAAAATACCCTTGTTACAACATAAAACGTTGCAGGTAAACTACCCATTTCCCTTAACCGATCTTGACCAAAAACAATAGGTCTTGAGAACTCTACAATTCAGGGCTGTATGCGAAACATTATTTGATTCTGTTTGAATTTGCCGCTGTTATCGTTTGCCATAAAAAATACCCTTGATAAAAAAACGTTGCTGGTAAACTACCCCTTCCCCTTCACCGATCTTCACCAAAAACAATAGGTCTTGAGTACTCTACAAATCAGGGCTGTATGCAGAAAATTATTTGATTCTGTTTGAATTTGCGGCTGTTATCGTTTGCCATAAAAAATACCCTTGTTACAACATAAAACGTTGCAGGTAAACTACCCATTTCCCTTAACCGATCTTCACCAAAAACAATAGGTCTTGAGAACTCTACAATTCAGGGCTGTATGCGAAACATTATTTGATTCTGTTTGAATTTGCGGCTCTTATCGTTTGCAAAAAAAAATTTCCCTTGATAAAAAAAAACCGTTGCAGGTAAACTACCACTTTCCCTCAACCGATCTTCACCAAAAACAATAGGTCGTGAGTACTCTAGAAATCAGGGCTGTACGCAAAAAATTATTTGATTCTATTTGAATTTGCGGCAGTTATCGTTTACCATAGAAAAAAAAAATCTACACATAGACAGACAGACAGACACACACACAGACACTTTTCGAAAAACGACTTTTTTTCATGTTTTGAGTGTAGTAGAATCAGAATCTGCAATAATCTCGAACACGATTTTTTTTGCCATCACCATACTTCCATTTCCTTAAGGAATACGTAAGTAAATATCGGTATGGAGAACCATACATGACTTCCATATTCTAAGATTTATATTTAAAATCATTTTCAGCCAAACAGCCAGGGAAGAAATTTTAACAAAAAAATACTTCTTTCTTGCCAATAACGTAGTACACATATAAAAAATATTATCCCCTCCCCCTTCAACTATAATTTTGATTTATAGAAAATTACCCCCAGCCCGTTCAACTAGCCTCTTCATTTATAGATATTTCATCTACGTTTCTACAGTGGATTATTAAGATCTTATCAGGATACTTTATCAAAATTAAGTACTTTACTCATGTTACAACAAAAAATGTTTCTGGTAAACTGCCCTTTCCCCGTAACCGATCTTCACCAAAATCAACAGACATTGAGTTCTCTATAGCTCAGGCACATATGTAAAAAATTATTTGATTCTGTTTGAATTTACGGCAGTTATGGTTCGTCATATAAAAAATTACCCATGTTAAAACATAAAACATGAGATTTATAAAACATATCTAAGATTTATATTTAAAATCATTTTTGAAATAAAATATTTTCATAGAACCTACTAACGCTGGAGAAATCTGAGGAGCCAATCAGAGTTGGGCCTACCTGTCACTCTGCTGAATTTGGTGGAAAGCCCTGTCACTGTCGTCAAAGTATCTGCCTTGACAGGGTCCTCTTTTTCTGCAAAATGGGAGAGGAGGCTTGAGATGGAGTGAGTGACATGGTCCCCACCTCAATGAAGAACCCATTGTTTTATAAAAATATATTTAAATTTTGAAAACTGAAAATTCTTTTCTTGTTGTAAATATTTATATTTTATAATCAAAATGACTTTATCAAAAAACAAACATTATTTTTTTATAATAAGTACTTACATATGTTTCTTAATATGCTTACTTTTTCTTCAATGTTGATGATCATTTCCAAACATTCTGACAAAATTGTATCTACAGAACAGTTAACATTCCCCAGGTTTCCATTTCTGCTAATTTCTCATTACACCTTCCACTGACGTATTATTAACCATTTCATAAACTATCGTATAATCTTTTCAGATTTTGTGGTACAAAATCTGAAATTTTCAGATTGCCTGGCAACAAAATTATTTTATTTTCAACAATTACCATTGTTTGAAAAAGTTTAAATGAATTTTCAAGTACTTTACTCTTGTTAAAACGTAAAAGGTTGCAGGTAAACTACCCCTTCCCCTTAACTGATCTTCACCAAAATCTAAAGGCATTGAGTCCTCTACAATTCACTGACGTATGCAAAAAATTATTTGATTCTGTTTGAATTTGCGGCAGTTATCGTTTGCCATAGAAAATACGCTTGATAAAAAACGTTGCAGGTAAACTACCCCTTCCCCTCAACCGATCTTCACCAAAAACAATAGGTCTTGAGTACTCTACAAATCAGGGCTGTATGCAGAAAATTATTTGATTCTGTTTGAATTTGCGGCTGTTATCGTTTGCCATAGAAAATACCCTTGTTAAAAAAATGTTGTAGGTAAACTACCCCTTTCCCTTAACCGATCTTCACCAAAAACAATAGGTATTGAGAAGTCTACAATTCAGGGCTGTATGCGAAACATTATTTGATTTTGTTTGAATTTGCGGCTGTTATCGTTTGCCAAAAAAAAAAAAATTCCCTTGATAAAAAAAACCGTTGCAGGTAAACTACCCCTTCCCCTCAACCGATCTTCACCAAAAACAATAGGTCTTGAGTACTCTACAAATCAGGGCTGTATGCAAAAAATTATTTGATTCTGTTTGAATTTGCGCCTGTTATCCTTTGCCATAAAAAATACCCTTGTTACAACATAAAACGTTGCAGGTAAACTACCCCTTTCCCTTAACCGATCTTCACCAAAAACAATAGGTCTTGAGAACTCTACAATTTAGGGCTGTATGCGAAACATTATTTGATTCTGTTTGAATTTGCGGCTGTTATCGTTTGCCATAGGAAATACCCTTGTTAAAACATAAAACGTTACAGGTAAACTACCCCTTTCCCTTAACCGATCTTCACCAGAAACAATAGGTCTTGAGAACTCTACAATTCAGGGCTGTATGCGAAACATTATTTGATTCTGTTTGAATTTGCGGCTGTTATCGTTTGCCAAAAAAAAAAATTTCCCTTGATAAAAAAAAACCGTTGCAGGTAAACTACCCCTTTCCCTCAACCGATCTTCACCAAAAACAATAGGTCGCGAGTCCTCTACAAATCAGGGCTGTATGCAAAAAATTATTTGATTCTGTTTGAATTTGCGGCAGTTATCGTTTGCCATAGAAAAAAAATCTACAGACACACACACACAGACACTTTTCGGAAAACGACTTTTTTTCATGTTTTGAGTGTAGTAGAATCAGAATCTGCAATAATCTCGAACACGATTTTTTTTGCCATCACCATACTTCCATTCCTTAAGGAATATGGAAGTAAAAATGGAACAACTAAAATTTGTATTAAAGAACGAGTTCCGATGTAGAGTTTTGTAATTGTTTATCCTAATAATATTGTTATAATTTTACAATCTGTTAGTCTATTTGTTGGCGCGTAGCATTCCTTTTTATGAATATGCTTCGGAACTGAAGAACACGGAAATATGTGAATAGACCTTTACAGGTAACATTTCCTTACAAATGGGTGTAACAATTATCTGTCGTAAAGTACACATATTCCTGCAAGTATTTAGACGTAAATATTTCAAACATTTAATTTTCTTCTTTGTTGTCTGCTTGCGTCATTTCCGTCATCAGAGAAAGTCGTAAATACAGGAATTTATCATTGAAGAGTTAATATTTTTACGGTTTCAAGTTCGACGCCCTCTTTCGCCTCGCAAGAACACTCTAGTTTTCAAATTAAAACGCTATTAATTACTAAAATAGCTTAAATTAATAATTCAATATTAGGATGATAGGTAGAGAAATGTTATTTATGATTAATGAAATAGACAATTTTGTGTCAAATGTATATTCAGGAAACGTTTTCGAAATCATGGAGGCTTATCTGAAGTTCGTTCATTGGTTTCATGATAATAGCAGAACAAAAACATTTAAACGTTGAGTATTGTATCACAATTATTTATAACATTCTGTAATAAGGTTTTGTACCCGTTTTCAGTTATTTCCTCAGCCATGAGTAACAAAGGTATGTAATCAAAGGAATATCAGTGAAATTTCTGTAGTATGTATCACTTTGGTAGCTAATAATACAAAAACCAAATTAAACTACAGATAATACTATAAGCAAATAAATAACAGCCTTTGTTAACAATCTTAATATTTTTTGTTTTCGTAAAAAATAGCTTAAATAAGCTAGCCTATCTAAACTATTAAAAATCATATTCTTATTGTAAAATTATATTTCCAAACAAAATTTCTTGTAGTTACTTGAACTCGTAAAACGCACAGCCAACAGTAAAACAGAAAACTACATGATTTAACAGAATTATAATTTAGGTCTACACGAAATGATCATTTAAGTAAAAAATCGGTATGGAGAACCATACATGACTTCCATGTTCTAAGATTTATATTTAAAATCATTTACGAAATGAAATGTTTCCATAGAAACTCCTTCTTTTCACTTATTTGATTATGTTTGAATTTACGGCAGTTATCGTTCACCATAGAAAAAATTACCCCTGTTATCACATAAAACGTTGTAGGTAAACTACCCCTTTCTCTTAACTGATCTTCACCAAAATCAACAGGTCTTGAGTCCTCTACAATTCAGGCACATATGTAAAAACATGGAAGTAAAAATTATTTAATTGTTTGAATTTACGGTAGTTATCGTTCTTCATGAAAAACGTTCTCTTGTTACAACATAAAATGTTGCAGGTAAACCACCCCTTTCCCTTAACCTATCTTCAACAAAAACAACAGACCTTGAGTTATCTACAATTGAGGAAGGTATGTACAAAATTATTTGATTCTGTTTAAATGTGCGGCAGTTAACGTTCGTCATAGAAAAAATTACTCTTGTTAAAACATAAAATGTGGCAGGTAAACTACCCCTTTCCCTTAACCGATCTTCACCAAAATTAACAAACATTGAGGTCTCTACAATTCAGGGATGTATGCAAAAAATTATTTGATTCTGTTTGAATATGCGGCCTTTATCGTTTGCCATATATAATACCCTTGCTAAAACAAAAAACGTTGCAGGTAAACTACCTTTTTCCCTTAACCGATCTTCACCAAAAACAACAGGTCTTGAGAACTCTACAATTCAGGGCTGCATGCAGAACATTATTTGATTCTGTTTGAATTTGCGGCTATCGTTTGCCATAGAAAATACTTTTGTTACAACATAAAACGTTGCAGGTAAACTACCCCTTTCCCTTAACCGATCTTCACAAAAAACAATAGGTCTTGAGAACTCTACAATTCAGGACTGTATGCAAAACATTATTTTATTCTGTTTGAATTTGCGGCTGTTATTGTTTGCCATAGGAAAACATTACCCTTGATTAAAAAAAAAAAGTTGAAGGTAAACTACCCCTTTCCCTTAAACGATCTTCACCAAAAACAATAGGTCTTGAGTACTCTACAAATAAGTGCTGTATGCAAAAAATGTTTTGATTCTGTTTGAATTTGCGGCCGTTATCTTTTGCCATAGAAAAAAAACTACACACACACACACACACTTTTCGAAAAATTACTTTTTCCTGTTTTGAGTGTAGTACAATCAGAATCTGCAATAATCTCGAACACGATTTTTTTTGCCATCACCATACTTCCATTTCCTTAAGGAACATGGAAGTAAAAAATGAATCATTAAAATCGACTACCATTAATGGCGATCTACCTTTCTGTTAATGAACTGTATAAGTAACATACTTTTAATATCGTAACTTACACTTTGGCCTACTTGAATTAGATTTATTATAAGCAGTCTACATAAAAAGACTGTCAGTATAACAATTACGAAGGTTAAACTCTGTACTTAAACGTGACAACTCTATTTAAATTGGTTTCATTACAATAATTACGAGCGAATGTGTGTGTGTGTGGGGGGCGTGTATGTAAATATAACACCCTTTTGTGACACACAATGGATATGAAACTGTTATTTATGCGACTAACATATTAGGAGTTTATGACCTTCCTAAATTACTACATATTTTTTAATGTTTCTACACCATATAGGCCTACCATAAAATGAATAGACTATTTTATAATTCACTCACACACGCACGCACATACACATATTGTATTTAATTTCATTAAATATTTTTAACACCTCAAAGTGGTATGACGTTTATATTTATAGCAGGTTTTTTTTCTGCTATTACTTAAACTATTATTTAAGGCGGTAACAGGAAAAACAACACGAAGTTTCTGTTACTTTTCCGTTGTCTCCAAAACAACTTAAGATTACTGTAAAATAATAAACTTTGCCAATACTTTATGTAGAATATATTCATTATCAAAACTCTATCTTAAACTCTGACAGTAGTAAACTTTATTATTACAAACGGTCTTATAGACATTAACAAAAAAAATCCGCTACGTTATGACTACAGTTTTTTGTATCTTCATAATGTGCTTTCACACGCGCACGCGCACGCGCGCACATCAATATTAATTAGTTTACGCACTATAACTTAATTATCTGACCATTACCGTAAACTTCACCCCAGTGGTAGATGAACATTTTCATAAGTAATCTTCCATAACACAAATACATTATGATAAGCATGATGAATGATTCTCCAGGCTACTATTGGCGGCAGTCAAATATATTTCTCTCAGTGTGTCCTTATCTTTCGAAAAGCAATAAGTCACGAAGTATTTATTAATATTTTAATATTAATAAAATTATGCTCTGCGTAATTTTAAAAAGAAATGTAAACATGAACACAAGTAATAATTCATTGTTCTTGCTGTGTTACCTACTCGATTAAAATGCATTTAAAAATGTTGCGTCAGAAGATATTTACAAAGAGTATATTCGAAAATCACATTTGTTCAAAAGAATATAGGTATTCTCCCATGATTTTAGTCAGTTTACTTCCGTATATATCCAAAAACGGGAAATTATTCTTTTCATAACATTTAAGTTGGAGACATCTGTCTTTAAATTTTGAGGTGTTATAAAAACGAATCGTGTGAATAAGATCTCCTAAATAATTCTTATTACTGGGCAGGCTACACTAGCTCGCTAGCGGACATGGTATAGCAGGCTATAACTGACGAATTCTGGACACCTACACCCACCCTCGCTTGTCGTCAATAACCTGCCACTATGGAAAAATTCTGGTCTATTAATAAGAAGACGTTGTTTACAGGACTGCCAGTTATGGCTATGCCTTGTTTCCTCGAAAATTAGAAAGATTATGCTGCCAATTAGATCTAATCTATCAGGTGGATAATGTGTATTGTTGAGCTTTCTGGACGAAACCTACTGCCTTCCACCTACATGGTTCACACACTGAACCAATAAAAAGATATGTTTTTGTTCTTTTTTTTGACAACACTGCACTGAAAAATTAAAGTAGGTTCAATAAAATATCATAGGCCTACATCATCAATTTTACACACACACACACACACACACACACTGTCTGTATAATTAACCATGCACTTTAATGGCTCAAACTTCTTTATTGTTGGCATGTGTCTTTCATTAAAAATGATCCTATAATACTTATTTATAGCTATAATAGAATACCATGGGTTAATACTTAATATCAACTTAAGTCGAATAAAATACCTAAACTCAGTAGAGCACATGATGAAAAACGCAAATAATATTTCTATTCACAATTCTCCTGGTCTATACTATTTTTACTTCAATGTTCCTTAAGGAAATGGAAGTATGGTGATGGAAAAAAAATCGTGTTCGAGATTATTGCAGATTCTGATTGTACTACACTCAAAACATGAAAAAAGTCATTCTTCGAAAAGTGTGTGTGTGTGTGTGTGTGTGTCTGTAGATTTTTTTCTATGGCAAACGAACAGCCGCAAATTCAAACAGAATCAAATAATTTTTTGTATACAGCCCTGATTTATAGAGTACTCAAGACCTATTGTTTTTGGTGAAGATCGATTAAGGGAAAGGGGTAGTTTACCTGCAACTTTTTTTTTTTAATCAAGGGTAATTTTCTCCTATGGCAAACGATAACAGCCGCAAATTCAAACATAATTAAATAATGTTTTGCACACAATCCTGAATTGTAGAGTTCTCAAGACCTATTGTTTTTGGTGAAGATCGGTTAAGGGAAAGGAGTAGTTTACCTGCAACGTTTTTTTATCAAGGGTAATTTTTTTTTTTTTGACAAACGATAGCCGCAAATTCAAATAGAATCAAATAATGTTTTGCACACAACCCTGAATAGTAGGGTTCTCAAGACCTGTTGGTTTTGGTGAAGATCGGTTAAGGAAATAGGGTAGTTTACCTGCAACATTTTATGTTTTAACAAGGGTAATTTTTTCTATGATGAACGATAACTGCCGTAAATTCAAACAGAATCAAGTACTCTTTTGCATACCTTTTTGAATTATACAGAACTCAAGGTCTGTTGATTTTGTTGAAGATCGGTTAATGGAAAGGGGTAGTTTACCAGCAACATTTTATGTTTTAACAAGGGTAATTTTTTTATGACAAAAGATAACTGCCGTAAATTTAAAGAGAATCAAATAATTTTTGCATACGTTCCTAAGTTGTAGAGAACTCAAGGCCTGTTGATTTTGGTGAAGATCGGTTAAGGGAAATGGGTAGTTTACCTGCAACATTTTATGTTGTAACAAGAGAAATGTTTTCATGATGAACGATAACTGCCGCACATTCAAACTGAATCAAATATTCTTTTGCATTATAACATTGCCAAATTCAGATCATATTTGATAACTATAAGTATGTAAGAAATGCTAAAAAGTAATATATTTTAATAAATAAATAATGAAGAGAATAAAAATATAAAATGTAATTAAGAAAGAAGGAGGAAGAATGATAAACTAAAAGTGATTATTAAAGAAACTCACAGACTAGACTGACAGACAAATGACTTTGACCCAACCCCAGAGATTGGCCAGATAAGAACCAAAATAAAAGGAAACAAGATGAGAAGTGAAGGAGAAGAAAAATGAAAATAAAAAGGGAACAAACCAACTATAAAGGAAATAAAATGAAACAAGGCGAGAAAACACAGACAAATAGTAGAGAATAGAGAAGGGAGAAATAATACAATCAAATATAATAAAGGAAACGAAACCGGTAAAGAACCAATATAAAAGATAAATGTTAGTATTGAATAAGTGACAAATGTAATTAATAATTGATAAAACCCGCTAAATAAAAATACACTAGCCAAAGAATTAGAAGTATATGTAAGTAAGAAATAGAGAAAGACATGAACTTAATAAGTATAAATAATATGTGTAAAGAAAGAGAGAGATATTGAGATAGTGAGAAATAAAATGAAAATAACTAAGTGACAAAGAAAAGTAATGATAGGGATTACCCACTGATAAACACTTAAATAAAAAGTTTAAGAAGTGCCCATAGTGAAAGTGAAAAAACCCTAAAGTAAAATGATAGAGAAAAAACACTAAATAAATTATAATAAACACAAGATAATTTAAAAGTGAAAGTGATGAGTAAATAAAAATATTGTCAATGATAGCAATAGGAAAAATAGTGAAAGCTAAGATAAACACGTAGTAAAAAGTAACAAACACTAAAGGTTTAATAGTGAACAATAATAATATAAATATCACTATAATATTGACGACTCGGAACACAAAGTTTTTTATAAGTAAAAACGTAAAGTTTTACCTTACAGCCTAAACCGGCTTTCACCTATAGAAGGCTTCATCAGAGGCTGTCGTTAGTAGCGCTGCTCGTCTTGTTGTTGGCGACGAGAAAGTGTTTCGAAAGATTGAAGCTGTGTGTGTGTGGTGAGATGTGTTCGAATAATGCGTGCGATTTGAATTGTGTCTGTTCGTTTAGGATGTCGTTTTTATTTGTTTTTGTGTGTTTGTATATTTCTAATTGTTCTAGAGTGTCTAGTTTTCGGCCTTTTGTGTGTACGTGTAGTATGTTCATGTTATTGTCGATGTTTTTATATGTGTGGTTTGCTTCAATGAGGTGGTTTGCGAAGGTAGATTCTGTAGTGGTGTGGAGTGCTTTTGTGTGTTCAATGTATCTCTGTTTGAAGCTACGTCCTGTCTGGCCTATGTAGAATTTACTGCAATTTGAACAATTTAGTTTATATACACCGGGTAGATCGAATTTGTTTTGTGCTTTGGGCATGCGTTTTGATAGTGTGTGTTCTGTTTTGTTAGTAGTTTTGTAAGCGATTCTGTATCCTGCTTTTTTGAATTTGTGGGCAATTTTTTCTGTTTGTTTGTTGATGTATGTTAGTGTTATGAATTTGTTGTTTTCTGTCTTTGTCTGTTGTTTGTTTTGTGTAGGAGTTTACTGACTATTGTTCTGTCATAACCGTTAGATTCTGCTAGATATTTTATCGTGTTTAGTTCGTCTTTGTAGTCTATTTCATCTAAGGGAATGTTGTTAAGTCTATGTATCATGGTTCTAAAAGCAGCTAGTTTGTGTTGTATTGGGTGATTGGAGGTGTTGTGTATTAGTGTGTCAGTTGTAGTTGGTTTTCTGTATATACTGAATTTGTGCCTGTGTTCTAGTTTTGTGATGGAGAGGTCTAAGAAGTTTATGGTATTGTTGTGTTCGTATTCGGCAGTGAAGGTTATGTTTTTATGTATTTTGTTTATGTGCGTTAGTAACTGTTCACATTGTCTTTTGTTTCCCCTGTATAGTATTAGAATGTCATCAACGTATCTGTGCCAATATAGTATTTTATGTGAGTGTCTGTCATTGTTTGTGAGTATTTTTGTTTTTTCTAAGTGTTGGAGGAAGACTTCTGCTAGAATGCTGGATATGGGGGAGCCCATGGGTAGGCCGTCATTCTGTGTGTAGTATTTATTGTTATAAGTAAAGTAGTTTTGTTTTGTGATAATGTTCAGAGTTTCTGTTATTTCATTGATAAGTTCGTCTGGTGTGTTGTTCTGTTTGAGTTTGTTTTGTAGGATGGTGATTGTTTCAGAGATGGGGATGTTTGTGTACAGGTTTTTAATATCAAAGGAGGCTAATGTGGCGTTATGGGGGATGTGTATGTCTTTTAATTTTGTTACTAGGTCAGTGTTGTTTTTTACTGCAATGTTGTTGTCTATTTGTGTGTGTTGTCTAATAATTTTGTCTAGATATTTTGCCAGTTTGTGTGCAGGGGCATTACGGTAGTTGATAATGGGGCGGATCGGAATGTCTTCTTTATGGATTTTGGGAAGCGCTTGGAGTGTAGGTGCTGATGGTCGGATTTGTTTCATGTAGGGCTTTTGTTTATGTGTCATAATGTGTTTGGCTTTGTTGACTATTTGTTTTACTGAGTTTTGGTATCTGTCGGTGGGGTCGTGTTTTAGTTCTGTGATGTTGTTCTGTTCTATGAAGTCTTGTACTTTTTTGTGTAGGTTGTCTGTGGGGATAATTACAGTCGTGTTGCCTTTGTCAGCTTTTACAAATGTGATGTTGTGTTTGTGTGCCTTTTCCCTCAGTTTGATGGCTGTGTGTATTTCTGAGTTGTGGTTGTTGTTGTCTGGTGTCTTATGTACTCCTATTGTGTTGTTTATATTATGTCTTAATGTGTCTTGATGTTCTGGTGCTGAACAAACATCCCCATCTCTGAAACAATCACCATCCTACAAAACAAACTCAAACAGAACAACACACCAGACGAACTTATCAATGAAATAACAGAAACTCTGAACATTATCACAAAACAAAACTACTTTACTTATAACAATAAATACTACACACAGAATGACGGCCTACCCATGGGCTCCCCCATATCCAGCATTCTAGCAGAAGTCTTCCTCCAACACTTAGAAAAAACAAAAATACTCACAAACAATGACAGACACTCACATAAAATACTATATTGGCACAGATACGTTGATGACATTCTAATACTATACAGGGGAAACAAAAGACAATGTGAACAGTTACTAACGCACATAAACAAAATACATAAAAACATAACCTTCACTGCCAAATACGAACACAACAATACCATAAACTTCTTAGACCTCTCCATCACAAAACTAGAACACAGGCACAAATTCAGTATATACAGAAAACCAACTACAACTGACACACTAATACACAACACCTCCAATCACCCAATACAACACAAACTAGCTGCTTTTAGAACCATGATACATAGACTTAACAACATTCCCTTAGATGAAATAGACTACAAAGACGAACTAAACACGATAAAATATCTAGCAGAATCTAACGGTTATGACAGAACAATAGTCAGTAAACTCCTACACAAAACACAAAACAAACAACAGACAAAGACAGAAAACAACAAATTCATAACACTAACATACATCAACAAACAAACAGAAAAAATTGCCCACAAATTCAAAAAAGCAGGATACAGAATCGCTTACAAAACTACTAACAAAACAGAACACACACTATCAAAACGCATGCCCAAAGCACAAAACAAATTCGATCTACCCGGTGTATATAAACTAAATTGTTCAAATTGCAGTAAATTCTACATAGGCCAGACAGGACGTAGCTTCAAACAGAGATACATTGAACACACAAAAGCACTCCACACCACTACAGAATCTACCTTCGCAAACCACCTCATTGAAGCAAACCACACATATAAAAACATCGACAATAACATGAACATACTACACGTACACACAAAAGGCCGAAAACTAGACACTCTAGAACAATTAGAAATATACAAACACACAAAAACAAATAAAAACGACATCCTAAACGAACAGACACAATTCAAATCGCACGCATTATTCGAACACATCTCACCACACACACACAGCTTCAATCTTTCGAAACACTTTCTCGTCGCCAACAACAAGACGAGCAGCGCTACTAACGACAGCCTCTGATGAAGCCTTCTATAGGTGAAAGCCGGTTTAGGCTGTAAGGTAAAACTTTACGTTTTTACTTATAAAAAACTTTGTGTTCCGAGTCGTCAATATTATAGTGATATTTAGTTAAGTAACGGACACGTCATGGACAACGAAATCCAAGAATAATAATATTTAAGAAAGGTGTTAAGAATAGTATTTAAAATAAACCATTAATTAAGTAGTAATGAACACTGAAGAGTGACGTTAACTGTATTGATTAGAAAAGAATCTTATTGTAAAGTTTAAAAGTATATAATAGAATTTAAAGGTGAGAGTCCCATGAAAGAGTAATCAGATAGTGTTACCATGGAGTGAAGGCAAAGGGTATTTATAAAATAAGAAGTTTAAAACAATCAATTAACACCCATGTTATAAGGGGTGATTATTGAAGTAAGTTCAAAAGAGGTGAGTTTGTTTATCACCCAAAAAATAAAATAAAAGGTAATGAATTGTACACCAATATTACATATTAAGTGTTAAATAATTGTTTAAGCAAACTTATGAATAGGATATGGCTGGGGTAATTATACCAACCATAGACCTAAATGTTGTATTTTATGTGACAAAAAAATAGTAATTAATAGCCATATTGTTGACATTGGCGGAGTAAATAAGTAAGAAAGGAAAGCAATGTATGACTTAGAAAACGAGAAAACCAGTTAGTAAATAATTAGCAATACATGATGTATAAAATAGTAGTAACATACAAATAACACAAAAACAGAACCAAAACACATCAATAGGTAACAAAACCAGTTATAAGAACAAAATAAAGCTCTAGGCTAAAATGAGATGTAATGTATATGAAATAAGTAAAAATAAGTAATGGCTACTTAGGCTTGAGAAATGCCTAACTGTCAAACACCAACAAATACAAATTGTATGAAAATAACCAAGTAATTAACAAATCCAAGGTAAACATCAACCAAGGATAAATTGTAAATCTTATTAAAAGCAAAATATTAGAATAAGGATTTAAATTAAAAGATAAATGTAATTAGGAAATATTAAAATAATTGTAAAATTATAAAACATGAAATAACCCAATCTTGTGGGATACCAAAATAATCTTTGGAAGAAAATACAAATAACAGTGATAATAATTAATACTTAGGAAGGAAGATAACGGAATGAAAGCAATCAGAAGATATACAAGGATTTTGAAAAGAATTCAAATTTTGATAACAATGGATTTTTGCCAGATTAACCAATCAGATTTAATTAGTAACCATAGCAACTGCCGTTAGGGACGGTTTTACCATTGAATATCATGACTCGTAAAGTGACGCTCTTGGAAAACAGAAGCCAAATTTTGAACAACCAAATATTTAATTTAAAATGTTATAAAAGTAAACCAAATTACCACAAATGAACGAGAAGGAAGCAGACGATGACTGAAACCAATTAACTGATGTCGAAGACCATTTAAATCCAAAAGAAGTGAATAAATTACTCCAATTAAATTGAAAAAGATGCCAGAAGCCCAAACAATTGAAAATTGAATACGATTACAGCTCCAGTCCTTTTTACCAGACCAACTGCTTACCCCCAGTCTACTAAGTTGTTAAGTATCATTTAAGTTACCCAAATTTCCGAAAAAACACACTTTAAATATTTCTCACTACACTATGAAATATCACTAAACTGAATTTATTCTCTTTCAAAGATTAAATAAAAAACTAAGACAATGAAAATTTGTCAACTTATAAAATTAACCTATTGTGAGTTTACGAACCTTTGAAACGCTTTTACTACACTCCAAAAAACATATTATAGCTACACGTTATATTATTTAAGTAGAAATAATGTAAGGTTGTGTATTTTTATTATTGTAATTGTATCTAATCCTTTTATCGTAATCTCAAGAATCCAGACGATTGAACGAAAATATTTGTATACTACTTCGGTAGATGCCATTATGGTGTATCTGTTATGTTCAGAATCGATACGTCAAAACCCAGAGAAAATTGTCTTAGATTAATTGCCAGTGCAAAATAATATAACAAACCAAATATAACCTGTGTCACTGAATAAGTAATAACCATTAACTAATAAACCAATACTGTGTGTAACCAATGTGTTTTATTTTCATTAGGAAAGTGTATTATAAATGTTGTACATTGTAGCGAACAGCTATGAATTGGCGGCAAGCGCTCAAGCAGTAAACACAGCAAACTGCTGGCTTGATTGAAAAAATCAATAAGCGGCGGGAACAAGTTTGAATTCTCCCCACCGCCTGAGCGGACTCGCTGATAATACTAAATATTTTAATTGTTTAAAATAAACAATTTGGCACCACCCGGGATTATACACCCCTAGTGAACCTCAGGTAAGGACTGCAATACCTGGTTATTCGTACGTTCACAATGGACTCAATCAACGTAAGTTACGTTACCGAGCGACGACGGATTGGTAAGACACAACACACCAAGTACACTCTGACACTGTTACGAAATAGACGGACAGAGAGTCGTTATAGCATGCATCCCTGAATTGTAGAGGACTGAAGGTCTATTGATTTTGGTGAAGATCGGTTAAGAGAAAGGGGTAGTTTACCAGCAACGTTTTATGTTTTAACAAGAGTAAAGTACTTAATTTTGATAAATAAAGTATTCTGATAAGAAGCTCATAATAATCCACTGTAGAAACTTAGATGAAATATCTATAAATGAAGAGGTTAGGTGAACGGGGTGGGGGTAATTTTCTATGAATGAAAATTATAGTTGAAGGGGGAGGGGAGAATTTTTTATATGTGTACTACGTTATCACAAAGAAGTAGTTCTTTGTTAAAATTCCTTCCCAGGCTGTTTAGCCGTAGTCCAATGTTTTCTGCAAAACCAGACTTTTCGGCAGTGTCATCGACTGCCATCATCAGTGAAAATCGAGTGCGAAAACGTGAGGTGGTACACGTTAGTGACCACAGTACTGTGGTTAAGGCTGAAGCAATAAGTGGAAAGAAGTAGTTTCTATGGAAACATTTCATTTCGAAAATGATTTTAAATATAAATCTTAGAACATGGAAGTCATGTATGGTTCTCCATACCGATATTTTACTTCCATGTTCCACAAGAAAATGGAAGTATCATGAGTGCAAAAAAATCGTGTTCGAGATAAGGGTTGATTCTGATTGTACTACCCTCAAATTATGAATAAGTTATTTTCCGAAAAGTGTGTGTGTGTCTGTCTGTCTGTCTCTATGTAGAATTTTTTCTATAGCAATGATAACTGCCGCAAATTCAAACAGAATCAAATAATTTTTTACATATATGGGGGAGGCCTAGTTTTCCTGCATTTTTTTGTGTTTTAACAAGAGTACAGTACTTAACTTTAATAAATAAGTGTCCCAAAAATAAAGTCATATTAATCCACAGTAAAATGGTAAATGAGATATCTATAAATGGAGAGGGTAGTTGAATGGGGCAGAGTTGTTTTTTGAAAATGACTGCTGGTATCAAGTAAAATACGAGTATTTAATTTTGAAGGATAAGCTACTTTAGCAATTACATATGATAAAACTGTTACTCTATGAAAGTGTAACAAGAGTATCATTAATGGTAGGGATTGGTTGAGGAGGAGGGATGATTATCTGCATAGTTCAGTTTTTTTATAATAATAAAGTACATAATAAATACAGATAAATTGACTAAAAAATAACATTATATTTAAAAACTACCCCATAATAACAAAAATGTCTATAAATACTGAAAAACAGTTTGTGGGTGGGGCCACAATTATCAAGCCAAATTCAAGTAAATTATTTTAAATATAAATCTTAGAACATGGAAGTCATGCATGGTTCTCCATACCAATTTTTAAATCGTTTTTCATTTCTCCTCTACTAATATACAGTCTGTAGATACAACAAACATATATTAGCTTCACTTTGATCACAGTTGGAAAGCAAAACTATTCTCTAGGTGGTGCACACAAACATCCAAGAACCAACACATATTTTAAAAATCTGAATATAAGAATCATGCAAACAGCATCATGAACATGATGTTTCATTTTCTGTTACACCAGACTTTGGACTAGGGTATTTTGTAAAAAAAAAACTGGAAATTTACATTTTTAAGGTTTACATTTCACATTTTTAAAAATATCCACTGTGTAAAAAATTGATGTACCGGTACCGGTAGTCTTTAATCAAATAATATCTATATCATCTTCATCAATAAAAGTAAAGATGAAAATACTTCTCAAAACTGGGAAAAAGTACCAACACATTTCAGGTCAGACAGTGTTTAACAGTACAAAAAATTAGAGAGAGAATAAAGAAGTTCTTCAAGATGTTGCCTATTTGGAATATTTTGATACCGGTACAGACTGACTCTATCCCTGGTTACATGATGACATTAGTACCTCACAAAATTTGTTATGGGGATTATTATAATTTAATGTCTGCAAAGAAGCTTTTAAGCACAGATTATTGTTTCACCAATATAAAATATGTTGAAAATTGTGTAACAGTAAGAGGTATTCCATTGATCTTTAGCATGCCATAATAAAACAGTTTCTGAAACCTTACAGCACAATAGTCAAAAAGAAAATATTTCTGACTTATTGTTGACTACTTTTTGTTCTCCCTTCCTCCAAAATATCTTCACAGGGTTTCTATGACCAGATCATCACCACAAGTTAATTTACCCATTTCTAAGTTCTGTAATACAAAATCAGACTTGAATTATATTACACAATAGTTTTAAAAACAATCCTTTCAAATTCTTTGAAATCCATTGCATCTTTATAAATGTACTTGATAATAAATGTATCATAATACACTTGTTTTTTTTTGAAACCATAATTATATAATTGGTACAAACATAATTACTATTTACTAATTTAGTAACAATAACAACCACATCAACTATGTTTTTAAATTACTGCTAGGTTTAAAATTTGTTAGGTATCAAATTATAACTTTTGATACATATGTTGTATTTAACTTAGAAAAATGGCCAGTTGCCATGTATGCACGGTGGGAAGAGAAAAGGTGGAAACAAATACCAGTACACAGAGATAAGTGTATTCTTGTACTCAAGGTAAGAGTGTCTGTGCACATACATTACCTATGTTAATTTTTTGTCTTTTATTGAATTAGCAGTCAGAGTTGTGCTGTCTGTGTCTGCCTTTCATGTGTTTGCAGGACAAAGTGTGTGGAGGCAGTAAATTATGTTGAAGTGTATGACATCACCCAAATCTGTCTTTTTGCAAACATTACGTCTTGTGTAATCTCTTTTTCTGTGATTTACCACAGCCATTGTATTAGCCAGCAAGTAACACATTTTCATATAGGCTGTTCTAGTGGGTTTCACATATGATTTTCTGTAAACAAGCACCTCATATCTTGCTTTCTCTGCATAACTGACGGCCACATGGGTTGCAGTCACATGCAGTACATTCTACAGGCTAATCTGATAAAATTATATATACACGATGTGACTGGTAATCATCCAGTGTCAATTCCTCAACTATATCACATCAATTAGCCATCTTCTTTTGAGTCGCCTATTGTCTTCCTGTCTGGTAGCTTTCCATCAACAGCCTCTCATGTGTACCAAGTTTAGTGTGGTGTTTTCCGTTTTTATGGTATGATGTCTTGTACACAACTTACTGCAAACTCTGTTGAGCATTTGATTTGAGTCATACCATGGGTATGATCAACTATCATTCTGAATATTTTGCACTGATATGTTTGGACAATACCTATGTTGGATTTACCAACACACCTCCACAATTAAGTGCTGTTTAAGTCTATAGTTATTATTAATCCTTTGTACACTAGGATTTTATTAATTATTGATAAATTCAACCTCCTTCTTATGTTTATGTGTTTGATTTTAGTTGTCTGATGGTTAAGTCTAGTTGCTTTTTTTGTATCAGCCATCTAAGGACCACATGCCAATTTCAATTCTTTATTCTTTGTTCTTTTCTGTTCCTCCAATATTCTTTCATCTTTTCACTGTGTCTCTTCTTCCTGTCTTCAGGCCACTTTGAACCTGCGTTTTTCTCTCTCCTACCCTGGACTCCTTCCATTTTTAACACTTTTGCCCAAAAACTTCTCTTTCAGTTGCTTCTTCTGCATGTATATTATTTTTTTTCTAAATCCTTTTGGACTTCTTTAATCCATGATGTTAACTTCTTCCCCACAGATACTTGAAGATCTGCTTTGTTAACCTATTGTTGTTCATTATATATAAATGTTCAACATATATATATATATATATATATATATATATTGTTACGACACCAAAAGCAGCCCCAATACCAGAGAAGAACTATAAAGAATTAACTATATTAAATCAAGGAAAATGAAATGACTATGACGAGACAAATGACCATGACCCAACCCAAGTGACTGACCCAATAAAGACAATAAAATGAGAGAGTATAAACTAAACTAATGATAAAAAAGCCCAAATAAATAATAAATATCTAGTAACGAGCATTAAATAAAATAATCCAAGTTAAAGTACACTAACCATAATAAGTAAGTGAAACCATTATTAATAGATAATGTATGTTGTTAATAACCTTATGATGATAAGAAAACTAAAACATAAAAATGTTGACAGACTAACTATAAAGTTGTGTATAAAAAAGTAAAAACCCAAGAGTGAGAGATAGGTAGGAAGTGACAGTGATAAACGGTGTAAGTGTTAGAAGTGAGAAAATAAACAATTCATAATTATAAGAAAAAGGAAACAAAGGTAATAAAACAGATTTTAAAAGATGGATAGACAACCAGTGTCATAGTGTTAAATAATAATAAACTAGTACTATGAGTGCAATGAAAATAAAACATCCTATGTTAACAAAAATATTCAAAGTGATGATTATCAAGATAGAATAAATGGTGTTATAATGTTATTCACCAAGATTGTTATTTGTTTAATTAGAAGAGTTGAGTTTGTAAGAAGGAATATGACTGAAAAACGAGCAGACCATAAACCTATTTTTGTGTTATGTTTTATAGTAATATTAAGTGATAAACAAGTTGTAAGAAATGGCAATAGATATAAGTAAGGAGATAAATTTTACAAACATAATATTAATCATTAGAGTAAAGACAGAAAAAGAAAATAAGAGAATAACAGACAAGCAATGATTTTGTAAATTAATAAGAACATTCAATTATTGTAGAACAGCCCAAATTAATTCAAAAGGTAAATAAGTCATAAGTGACACCAAGTAAAACATATGCAAATGAAAAATAATCTTTAATTTGTGTAAAATAAGAAGTTATAGCCAATTACTGCTTAGGCCTATAAAATGCCTAACTGTATAAATTCAAAATAAACAAGTTGTAAGAAATTAACTATTGTATTAGAAAATTCAGGACAAGTACCTCATTAATTACAATTAGTGAACCATAATAAGATGTCAGAATTGGAATAAAAACATAAAATAAGGAAAATGTGTAATAATATAATATTAGCATTGTTATGTTTCGTCCCGTAGGACCCTTAAATGTTAGGAAAAATGATGCTTTGTGGTACCATTGCCAGGATGCAGAATAATGACGATAGTGGACTGTATTTAATACATTTATTAAATTTTGTAGTACACTTAAAACAGAGTGCTAAGGTTGGCTATGTCTGAAGACATTTAAATTTTGAATGAACCAAGTCGTTTAAGAAAGCTACATGGCAAATGAGGCGCAAATGTGCGACACTCCAACTACATTAAAAAATGTTAAGGCCTAAGGCCTAGATAATTGTCGTATGAATTGAGGCACGAGTACGCGGCACTCTAAGATACATGAAAACGAGAATTAGCAATGTATTGCTAATATATTGCAAGTATGCAATATAATGTTGTAGGGCCTAAACCTACATGAATTGTCGTGACAACAAGAAAAAATGATAGACAGAACAAGGCCAGCAAACGTTCTGACGTCTGCCGCCCGCCAACGCTCGGTGAACTGTGTCGATGTATAAACATGATAAGCGCAATTTCAGAAAGTACAGATTAGCCAACCTATGAATGCGAAAATTACCACATTACTGTCCATAACTGCCCGCAAAAAATCAAAATATTTTTAATACATTTTAATAACTTATTGTACGAAAACACAGTGTGTTCTTAATAATAGAAGTCAACCTCAATAAATTGTATTGAACCTTGAGATTGACATGTTAGATAACAGTTATGACATTAACTGTTTAGAGATAAACTTGAGTGATGATGATAAGAGTTGAACAGGCCAAAGTTGGCTTGCAACCTGATTTATAAATGAGTATAAATGCAAAAATTGGCAATGTATTGCCAATATATATTGTATGTATACAATATAAAACAATATAAGACATGAAAAATACATAGTTTGACAATGTTTAATGATGAATAATCAGTGACTCATCACATGATGGGCCCGATACAAATTGTAACATTTATGCAAGTCATAATGGTTAGTTTGAACCAGTAAAGGCCAGTTGACCTATACAATAGTATTGAGTGTAAAATGAACAGACAAAATTATTATAAAATTATACATGTAAAGACATAAATTTAGCATGACGCCTTATAGTTGAACGATGCATGCTATACCTGAAGTTTCAGGAATGTACAATAAATTGTTATGTGAAAACAAATTATACATTGTTGAATGATTGCAAGCACAAACTGTAATGACATGTATGTCATAATTAAAGCATGAATAATAATTGTGCAATACGTGATCACAAAATACAAAATACACAATATACAAATATAGGCGTGGCGTATGGTTATAGACAGTAGATGCGGGTAAAACAATGTGTTTTACATAGATACAAGTTATACATAATAAATACAATAGAAATCGGTTTAGATAATGACAAATACATGAATACAAGGCACAATAGCATAAGTGACAAGTACAACAAATGTGTTTATACAAAATGTAATACATGTGTTGAACAATTGCGAGAAATAAATTCATAGAGTAATAAAATATCACACATTGACAAAAAATGTGCAAGAAAATGCATACATGGTTTGTATAGCTGCAGACCATGAGAATATTATGTAACAAAATTTTTACATAAGAATAATACCACCATGACATGACACATAACCCATTACCAATATCAAAATGTAAGTATGTAGGACATAGTGTGTCTCACAAATTATTAATATATAAATACAAAAATAGTAAAGTATACCACCATAACAATATGATAAGCATAGATATAATAACATAGTGCATGGTTGTAAAATTACAAGTCACATGCGAATTTAGTATGAAAACACGCAATGATGCAAATTAACATAAAAATGTTGTGATGATACATATCACCAATTAAGTTGACCAAATTGTCAGACAATAAGGTAATGAAAGCCAGTGGCCAAGTGAAATATAGCATTGTGCTAAGTAATTATGTTAACCTTGTGTCTAAGCCTCGTCCCGCGCTGGCAACAAACATAGCTTGTGAACTGGTCTGCGAAAAATACCAATGTCTACTACTCTAGTTAAGTTGTCTGGGCCGGGAAATGTGGCGGTAATTACACCAAATTTCCACGCTAGTGGAGGTAAGTTATCCTCAATCAGTAAACCCAGGTCACCAATGAAAACGTTTTCCTTGGCGAATTTCCATTTGTGACGTTGTTGTAATTGATGTAAGTAGTCGCGAGACCAGGCCTTCCAAATGACTTGGACAAACTTCTGGAGAAGTTGCCAATGTCCAAGACGAGAGATGGGAACATGAGATAAGTCAGGATCAGGAATCGCCGTTAATGGTGCGTAAATTAAAAAATGGCCAGGTGTAAGTGGCACCAGATCATTTACATCCGATGAAACGGCAAATAATGGACGTGAGTTTAGACATGCCTCTATCTGAGACAAAACCGTCATAAACTCCTCGAAGGTGAGTATAGACTTGCCGACCACGCAGCGCAAATGATACTTTAAACTCTTTATACCGCTCTCCCAAAGACCACCAAAATGAGGTGATGAGGGCGGAATAAATGACCATGTAATACCATGAGAGGTCGTAAAGGACTGGATTGATGAGGTGGCATCCTTATTGTGCCAAAGATTGTAAAGGTCATGCAAAACATTGCGGGCCTTCCTAAAGTTCGTGCCATTATCAGAATATAACTGGCTGGGTATGCCCCTACGGGCCATGAAACGACATAAGGCAGCTATAAACGCGTTGGCCGTAAGGTCGGAAACCAATTCCAAATGAATGGCCCTGGTCGCTAAGCAAATGAACAAAGACAAATACGATTTTGACAGAGTCCTAGATTTCTGCCCGCCATGACGAATCATGAAGGGACCACCATAATCAACTGCGCAGAATAGAAACAGCCGTGAAGGAGTGACTCTAGGAGATGGCAAAATACCAAGCCTTTGAACCTGATGTTTGGCACTAAACCTGAGACACTTGACGCATCTACGAATGATGGAGCGAATGACTATCTTGGCGTTAATGATCCACCAACGTTGACGAAGTGAATGATGCATGAGTTGAGCACCAGCGTGGAGTAGACGAATGTGTTCGCGTTCAATAATAAGGCGAGTGATATGAGCCGATTGATGCAAGACAATAGGATGCTTATTGTCATAAGGTAGTTGCGACTGCTGTAAGCGTCCGCCGATGCGTATGACGCCAGACTCATCAAGAAACGGGTCCAGAGAAGACAACTTACTCCTGATAGAAACAGAAGACCCATTACGAAGACAATTAAGCTCAGCAGCGAAGTGGATTGACTGGGATTGTTTTATGAAGAAATTAAGAGTGGAATGAATTTCAACGGGGGTAAGAGCGCCCGAAATTTTCTCAGCCCTGGAGAGTCTAATATTTTTGATGAATCGAAAGCAATAAGCGTATACGCGAGTCAGACGGTGCAACGAAGAAAAGTCCTTTGAAAGATCAATAGATAGGGTAGATATTAGAGAAAGTTTGGGGGTTTGTTTCTCCTCCCAGGAGACGACAGATTAGAAGGTAAAAAGGGTGGAAAAAGATTGGACTCGGAAGATTGAGACAAACAAGCGGTAGCATAGGACTCACCCAACTGGGGATTGTCAGACTTAAATGGTAGCGAAACAACGAACCTACCCTCATCATTGCGATGAGTGGACTTAACAAAATGCTCCTCCCAAGCTGAATCGTTACTAATGGGTGCATTATCAGGGATAGTTTCGGTCTCCCAAAATTTCTCAAGAGACGCCAAAATTTGACTGTCGTTGTTCCTAGCCAGGAACGAAACAGCAGGACCCTTATAACGGCAGTGTTTGGGCAGATTGCCTGCTAAAATGTAGCCTAACTTTGTTTCTTGTATAATAGGGAAGTGAGAACCGCGTACATATTTGTTAGCTAAAATTAAATCTAAATAAAATTGTGCTCCTAAAAGTATGTCGATATCAGCTGATATGTTGAAATGTGGATCGGCGAGAGAGACGTTATCTGGGATGTTAAACTGATTTATGTCGAAAGATTGTGCTGGCAGTTTATGGGTTAATGCAGATAAGACCGCACATGTTGCTTGGAAGCTAAATCTTTGATAGCGAGAAATAATGCGAATAGATGCCAGGTTAGTGGCACAACATGCGGCATTATTAATACCTGTAATCGGTATGTTAGATTTAGTCAAGTTAAGCCCTAATTTCTTAGCAAATGATTCCGTACAAAAATTTACTTGTGACCCAGCATCCAATAGAACTCTTGCAGGTTGTCTGTTACCAGCCCGGTCGATGACAAACACAAGTGCTGTTGATAAAAGAACATCGTTTGTAGATTGTAATTTAAGTGAACAATAGTTGCTGCTGCTGGCAGAACCTGGTTTTGACACATTATTTATGTGCAGCAATGTATGGTGTCGTTTTGAACAGATCTTACATGATTGTTTGATCTTACAATTAGATGAAAAATGATCTGGTCTTAAACAATTGGTACAGCATTTATGATTTAATATAAATTGCCCTCGTTCTGATGTGCTTAATGCATGAAATTTGTCGCACATGTAAATTGGGTGACTAGATTTGCAGCATGGGCATAAATAATTATTTGAAGCTGAGTGATAACTCTTAAATGCAGTGCTGCCAGCAGAGTTTCGTGATTTATGTTTGTCAGATTTATTATTGAACCTTAAAGTTAGCTTGTTGAGCTGCTGTCCGGCATCGATAGGCAATGTATTTTCTAGCAACTGTCTACGTGCGTTTAAAAACTGAGTGAAGCTTTGAAAGTTAGGAAGATTATCAGGGTCTATAGACTCCTTCCATAATTTAAACGTGGTATGGTCCAGTTTTGCTGACAATAATTGTACAGTAATAAGCTCAAATGAATCCACTGACAGTTGCATGGCCGCCAGCGAATTAACTGAAGACGTTATTGTATTTATGAATTCTGCCAAACTTTGGACAGAGTCCTTAATTGTTGACTTTACTTCAAGCAAATTTTGAATATAATACTTCGCTAGTATGAATTTGTTGTCATATCTAGCGGACAGCAAACTCAACGCTATCGAATAGTTCTCATTACAAATAGGTAATGCCTTAATTAGATCTAGTGGCTCATTTTTAAGAGATGAGTACAAATAATGTAATTTCTGCCCTGACGTTAAATCAGATCTGGCGTGCACCAAGTCCAGAAATATTGAACAGAAGTGTTGCCATTCTAAGATATTGCCTGTGAAGCAGGGCAGACTTATAGGTTTTAATTGCATATTGCTCGTTAATACTGGAGATACAGTCTGAACGTTGAAAGTTTCTATTAATTGCAAGATATTGGCTTCTGTTGAATATAACAGCTCTTCAACCTCAACTCGGTCTTCTTGAGCAGCGTTTATGTCTTTAGAAATGAGTTCAATTTCGGACTGTACCTCATCGTATTTTGTTGCCAAACTTTTTAGACTTTCGAGTCTAACCGTTAAAAAATGTTTTGTATTAGTGTTTTTATCAAAGTTAATTATAGCCGAATTAATTCGCACTATGGCAGACTTTAAGCCGCCTCTCTTTCTGACCAACACTTTGAGGCCTTCTTCAGCCATTGTACGCACCTGTTAATGATGTTAATGACGTCGTACCTGGTATGCGATGTCCTGGAGCGTCGAGGCCGTGGAGTAGATGGCAAACACGCACGGACTGGAGAAATGACTGCTTAATCTGGTGTGTAGACGCTAGCACATGGATGTTCTTGCAGTGGTGTCATCACGAGGCTCAATGGCGACGAAAGAAATGCTGACTAAGTCCCGACACGGTCGGATCAGCGAACATGCTGAATCGCCCGTGATGGCCAGAAATTGGGGCAGAAAAATGATGAAAACCGCTGTAATAAGTTGCAGAAAATAAATGACAAATCCAGGCACAGAGCGACCAAAAAATGTTATGTTTCGTCCCGTAGGACCCTTAAATGTTAGGAAAAATGATGCTTTGTGGTGCCATTGCCAGGATGCAGAATAATGACGATAGTGGACTGTATTTAATACATTTATTAAATTTTGTAGTACACTTAAAACAGAGTGCTAAGGTTGGCTATGTCTGAAGACATTTAAATTTTGAATGAACCGAGTCGTTTAAGAAAGCTACATGGCAAATGAGGCGCAAATGTGCGACACTCCAACTACATTAAAAAATGTTAAGGCCTAAGGCCAAGATAATTGTCGTATGAATTGAGGCGCGAGTACGCGGCACTCTAAGATACATGAAAACGAGAATTAGCAATGTATTGCTAATATATTGCAAGTATGCAATATAATGTTGTAGGGCCTAAACCTACATGAATTCTCACGACAACAAGAAAAAATGATAGACAGAACAAGGCCAGTAAACGTTCTGACGTCTGCCGCCCGCCAACGCTCGGTGAACTGTGTCGATGTATAAACATGATAAGCGCAATTTCAGAAAGTACAGATTAGCCAACCTATGAATGCGAAAATTACCCCATTACTGTCCAAGCATTTTGTCAAAACTTTAATACATGAACAAACCCAGCTTTGTGGGATGTCAAAATAATCTTTGAAAGAAAATAGAAACAGTTATGTTAATATCTAATACATTGATAAGAAGACCGAAGAATAATAGCCATTACAAAATATTTATTCATTTTGAAAGAAAATTCAAATATCATAACAATAGATACAAATGTATACAACCAATGAGAGTATAGGTGGGTGCCATAACAACGGAACGTTATTATATTTAATTCCATTATAAAACATTAGTCCATTACTGACGATCAAGAGAGACGGAAGCCAAACCATATTCGACTCAATTATTAATGAAAATAGTAATAAATACTGCTAAATTTAATGAGATGTGGATTCAAGAAGTCGAACAAGGAACTATTTAAACCAAGAGAGCTAATAAACCAAATTTTAATAGTTAAAAATAATTAAAAAATCCAAATTAATTGAAAGACGAGCCAGATGAAATCAAAAGTACAAATGATGGAAGATTAATGATTGTATCAGCCCAACCTAAATAACCACAGTGACTCATCACCAGAAATCGACCAGATTTCGATAAGTATATCTGAATTACTGGACTTTACGAACTAAATTAATAAACTTGTCTCACCACACAAAAAACTCTCACTCCGAACTTGATAACTAAATTTCTTTCAAGGATTGATTGATAAAACAAATTGAACTTGTATGTAAACATAAAATAACCTATGTACGAATTATTAGCACACACTTTTTAACACTCAAAAAACGAATTGTATTTAAACATTAATAGCATATAAGTCCCATTGATGTAAGGTGGTTTACTTTATTAATATCTTGTTATTTAACTTGTTTTCATAATCAAAAGAACTCATTGACAGAATTGTTTGTGTAAATAAACAATATTAGAGGCCATCATGGCCTCGAACAACTGCTGTCACTTTAGCCAACCTTGAGATATAGTCTGTTTACTGCCGGAGCAACATTATTTTATAATATTATATTTTTGTATCTAAATGATTAATTATTAACTATTACAAACGTTAATAAACTAGTACTGAATAGCAATAACCGTCCTTTATTTCATATAAATTGTATTAGAAAGTTTGTGTACTTTAGCGATGAGTGAAACTGTTGCTTTAATGTCTCATTATTGCCTTCGATTTTATTGTTCAATGTCTCAATATCTTCCCTTAGTTGTTTCTTTAAGTCTTCACTTAAAATCTCATTTTGTCTCCTTGAATTTTCATTAATTTTTTCCTCCATTTGGCCTATTTTTCATCGATTTTTCATTTATTTTCTCCTCCATTTTGTCTATTTTTTCATTTGTTTTCTTTAATTCTTCACTGTTTCTGTCCAATTTTTCATTTAAGAATTCCCTGTCTTCCTTTTTGTTCTCTAGTTTCTTCCTTCTGCTTCTTAAAACTGTCGTTCATACTATTCATTAATTCCATTAATTTTAGTAGGTTAAGGTCTCCTCTAACTTCTTCCTTGTCACCCTCCTGTTGTTCCATTTCCCTGTCTTGAATTGGTTTCTCTGGTTGGTCCCCTTGGGCATCCTCTTCGATTATTTCTTCGATCATTTCCATTTCTTCAACCGGTGTTGTCTCCTTGTCTTCTTTGTCGGTGTCCTCAGTCCTCTTCTTTGGTCTGCCCCTGGTGATCATCTTGTTGTCTTTTTATTTTTTCGTAACTGCCGCTAGCCTTTGTTCCTAGCCACACTAGTTGGTCGCCAATTTGCAACATGTAAACTCTTACCGTCTCTGTAAAAGTGTGTTTTATTGTGTGTTAGCCCCACACGTCGTAGTCGTTACTTCGTATTTATCTCTAACTGTTGTACTTTTCCGAACTTCTCATGCTGACGATGTCCGTCGCGAACGCACGAATTACCAGTACCGATATCTCATGAGTGTAATCCTTACCTGTCCTTCAATGAGTACATTTATTTCCCGGGTGGTGCCAAATTGTTTATGAAAACAATTAAAAAAGTTATACTGAGCAGTCGTTCTATGCAGTGATGACTAATTCAAATTACCCTCGCAAACTGGCGGGCACTTGAATCTCGCTTGTAGTTCGTCGTGCTGCCAACGTCTAACGCTGGCAGACAATTTTGCTCATCGCTAAAGTACACAAACCTTATAATACAATTTATAATTAAATAAAGGACGGTTATTACTAATCAGTACTAGTTTATTAACGTGAAATAGTTAATAGTTATTCAGTTAGATACAAAAATATACTGTTATTAAATAATGTTGCTCCGGCAAATAATAGACAATATCTCAAGGTTGGCTAAGTTGATTGAAGCATTTCTAAATCGACATGGCTGCCATCAAAGTGTATTTTCTACAGTTCATTCAATCATAGAGTCCTTTTGATTAAGAAAAAATATTAATAACATGTTAATAAAGTACACTACCTTACATCAATGGTACTTATATACTATTAAAGTTAAATACAATTCGTTTTTTAAGTGTTAAAAAGTGTTGGTTATAATTTCGTACTTTGTACACAGGTTAAAATTATGTTTACATACAAGTTTAATATTTATTATCAATCAATCCTTGAAAGAAATTTAGTTACCAAGTTAGGAGTGAGAGTTTCTTGTGTTGTGATAAAAGTTAATTAATTTAGTTTGTATATTCGGGTAGTTCAGATATACTTAACAAATCTTGTTGAATTCTGGTGAAGAGTCACTTTGTTCTTAGTTAGGTTGGATCGATACGATCATTAATCTTCCATCATTTATACTTTGGATTGCACCTGGCTTCTTTTTCAATTAATTTGGATAAAATAAGTAGTTTTGAATATTAAAATCTGGTTTATTAGTTCTCTTGGGTTAACTAATTCTTTAATAGACTTCTTGCATCCACATCTCGTTAAATTTTGCAGTGTTTATTATTATTTAAACTGAAAATTGAGTCGAATATGGTTTGGCTTCTGTATCTCTTGATCGTCAATAATGGACTAAAGTTTTATAACGGAATTAAATATAATAACGTTCCGTTCTTATGGCAACTGTCTATACTCTCATTGGTTGATTACATTTATGTCTATTGTTATAATATTTGAATTTTAATTCAAAATGAATAAATATTTTGTAATGGCTATTATTCTTCTGTCTTCTTATCAATGGATTAGATATTATCACAACTGTTTCTATTTTCTTTCAAAGATCATTTTGACATCCCGCAAAGCTGGGTTTGTTCATGTATTAAAGTTTTGACAAAAATGTTAATATTATATTATTACATTTCTTTCTTATTTTATGTTTTTAATCTAACTCTGACATCTTAATATGGTTCACTAATTGTAATTAATGAGTTACTTGCCCTGAATTTTCTGATACAGTAGTTAATTTCTTACAATTTGTTTATTTTGCATTTATAGTTAGGCATTTTATAGGCCTAAGTAGTAATTGACTATATCTTCTTATTTTACACAAATTAAAGATTATTTTTCATTTACATATGTTTTGCTTGGTGTCACTTACGACTTAGTTACCTTTTGAATTAATTTGGGCTGTTCTATTATAATTGTATGTTCTTATTAATTTACAAAATCATTGCTTGTCTGTTATTCTTATTTCTTTTTCTGTCTTTACTCTAATGATTAATTATTATGTTTGTACAATTTATCTCCTTTCTTATATCTATTGTCATTTCTTATAACTTGTTTATCACTTAATATTACTTATAAAACATAACACAAAAATTAGGTTTATGGTCTGTTTACTTTTCAGCCATATTCCTTCTTACAAACTCAACTCTTTTAATTGAACAAATAACAATTTTGGTGAATTACATTATCACACCATTTATTCTATCTTGATAATCATTCCTTGAATTTTATTATTAACATAGGATGTCTTATTTTCATTGCACTCATAGTACCCAGGGGCGTACCAATCGGAATTGGCGCCTAGGGCGAGCATCGAAGTTGCGCCCCTTCGTAAATTATCTAAATATAAAATAAACAGATACACTAAATAAAAGTCATAAATCTTACAAAACATTTTTATTTTCTGTTTTAGAACGAAAATTAGTCCGTAAAAGTGCACTTTTAATAGTCTTAAACTTAAAATTGCACCTTCCTTGCCTTCTGAGACGCAAATAGATTTATAACATTTTCGAAATCTGTTTCTTCGGTTTCTTCTCGCTCTACACTAAGCAAAGCTAGGTCGCATAACCTTTTTTGACCCATTGTAGCCCTCAAAAACGAAAGTATTAGTTTTAGCTTACTGAAAGATCGCTCGCAACTTGCGATGGATATTGCAATCGTAAGCATAATCTGAATTGAAATGCGCAGATTCGGAAAGATGCTATCATCTCCGTACTGAACAATGAATTCAAGAAACTCTTCAGATCTCTTTATATTTACGTTTTTTCTTGTGGATATTAGCATTCAAACATCCAATATTTCTTCGTATAACTGTTCTCCGTTAACATCACAACCATAGAAATCTCCAAATTCTTTAGATTTCTTTTTTAAATCGTCGCAGTCGTCAGTGCCGTAACACAGTTTTTTAATATCTAGAAGAAATCCAAATCTGGCGTCGGTTTCATGCAGACGAGTGAACCTTTCGCTCATTTCACACACAATACGATCCAGCGATCCCTTCATCACTCGTTCTATTTCTTCCTTAGCAGTCAACCCAGCGTCCATCGCATTCTCTCCAGCCATATGTTTTTTTCGCCTTTGACGCCTTTCAATCACTACATCCCATTCCTGGCAAAGATTGAAACCTTTCTCGGGTGCATCATTAACCAACCTCTCTCTTTCATTAGAAAAATAGTCTCGGAGGGCTTTTATATCTAAGGCAGCAATATGAAAATTCATACTAGGATCCTGGAGCCGCTTCTGAACAGGGTCAATAGAAGCGAGTACATTGTTCCAAAATCCTAACAAAGTCAGAAAATCGTAGGACAACATGCGATTATATAGAAGTCTTGCCTCACTTCTTGTTTCAACAGTTTGATTGCCATCGTCTGTCATGTTTTGGAGAACTTTCAGCATATCTTCAAGATATTTGTTAACTGGCTTAACTGCTTCAACCCTTGCACTCCATCTTGTTTCAGACTCTGATTTGACAACCACAGGCACGGAGTTCTTGAGTTTTTCCCAGCGCAGAGTGGAATGAGAAAAGAATATGTAGAGAGTTTCAATTGTTCCGAAAAACGTGACCATTATAATATCCTGCTTGGCTGCATGTACACCAACCAAATTGAGTGAATGATTATCGCAATTCACAAATATCGCCAGATTATTCTTTTCACTTATTCTTTGGTGAACACCAGTTCGGTGCCCAGCCATCGTAGCAGGATTGTCATAACATTGTGAACGACAATCCTGTAGATCCATATCGTCTTTCTCTAGCTGTTTAAGGATTTCATCAACTAAGCTTCCAGCTTTCTTTTGACTTATCTGGATGAAACCAAGAAAGGACTCTCTAACGCGGACTGATTTTCTCTCAAAATCAACTTCTACGTATCTCACTACTTCTGACATCTGCTCACGATGTGCCTGATCAGGAGTCGAGTCAAACATGAGACCATAGTATTTTGATTTGCGAATGCTTCGCAATAAACTTTGGCGAACAGTGGTCGCCATCAGATGAATGAACTCATTTTGAACACGAGGTGAAAAGTAAGATGTGGTTCTAGGATGATTTTTAACTTGAGTGAGATGGTTATTCATGACGGGGTCAAATATGGCCAGAAGCTTTATTAATCCAAGGAAATTACCAACATTATTGGATTCGGATCCATCGCATGTACTAAGTGACTCCCTGTGACCTCGTAATGCAAGATTTTGAGTGGCAAGAAATTTGATGCAGTGAAGGATTCTCTTTAATACATTACGCCACTTTTGTTTTTCTGTCTCGATCTGGGTTTGAAGTTCAGCGTCAATAATCCCTTTATTTGCTGCAAAATGTCTTTCCATTTCTTTCCACTGGGTGAAGCACTCACGATGGTTCTTCGCATTTTCATGTACAGTGAGCCTTTCAGGTGCTTTCCAGTGGGTAAGTCCATTTTCGTGCTCTAATGAAGATTGATTATCCAATTCTGAAAAGATAAGACAACAGATGCAAAAAGCAGATTTCTTAGATGGGGAATAGACTAGCCATGAGCGAGTCACTTCTTCACCGCGATTTCCTAGTTTCTTCTTAAACCAACTTTTGTTCATACAACGGTTATTTGTTGGTAGGAAAGGACCCTCAGTGTTTTGAAAATATTTTGAACCCATTTTAATTATTTCTGTTTTCAAACCATCTGACAGAATTGATTTCCCAGTTTTCTTATCAAAGTGTAGAAGTCCAATAGCATGCTGTTTAATTACTTCTGGTATAAGAGTAATTGTGTTTTCGACATCATCCACCATATCACCCCCACCAACTTTTTCTCCTACTGAAATACTAATCAGAATGATCAATATTGCACACCACTATATAAAAATTATTCCGATTAGCGCTTTCAAGCTTCACAGCTCATCGTCAGATCAGAAATAGCCTGACTATTTCTGATCTGACGACTATTTCTGATCTGACGATGAGCTGTGAAGCTTGAAAGCGCTAATCGGAATAATTTTTATATAGTGGTGTGCAATATTGATCATTCTGATTGTGATTTCAACCACTAACACAAATTTCTTCATTAAACGTCTGAAATACTAATGTTTTCTTCAAATTCTTCAGTAGCCTTAGAACTCGTAGCCTCACTGCCCTTAATCTCGTCACACTCAGAATTATCTAAATTGATATCCTCCTCGTCTTGTGCTAAATTAGTGTTGGATACTTTGGATTTTATTATACATGTCGATGTAGGCAATTCCTTAGAACATGTCGAACTTCCAGTAGCGGACTTTTCAAGACACTTCTTGAAGTACTTACTGGATTTTCGGGCTGCTTCCTCCTGCAATTTGCGTCTTTTCCGTCCTTCAGCCCCACATTCTTTTTTCTTTGAAAACAATCGTTTCATATTGTGTTGGTATTATTGCGAAGTGAGGGCTCCGAAATAACCTGAAATAAATAAACAAATAATGTAGGTCGTTTTTCAAATAAAAAAAGAAGGGGTTGTGTTGTGTCCCAACACGACAGTAAACTGCATAAAGCTTGGGTTAGGGCTGTATGTATTGTATAGGGGTATAGGTCGAAGCTGTCACCTACGGGCTGTCAACAAGTATGACAGAATGCGCCTGCAGCAAGAAATTCGCCGTCGTGATGATAACACATATGTACTTGTTGAAAACAGAAAACAGTGCAATCTAAATTTTTTATGAGCATGCCAAAACAATTATAGCTGATTTTCTTCTTTTTTTCTAATCAGCGTTGATTGACTAATTATAGTGTCTAAAAATATAATACTAAAAACCTGAAATAATTTTATTTTAATGTGCACGGTGTATTAGCATGGTTATTGATATTGTTTTTACATGCATAATTGAATTTTACATTTTTATTTCATTAATGTGTACTTACATAACTATTTAGTGCACATGTTTTGCATGCTCTTGTATGTAAAAATTTTATTTACATTTTCCAAATAAATTATGTTATATGTAATCTGTAATAATTTTGTTGATGAGTGTATTATATTAAACAGGAATGTTTGTGAATACACACACACACACACACACATACACACACACACACACACACACACACACTGCTAATGGGAGTAATCGTTCATTTCGATGAGTTCAATGAACAAGTAATTACCTCATAGGACTGTGTACTTAGTGAGTAATGTAAAATGACCCTGTAATTTGTAGTGTGACGATCTTATCATAAATTATTTTGTATAATGTCATGAATGCTTATAAATTTGATAATTTTTAACATAATGGCATTAGTTTTTCAGTGCTGATATTAGTAAAGTATGCAATGTTATGGAATTTCAATTCAGTGCACATGGCTTGAATATAAACAAACTACTGTAGAGCATCGATCATCCGAACCTCTCGGGATAATCAATATTTCGGATAATAGATTGTAAATTGAAAACATTATTTCTCTTTACAAAAACAAAGGTTTTTATTACAAAATCATTTGTAACATACTGTTATATAATTGCAGCAACCTGTATACTGTACTGTAATGTATTACTAAGGCTAAAAATCATTGAATTAATAACTGAGTGTGCGCAGCTCTGAGACCCGAAAACAAAGACGAAATTCTTTGCCAAAAGGCCTTTCGTTCGTCTTTCTATCCTCAACTAAATATCTGCCTTCGCATTTGCCTATTGGTATCAGTAATGTAATGACAATTACCGACTCTGAACAGCTGCTTAATTGAAATCGAGTACTGTCACATGACAAGCTCTATGTGTTTGTCAGGTGAAGTGAGGGGCAGGAGGATTAATGCCTGACGTCATCCAGTACACCGACCTTCATCGTTAGTAGCACATTACTGAAAACGTTTACTTTAGTTATGTGACTGGCTCTCCAACGCGTAAGTGCAGTTATACGAATTTGTTGTAATTACTATTATTGAACGGTTTTAAACTACTCTGAATGTAGAAATTATTTTCAATCGCTTAGAGTAAGTGACTATTAAATTATACAGTAATTTTGATTACGGTAGTGTTTTTTTTACATTTTATTTACGGTATTTTTATTTGTTTTTTATTTTTATTTCGGTATTTTTTGTATCAACTATGGCTGAGCCTCAGAAAAGTGTGTCATCAAAGAAAAAGAGTTTTGTCGTTCATAGTGAAGCTCGACAGATAATTAGCAGAGTAACTGAAAAATGTGACAACGAATCCAAGTCTAAAGCACTCGGTTACCCTATCAGTCAGGCTACTAAAAGAGCTGCTGATTAGTGCTGGAAATCTGAAAATTTCATCATAAAACTCCGTAAAGAATCGAAAATGTTAAAAGAACAAGGGTCCGAACAAACATTTTCTACGCCGAGGAAAAGAAGAGACACAAGGAAAGGTGACCGAAGAGTTTTTGTAGACGATATGGATAAGTGCGTAATTCGACAAGTAAAAAGAATTTTACGTTACCCAGAAAGTAGTACCGAGCGCTAGAAAATTGCTTCCTGTTGTAAAAGAGCGAATACATTTTTCTTGGGGCCGAGATTCTTTAATAAACATTATGAAAAGTATAGAATTTAGGTGGCAGAAATGTCAGAGCAAAAGAAAGGTTTTAATCGAAAAACCAGATATAGTGTTGTGGCGTTATAAATTTCTTGTAAAAATGAAAGCTTTGCGAAAAACTTGCAATAATATATTTTATTTGGACGAAACATGGGTAGACAGTAACATTAACGTAAAGAAATGTTGGCAGTCAAGTGATGTTTTTGGCGTACAGAACAATTACAGTGCGGGAAACAGACTTATTTTGTTGCATGCATAATTAATACATTAAACTGCGGAACGGATGCTTTTGACTTGGCTAGTAAAACAAGTGTTTACGTGTTATCCAACTCTCCCACCTAGTGACTCGGCAAATTTCTTAGCGACACACAGAGCTTGTCGTGTGACAGTACAAATACGACACAAAAAATATGGCGTGTCAGTCTTCGTTCGCGCTGACACTAAAAGACGACGGCGATGATACCCGAAACAATAAATAAACTTATAATCAACCTTATCCCCACGATAGTTATAAAGTGAAAAATTGATTGCCGCAACGGTTTTCACAAAGATGTGTTATGTTACTATTCAAATGAATTTCACTGTAAATAAACTCAGTTCGATTCGAGGTTATGTCACTTACGAGTGTTTATGTCATGTCTACCTAATGTAGAAAATAGAAATTCAATAAATTAATGTATGTAGGTACCTACCGTAAAAATAAGTCCAATATTTATGTTCAAAGCACTGTCGTCGACGGTAATTTAAATTATCAAATCAAGTAGCTTCACGTTCGCTCGCGACACATGCAAACAACTGCGCCACGCCAGTCATATGAGCCGATAGCCGAGCGAGTGAAAGCATTAAGCAACCTACCTACGCCGCCCGGCGCGGTGGCACCACTCATTTCCTCTCACTCGTTCGCGAAAGCTCACCACTCGCGGGAATCGCGGGATTATTTGAATATGAATTATATTGTTTTTGTTTTGACTTTTAAGTTTAATAATTTGCGAATTTTGCGCCCCCCTTTGAATGGCGCCCAGGGCACGTGCCCTACTTGCCCTATCCTAGGTACGCCACTGATAGTACCGATACTAGTTTATTGTGAATTAATACTATTATATTAATCTATATTATATTATGGTCTATCCATCTTTTACAATCTGTTTTATTATCTTTGTTTCCTTTTTCTTATTATTGTGACTTGTTTACTCTCTCACTTCTAACACTTACACTGTTTATCACTTCCACTTCCTACCTATCTCTCACTTTTGGGTTTTTATTGTTTTATACACAATTGATAGTTAGTCTGTTAACAATTTTATGTTTTGATTTTCTTATCATCATAGGGTTATTAATAACATACAATATCTATTACTCTGGTTAGTGTATTTTAACTGAGATTATTTTATTTATTTTTAATACTTGTTACTAGACATTTATTATTTGTTTGTGCCTTTCTTATCATTATTTGAGTTTATACCTTCTCATTTTATTTTCTTTATTGGGTCAATCACTTGGGTTGGGTCATAGTCATTTGTCTCGTCATAGTCATTTTCTTTTCCTTAGTTTAATATAGTTAATTAAACTATTGCAACTATTTAAGCTTGAATTTTAATTGACGTATACAGTAATTACATATACTTGTAACAAAATTTTTTATTATAATTATTGTAATGTTTCTTTTATTTGTATGTAATAATTTAAAAAATAATTATATTATTGTGCAGGCATTAAAATGTATCCAATTTATATGTACAATTTTTAAATTAACATTTTTGAAACAAAACAATATACTGAAACAAGAAAATATTATTTCTACAATTATTGCATTAAATATGTAATCGTTTTGCTTTGTTGAAAATAAATTGAATAATATTTGAATGATTCTGGTGAAGAACAATAGGCATTTGATTTTCTATAAACTAGTCTGACTGATTAAAAAAAAAAAAATCATTCAAATCAGTTACAATTTTGTGACGGCAAAATTTCAGTTATTGCAGATGGCAGATGAAATAGGTCTTAGCTAACTTCTGTGAAATTACTTAATAAATACGATTAAGTAGGATATTGTACTTGCCTAAAGACAAACTACAAAAAGAGAATTGAAAAATCAACCATTTATTCAAAGATTATCCAACTGCTTGTAATAGATGATCAGTTTATATTTTTACACACACACACACACACACACACACACACACACACACACACACACACACACACACACACACACACACACACACACACACATTTTACACCTCATGCTGCTATCTGGACTAATTGTTTGATCTCTTTTAATTTGTATGAATCATCATTGCAAGATGTCATAAATATTATGTGCTACCTTTATGATTGGTTTGAGAAATGGCATATTAAAATAAAGTAAAATCAGCACAAGAAACATTCACCAAATAGCATGGTACATGGCCACCAATAACAGTCAATAGAAAGCTAATATCCTAATCTGATGATGCAAGGTACTTAGGAATCCATCCATTTTGGAAAACCAAATACAGTACATGAAGTTTATCAAACATTATTGCCTTCTGAGAAGAACTCCTAACTCTCTCTTCACATTCATAGGAATAATAGGTGTCCAGTTTCCAGTCTGAAATACTTTGACCATCATCAGTGTACCACAATATATAAGCAATTCAGGAATATTCACTGATTTTAAGTGTGCATAGTGAAAGAAGGCATGGTAAAAAATAGTGAAAGACATCAAGAAGTTACAAAGTACATCGTATGCCCTAGTATTAGGATTATTTGATAACAGTGAGTATAATAGCAGAGTGGAAAAACAGTACATTCTTGACTTGCTTGTAGATTTTAAGATTAGATTTTATATTAAGTAAAATTACAAATTAATATAAATATCAGTAGTTGTAAGTTAAATAAGTTATCATGTAATTGATGTTGACAAATATCTACTTCCAAGGTCACTCAGCAACACTTATGAGACTTTTTGCTCTTTGAGCAGATTGTAAGTAGTTCTGATCTGACAAGAAAAAGTATTATGCTAGTCACAAAACTGTGGTCTCTGCCAATATGCTGTGCAAATAATATATAAAATAATTAAAGAGGAAGTATTTTAAAAAACAAAATTACAATAATAAGAAATTTCCTCCATCACTTTGTTCTCTTGCTTTTTGTTTTTTCTTACTGAGTGAGCATGGGGCACTATGTAACTGCATCTGTTGCTCACCCATAGGTTTGTGCCCCTCTACACACACACACACACACACACACACACACACACACACACACACACACGCACATACAGAAATCATTAACCTTTTGAAGTTATAGATAATAAACCTGTGGTTACCTCAACCATAATTTCTTGAGATTATCATAATATTTTCATTTCCAATTGGAAGTAAAAAAAGTAATTTTCTAACCCAATTTTCTTAATTAAAAAAAATCAACAGTAAATTATCTAAATTATATAAAAAATTGTAATTGTTTTCAACTGGTTTTTGGCAGTTTTATCCACTCATTTACTGTAATTCTAGTTTATAAGGTAGACTGATACATTAAATTCACTCTCTTCCAATTGACAAAATTTGTTAATGCAATACAGCAATCTCAGTTGTTGGTCATCAATGAAGGGACTGCTTTGGAAACTGTCTGTCTGTCGAGAGGATCTGGTATTATCAAATCATGTTATGAAAATGACAGTCTTGGTATTGGAGTTCAACACAAGGTAAATTTGTTTTTACAACATATAAGATTTCAAACATATCACTTGTTTGTTATATATTATGTAATTTCAATATAAAACATTTTATAACTAAACGAATTCAATTTTTGCTTTGCTGTACAATTTCAATTTTTAAGAAGTCTAAAAAAAAAACAAATTAAATTAATAAAATATCTGGTTGTTTATCAGGATTCTGTCACAAAGTTCCGTGTAAAATTCAGTAGCAGTGACAATAAGAGTAGTATTGATGTCTGTCTAAGCTGTGTTCAAGCAATTGGCAAATACATAAAAGTTACAACACAGGATAAAAATGTACCCATAGGTAAGAATATTTTGTAAACGCTTTTCTGAGTCCTGAAATTAGCCTATAGAGGAAAACTGCAGTATGTCAACTATGTTAAGAATATAAATGCATTGTGTGAAGAATATAAACACATAATAAATGTGATGTGTTTTTACTAACTGTCTACTACATAATATTAAAACTTCCAGATAACCGAAACCAAAAAAGTGTATACAAAACTCTACCACAGATGTTTTCTGAACTTATTAAATCAGACTTGACAGCACTTGATACAGGTAAGAGGAGAGTACGCATGTAGACAACATTTCTGTTTGGACAGATATATGATTGTTCACAAATATTTACAAACATACGCTTTTTGCTTAATACCTCTTTAGCTTGTAACATGATTCATTAACACAATTGAATAGGAAGCAAATAAGTGATGAAAGGTATTGTCATGATTTTTTCTACAATTATTGGTCTTTAGATTTATTCAGATTATATGTGTAAAATCTGTGTAATGTGACTTATTTATTCTTTTGAATTTACTGTAGTTGTTTCTGTGCTCATTTTAATTGACCATAGTACAATTTCGTCTTCTAAGCAGCTCATTTAAAGAAAAGATATTCAAACTAAAAACACACAATAATCTATAGTATATTTATGAACTCTGAAATTAAACACGATCCAAAAATGTTAGAACAGTAGATGGTTGAGATTGTAGTATATCAATACTATATTAATGCATCAAGTCATGTGTTAAGAACATTTATTTGCTTTGAATTATAAAATGGGTCCTAGTGTAACAATACTTTTTTTATGACGGAGACTGTGGAAAACTAATGTTTGCTGCAGGAGGGTCAGCACTCCTACTACCCACCAAAACCACAAACCCTGTTGTCCATGGCATGGATCCACCTCGGCACTCAGCTTTTGCAATACTTCAAGTGATGCCATTTGTACTTCGTCCTGTGGACTTTCATCTGTTTTAAACCTTCAGCGGGTCCACATTACCTGTTTTCTGCTAGTCTGTCAGCAGCTCTAGCAAGATCATCTTCGGCTTCCTTCTTTTGCCTTAGTACCTTCTCTATGTAGGCTGCCACCTGATCCCAATGGTGTTCGCTCTCCAGCATTATTCCGATGATATTTTCAGGCAAGATCTGTCCCACTACATTTTTCCAGGGTTTGCCTCTCCTCTTTCCATCTAATCACAGCTGTGAAAAATGTGACTCACATCGTCTACATTATTCCTGTTTACAGAAAAATGCAGTTTGGTCTGTCTACTTTCCTCGTCCTATATAGGTAAGCCCAGAACAGGCCGTGGCCAGTTATAAACTGCGTTACAAAATAATTAATCTCACCATGTTTGTGGTCAGTCCCCTAAGCTAACTGTTTTATGAGCCTAGCAGTCCATCTTCCCTTCGTGTCACTGGTCCGTCTTTCCTGCCACTGAGCCATAGTACGGACCCTGGCCTCCTTGTGAGCTTGTACAGTATCTACTTGGACCTTTCTCTTGTAAACCAGTTTCCGTTCCTGTGCCAGCAGATCGATTCAGATTATTCCCGCGATGACAAGAATCACGGACTCCGAAACGGCATGGTAGGAGCAAGCCACTCTGAGCGTGCCACTTCGCTGCACTGGTGTCATGCATCATCTGTATTTCTCAAGTTTGAGTGCATCAGCCCATATCTCCGCACCACAAACTAGTATTGAATGCGTAACCGACATAAGTAACCATCGCTTTGAAAGTTTCGGCCCACTGGTGTTTCCTATAATTCTACTCAGTGCCACGGTCACAGTTACAGCCTTATCAGCTACCCGTTTTATTTGTGGCCAAAACATAAGCTTCGTGTCCAGCAGTATACCCAGATACTTAATTGTGGCTTTTGTGTGCAACGTTTCTTCTCCGACCTGCATTGGCAAGTTGTTGGGGGAGATGCCTCTTTGTGATTAGCACGACTTCTGTTTTGTCAGCTGCCAGTTTTAAGCTGTGGTCTGTCATCCAGGAACTGACTCCTCGCATAATCTCATCTGAGCCAGTTCCACATCTCATGCTATGATAACCGCTGCTATATCATCAGTGTACCCCATTAAGAATGTATTTTCGGGCATGTCCATCCGAAGAATACCATCATATGAAGCGTTCCACAGGTCTGGCTCAAGAATTGATCCCTGAGGTGCACCTGCTGTGACCTCTTTAATCCGAAATCCTGATGAAGTATCATAAAGTAATGTCCTGTCACTCAGGTAATCTCTAATCATCCGCAACAGATATGTGGGTATCCGAAACGTAAGCTGCAAAGCGTCAAGCATACCACTCCACTTTGCTAAGTTAAACGCGTTTTTGACATCCAGTGTTACCAAGAGCCATACTGGCCGGGAGAAGTGGTTTCCTCATTCGGTTATCCTTACAGATTCAACTACTACATTAATTGCATCAACTGTAGACCTGCCCTTCCGAAAACCATATTGTCTGTCGGATAAGTCTCCGGAGTCCATTATTGCCTGCAAAAGACGAGGTTTTACCAACTTCTCCAGCACCTTCCCGGCAATGTCCAACATATACAAAGGCCTGTACGATGCTGGAGAATTGGCATCCCGTTTGCCCTTGCTGATAAGGACCAGCCTTGCCCTTTTCCAACATGAACAGAAAACTCCTGCCCTGAGACAAATGTTAAACGTGCGCAGCAACAGTTATGGGTGAATCCGCGCCACAGCCTCCAGCACCTCTGCTGGTATGCTGTCAGGCCCAGGTGCCTTTTTAGTTAGTAGCGAGTCGACTGCTAGTATCAATTTGTCTTCGCTGAATATCGGGATCTCTGCAGACTCTATCGTTTCACTCTCTATTTCTCTCACCGGATGAGACTGCAAAAGGGCATCTACAATGTTTTGCATTCTCTCCGCATCCTGTGCCCCTTCCCGCACAAAAGCCCCAAGCTTGCGGGTTACAATTTTATAACCTAGTCCCCAAGAGTCCCTGTTCATCTCTTCACCCAATGATTTCCAAAAAAGTGCCTGTTGCCATCTAATAGTTTTGCGCAAGTCCTTTTTTGCTGCCTAATGCTCAGCTGTTCTGAGGTCAGCTTCTCTTCCTCTTCTTTGTGCCCATTGAGCTTTCCGCCTCAGCCTGAGGCATTTCTTTCTGAGAATAGCAATCTCTTCCGTCCACCAGTAGATCGGGCGCCTATTGTTTTGAGGTCTTTGCCTGGGCATAGATTCATCGCAAGCCCATTGTATCAGCCCCATAACAGCCTCTACCGCAACCTCTGCACCATTCCGGGTATCAGGTCCCTTCAGAGCCTCCTCAATCTCGCATTGACCCTCTTGTAGTACTGAGGACAGCTTTTTTAAATCCATTCTTGCCATGTTCCATCTACATGGCCTGTCTGTTACATTTCTTCCTATCCGCCTTTCTTGACAAATGTTTTAAGTTATGCACTGATGATCACTTGCTGTACAATCCTCAATGACGTCCACTGCCGTATCCTTGATACAAGATGTTCTGATGTTAAAGAGATATCTAAAATAGTTTCCCTACATCCAGATCGCCTGAATGTCAATGTCCTCCCAATATTAAGCACTACCAGATTCATCGCAACCATTCACTCTCCTCTACGGTCTGGTTCAGGCCTGGCCCTTTCCAAAGCCTTAGAATTGAAATCGCCGGCCACAATTATGTTTCTTTCCATTGTTTGTATAATATCCTCCAGTATGTCCATCCTAGCTCGAAAAATGTCAATCCACTTATTTGGTGTAAAGTAGCAGCTTACATACATAATGCCATTGCTCTTTATCCATACAAAGCCATCGCTGCATCCACGGCTGTCAATGTGGACCCGCTCAGAGTCTGGCACACATATAGCCGGAGTCCCCAGATTGTCTGAATGCCAAGTAGGTGTGTTCTTATTTCTGTACTATTCGCTAATGATGATTATGTCAGCATTATGTTCCAGTATGATTTGCGTGTAGGTCATGGGCCAACCTACTTCTATGCATATTTCCTTGTACGACTAACCATTTTGGTTTTGTTTTATCTTGTTCAATGCCCTTCGAAATACTGGATATTTACCAGAACCTGAAATGTGATTTACGTCGTCTCCTGTCTGCTGCAAGTCAGTGCACAGTATGCAGCGTGGATTGCTGGTACAGTCTTTGGCCATATGTTCACGGCTTCAGCACTTAAAGAAGAGTCACTTCCTTTCTGGGCCCCTACATGCTCTAGCTTGGTGCCCATAGCCAAGACATCTAAAGCATCGAGTGATGACAGCTCTTCTTGTGACTCGGCAACTCACCCAGCCGATCTTGATTCTTGCGGTTTTCAACAGATGATTGGCCTCTTCTTCATTTAGGATGACAATCGCCATCTTTAAACCGATGCTGTTTACCTTTGTTACAAATATCCTCCATTCTCTACTACTGTTAGGCAACACACGTGCAAGTGCGCACCTCACATCATCTTCTGTTAGAGAGTTCAGATCTCTAATCTCTAAACTAGTAGTTGGTACTAAACTCTTGACTGAACCTAACTGACCAATAGCTGATCTAATAGTGTCGTCTAGTTGTGTCCTATTTTCGCTGTTATTTTTCCCTATCTCCACAAGAACATCTTCTGCCTTTGTTTGTCTTATGGATCTGACATCCTCTGGTTTGACACGAAGTATCTCAGCATAGGTTTTCCCCTTCTCCGGTCTAATGAGTAGGGCATCTGTTTGCATCCTATTTAAGGATCTATCTTGCCGCTGTTTCCTCCATGTCCTATCCTTTGAAGCTACTTTGTCTTTGGTCCTGTTCACTTTCTTGTTCTTTCGTCAGATTTCAGTCCATTCATTTGGAGGGAAGTCATCGTTTTCTCTTATTTCCCCTGTTCCTTATTTTTATCTTTCTTCCCTTTCTCTTTTCCAAATCTGATGGGACTAGTAGCGACCTCTATCTTATTTGTAGTAGACTCTGTCTGTGTCATACCAATTCCACTTGTTGGACCCGCAATTGTTGATTGGAGAGTCTATCTAGCTTTCCTACAAATGCTGAAGTTTGCTTCGATGACTTCCAGAGATTCTTCCAAAGAGTGTAGTCCAGATTTAACAACAATACGATATTCCTTTGTCTGGGAACAGCAATCATCTTTTTGATAAGACCTTTTTGATGTTTAGACAATCATCTTTTTGATAAGAGCTTTATATTTCTGAAGCTCTGTAACTTCTTTGGCTTCTGCCTCCTCTATCTGCTGTTGAATGAGGTCGACACACTGTTGTACCTCTGAGCATCCAGCATCCAGATCTGTCTCTTCAGATTGTTGGCGTTCTGAATGACTAGGTTCCAAGCTAGCCACACTGACCACAGGTTCACAAAAAAGCAATGATTGCCCCCCCCCCCCAAGAATCCGTGTGACCTGCCTCCGAAGAGGATGGATTTTCCAGCATAGCCAGAGTGCCACCTGGGATATTGCATCTGTTGGTTTCACTCATTGCCATGTTGTACCGATTTTTAAGAAAGAGAGTAGTGAGGAAAGTAAAGATCCCTAGCCCTCGAATACTCTAATAGTACCGGAACCGGAAAAACAAGAGGTGGTCAAGGGAGACCGACAGGACAGCTTAAAGCATAGGCACCTCACCCAAGACAAGTTGAAGCAAAGTGAGAATCCAGCCAGGTGCCCCGGGCTTGCCACGCCCGTACCCACAAGTTGTGAGCCTCTGGGGGAAGAGTAACAATACTTAGACAATCAAATCTTATACTAATTAATATTTTTGTGAATTTATAGAACAAAATTATGAGAGACGGAAAGACAAGTAGAGAAAGAAAACCAAAAAGTTTGTTAGTATGGACTTAAAGTACAGAGATACAGAGTGAGGGTAGAGACAGACAGTAGAGATTTAATATTTTAAAAAAACTGAGTGCACAGTTCTCTGTGTCTGGAAAGATACCACTTACTCACAATACACAGTTTTGTAAGGAATATGAAATGCGAAAGAGAACAGTAAGTGAGGAACCAAGAAAGCTGTGTCAGTAATTTCACACAGCCATATATAATGAAATGAAATAGATTACTTAGATTTAAAGAGCAAGAGCTGTCTGCTCATCTGTTTCTTTTTTCCTGTTAGTATATTGTGGTCAGAATCATTAACACTGCTGACAGAGCTACTTGAATAATCGTCATCCGAATGTGATTATAATCTTCAACAAGTATCCCTTATCTTATCAACAAGTACCCCTATAATCTTACCATTAGTAGCCCTCAACCTGTTCAATTTACCTGCAGTAACCTAACCAATTATTTTCTGTTACACAAATCACTGATTTTTCAGTGATTTAAATCAGTTATTAAAATTAAGACTTCAACAACAGTTGAAATCTTTAATGTAATTGTTAACCTCTGCCCAAGCAAGTTCAGTTGGATTCAGATTGCAAATATACAGAGAAAGTATTGTAGAAAAGTACATGTATACATATGTACAACATGAATTTTCATCATGGCAAAAAAATAGATCCAATCTTATTAAAAAATACTACAATGGTAACAAGACATTACTGGTAATATAACTGTGATATGTGGAATCTCTTAATGCACACGTAAGCAAGTGTCAGTTTGTAATTTGAAGACAAAGAGTAGCATGATTCAGTGGTTATTATAAAGGAAACTACTCATGCTTACTCTTTCATAGTCCTTCCCTTTCACTTCACACAGCAACCATTCAAGTACAATAGGTCTATATATCACAACGTTTGCATTACATATATTTAAAGTGAATAAACAGAAAAAGTATTTTTCAGACACATGCTGCAGTTTACCTGATAAGTTTCCACTGGAAGAAACAATACAGGAATGTCTATTAGATCCAAGTTTTCCTGCGTTAGTTGTCAAAGTTGAAAAACTGTTGAAGAAACACACAGCATCTCTATAAAAATAATTTCTTTATAACTTTAAACTTATTATACCACCAGTATGTACCAATAAAAGTGAGGTCCTCTAAGGTATAATTACCATAAGGTATTAGTTAAAACTAATTTTTCTTATAAACTTGAAGTAGTAACAACAAAATTGCTAAAGACCTCTTGTCAGTTGTATTAACCATTAAGCAGTTTGTGTTTAATGTACTATCAGCACAGCTCATACAGTAAAGAAACCTCTATGAATGCGTGTAGTGGGGTATAAACTTAATTTATATTAAAATAACTTAAAAACAAATTACAATCATATTTTTGTTGCATAAAAACATGAGGTTGTAATGCATATACCGTATATGCAAATACCGTAACTAATTAAATAGTTATTTGCAGAAAAATTACACACTTTGGAGAAAAAATTGTTTTATTTGAAAAAAAAAATTGCTGCTGCTTCTTTTTTTGGATGGTACAAAATATTGTACCATATTTTGACAATAAAAAGTATAGGAAACAATGTAAGTAACGTTATAGTCAGATTATGTATCTGTAGGTATGTATATATATATATATATAACTTTCACACATTTTTACTACACCTTCTTTCATTGTTGTTGGAGAGTTATTATTATATTGATATTACACCAATTAATTTTTACAGACACTTACTTTTTTATAAGAAAACTTATTTTATTTTTTTCCAAGGCACTTTCAGGGACTGGTAGTACCCTGTCCTCAGTGGCAAGTTCTGTCATTTACAGCAAAGCACTCTGCAAAAATAAAAAATTAAGTGTTCCTGACAAAGTTGTAATATCAATTGAATGTGTACACACACACGCGCACGTGCACGCACATGCACACAAAGGATATCTGGCTGTTTCTAAAAACCAGTTGAGCAGCAGCAAGTTCATTAGATTCTACAATTATACCAATGATTCTAGTATGAGGTGATGTTTGTTTAGTGCTGATGTTTATTCATAGATATTTCTTACCCAGTATGAGTGTTTATTCACTGCCACAAGGCAGTGTTATTAGAGTGGGGTGCTAGTAAAGTTTCAAATGTTTAATAATTGTTTATTTATGTTGTGGATTACTGCAATTTTATTTAACTTGGTGCCAATAATAATAAAATTATTCTTTTCATTAATTGTTTTTGTATATATTTACCTAAGAGTACTGATCTAATCAAGTGTCATTGTTTCAGAGAAGTGGTAATAAAAACTGTAATTGATAAAAAAAAGATTTCTCTGATATTCATTAATTTACTACTAATTTATTCAGCTGTTTTAGGATCAAGATCCATGCAATCCTTATAACTGTTCAGATGCAGATGTGGTACTATTTAAAGTAGATACCAGAGAACTCTACTAGATATTGTTAGACACTTTACTGTGTACTTATTGGTGATTTGCAGAAATGAATACCAGTCAGATGTCTGTGTTAGGAACTTTTCAAGTGGCTGGGGGCTGATTAAACAGATATTATTAGGTCATTAATAACTGGCACCTCAGTTTCAAGCAAAGACTACATGTGAAGCTGCACATGATATCACTGCAGTCCCTTGTTAGAGGTACAATACAAGTGCACATGTGCAACTCACTCATTACCAGTGGCGAAGCGTCAGGGGAGACAAGGTAGACAGTGTCTCCCCAAATAATTTATTCATAAAATAATTAATTTTTATTTACGTATTAAGTTGCATAAGTTACTCAGAATGGTATAAAACTAATGTACGGAGTTAAAAATCATGCGACATGATGCGAGTGTGAGCCATGGAACCTTGCTGTGCGATGCAATTGTACGCGGAGTATCAGCGTAGACGTTACTTGAAATGTCTTTTTAACATGTCTGGAGGTGAGGAGGGCATCGATTGGCGACAACGGGAAGGGACATGTGCACGCAGCATAAAAATGCATCCCGTACATCACATCAGAAGACACATCTCCCCTGCACTAAATAGCACAGAAATTCTCGCCTGGCTGCCTGTGTTTTTTTCAATGTGCTCGCGTAGTGAATATTTGCTTTTGTTGAGTTTACAAATTATTTTTAATTTTTTATATAGCTGTATAGACTAAGAAGTGTAATCATTTACGCACTAATTATTTAATAATATTGTTAAGTGTCGTCATTTAAGTGCTTTACGCATACTGTTTAATTGGTTTAAAGGAGCAAAATGAATATAGTTAGTAACAGTTCTATGGCAGAAGTATTTGATATAAACTCTGACAACTCTGATTTATTAAAATTTTTGTTAAAATACGAAATCAGTACGTTACATTTAGAGCAAAAAGTATTGATAACGTCAAAAATATCTCGGGCGTCTTTAGACTTGTCGCAGAAGGCTGGAAAAGTTATCAGAAAATTTGATATAGTAAATATATATGGCTCTCTTGTTGTAAGCGAAACAAAACTCTGCACTTCTATTACTGTTTGATGTTTAATGGAGATCAACCATGGAGCATAGTTGGAGAAGGCACTATAAAAATTTTGACGTTAAAGCCGCTAAACATACTAGTAGCAAAACTCATATGAAAAATTCTGAGATGTTCCACATGCTAGGACATAACAGAATTGAAACCGTTTGTCCGAAACACATAGAATTCACGCAATACAGCACAATGAAAATGTGGCACAAAATCGAAGGATAGTAGGCCGTTTGGTAGATGTTGTTTGTTATTTAGGGAGACAAGAGTTAGCTTTCAGTAGGCATAAGGAAAATGAGCAATCTCTCAATAAGGGTAATTATCTAGAAACTTTAAATTTACTGGCAATGGAAAAGTCTTTCATGAAGGACATATACACAGTGATTCAAAATTGCACGGCAATCTCTCGGTTCTATAACTAAAAATAAGAAAAAAATGAGACACGGCGGTGTGTAGATCTCATTTACAAGAAAATATGAACCGTTTGTGTAATGACTGCAGTAATCCGGATTTTTCACCATTACAAAATGTGAATAAAATTTATATTTTTCTGGCAATATTTTCTTATTAAGATTCATAAACGACACCAATAACAATACGATAGTTTTTTTTATATTTAGGCTAAATTATATAAAAATGCGTGTGTTTCAGTCACTTAGCTATTATCTGCTAGAGGTAGTATTAACTCTATTTACCATAGTTTTACTGGTTTATTAAGAATGGCAATAATCTTGGTAATAGGTTGCTTTTGGCTGGTATTTCTATGTCTACCCAAATTATTTAGTCATGCTTCACCACTGCTCATTACAGTGTGCATGAAGTCTGATAAACAAGTACTGGTGCTGTAATCAAGATTAGTAAGTCATTCAGAAAGTATTGAGTCATTTTATGATTTGCCTTTTGAGAGAAAAAATACACTATGTACCAACAGGGGGCCAATCATCTCCCCTGGTGTGCAATGATCACTCACTAAAAAAACCCTCTATCTGAGTATGTAGATCCACCTTGGAACCACCTCTGCATTACATCAAGGTGGCACCCCGCATTTCGCACTTGACTGCTTCTGGCCCTTTACTACCTACTTTGCACCAATTCGATGCTTATTGGGTCTTGTTTTTCTTCTGCCAAAGCACTGTCTTGATGAAGGCAGTGACTCTGTTGTATTCATTTTAAGATATAACCAGCTTCACCATACTATCAGAGGTTAGCTGATCATTCTGTTTCCAGCTCTTGTCCATCAGCTACCCACCTTGTGCAATCAAAGAACACGTTTTAACAGGTGTAAAAACATTCATGAACACACACCACAAACTACAAGTGTTTCAAAACAGTCAACAATCAGAATAATGAAGAAATCTAAAATTAAGTCGAATTCAACACTTGATTGGCAAGAAAATAAATCTATTATTTATATTGACAAAACATACGCACATGTCAACCACACTGGAACAAAAAACTGGCACAATGATATATATTAGAAGGGTTTTCTGATCTTATATCAAAGGGTCAAAGACTAATTATAGGCCACACAGGAAGTATAAATGTTTTTTTAGCAAATGCATTATGGGTTTTAATATTTAAATCAAATCAGTTGACTGGAGATTACCACAATAATATGAACTTCAAAAATAATGTATGCTGGATATGATGGATAAAAGAAAAATTAATTCAAATTTACTGTCCCAATGTGTTGTGACAGACAATACGTCCTATCATAACAAAGAAGTCGACTAAGATGCTATGTCATTATATATAAAAAGTCCAATGCATCAGAAGTGGAAATACCATTATCACAAATTGCGTTCAAAAACTGTGTTAAAAACTGAATTATACAAATTACTTAAACTTCACAAACCATAACACAAAGCATCAGTTACATAAGATGCTAGTAGTGGAAGGCTGTACTCCCAGATCTGAACCCAACTGCATTAATTTGGTCAGATTTAAAAAGCTGGGTAAGAAGCAGGTTTTATATCAATAAAGAGAAAGAAAGTAGCCAAAATTATAAGGAAAGTTATCAAAATAGTCTTGAGTAAAGTATAGCATAACAAAGAAATCCAGGATACTGTGGATTAACACTCAACAGAGGTCCAGGCCTGAAAATTATTAGTTGTTAAATTGTCTGTTTTAAAAGTAGAAGTAAAATAAAAGGAATGGCATACTTTTTGTGCGCGCGCGTACGTGTGTGTGAATCCACAAAAAGTTCTCCACTAGACATGAACAAAAAATACTACTGTCTTTTTCTGTTCAAAATATCTAATTACATATTAGGTTTACAAACTTCTACTGACTCCCTGTAAAAGTACAGTATATTACACTGCCAATTACATCCAATACCAGAAAGTTTCAATGATAAGGACAAATATGGAGAAAGAATAAACATTGTATAGTACAGAATGAATATACACACAGTATTTATTTTCTTTTTTTAACAACACTGAATATAACAAAAAAATTATTTTATTCCCATAAATTCAAGATAACCTCCCTCTAATAGGTGCTTTCTTGGTTACCTCCTGGAACAGAAAACAACTCTTAATTAGGTTTTGAAATTATTAAATTAATGTAACACATTTGTGTAACTATGTTAAATTCCCCTTAAACACATTCCTACTATAATTTACTTTATACAGTAAATACTTTATTCTGCTGTAAATATATTGTAATTATGAAATTCTTGTTCTGCCTAAAATGTTCACCAATGCATTAAGCACAATCGAATACTCACACTACAGTATAGTGATATGCTTCTGCAAATTGGAGCAGTAAATTTTGTTGTCAGAAAGGGAAAAAAAAAATCACAAAACAAAGTTACAGAAAACACAGTACTATACAGCAAACAGTACAAGGTTACATGCCTGTTTTTACAATAATTTTTCTCAATATAGAATTTGTTTATTGCAATAAGAGATGCCAAGACCATGTAATGTCATTTGCCTTTTGCACAAGAGCACTTTCGTTTATTTAAAGTTTTTATTGCTTTGCTAAATAATGAAAGCCAAATCCACATTATGTTCAGTTTTTTTCTAATTACAAGTTCATCATAAATGTAGGATTGCAAAAAATAACAGATTTTATTTAAATATATTTCCAATTAACACAGGTTGAAGTTTCACACAGTTCTATAATACATTGCAATTAACTAAAGTGTATAATAAAATTCATACAAAAACATGTTTATACAACAATTAAGTTTCTAAAGGTTAAAAGTAAATTTTACATAACAAAGCTGTATTGACCTCACATAAACATAGTACGAACAAAGTGCTTTCAATTGTTGACGAATCTACCATTCTTTCATCTATATCTGTATAGTGGAAGAAAACAATATATATTTTGTATATATAGTGAAAAAAAACGCTATGTGTTTGTGGGGAGGGGGGATTGTAACCGCTATTGTAGATAGTTTCAATCAACAATTTATACACTTTTATTACTATAGTTTTATAATTATCTTGTTTGGTATTTTTACACTTATTTTTCTCAGAACAAAAATTATTCACCGCAAGACAGAAAATAATATCATCAGTTATTGAAAGAACTAAGAGCACTACAAACAATGATAATGGTATAAACTATTTGAATGTTAATTTCATAATTAATAAAAGTGAACACACATATTTAACAATTAAATATTACGAGGGTAGTCTGAAAAGTTCTTGGCCTCGATCATAGACATTAACTCTATGAGCAAGATTTTTTTTCTAAGGTTGGTATGCCTGTCGCAACAATTCATGTGAAATTGCGAGTCATTCTATCACGTAGTTTTTTTTTGTATACAGCTATTTGAAGTAGCATAATTGTGTATATTTTGTACAATGGACAAAATTGAATATCGTGCAGTGATAAAATTTTTTGTAAAAAAAGGTTTGATGCCGAATGAAATTCACTCGAAGTTCAGAAAAGTTTATGGGGAATCTTCTCCACCATTTTTGACAATTAAGAAATGGGCTGCTGAGTTTAAACATGGCCGTACCAGCCTTGAAGTTGATCCACATGAGGGACGCCCAAAAAGTGCAACAACATCAGAAATCGTTGAACAAATACACAATTTAGTATTGGATGACCGACAGATTAAAGTGTGTGAAATTGCTAAGGCTGTGGGCATTTTGAAAGAACGTGTAGGTTATGTTTTGCATGAAGAATTGCATATGAAAAAGCTTTGCATAAGATGGGTGCCGCGAATGCTCACAGCAGATCATCAAAAACGCATTTGCATGAAAATCTGTGAACAGTGCTTGGAGCGTTTTTACAACAATAAAACTGATTTTGTGCGTCGGTTTATTACTATGGATGAAACGTGGATTCACCATTACACACCAGAATCAAAACAGCAGTCAAAACAGTGGACAGAAGCTGGCTGTTCAGCGCCAAAGAAAGCAAAGTCGTCAGCTAGAAAGGTCATGGCATCGGTGTTTTGGGATGCTAAAGTCATTTTGTTAATCGATTACCTCGAAAAGGGTAGAACAATGACCGGAGAATATTATTCTAATCTTTTAACCAAACTAGACAAAAAAATTCGTGAGGAAAGACCCGGTTTGGAGAAAAAAATCATCTTTCATCACGACAATGCACCCGCCCACAAAAGTGTTTTGCAATGGGAAAACTCAGAGATCTGCACTATGAATTGCTGGAGCATCCACCCTATTCTCCAGATCTGGCTCCCTCTGACTTTCATCTCTTTTTGAAACTCAGGCACTTCCTCGCAGGAGAGCGATTTTCTTCTAATGAAGAGGTGGTTGCAGCTGTACAGGGGTATTTTGCGGACATTCCAGAGAATAACTACAGAGATGGGATAATGGCATTAGAGCATCACTGGAACAAGTGTATTAGTTTTAAGGGAGATTATGTTGAAAAATAAAAACCATTTTGAAATTATAAATTTGTTTTTTCATTGTTAGGCCGAGAACTTTTCAGACCACCCTCGTATTGTAACAAGACAAATTTTATTATTTCTTCACATTACAAATACAATTATATAAATTATATACAAAGAACCTGTAACTGAAATAAATGAATATAGTGTGCACATTAATTAATATGTTATTTACTTATAATTAAATACAATTGAAACTACTCATATACATAACTGTAGTTAACTATAACTACTCATATACACAATGTAAACAGCAACAATGATCACAAGTATAATTCTGGCAGTAAAAAAACTCTCATCTTCAACGGCATAAACTACATTTTGAATACCTCAATGAGAAATTTATGTTACAACATATCAAATGAACATTTCTACAGACTTAACTAAGACCCACACCATTTGTAGACACGCTGGAAACACTCAGATTACCTGAATCGTTCATATTTTTTTTTAATTGTTCACTCACAAATAATATTCTTACTAATAATTTTAACATCATTTTTCAAATATTTGTATTTTGTAACACTTGCTCTGATCAGAGCCAAGTATCATCATCACTTCATCAAATTACTTTTTAATCCACAACTGAGTCGTCCAAACCGAATATCATAATCCAGTACTATGTAAACACAAAAAGCATCTGTTTACATAGTTTGTCATCATGCTGGTTATTAATTCAGAATTTTGTTACCTTAAAAACCTTATTTCAACTGCTACTTAATGAGAACTGTCTGCTCCTTTCACTGGGGAGTGGAGTGCTTATTTAAGAGAACATAATTATTACCATAGCAGTCAAAACATTTGTTTAGGACTACAAGTTACAGTCAGACACTAACCCTCTTCCCTACTACATATTTTATCTGTTTCCTCTCTCCTTTTCATTGTGTCTTCAATGTGAGCATAAATAAACTTTCTTTGTTCACAAAATATGGTTAGTTAAACATAAAATGCGATGGTAATGGGCCAATTAAGACTGTTGTCTTCATAAAATTTAATTTTTTGCACAACACAAATTTATGTGATGCATAAATTCTTTAGTAGATTTATGTTTACTAAAAGAAATTAATAATTTTCCCTTAACAACCGAAACATTACATCCCCAATATTCCATATCATGGTTATTTAATTCCTTCACGGTATAGTACAGCTATTCCATATGTTTATATAATGTACAATCAATTTTGAATTTTTTTACTACATGTCTTGTTTAATTATTTCTTCTTTACACATTCACTGCTGTGTTGCAATTCATAAAAACACATTACTGTTGTGTATATTGCCCAGCTGACACTCCTTTAAATCCATTTTACTCAATCCACTAATAACTTTTTGATTTTTTAGTATGCACTTTTATGTTATGAACATTGTTTAGGTCGATTACACATATTTACATGCACTGTGACCAGTACATTTGTAAGCTGTCAATTGTCTTACAGTTTGCAGAGAAAAGAGAATGACATCACGGTGTCTATGGATTATATAAAGACAACAACTTCACAGATTCTCATCATTTGATCTTTTATAACAAAGATTTGTTATAATTTGAATATTTGAATTTGTTGCTTTTGAATATTTAATATTCAAAAACTTTTATGTTTACACTTTTTCACATATACATATGTAAAATATTTTACGAACTCCACTAATCAATCTTCCACACACCTTTCCATTTACAGTTTTATACGTGTATATATAGAATGTACCATTACACACTTGTGACAGGTAGGCTGACATTCTGTACCACTTCACTTGCGATGTACTTTGTGTATGTTAGGATTAATTAATGAAAAATGTATTTCTGTGATGTAACAGTGATACTCAATATATGCTACTCACCCACACTATGAAAGTAGTTACAAGATACGTTTTGGAACTGATATTTTCAGTCATCCACAAAAAAATATGGAACTACATAAAAAGTAATAAAAATGAGCAATCCTTTTAGTAATTACAACCCCTACGTCTATTGTTTTCCAATTTATCTTTTCCATACACGTTACCAGACAGCACTAGAGTATTATGATCAGAGTCAAAAGTACTTTGTTTACAAGTGAATCTATTATTCTTGTGTAAGCTTTCATAGTTTCATTTTTTTTTTAATTTGATATCACGTAAATTTTTAACAATGGCAATTACAAGTAAAACAAAATATTTATACAAATGAAAACTTTCAACTTTCAAAATGGAACATAATTTTCTTTACAGAAGTCAAAATTTAAATTTTTAAAAGAAATAAATCCGAAATATATAGGCCAGACAGGCCATGGCTTTTTAAAAAGGTTCACAGAACATAGACCGCCTACACACTTTCACAGTTTGGACCACATTAGATCAAAATTTGCAAAACACCTCATCATAGAGAATCACAATTACACTAATTTTAAAACAAACTTGATACCTCTTCACATATGCAAGAAAGGGCGACATATGAACGCCCTTGAGGAGTTCGAAATGTACAGAGCTTATAACAATGCTGATACCAAGCCGCGTGTCCTAAACGATCAACTGCTTTTTAAATCGAATAGATTGTACGACACCGCTTTGCGTTATTGTCGTGATAAGAGTCAATCTTGATTCAGTGCGTGGTCAGCTACCGTACGGTGTGCACCGTTTAACCGTCGTGCTCGACTTTATACATTAAGTATTTTGGTTTTTGTTTGATTGGATTTTAATGTTTTAATTATTTGACAACTATATCATCGTTTGATGATACACGAACATACCTTTTAAGTTCTGAGGATGGGACAAGTGTCCCGAAACATGTCAACTTTAGATTGAAGACATCGTTGCATAAAGTCACAGACGGTAAGTTGCAATATATTTGCTTCAAAATTTAAAATGTATGTTGTGCAACACTGTATCTGTGGGAAAGAAAGCTAATATTGAATGACACTACATGTCTGTTTATTTGGATGTTGAAAAGTTGTTCCTTCTGCATTCTACTATGAGAAAAGAAAAATTAAGGCAGCCAAAAAACTAAGTAAGTGGACAGCAAATAAATATTTTCAAAGACATCAGACAAGAAGAAAGCAGCAACTGAGGCATTATACAATTCCAAAGATTATCATAGCTTAACAAAAAAATTTTTTTGCTTGGTGCCTAAGATTTTATAGCTGATTTTAACTATATTTGTCGTGCTGATTATAAATACAAAAACTGTTTTTCTGTACCAGCTATACTTTTTGAGATGCAGCGTTACTTACTAATAAGCACTTTCACTATAAAGTCTGTTGAGTTGTGGTTAAGTGAAGGTTTATACATGTGTTAGTTCCTCGTTATTTTCCCTTCTTCTTCTGTGTACAACAATCAGCTGACTGCAGACTTTATTAAGACGCCATATTTGTTTATATAACCTTGTGTTTGGATCCAACATAACCTCTAAGTTCTGTTTTTGTAGTTCTATTGAAAAGAAAAAAATGTATTCCAGTCGAAGGAGCTGTGTTAATCATCCTGATGTATTTTGCTACGTATGTGGTGAGTACACACTGAAAGAAAATAGAAAAACTATTTCTGATTTTGTGAAGAGAGTGTATCATGGATACTTTGGCGTTAGGCTTGGTGACCAAGATAAACTGTGGGCTCCACACATTGTTTGTAAAACTTGTACCGAACACCTACGCCAGTGGACTAATGGAAAAAGAAGGAGTCTGAAATTCAGTGTGGCGATGGTTTGGAGAGAACCCAAAAATCATATTGATGACTGCTATTTTTGCATTGTAAATATTAATGGCATCAATCGAAACAACCGCAGCAAGTGGACATATACTGATTTAGCCTCTGCAAGACTGTTAGCCTGTTCCTCATTCAGATGAAGTACCAATTCCAATGTTTCATCAGCTACCGGAGCTCTCGGAGGATGAGTTTAATCTTTCTGATGCTTGTTGTGATATAGATCAAGGTAACGATAGTGATTATGAGGGAAAATCATCAATTCCTCAACGTTTTAACCAAAGCGAGTTAAGTGACCTTATCAGAGATCAAAACAAGCTTCTGAAGTACTTGCGTCCAGGTTAAGTGACAAGAATCTACTTGATCATGGAACAAAAATTACATTCTACCGTACAAGAGAAAAAGATTTGTTACCCTTTTTTTCTCAAGAAAACGATCTTGTATTTTGTCAAGATGTCAAAGGGCTCCTGATGAAAATGGGCCTTCCCAAATATTGTCCAGATGACTGGCGTCTCTTTATTGATAGCTCTAAGTGGAGTTTGAAGTGTGTACTTTTGCACAATGGCAACAAAATTGAATCAATACCAATTGCTCACTCAACCAAAATGAAAGAAGGATACGATACCATAGTTTTGGTCTTGGATAAGGTTAGGTATCATGAACACGAATGGGTAATTTGTGTGGACTTAAAAATGGTAAACTTTCTCCTTGGTCAGCAAAGTGGCTACACAAAATATCCTTGCTTCTTGTCCCTTTGGGATAGCAGAGCAAAAAAATATCACTGGGTAAGAAGAGAGTGGCCTACGAGGGAGAACATGGTTGTTGGGGAAAGAAATGTTATTCATGAACCCTTAGTTGGACGGAACAAAATCATCTTGCCTCCACTGCATATAAAGCTTGGTCTTATGAAACAATTTGTGAAGGCTCTTGATCAGGATAGTCCATGCTTTGCATACATTTGCCAAACGATGCCTGGGCTAAGTACAGAAAAACTTAAAGCTGGAATTTTCGATGGCCCTCAAATCAGACAGTTCATAAATGATCCTCATTTCGTAGATTCTACGAATGAGGCAGAGTGAAAAGCATGGACGTCATTTGTCTTGGTTGTCAGACACTTTCTGGGCAACCACAAAGCTGAAAGAAGAACTAGTTAACAGTATGCTTAACAATTTCAGAGACCTTGGATGTAACATGAGCATAAAGGTTCATTTCTTACACAGCCACTTTACTGTTTCCCTGAAAATCTATGCGATACCAGTGAAGAACAAGGTGAGAGATTTCACCAGGATATTAAAACGATGGAGGACCGCTACAAATGAAGATGGGATACTCATATGATGGCAGATTACTGCTGGAACTTGCAAAGAGACTGTCCAAACAAAGTTCATTCAAGAATGTCCCAAAAAAGAAGCTTCCGGAGTGTAAATTAACTTTTCCTTGTCTTTTTACCTTATTATTTTGAATATTAATTGTTATTTTAACTACTGTAGGGATAATGATATGTTACTATGGGGGTTTTCGAGTCAATAAATTAAATTAGAAATTAAAATAGGGCTGTTCATTTTAAATTTATCACCTATACCTTAGGCCTAATTTAAATGGGATAACGTAAATCATGCTATTGTGATTTTTTACAAACAAGAGCTCATAGGCTAAAACTAATGTCAAATTCAAATTCAGCATATCAAATACATGCAAAATCAGCTGAAAAAGCCATGGCACCAAAACATGTGTTGGGCTGTGAATTATTGCTCAAAAAAAAAAACATGTACGAACGGTGAAATGATAAAAGATGCACTTTTACAAGCTGTTGATGCATTATTTAAGAAGTTCAAAAATAAGGTGGTTGAGATACTATATGACATAATATATCTATGTAGCTTTCTCCCAAAGTGACAAGTGAGATGAGCTAAAGTGAATAAACACATCATACTCATCATGCTTATCTTTCATGCTGTTTGAAAGATAAGCTGGAAAACCTTCATTACAACCTTTACTATAGCAAAAATAATCTCAAAAATTGTTTCAAAATGGAAGGAACAACTTGGAACATGTTTTTCAAGACACTGAGAAAACTGCACTCAGAATAATTTGAAGCATCACCTTTTATGGAAAGTGGCGCTGAGGTTTTTTCAAACTGTGTTACACAATACGCGTATTTTGAATAAGACGGAGCTGCAGTGGAAATGGAGTCACACAGCACTACGACAAATATCACTGAAACCTGTCATCTCAAGTTCAAAATTTATTTACCCTCTACTGTCCAAGGGAAAAATGTCCTGTTGCAGTTTGTGTTATTCTACTACTGAAGTCGTTGAGCTCTATTTTCGGGTGTTGGGTTTCTTTCTTGAGAATAAAATTACAAAAAGCAAGTACAGAAACAAATTTATAGATGGACATTTGGACAACTATATTCAAATGATGACTACTATTCACCCAATAAAAAAAAAATTGTTAATTAAAGTAAGTGCCATCCTTCTCATAACAAATAAGCTGGTCATGCAGCACTCTACTTTGACATGAACAGGTTCAACAAATGTACAAACGTCTTGGCTTCAGAGACTTAAGAAGATACGTTGAGAGCGAGCATATGCCCAGATAGAATGTAAGGTGCTTGCTGATGTAGATACTCAGTTGGATTAGTTGGCAACAATGTGAGGTACTAAGGGGATATTCTGTGGCACAGCCGTCCATCAAGTAGTGAGACTGGCTATCATCCTAATCACAAGCCGCAAATTTTGCTATAACTAAGCACTAAAAAATCAGAAATGCATTTTACTAAATAAACTACTGATAATTATACAGTAAAACCTGGCCTAACGGCCACCTTTATTCAGCAGTCACCTATATGAACAGCCACTTTTCTGAGGAACGGATTTTATTTTCCGTAAGATCAATGTAAATTTTCCCTCCATTAAAGGGTCACCTCCTCCCTCAGCCAGAGGTCAGCCCATAACATGTTCCTTCACTTGCTTAAACAGTCAGCGATGCTCAGTCATCTTGCATAGAATACAGAAGACAAAATAGTTTGACAGTAGAGATTTCTACGAATACTCAAGTAGTGTTTATACCTAACCAACTGAAGCGACCTAGTCTTATGTAACTGCGTACTTTTAAATTTACAAATTGTTATTTATAAACAATACACTGTTGAAGTTTCTGTAACAGTGAAACAGTAGTAGGCCTACATGCGAACGTTCTGAACTGATGAAACCGTTATAACACTGAATTCGCATAAATGATCTACGTGTTCTTGAGAACTGGTTTTGTAATTTGTAATGTAATTTAACAGCAACATTACATGAATCAGTCATTACATGAAATTTCACAAAAACCTGTGACGATGTCGAGGGCCCTTGGGAGAATCGACTTCTGGAAGATTATCAACAATTCTGTATTTACAATCAAAACTTTTTGAAATGGTCAATTAAAATCTCTACTATTCCAGAATATATACTTTTACAGTACAGAACTTTTTCTGCTTTTTGCAAAAACAGGTGATAAAGACGTACAGAGTGAAGAAGAAGAAGAAATTAAAGAACCATGGATGTGTTTAAAAGAAGTGTTACAATCTCTTAGGCGGATCAAAGATATTTGCATTACTCTTGATAAGGAATATGGGGAGAGTGCTGTGGAACAGTGTAGTAAACGTTACTGTTTGGGCAAAAATTATGCAATTTACAAGAAAACTGCTACCTCAAAACAGACCACTTTAAAAGACTTTTTTTTAAATATAATCTTTACCAATGTGTTGTAATGTAATTATTTCTACTGAAAATGTAATGTAAATAGAAATAAAACTGCAAGTACATATAAGATGATACAGCTGATCATCCTTATTTAATTGTTACTGTATTGTTCGGGGGGAACTATTCCTGCCAACCCCTTTATTTAACGGCCATCTCTCTGAGTGGCCACATTTTACGGAGATCCAAGGGTGGCCGCTAAAGACAGGTTTTACTGTATATGAATAATTTATAAACTGTGTTAAGTCAGAAAATAGTTTGTTTATTCAGAAATTGTTTTGTACATTGTCTTTAAAATGTACATTACTTAACAATTTACAAAACAAACAAACAAAACAGATTCTTTCAAACTTATGTAACAGATTCGGTAAAGTCATAATTTTTCAAATATTTTATACATGCTGTTGGTTTTAAGCTGTATCATTTAAGGGATAAGAAAACAATAATTTTTTTAAACTATGGAACTGAAAAATTCGAAACTGAATTGACAAGATTAACTCCTAAGGGCTGTTCCATTTTTTTCATCTTGGTTTTCCTAATAAGTATCCTAAATGTAAGTGCACCTCAAATAATCTTAAAAGCCCACAGCTGTCTGAAATGAGCATTTTGATTTTTTTTTTTTTTTTACAAACTTTTTTTCTTATGGTTATATTCATTTTAATATCCTATTAATTTATTAACTTAGTTATCTCTATCTTTAAAGTAATAACATACTGAGGTATTCCAGAATAACTGCCATTGTTTGACAAAACTAAATGCACGTTATTCTTTTATTTAAAAGAATATTGTTACGATACCAAAAGCAGCCCAATAGCAGAGAAAGTATATAAAGTACAAAGCATGCAGCTAAAGAAGAATTAACAATTTTAAATAAATAACAATAGAATGACTATAACGTATACGAGACAAATGACTATGACCCAACCCAAGTGATTGGCCCAATGACAAATGAAATGAAATAAACACATGAATTAACAAACTAAGCAAAGTAAATATTATTAAATGTACCACTAATCATGGAAAGTACAAGCCAAAAGAAAAGATTGTAATATTAGCTAAGTAAGTATAGAATAATAAAGAAATAAACAAACAAAACACACAGACCATGATACAAAGAATGATAATAACAAAAGTGAAATACAATAAATAAAAGACTAATAATCAAAATAAAATGAACCAAGAGTGCATGACAGGAGTAGGGAGTGAATTACCAGTTAACATTAAGTGATAAACATTCTATAATAAGGGTGATCACACCAGAGTGAATAAGGTAAAGAAAATAAATAATATGGAATAACCACTATTAACACTAAAGTACAGTGAAACAGTACAAAGTGCAAGTGTAACCCAAAATAGAGATAAATAACAAGAATTATAAATAAGAACTCATATAAAAGTGAGAGTGAACAATTAAATGTAAAACACAAAATATAAGTAAAGACACCAAAACCAGTGATTAACACTAGAGTTTAATGGGTGGAAAGTACCAAAAATAATAGTAACCAAAATATTGTTATTATAGTAAGAATTGATAGTAGCTTAATAGTCTATTTGTATTCAGGATAAAAATCCACCAATGTTATTAAGGATGTTATTGTTATGAATGTTTAAATAGTAAGATTATATAGTAAATGTTTATACATATTGTTATGACAGCATAAAGAAAAGCAGAGGAGATGATAATGTTAATATTATAGAACTGTGCAAAAGTTATAATTGTTAAAATAAGTACTAAGAATAAATTGTATTATGTTGAGTGGTGATGAAACCTATGTTAAAGTTATAAATGTAAAGATAAAAGGCATTAATAGGTCGGAAAAGCTGTAATAAGTAATGTAAATCAGGAATCAGTGTAAACTAGCTATAACTAAGCAATAAGAACTTAGTAATAAGAGTAAAATTAAAATAAAACTAATGTAAAAAGGGTAGGTCAGAGTAGGCCTAAAACAATGTGAACAAAAATTGTAAAATATGCACAAATAACAGTAAACAGTGAGGGAAAAAGATAAGTAAACATAAAATAACAAACCACGGAACAATACAAATACAAAATAATTGCAAAAAAACCACATAATAACCAAATTAAGTAAAAAGAATAATAGGCCTAATAGCCAAATAATAGAACAGGTCAGAAATAACAGAAAACAATCATGTTTGATGTCTAAGTAAACCACATCAGAAAAGCTATTCTCAATGATAATAACAATAATCATATTGGTAATAAGAAAAGGAAAATATCTTAATTAGAAAATATTTAGTCATTTTGAGCAAAAACCCAAGCTTTATAACAATGAGTACAAAATGCTTTTAGCCAATAGAGAGGAGTCTGGTTACCTAACAACAAAACTTTATTAGAGAAAAACCGTTATAAACGAATTAAGAGTCCATTTTTAGCATCAGATGAGGGCAGTTGACGAAATTGTCAATCCATAAAAGTTAGAAAAATAAACCAAACAGATGAATTAAAGCCAATAATAACAAATGGAAATGAAAAGACAAAATTAACAGAACCTTTTAGCAAGATAAATCCAAATTAATTCAGAATTATAAGAAATAAAACAAATAAATATAAGAGAAGGACGACTTGAACACCAGAACTTATGAAATAATCCATCAAACATCGATGAACTTGTAATGTATAATATTAAATTACTTTACTACACCCACGAGATTGACCATAACACTTAAAAGAATTAACGCACAATATCCAAACTTGGTTCAAACACTATAAACACTGAATAACTATTAAAATATACACTAATCATTATTAAAAGATTATTCAAATTAAATATTAACACTTCGAGAAATAAGAAAAGATTTATACACAATTTCTAACCTAACCTATGTTTGTAAAGTGAACTCACTATTGTTTTAAATTCTAAGAAAACTGTTGTAAAGAAAGATCATAATATTTAATTAACTTGATGTCAAGGATTGTACTTTCAAAAAACATTTTGTAATATTTTTCCGTAATCAAAAGAACTTTTTGACTGAATAAAGCAGTGGAAACATTAATAGACGCACAGTCGAACGACCCAAGTCAGCAGAGCAAACAGCTGAGTTGCAATTTATTTATAGCCAGAGCAAAAAAGTAATATACTTTTATAATTTCATGTTGCAGTAATTATTAAAAGCAAAACCGACCATTAATAAACCAATACTTACTTTAATACCTGTTCATTATTTCAATTATTAATCTTTATGTGTTTACTTCATTAATATAGCACCGTAAAAATTTTCTACAAGAATTACAGGTTGGTAAGACTGTCGCGGGAAAGCAGATTTTGAATTTCTCTGACAACAAGCGACGAGAGATACAGTTACGTTAAGTGAAGGAATTATACAATTTTTTAATTGTTTAGAACAAACAATTTGGCACCTAGAAACGGGAAAATCACAATTAAGTGGAACAGGTAAACAGGTATTGGCGAGGTCAAATACGACGCAAGCAGATCGTTACGAAATTATGACGCAACTTGGAAATTTAACGAAACGTAACACTTTTATCATTATAAATTGAAGACGATCCCAAAGTGAATTTCACGGGAGAACCAAAACTAGTCGTTACAATATATGTTCTAAAAGAGGTATTCCAAACCTATTTGTATATCAACACATAACAACGGAATTAATTTATAAATACATTGTGTTAAGTGATGTCTAACATGACTGATTTCTGATTATAAAGCTTTCCAAGTTTGTTTGTTATATGTGATAACAGTCCCCCCAACCCCCTAAATTTTAATAAAGTCAGAAGGTACAATTCAGATATAAGATACAGACATTGATAAGACAGTTACAAGTAACATTCTACTTTACTACTGAACTACATAACTTGAATGGATACAAAAATATCGGTATGGAGAACCATACATGACTTCCATCTAAGATTTATATTTAAAATCATTTTCGAAATGAAATATTACCATAGAAACTACTTCTTTCTACTTACTGCTTCAGCCATAACCACAGTACTGTGGTCACTAACGTATACCACCTCACGTAATCGCACTCGATTTTCACTGATGATGGAAGTCGATGGCATTGCTGAAACGTCTAGTTTTGTAGAAAACATTGGACTACGGCCAAATATCCCGGGAAGGAATTTTAACAAAAACTACTTCATTGTTGCCGATAACGTTGTACACATATATATAAAAAATATGCATAAAATTAATGGCTTGTATAAGTTAATGATTGATCTCCATTAAGTAGTGCTCAAGTTTCCAAAGTTTTAATATTATGATGTCTGTAATTAAAACATCAGAGCAAGTTTAGTGTGAATGAGGGTACACCGTGGACAAAAATTTTCAACATTTCCTATTGAGCGTTGCTTAGAGTAAAGCTGCGAATCTACAGTGTATGTTTCACAGAACAAACACGCGAAAAAGAAGGAGCGCTCCGAAGTCACTCATGGACCCTCAGCATCTTGCAGAGGGTTCATTCCCTAAAGACGAAAAGTCTGTCTATGAATCGTTCCTCTGTAAACACGTGCAGTTACACTGCCCAGCGATCCACAGGAAGCAAATTGATGTCCATTTTTTCGGCTTGCACGCGTTATGTTGGTATGGGTTTCGGCACTTTCCATTTAAAAAGCGTGCAAATGTAAGAAAATAAACATGAGTGAGGCCAGAAATAACGCGAATTGTGTGTGTGTGTGTGTGTGTGTGTGTGTGTGTGTGTGTGTGTGTGTGTGTGTGTGTGTGTGTGTGTGTGTGTGTGTGTGTGTGTGTGTGTGTGTGTGTGTGTGTGTGTGTGTGTGTGTGTGTGTGTGTGTGTGTGTGTGTGTGTCTTCCCTGCCTTTTTATTGCTGTAGTCATAATAATAAAATGGAAACGTAAACATTACATAACTGAGATATGCTTACCTGCCACGAACGATATATTATTTTATACATGTATATTAACTCATACATAATTTACATTAAAATGAAAAAATTATAATTTTATTGCCTGGCAACAAAATTATTTTATTTTTAACAATTACCATTGTTTGAAAAAGTTTAAACAATTTTCAAGTATTTTACTGTTGTTAAAACGTAAAAGGTTGCAGGTAAACTACCCCTTCCCCTTAACCGATCTTCACCAAAAACAATAGGTCTTGAGTACTCTACAAATCAGGGCTGTATGCAAAAAATTATTTGATTCTGTTTGAATTTGCAGCTGTTATCATTTGCCATAGAAAATACCCTTGTTAAAAAAATGTTGCAGGTAAACTACCCCTTTCCCTTAACCGACCTTCACCAAAAACAATAGGTCTTGAGAACTCTACAATTTAGGGCTGTATGCAAATAATCTTTTGATTCTGTTTGAATTTGCGGCTGTTATCGTTTGCCATAGAAAATACCCTTGTTAAAACATAAAATGTTGCAGGTAAACTACCCCTTTCCCTTAACCGATCTTCACCAAAAACAATAGGTCTTGAGACTCTACAATTCAGGGCTGTATGCAAAACATTATTTGATTCTGTGTGAATTTGCGGCTGTTATCATTTGCCAAAAAAAATATCGGTATGGAGAACCATACATGACTTCCATATTCTAAGATTTATATTTAAATCTTAATATCGCCTGCCCAGCGCGATATATTTTCTCTTATACATGATGTACATTAAAAAAAAATTTTAATTTTATTGCTTGGCAACAAAATTATTTTATTTTTAACAATTACCATTGTTTGAAAAAGTTTAAATAAATTTTCAAGTACTTTACTCTTGTTAAAACGTAAAAGGTTGCAGGTAAACTACCCCTTCCCCTTAACCGATCTTCACCAAAATCGAAAGTCCTTGAGACCTCTACAAATCAGGGACGTATGCAAAACATTATTTGATTCTGTTTGAATTTGCGGCAGTTATCATTTGCCATAGAAAATACGCTTGATAAAAAAACGTTGCAAGTAAACTACCCCTTCCCCTTAACCGATCTTCACCAAAAACAATAGGTCTTGAGTACTCTACAAATCAGGGCTGTATGCAAAACATTATTTGATTCTGTTTGAATTTGCGGCTGTTATCGTTTGCCATAGAAAATACCCTTGTTAAAAAAACGTTGCAGGTAAACTACTCCTTTCCCTCAACCGATCTTCACCAAAAACAATAGGTCTTGAGAACTCTACAATTTAGGGCTGTATGCAAATAATCTTTTGATTCTGTTTGAATTTGCGGCTGTTATCGTTTGCCATAGGAAATACCCTTGTTAAAACATAAAACGTTACAGGTAAACTACCCCTTTCCCTTAACCGATCTTCACCAAAAACAATAGGTCTTGAGAACTCTACAATTCAGGGCTGTATACGAAACATTATTTGATTCTGTTTGAATTTGCGGCTGTTATCGTTTGCAAAAAAAAGAAAAAATTCCCTTGATAAAAAAAAACCGTTGCAGGTAAACTACCCCTTTCCCTCAACCGATCTTCACCAAAAACAATAGGTCACGAGTACTCTACAAATCAGGGCTGTATGCAAAAAATTATTTGATTCTGTTTGAATTTGCGGCAGTTATCGTTTGCCATAGAAAAAAAAATTACAGACACACAGACACACACACAGACACTTTTCGGAAAACGACTTTTTTTCATGTTTTTAGTGTAGTAGAATCAGAATCTGCAATAATCTCGAACACGATTTTTTTTGCCATCACCATACTTCCATTCCTTAAGGAATATGGAAGTAAACAGTAAAAATTACCCTTGATAAAAAACTGTTGCAGGTAAACTACCCCTTTCCCTTAACCGATCTTCACCAAAAACGACAGGTCTTGAGAACTCTACAATTTAGGGTTGTATGCAAAATATTATATGATTTTGTGTGAATTTGCGGCTGTTATCGTTTGCCATAAAAAATACCCTTGATAAAACAAAAAACGTGGCAGGTAAACTACCCCTTTCCCTTAAACGACCTTCACCAAAAACAATAGGTTTTTAGTACTCAAGAAATCAGGGCTGTATGCAAAAACGTATTTGATTCTGTTTGAATTTGCGGCTCTTATCGTTTGCCATAGAAAATACCCTTAAAAACATAAAACGTTGCAGGTAAACTACCCCTTTCCCTTAACCAATCTTCACCAAAAACAAAAGGTCTTGAGAACTCTACAATTCAGGGCAGTATGCAAAACATTATTTGAGTATGTTTGAATTTGCGGCTGTTATCGTTTGCCATAGAAAATACCCTTGTTAAAACATAAAACGGTACAGGTAAACTACCCCTTTCCCTTAACCGATCTTTACCAAAATCAACAGATCGTGAGAACTCTACAATTCAGGGCTGTATGCGAAACATTATTTGATTCTGTTTGAATTTGCGGCTGTTATCGTTTGCCAAACAAACAAAATTACCCTTGATAAAAAAACCGTTGCAGGTAAACTACCCCTTTCCCTCAACCGATCTTCACCAAAAACAATAGGTCGTGAGTACTCTACAAATCAGGGCTGTATGCAATAAATTATTTGATTCTGTTTGAATTTGCGGCTGTTATCGTTTGCCATAGAAAAAAAATCTACAGACACACAGACAGACACACAGACACACAGACACTTTTCGGAAAACGACTTTTTTTCATGTTTTGAGTGTAGTAGAATCAGAATCTGCAATAATCTCGAACACGATTTTTTTTGCCATCACCATACTTCCATTCCTTAAGGAATATGGAAGTAAAAAAATTTCCCTTGATAAAAAAAACCATTGCAGGTAAACTACCCCTTTCCCTCAACCGATCTTCACCAAAAGCAATAGGTCATGAGTACTCTACAGATCAGGGCTGTACGCAAAAAATTATTTGATTCTGTTTGAATTTGCGGCAGTTATCGTTTGCCATAGAAAAAAAATCTACACACAGACAGACAGACACACACACAGACACTTTTCAATAAACGACTTTTTTCATGTTTTGAGTGTAGTACAATCAGAATCTGCAATAATCTCGAACACGATGTTTTTTGCCATCACCATACTTCCATTTCCTTAAGGAATATGGAAGTAAAAGTTGGTTATAATTTAGTTACGACTTTAGTCACCATAACTGTTAAATATACTATTGCCATAAAAAACTTAAATGTCTATAATTTTACCCTTAATCTGTGAACCAATACCATGCCTCTTATTGACACTGATGAACAAACTAATGTCATTAGTTTTGGTTAAAAGTGGTTCAGAGATTTTTAATGAACAATAACAGGAGTACATTTAATTTATCATCAATCATGGCTCTACAACCCTTGGTGGGTCTTGGCCTGCTCCAAGAGTCGATTCCATTCCTCCCTATTGCATGCCCTGGCTTTCCAGTTTCTTATGTTCACCTTTCCGAGATCCTCCTCTATCTGGTCTTTGAATCTACTACGGGGTCTTCCCCTTTTTCTACTACCCATTGGTTTCTGATAGAAAATATGTTTCATAGACTGTCCTTCCTCCACTCTCTCTATGTGTCCAACCCACCTTACCCTGTGTATTTTGATTATCCTGACAATGTCCGGCTCTTTGTAAAGATGGTATAGTTCATAAATTAGCGCCTGTGCCACATTCCATTTTCTTGTACTCCTCTAAATATTGTTCTTAGAATCCGTCTTTCACAGCAACCTTGAAGTCTTTCGCTATTTTTTGTCACTGTCCAGGTTTCTGAAGCACATGTCAGCACTGGCTTGATAAGTGTTTTCTAGATTTTGTATTTCATGCTTCTTGAGATGAAGCTAGATGTCAGGTGCTTTTTTAATCCACAATATGTTTTATTTGCGAAATATATTCTTTTTATTTCAGTGCTGATGTCGTTAGTGCTGTTTATCTGGGAGCCAAGATATATGAACTCTTTTACTGCCTCTATATTTGTTGTGCCTATTTCAAGGTACATTTAATCTATCTGTAAAACATAATTCCCATCACAAAAAGATAATACTAGTACATAGATATAGTGAAGTATGAAACTATACAAATACAAATATTACAAATCCTTACTTCTGAAACAGAGGCTTGAAGTCTGTACATACATCTGATGATAGTATCTGTTTTTCTAAATTTGCAAGGCAGGAATCTCTGACACTGTGAGTGGCAGATGCAACTTTACTCTCTCCATTGAAAGGCTGAGGAGCAGGAATTGCAGGTTTAAAAGCTACGTCTGATGGATCATATTGCTTGACAAAATCTAAAGTAGACCTACAAAAAATAAAATAATAAACACTATTATTATATTGATACGAAACAAAATAAACTTTTGATCATTCACTGTACCATCTCTGCTACCAACCTCTGCCTAGAAACTTGTTGATAAAATAAAAGTAAGACCTAATGGTTATTGTTGGATACCTGATAAGTTAGTTAACAAAATGGGCACTCATGACATGGCCCCTAATTAAATGTTAATTATTCCATATTGGTAAATGAAAGTGCTTACACCAAGTGCTTAAAAAAACAAATAGCAGAAAACTACATAATAAAATAATCCAAAAGTACCAGAATTATGAATTGAGAAAGAAAATGGAATTTGTTGGTGCTTATGCTGATTGGTTAAAATTACAGTAAATTAGATTTTATGATTTTCACAAATTATATTAGAATTTCAACACAAAATAAACACATTTCATGCTATAGTAAAACACAAACACATCGTATATTTGTAAAGTGCAAAAACCTTTAAAATGTCTTATCTATGAAGAAATTCTGTAAATTTTTTCAACTTAATGTTAATTTTATGTTTGTCAGCTGCACAATTTCTCCACATTTTCAAATTCAAAACATGAAGTTACAGTCTGCTGTTGTTCAACATATCAAAGGGCAATTTCTAGAGAATATTTCTGTTCCACATATGAATTTTTCCTTCTCAGTCATCACTAACATGTCACATTCATTATCTTCTATATTGTTTGTTACTGCTGAAATTGTTTCATCATCCATTTGATGTAATCTCCATTCATCAATTTTTAATTTCCCATAAAGTTTTCTTTAATACACCTTAATTAATTATTTTTTTAATTTTATTTTTATAACCATTTTTTTCATTAATTTGTTCAACAACAGCCTTCTGGTTAAAGTTGATTCATGGAATGAGAACCACTGGATAAGAGAGAAGCCAGTGGACTACTAAAACCACTGAATTGTTGTTGAGGTAGAGCCACTGAACCACTGAATTGTTGTTCCACACTAGTAAACCCATCTTGATAACTACTAAAGACTGCAACCATTTTAAAATGCAATTTACTGAAAACAAACAGTAACATGGGTTATTTACAACAAATATTGTAACATGGGTTACTATGCAAATATTACATCATTGCAGTGGCGGCTGGTGACATAAAAAAGTGGTGGTTGCAAAACATGGTGATCTATAATAATTAGGCAGAATTCATAAATTGTATGTACTAGAGGCAGATCCAAGAGTGATAGGGCGAATTCCAATCATCTATCTTGAAAAATTATCCTGTGATGAAAATATGAAATTACTGTTTATCAGGCTTTCCGAAAAATTACACACAATTCAGCTTTCAACTTTTCAATATTATTCCAAACAGAACTCCTGTCTGCATTTGCCCCTAATACGTAGTACCTAAAAAAAATTAAGTTGAAAGCATAACCTATTTAGAAAGGACAAACAATATACTGGTCTAGAAATAACATATTAGACATTTTTTAATAATATTTTAGCTTACCTTACTTAAACAAAAATTCCATCCTCCTCTCTTTCTGCTGAGCAAACCTGTCAATAACCCTTTGGTTGAAGTCAGGAATACTCATCACTAAATCTTTCTCAATCGACAGCATCGCCAAAGCAGTTAGTCTTTCTTGGGTCATCGTGTTGCGGAGAAATGTTTTGATTCTTTTCAATGTTGAAAAGGATCTCTTGGCTTCTGCAGTCGTCATTGGAATGGCGATTAAAATTTCCAGCAGCTTAAAACACTCATTGAATGTCTTCTATTTTGTTAGATTTAATAAAAGCATATAAACTAACAGCTCCAGCCATATTTCTAAATTCTTCTGCCCTATATATAGTTGACAGTTCGAATTTTAACTTCTTTAAATTTAAAATAGGATATGCAGAACAAACTGTTTTTAATTCTTTTTCTCGAAAGTTAGTGCTAAATTTATGGAACATTTCAGCAGAAAATAATTTCCCAGCAGTTAAATGGCCGGTGAAAGCAAATCTTTCTTTTGCCTGTGAGATAATAACGTCAATAACTTCTTTGGCTTCTCTCTTCCATTCTTGCTTCTCCATCTTCCTTCGTTTCGGTGACAACACTTCTTCACTTGCTTCCACTCCAGAATCTAAATTGTTTCTAATTTTTTAAATATTTTCCTCAAAATTTGTTAAGAATATTTGTTACTGTGTCACAACAACATCCAAATTTTCATTCTGTATCTGGGCAAACAAAACTTCTACAAAAGGCATAATCTGATTGAACAAGTTTAACCAAAACAGAAAACTGGTAGATGAAAGTGTTTTTAAATGTCCAGAGGCTTGTGTCAATGTAGCTACATTCTGAATCTCTTTGCTTTCAAGAATAGCCTTCATACATTTCATAATATCGGTCCGGTGAAGATGGATTGTCATAACACTTCTTGACTGGAAATTCCATCTAGTGGGAGCAGATCGAGGTAATCGCTTCTTTACAGTCTTATCTAGGATTGCAGTTCTTTGTAGACTTGTTGAGAAAAACGTACAAAGCCCTTGAATGTTTGCAAAAAATATTTTAACTTTTATATTGATTGATGCTGCTTTCATCATAACGAGATTCAGCTGATGGGCATGGCAATGAACGTAGTGAGCATCAGGGTAGTACTCTTTATTAAAGCTTGAACACATCGCAAAGAACCTGACATTACAGCTGCTCCATCATAGGTCTGAGCAATTAGTTTTGATGGCTTATTATTGACATTTTGCAATTTTAATTCTTCAAGCCAATGATCGAGAATCATGGTTAGGCGGGGTTAAAAACTTCCAAAACCTTTCGACAGGTTTATCTCCAACCACATATCGGTAAATTAAGGCCATTTGAAATGAGTTCGATATATCACTCGTTTCATCCGCAATTATTGATAAAAATTTTGCGTCTTTTATTTCTTCCGATATTTTACAGTGACACACATCAAGCATAACTTGTAGGATTTCATTCTGTATAGTCTTGGAAGTACCTTTAAATACAGTAGCCGTTTCCAAATGATTTTTTAAAAGAATGTCAAGTTCGGCACTAAAATCTATTAACCCTCGAAAGATACCCGGGTTACTTGATTCAAGTGCCTCGTCATGCCCTCTGAGGGCTAGTTCAAAAGAACCACAAAATCGAATGCAATTAATAATTATGTTCAAAATATATCTATTTTGTTTAACTTTTTCGTTCTGAATAGCAATATTTTGTCTGTAAGAAGAATCTAATTTTTCTATTACATTAACACTCCCGAACAACGTAAGTTTCAATGTGTTTTTTATATGCACTGCAGATGATTCATGTTTTTTGGCACGATAAGCTAAATGATTTATGTCATAGAAACCTGATTGTCTCCATGTATCCTCACTTCCACCACCAAAAAATAAACAAGAAAAAAAAAAGAAAGCATTTTTATGGTCACATCCACACAACCAAGTCCATTCTGAGTATACATTTTTATTAAACTTCCTATTAAACGATCTATTACCCGTTTTTATAGTTTGAGTGATGTTCAGGTCTGGTGTGGGCCTACCCAGGTTTTTAATGACTAATTTTTCTTCATTAGAGCGAAGATTAAAAGGATTCAATAATAAATTATTAACTGTATTCATTCATGACTTTTAAATGAGTCAAGAGTACACAAATAACTGCCTTTACTTAAACAGTGAACACAAGCACTACAAACTAACACTTATATAAATTGTAAGAAATATTTTTATAATACATAAAACAACAGTCCGTACTCGAATACAAAGCAAAGACAAACGACGATGAGGCGACGCGACGTGTAGTAAGAGAGCGCGTACAATGGTATCTTTGATACGCATGTGCTCTATTGCACAGCAGCGCTTGCGGTGGGGGTTTGCAGTACTCCAATGCACCACCTGAGTCTATTACCAGCCACCGTGTGTTATCCCTACCACCGTTTTTGTCACTGTGCTGTGTTCAAGTCGTATTACAACGATCGCGTTTACGGGTTTGCAGAGCTCAAACAACCGCCCGAGTGCAATCCAACTACCGGTAGTGCGCTTAACTTACTTGTCTGTGATGTGCTGCATTAAACATTATATTTCGACATTTTCCCACCTGTAGAAAAATAACTGTGGAAAAATAAGATTGTTTTAACATAAAATAATTTTGTTGTATCACTTAGTTTAAATATACATATACACTGTTATGTTAGACCTATAAATACTGGTGGTTGTGCAGCCTTACAACCTTAACACCAGCCGCCACTGCATAATTGTATTTCCTTTTACTACATTCACTCAAAACATACTTCACACAGACAAAACAAATCCAGTATGCACAGACTAAATACGTATTGGCCTACTTAAAAATGAATATTTAAACAGTTGTAACTAAAGGTAATTTAGTCTTAAACTAAAAATTTGAATTCTTATGAGAATAATAAACTAGAACTTAACTAACTTCAGTGTTTTTTTAATAACTTCAAATGTTCAGTATCTTTTTTTTATTTAATGATAAATGTGATAATTTGCAATCAACTTAGTGTGTGTGTGTATATATATACACCTGTAAATAAAATAAAAATTACCAATGACAAAAAAAATATAAGACAGCAAAATATGAGTCAGTGTTTTGTTTTTGTTTACTTTTTCCATAAAACCAAAACTAAAAATAATATTATTATTATCCGTTTGTAGTTTTCCATCTGTATTGTTAATCTAAAGGTATTACGCCACTTATGTCATTACCAAAGTCACTCGAGTCACTGGATTCTGTGCCCAAATTTACTACCAGTTGTTTCACAGCATTTTCTAATATTCCTTCATTGTCCCATGCTTCATCAACCACTTTCTTTGTGTGCATCTCTGACTGGGGAGTCATGTGCAGTAACATTCACAATACCCTCACGTATCAATTTTTCTACTTCTGTTCCTGTAAAATCTTTATTATTTCTTACTACATATTCCTTTACTTGTGCCCAAATTAACTCAATAGGGTTAAAGTGACAGTGATATGGTGACAATCTTACTACTTTATGGCCATGTTCTTCTGCTACTTTGTCAATTACATATTCTGGAAATTGGGGTTTAGAACTTGATACCAGCTCCAACAAATCTGCTTTTTTTCATGCTAAAAGTGGTAGAAATGTTAAGTTGATGAAGCCAGTGAATAATTTCTTCTTTACGTGTAGCCAATGCTGACACTTTGTCGTATATAACCAATTGATAAGGGGTGTTATCCATTACAATAGTTGATGGCACTGTGAGGTATTTTAATAACGAGTCTGTGAACCACTTGGCAAAGTTTCCAGAGTTTATTTCTTTGTGAAAGTCACTCGTTTTCTTTGGTTTAAAGGCATTAAAACCGCTAAGTATGAAACCTTTGGATGTCCAATACTATATATTTACTATATATACTACTATATTATATTTACTATATTAGTATATATTACTATATAGTATTGAACTAGCACGTTCAATACTATATATCTACCCCCTCGTCCTAAAGATACTTTCATTGTTCCTTCCACAGTATCATCTGTCCAGCCTTTTCATAAACTGTGACATATATTTACCCATGTTTCATCTAACCAGACTATATGTTCTATAGATTTAGTTTGAGTACCTCACAGAAGTCTACAACATAAAGCAACTACACTTTCACTTTCCTTTAGCACTTTCCTGGCAAAAATGTTTGTAAATGTAAAACCGATATTTTGCATTACTTTTCTAATAGATGCTTGACTACTGGTAAAAATATCAGCTGCTGCCAATGACTTATGACGTTTATTTATTGTTAGGTGGTCTTTTCTATAATAGTAGCTACTAATGTGCATTTTCTTGGAAAGAATCTTACTTCGTAACTCTTTTGTCTATTTCTATTTTTATTACAGGTTTGAAACTCGGGGCTCTGAATCACTAAAATCAGTGAGATCTTCTTTCTCTTTTCCTGTACATACTATCAGGTTCTTCCCTACTTCGCATGCGTCCACTGTACGCTCTAAAACTTTATTCATGGATATTAACAGCCCTCCGTTTGCATTTTCTTTTTCAAAATATTCGTGCACTGAGCACATAAGTTGTCTTGCTTGTTCATTAAATACTTTCCTTTTTCTTGTCTTGCGTATAGCTGAAGCACTCATACTGGTGTCAGGCATAGCTTAATGGATAATATTAACTTTTACTACCACTTAATATACTAAATATTTAAATTTTACCACAAAATCACTTCTGAATATCAGACTAATATAAATAAATTTAAAAAATATCACTAAATCATACAACACACACTAAAATATGATAATACTGAAAATTTTTAAACTGTTAAATTTCAACCACATCAAACACAAGTAAACAAACTACTATTAAATTTAGTAACCACACGTGGTAAAGTGTAAACAACAGAACAACAAGTACAAGTTGACAACGCTGCCCAGGATAGTTTTGGCCAATCAGACCACACTAAACACCACTTCCCCATTTGCTTGCAGACAACTGTCAATCCCTGTCCTGTAAAAATTAACTGTATGCTGCTAGTAACATGTCCACATCCTTCATGTACATAATATGTTTTTTTAACCCATAAATCATACATAGAAGAATGTATCTTTCATGAACAGAAAAAAATCAGTAGACTGTACGTTTAAGTTGTAACGGGACATTTCAGCCCTCCTAGTGTTTTGGGGAAAATAAACATAAATTTTATTTGTAATTCAAAAGCAGAAATCATAATGGTAAAGTTTTATAATGACGCAGACAAGTGCATAAAATTGTATCAAGGTCAACATTGCAGACACAAAAACAACAGTTATATTTAGCCAAACGAACTCTGACCGATGAAGTCACCAGTTACATAACGGCCAAGCCTGTAAAGACGTCACTTGGAATGCGAGGCGCACCCGGCCTCGCCTCAGAAATTGGCTCGTCATACTAATAAGACAATAAGATTTGGTCACGTGACCCCCCCTCCATCTTATATTTGCAGCAGTTCGTCTCATCCCAGTCTGCAATAACATCTTGTGCGAATAGCACGTAAAAGTTCCGAAACGTAAATCGCTGGCGCCCGCACGTAAAAAATGTGAAAATTTCTATATTTGATGATCTAAAACAGTATTTTATAAACCAAGTAGATACAGTGAGAAAATTTAAGTAATATGACAGTTCGGCGATAAGTTACTGCGTGTCTACGAGGAAACATTGTAAGAGAGTACCTTCAACATGATAAAAGGGAAGTAACCTACCAAATTTTATTATTTTAACACAAAATACAAGAACGCGACAAAAAAAGAGCTCTAAGGGGAATATAACTTGTTTAATGTGAAAGCGTGTGTGAGTGTATGGGTGAGTTTGAATTATGTAATTAAAAAAGCACTGGTTTACGTTAAGAGAAGGTAGTTTAGTATTTTTTCAGCATCTGTTTTAATGTTTAACAAGTCAATTTTCAGTAATATCTTGAAGAAAGGTTGATGTTAAAATAAACAATGTACTGTATTAATGTTATAATAGTAAAAGTGTAAGATATGGAGGGAGTAATTTTGTCATTGTCACTAATATACAACAGCAAAACTAAATAATGAATAAACACAAGTTTGCGTAAATACAAGTAGATTTGAAGTAATCATTTCCAAGCAACCATCTTGTTCTTTCAGCTCGTCCAACGAGACCCTGGACACGGTGAGTAAAAAGTTTGAGTTGGTAATAGACAACATGGCGGCTACACTAGCCGCAAGTGTAAAACGTAAACAAAGTTCTATTAATAAATTTATAAAATAAATAAAACATAACAATGGCGCCTGAACAGGGACCATTTGCATAAATAAAATTTATGCAAATGTGGACCTGTTTTGAGGAACAATATGGTTGTTTGGAATAAGTAAATTGGTATGTACGTAGGAATAAACTTAGATGACGAAAGTGTCAGATAGGGTTATGTTACAATGTTATTGATATAGATGTATTATAAATAAGTAAAAAACTAAATAATATAAAAAATGAATACTAATGAAAATAGTAACAAGGACGTCAGCTTCACTGAATCGAGAATAATGGAAAATGTTGAACATCAATCAACGCCGGTCCAAAGTAAGAAATCTGATGCCGATGATATGTTGAAACGTTTGTATAGTATGATAGAGGCAAAATTTTGTGAAGTAAACAGTCGTTTTGTTGTTAGTGATATTAAAATGAATTAACAAAAGAACGAAATTAAAGAAATAAAAAGTAATTTTAATGATAAATTTGATGAACAAAAAGAGTAGTTTTAATGCTAAATTTGATGAAATGAATACACAAAATGTTAAATTTGAAATTAATATAAATAAACGTCTGAATGAGATTGACGAACATTTTAATACACTTAAAGAACAAGTAATAGAATCAATAAGTAACAATTGTGAGAAGAAGATTAACGAAATGAATAAAAATTTAGACAAGAAATTAAATCAGATAATAAATAAGAAGTTAGGTAACAGTGTTAGAGATATGACAAATAATAATAATGATAAAATAGTGGAAGTGGTAGCGTTAGAGAATAAAATATTAAATAGTGATGATAATGTAGTGGGGGTAGAAAAGGGTAGAGAGACAGACCAATTAAACGAAAATAAAGACGATAAGGTAAGTGGGGTTGAGAATTATGATATATTTAAAAATAGTGGTAAAATAGTTGAAAACAAGGTATTTAAAGGTGATATAATGAAAATAAATAGTGATGATGATAATAGAGAGATAGTTAGTGAGAATGAGAGAGAAATGGGAGTAAGGGGTTGTAAAGGGGTAGAAACAAGTGATTATAAGTTAGAAAGAGAGTTGTGTTTTGATAGGAAGATAGAGTTGTTTGAGATTAGTAGAAATTATAAAAAATTAAGAGAGAGAGAGAGAGAGAGAGAGAGAGAGAGATGATGATGATGATGATGATTATATTGAATTCTTACCTTATGACATAATTGGTACAGCAGTAGATGACGATAATGTTGATGATAGTGTAACTTACCTGATTGTGACAGATCATCCTAAGGGCGACATGACTATACTCGATGGTGACAAGTTATATGATCTAATAATATGGAATAATCCTGTTGGTATTGTGGAAGAATATGAGAATATAAATAGTCATTATATTGATAGAGATAATATAATGTATTTAATAAAAAATGATTTGTGTAGACCTAAGATCAGAGTATTATTCGATGATGGTGGTTAAACAGTTGTTGTTCATGAACATTTAATTATGTGAATAGTGTGGTTTCAAAATGGATTGTAGTATGAAATGATTTGTGGTAAATGATAACAGATAATAATTTGGATTGTATATTCTTTTGTGTGTTGATGTCAAATGTATTTGTGCAGTACATTATGTTGTAAGGAGTATTTTATGTAAACAATGTATGTAGGTAGTAGGAACTGATTTGATAATAATAATAGTTTGCCAGACTAAATAAATAATGAGAATAACTGTGGAGTTTATAATGAGAATAACTGAATTGAATTTGTTCTGAATAAGGTAATTAAAACAAATTAGTGTTTAAAAAAACTGATTGAATTAAATAATTTGAGTAATTAATTAATGTTGTATAAAGGAACTTTGATAATAAATTTAAATGATTTTCTGAGATTTGAACTTTATAATCAATAGTAAATGATGAAAAATACCATATGTTTAGGTGTTGAGTTATATTGTTATTATGAGGTAAGTTAGGAATTTTCTAAGGTAATTTTCAATGATCATATTAATGTAAAATGTTGTAAAAAATGGAGTTTGGGTGATGATTATTTCAATAAGGCATTTGAATCAGTCAAAGTTAATTTTAAATGGGTGTTAGACAAAATAAGAATTCTGGAATAAAAGTAATACAGAAACGGGTCAGTAGTAATAGAGACACAGTAGCGAGAGTGCATGCATGTGGAGAAGTGACAGTAATGTAATTGGAGAGTAAATAGGTGGTGGTGAAATTTTGTAGTGAGGGTGGTGTGGTAAGGAGTCCTCAACACAAGGCATTGTGGCGGGAGGAATAGTTTTAAATGAGTGTTGGCGGAGTTACCTGGGAAAGGCCAGGAACTAATAAGGGAACACACATCCTGTAACACTCGGTTACTATTTTATTTACGAATTATATTGTAAACTTCCACTTACCTTTAATTTTCGATCTGGCCGGATCTCTAAGTGGGGACGAACCCCGTTCGTACGGCGAACTTGACAGTACAGCACATGAACTAAGGTTTTTGAAATGACTTTGCATAACAAAGTATATCATTGAAGAGATAATATTTTTATTTTGCGATTACTGTCAATTACACTACATATCTATATACCTCTCGCCATGTGGCGTAGTGGTGCAATCAAATAAGACATCTTCCATTAATAACTTTATCAACATGTTAACATCAAAATAAGTAGAACTAATTATTTCTTTTACTGTTTTACCAAAGTTACGAAATATTTATTTGTTGATTGTGAAGACGTAATATTAAACTATACATACCAATTACTATTAAACATCTTACATCTATGTAGGCCGCCCAGCCTGCTACTCTCTTTCTCTTTCACACTAATTTACCCCTTTTTATTAGACACACGCCCCATTATTAATAAAATTGATACTTGTATCCCTTGTCGACACGAGGCATCCTCATCATGTGGCCACTCCTTTATAACTCCATGGATATAAAACGAAATAGATTTTTTGTTTGTTTATGTCCTTTGGTTGGACCCGCACACCACTGTCACATCACCGTTCAGCCGAAATTCACATTTTACTGGTAAATTACAAAATTTTTTAAGAAGTAGCCCGTGGGGCTGTACCGGCCGGTACTGTCTGTGTCGGACTGCGCAGAGCGGCGTAGCAGGCGCCGCTAACTTGATTGCGTCTTTTGTTGTGGAAACCAATGCCTTGTAGTTGTTCGTCGCTGGTTATTTCCATTCAACACATGCAGTTGGTGGTGCGTTCTTCGTATTAGGATATTTGCTAGGCACTGGCTGACGTCACGAGATGGGCGGGACTTAGGTCTTACGTCCGGCCACATGGTAGGCGAAGGTGAACAAAATTGTTTCTTAGCCATTTTAGTTTCATAAGTCGGCGTGGGTCCGCGCGTATGCTCGTGTTATGCATACGGGAGCGCTCCCACACATTTACAAAGTTCTTGGAAACTGAGGGTGTGCATTCCTGGATCGCGATTGCACAACGGTCGAGGCGTATTTCGCTCCTTTGTTGTAATACTGTTCTTACCATCCAACACGTGGCCTGGTCACTAGGCGGAAATTAAAATTTACAAATATTTTCCCAAACCCCAAAATTTAATAAACTGAAATAACCCACAAATTCGGCCCATTACAATACCCCCCAATGAGAGATCTTCTGTCAAAACAGAAGAAATCTCATTGCTAAAACCCCTAAGAGGACTGGTGAGGAACTGGTGCCAACAACCCCCTTTTGTTCTTACACCTCATGGGTAAACGATCCCCCTGGCTCGGCAACCATGGACCCATCTGAACGAGATCACTGGACCTCTCTGTTTGAGATCCCAACACCGAAAAATCGAACAGATACGCCCCACAGCGCACCTCACCTTCTAACATGTTTCCCAAAAAAAAATCCAACTCCCTGGCTTAGATCATGCCAGATCCTCAACCGATATGTTCCCCCTTATATGCAAACTGGGCTGCCTTTAGCAGTTACTGGGCTCACACACACACTTATACTATATACTGTAAACATTGACATATTCTTAGTTTTAAAATTTTGTTTAAGTTAAACTCCACAGTTATTTTCTCGAAATCAACATAAAATCGTTTATTTAAATTGAATAATTCTCTTCAATAAGCAAATTGAACATTTCTGAAAATAGGAACATCCTTAACCTAACATGTGATTATACATATCCCCTAACAATACAATTTCATAAAAACACTAATAATACACAAACAATAAAATAATCAAAGTTTACAAACATCAATTAGATGGCAGGCGCAAAGTCAAGTATTTTTTTTTTTCAAAAATTTTAAATTCCAAAAATTTAAATTTATTAAAATATATTCCCTTTTTTCAATACTGAAATTATTTGAAATTATTCAAATTAATTAAAAGCAAAATTGGCTTTATTTCCTTGCTAAACATGTCTAGTTTATGACATCACCTATCAGCTGATCCAAAACTGGGTCAAGTCAAGAACCTTGACCTACATAAATTATACACAAGTTACATCTGGAAATACCTTGTACATCTGTAAAATTCTATCTTTAAACACAAAGCACCATGAAATAAAACATTTAAATGAACAAAATATTATTATAATTAACAATCAAATTGATGTTTCAATTATTCAAAATAAACATTTTACATGATTTTCAAACTTTCTCAAAATTTGTCACTGGTTTCAATCAAAATTTTATATTTTTCCTATGAACCTCTTTTCTTTAATAAGCGCATTCTCCATTAATTTGGGTGATTTAATTATTTATACCAACTTGATATGCCACTTGGCATTTATACATATATAATCTTTACCTCTCTCTGACTCTAATACCACTAACAACTTTAACTAACAGGACACCCATCTCTATCAAAATATCTATCAAACAATCTCTAAACCCAACTTACCATTAAACTCAATCTACATCATTCTCTCGATATATATAAAAAAAATATTCTCTGACCCTTTGTACTTAGGATAAGTGTGTCCCCCCCCCCAAAGCTCATTCCCTTATGTTGGTTCCTGGATTCTACCTAAGGTAACCCTTTCCGGCGACAAATGGTCCCTTCCCGTCCCAACCCTTTTGTTGCGGACTCCACCATTACACTATCCCCTATTGCAAAATAACCATCCCCAAATCTCATTCTAATTACCTCACTTCAACTACAACAAAATAACATCATCATTTATAAACATCAATATATCACTCATTACTCTACATATTTTCCCCATAACTACTGTGTCAACATCAATACTTCTCAAATTCTACATCGCATTACCTCCCAAATTACATTAATTCAAAACCATATAATTCTCTCTACTACCACTTTAACTTTAACTTGGACTGATCTACATGTCCCAACAAAATATTCATCACCCAAAATCTACCTTTTATTATTTTCTCACAAATTATTTAAAATCTTAACTTTGTCAAATTACTTCCATCATCATTTGAAATAGCATCTTTAACACATTAAAACATTATATTTAACATTAATTACCTTGAACATTAATAAACAATTTAACAGTGACATTTTACTACTGATCAGCTGACATTCCTAACAAGGTGAATAACCTCACTGTAAACACATTTCAATATTCTACATATTATATGACACATATTTTATTAATTCTTATACCTAACATACTACAATAAAATAACACATTGTTAAATAGAATGAACACAGTATACTGAATGTCTGAACCCCTATTTATCAAGGCAGAATACAAGCGTTTAATTAGAGCAACATTGATTTATCATTTTTAATTTACAAAATTTAAATTCGTTGCTCGTCTGAGCAACCTCCTAATCCACACACACTATTGCATTTTATGTTGGACTGTGACGCCCATTTGCCTACACAAAGACTGCATAGTTGGAGGAATTGAACATCTCCGTGTCTTTGCTTCGGCTTTACATTTTAAAGATTTTGGATATCGACATACCCTCGTTTTATATTGATAAGCCCTTAAAACGGGTCTACCACCTGGCTATGCTGTCCCTACGCGGACAGAGTGGCAGCCGCTGTTCCATAGTTCCGGGATTTCCCCTAGTTTCACCCCCCTATTAATTTCTACTATCAACCAATTTCAAGTCAGCTATGGTCAAGGGACTTGATATGGCCATAGCTGACCGCTAGCCAAAGCCACGATTAGTGCTGGTAAGGCAGTAATCGCCCGAAAAGTCGGGGAAATCAAACTTCACTTTAATGCCTGTTCTATCCATCAATATTCTGTACGGCACGAGAGTCTATCAGGGTACAAGTAAAATTGTACCAAAAAGGTGTGCCGCACATTTTCGCCATGTTGGCCTCCGATGGAGGTAACACTCACTGTTACCCCCAACCCATTCCACTATCTACTGGGGCACAGGCCACCCCAGTAATAGCGCCTTAATGACTAAATAATAAAATTGTTATATACAACATTCTAATGTGACATTTTCATCCATCATTAATCATTTAACTCATTCATCACCTTAAAATTGTCAAATTTATTATTAACATTTATGTTACATCATAATTTAGTTATTATTATTTTTTAAATTATTATCTCAAGTTATTCTTATTATTGGAGTTAAAATTCCTTCCATTAAGTTAAACATCTGTATACATTTTATTATCTCTGACTTGTGTTATAAAAACAAATTTTTTATACTTACAGTCCCTTATTCACATACTGTCATACACAAAATATATACACCATACACCCCAATACTTTCACGTAACCTCTGAAACATTTAACAAAATGTTATTTCCAATCTAACAATTTAACAATTAATTACCAAATTCATATCTCGTAAACTAAGTTAAATTCATTAGAAAACTCAATTATATAACCTTCAAATCAATCAAAATATTTAAAACATCTCAGATTATTTTAATTAAATTCATTATTAAAATACAAATTTCATGCTAGCAAAACAATTATGATTCGCTAATTACTGTCTCCAAAATTAATATGTTTATTTGTTTAGATTGCCAAATATTAATATTATTATTATAACAATTACCTACATACACACTGTTTATTCAACATTCTACAATACACACAAATAAATTCACTACACTTATTTATTTACAAACCTTCCTCATTATTTATTCAGTTATATCACACTTCAATGTCAAAGGTTGCGAGGTCAAAAACCATAAAACAAAAATATTTACAATTGTCCATTGATTGTTTTATAGTTTAGCCTCCATCGTCAAAGATTAATCTTTGTTTTAAATAACACTTTTCGATTTTATTGGCACACATATGATTATTTTGTGTGTCATCACCAAACAATTTCAATTTATTCGTCATATCATAATAATCATGCACCAAGTCTATATTAAGTAATTCTGTCAAGTCTCCATTAGTAAAGATTTCCAATATCGGGTCAGTTACTTTTTTATTATAAATTAAATCATTCTTATTTAAATACGCTTCTAACATTTCTTTCCACTCATCATAATCTCTCTTTAATTCATACAATTCTAACTCTCTCTCATCATAACACCATCTCATACTTATAAAATCATTCCACACGGAGGGTACTAATTCAATTAAACCTTTCCTGACTTCTCCAGGAACAACAAAAAACTTTAAAAAACAATTATTTGTAGCACACTTGTCTACACAATATATACGTGAAGATCTTTCTTCACCCCCCATAACACCTCGTAAAAAATTTACCCTCTGTTTCATACCCATAATATAACTCTCTTTCCACTCATTGTCTAACTCATCAACACACATTAACACTCCTTTATCACCTTCTACAACTTCATCAGTACTCTCATTATTTATTTTCAACATATCACTCTCGGATACTACCTCTTCAGTTACATCACTATTCTCAATATTATTTTCATTATTTCCGACATCATCATCATTTGTTAACTCTTTATCTAGTACTACATTTTTACACATGTCATTATAATTTTCATTTGTATTACTCTTACTCTGTTCTAATTTACTCACACTATTTTTTATTATTTCATTATTATTTTCAAAACGTTTATCAACATGTTTATCTAGTACATGAATCAGATTATCAAATTTTGCACTTATACTCTGCTGCAACTGAATATTCTGTTCTTTAATTTCTTTAAATATAATATCATTTTTAATATTCTGCTGTTCGCATTTTATTTTCTGTTCTTTAAATTCATTAGTTAATTGGTCCAATTTGTTGTCAAAGACATTGCTTAATTTAATTTGTTCGTTCAAATTACTTTTAATTTCTTGCATTTCGCTTTTCTGTTCACTCAGGTTAACATTTATTATATTAAACTGTTGCTGCAAAAAACTCATTATATCCATTTCATCGGATTGTTTATTTTGATTGGTTAGAACTGGGGTCAATTGAATCCCAGAATCAACAGCTGTTTCACTTAATTGTATCTGAGCGGCAATTGGGGTAGAATGAATAATTACATTGCCGCCCACAGCTGTTTCTGTAACAGCACTCGGCTCAGCTGTCCGCATATCACTTTCATTCAGTGACTGTGACTCAAGGTCACTTTCACTCATTTCTACGTTAGTTATATTGCTTTGTTTAGTATTCTCAGACATTTTTTCTGGTTTATAGCTTAGTTTTACTTAAGTGTTAACTACAATTGATTACTCTTCCCTTCCAAAACGTTATAATACAGCATATATAAAATAAACCTTACCATAATTACATACATTTCACGTAACTGAATTTTCGCTTTCACAACCGTACTTCATTCAATGTACTGTCAAAATGTAGGCCGGTGTAATACAACTTTCAATATATTACATCCTGCTGTCACGACACCAATTGTAACACTCGGTTACTATTTTATTTACGAATTATATTGTAAACTTCCACTTACCTTTAATTTTCGATCTGGCCGGATCTCTAAGTGGGGACGAACCCCGTTCGTACGGCGAACTTGACAGTACAGCACATGAACTAAGGTTTTTGAAATGACTTTGCATAACAAAGTATATCATTGAAGACATAATATTTTTAAATTTTACGATTACTGTCAATTACACTACATATCTATATACCTCTCGCCATATGGCGTAGTGGTGCAATCAAATAAGACATCTTCCATTAATAACTTTATCAACATGTTAACATCAAAATAAGTAGAATTAATTATTTCTTTTACTGTTTTACCAAAGTTACGAAATATTTATTTGTTGATTGTGAAGACGTAATATTAAACTATACATACCAATTACTATTAAACATCTTACATCTATGTAGGCCACCCAGCCTGCTACTCTCTTTCTCTTTCACACTAATTTACCCCTTTTTATTAGACACGCGCCCCATTATTAATAAAATTGATACTTGTACCCCTTGTCGACACGAGGCATCCTCATCATGTGGCCACTCCTTTATAACTCCATGGATATAAAACGAAATAGATTTTTTGTTTGTTTATGTCCTTTGGTTGGACCCGCACACCACTGTCACATCACCGTTCAGCCGAAATTCACATTTTACTGGTAAATTACAAAATTTTTTAAGAAGTAGCCCCGTGGGGCTGTACCGGCCGGTACTGTCTGTGTCGGACTGCGCAGAGCGGCGTAGCAGGCGCCGCTAACTTGATTGCGTCTTTTGTTGTGGAAACCAATGCCTTGTAGTTGTTCGTCGCTGGTTATTTCCATTCAACACATGCAGTTGGTGGTGCGTACTTCGTATTAGGATATTTGCTAGGCACTGGCTGACGTCACGAGATGGGCGGGACTTAGGTCTTACGTCCGGCCGCATGGTAGGCGAAGGTGAACAAAAATTGTTTCTTAGCCATTTTAGTTTCATAAGTCAACGTGGGTCCGCGCGTATGCTCGTGTTATGCATACGGGAGCGCTGCCACACATTTACAAAGTTCTTGGAAACTGAGGGTGTGCATTCCTGGATCGCGATTGCACAACGGTCGAGGCGTATTTCGCTCCTTTGTTGTAATACTGTTCTTACCATCCAACACGTGGCCTGGTCACTAGGCGGAAATTAAAATTTACAAATATTTTCCCAAACCCCAAAATTTAATAAACTGAAATAACCCACAAATTCGGCCCATTACAATACCCCCCAATGAGAGATCTTCTGTCAAAACAGAAGAAATCTCATTGCTAAAACCCCTAAGAGGACTGGTGAGGAACTGGTGCCAACAACCCCCTTTTGTTCTTACACCTCATGGGTAAACGATCCCCCTGGCTCGGCGACCATGGACCCATCTGAACGAGATCACTGGACCTCTCTGTTTGAGATCCCAACACCGAAAAATCGAACAGATACCCCCCACAGCGCACCTCACCTTCTAACATGTTTCCCAAAAAAAAATCCAACTCCCTGGCTTAGATCATGCCAGATCCTCAACCGATATGTTCCCCCTTATATGCAAACTGGGCTGCCTTTAGCAGTTACTGGGCTCACACACACACTTATACTATATACTGTAAACATTGACATATTCTTAGTTTTAAAATTTTGTTTAAGTTAAACTCCACAGTTATTTTCTCGAAATCAACATAAAATCGTTTATTTAAATTGAATAATTCTCTTCAATAAGCAAATTGAACATTTCTTAAAATAGGAACATCCTTAACCTAACATGTGATTATACATATCCCCTAACAATACAATTTCATAAAAACACTAATAATACACAAACAATAAAATAATCAAAGTTTACAAACATCAATTAGATGGCAGGCGCAAAGTCAAGAATTTTTTTTTTTCAAAAATTTTAAATTCCAAAAATTTAAATTTATTAAAATATATTCCCTTTTTTCAATACTGAAATTATTTGAAATTATTCAAATTAATTAAAAGCAAAATTGGCTTTATTTCCTTGCTAAACATGTCTAGTTTATGACATCACCTATCAGCTGATCCAAAACTGGGTCAAGTCAAGAACCTTGACCTACATAAATTATACACAAGTTACATCTGGAAATACCTTGTACATCTGTAAAATTCTATCTTTAAACACAAAGCACCATGAAATAAAACATTTAAAAGAACAAAATATTATTATAATTAACAATCAAATTGCTGTTTCAATTATTCAAAATAAACATTTTACATGATTTTCAAACTTTCTCAAAATTTGTCACTGGTTTCAATCAAAATTTTATATTTTTCCTATGAACCTCTTTTCTTTAATAAGCGCATTCTCCATTAATTTGGGTGATTTAATTATTTATACCAACTTGATATGCCACTTGGCATTTATACATATATAATCTTTACCTCTCTCTGACTCTAATACCACTAACAACTTTAACTAACAGGACACCCATCTCTATCAAAATATCTATCAAACAATCTCTAAACCCAACTTACCATTAAACTCAATCTACATCATTCTCTCGATATATATAAAAAAAATATTCTCTGACCCTTTGTACTTAGGATAAGTGTGTCCCCCCCCCCAAAGCTCATTCCCTTATGTTGGTTCCTGGATTCTACCTAAGGTAACCCTTTCCGGCGACAAATGGTCCCTTCCCGTCCCAACCCTTTTGTTGCGGACTCCACCATTACACTATCCCCTATTACAAAATTACCATCCCCAAATCTCATTCTAATTACCTCACTTCAACTACAACAAAATAACTTCATCATTTATAAACATCAATATATCACTCATTACTCTACATATTTTCCCCATAACTACTGTGTCAACATCAATACTTCTCAAATTCTACATCGCATTACCTCACAAAATTACATTAATTCAAAACCATATAATTCTCTCTACTACCACTTTAACTTTAACTTGGACTGATCTACATGTCCCAACAAAATATTCATCACCCAAAATCTACCTTTTATTATTTTCTCACAAATTATTTAAAATCTTAACTTTGTCAAATTACTTCCATCATCATTTGAAATAGCATCTTTAACACATTAAAACATTATATTTAACATTAATTACCTTGAACATTAATAAACAATTTAACAGTGACATTTTACTACTGATCAGCTGACATTCCTAACAAGGTGAATAACCTCACTGTAAACACATTTCAATATTCTACATATTATATGACACATATTTTATTAATTCTTATACCTAACATACTACAATAAAATAACTCATTGTTAAATAGAATGAACACAGTATACTGAATGTCTGAACCCCTATTTATCAAGGCAGAATACAAGCGTTTAATTAGAGCAACATTGATTTATCATTTTTAATTTACAAAATTTAAATTCGTTGCTCGTCTGAGCAACCTCCTAATCCACACACACTATTGCATTTTATGTTGGACTGTGACGCCCATTTGCCTACACAAAGACTGCATAGTTGGAGGAATTGAACATCTCCGTGTCTTTGCTTCGGCTTTACATTTTAAAGATTTTGGATATCGACATACCCTCGTTTTATATTGATAAGCCCTTAAAACGGGTCTACCACCTGGCTATGCTGTCCCTACGCGGACAGAGTGGCAGCCGCTGTTCCATAGTTCCGGGATTTCCCCTAGTTTCACCCCCCTATTAATTTCTACTATCAACCAATTTCAAGTCAGCTATGGTCAAGGGACTTGATATGGCCATAGCTGACCGCTAGCCAAAGCCACGATTAGTGCTGGTAAGGCAGTAATCGCCCGAAAAGTCGGGGAAATCAAACTTCACTTTAATGCCTGTTCTATCCATCAATATTCTGTACGGCACGAGAGTCTATCAGGGTACAAGCAAAATTGTACCAAAAAGGTGTGCCGCACATTTTCGCCATGTTGGCCTCCGATGGAGGTAACACTCACTGTTACCCCCAACCCATTCCACTATCTACTGGGGCACAGGCCACCCCAGTAATAGCGCCTTAATGACTAAATAATAAAATTGTTATATACAACATTCTAATGTGACATTTTCATCCATCATTAATCATTTAACTCATTCATCACCTTAAAATTTTCAAATTTATTATTAACATTTATGTTACATCATAATTTAGTTATTATTATTTTTTAAATTATTATCTCAAGTTATTCTTATTATTGGAGTTAAAATTCCTTCCATTAAGTTAAACATCTGTATACATTTTATTATCTCTGACTTGTGTTATAAAAAAAAATTTTTTATACTTACAGTCCCTTATTCACATACTGTCATACACAAAATATATACACCATACACCCCAATACTTTCACGTAACCTCTGAAACATTTAACAAAATGTTATTTCCAATCTAACAATTTAACAATTAATTACCAAATTCATATCTCGTAAACTAAGTTAAATTCATTAGAAAACTCAATTATATAACCTTCAAATCAATCAAAATATTTAAAACATCTCAGATTATTTTAATTAAATTCATTATTAAAATACAAATTTCATTGCTAGCAAAACAATTATGATTCGCTAATTACTGTCTCCAAAATTAATATGTTTATTTGTTTAGATTGCCAAATATTAATATTATTATTATAACAATTACCTACATACACACTGTTTATTCAACATTCTACAATACACACAAATAAATTCACTACACTTATTTATTTACAAACCTTCCTCATTATTTATTCAGTTATATCACACTTCAATGTCAAAGGTTGCGAGGTCAAAAACCATAAAACAAAAATATTTACAATTGTCCATTGATTGTTTTATAGTTTAGCCTCCATCGTCAAAGATTAATCTTTGTTTTAAATAACACTTTTCGATTTTATTGGCACACATATGATTATTTTGTGTGTCATCACCAAACAATTTCAATTTATTCGTCATATCATAATAATCATGCACCAAGTCTATATTAAGTAATTCTGTCAAGTCTCCATTAGTAAAGATTTCCAATATCGGGTCAGTTACTTTTTTATTATAAATTAAATCATTCTTATTTAAATACGCTTCTAACATTTCTTTCCACTCATCATAATCTCTCTTTAATTCATACAATTCTAACTCTCTCTCATCATAACACCATCTCATACTTATAAAATCATTCCACACGGAGGGTACTAATTCAATTAAACCTTTCCTGACTTCTCCAGGAACAACAAAAAACTTTAAAAAACAATTATTTGTAGCACACTTGTCTACACAATATATACGTGAAGATCTTTCTTCACCCCCCATAACACCTCGTAAAAAATTTACCCTCTGTTTCATACCCATAATATAACTCTCTTTCCACTCATTGTCTAACTCATCAACACACATTAACACTCCTTTATCACCTTCTACAACTTCATCAGTACTCTCATTATTTATTTTCAACATATCACTCTCGGATACTACCTCTTCAGTTACATCACTATTCTCAATATTATTTTCATTATTTCCGACATCATCATCATTTGTTAACTCTTTATCTAGTACTACATTTTTACACATGTCATTATAATTTTCATTTGTATTACTCTTACTCTGTTCTAATTTACTCACACTATTTTTTATTATTTCATTATTATTTTCAAAACGTTTATCAACATGTTTATCTAGTACATGAATCAGATTATCAAATTTTGCACTTATACTCTGCTGCAACTGAATATTCTGTTCTTTAATTTCTTTAAATATAATATCATTTTTAATATTCTGCTGTTCGCATTTTATTTTCTGTTCTTTAAATTCATTAGTTAATTGGTCCAATTTGTTGTCAAAGACATTGTTTAATTTAATTTGTTCGTTCAAATTACTTTTAATTTCTTGCATTTCGCTTTTCTGTTCACTCAGGTTAACATTTATTATATTAAACTGTTGCTGCAAAAAACTCATTATATCCATTTCATCGGATTGTTTATTTTGATTGGTTAGAACTGGGGTCAATTGAATCCCAGAATCAACAGCTGTTTCACTTAATTGTATTTGAGCGGCAATTGGGGTAGAATGAATAATTACATTGCCGCCCACAGCTGTTTCTGTAACAGCACTCGGCTCAGCTGTCCGCATATCACTTTCATTCAGTGACTGTGACTCAAGGTCACTTTCACTCATTTCTACGTTAGTTATATTGCTTTGTTTAGTATTCTCAGACATTTTTTCTGGTTTATAGCTTAGTTTTACTTAAGTGTTAACTACAATTGATTACTCTTCCCTTCCAAAACGTTATAATACAGCATATATAAAATAAACCTTACCATAATTACATACATTTCACGTAACTGAATTTTCGCTTTCACAACCGTACTTCATTCAATGTACTGTCAAAATGTAGGCCGGTGTAATACAACTTTCAATATATTACATCCTGCTGTCATGACACCAATTGTAACACTCGGTTACTATTTTATTTACGAATTATATTGTAAACTTCCACTTACCTTTAATTTTCGATCTGGCCGGATCTCTAAGTGGGGACGAACCCCGTTCGTACGGCGAACTTGACAGTACAGCACATTAACTAAGGTTTTTGAAATGACTTTGCATAACAAAGTATATCATTGAAGAGATAATATTTTTAAATTTGCGATTACTGTCAATTACACTACATATCTATATACCTCTCGCCATGTGGCGTAGTGGTGCAATCAAATAAGACATCTTCCATTAATAACTTTATCAACATGTTAACATCAAAATAAGTAGAATTAATTATTTCTTTTACTGTTTTACCAAAGTTACGAAATATTTATTTGTTGATTGTGAAGACGTAATATTAAACTATACATACCAATTACTATTAAACATCTTACATCTATGTAGGCCACCCAGCCTGCTACTCTCTTTCTCTTTCACACTAATTTACCCCTTTTTATTAGACACGCGCCCCATTATTATAAAAATTGATACTTGTACCCCTTGTCGACACGAGGCATCCTCATCATGTGGCCACTCCTTTATAACTCCATGGATATAAAACGAAATAGATTTTTTGTTTGTTTATGTCCTTTGGTTGGACCCGCACACCACTGTCACATCACCGTTCAGCCGAAATTCACATTTTACTGGTAAATTACAAAATTTTTTAAGAAGTAGCCCCGTGGGGCTGTACCGGCCGGTACTGTCTGTGTCGGACTGCGCAGAGCAGCGTAGCAGGCGCCGCTAACTTGATTGCGTCTTTTGTTGTGGAAACCAATGCCTTGTAGTTGTTCGTCGCTGGTTATTTCCATTCAACACATGCAGTTGGTGGTGCGTTCTTCGTATTAGGATATTTGCTAGGCGCTGGCTGACGTCACGAGATGGGCGGGACTTAGGTCTTACGTCCAGCCGCATGGTAGGCGAAGGTGAACAAAAATTGTTTCTTAGCCATTTTAGTTTCATAAGTCAGCGTGTGTCCGCGCGTATGCTCGTGTTATGCATACGGGAGCGCTGCCACACATTTACAAAGTTCTTGGAAACTGAGGGTGTGCATTCCTGGATCGCGATTGCACAACGGTCGAGGCGTATTTCGCTCCTTTGTTGTAATACTGTTCTTACCATCCAACACGTGGCCTGGTCACTAGGCGGAAATTAAAATTTACAAATATTTTCCCAAACCCCAAAATTTAATAAACTGAAATAACCCACAAATTCGGCCCATTACAATACCCCCCAATGAGAGATCTTCTGTCAAAACAGAAGAAATCTCATTGCTAAAACCCCTAAGAGGACTGGTGAGGAACTGGTGCCAACAACCCCCTTTTGTTCTTACACCTCATGGGTAAACGATCCCCCTGGCTCGGCGACCATGGACCCATCTGAACGAGATCACTGGACCTCTCTGTTTGAGATCCCAACACCGAAAAATCGAACAGATACGCCCCACAGCGCACCTCACCTTCTAACATGTTTCCCAAAAAAAAATCCAACTCCCTGGCTTAGATCATGCCAGATCCTCAACCGATATGTTCCCCCTTATATGCAAACTGGGCTGCCTTTAGCAGTTACTGGGCTCACACACACACTTATACTATATACTGTAAACATTGACATATTCTTAGTTTTAAAATTTTGTTTAAGTTAAACTCCACAGTTATTTTCTCGAAATCAACATAAAATCGTTTATTTAAATTGAATAATTCTCTTCAATAAGCAAATTGAACATTTCTTAAAATAGGAACATCCTTAACCTAACATGTGATTATACATATCCCCTAACAATACAATTTCATAAAAACACTAATAATACACAAACAATAAAATAATCAAAGTTTACAAACATCAATTAGATGGCAGGCGCAAAGTCAAGAATTTTTTTTTTTTTCAAAAATTTTAAATTCCAAAAATTTAAATTTATTAAAATATATTCCCTTTTTTCAATACTGAAATTATTTGAAATTATTCAAATCAATTAAAAGCAAAATTGGCTTTATTTCCTTGCTAAACATGTCTAGTTTATGACATCACCTATCAGCTGATCCAAAACTGGGTCAAGTCAAGAACCTTGACCTACATAAATTATACACAAGTTACATCTGGAAATACCTTGTACATCTGTAAAATTCTATCTTTAAACACAAAGCACCATGAAATAAAACATTTAAAAGAACAAAATATTATTATAATTAACAATCAAATTGATGTTTCAATTATTCAAAATAAACATTTTACATGATTTTCAAACTTTCTCAAAATTTGTCACTGGTTTCAATCAAAATTTTATATTTTTCCTATGAACCTCTTTTCTTTAATAAGCGCATTCTCCATTAATTTGGGTGATTTAATTATTTATACCAACTTGATATGCCACTTGGCATTTATACATATATAATCTTTACCTCTCTCTGACTCTAATACCACTAACAACTTTAACTAACAGGACACCCATCTCTATCAAAATATCTATCAAACAATCTCTAAACCCAACTTACCATTAAACTCAATCTACATCATTCTCTCGATATATATAAAAAAAATATTCTCTGACCCTTTGTACTTAGGATAAGTGTGTGTCCCCCCCCAAAGCTCATTCCCTTATGTTGGTTCCTGGATTCTACCTAAGGTAACCCTTTCCGGCGACAAATGGTCCCTTCCCGTCCCAACCCTTTTGTTGCGGACTCCACCATTACACTATCCCCTATTACAAAATTACCATCCCCAAATCTCATTCTAATTACCTCACTTCAACTACAACAAAATAACATCATCATTTATAAACATCAATATATCACTCATTACTCTACATATTTTCCCCATAACTACTGTGTCAACATCAATACTTCTCAAATTCTACATCGCATTACCTCCCAAATTACATTAATTCAAAACCATATAATTCTCTCTACTACCACTTTAACTTTAACTTGGACTGATCTACATGTCCCAACAAAATATTCATCACCCAAAATCTACCTTTTATTATTTTCTCACAAATTATTTAAAATCTTAACTTTGTCAAATTACTTCCATCATCATTTGAAATAGCATCTTTAACACATTAAAACATTATATTTAACATTAATTACCTTGAACATTAATAAACAATTTAACAGTGACATTTTACTACTGATCAGCTGACATTCCTAACAAGGTGAATAACCTCACTGTAAACACATTTCAATATTCTACATATTATATGACACATATTTTATTAATTCTTATACCTAACATACTACAATAAAATAACACATTGTTAAATAGAATGAACACAGTATACTGAATGTCTGAACCCCTATTTATCAAGGCAGAATACAAGCGTTTAATTAGAGCAACATTGATTTATCATTTTTAATTTACAAAATTTAAATTCGTTGCTCGTCTGAGCAACCTCCTAATCCACACACACTATTGCATTTTATGTTGGACTGTGACGCCCATTTGCCTACACAAAGACTGCATAGTTGGAGGAATTGAACATCTCCGTGTCTTTGCTTCGGCTTTACATTTTAAAGATTTTGGATATCGACATACCCTCGTTTTATATTGATAAGCCCTTAAAACGGGTCTACCACCTGGCTATGCTGTCCCTATGCGGACAGAGTGGCAGCCGCTGTTCCATAGTTCCGGGATTTCCCCTAGTTTCACCCCCCTATTAATTTCTACTATCAACCAATTTCAAGTCAGCTATGGTCAAGGGACTTGATATGGCCATAGCTGACCGCTAGCCAAAGCCACGATTAGTGCTGGTAAGGCAGTAATCGCCCGAAAAGTCGGGGAAATCAAACTTCACTTTAATGCCTGTTCTATCCATCAATATTCTGTACGGCACGAGAGTCTATCAGGGTACAAGTAAAATTGTACCAAAAAGGTGTGCCGCACATTTTCGCCATGTTGGCCTCCGATGGAGGTAACACTCACTGTTACCCCCAACCCATTCCACTATCTACTGGGGCACAGGCCACCCCAGTAATAGCGCCTTAATGACTAAATAATAAAATTGTTATATACAACATTCTAATGTGACATTTTCATCCATCATTAATCATTTAACTCATTCATCACCTTAAAATTTTCAAATTTATTATTAACATTTATGTTACATCATAATTTAGTTATTATTATTTTTTAAATTATTATCTCAAGTTATTCTTATTATTGGAGTTAAAATTCCTTCCATTAAGTTAAACATCTGTATACATTTTATTATCTCTGACTTGTGTTATAAAAACAAATTTTTTATACTTACAGTCCCTTATTCACATACTGTCATACACAAAATATATACACCATACACCCCAATACTTTCACGTAACCTCTGAAACATTTAACAAAATGTTATTTCCAATCTAACAATTTAACAATTAATTACCAAATTCATATCTCGTAAACTAAGTTAAATTCATTAGAAAACTCAATTATATAACCTTCAAATCAATCAAAATATTTAAAACATCTCAGATTATTTTAATTAAATTCATTATTAAAATACAAATTTCATTGCTAGCAAAACAATTATGATTCGCTAATTACTGTCTCCAAAATTAATATGTTTATTTGTTTAGATTGCCAAATATTAATATTATTATTATAACAATTACCTACATACACACTGTTTATTCAACATTCTACAATACACACAAATAAATTCACTACACTTATTTATTTACAAACCTTCCTCATTATTTATTCAGTTATATCACACTTCAATGTCCAAGGTTGCGAGGTCAAAAACCATAAAACAAAAATATTTACAATTGTCCATTGATTGTTTTATAGTTTAGCCTCCATCGTCAAAGATTAATCTTTGTTTTAAATAACACTTTTCGATTTTATTGGCACACATATGGTTATTTTGTGTGTCATCACCAAACAATTTCAATTTATTCGTCATATCATAATAATCATGCACCAAGTCTATATTAAGTAATTCTGTCAAGTCTCCATTAGTAAAGATTTCCAATATCGGGTCAGTTACTTTTTTATTATAAATTAAATCATTCTTATTTAAATACGCTTCTAACATTTCTTTCCACTTATCATAATCTCTCTTTAATTCATACAATTCTAACTCTCTCTCATCATAACACCATCTCATACTTATAAAATCATTCCACACGGAGGGTACTAATTCAATTAAACCTTTCCTGACTTCTCCAGGAACAACAAAAAACTTTAAAAAACAATTATTTGTAGCACACTTGTCTACACAATATATACGTGAAGATCTTTCTTCACCCCCCATAACACCTCGTAAAAAATTTACCCTCTGTTTCATACCCATAATATAACTCTCTTTCCACTCATTGTCTAACTCATCAACACACATTAGCACTCCTTTATCACCTTCTACAACTTCATCAGTACTCTCATTATTTATTTTCAACATATCACTCTCGGGTACTACCTCTTCAGTTACATCACTATTCTCAATATTATTTTCATTATTTCCGACATCATCATCATTTGTTAACTCTTTATCTAGTACTATATTTTTACACATGTCATTATAATTTTCATTTGTATTACTCTTACTCTGTTCTAATTTACTCACACTATTTTTTATTATTTCATTATTATTTTCAAAACGTTTATCAACATGTTTATCTAGTACATGAATCAGATTATCAAATTTTGCACTTATACTCTGCTGCAACTGAATATTCTGTTCTTTAATTTCTTTAAATATAATATCATTTTTAATATTCTGCTGTTCGCATTTTATTTTCTGTTCTTTAAATTCATTAGTTAATTGGTCCAATTTGTTGTCAAAGACATTGCTTAATTTAATTTGTTCGTTCAAATTACTTTTAATTTCTTGCATTTCGCTTTTCTGTTCACTCAGGTTAACATTTATTATATTAAACTGTTGCTGCAAAAAACTCATTATATCCATTTCATCGGATTGTTTATTTTGATTGGTTAGAACTGGGGTCAATTGAATCCCAGAATCAACAGCTGTTTCACTTAATTGTATTTGAGCGGCAATTGGGGTAGAATGAATAATTACATTGCCGCCCACAGCTGTTTCTGTAACAGCACTCGGCTCAGCTGTCCGCATATCACTTTCATTCAGTGACTGTGACTCAAGGTCACTTTCACTCATTTCTACGTTAGTTATATTGCTTTGTTTAGTATTCTCAGACATTTTTTCTGGTTTATAGCTTAGTTTTACTTAAGTGTTAACTACAATTGATTACTCTTCCCTTCCAAAACGTTATAATACAGCATATATAAAATAAACCTTACCATAATTACATACATTTCACGTAACTGAATTTTCGCTTTCACAACCGTACTTCATTCAATGTACTGTCAAAATGTAGGCCGGTGTAATACAACTTTCAATATATTACATCCTGCTGTCACGGCACCAATTGTAACACTCGGTTACTATTTTATTTACGAATTATATTGTAAACTTCCACTTACCTTTAATTTTCGATCTGGCCGGATCTCTAAGTGGGGACGAACCCCGTTCATACGGCGAACTTGACAGTACAGCACATGAACTAAGGTTTTTGAAATGACTTTGCATAACAAAGTATATCATTGAAGAGATAATATTTTTATTTTGCGATTACTGTCAATTACACTACATATCTATATACCTCTCGCCATGTGGCGTAGTGGTGCAATCAAATAAGACATCTTCCATTAATAACTTTATCAACATGTTAACATCAAAATAAGTAGAATTAATTATTTCTTTTACTGTTTCACCAAAGTTACGAAATATTTATTTGTTGATTGTGAAGACGTAATATTAAACTATACATACCAATTACTATTAAACATCTTACATCTATGTAGGCCGCCCAGCCTGCTACTCTCTTTCTCTTTCACACTAATTTACCCCTTTTTATTAGACACGCGCCCCATTATTAATAAAATTGATACTTGTACCCCTTGTCGACACGAGGCATCCTCATCATGTGGCCACTCCTTTATAACTCCATGGATATAAAACGAAATAGATTTTTTGTTTGTTTATGTCCTTTGGTTGGACCCGCACACCACTGTCACATCACCGTTCAGCCGAAATTCACATTTTACTGGTAAATTACAAAATTTTTTAAGAAGTAGCCCTGTGGGGCTGTACCGGCCGGTACTGTCTGTGTCGGACTGCGCAGAGCGGCGTAGCAGGCGCCGCTAACTTGATTGCGTCTTTTGTTGTGGAAACCAATGCCTTGTAGTTGTTCGTCGCTGGTTATTTCCATTCAACACATGCAGTTGGTGGTGCGTTCTTCGTATTAGGATATTTGCTAGGCACTGGCTGACGTCACGAGATGGGCGGGACTTAGGTCTTACGTCCGGCCGCATGGTAGGCGAAGGTGAACAAAAATTGTTTCTTAGCCATTTTAGTTTCATAAGTCAGCGTGGGTCCGCGCGTATGCTCGTGTTATGCATACGGGAGCGCTGCCACACATTTACAAAGTTCTTGGAAACTGAGGGTGTGCATTCCTGGATCGCGATTGCACAACAGTCGAGGCGTATTTCGCTCCTTTGTTGTAATACTGTTCTTACCATCCAACACGTGGCCTGGTCACTAGGCGGAAATTAAAATTTACAAATATTTTCCCAAACCCCAAAATTTAATAAACTGAAATAACCCACAAATTCGGCCCATTACAATACCCCCCAATGAGAGATCTTCTGTCAAAACAGAAGAAATCTCATTGCTAAAACCCCTAAGAGGACTGGTGAGGAACTGGTGCCAACAACCCCCTTTTGTTCTTACACCTCATGGGTGAACGATCCCCCTGGCTCGGCGACCATGGACCCATCTGAACGAGATCACTGGACCTCTCTGTTTGAGATCCCAACACCGAAAAATCGAACAGATACGCCCCACAGCGCACCTCACCTTCTAACATGTTTCCCAAAAAAAAAATCCAACTCCCTGGCCTAGATCATGCCAGATCCTCAACCGATATGTTCCCCCTTATATGCAAACTGGGCTGCCTTTAGCAGTTACTGGGCTCACACACACACTTATACTATATACTGTAAACATTGACATATTCTTAGTTTTAAAATTTTGTTTAAGTTAAACTCCACAGTTATTTTCTCGAAATCAACATAAAATCGTTTATTTAAATTGAATAATTCTCTTCAATAAGCAAATTGAACATTTCTTAAAATATGAACATCCTTAACCTAACATGTGATTATACATATCCCCTAACAATACAATTTCATAAAAACACTAATAATACACAAACAATAAAATAATCAAAGTTTACAAACATCAATTAGATGGCAGGCGCAAAGTCAAGAATTTTTTTTTTTCAAAAATTTTAAATTCCAAAAATTTAAATTTATTAAAATATATTCCCTTTTTTCAATACTGAAATTATTTGAAATTATTCAAATCAATTAAAAGCAAAATTGGCTTTATTTCCTTGCTAAACATGTCTAGTTTATGACATCACCTATCAGCTGATCCAAAACTGGGTCAAGTCAAGAACCTTGACCTACATAAATTATACACAAGTTACATCTGGAAATACCTTGTACATCTGTAAAATTCTATCTTTAAACACAAAGCACCATGAAATAAAACATTTAAAAGAACAAAATATTATTATAATTAACAATCAAATTGATGTTTCAATTATTCAAAATAAACATTTTACATGATTTTCAAACTTTCTCAAAATTTGTCACTGGTTTCAATCAAAATTTTATATTTTTCCTATGAACCTCTTTTCTTTAATAAGCGCATTCTCCATTAATTTGGGTGATTTAATTATTTATACCAACTTGATATGCCACTTGGCATTTATACATATATAATCTTTACCTCTCTCTGACTCTAATACCACTAACAACTTTAACTAACAGGACACCCATCTCTATCAAAATATCTATCAAACAATCTCTAAACCCAACTTACCATTAAACTCAATCTACATCATTCTCTCGATATATATAAAAAAAATATTCTCTGACCCTTTGTACTTAGGATAAGTGTGTCCCCCCCCCCAAAGCTCATCCCCTTATGTTGGTTCCTGGATTCTACCTAAGGTAACCCTTTCCGGCGACAAATGGTCCCTTCCCGTCCCAACCCTTTTGTTGCGGACTCCACCATTACACTATCCCCTATTACAAAATTACCATCCCCAAATCTCATTCTAATTACCTCACTTCAACTACAACAAAATAACATCATCATTTATAAACATCAATATATCACTCATTACTCTACATATTTTCCCCATAACTACTGTGTCAACATCAATACTTCTCAAATTCTACATCGCATTACCTCACAAAATTACATTAATTCAAAACCATATAATTCTCTCTACTACCACTTTAACTTTAACTTGGACTGATCTACATGTCCCAACAAAATATTCATCACCCAAAATCTACCTTTTATTATTTTCTCACAAATTATTTAAAATCTTAACTTTGTCAAATTACTTCCATCATCATTTGAAATAGCATCTTTAACACATTAAAACATTATATTTAACATTAATTACCTTGAACATTAATAAACAATTTAACAGTGACATTTTACTACTGATCAGCTGACATTCCTAACAAGGTGAATAACCTCACTGTAAACACATTTCAATATTCTACATATTATATGACACATATTTTATTAATTCTTATACCTAACATACTACAATAAAATAACACATTGTTAAATAGAATGAACACAGTATACTGAATGTCTGAACCCCTATTTATCAAGGCAGAATACAAGCGTTTAATTAGAGCAACATTGATTTATCATTTTTAATTTACAAAATTTAAATTCGTTGCTCGTCTGAGCAACCTCCTAATCCACACACACTATTGCATTTTATGTTGGACTGTGACGCCCATTTGCCTACACAAAGACTGCATAGTTGGAGGAATTGAACATCTCCGTGTCTTTGCTTCGGCTTTACATTTTAAAGATTTTGGATATCGACATACCCTCGTTTTATATTGATAAGCCCTTAAAATGGGTCTACCACCTGGCTATGCTGTCCCTACGCGGACAGAGTGGCAGCCGCTGTTCCATAGTTCCGGGATTTCCCCTAGTTTCACCCCCCTATTAATTTCTACTATCAACCAATTTCAAGTCAGCTATGGTCAAGGGACTTGATATGGCCATAGCTGACCGCTAGCCAAAGCCACGATTAGTGCTGGTAAGGCAGTAATCGCCCGAAAAGTCGGGGAAATCAAACTTCACTTTAATGCCTGTTCTATCCATCAATATTCTGTACGGCACGAGAGTCTATCAGGGTACAAGTAAAATTGTACCAAAAAGGTGTGCCGCACATTTTCGCCATGTTGGCCTCCGATGGAGGTAACACTCACTGTTACCCCCAACCCATTCCACTATCTACTGGGGCACAGGCCACCCCAGTAATAGCGCCTTAATGACTAAATAATAAAATTGTTATATACAACATTCTAATGTGACATTTTCATCCATCATTAATCATTTAACTCATTCATCACCTTAAAATTTTCAAATTTATTATTAACATTTACGTTACATCATAATTTAGTTATTATTATTTTTTAAATTATTATCTCAAGTTATTCTTATTATTGGAGTTAAAATTCCTTCCATTAAGTTAAACATCTGTATACATTTTATTATCTCTGACTTGTGTTATAAAAAAAAATTTTTTATACTTACAGTCCCTTATTCACATACTGTCATACACAAAATATATACACCATACACCCCAATACTTTCACGTAACCTCTGAAACATTTAACAAAATGTTATTTCCAATCTAACAATTTAACAATTAATTACCAAATTCATATCTCGTAAACTAAGTTAAATTCATTAGAAAACTCAATTATATAACCTTCAAATCAATCAAAATATTTAAAACATCTCAGATTATTTTAATTAAATTCATTATTAAAATACAAATTTCATGCTAGCAAAACAATTATGATTCGCTAATTACTGTCTCCAAAATTAATATGTTTATTTGTTTAGATTGCCAAATATTAATATTATTATTATAACAATTACCTACATACACACTGTTTATTCAACATTCTACAATACACACAAATAAATTCACTACACTTATTTATTTACAAACCTTCCTCATTATTTATTCAGTTATATCACACTTCAATGTCAAAGGTTGCGAGGTCAAAAACCATAAAACAAAAATATTTACAATTGTCCATTGATTGTTTTATAGTTTAGCCTCCATCGTCAAAGATTAATCTTTGTTTTAAATAACACTTTTCGATTTTATTGGCACACATATGATTATTTTGTGTGTCATCACCAAACAATTTCAATTTATTCGTCATATCATAATAATCATGCACCAAGTCTATATTAAGTAATTCTGTCAAGTCTCCATTAGTAAAGATTTCCAATATCGGGTCAGTTACTTTTTTATTATAAATTAAATCATTCTTATTTAAATACGCTTCTAACATTTCTTTCCACTCATCATAATCTCTCTTTAATTCATACAATTCTAACTCTCTCTCATCATAACACCATCTCATACTTATAAAATCATTCCACACGGAGGGTACTAATTCAATTAAACCTTTCCTGACTTCTCCAGGAACAACAAAAAACTTTAAAAAACAATTATTTGTAGCACACTTGTCTACACAATATATACGTGAAGATCTTTCTTCACCCCCCATAACACCTCGTAAAAAATTTACCCTCTGTTTCATACCCATAATATAACTCTCTTTCCACTCATTGTCTAACTCATCAACACACATTAACACTCCTTTATCACCTTCTACAACTTCATCAGTACTCTCATTATTTATTTTCAACATATCACTCTCGGATACTACCTCTTCAGTTACATCACTATTCTCAATATTATTTTCATTATTTCCGACATCATCATCATTTGTTAACTCTTTATCTAGTACTACATTTTTACACATGTCATTATAATTTTCATTTGTATTACTCTTACTCTGTTCTAATTTACTCACACTATTTTTTATTATTTCATTATTATTTTCAAAACGTTTATCAACATGTTTATCTAGTACATGAATCAGATTATCAAATTTTGCACTTATACTCTGCTGCAACTGAATATTCTGTTCTTTAATTTCTTTAAATATAATATCATTTTTAATATTCTGCTGTTCGCATTTTATTTTCTGTTCTTTAAATTCATTAGTTAATTGGTCCAATTTGTTGTCAAAGACATTGCTTAATTTAATTTGTTCGTTCAAATTACTTTTAATTTCTTGCATTTCGATTTCTGTTCACTCAGGTTAACATTTATTATATTAAACTGTTGCTGCAAAAAACTCATTATATCCATTTCATCGGATTGTTTATTTTGATTGGTTAGAACTGGGGTCAATTGAATCCCAGAATCAACAGCTGTTTCACTTAATTGTATTTGAGCGGCAATTGGGGTAGAATGAATAATTATATTGCCGCCCACAGCTGTTTCTGTAACAGCGCTCGGCTCAGCTGTCCGCATATCACTTTCATTCAGTGACTGTGACTCAAGGTCACTTTCACTCATTTCTACGTTAGTTATATTGCTTTGTTTAGTATTCTCAGACATTTTTTCTGGTTTATAGCTTAGTTTTACTTAAGTGTTAACTACAATTGATTACTCTTCCCTTCCAAAACGTTCTAATACAGCATATATAAAATAAACCTTACCATAATTACATACATTTCACGTAACTGAATTTTCGCTTTCACAACCGTACTTCATTCAATGTACTGTCAAAATGTAGGCCGGTGTAATACAACTTTCAATATATTACATCCTGCTGTCACGGCACCAATTGTAACACTCGGTTACTATTTTATTTACGAATTATATTGTAAACTTCCACTTACCTTTAATTTTCGATCTGGCCGGATCTCTAAGTGGGGACGAACCCCGTTCGTACGGCGAACTTGACAGTACAGCACATGAACTAAGGATTTTGAAATGACTTTGCATAACAAAGTATATCATTGAAGAGATAATATTTTTATTTTGCAATTACTGTCAATTACACTACATATCTATATACCTCTCGCCATGTGGCGTAGTGGTGCAATCAAATAAGACATCTTCCATTAATAACTTTATCAACATGTTAACATCAAAATAAGTAGAATTAATTATTTCTTTTACTGTTTTACCAAAGTTACGAAATATTTATTTGTTGATTGTGAAGACGTAATATTAAACTATACATACCAATTACTATTAAACATCTTACATCTATGTAGGCCGCCCAGCCTGCTACTCTCTTTCTCTTTCACACTAATTTACCCCTTTTTATTAGACACGCGCCCCATTATTAATAAAATTGATACTTGTACCCCTTGTCGACACGAGGCATCCTCATCATGTGGCCACTCCTTTATAACTCCATGGATATAAAACGAAATAGATTTTTTGTTTGTTTATGTCCTTTGGTTGGACCCGCACACCACTGTCACATCACCGTTCAGCCGAAATTCACATTTTACTGGTAAATTACAACATTTTTTAAGAAGTAGCCCCGTGGGGCTGTACCGGCCGGTACTGTCTGTGTCGGACTGCGCAGAGCGGCGTAGCAGGCGCCGCTAACTTGATTGCGTCTTTTGTTGTGGAAACCAATGCTTTGTAGTTGTTCGTCGCTGGTTATTTCCATTCAACACATGCAGTTGGTGGTGCGTTCTTCGTATTAGGATATTTGCTAGGCACTGGCTGACGTCACGAGATGGGCGGGACTTAGGTCTTACGTCCGGCCGCATGGTAGGCGAAGGTGAACAAAAATTGTTTCTTAGCCATTTTAGTTTCATAAGTCAGCGTGGGTCCGCGCGTATGCTCGTGTTATGCATACGGGAGCGCTGCCACACATTTACAAAGTTCTTGGAAACTGAGGGTGTGCATTCCTGGATCGCGATTGCACAACGGTCGAGGCGTATTTCGCTCCTTTGTTGTAATACTGTTCTTACCATCCAACACGTGGCCTGGTCACTAGGCGGAAATTAAAATTTACAAATATTTTCCCAAACCCCAAAATTTAATAAACTGAAATAACCCACAAATTCGGCCCATTACAATACCCCCAATGAGAGATCTTCTGTCAAAACAGAAGAAATCTCATTGCTAAAACCCCTAAGAGGACTGGTGAGGAACTGGTGCCAACAACCCCCTTTTGTTCTTACACCTCATGGGTAAACGATCCCCCTGGCTCGGCGACCATGGACCCATCTGAACGAGATCACTGGACCTCTCTGTTTGAGATCCCAACACCAAAAAATCGAACAGATACGCCCCACAGCGCACCTCACCTTCTAACATGTTTCCCAAAAAAAAATCCAACTCCCTGGCTTAGATCATGCCAGATCCTCAACCGATATGTTCCCTCTTATATGCAAACTGGGCTGCCTTTAGCAGTTACTGGGCTCACACACACACTTATACATTGACATATTCTTAGTTTTAAAATTTTGTTTAAGTTAAACTCCACAGTTATTTTCTCGAAATCAACATAAAACCGTTTATTTAAATTGAATAATTCTCTTCAATAAGCAAATTGAACATTTCTTAAAATAGGAACATCCTTAACCTAACATGTGATTATACATATCCCCTAACAATACAATTTCATAAAAACACTAATAATACACAAACAATAAAATAATCAAAGTTTACAAACATCAATTAGATGGCAGGCGCAAAGTCAAGAATTTTTTTTTTTCAAAAATTTTAAATTCCAAAAATTTAAATTTATTAAAATATATTCCCTTTTTTCAATACTGAAATTATTTGAAATTATTCAAATTAATTAAAAGCAAAATTGGCTTTATTTCCTTGCTAAACATGTCTAGTTTATGACATCACCTATCAGCTGATCCAAAACTGGGTCAAGTCAAGAACCTTGACCTACATAAATTATACACAAGTTACATCTGGAAATACCTTGTACATCTGTAAAATTCTATCTTTAAACACAAAGCACCATGAAATAAAACATTTAAAAGAACAAAATATTATTATAATTAACAATCAAATTGATGTTTCAATTATTCAAAATAAACATTTTACATGATTTTCAAACTTTCTCAAAATTTGTCACTGGTTTCAATCAAAATTTTATATTTTTCCTATGAACCTCTTTTCTTTAATAAGCGCATTCTCCATTAATTTGGGTGATTTAATTATTTATACCAACTTGATATGCCACTTGGCATTTATACATATATAATCTTTACCTCTCTCTGACTCTAATACCACTAACAACTTTAACTAACAGGACACCCATCTCTATCAAAATATCTATCAAACAATCTCTAAACCCAACTTACCATTAAACTCAATCTACATCATTCTCTCGATATATATAAAAAAAATATTCTCTGACCCTTTGTACTTAGGATAAGTGTGTGTCCCCCCCCAAAGCTCATTCCCTTATGTTGGTTCCTGGATTCTACCTAAGGTAACCCTTTCCGGCGACAAATGGTCCCTTCCCGTCCCAACCCTTTTGTTGCGGACTCCACCATTACACTATCCCCTATTACAAAATTACCATCCCCAAATCTCATTCTAATTACCTCACTTCAACTACAACAAAATAACATCATCATTTATAAACATCAATATATCACTCATTACTCTACATATTTTCCCCATAACTACTGTGTCAACATCAATACTTCTCAAATTCTACATCGCATTACCTCACAAAATTACATTAATTCAAAACCATATAATTCTCTCTACTACCACTTTAACTTTAACTTGGACTGATCTACATGTCCCAACAAAATATTCATCACCCAAAATCTACCTTTTATTATTTTCTCACAAATTATTTAAAATCTTAACTTTGTCAAATTACTTCCATCATCATTTGAAATAGCATCTTTAACACATTAAAACATTATATTTAACATTAATTACCTTGAACATTAATAAACAATTTAACAGTGACATTTTACTACTGATCAGCTGACATTCCTAACAAGGTGAATAACCTCACTGTAAACACATTTCAATATTCTACATATTATATGACACATATTTTATTAATTCTTATACCTAACATACTACAATAAAATAACACATTGTTAAATAGAATGAACACAGTATACTGAATGTCTGAACCCCTATTTATCAAGGCAGAATACAAGCGTTTAATTAGAGCAACATTGATTTATCATTTTTAATTTACAAAATTTAAATTCGTTGCTCGTCTGAGCAACCTCCTAATCCACACACACTATTGCATTTTATGTTGGACTGTGACGCCCATTTGCCTACACAAAGACTGCATAGTTGGAGGAATTGAACATCTCCGTGTCTTTGCTTCGGCTTTACATTTTAAAGATTTGGATATCGACATACCCTCGTTTTATATTGATAAGCCCTTAAAACGGGTCTACCACCTGGCTATGCTGTCCCTACGCGGACAGAGTGGCAGCCGCTGTTCCATAGTTCCGGGATTTCCCCTAGTTTCACCCCCCTATTAATTTCTACTATCAACCAATTTCAAGTCAGCTATGGTCAAGGGACTTGATATGGCCATAGCTGACCGCTAGCCAAAGCCACGATTAGTGCTGGTAAGGCAGTAATCGCCCGAAAAGTCGGGGAAATCAAACTTCACTTTAATGCCTGTTCTATCCATCAATATTCTGTACGGCACGAGAGTCTATCAGGGTACAAGTAAAACTGTACCAAAAAGGTGTGCTGCACATTTTCGCCATGTTGGCCTCCGATGGAGGTAACACTCACTGTTACCCCCAACCCATTCCACTATCTACTGGGGCACAGGCCACCCCAGTAATAGCGCCTTAATGACTAAATAATAAAATTGTTATATACAACATTCTAATGTGACATTTTCATCCATCATTAATCATTTAACTCATTCATCACCTTAAAATTTTCAAATTTATTATTAACATTTATGTTACATCATAATTTAGTTATTATTATTTTTTAAATTATTATCTCAAGTTATTCTTATTATTGGAGTTAAAATTCCTTCCATTAAGTTAAACATCTGTATACATTTTATTATCTCTGACTTGTGTTATAAAAAAAAATTTTTTATACTTACAGTCCCTTATTCACATACTGTCATACACAAAATATATACACCATACACCCCAATACTTTCACGTAACCTCTGAAACATTTAACAAAATGTTATTTCCAATCTAACAATTTAACAATTAATTACCAAATTCATATCTCGTAAACTAAGTTAAATTCATTAGAAAACTCAATTATATAACCTTCAAATCAATCAAAATATTTAAAACATCTCAGATTATTTTAATTAAATTCATTATTAAAATACAAATTTCATTGCTAGCAAAACAATTACGATTCGCTAATTACTGTCTCCAAAATTAATATGTTTATTTGTTTAGATTGCCAAATATTAATATTATTATTATAACAATTACCTACATACACACTGTTTATTCAACATTCTACAATACACACAAATAAATTCACTACACTTATTTATTTACAAACCTTCCTCATTATTTATTCAGTTATATCACACTTCAATGTCAAAGGTTGCGAGGTCAAAAACCATAAAACAAAAATATTTACAATTGTCCATTGATTGTTTTATAGTTTAGCCTCCATCGTCAAAGATTAATCTTTGTTTTAAATAACACTTTTCAATTTTATTGGCACACATATGGTTATTTTGTGTGTCATCACCAAACAATTTCAATTTATTCGTCATATCATAATAATCATGCACCAAGTCTATATTAAGTAATTCTGTCAAGTCTCCATTAGTAAAGATTTCCAATATCGGGTCAGTTACTTTTTTATTATAAATTAAATCATTCTTATTTAAATACGCTTCTAACATTTCTTTCCACTCATCATAATCTCTCTTTAATTCATACAATTCTAACTCTCTCTCATCATAACACCATCTCATACTTATAAAATCATTCCACACGGAGGGTACTAATTCAATTAAACCTTTCCTGACTTCTCCAGGAACAACAAAAAACTTTAAAAAACAATTATTTGTAGCACACTTGTCTACACAATATATACGTGAAGATCTTTCTTCACCCCCCATAACACCTCGTAAAAAATTTACCCTCTGTTTCATACCCATAATATAACTCTCTTTCCACTCATTGTCTAACTCATCAACACACATTAACACTCCTTTATCACCTTCTACAACTTCATCAGTACTCTCATTATTTATTTTCAACATATCACTCTCGGATACTACCTCTTCAGTTACATCACTATTCTCAATATTATTTTCATTATTTCCGACATCATCATCATTTGTTAACTCTTTATCTAGTACTACATTTTTACACATGTCATTATAATTTTCATTTGTATTACTCTTACTCTGTTCTAATTTACTCACACTATTTTTTATTATTTCATTATTATTTTCAAAAAGTTTATCAACATGTTTATCTAGTACATGAATCAGATTATCAAATTTTGCACTTATACTCTGCTGCAACTGAATATTCTGTTCTTTAATATCTTTAAATATAATATCATTTTTAATATTCTGCTGTTCGCATTTTATTTTCTGTTCTTTAAATTCATTAGTTAATTGGTCCAATTTGTTGTCAAAGACATTGCTTAATTTAATTTGTTCGTTCAAATTACTTTTAATTTCTTGCATTTCGCTTTTCTGTTCACTCAGGTTAACATTTATTATATTAAACTGTTGCTGCAAAAAACTCATTATATCCATTTCATCGGATTGTTTATTTTGATTAGTTAGAACTGGGGTCAATTGAATCCCAGAATCAACAGCTGTTTCACTTAATTGTATTTGAGCGGCAATTGGGGTAGAATGAATAATTACATTGCCGCCCACAGCTGTTTCTGTAACAGCGCTCGGCTCAGCTGTCCGCATATCACTTTCATTCAGTGACTGTGACTCAAGGTCACTTTCACTCATTTCTACGTTAGTTATATTGCTTTGTTTAGTATTCTCAGACATTTTTTCTGGTTTATAGCTTAGTTTTACTTAAGTGTTAACTACAATTGATTACTCTTCCCTTCCAAAATGTTATAATACAGCATATATAAAATAAACCTTACCATAATTACATACATTTCACGTAACTGAATTTTCGCTTTCACAACCGTACTTCATTCAATGTACTGTCAAAATGTAGGCCGGTGTAATACAACTTTCAATATATTACATCCTGCTGTCACGGCACCAATTGTAACACTCGGTTACTATTTTATTTACGAATTATATTGTAAACTTCCACTTACCTTTAATTTTCGATCTGGCCGGATCTCTAAGTGGGGACGAACCCCGTTCGTACGGCGAACTTGACAGTACAGCACATGAACTAAGGTTTTTGAAATGACTTTGCATAACAAAGTATATCATTGAAGAGATAATATTTTTATTTTGCGATTACTGTCAATTACACTACATATCTATATACCTCTCGCCATGTGGCGTAGTGGTGCAATCAAATAAGACATCTTCCATTAATAACTTTATCAACATGTTAACATCAAAATAAGTAGAATTAATTATTTCTTTTACTGTTTTACCAAAGTTACGAAATATTTATTTGTTGATTGTGAAGACGTAATATTAAACTATACATACCAATTACTATTAAACATCTTACATCTATGTAGGCCGCCCAGCCTGCTACTCTCTTTCTCTTTCACACTAATTTACCCCTTTTTATTAGACACGCGCCCCATTATTAATAAAATTGATACTTGTACCCCTTGTCGACACGAGGCATCCTCATCATGTGGCCACTCCTTTATAACTCCATGGATATAAAACGAAATAGATTTTTTGTTTGTTTATGTCCTTTGGTTGGACCCGCACACCACTGTCACATCACCGTTCAGCCGAAATTCACATTTTACTGGTAAATTACAAAATTTTTTAAGAAGTAGCCCCGTGGGGCTGTACCGGCCGGTACTGTCTGTGTCGGACTGCGCAGAGCAGCGTAGCAGGCGCCGCTAACTTGATTGCGTCTTTTGTTGTGGAAACCAATGCCTTGTAGTTGTTCGTCGCTGGTTATTTCCATTCAACACATGCAGTTGGTGGTGCGTTCCTCGTATTAGGATATTTGCTAGGCGCTGGCTGACGTCACGAGACGGGCGGGACTTAGGTCTTACGTCTGGCCGCATGGTAGGCGAAGGTGAACAAAAATTGTTTCTTAGCCATTTTAGTTTCATAAGTCAGCGTGGGTCCGCGCGTATGCTCGTGTTATGCATACGGGAGCGCTGCCACACATTTACAAAGTTCTTGGAAACTGAGGGTGTGCATTCCTGGATCGCGATTGCACAACGGTCGAGGCGTATTTCGCTCCTTTGTTGTAATACTGTTCTTACCATCCAACACGTGGCCTGGTCACTAGGCGGAAATTAAAATTTACAAATATTTTCCCAAACCCCAAAATTTAATAAACTGAAATAACCCACAAATTCGGCCCATTACAATACCCCCCAATGAGAGATCTTCTGTCAAAACAGAAGAAATCTCATTGCTAAAACCCCTAAGAGGACTGGTGAGGAACTGGTGCCAACAACCCCCTTTTGTTCTTACACCTCATGGGTAAACGATCCCCCTGGCTCGGCGACCATGGACCCATCTGAACGAGATCACTGGACCTCTCTGTTTGAGATCCCAACACCGAAAAATCGAACAGATACGCCCCACAGCGCACCTCACCTTCTAACATGTTTCCCAAAAAAAATCCAACTCCCTGGCTTAGATCATGCCAGATCCTCAACCGATATGTTCCCCCTTATATGCAAACTGGGCTGCCTTTAGCAGTTACTGGGCTCACACACACACTTATACTATATACTGTAAACATTGACATATTCTTAGTTTTAAAATTTTGTTTAAGTTAAACTCCACAGTTATTTTCTCGAAATCAACATAAAACCGTTTATTTAAATTGAATAATTCTCTTCAATAAGCAAATTGAACATTTCTTAAAATAGGAACATCCTTAACCTAACATGTGATTATACATATCCCCTAACAATACAATTTCATAAAAACACTAATAATACACAAACAATAAAATAATCAAAGTTTACAAACATCAATTAGATGGCAGGCGCAAAGTCAAGAATTTTTTTTTTTCAAAAATTTTAAATTCCAAAAATTTAAATTTATTAAAATATATTCCCTTTTTTCAATACTGAAATTATTTGAAATTATTCAAATTAATTAAAAGCAAAATTGGCTTTATTTCCTTGCTAAACATGTCTAGTTTATGACATCACCTATCAGCTGATCCAAAACTGGGTCAAGTCAAGAACCTTGACCTACATAAATTATACACAAGTTACATCTGGAAATACCTTGTACATCTGTAAAATTCTATCTTTAAACACAAAGCACCATGAAATAAAACATTTAAAAGAACAAAATATTATTATAATTAACAATCAAATTGATGTTTCAATTATTCAAAATAAACATTTTACATGATTTTCAAACTTTCTCAAAATTTGTCACTGGTTTCAATCAAAATTTTATATTTTTCCTATGAACCTCTTTTCTTTAATAAGCGCATTCTCCATTAATTTGGGTGATTTAATTATTTATACCAACTTGATATGCCACTTGGCATTTATACATATATAATCTTTACCTCTCTCTGACTCTAATACCACTAACAACTTTAACTAACAGGACACCCATCTCTATCAAAATATCTATCAAACAATCTCTAAACCCAACTTACCATTAAACTCAATCTACATCATTCTCTCGATATATATAAAAAAAATATTCTCTGACCCTTTGTACTTAGGATAAGTGTGTCCCCCCCCCCAAAGCTCATTCCCTTATGTTGGTTCCTGGATTCTACCTAAGGTAACCCTTTCCGGCGACAAATGGTCCCTTCCCGTCCCAACCCTTTTGTTGCAGACTCCACCATTACACTATCCCCTATTACAAAATTACCATCCCCAAATCTCATTCTAATTACCTCACTTCAACTACAACAAAATAACATCATCATTTATAAACATCAATATATCACTCATTACTCTACATATTTTCCCCATAACTACTGTGTCAACATCAATACTTCTCAAATTCTACATCGCATTACCTCACAAAATTACATTAATTCAAAAACATATAATTCTCTCTACTACCACTTTAACTTTAACTTGACTGATCTACATGTCCCAACAAAATATTCATCACCCAAAATCTACCTTTTATTATTTTCTCACAAATTATTTAAAATCTTAACTTTGTCAAATTACTTCCATCATCATTTGAAATAGCATCTTTAACACATTAAAACATTATATTTAACATTAATTACCTTGAACATTAATAAACAATTTAACAGCGACATTTTACTACTGATCAGCTGACATTCCTAACAAGGTGAATAACCTCACTGTAAACACATTTCAATATTCTACATATTATATGACACATATTTTATTAATTCTTATACCTAACATACTACAATAAAATAACACATTGTTAAATAGAATGAACACAGTATACTGAATGTCTGAACCCCTATTTATCAAGGCAGAATACAAGCGTTTAATTAGAGCAACATTGATTTATCATTTTTAATTTACAAAATTTAAATTCGTTGCTCGTCTGAGCAACCTCCTAATCCACACACACTATTGCATTTTATGTTGGACTGTGACGCCCATTTTCCTACACAAAGACTGCATAGTTGGAGGAATTGAACATCTCCGTGTCTTTGCTTCGGCTTTACATTTTAAAGATTTGGATATCGACATACCCTCGTTTTATATTGATAAGCCCTTAAAACGGGTCTACCACCTGGCTATGCTGTCCCTACGCGGACAGAGTGGCAGCCGCTGTTCCATAGTTCCGGGATTTCCCCTAGTTTCACCCCCCTATTAATTTCTACTATCAACCAATTTCAAGTCAGCTATGGTCAAGGGACTTGATATGGCCATAGCTGACCGCTAGCCAAAGCCACGATTAGTGCTGGTAAGGCAGTAATCGCCCGAAAAGTCGGGGAAATCAAACTTCACTTTAATGCCTGTTCTATCCATCAATATTCTGTACGGCACGAGAGTCTATCAGGGTACAAGTAAAACTGTACCAAAAAGGTGTGCCGCACATTTTCGCCATGTTGGCCTCCGATGGAGGTAACACTCACTGTTACCCCCAACCCATTCCACTATCTACTGGGGCACAGGCCACCCCAGTAATAGCGCCTTAATGACTAAATAATAAAATTGTTATATACAACATTCTAATGTGACATTTTCATCCATCATTAATCATTTAACTCATTCATCACCTTAAAATTTTCAAATTTATTATTAACATTTATGTTACATCATAATTTAGTTATTATTATTTTTTAAATTATTATCTCAAGTTATTCTTATTATTGGAGTTAAAATTCCTTCCATTAAGTTAAACATCTGTATACATTTTATTATCTCTGACTTGTGTTATAAAAAAAAATTTTTTATACTTACAGTCCCTTATTCACATACTGTCATACACAAAATATATACACCATACACCCCAATACTTTCACGTAACCTCTGAAACATTTAACAAAATGTTATTTCCAATCTAACAATTTAACAATTAATTACCAAATTCATATCTCATAAACTAAGTTAAATTCATTAGAAAACTCAATTATATAACCTTCAAATCAATCAAAATATTTAAAACATCTCAGATTATTTTAATTAAATTCATTATTAAAATACAAATTTCATTGCTAGCAAAACAATTACGATTCGCTAATTACTGTCTCCAAAATTAATATGTTTATTTGTTTAGATTGCCAAATATTAATATTATTATTATAACAATTACCTACATACACACTGTTTATTCAACATTCTACAATACACACAAATAAATTCACTACACTTATTTATTTACAAACCTTCCTCATTATTTATTCAGTTATATCACACTTCAATGTCAAAGGTTGCGAGGTCAAAAACCATAAAACAAAAATATTTACAATTGTCCATTGATTGTTTTATAGTTTAGCCTCCATCGTCAAAGATTAATCTTTGTTTTAAATAACACTTTTCAATTTTATTGGCACACATATGGTTATTTTGTGTGTCATCACCAAACAATTTCAATTTATTCGTCATATCATAATAATCATGCACCAAGTCTATATTAAGTAATTCTGTCAAGTCTCCATTAGTAAAGATTTCCAATATCGGGTCAGTTACTTTTTTATTATAAATTAAATCATTCTTATTTAAATACGCTTCTAACATTTCTTTCCACTCATCATAATCTCTCTTTAATTCATACAATTCTAACTCTCTCTCATCATAACACCATCTCATACTTATAAAATCATTCCACACGGAGGGTACTAATTCAATTAAACCTTTCCTGACTTCTCCAGGAACAACAAAAAACTTTAAAAAACAATTATTTGTAGCACACTTGTCTACACAATATATACGTGAAGATCTTTCTTCACCCCCCATAACACCTCGTAAAAAATTTACCCTCTGTTTCATACCCATAATATAACTCTCTTTCCACTCATTGTCTAACTCATCAACACACATTAACACTCCTTTATCACCTTCTACAACTTCATCAGTACTCTCATTATTTATTTTCAACATATCACTCTCGGATACTACCTCTTCAGTTACATCACTATTCTCAATATTATTTTCATTATTTCCGACATCATCATCATTTGTTAACTCTTTATCTAGTACTACATTTTTACACATGTCATTATAATTTTCATTTGTATTACTCTTACTCTGTTCTAATTTACTCACACTATTTTTTATTATTTCATTATTATTTTCAAAACGTTTATCAACATGTTTATCTAGTACATGAATCAGATTATCAAATTTTGCACTTATACTCTGCTGCAACTGAATATTCTGTTCTTTAATATCTTTAAATATAATATCATTTTTAATATTCTGCTGTTCGCATTTTATTTTCTGTTCTTTAAATTCATTAGTTAATTGGTCCAATTTGTTGTCAAAGACATTGCTTAATTTAATTTGTTCGTTCAAATTACTTTTAATTTCTTGCATTTCGCTTTTCTGTTCACTCAGGTTAACATTTATTATATTAAACTGTTGCTGCAAAAAACTCATTATATCCATTTCATCGGATTGTTTATTTTGATTAGTTAGAACTGGGGTCAATTGAATCCCAGAATCAACAGCTGTTTCACTTAATTGTATTTGAGCGGCAATTGGGGTAGAATGAATAATTACATTGCCGCCCACAGCTGTTTCTGCAACAGCGCTCGGCTCAGCTGTCCGCATATCACTTTCATTCAGTGACTGTGACTCAAGGTCACTTTCACTCATTTCTACGTTAGTTATATTGCTTTGTTTAGTATTCTCAGACATTTTTTCTGGTTTATAGCTTAGTTTTACTTAAGTGTTAACTACAATTGATTACTCTTCCCTTCCAAAATGTTATAATACAGCATATATAAAATAAACCTTACCATAATTACATACATTTCACGTAACTGAATTTTCGCTTTCACAACCGTACTTCATTCAATGTACTGTCAAAATGTAGGCCGGTGTAATACAACTTTCAATATATTACATCCTGCTGTCACGGCACCAATTGTAACACTCGGTTACTATTTTATTTACGAATTATATTGTAAACTTCCACTTACCTTTAATTTTCGATCTGGCCGGATCTCTAAGTGGGGACGAACCCCGTTCGTACGGCGAACTTGACAGTACAGCACATGAACTAAGGTTTTTGAAATGACTTTGCATAACAAAGTATATCATTGAAGAGATAATATTTTTATTTTGCGATTACTGTCAATTACACTACATATCTATATACCTCTCGCCATGTGGCGTAGTGGTGCAATCAAATAAGACATCTTCCATTAATAACTTTATCAACATGTTAACATCAAAATAAGTAGAATTAATTATTTCTTTTACTGTTTTACCAAAGTTACGAAATATTTATTTGTTGATTGTGAAGACGTAATATTAAACTATACATACCAATTACTATTAAACATCTTACATCTATGTAGGCCGCCCAGCCTGCTACTCTCTTTCTCTTTCACACTAATTTACCCCTTTTTATTAGACACGCGCCCCATTATTAATAAAATTGATACTTGTACCCCTTGTCGACACGAGGCATCCTCATCATGTGGCCACTCCTTTATAACTCCATGGATATAAAACGAAATAGATTTTTTGTTTGTTTATGTCCTTTGGTTGGACCCGCACACCACTGTCACATCACCGTTCAGCCGAAATTCACATTTTACTGGTAAATTACAAAATTTTTTAAGAAGTAGCCCCGTGGGGCTGTACCGGCCGGTACTGTCTGTGTCGGACTGCGCAGAGCAGCGTAGCAGGCGCCGCTAACTTGATTGCGTCTTTTGTTGTGGAAACCAATGCCTTGTAGTTGTTCGTCGCTGGTTATTTCCATTCAACACATGCAGTTGGTGGTGCGTTCCTCGTATTAGGATATTTGCTAGGCGCTGGCTGACGTCACGAGACGGGCGGGACTTAGGTCTTACGTCCGGCCGCATGGTAGGCGAAGGTGAACAAAAATTGTTTCTTAGCCATTTTAGTTTCATAAGTCAGCGTGGGTCCGCGCGTATGCTCGTGTTATGCATACGGGAGCGCTGCCACACATTTACAAAGTTCTTGGAAACTGAGGGTGTGCATTCCTGGATCGCGATTGCACAACGGTCGAGGCGTATTTCGCTCCTTTGTTGTAATACTGTTCTTACCATCCAACACGTGGCCTGGTCACTAGGCGGAAATTAAAATTTACAAATATTTTCCCAAACCCCAAAATTTAATAAACTGAAATAACCCACAAATTCGGCCCATTACAATACCCCCCAATGAGAGATCTTCTGTCAAAACAGAAGAAATCTCATTGCTAAAACCCCTAAGAGGACTGGTGAGGAACTGGTGCCAACAACCCCCTTTTGTTCTTACACCTCATGGGTAAACGATCCCCCTGGCTCGGCGACCATGGACCCATCTGAACGAGATCACTGGACCTCTCTGTTTGAGATCCCAACACCGAAAAATCGAACAGATACGCCCCACAGCGCACCTCACCTTCTAACATGTTTCCCAAAAAAAAATCCAACTCCCTGGCTTAGATCATGCCAGATCCTCAACCGATATGTTCCCCCTTATATGCAAACTGGGCTGCCTTTAGCAGTTACTGGGCTCACACACACACTTATACTATATACTGTAAACATTGACATATTCTTAGTTTTAAAATTTTGTTTAAGTTAAACTCCACAGTTATTTTCTCGAAATCAACATAAAACCGTTTATTTAAATTGAATAATTCTCTTCAATAAGCAAATTGAACATTTCTTAAAATAGGAACATCCTTAACCTAACATGTGATTATACATATCCCCTAACAATACAATTTCATAAAAACACTAATAATACACAAACAATAAAATAATCAAAGTTTACAAACATCAATTAGATGGCAGGCGCAAAGTCAAGAATTTTTTTTTTTTCAAAAATTTTAAATTCCAAAAATTTAAATTTATTAAAATATATTCCCTTTTTTCAATACTGAAATTATTTGAAATTATTCAAATTAATTAAAAGCAAAATTGGCTTTATTTCCTTGCTAAACATGTCTAGTTTATGACATCACCTATCAGCTGATCCAAAACTGGGTCAAGTCAAGAACCTTGACCTACATAAATTATACACAAGTTACATCTGGAAATACCTTGTACATCTGTAAAATTCTATCTTTAAACACAAAGCACCATGAAATAAAACATTTAAAAGAACAAAATATTATTATAATTAACAATCAAATTGATGTTTCAATTATTCAAAATAAACATTTTACATGATTTTCAAACTTTCTCAAAATTTGTCACTGGTTTCAATCAAAATTTTATATTTTTCCTATGAACCTCTTTTCTTTAATAAGCGCATTCTCCATTAATTTGGGTGATTTAATTATTTATACCAACTTGATATGCCACTTGGCATTTATACATATATAATCTTTACCTCTCTCTGACTCTAATACCACTAACAACTTTAACTAACAGGACACCCATCTCTATCAAAATATCTATCAAACAATCTCTAAACCCAACTTACCATTAAACTCAATCTACATCATTCTCTCGATATATATAAAAAAAATATTCTCTGACCCTTTGTACTTAGGATAAGTGTGTCCCCCCCCCCAAAGCTCATTCCCTTATGTTGGTTCCTGGATTCTACCTAAGGTAACCCTTTCCGGCGACAAATGGTCCCTTCCCGTCCCAACCCTTTTGTTGCAGACTCCACCATTACACTATCCCCTATTACAAAATTACCATCCCCAAATCTCATTCTAATTACCTCACTTCAACTACAACAAAATAACATCATCATTTATAAGCATCAATATATCACTCATTACTCTACATATTTTCCCCATAACTACTGTGTCAACATCAATACTTCTCAAATTCTACATCGCATTACCTCACAAAATTACATTAATTCAAAACCATATAATTCTCTCTACTACCACTTTAACTTTAACTTGGACTGATCTACATGTCCCAACAAAATATTCATCACCCAAAATCTACCTTTTATTATTTTCTCACAAATTATTTAAAATCTTAACTTTGTCAAATTACTTCCATCATCATTTGAAATAGCATCTTTAACACATTAAAACATTATATTTAACATTAATTACCTTGAACATTAATAAACAATTTAACAGCGACATTTTACTACTGATCAGCTGACATTCCTAACAAGGTGAATAACCTCACTGTAAACACATTTCAATATTCTACATATTATATGACACATATTTTATTAATTCTTATACCTAACATACTACAATAAAATAACACATTGTTAAATAGAATGAACACAGTATACTGAATGTCTGAACCCCTATTTATCAAGGCAGAATACAAGCGTTTAATTAGAGCAACATTGATTTATCATTTTTAATTTACAAAATTTAAATTCGTTGCTCGTCTGAGCAACCTCCTAATCCACACACACTATTGCATTTTATGTTGGACTGTGACGCCCATTTTCCTACACAAAGACTGCATAGTTGGAGGAATTGAACATCTCCGTGTCTTTGCTTCGGCTTTACATTTTAAAGATTTGGATATCGACATACCCTCGTTTTATATTGATAAGCCCTTAAAACGGGTCTACCACCTGGCTATGCTGTCCCTACGCGGACAGAGTGGCAGCCGCTGTTCCATAGTTCCGGGATTTCCCCTAGTTTCACCCCCCTATTAATTTCTACTATCAACCAATTTCAAGTCAGCTATGGTCAAGGGACTTGATATGGCCATAGCTGACCGCTAGCCAAAGCCACGATTAGTGCTGGTAAGGCAGTAATCGCCCGAAAAGTCGGGGAAATCAAACTTCACTTTAATGCCTGTTCTATCCATCAATATTCTGTACGGCACGAGAGTCTATCAGGGTACAAGTAAAACTGTACCAAAAAGGTGTGCCGCACATTTTCGCCATGTTGGCCTCCGATGGAGGTAACACTCACTGTTACCCCCAACCCATTCCACTATCTACTGGGGCACAGGCCACCCCAGTAATAGCGCCTTAATGACTAAATAATAAAATTGTTATATACAACATTCTAATGTGACATTTTCATCCATCATTAATCATTTAACTCATTCATCACCTTAAAATTTTCAAATTTATTATTAACATTTATGTTACATCATAATTTAGTTATTATTATTTTTTAAATTATTATCTCAAGTTATTCTTATTATTGGAGTTAAAATTCCTTCCATTAAGTTAAACATCTGTATACATTTTATTATCTCTGACTTGTGTTATAAAAACAAATTTTTTATACTTACAGTCCCTTATTCACATACTGTCATACACAAAATATATACACCATACACCCCAATACTTTCACGTAACCTCTGAAACATTTAACAAAATGTTATTTCCAATCTAACAATTTAACAATTAATTACCAAATTCATATCTCGTAAACTAAGTTAAATTCATTAGAAAACTCAATTATATAACCTTCAAATCAATCAAAATATTTAAAACATCTCAGATTATTTTAATTAAATTCATTATTAAAATACAAATTTCATTGCTAGCAAAACAATTACGATTCGCTAATTACTGTCTCCAAAATTAATATGTTTATTTGTTTAGATTGCCAAATATTAATATTATTATTATAACAATTACCTACATACACACTGTTTATTCAACATTCTACAATACACACAAATAAATTCACTACACTTATTTATTTACAAACCTTCCTCATTATTTATTCAGTTATATCACACTTCAATGTCAAAGGTTGCGAGGTCAAAAACCATAAAACAAAAATATTTACAATTGTCCATTGATTGTTTTATAGTTTAGCCTCCATCGTCAAAGATTAATCTTTGTTTTAAATAACACTTTTCAATTTTATTGGCACACATATGGTTATTTTGTGTGTCATCACCAAACAATTTCAATTTATTCGTCATATCATAATAATCATGCACCAAGTCTATATTAAGTAATTCTGTCAAGTCTCCATTAGTAAAGATTTCCAATATCGGGTCAGTTACTTTTTTATTATAAATTAAATCATTCTTATTTAAATACGCTTCTAACATTTCTTTCCACTCATCATAATCTCTCTTTAATTCATACAATTCTAACTCTCTCTCATCATAACACCATCTCATACTTATAAAATCATTCCACACGGAGGGTACTAATTCAATTAAACCTTTCCTGACTTCTCCAGGAACAACAAAAAACTTTAAAAAACAATTATTTGTAGCACACTTGTCTACACAATATATACGTGAAGATCTTTCTTCACCCCCCATAACACCTCGTAAAAAATTTACCCTCTGTTTCATACCCATAATATAACTCTCTTTCCACTCATTGTCTAACTCATCAACACACATTAACACTCCTTTATCACCTTCTACAACTTCATCAGTACTCTCATTATTTATTTTCAACATATCACTCTCGGATACTACCTCTTCAGTTACATCACTATTCTCAATATTATTTTCATTATTTCCGACATCATCATCATTTGTTAACTCTTTATCTAGTACTACATTTTTACACATGTCATTATAATTTTCATTTGTATTACTCTTACTCTGTTCTAATTTACTCACACTATTTTTTATTATTTCATTATTATTTTCAAAACGTTTATCAACATGTTTATCTAGTACATGAATCAGATTATCAAATTTTGCACTTATACTCTGCTGCAACTGAATATTCTGTTCTTTAATATCTTTAAATATAATATCATTTTTAATATTCTGCTGTTCGCATTTTATTTTCTGTTCTTTAAATTCATTAGTTAATTGGTCCAATTTGTTGTCAAAGACATTGCTTAATTTAATTTGTTCGTTCAAATTACTTTTAATTTCTTGCATTTCGCTTTTCTGTTCACTCAGGTTAACATTTATTATATTAAACTGTTGCTGCAAAAAACTCATTATATCCATTTCATCGGATTGTTTATTTTGATTAGTTAGAACTGGGGTCAATTGAATCCCAGAATCAACAGCTGTTTCACTTAATTGTATTTGAGCGGCAATTGGGGTAGAATGAATAATTACATTGCCGCCCACAGCTGTTTCTGTAACAGCGCTCGGCTCAGCTGTCCGCATATCACTTTCATTCAGTGACTGTGACTCAAGGTCACTTTCACTCATTTCTACGTTAGTTATATTGCTTTGTTTAGTATTCTCAGACATTTTTTCTGGTTTATAGCTTAGTTTTACTTAAGTGTTAACTACAATTGATTACTCTTCCCTTCCAAAATGTTATAATACAGCATATATAAAATAAACCTTACCATAATTACATACATTTCACGTAACTGAATTTTCGCTTTCACAACCGTACTTCATTCAATGTACTGTCAAAATGTAGGCCGGTGTAATACAACTTTCAATATATTACATCCTGCTGTCACGGCACCAATTGTAACACTCTGTTACTATTTTATTTACGAATTATATTGTAAACTTCCACTTACCTTTAATTTTCGATCTGGCCGGATCTCTAAGTGGGGACGAACCCCGTTCGTACGGCGAACTTGACAGTACAGCACATGAACTAAGGTTTTTGAAATGACTTTGCATAACAAAGTATATCATTGAAGAGATAATATTTTTATTTTGCGATTACTGTCAATTACACTACATATCTATATACCTCTCGCCATGTGGCGTAGTGGTGCAATCAAATAAGACATCTTCCATTAATAACTTTATCAACATGTTAACATCAAAATAAGTAGAATTAATTATTTCTTTTACTGTTTTACCAAAGTTACGAAATATTTATTTGTTGATTGTGAAGACGTAATATTAAACTATACATACCAATTACTATTACACATCTTACATCTATGTAGGCCGCCCAGCCTGCTACTCTCTTTCTCTTTCACACTAATTTACCCCTTTTTATTAGACACGCGCCCCATTATTAATAAAATTGATACTTGTACCCCTTGTCGACACGAGGCATCCTCATCATGTGGCCACTCCTTTATAACTCCATGGATATAAAACGAAATAGATTTTTTGTTTGTTTATGTCCTTTGGTTGGACCCGCACACCACTGTCACATCACCGTTCAGCCAAAATTCACATTTTACTGGTAAATTACAAAATTTTTTAAGAAGTAGCCCCGTGGGGCTGTACCAGCCGGTACTGTCTGTGTCGGACTGCGCAGAGCGGCGTAGCAGGCGCCGCTAACTTGATTGCGTCTTTTGTTGTGGAAACCAATGCCTTGTAGTTGTTCGTCGCTGGTTATTTCCATTCAACACATGCAGTTGGTGGTGCGTTCTTCGTATTAGGATATTTGCTAGGCACTGGCTGACGTCACGAGATGGGCGGGACTTAGGTCTTACGTCCGGCCGCATGGTAGGCGAAGGTGAACAAAAATTGTTTCTTAGCCATTTTAGTTTCATAAGTCAGCGTGGGTCCGCGCGTATGCTCGTGTTATGCATACAGGAGCGCTGCCACATATTTACAAAGTTCTTGGAAACTGAGGCTGTGCATTCCTGGATCGCGATTGCACAACGGTCGAGGCGTATTTCGCTCCTTTGTTGTAATACTGTTCTTACCATCCAACACGTGGCCTGGTCACTAGGCGGAAATTAAAATTTACAAATATTTTCCCAAACCCCAAAATTTAATAAACTGAAATAACCCACAAATTCGGCCCATTACAATACCCCCCAATGAGAGATCTTCTGTCAAAACAGAAGAAATCTCATTGCTAAAACCCCTAAGAGGACTGGTGAGGAACTGGTGCCAACAACCCCCTTTTGTTCTTACACCTCATGGGTAAACGATCCCCCTGGCTCGGCGACCATGGACCCATCTGAACGAGATCACTGGACCTCTCTGTTTGAGATCCCAACACCGAAAAATCGAACAGATACGCCCCACAGCGCACCTCACCTTCTAACATGTTTCCCAAAAAAAAATCCAACTCCCTGGCTTAGATCATGCCAGATCCTCAACCGATATGTTCCCCCTTATATGCAAACTGGGCTGCCTTTAGCAGTTACTGGGCTCACACACACACTTATACTATATACTGTAAACATTGACATATTCTTAGTTTTAAAATTTTGTTTAAGTTAAACTCCACAGTTATTTTCTCGAAATCAACATAAAATCGTTTATTTAAATTGAATAATTCTCTTCAATAAGCAAATTGAACATTTCTTAAAATAGGAACATCCTTAACCTAACATGTGATTATACATATCCCCTAACAATACAATTTCATAAAAACACTAATAATACACAAACAATAAAATAATCAAAGTTTACAAACATCAATTAGATGGCAGGCGCAAAGTCAAGAATTTTTTTTTTTTTCAAAAATTTTAAATTCCAAAAATTTAAATTTATTAAAATAAATTCCCTTTTTTCAATACTGAAATTATTTGAAATTATTCAAATTAATTAAAAGCAAAATTGGCTTTATTTCCTTGCTAAACATGTCTAGTTTATGACATCACCTATCAGCTGATCCAAAACTGGGTCAAGTCAAGAACCTTGACCTACATAAATTATACACAAGTTACATCTGGAAATACCTTGTACATCTGTAAAATTCTATCTTTAAACACAAAGCACCATGAAATAAAACATTTAAAAGAACAAAATATTATTATAATTAACAATCAAATTGATGTTTCAATTATTCAAAATAAACATTTTACATGATTTTCAAACTTTCTCAAAATTTGTCACTGGTTTCAATCAAAATTTTATATTTTTCCTATGAACCTCTTTTCTTTAATAAGCGCATTCTCCATTAATTTGGGTGATTTAATTATTTATACCAACTTGATATGCCACTTGGCATTTATACATATATAATCTTTACCTCTCTCTGACTCTAATACCACTAACAACTTTAACTAACAGGACACCCATCTCTATCAAAATATCTATCAAACAATCTCTAAACCCAACTTACCATTAAACTCAATCTACATCATTCTCTCGATATATATAAAAAAAATATTCTCTGACCCTTTGTACTTAGGATAAGTGTGTCCCCCCCCCCCCAAAGCTCATTCCCTTATGTTGGTTCCTGGATTCTACCTAAGGTAACCCTTTCCGGCGACAAATGGTCCCTTCCCGTCCCAACCCTTTTGTTGCGGACTCCACCATTACACTATCCCCTATTACAAAATTACCATCCCCAAATCTCATTCTAATTACCTCACTTCAACTACAACAAAATAACATCATCATTTATAAACATCAATATATCACTCATTACTCTACATATTTTCCCCATAACTACTGTGTCAACATCAATACTTCTCAAATTCTACATCGCATTACCTCACAAAATTACATTAATTCAAAACCATATAATTCTCTCTACTACCACTTTAACTTTAACTTGGACTGATCTACATGTCCCAACAAAATATTCATCACCCAAAATCTACCTTTTATTATTTTCTCACAAATTATTTAAAATCTTAACTTTGTCAAATTACTTCCATCATCATTTGAAATAGCATCTTTAACACATTAAAACATTATATTTAACATTATTACCTTGAACATTAATAAACAATTTAACAGTGACATTTTACTACTGATCAGCTGACATTCCTAACAAGGTGAATAACCTCACTGTAAACACATTTCAATATTCTACATATTATATGACACATATTTTATTAATTCTTATACCTAACATACTACAATAAAATAACACATTGTTAAATAGAATGAACACAGTATACTGAATGTCTGAACCCCTATTTATCAAGGCAGAATACAAGCGTTTAATTAGAGCAACATTGATTTATCATTTTTAATTTACAAAATTTAAATTCGTTGCTCGTCTGAGCAACCTCCTAATCCACACACACTATTGCATTTTATGTTGGACTGTGACGCCCATTTTCCTACACAAAGACTGCATAGTTGGAGGAATTGAACATCTCCGTGTCTTTGCTTCGGCTTTACATTTTAAAGATTTTGGATATCGACATACCCTCGTTTTATATTGATAAGCCCTTAAAACGGGTCTACCACCTGGCTATGCTGTCCCTACGCGGACAGAGTGGCAGCCGCTGTTCCATAGTTCCGGGATTTCCCCTAGTTTCACCCCCCTATTAATTTCTACTATCAACCAATTTCAAGTCAGCTATGGTCAAGGGACTTGATATGGCCATAGCTGACCGCTAGCCAAAGCCACGATTAGTGCTGGTAAGGCAGTAATCGCCCGAAAAGTCGGGGAAATCAAACTTCACTTTAATGCCTGTTCTATCCATCAATATTCTGTATGGCACGAGAGTCTATCAGGGTACAAGTAAAATTGTACCAAAAAGGTGTGCCGCACATTTTCGCCATGTTGGCCTCCGATGGAGGTAACACTCACTGTTACCCCCAACCCATTCCACTATCTACTGGGGCACAGGCCACCCCAGTAATAGCGCCTTAATGACTAAATAATAAAATTGTTATATACAACATTCTAATGTGACATTTTCATCCATCATTAATCATTTAACTCATTCATCACCTTAAAATTTTCAAATTTATTATTAACATTTACGTTACATCATAATTTAGTTATTATTATTTTTTAAATTATTATCTCAAGTTATTCTTATTATTGGAGTTAAAATTCCTTCCATTAAGTCAAACATCTGTATACATTTTATTATCTCTGACTTGTGTTATAAAAAAAAAATTTTTTATACTTACAGTCCCTTATTCACATACTGTCATACACAAAATATATACACCATACACCCCAATACTTTCACGTAACCTCTGAAACATTTAACAAAATGTTATTTCCAATCTAACAATTTAACAATTAATTACCAAATTCATATCTCGTAAACTAAGTTAAATTCATTAGAAAACTCAATTATATAACCTTCAAATCAATCAAAATATTTAAAACATCTCAGATTATTTTAATTAAATTCATTATTAAAATACAAATTTCATTGCTAGCAAAACAATTACGATTCGCTAATTACTGTCTCCAAAATTAATATGTTTATTTGTTTAGATTGCCAAATATTAATATTATTATTATAACAATTACCTACATACACACTGTTTATTCAACATTCTACAATACACACAAATAAATTCACTACACTTATTTATTTACAAACCTTCCTCATTATTTATTCAGTTATATCACACTTCAATGTCCAAGGTTGCGAGGTCAAAAACCATAAAACAAAAATATTTACAATTGTCCATTGATTGTTTTATAGTTTAGCCTCCATCGTCAAAGATTAATCTTTGTTTTAAATAACACTTTTCGATTTTATTGGCACACATATGGTTATTTTGTGTGTCATCACCAAACAATTTCAATTTATTCGTCATATCATAATAATCATGCACCAAGTCTATATTAAGTAATTCTGTCAAGTCTCCATTAGTAAAGATTTCCAATATCGGGTCAGTTACTTTTTTATTATAAATTAAATCATTCTTATTTAAATAGGCTTCTAACATTTCTTTCCACTCATCATAATCTCTCTTTAATTCATACAATTCTAACTCTCTCTCATCATAACACCATCTCATACTTATAAAATCATTCCACACGGAGGGTACTAATTCAATTAAACCTTTCCTGACTTCTCCAGGAACAACAAAAAACTTTAAAAAACAATTATTTGTAGCACACTTGTCTACACAATATATACGTGAAGATCTTTCTTCACCCCCCATAACACCTCGTAAAAAATTTACCCTCTGTTTCATACCCATAATATAACTCTCTTTCCACTCATTGTCTAACTCATCAACACACATTAACACTCCTTTATCACCTTCTACAACTTCATCAGTACTCTCATTATTTATTTTCAACATATCACTCTCGGATACTACCTCTTCAGTTACATCACTATTCTCAATATTATTTTCATTATTTCCGACATCATCATCATTTGTTAACTCTTTATCTAGTACTACATTTTTACACATGTCATTATAATTTTCATTTGTATTACTCTTACTCTGTTCTAATTTACTCACACTATTTTTTATTATTTCATTATTATTTTCAAAACGTTTATCAACATGTTTATCTAGTACATGAATCAGATTATCAAATTTTGCACTTATACTCTGCTGCAACTGAATATTCTGTTCTTTAATTTCTTTAAATATAATATCATTTTTAATATTCTGCTGTTCGCATTTTATTTTCTGTTCTTTAAATTCATTAGTTAATTGGTCCAATTTGTTGTCAAAGACATTGCTTAATTTAATTTGTTCGTTCAAATTACTTTTAATTTCTTGCATTTCGCTTTTCTGTTCACTCAGGTTAACATTTATTATATTAAACTGTTGCAGCCAAAAACTCATTATATCCATTTCATCGGATTGTTTATTTTGATTGGTTAGAACTGGGGTCAATTGAATCCCAGAATCAACAGCTGTTTCACTTAATTGTATTTGAGCGGCAATTGGGGTAGAATGAATAATTACATTGCCGCCCACAGCTGTTTCTGTAACAGCGCTCGGCTCAGCTGTCCGCATATCACTTTCATTCAGTGACTGTGACTCAAGGTCACTTTCACTCATTTCTACGTTAGTTATATTGCTTTGTTTAGTATTCTCAGACATTTTTTCTGGTTTATAGCTTAGTTTTACTTAAGTGTTAACTACAATTGATTACTCTTCCCTTCCAAAACGTTATAATACAGCATATATAAAATAAACCTTACCATAATTACATACATTTCACGTAACTGAATTTTCGCTTTCACAACCGTACTTCATTCAATGTACTGTCAAAATGTAGGTCGGTGTAATACAACTTTCAATATATTACATCCTGCTGTCACGGCACCAATTGTAACACTCGGTTACTATTTTATTTACGAATTATATTGTAAACTTCCACTTACCTTTAATTTTCGATCTGGCCGGATCTCTAAGTGGGGACGAACCCCGTTCGTACGGCGAACTTGACAGTACAGCACATGAACTAAGGTTTTTGAAATGACTTTGCATAACAAAGTATATCATTGAAGACATAATATTTTTATTTTGCGATTACTGTCAATTACACTACATATCTATATACCTCTCGCCATGTGGCGTAGTGGTGCAATCAAATAAGACATCTTCCATTAATAACTTTATCAACATGTTAACATCAAAATAAGTAGAATTAATTATTTCTTTTACTGTTTTACCAAAGTTACGAAATATTTATTTGTTGATTGTGAAGACGTAATATTAAACTATACATACCAATTACTATTAAACATCTTACATCTATGTAGGCCGCCCAGCCTGCTACTCTCTTTCTCTTTCACACTAATTTACCCCTTTTTATTAGACACGCGCCCCATTATTAATAAAATTGATACTTGTACCCCTTGTCGACACTAGGCATCCTCATCATGTGGCCACTCCTTTATAACTCCATGGATATAAAACGAAATAGATTTTTTGTTTGTTTATGTCCTTTGGTTGGACCCGCACACCACTGTCACATCACCGTTCAGCCAAAATTCACATTTTACTGGTAAATTACAAAATTTTTTAAGAAGTAGCCCCGTGGGGCTGTACCGGCCGGTACTGTCTGTGTCGGACTGCGCAGAGCGGCGTAGCAGGCGCCGCTAACTTGATTGCGTCTTTTGTTGTGGAAACCAATGCCTTGTAGTTGTTCGTCGCTGGTTATTTCCATTCAACACATGCAGTTGGTGGTGCGTTCTTCGTATTAGGATATTTGCTAGGCACTGGCTGACGTCACGAGATGGGCGGGACTTAGGTCTTACGTCCAGCCGCATGGTAGGCGAAGGTGAACAAAAATTGTTTCTTAGCCATTTTAGTTTCATAAGTCAGCGTGGGTCCGCGCGTATGCTCGTGTTATGCATACGGGAGCGCTGCCACACATTTACAAAGTTCTTGGAAACTGAGGCTGTGCATTCCTGGATCGTGATTGCACAACGGTCGAGGCGTACTTCGCTCCTTTGTTGTAATACTGTTCTTACCATCCAACACGTGGCCTGGTCACTAGGTGGAAATTAAAATTTGCAAATATTTTCCCAAACCCCAAAATTTAATAAACTGAAATAACCCACAAATTCGGCCCGTTACAATCCTAGGTACAAAGAGGGTATCAGGTATTTTATTCTAAGAGGAGAATGATATAAGTAGAGTAGATAAAGTGTTGAAGGGGGTCATTATTGAGAGATTAGTGTCACCCTAGGCAAATTTTTAAGTTGTTGTTAGAAGGAAGAAGGTGGGTAAGGTTATATATAAATGCCCATTCAATAAATCAAATCACTGCCCATTGTGAATGACGGAGAATCACCCAAACCAATTAATGATGAAAGCGTTAAATAGAAAATCATAGTTGAAATGTAATAATAAATGTAACAAGTTAAAGAGTTAATAGAATTTAAAGCTAAAGTAAATCTGTAAGGTGTGTACATTTTGATCAAAATTAAATGTGAATTGTTTATTTTAATGCAATAATCGCAATGTTAATTATGAGTGTATTATGTGTATTAAGTTGGTGTGTAGGAATCTTAAACATGAATTGTATGTTTTTTTAATAGATTCCCCACTTTCGGGCAGTCTCAGCCTTACCAGCCCAGACCGTGGTTTTGGATGACAATCAGCTGTGGGCAGAATTATTGTAAAACTGACCATAGTTGGTTGCCTGTGAAATTGGTACATCTTAGAAATTAACAGGAGGTTTTATATCTGGGGAATCCACATAACTATGGAACAGCGGCTATCGCCGAAGGGGGTGATAGTGCCGTGTTAAGGGCGTATGAATCATTATAGCAGGATTACTGGTGTCCTCGGACATCAGTAATGCCAAATTTTTATATAACGCTGAAGTAAGAACGGTGTAGGCAGCGTTTACACCCTAATTAAACTTCAGTTTTTGTGGACGCAAATGGGCGCTACAGTCCAACATCAGTAAACAATACAGTGTGTGGAAAGGAGCTGGCTGTTACAAGCCAGGGGCATAAATACAGCATTTATGCACAAGGTAAATACCAAAACCGGTGTACCCATGAGCTTATTTACCTAATTGTAACTGGGTTATGGGGGGGATATTAGATAATGATGGAGAAGGAGGTTACTAAAGTATTAGTAACGCATTAGTGAATATTAAAATGTATTATGTTGATGAGCTGATGAGATAACGAAATGATTTTGTAATGAATTAAGAAGTATTATGATAATTGAAGATGATTAACAATTTTAAGTAGATAATTTGTTCTGATGTAGTTGATTTAAAGGCGTTTTATTCTATATAAGAATTTTATTAATGAATTTAATTATTTTGAGATATGTAGTATATAAGGGAAGGTATTTGTAATGTTGTAATGGGAAATGTTTATTTAAATTCTGATAGAATCAGAGAAATATTTTGAATTTTGGGAATAAGATTTAACCAGAGAAGGGTTCAGAATGTAGTATGGAAGTTTAGAAATGTTTTATATCATATTATGTTATATTCACTAGGTATACAGATATATGTTAGAAGTTAAGAGGAAAACCAGTGCTTCTTAACGCAAACCAGCGCACAGCTAAGGGGGAACAGATCAGTTAGGGATATGGTATTATACAAGGCCACTATTTGATTTTTAATTTGATGTTTCAGTGTCTGGTGATGCTGTGGCGGCGGTCCTGAGCTGGCCAGCACGTCAGAGCAGGAGCGTCAAGTGCCTGTCTGGCCTTACGGTGTTGGGATCTCGAAAGAGAAGTCCAGTAAGGTCATTCAGGTGCGGTCACAGTCACTGGACCAGGGGGTAAGTAAACCATGAATTTTAATATAACGTAAAGGGGGTTGTGGCGACATATCCTAACTGATCCCTTTGGGAAGTATGAGAGTGTCAATGAGAGTTTTTATGCTTCAGCATAAAACCTCTCATTGAGGGGGTATTGTAAAGGGACATTTCAGCCCTCCTAGTGTTTTGGGGAAAATAAACATAAATTTTATTTGTAATTCAAAAATAGAAATCATAATGGTAAAGTTTTATAATGACGCAGACAAGTGCATAAAATCGTATCAAGGTCAACATTGCAGATGCAAAACAACAGTTATATTTAGCCAAACGAACTCTGACCGATGAAGTCACCAGTTACATAACGGCCAAGCCTGTAAAGACGTCACTTGGAATGCGAGGCGCACCCGGCCTCGCCTCAGAAATTGGCTCGTCATACTAATAAGACAATAAGATTTGGTCATGTGAGCCCCCCTCCATCTTAGATTTTGCAGCAGTTCGTCTCATCCCAGTCTGCACTAACATCTTGTGTGAATAGCACGTAAAAGTTCCGGAACGTAAATCGCTGGCGCCCGCATGTAAAAAATGTGAAAATTTCGATATTTGATGATCTAAAACAGTATTTTATAAACCAAGTAGATACAGTGAGAAAATTTAAGTAATATGACAGTTCGGCGATAAGTTACTGTGCGTCTACGAGGAAACATTGTAAGAGAGTACCTTCAACATGATAAAAGGGAAGTAACCTACCAAATCACAAAATACAAGAACGCGACAAAAAATGAGCTCTAAGGGGAATATAACTTGTTTAATGTGAAAGCGTGTGTGAGTGTATGGGTGAGTTTGAATTATGTAATTAAAAAAGCACTGGTTTACGTTAAGAGAAGGTAGTTTAGTATTTTTTCAGCATCTGTTTTAATGTTTAACAAGTCAATTTTCGGTAGTATCTTGAAGAAAGGTTGATGTTAAAATAAATAATGTACTGTATTAATGTTATAATAGTAAAAGTGTAAGATATGGAGGGAGTAATTTTGTCATTGTCACTAATATACAACAGCAAAACTAAATAATGAATAAACACAAGTTTGCGTAAATACAAGTAGATTTGAAGTAATCATTTCCAAGCAACCATCTTGTTCTTTCAGCTCGTCCAACGAGACCCTGGACACGGTGAGTAAAAAGTTTGAGCTGGTAATAGACAACATGGTGGCTACACTAGCCGCAAGTGTAAAATGTAAACGAAGTTCTATTAATAAATTTATAAAATAAATAAAACATAACAAAGTGGGTTCTCAATTTGGAGACAAGTTATCATGTGTCTAATATTCAACCTGCCATGTTTTCTCTTTACTTAATCTATATTATTTTCCTACTAAAAATATGGTGTGATGATAAAGGAATAATATTGGAAAATTAGGTGACTTTATGATACATATCTGCACAGTTCAATGACGTAAGGTTCTTAGAAGTGTAGAATGTGACAGTACAGGATGCAGAACGTGAATAGGATAATAAATGCAGATCAACTGATGAGTATATCAGGTGCAGTAAGGCCACGGAAGAATGGTGAATATTAAATTCATTAAGAATAAATAGAAAGGAAACAGCTTCCATTAATCCAATAAAAGAATATCATCGAGAATTGTCCAGACAATATCATGAAAGACAATTGTCCTGAATTCCTTTTGAAAAATGAAGACGAGGTTGATCTTCCTGATACGTCATTGACTGTGGAAGACAAAATTTCTGTAACTGGAGTTAAGAATACTCCGGAAGCCAAGAAAAATGGATGGGCACCAGGTTCAAATTAACTCTTTATAGTGCTCTTTAAACAGAACAGACATACTTTTGGAACTCCTGACATGTCTTCAATTGTTTTTAAAAGGTGAAGAACTCCCTCCTGAATGGAAGGCTGCATGTATTTCCAACCTCCACAAAAAAGGTGACAGAAAAATATCATCACATTAGAGTAATTAGCATAACCAACTCTATCTCAAGGTTATATAGAAAAATTATCAAAGCAAAAACAGAAAGCCAAATTGAGAATATTGAAGAACATAAAAGGTATCACGCAGTCTGATCCTGTATAGATAATATCTTCTCATTAAAACAATGACAAGAAATATGAGGAAGCCCTTTTAGCATTCATAGATCTCAAGAAGGTATACAAAAGTTCCACTGAATACTATGCTGGTGTTAATAAAAATGGTGCCAATGTTATATATATTAGAGCTGTGGAAGTGCTATATATCAATATTACTAGCATTATAAAGGTAGGCTCAAGACTATCTGATGAATTTCCACTCACCATGGGATTGCAACAAGCTTGTACCATAACACCTATTTTATTTAGGATATACATGTATCTGAATTCAGTTTTAGAACCTTTAAAGATGCATCTGTTGCCATACAGTGAAATGCTCTTCACTTCGCACTTAGCAAACAATCAGATAATTATAGCTAAATATGACGATGGCATCTACTATGTGCTTAGGAAATTAAATACCAGAAATGGTGTTTAACATAAAAAAAAAGACTGAAATATATTGCATGGAGAGCCGTGAAGGGAGTCAATTCATACAACTACCTTGGTGTCATGATTATAAAAGACCCCACAAGTGTACCCGAAATAAAAAAACTAACACACTTTATTACGGATGTGAGGCACCAACCAAAGAGTGAAAAGAATTGGAAATAAATTACACATAAATATTTCTTAACAGGCACTATACTCCATCTGCTAAATTTGAGACTGTAACCAAATTAGAACAAATACTTTTAACAAGCTATCAGAGTCAGCATCCTGATCTTTAAACAATAACACATTACTAATTCCTTTTTTAAACTAAAAAAATTAAACCCACATATTGAAGATAAAGTATTTTTAGATTACTGTATATTTACATCCTCTAGTTATTATACATAAATGATATCTTACATCTTTGCTAACTCTGGAGAAAGACTGGCACTGTTGCTAGATTGCGCTCCTGCTGCTATATACTGTGTTAATGATCTCACAGCCTGATGGTAGTGTCTCTACAAACAGAAATAAAGATTCTACAACATTGACTAAGAAATACTCACCTATATGTACGTGACTGTGTGCATGATATATCTTACACAACTATAAATAAACCTAATCATACATTTTTCAATCATAAACACACCCACACACATGTTTGTGAACATCCGCACGTATTCAGGTATGCACACATCCCAATATCCGCAAAGAATAATTTTGTTATGAAACATTATTGTTAATTATAATATACATGCCTTTATTATAATCTATAATTATAAATTATTATAATTCCATCATCACAGTGCTTACGTGGAGTGCAGCAAGTTCCCACAGAGCTGTACTACTACCATTACAATGTTCTGGTTCTTCTAGAAATGGATCATAAATTCCCTGCCCTAAAGATGAATCTACATCCAACAAAATATCCACAGAATTGCCAACCTGTAAAAAAAAGCAACTTGATTTCTTGAAAAGCTAATAAGAAAGTAAATATTTCAGAGCATAAAACACAAGAGTTTGGGACAAATAAACAAACATCAATCAAATCCATTGTAGTCAGTATTAATCCTGATAATAATATAAAAGACGCTACTCCACAACATATAAAATAAGGCTTTAGTTCCGAGTCACTATTATTCAATTTCTACTCAATACTAGCTATTACAAAGATGATAATAACTATCAATACTAGCTATTACATAAACTATCTAATAGGTAGTTTACTATCTAATACTGAGAGTATGTATCCGCAATATACAAGATGAACAGTTGAGTTTCCTATAATTATTAAAGATTTTCTGCTCCTAAAGAGGGAAATACAGACAAGGAAATTTTTTTTTTAAATGAATATTTTGTTCTGCAATTAAAAACTGAAAACTATGCAGAATGTGTTAAGTATTACATCAGTATCATTGAACAGAGATGTGACCAAGACACTTAATGTTTGTAACTTATTTTAAAGGTTTTTGGAATACGGATTTGTAAAAGAATAGAATTATTAAAAGCCAAACAACAAAGAAGTAATCAGAATAGCCAAGACTAGAGTCAATTATGTCAAATTCTGATAATGACAAACTCCACAGAATAAGTGTGTAAGAATAGAGGATATAAACAGTAGAGAAAGTGGTATGATCACAAAAACTTCATAACTAGAGGAAAATTTGAGGAAACAGACATCTACATTGTTATTATTTTACTAAATGTGATACACTTATCTACAAAGTATGTACAATATACATAACATATATGTACCTGCATAACTTTTTTCAAAACTCCTAAACAACCAAGAGTGCCATTATGCATTGTCTGTGTAGCAAGTGTTGAGAGTCGCTTTGCAAATGCCAATAATCGATCCTGTGTAATGCGTTTATGACGTTGGACTAATACATTATCTAAAATCCGTAGTACAATTTCTGTATCTTCATGGCTTTTACCTGCAACATTTGAAAATATAGTTATAAGTGATACAAATGATTATCAACACTTATTGGATTGATACACTAGTTTGCATCCAGTTTGATTCTTTCACAGAAAATGTGAATGCAAAACAAGATACATTTAATCTTTTCCCGTTACATTTTTCTTTTCTAATCTGCAAATGCTTCATGGTTTTAGTTACAAGTATTTTTACATTCTTGTTATGGTTAACTGTATGAACATTTTTATATTCTTGTTTTTAGTAAAAGAAACTACGGAAATTACATATTCAATCACAGATGATGTCACATAAAAGGAGTTGATTTGTATGGGCATTCAAACACAAAACTCTCAAAACAAAGTGTCGAATTGGTAACCCAAAAGCAGACGCAGACCAGGCAAACCAGATGAGATGGTAATTATTGCTACCATCAGCAAATTAGTTAATGAGACAGAACTAGGACCATGCCTCGAAAATAAGAGAACTGATTAGAATTCTTTTAGAACTTTGTCCTGAAACAAATTTAAGCCTAAAGATCAAACAAAAAACTGACAATGATACTGAAGAAGTACCAAAATACATTGCAAATCTCATACAAGAAGCAGCCTGGCACTGTAACGGAAAAAATTAATATGTCAGGAAAAAATATCCACTAAATATTGAAATACCTCCAAGCAAAAAATTGCTGCAAAATTGTACTTTGATAAAGCTGGCAAACCAGCAGTTATCCTGCAGGTAACACTACTTTCAACAAAAGCAGCAAGGGAGTTTAAAAGACAAATTTCTTGAAATAAAGAATTAAATATTCAAGCAACACCTAGAAAGTCTGCCTGCCATAAACTGTTACTATGCAAAACTACAAAATATCTGAAATACTCACAGTTACCAGCACCACCTATTCAGGATCCTAATAGAAAGAGCACAAAACTCATGCAAAAGGCTCATTTATTCCCTGCATACTTCAATCAAGTATTTAGACCAAATCAAGCTACATCTTGCAATGAGAAAGAAATACATGAGTATCTACAAACTCCATTGGAAGTGAGGTGGCCCAATGTAACATGTTCAGAAATTTAAAACAGTACAGGAGAACAAAGTTGGAAACATTAGGAACTCTAGTATTGGAGAAATTAAAAAGTCTTGGATATGACTGAATTGCTTCAAAAGTGACTGAAGAGCTACACAGGAAAGCAGTAACATTTCTGTCAAGTCTGTTTAATAGTATTATATGAACATCACACTACTACATTGCTGATCTCTCTGAAACCACTGGTACAATAACAGCAACATCTGCTGATGACATGTAACGATTAGCATGCAATAAACAACCAGCTCTTGTGTCTTAGTTACTTCAAGAACAACTAACCAAAATTGAGAATTAGCTAAATGCATGGAAATAAAAGCTGATGTAACTAAATCAAAATACATCGCATTCTCATCCTGCAAAAACTGCCCAGCTGTATCACTCAATGATGACATACTTTCAGAGAAATCATCTATTAAATACTTGGGTATTGAAAGAACACAATAAAAACTAAACAAATGAGCTAAAAATACAATTCAATAACATGTTTCAGCAGATACTCAATTCGACGCTAGGAAGCCAAGCTCCTGGTATATAGAACAATCTTAAAACCTGCTTGGACATATGGCATCGAACAACTGGGCACACACAGCAATGTTGGAAACTTATAATTCTTTAAAAACAAACAGCAATGTTGGAAACTTATAATTCTTTAAAAACAAAGTGTTAAGGATGAACACCAATACAACACTACTCACAAGGAACACAGAAGCAGAAGACTAATTACAAGAGCCTTCAGTGAGTAAGGAAATCCTGTGGTAAACTACCAGCACAACTTGAACCATCACACTAATCACCTTAATCTCAACTTGCTGGATAAAGTATCAATCCATGACATCTGAGCCGACTCTATGTTTTACATTTAAGCTGAACTGTAGTTAAACCGTAATGTTTAACTTTCAAAAATTTTTGTAACTACTCCTCCTCTATGAATCTTACCTTCACCAAACAGTCAGAAGACTAACTGTAGATTTTAAAAAATCTGAAGACCTTAAGATTAACACTTAGAACAGAAAAACATTTTCTTAACAGGCAAGAAATAATAATGCTGATTATATTAATGCAATTACCATAATCATAATTATATCTGTGCATAGTTTTAATGCAGAACTATTGTACCTGGTATGTTAGAGCATATCCTTAATATATGTTACATGATTTGTCTGTATGATCCAAGCTGGTTTCCCTCAATAAGTCTATAATATCAGGGTGACCGAGCTTTGCTCGGTTTTCACATTTATTTATAAATATACAGATTAAAAAAAAAAACATTATTTATTATTAATTATTTATTTATTAAATAAATAGCAGCTCATCTTTGAGCTGCTAGTTCGCGCATGTCTTGGTGTCGCTGAGTTCTTTGTTGTTCTGGTTCTCCTGCTCGTCTTTGAAGTGTACGTTCGCGCATCTGATCTAAGCGTCGTTGACGATCCTCAGCAGGTTCAACATTTCGTTTTCTTCTTTTAAGATCGTTAGTCTCCTGAGATTGAGAATCGATGAGATCATTAATGATCCCAACTAATCTATTGATACATGTCGTCTTTGCTTTCCGGCCCGGTCTTACAGAAGTGGGAAAGTTTTCTTCGTTCGAAGGTCCAAAGTCCCTTGAGGTACCAGGAACAGGGTTATCAGCCGAACTGGTCACATGTTCCATTTGCTCCTGACGTTCATCTTCTGGCTGTTCCTGTGGTCGCTGGTTAAAGTTAAAAGTTCGTTTTTTTGGAGGACGTCCCTTGGTAGGCATACCACTTACCTCAGAGAATGCAAAAAACACAACAGCGTATAAAGAACACTTAATAGTTTAGATTATGTATACCAGATAGATTGTACAAAAATCTTTGCGCAGAAACCCACAATTGTATGTCTCAACTCTTAGTTTGTTTATTTACAGTCATAGCAACATCTGTTTATATTATTTATAAACATCGATACTGCGCCGTTTAGGCCGCAGGTTAAAGACCTATAAAGACCCTACGGTATTGTTAGAGCCGTTTCAAGGACATACTTAGATTAGATTGTATGTCTCAACTCTTAGTTTGTTTATTTACATTCATTGCAACAGCTATTTTATATTATTTATAAACATCGATAAGATCTATTCTTTATGAACAGAATTAAAATTAACGTTTTAATTTCAAACTAGTGGTCGCCCAGTGGTCGAAATTCGACCGTAATTCATTAAATTTTTAAGTTTGAACGTTATTGAGGTTCTTTTGTCAAAGAGTATACCTCTATAATCATTGCATATAATTTTTTTGAATTTTGTTCTATTACGTCAGCTGCGAGCGTGTACAAATACGTCATTAGCGTGTGTTGTTTGCCTTAATTCCCAGCAATACCTATGAAATTTAAAATTTAATGTTAGTAACAGTTGAAAAATAAACACAATTACAGCTTGTATTCGTATTTATTTTTTGATATAATTCATTGTCAGTTTTAATTTTTTCATGTTATTATTGAATCAAATAAACGCTAATAAAAATGAGACTTGACATTCATAGAAGTATAAGATATATTGTTTTAAATTCCAGTAGATTACATTTCATTTTTGGTAAGGTACAAAATTCGAACACAGTTTGAAGATTATCTGCTACAAAGCTTATATAATTTTTTAATTTTTTTTTCTATGCATTAATTTTCGAGTTATTTGAAAAATATGAAAGATAAGAAAAATGAGGTTTAGCTTGGCTAAGCCATATTTAAAAAGCAATAACGCGTTTTTTGACATTTCCTTGGGTTTTTTTTATTGCCATATTGACCAGGTTTCGCCAAGGCTACACAGTTATTTTGCCTATCTTTTTCGAATTATATAAAATTTAAATAAAAAATTAATACAAAATAAAAAATACGTGCCTCGTATTTTTTTCATATATTTTTCATTAAATCAAAAAAACCGGGCGGTTAAAAAAATAAATGTTGTCCATTGAACTTAAAATAGTTTGAAAGTGAATTTAATGATTCAGAACTTCTGTGTAAACGATGTTTTTTGTAAAAACTCTTTCATCATTTGCTAAATGCCCTTGGCCATTATATTCGGAAATATAAAATCTCAAACCATCGAATGATCGAACTCTACTTGCTGCGACGTACAATTGACCATGTGTAAAAACTGGCTGCCTCAATAAAATTCCAATTTTTTCGAATGTTTGTCCTTGAGATTTATTTATTGTCATCGCAAATGCAGGTATAATTGGAAATTGAGTTCTTTGAAAGTTAAATGGTAAAACAGTACCGGAATATGTTAAATTTATACGTGGAATCAAAATTCTCTTATTGCGTGCGGTTCCAGTTAAAACTTCGCAATCAATAGCATTACGATGCATACACTTGATGCGCATTCTTGTTCCATTGACTAATGCTTCCTTTGTATTTAAGTTTCTGATCAGTAAAATGATGCAATTAACTTTCAATACTAACTTATGTGGTGGCAAACCACTAATAGTCAAAGAATTCAAAAACTCTACTGGATAGTTATTGATTTCATTGTCATCATCACAAATTATTTTATCGTAGCTATGATATGTTTTCTGTTCACCTGGTATTCGATTAAGCATATCAGTATTAATAAAAGTACAATCATCATTTTTAGGTGCTAAAATAACTGACTTCAATATGTTATCTGAGAGTATGTTTTCGGAAATATTTCCATACACCTCAGTAATAATATTATTTTCATCTCCTATTAATTGCTGAGGTATCTCAATAATATTTTCACCAAACTGAGGGAATTGTGGGGCTTCATCATTACCAATTTTTTTCAAGAATTCGACAAATTCTATTTCACTTGGTAAGGCTCTCATATTTTGAGTAAACGTTACTTTATGAAAATAAACAAATTTATGCCAACTCGTGACACAATTTTCAATTAAAGTTGCACGTGATCCATGTGGGACAACTGGTAAGATTTGCCGAAAATCACCGCACAGAAGTATCGTTTTCACTCCAAATGGTTTATGTTTATCATTTTCATTGCATAGATCCTGCAATAATCTATCTATGATTTTCAACACTTGCAGTGGGCACATAGAAATTTCATCAATAATTATCAATGATGATGAATTTATGTAACGTCCATAGCTACTATTTGTGGTAATATTCGCTACAGAATTTTCCAAAATGGGTATAGGCAATTAAACACATTGTGTAAAGTTCTACCTCCAAGTAATAGAGTTGAAGCTATGCCACTGAACGCTGTTGTAATGCAACTAAGATTAAGCGAATTTAATTTGTGAATGATTGCTGTTTGTGTGAATGTTTTTCCACAACCTGCATGAGCGGTTAAACAAAAAACATTAGATCCAGTATCATGGTGCAAAACTTCACGAATCACACGATCAATTAGATTACGCTGTTCAATATTCGCAGTTTCATAATGCTCACAAAACAGAAACTCTTGTTCTATTGGATCAATAGCATTTGCTTCGTCTGTTCTCTGCGAATACGTGGGAACTGGTAAACCAAGTTCTTGACATGACAAATTATGAACATTCAAAATATCTTCAATTTCTAATAGAGCTGTGTTAAAGGATACTTCTTCGTTGTAATCTCTCAAAAAATCTTCACTAAGATATACTTTAAATTCATTCCATAACGCCAATGCATTGGCTGGCACATTTAATGCACAAATGTAACCAAATAAATTTCGCATTTGTTTTGGTGAATGTAATTCTTTTGCTTCATTTAAACATTCGCGCCATTCATTATCATTTGAAGCAATGCTGCGAGCATGGCACGCTTCAACAAAAGAAGTGTGTATAATTCCATTGTATGTTCTAACATCCTCAAATGATTTTGGACCACAGACATGTAATAAAAGCAATCGTAAATGGAAAAGTTCGATGTCTTTTGGTGATACTACACATATGCGTGTAATGATTTTATCACCTCCACGCCTTCTCTTCTTCCATTTTTTTTGGGAATCTTCCCACACATAATGCAAAGGAATTTCAATATACTTATATTCATGCGCTGATGGATCTGATCGATTCAATTCAAAAAATGCTAATAATTTTGTTTGTCTTGCATTTTCAATTGCTTGACGTTCTTGCCATTCTTGAAAGTAAACATTCTGTCTACGCGGTAAATGAATGTCAAGTCTAACGATGACATGTGATTGAAAATGCATTGGTAATTCATAGATGCGCTATACAGCTTCAGTTGATCCGACATAACGGCCATTTAAAAAATTTTTAACTTCATCAATTTGTATTTCTTGACCTGGTTCATTTCTCTCTGAACCTAATTCAACAGATGCACTGTCATAGCCTTTATACACGTATTTATAAATGTATTTAACACTTTTAACTGTAGTGCATACTTCAACATTTATATGGCAATTAAATTTGGCAAGTAAATACGGATTGTATGTACAACATAACGATTGTCGAGGCAACTACCGCGAACTTCAGCATTAATACCATTATCACGCCTTCTGTATAATGGATATCCATTTAATGATTCACATGTAAATTCATTAAATCGTTTTGGATAATCTTTTGTGCATTTTCCATCTCTCATACATACAGAATTTGGATTAAGTACACCGCATGGACCATGCATCATGTGTTTTACAACATATTCATGTAATGTAGGATGTGTTTGAATGTTAGGAATCTCCGCAGATACAACTTTATCAATATCGGTAGCGTTAACAATTTTATCTTGCTCATTTAAAGAGAGTAAAATGTGAGCATGAGGCAATCCTCTCTTTTGAAACTCAATTGTATAAATGAGTGCTTCAACTTTACCGAAGATTTTTTTTAGTGTAAGGCCCTCAATTAATGCTTTCAGTTTGGACTTGAATACACGCACAACAATATCAGGTCGAAAATTAGCTGACTCACCTACACCAATATTGCTAACTATTTCAGGCCAACTTGGATTGCAAGTCATTGTAATAAACAACGAAGGCTTTCCGAAATGTTGTACAATTGACATTGCATCTAAATAATTCTGATACATATTTCTTGGAGATCCATTGAATGAAGATGGTAAAATTACTCTACGGCCAACATTATTGGCATTGGGGTTCAATTCTGTTATACTCTATAACAATTTAAATTTATTAAATACAAAATTACATAATTTCCACCTACCTCCACGATCTCTTCTATCAGGGTCCAGGATCCAATCACAAGTACGTTAGATACAAGCATGTGTTAAGGTTATCGAAATGACTGATTCGACACATTGTTATGAAGAGAAATTACTATTTTTAATTAATCAGAATCATTTTAAAATTTTGTTCAAAACTTTGCTCAGTCTTTTACAGATTAAGTTACATGTTTCTTTGTTCTGTTGGCATCTTCTATATACTAACTTACTCTAATATCTTACCTTACTGATCACTATATAAAACAGATATACAGACAGAGCCCAGCCTGCAATTTTTCACTCTCACACATACATGAAATTTATTTTTAACAACCCCAAAACATTTTTAATACCCCATAACCTTTTATAATAAAGCCCCAGCCCTTAATAAAAAACCGCCGGCAACGTGGTTCGCGCGCGCACTCATCTTCTTATAATTTCTTGTTTTTTACTGTCCGAAAGTTATACCATTACATTCTTTACTTTTTTACTCGACCGCGGTCACATAAATTTGTCTCTCATTCCACTTTTTACTGTTAAAATATAAAGTTTTGTAACGAGCCTAACGTGGCTCGTTCCGGCGCCGGAGCGATCAGTTAACCAACTGGGGGAGAAAACGTAGCAGGTGTTGCTAACGTGATCTCATACTTGTAAGGAAATCACTGCCTTGGGCTTCGTCGCAGAAGTTTCGTCCCATGCTATGCATGTAGTTGTTGGAGTGACAGCAGCTTACGATCTCAGTGAGGCACTGGCCGACGTCACAAAAGAGGCCGGACTTAGACTTTATTTCCTGCCGGTCGGCTAAGGAGACGGTGAATCAATTTGTGCTCCAGACATCTTGGTTTTCGGATGACGGCGTCCCCCGAGCGCGGACTTGTACTGCTCGTAAGTGCGTGGTCACACTTATGCAAAGTTCTGAGAAATTTTAGGGTGGTGCAAATTCCTTGCCTGGTGACACAACAGAAACTGCGTCTTGCGGCTTTGTTCTCAATACCGTTTCCTTGCCACGCGGTCTGTTACAATGGAATGAACATTTGTCGTACAATAAAACTTTCACAATATTTTTATAAAATCCCGCAAAATGAAATAAATAAAATACAAATGCCCCATAGTGTAAGAGATAAACTGACCCAATTTTGACACGTTACAATATTCCCTCAATGAGAATTCTGCTGTCAAAAACAGAAGAAATCTCATTGATAAACCCCTAAGAGGACCGGTGAGGAACTGGTGCCAACAACCCCCTTGTTCTTATACATCATGGGTAACCGACCCCCCTGGCTCGGCGACTATGGACGTATCTGAACGAGATTACTGGACTTCTCCATAAGAGATCCCAACACCGAAAAATCGAACAGACAAGTACCACGGCACACCTCACCTTCTAACATGCTACCCCCCAAAATCCTCAATCCCTGGCTTAAATTATTCCAGATCCTCAGCCGATATGTTTCCCCTTATACGCAAGCTGGGCTGCCTTTAGCATATACTGGGCTCACACACACTCACATTACATACTGACCTTATCTATCATAAAATTGAAAAAAATTTTAAAAAGTTCTTTAAATTACAACACGTTGTTTTCAGATAAAATTGATTCATAAATTTTGTATAAAGTCTAAAATATTCTCTTCATTGTTTCCTGTTTTTATTTAAAATAAGTGAATTTAAACATTTCTTATAATTAATACCATCCTTAACCTAACATGTGAATACTTAAGAGTCTAACAATACAAGTCAATACAATAAATCAATAAAATAACATGGTTAGTATACAAACAATAAAATAATCAATACTTAAAATATTCATTAGCTGGCAGGCGAAAAATCTTTTTTTTTTTTTTCAAAAAAATATTTTCCAAAAAATTTTAAAATTCAAAGAAAAAATTTAAATTTATTAAAATGTTTCCTTTACATCTAGAAATTATTTAAAATTTGTTTAAATTAATCAAACAACAAAAGTTGAATTGACTTCCTTACTAAACAAGCTTAGTATGTGTGACCTCACTGTCAGCTGATCAAAACTAGGTCAAGTCCACAACCTTGACCTACATGTTATGTACAAGTTCTATCTGAAAATACATTTAACATTTGTAACATCCTAACTTGAAACACAAAACATAATAAAATAAGACATTTAAAATAACAAAATATTAATATAAATAATAAGCAAATTGACATTTAAAATATTCAAAATAAACAATTCTTAATTTTACATTATTTCCAAATTCTATCAAAATTTTGTCACTGGTTTCAAAAAATAAAAATTTTATATCTTTATTATAAATCTCTTTCTTTGCTTAACAATCTGATTCTACATTACTGTGGGTGATGTAATTATTTATCTTATTTAATTTACTACTTGATCTGTATACATCTATAATCTCTACCCCTCTGACTCTAATACTCATCAACTTTAACTAATATGACACCCATTCTATCAAAACATCTCCCAAAACACTCTCTAACCCCAACTTATCATTGAACTCAATTCGCCACCTTCTCTCGATATAAAAAAAATACTCTCTAACCCTTTGTACATAGGATACGTGTTTCCCCCCCCAAACTCATTTCCCTTATCTGGCCCCTGGATTCTACCTAAGGCGGCCCCGTCCCACTAAAATCGATCCCATCCCGTCCCAACTTATCATTATGTTGCGGACTCCCACATTACACTACCCCCCTACTACAAAATTGCCATCCCCAAAAAATCTCAATCTCATTACCTTACTTCAACTACAACAAAATAACATCCTTAATTATAAACACCAATATATCACTCAAAACTCTACATATATTCTCCACATAACTACTGTGTCAACATCAATACTTCTCAAAACTCTATAATATACATTAACTCAAAACAACATTACATTACTTTCATCTCTACTATTTCCACTTTAACTTTGACTTCAACTTGGACTGATCTATGTGTCCCATAAAATATTCATCACCCCAAAAACTATCTCTTATTAGCTTTCACAAATTATTACTTTATTTCTCATCACTTTAAATAGCATCTGTAATACATTGAAACATTACATTAAACCTTAATTACTTGGAGCATTTATAACCAATAGACCAGACCAGTGACATTTTATTGCTGATCAGCTGATCTTACTAACACAATGAAAACACATTTCAAAATTGAACAAATTACATGAAATATATAGGTTTATCAGTACTTACTTCTACCCTCATTGTTTCCCCTCTCTCTGATTCTGATACTTTGTGTTAACCGCCTGCCAGACGGTTTAATTATCTGCTTAGTTCAAAAAATACACAAATCATATAAAACATACTTTATATCAACTCTTATACCTAACCTACAAAAATACAATATTACCTTTAAAAAATTATACCATGAACACCTTATAGTGACCGTATGAGCAGCTAGTTATTTAAACAGAGCACAAGCATTTTTATTGGATCAAAATTTTAGTTAGCAATCTTTATCTTATAGACTTTAAATTCGTGACTCATCTGAGACACCTCCCATCCACACACAAAAATTTCCCAAATTTATTATTAGGAATTATTATATCTCATTTTCAGTTATTATTAAAATTCTTAATTATCATTTTTATTGAACCCAATGATTTCAAATAATCTCACTACTGAATTAAAATCTTAGTTACACCTGTAAACATTTTATTATACATGATTCATATTGTAAAAGTTCTATACTTACAGTCCATTTAACATGATATACACAAAACATCTACCCCCTACACCCCAATACTTTCACCTCACCTCTGAAACATTTCACAAAAATATTAGTTTACATCAAACAATTTAGCCATCTATTACCAAATTCCAAGTCTCGTAAAATAAATTGAATTCATTGAAAGAATTTAATTAATTAGCATTTACATAATCACTCAAAATATTTAAAACATCTCCAACTGGTTTGATTAAATTAATTACTGAAAATAAAAATTCCATTATTATTGTTTGCCATTATACAAATTAGCCAATTACTGTTTCCAAAATTAATGTTATTATTTATTTAAATTGCAAAGTATTAATTTTATTATTATCACTTACCTATATACATACATTGTTTAGCTGATCTTCTACAATACACATAAATAAATGCACTACAATTATTTACAAACTTTAGTTATTAACTGTTCAGTTTTCCCGCACTTCATTGTCCAAATCTGCCATGTCAGAACTATAAAACATAATGTTTATCACTGTCTTTTATTGTTTTATCATTTAGCCTCCATCGTCATAGATAAGTCTTGGTTTTATACCACACTGTTCATTTTTATTGACAAACAAATTATTGTTTTGTGTGTTATAACCATACAAACTGACTTCATTCATCTTACCCAAATACTCATTAAACCAGTCAACGTTAGGCATTTTTGTTAAGTCTCCGTCATTAAATTCATTCACTATCGGGTTAATTACTTTGGTCAAATCATTATAGTCATTATTATTCAAATATACTTTTAAACTTTCTTTCCATTCGTCATACTTTCTATTCAAATTATACAATTCTGTTACTTTCTCCACATACACTTCTCTGTTTAACTCTCTCTCTTCATAACACCACATCACACTCTCACAATTATTCCGGACAGAGGGTACAAAATTACACAATAAAAATAAATACTTCAATTCCTCTATCAATACGGGACTCTTGCCCTTCAACAACAACAATTGTGAACTCATTAAATCATCATAAACATTATCAACAATAAGGGGAAAATTTACCCCCTGTCCCCACTCTACCACAACATTATTTTTCCTCTCTCTCTCTAACTCATTAACACACATTAACATCTCATAATCGCTACATTCCACCAACTCATCAGTACTTTCATTATTTAGTTTCACCGTATCACTTTCTGATACCAATTCTTCAAACACATTATTATACTCAATATTATTATTCTCATTATTTTCAACATTATTGTTATCATTTGTTATCTTACTCTCTACTACTACGTTTTCACCCATATCATTATAATTATCCTCTGTTTTACATTCAAAATTTTCAATTACCTTTTGTCTTTGTTTATCAAATTTTTCCACCACATTACTCTCTATTTTGTCAATTTTGTTATTTGTATTTTTTAATGAATGACTCAACGTTTCATTTAATTCATTTGTCAATTTCATAAAGTTACTCTCACATTTGATTTGTACTTTATTAATTTCAGTTTTGAGTTCATCCAATTTTAAGCTAATACTCTGTTGAAACTGAATATTCCGTTCTTCGAATTTTTTATTATTATCATTCTGTATATCTAATTTCTCATTTACACTACTACTCTGTTTTTCTATCATTGCTTGTATTACTTTAAACATTTCATACATATCGTCAGATTTTTTACTTTGGATAGGTGTCGATTGATATTCGACCTCTTTCATTATTTTTGATTCGGTTATTTCTACATTAGTGTCAGTGAAACTGACCTCTTCATTATTATTTGTACAGTCCCTACTCAAATTTGGGGTTATCTGAATCCCCGAATCTACAGTTACATTACTCTGGTCACTTATGCTTAATTCTGTTTTATCTTTACTCACACTTGAAGTCGAATATATTTCAAAATTGCTCATGTTTGAGTCGTCAAAATTTTCGACACTATTTTCATTTACTTTATTCTCGTTATCTGACATTTTTTATCATTGATATTCAAAATATTAATAATCTAATTAATTAATTTTTTGTAATGTACTTTCTATATTACTTTCGGTATAGCTTTGCGTACATAACGCATTTTTATTTTATTACGCTAACCTAACACATGTCTGCATCTTTGTAGATGTGGAATTTGATTAAATATATTAAAATTCGTCCCTGTTCAGGCGCCATTTGTTATACTCTATAACAATTTAAATTTATTAAATACAAAATTACATAATTTCCACCTACCTCCACGATCTCTTCTATCAGGGTCCAGGATCCAATCACAAGTACGTTAGATACAAGCATGTGTTAAGGTTATCGAAATGACTGATTCGACACATTGTTATGAAGAGAAATTACTATTTTTAATTAATCAGAATCATTTTAAAATTTTGTTCAAAACTTTGCTCAGTCTTTTACAGATTAAGTTACATGTTTCTTTGTTCTGTTGGCATCTTCTATATACTAACTTACTCTAATATCTTACCTTACTGATCACTATATAAAACAGATATACAGACAGAGCCCAGCCTGCAATTTTTCACTCTCACACATACATGAAATTTATTTTTAACAACCCCAAAACATTTTTAATACCCCATAACCTTTTATAATAAAGCCCCAGCCCTTAATAAAAAACCGCCGGCAACGTGGTTCGCGCGCGCACTCATCTTCTTATAATTTCTTGTTTTTTACTGTCCGAAAGTTATACCATTACATTCTTTACTTTTTTACTCGACCGCGGTCACATAAATTTGTCTCTCATTCCACTTTTTACTGTTAAAATATAAAGTTTTGTAACGAGCCTAACGTGGCTCGTTCCGGCGCCGGAGCGATCAGTTAACCAACTGGGGGAGAAAACGTAGCAGGTGTTGCTAACGTGATCTCATACTTGTAAGGAAATCACTGCCTTGGGCTTCGTCGCAGAAGTTTCGTCCCATGCTATGCATGTAGTTGTTGGAGTGACAGCAGCTTACGATCTCAGTGAGGCACTGGCCGACGTCACAAAAGAGGCCGGACTTAGACTTTATTTCCTGCCGGTCGGCTAAGGAGACGGTGAATCAATTTGTGCTCCAGACATCTTGGTTTTCGGATGACGGCGTCCCCCGAGCGCGGACTTGTACTGCTCGTAAGTGCGTGGTCACACTTATGCAAAGTTCTGAGAAATTTTAGGGTGGTGCAAATTCCTTGCCTGGTGACACAACAGAAACTGCGTCTTGCGGCTTTGTTCTCAATACCGTTTCCTTGCCACGCGGTCTGTTACAATGGAATGAACATTTGTCGTACAATAAAACTTTCACAATATTTTTATAAAATCCCGCAAAATGAAATAAATAAAATACAAATGCCCCATAGTGTAAGAGATAAACTGACCCAATTTTGACACGTTACAATATTCCCTCAATGAGAATTCTGCTGTCAAAAACAGAAGAAATCTCATTGATAAACCCCTAAGAGGACCGGTGAGGAACTGGTGCCAACAACCCCCTTGTTCTTATACATCATGGGTAACCGACCCCCCTGGCTCGGCGACTATGGACGTATCTGAACGAGATTACTGGACTTCTCCATAAGAGATCCCAACACCGAAAAATCGAACAGACAAGTACCACGGCACACCTCACCTTCTAACATGCTACCCCCCAAAATCCTCAATCCCTGGCTTAAATTATTCCAGATCCTCAGCCGATATGTTTCCCCTTATACGCAAGCTGGGCTGCCTTTAGCATATACTGGGCTCACACACACTCACATTACATACTGACCTTATCTATCATAAAATTGAAAAAAATTTTAAAAAGTTCTTTAAATTACAACACGTTGTTTTCAGATAAAATTGATTCATAAATTTTGTATAAAGTCTAAAATATTCTCTTCATTGTTTCCTGTTTTTATTTAAAATAAGTGAATTTAAACATTTCTTATAATTAATACCATCCTTAACCTAACATGTGAATACTTAAGAGTCTAACAATACAAGTCAATACAATAAATCAATAAAATAACATGGTTAGTATACAAACAATAAAATAATCAATACTTAAAATATTCATTAGCTGGCAGGCGAAAAATCTTTTTTTTTTTTTTCAAAAAAATATTTTCCAAAAAATTTTAAAATTCAAAGAAAAAATTTAAATTTATTAAAATGTTTCCTTTACATCTAGAAATTATTTAAAATTTGTTTAAATTAATCAAACAACAAAAGTTGAATTGACTTCCTTACTAAACAAGCTTAGTATGTGTGACCTCACTGTCAGCTGATCAAAACTAGGTCAAGTCCACAACCTTGACCTACATGTTATGTACAAGTTCTATCTGAAAATACATTTAACATTTGTAACATCCTAACTTGAAACACAAAACATAATAAAATAAGACATTTAAAATAACAAAATATTAATATAAATAATAAGCAAATTGACATTTAAAATATTCAAAATAAACAATTCTTAATTTTACATTATTTCCAAATTCTATCAAAATTTTGTCACTGGTTTCAAAAAATAAAAATTTTATATCTTTATTATAAATCTCTTTCTTTGCTTAACAATCTGATTCTACATTACTGTGGGTGATGTAATTATTTATCTTATTTAATTTACTACTTGATCTGTATACATCTATAATCTCTACCCCTCTGACTCTAATACTCATCAACTTTAACTAATATGACACCCATTCTATCAAAACATCTCCCAAAACACTCTCTAACCCCAACTTATCATTGAACTCAATTCGCCACCTTCTCTCGATATAAAAAAAATACTCTCTAACCCTTTGTACATAGGATACGTGTTTCCCCCCCCAAACTCATTTCCCTTATCTGGCCCCTGGATTCTACCTAAGGCGGCCCCGTCCCACTAAAATCGATCCCATCCCGTCCCAACTTATCATTATGTTGCGGACTCCCACATTACACTACCCCCCTACTACAAAATTGCCATCCCCAAAAAATCTCAATCTCATTACCTTACTTCAACTACAACAAAATAACATCCTTAATTATAAACACCAATATATCACTCAAAACTCTACATATATTCTCCACATAACTACTGTGTCAACATCAATACTTCTCAAAACTCTATAATATACATTAACTCAAAACAACATTACATTACTTTCATCTCTACTATTTCCACTTTAACTTTGACTTCAACTTGGACTGATCTATGTGTCCCATAAAATATTCATCACCCCAAAAACTATCTCTTATTAGCTTTCACAAATTATTACTTTATTTCTCATCACTTTAAATAGCATCTGTAATACATTGAAACATTACATTAAACCTTAATTACTTGGAGCATTTATAACCAATAGACCAGACCAGTGACATTTTATTGCTGATCAGCTGATCTTACTAACACAATGAAAACACATTTCAAAATTGAACAAATTACATGAAATATATAGGTTTATCAGTACTTACTTCTACCCTCATTGTTTCCCCTCTCTCTGATTCTGATACTTTGTGTTAACCGCCTGCCAGACGGTTTAATTATCTGCTTAGTTCAAAAAATACACAAATCATATAAAACATACTTTATATCAACTCTTATACCTAACCTACAAAAATACAATATTACCTTTAAAAAATTATACCATGAACACCTTATAGTGACCGTATGAGCAGCTAGTTATTTAAACAGAGCACAAGCATTTTTATTGGATCAAAATTTTAGTTAGCAATCTTTATCTTATAGACTTTAAATTCGTGACTCATCTGAGACACCTCCCATCCACACACAAAAATTTCCCAAATTTATTATTAGGAATTATTATATCTCATTTTCAGTTATTATTAAAATTCTTAATTATCATTTTTATTGAACCCAATGATTTCAAATAATCTCACTACTGAATTAAAATCTTAGTTACACCTGTAAACATTTTATTATACATGATTCATATTGTAAAAGTTCTATACTTACAGTCCATTTAACATGATATACACAAAACATCTACCCCCTACACCCCAATACTTTCACCTCACCTCTGAAACATTTCACAAAAATATTAGTTTACATCAAACAATTTAGCCATCTATTACCAAATTCCAAGTCTCGTAAAATAAATTGAATTCATTGAAAGAATTTAATTAATTAGCATTTACATAATCACTCAAAATATTTAAAACATCTCCAACTGGTTTGATTAAATTAATTACTGAAAATAAAAATTCCATTATTATTGTTTGCCATTATACAAATTAGCCAATTACTGTTTCCAAAATTAATGTTATTATTTATTTAAATTGCAAAGTATTAATTTTATTATTATCACTTACCTATATACATACATTGTTTAGCTGATCTTCTACAATACACATAAATAAATGCACTACAATTATTTACAAACTTTAGTTATTAACTGTTCAGTTTTCCCGCACTTCATTGTCCAAATCTGCCATGTCAGAACTATAAAACATAATGTTTATCACTGTCTTTTATTGTTTTATCATTTAGCCTCCATCGTCATAGATAAGTCTTGGTTTTATACCACACTGTTCATTTTTATTGACAAACAAATTATTGTTTTGTGTGTTATAACCATACAAACTGACTTCATTCATCTTACCCAAATACTCATTAAACCAGTCAACGTTAGGCATTTTTGTTAAGTCTCCGTCATTAAATTCATTCACTATCGGGTTAATTACTTTGGTCAAATCATTATAGTCATTATTATTCAAATATACTTTTAAACTTTCTTTCCATTCGTCATACTTTCTATTCAAATTATACAATTCTGTTACTTTCTCCACATACACTTCTCTGTTTAACTCTCTCTCTTCATAACACCACATCACACTCTCACAATTATTCCGGACAGAGGGTACAAAATTACACAATAAAAATAAATACTTCAATTCCTCTATCAATACGGGACTCTTGCCCTTCAACAACAACAATTGTGAACTCATTAAATCATCATAAACATTATCAACAATAAGGGGAAAATTTACCCCCTGTCCCCACTCTACCACAACATTATTTTTCCTCTCTCTCTCTAACTCATTAACACACATTAACATCTCATAATCGCTACATTCCACCAACTCATCAGTACTTTCATTATTTAGTTTCACCGTATCACTTTCTGATACCAATTCTTCAAACACATTATTATACTCAATATTATTATTCTCATTATTTTCAACATTATTGTTATCATTTGTTATCTTACTCTCTACTACTACGTTTTCACCCATATCATTATAATTATCCTCTGTTTTACATTCAAAATTTTCAATTACCTTTTGTCTTTGTTTATCAAATTTTTCCACCACATTACTCTCTATTTTGTCAATTTTGTTATTTGTATTTTTTAATGAATGACTCAACGTTTCATTTAATTCATTTGTCAATTTCATAAAGTTACTCTCACATTTGATTTGTACTTTATTAATTTCAGTTTTGAGTTCATCCAATTTTAAGCTAATACTCTGTTGAAACTGAATATTCCGTTCTTCGAATTTTTTATTATTATCATTCTGTATATCTAATTTCTCATTTACACTACTACTCTGTTTTTCTATCATTGCTTGTATTACTTTAAACATTTCATACATATCGTCAGATTTTTTACTTTGGATAGGTGTCGATTGATATTCGACCTCTTTCATTATTTTTGATTCGGTTATTTCTACATTAGTGTCAGTGAAACTGGCCTCTTCATTATTATTTGTACAGTCCCTACTCAAATTTGGGGTTATCTGAATCCCCGAATCTACAGTTACATTACTCTGGTCACTTATGCTTAATTCTGTTTTATCTTTACTCACACTTGAAGTCGAATATATTTCAAAATTGCTCATGTTTGAGTCGTCAAAATTTTCGACACTATTTTCATTTACTTTATTCTCGTTATCTGACATTTTTTATCATTGATATTCAAAATATTAATAATCTAATTAATTAATTTTTTGTAATGTACTTTCTATATTACTTTCGGTATAGCTTTGCGTACATAACGCATTTTTATTTTATTACGCTAACCTAACACATGTCTGCATCTTTGTAGATGTGGAATTTGATTAAATATATTAAAATTCGTCCCTGTTCAGGCGCCATTTGTTATACTCTATAACAATTTAAATTTATTAAATACAAAATTACATAATTTCCACCTACCTCCACGATCTCTTCTATCAGGGTCCAGGATCCAATCACAAGTACGTTAGATACAAGCATGTGTTAAGGTTATCGAAATGACTGATTCGACACATTGTTATGAAGAGAAATTACTATTTTTAATTAATCAGAATCATTTTAAAATTTTGTTCAAAACTTTGCTCAGTCTTTTACAGATTAAGTTACATGTTTCTTTGTTCTGTTGGCATCTTCTATATACTAACTTACTCTAATATCTTACCTTACTGATCACTATATAAAACAGATATACAGACAGAGCCCAGCCTGCAATTTTTCACTCTCACACATACATGAAATTTATTTTTAACAACCCCAAAACATTTTTAATACCCCATAACCTTTTATAATAAAGCCCCAGCCCTTAATAAAAAACCGCCGGCAACGTGGTTTGCGCGCGCACTCATCTTCTTATAATTTCTTGTTTTTTACTGTCCGAAAGTTATACCATTACATTCTTTACTTTTTTACTCGACCGCGGTCACATAAATTTGTCTCTCATTCCACTTTTTACTGTTAAAATATAAAGTTTTGTAACGAGCCTAACGTGGCTCGTTCCGGCGCCGGAGCGATCAGTTAACCAACTGGGGGAGAAAACGTAGCAGGTGTTGCTAACGTGATCTCATACTTGTAAGGAAATCACTGCCTTGGGCTTCGTCGCAGAAGTTTCGTCCCATGCTATGCATGTAGTTGTTGGAGTGACGGCAGCTTACAATCTCAGTGAGGCACTGGCCGACGTCACAAAAGAGGCCGGACTTAGACTTTATTTCCTGCCGGTCGGCTAAGGAGACGGTGAATCAATTTGTGCTCCAGACATCTTGGTTTTCGGATGACGGCGTCCCCCGAGCGCGGACTTGTACTGCTCGTGAGTGCGTGGTCACACTTATGCAAAGTTCTGAGAAATTTTAGGGTGGTGCAAATTCCTTGCCTGGTGACACAACAGAAACTGCGTCTTGCGGCTTTGTTCTCAATACCGTTTCCTTGCCACATGGGCTGTTACAATGAACATTTGTCGTACAATAAAACTTTCACAATATTTTTATAAAATCCCGCAAAATGAAATAAATAAAATACAAATGCCCCATACTGTAAGAGATAAACTGACCCAATTTTGACATGTTACAATTCTAAATAATCTGTTAAATTGTTGTAAACTTCAGACCTAAGACTTGTTTGATTTTGTCGAATGAAATGTAACCTTGTGCCCTCTATTCTCACATACATATCAACTATCCACTGAAGAAATAATTTTTGTGAATGGTGCAACATGCTAAAATCTTCTCTAATTCCAAGTCGATAGGCTGCATACTGAAGCATGGTTAATTTATTTCTGGGCGCTCTTGAATTAGATGTAGTTGGTACATTATGAGAAATATTGATATGCCACCCAGTATCACCATTTGGAAAAAGTAATGGATACGCTAAAGGGTCCAATGATGAATCCAAAACAGAGATATTTTTAATGGTACCATTAACTTTTGAAAACGAAACCATATTTCGTTCAAAGGGTGGCTCACCATCAACTGTACTAAATATTGAATTATGAAAGATATCCGGGCTGTTTGGCCGTGGTCCCTGGTTAAAAACAAAACCAAACGTTTCGGCAGCTCCACTGGCTGCCATCATCAGTGGTATAAAAATTTCTGCACTTTGGGTGTCTACGTGCAGGCCCACAGTACTGTGGTATAGACTAAAGCTATCCTGCCATGCTACCTGTACATATAAATTCAGCAAAGTCCCACGTACAGGTAAAAATGACACCATCAACCAATCACAACAGAGATGGTGTATGATTGGCTCGCACCAAGCTACGCCATTATGTGACTCACTTGTTTTCCAAGAAATACTGTGGGGAAGGCTGCTGATTTCCCGCGATGCTACCTGTGCTAATTGTTTACTAATTGCGACCCCCGCACAGGTAAGTACAGCATCACCGGCCAATCAGAAACAAGAAGGTGTGTGAGAGGCTCGCATCGCGCCATGCCATAATGTACTTAATGAGATGCTTTCGCCCCGTCGATTCATAGCGATCGCAGCATGCTTCTGAATCAAGACGGACTCCATATGAAGACGAGGGAAGTAATCACTCACCGCCGACAAGAGTTTCGTCTCATCGAAACGGATCCGATGGTTGGCATTGGCGAGCGCGTGTTCGGCCACGGCAGACTTCTCCGGCTGTCCCAGTCTACAGTAACGGCTATGTTCACCCACGCGTGTGCGGACGCTGCGCTTCGTGGTACCAATGTACACCTGGCCGCATGAGCTGGGAACTCCGTACACACCGCACGATGACAGCGGGTCTCGGACATCCTTCGTCGGCCGCAAGAACTGGTGTATCTTCTTTGTCGGCTTGAATACTGGCCTCACACCGTGCCGACTGAGCAGCCTACCAATGCGGTCCGTCACCCCATGAATGTAGGGCAACGCCGCGAAACCGACGGTCTCCCGTGAATCCACTTCCGGCCTGGCTGTTCTTCTCGGCCGGACCGCACATCTCACCTCCCCGATGGAATACCCATTGGCCTGCAGCGCTAGTTCGAGGTGGCGCAGCTCATCATCGAGGTACCGGGGCTCGCATATCCTCCTAGCCCGGTCCACCAAGGTCTTCAACACCGCCCTCTTCTGGCTGGGATGGTACTAAATATTACTGCTACATCAGTTTGAACTGCATCATTATAACGGCGTAGATCTAAATCACGATTTACTTTAATGAGCATACAAATTTCTTTATTTTGATTTTCAATTCTCTGACAATGATCTTTCATTGCAATGAATGACCGAACGAAAGGATTAATGCGTTCCAATTCAAGAGAAATTTCGCGCATTATATTGTTATTGCATGTTTGATTATAGTGTTCACGTAATCTATAATTGACAGCAGTGTCAACATCATAAAAATATAATTGCGCATAACATGGTGAGCGACCATATCCAGCAGTCATTGGACCTGATCTGTGATAAAAAACATCATGTATTTTAAAATGATACACTCCACGCGTAACTGTATCCGAAATTTTAGCTTCTGAGCTAACCACAGCAAATGATGAATTGTATTTACGAATGTTTTCAAAATAATTTTTTGACTTTCTTTTTATTGAAGGTTCATTTGAAGTAAGTCCATCATACAATGATTTAAAGTATTCATTTTGACTTAAGGCCGGTAATATTGCTTTACCTTTATGACAACATGAAGTGAATGCAGTCCTTTCACCTAAAGTGACCTCAGATTCGAAATGTTTTGCATTGCAAAACCTGCATTGTAAATGCATTAATCCACAATCAAAAGTATTAAAATTTCTTGGAATGACATTCAGTGCGCATTTAAATGTATCCCTCAAAATAATTTCATCATTTTGTATACTATTTACACTATTTAAATTTGCATTTGGTCTATTATCATTTTGACTTTCATGCGAATATATATTCCTTCTTCTTTGTCTCTCACTCCAACCCGTCAATGTTATACTATTTACACTATTTAAATTTGCATTTGGTCTATTATCATTTTGACTTTCACACGAATATATATTCCTTCTTCTTTGTCTCTCACTCCGACCCTTCAATGTTCTATGTCGAGGCATAATGGAAGTAGGTGCGAATATCTGAATGTAAAAAAAAAAAACATGTAATGAAATTACTGAAACTATGATAGATTAGACAGGGTTTAATTTAAAAATAATAAAATGTACTCACTTTTTTGAAACCACCAATAATAATTACGCGAGAGTAAGTCCATTCAAATTGCTGCTACAAAATTTTCCTTTTGCAACAGGTGTATATTAAGCAAGCTGTATTTCACTTTCAACTGCACATTAATATATAAAACACAGATATCTAATATACAAAATATAAAATAAACGCTTTTTTGCCTAGACATACACTCCACAGACTATTGAAAAAGGAACATTTGAAATCACACAAAATTCACAGCTCATTCAGTCAATCTGTCAGTAATTATTTGTTGGCAACATTTTAAAATTCTTTGGCGACAATCTCTACTCTGTGCGACTGTTTGACCACAGACTATTATGTGTTTGACATTGGCAGTATGAACGTACACTAAAATGAAAAAATTATAATTTTATTGCCTGGCAACAAAATTATTTTATTTTTAACAATTACCATTGTTTGAAAAAGTTTAAATGAATTTTCAAGTGCAAATGAATGTTTTATTTTATTTTATTTAATGTATTTGTAATACATATTATATATAAATTTTAGCTTTCTGCACTCCTTCTCCATATAAACTTTAACTATGCCAAATCTCACACTCCTCCGTGCGCGCGATATGCTTAAAAAGGGGTACAAAGTTTTCTCTTCACGTATTAATATATAGATAAAAAATATTTTTTTTAAATATTTGTTGCTGGGTGACAGAGTTATAACAATAACAATTGTTGTGTGAATATTTAAACCTACATGAATTAAAATGTATACTTAAAAGACCCTACGGTTTAGGCCTTAGGCGATTTTTGCGGAAAATGAGACCTAGCCCAATCGATTTTTAGTGTCCAAATACGCTTAAGTACCAAATTTCGAGAAAATCGTTAGAGCCGTTTCCGAGAAAATAAGGACATACATACAAAGATTGCCTCGCTTAATAGTATAAGATAAAATTACACTAATTAATTAAAAGTTATTTGAAGCTGAAGGAGCCTACACTTTACCTTCAATTATACGTTTCTATGCATTTATTGATATAGACATTAAATGTAGGAAATAATTCAACAAAATTCAAATTTAAGATAATAATATCACTAGTACCACTACTACCAAAACCAATAAAATGTAAACTATTATCACTACTCTGACTCTTCAGAAACAATCAAAATATTTCAACATACCAATATGTACATAAAGTATGTTCCGATACAGATGTGTATAAAAACGAAGTGGGTCTATGTTCAGAAACTGTCCTTGGCCAGACAGAATTTTAAAAACTGTTTCAACACAGTGCAGCTGTTGTCTACAGTTCAAAGTGCCCTTTGCCATTAAACTGTCGATTACATTTACTAAATCTTCATAAAAATCAATATTGATGCAATGTGCAAATCTGGAAAACAAAATAAAACATATCTTAAACTTTTCCAAAATACTAAACTTTTATAAATAGACTGTTATGTGATGTGTAACTTTAGTCCACGTATTTTTAAATGTGTTGTTAGTTATGTCCAAGTTAGTGGTGTGTTGTTCCAATATTTTTTCATTGTAGGTCTGGTTTGATTTTTGAATTTCAGCTTTACCACTGGGGATACCATTCCTAATTAAATGGGCAAAATGTTTGATTTTAATAAAATATGCCAACAGACATGGTGATTGTTTATTGTGTATTGTGGTTTGAGTTAATGATGTATTGAGATTGTTTATTGTGTAAATATCACTATATTTTTGAAGAACAATTGTTAAGTTACATACAATTTGTATAGAAGTGTTTAATGAAACTTCTGATTGATTCACTGCCTACGGTTTAATTCTACCTTTCTAAAGATGACTATCTATACAATAATATCAATAATAGATCACTTTATAAGAAAGCAGTTACGAATTATTAACTTTATTTCTTGAATTAAATTTTTTTTAATTTACTCCTAATAATCAACTCTTGGTAGATTACAAATATGTTTAAACTTATTTTTCTAACCACTACAGTACTCAACATACGTAGGGGGACCCAAAAGTAACGAGAATTATTCTCTGGCAGTTGGTAGAACGCTAGTTCCGACTTCTCCCGCTAGGTGCCTTCACTAGACACCATTTTGTATCAGTTGCCCTAGCGGCATTGTTGTGGAAACATTAGCGCGGTCAGTGCGACTATTTTTTGTAAGCGCTGTTTCACGTTTTCGGGGATTTTTAAATTAATTTAATGGCAGACATTAAATACCAACGTACTAACATCAGGTTCTGTTTCCTGTTAGGGAAATCAGCAACAGAAACTGTCGCAATGCTTCGGACGGCTTATGGGGAGGAAGCTTTGAGCCAGGCAAGGATTTTGAGCCGACAAGAAACCACACACGGAACGAATTTTGCTGCAACACGTTTCATCTTCAGATCTTCAGTCAAAATTCGTTGGCATGAACTCCAGGATATTCCAGTCATTTCCTCCAATTCATCAATTGTTCTACGACGATCAAACATGATCGCAACACGGATTTTTTCAATGTTTTTGTCCGTTTTGGAAGTCGAGGGACGTCCCGGTCGTGGTTCGTCTTCAATTGACATTTGACCACTTTTAAAACGAGAAAACCACTCGTAAATCCTTGCCTGGCTCAAAGCTTCCTCCCCATAAGCCGACCGAAGCATTGCGACAGTTTCTGCTGCTGATTTCCCTAACAGGAAACAGAACCTGATGTTGGTATGTTCGTATTTAATGTCTGCCATTAAAAAAATCGCCGAAAACGTGAAACAGCGCTTACAAAAATAGTCACACTGACCGCGCTAATGTTTCCACAACAATGCCGTTAGGGCAACTGATACAAAATGGTGTCTAGTGAAGGCACCTAGCGGGAGAAGTCGGAACTAGCGTTCTACCAACTGCCAGAGAAAAATTCTCGTTACTTTTGGGTCCCCCCTCGTATATCACTACTATATAGTTCAGTATATCATTAGTACTATACTACTTATTATATACCCACCATCATCATCATCATAATATTTAAATATTATGACAGTATTTAAATAATTTATTTCCTCACAAGCTTCATTAACCTTCATTTCTTCAGCAATTTCCGAAAAAAAAAAAATAATAATGCACTGCAGTACCATATGTATTACTGGTATGTTTACAACCAATGATACATTGGTTTTAATTGAATCATAATTATCTAATCAATCATAATCCTTCAGTCTCTTCCTTGGTTGTTGGGTAAAGAGGTTCATTGTCAGTTCATTTGGATGAACATTCAGTCAATTCATACAGACTATTTGGCACATTCTTCAACAACTATTGTTGTCCAGAAATCTTTGTGGAGAACAACATTACAGGTAACCAGGAAACATCAATGACTTCTCTGAGGAGTTTGGATTGTAAGTGCTGAATATTGTCACGACACAAATAGCCAACCCCGTACCAGAGATAAAAAATATATTTATAATTGTAAAAATACTTCTTATCAAATGAAAGGATTGATTTTAAATAAAAATATAAGGAATATGACACGACAATACAACGACTATAACCCAACCCAAGTGATTGAGACAAAAACATAAACATAAAGAAGGGAACCACGGAACATACTTAGTAAAATGTAAATATTTTAAAGTGATTGAGACAAGAACATAAACATAAAGAAGGGAACCACGGAACATACTTAGTAAAATGTAAATATTTTAAAGTGATTGAGACAAAAACATAAACATAAAGAAGGGAACCACGGAACATACTTAGTAAAATGTAAATATTTTAAAGTGATTGAGACAAAAACATAAACATAAAGAAGGGAACCACAAATAAACAACGAGAATGAGAAAATAATAAACCTAAGCCACAAGGAAACAAGTTTATGGGTTTAAATGACCCCAAAATGTCCCAAGAAACGGATGAAAGGACCTAATATATTAAACGAACAAGGAAAATGAAGAAGGAGGGAGACGAGCAAAAGTGAAAACCAAGAATGGTTCACCAACACAAGTAAAATAGCACTCAACAAGAACATTGAAACCAAAACAAGGGTTACCAGGAGGAAGGAGAGATAACGGTTACTACCCATTAAAAAGGCAACCAGAAACCACAAATTAGAATTGTTATTAGTCAGTAAGTATTAGTTATTAAGTATTAATTGTCATTAGGATTAAGTCATGAAAGAGAAATAAGTATAGGGGTCACCCACTATCAAACAAATGATATAAACAGTGATATAGTGTAATAGTGTAGGTGTAAGAACCCCAAAGTGAAGTGTGACACTAGTGAAATTGTAATTAACAAGAAGTGATTTACAAGTGAAGGTAAGGTAAAAGTTGGAAATAAACAGTGCATAGATAACTGATAAATAAGTAGTATTAAGAGTGAATTATAGTATAAGGGATAGAAAAACACTAGAAGTGATAATGACTTTTTATTTAAAAAGATGTTCAATAGAGTTAAGTTAACTATAGCCAGTAGTAAGTAAAAAGGGAGGATTCCAGAATAGAATAAATTGAAGGTGTTACCATGGAGGGAATATAAAAATTGTTTAGAGATTGAGAAGTCAAAAAACTAACAAAGATACCTAATTTATAAAGGACTATTATTAATTTAATAACAAGTGATGTTGTTTATCACAACACAGATAATATGTGTTATAAACTAAAAAATTAGCAAATAAGGATAAGTTAGGAGTGAGTGATGATATCTCTTAATCAAAACAATAACTCTAATAACTTATAAAAAATTGTGTTCATGTTATTGTTAGAAGAGGATATGGCTGAATGCAATGTGCAGACCATAAACCTAATGTTATATTTTTAAGATTGAAATAAGGAGAGCAATATTGAATAATAAACGAAACACCTACAGACTCAAAACACAACACAACTAATAAAAATAACAAAGTAAGCCCAATAGGCTGAAACAAAATGTGATTGGAACGAAATAAGTAAATTATTATAATGGCTACTTAGGCCTAGAAAAAACATAACTGTCAGAACCAAACATACAAAGATTATAACAAATTGAATCAGAATTTAGAAAATCTGAGGTGAAGGAATCACCAAGGATAAATTGTAGATCATTTATAACACAAAATATTGTAATAGGCATTATTATATAAAAAGAAATCTAATTAACAAGCATTAACATAATTGTAAAAACTTAAAATCTGAAAATACCCAAGCTTGTGGGGTATCAAAATAATCTATGAACGAGAATAAATACTATAGTGACAATATTTATTAACCAGGAAGGAAGATGGAGGAATAACAGTAATCAGAAGATATACGAAGGATTCGAAGTTTCGATAACAATACATCAACTCAAAATAAGCCTATTCGAAAAATACCGTTACTATGGAAACAGCGGTTGTTGACAGAAAAATACCGTTAGAAATTAGTAGAGAGAAAAGAAGCGAAGCGTCATCAAGCCATACAGATGCAGAAGTCCGGAAGAAAGTTTTTTCAGTGTAAATCATGAAAATAATAGTATAAAGTTGCTGAAAACTAATCGTCAAAGAAGCAGATGACCACTACAACCAATATTACAAGACCCAAGACCTGAATAAACGGAAATTATCCATAAATGGAACGTCCAAACACAAGACGAAAGGACGCCACAATTTAATAAAGCCCAAAATCCAAGAAAACTGATTTGATGCAGCCAATTCCTATCTCGAACCAACTACAAAGGCCTCTATGCACGTCGAATTGTTAAGTACTATCCAATTATTTATTTTCCACCAACCCTAATCACTTTAAATAATTTTGAAAGGTAAAATTACCACACTATAAAGATAATATTTCTCTTTCATAGAGTATTTAAGCAAATTAAAACATAATGAAACATTGTTAACATAAAATAACCTAAGAATTGAACACGAACTTACAGAACACCTTTACAACACCACACAACAGATTGTAACAACACACTTTATATTTCCTGTACTCTTAGATTAAGGTAATTTGTATTTTTATTGTAACCATTGTAGTTCTCTAACTCATAGTCAAAAGAATCCACGGATTTTTGAAACCAAAACTGTAATAAGCCTAACGTAAACAGACGCTAGGTTAAATGGTTTCTAAATTAATTCGCCGCCCTGAAGATAAGATCTCATGTAATCAAACGATAATTATTTTGTTGTAATTGTAAATGTTTCCAGATATCACCATTAAAAAAAATATTCATTACAGGGAGTAACCAGCGTTATCATTTCATAGGGAGTGCTATATAATAATTACTTGTATTGAAGAGTAAATCGTAGCAGTAAGCTAGTTGCCAGTTATTCGTCAGAAGCGACGATTGAGACGGCTGTGCGAGCGGGAACGATTTGAATACACCAACCCGCTACGCTGATAACTTTTTCAAACACAGTTTTTAGTTGTTTTGTAAAAACGACTTGGCGCCACCCGGGATTATTACACCCCCCTAAGAATAACAGGTAAGGTTACTGCCGTAATACACAGGTGATCAGAACTACGCTACGAACATCGTTAGCCACCAAAATTACTGTAACGACCCGGTGCGAGGCGAACGCACTAATCATCCAAAACACATTATTTTTTATGTACACATTTTGCAGGTACGTTGAAAGGCTATAGTTACAGATTTGGCGACCAACCGGTGAGGCCGTAAAAGAAGGTCAACGGCGGCTATGAAGAGACACTCAATGTTTACGAGGACGGACAAACAGAAAGAAATTGAAGGTGAAGGCCAGCCAGGAGAGATGGAAGAAATTGAAGAAATAATCGGGGAGTTAGTCGAAGAGGACGTTCAGGAAAACCAACCAGAAAATCCAGTTCAACCAGAACCGGAAGTGGAAGTAATGGTCGGGGACCAACCCAGTAAACCATTTCAGAAGGAGAACTTGAGCCTGCAAGATATCATGAATTTTATAGCAGAAACTTCAAAGAAACAAGAAGAAAGAATTAACGAAAAATTAGAGTCATTGCAAGTAGGAAGGAGAGAAGACAAGGAAGAGAGAAGACAAGACAAGGAAGAGTTGAATAAAAAATTAGAGTCATTGAGAAGGGAAGACAGGGAATTCCTGAACGAAAAACTGGACCAAAACAATGAAGAATTGAATAACAAACTGGACCAAAATAAGGAAGAATTGAAGAAGCAATTCAAGGAGGACTTAGAGATCCTGAATAACAAAATGGAAAACAACCGAGAGGCGTTAGAAAAGAAGAGTGAGGAGTTGAAGAAACAAATAAAAAAGGATCTTGAAGTGTTAAATGACAAGATTGAAAATAATTGTGAGACACTCCTACAGCAAATAAAGGAAGATGGTGAGAAGAACAGAGAAGAATTAAGATTCATGCTAGTAGAGTTTTGTGAAGAAGTTAAACCGGCAAAAACAGGGATGAATAAGAGATGGGAAGAAACAAATTACCCAGTAAATCACCTTCAAGAAACTTTAGATAGTGATTTCAACCAATTGAGTGAAACACTAGACAGCACTCCTGGAAGCATCAAAGAAACGTTGGATGAGAACATGGAACCAGGGAATCAGAAAATAACACAGAAGGAGATGGAAATTGTAGAAGAAACAAATATATTGTTTTCTGAACATACAGATAACAATGACACCAAGAGAATCAAACACATAAAAACCAACCACAGAAGAGGAAGAAAGAAGAACCGGATAATTAAGAAAATTAAGAAAACAGAGGAATTAAGAAAGGTATATAAGAGGAAACTCATCAAAACACGAGAAGAAGTGGAGATGATGAAGAACGGACTGATCGATGTGTTTAATTTGCCCATTACCTACCAAAGCAAATTAATAAAGTACAAAGATTGTAGGAGGACTCTGAGGGAAATTATAAAAGGAATTCAGAACCAAACAGCGGATGAAAATTTCAACAAATCAATACTTGGATGGAAGATGCCAGAAATAGAAATGACTGACAACAAAACAGAGTGTAACGGATCAAGAAGGTCAATAAAATACTGGAGCACACCAGAAATGGAAATACCAAATAAAAAAGCAAGGATAATATTAATGAGAGATGCACAATTAACTTCTCTGATTAATGGACAAAATAATCAAATGTTTGCGGTAAACATAAAGACTACAGAACATATGGTATTAGAGGAATTATGGTACAAGACGGAGGAGACCTATTTCACCAGTAAGAAAACAGTTCTGCAATCCAGAGTTATCCGAACCATAAGGGCAGAGGAACTGATGGACCATGGGTAAACTAAGTGAAGATACCACAAACCAAGAAAAGGGACGGATCTTCAAGTTACCAGACAAGCAACCCAATGGAATAGAAGAAAAAATTCAACTATAATTAACAAAGTCTACTCCTTCATTAATGTCGAAACAAAAAAGAAATTAACAATTATCCAGAACAAATGTCATCCATCAGACATTTGAAGGAGAAGAGGAGAAAGACAACAAAGAGTGTAATAAGTAAGAGAAGGCAATAACAAGGAAAGGAAAGGAGTAGATCAACTTATAAAAAAAAAAAAAAAAAAAAAAATGGTCCAACATATAATAATATGCATGACCATATGTCATCACAAAGGACAATGGAAACAACACTTACGAGATAAGTAATATAACCACCAAAAAAGTAAAAGGAGTGTACAACCAAGCTTCCATAAAGAAGTTCTATGAAGAGAACTAAATAACTGGAATACGTTCATCCAGAATAAGTGTGACTATCATACACTTGAAGGAGAAGAGGTGCATAATAACGAAGTGTCGAACAAAAAGGAGAAGGCTATAATATGGAATGGAAATGATAATATAATAAATCCACAACCGTGAGAATTGAATTGATACCAAAATAAAATTATATATAATAAAATGTACGGCCATATGTCATCACGAAGGACAAGTAACTGTAAATAAAATACAGATACCAAAATTCAAAAATTATGTGTACACAACTTGCAACAAAATTTCGATGACTTATGAGGCCTAAAATAAAATAAAAAAATATCAAAACAAAGGAATGAGATACATAAATTCCTACTAAGTGAAATCAACTTACAATATATTAAAAAGTTGATGTGTGAAGTATATGAAATAATTAAACAAAATGTACCAAAATAGGAATACGCTACACAAATTCCTATAGTATAAGAAAATTAACTTACAAGCTGAAATATACAAAAATAAAATCAGACCAAACCTGATAAGATAAGTACATGAAATTATAATGAATCAAGGGTATTCAAAAATGTAAAATAAAAAATCTAAACTGGTACAAAGAAAGAGAGAAGTTATGTATGAATCAAATATACAAGCTATGGCTAAAGCAAAATATTGCTAATTAACTGAGAAAGGTATACCAATGTCTAAGATAATTAAAATGATCACAATGAGAATTTAAAACCGAAAAATGAAAAGTTAATGATGAAATTAACATATAAATAAATAAAAAACAATCAATGTATGAGCAAATGGTAGTATATAGTCAAGGTACAGCGGAAGGAAGAATGAGTAAAAGGCCAAAGTGATCTAAAAACAAACCACAAGGTGGACAATCCAAAATATATTATTATTATTAAGTCACAAGTTGACAAAAAAGGTATTTATGATTGACTGTTGAAAAGTCCAGCAATCAAATAAACTGAGCAGAGATGACGTGCCTCTGGTCTCAGAAAAATGAGTAGTAATGGGAGAAACCAGCTACTAAAGTTAGGGAAAAAATTGTGTATAAGGGAGAACACACCAATGGAAATAAAATGAAAAACAGATCCAAATAAAATGGAATGAATTCAGTAAGAAGAGAAATAAAGAATGGAGAAACGACCAAGAAAGAAAAGGAAAAAGATTATGTATAATTGATAATTTCATAAAAAACTATACTAGTGTTTTATCAAAATGATCAATTTTAAAGGAGAGGCATTATGTCACGACACAAATAGCCAACCCCGTACCAGAGATAAAAAATATATTTATAATTGTAAAAATACTTCTTATCAAATGAAAGGATTGATTTTAAATAAAAATATAAGGAATATGACACGACAATACAACGACTATAACCCAACCCAAGTGATTGAGACAAAAACATAAACATAAAGAAGGGAACCACGGAACATACTTAGTAAAATGTAAATATTTTAAAGTGATTGAGACAAGAACATAAACATAAAGAAGGGAACCACGGAACATACTTAGTAAAATGTAAATATTTTAAAGTGATTGAGACAAAAACATAAACATAAAGAAGGGAACCACGGAACATACTTAGTAAAATGTAAATATTTTAAAGTGATTGAGACAAAAACATAAACATAAAGAAGGGAACCACAAATAAACAACGAGAATGAGAAAATAATAAACCTAAGCCACAAGGAAACAAGTTTATGGGTTTAAATGACCCCAAAATGTCCCAAGAAACGGATGAAAGGACCTAATATATTAAACGAACAAGGAAAATGAAGAAGGAGGGAGACGAGCAAAAGTGAAAACCAAGAATGGTTCACCAACACAAGTAAAATAGCACTCAACAAGAACATTGAAACCAAAACAAGGGTTACCAGGAGGAAGGAGAGATAACGGTTACTACCCATTAAAAAGGCAACCAGAAACCACAAATTAGAATTGTTATTAGTCAGTAAGTATTAGTTATTAAGTATTAATTGTCATTAGGATTAAGTCATGAAAGAGAAATAAGTATAGGGGTCACCCACTATCAAACAAATGATATAAACAGTGATATAGTGTAATAGTGTAGGTGTAAGAACCCCAAAGTGAAGTGTGACACTAGTGAAATTGTAATTAACAAGAAGTGATTTACAAGTGAAGGTAAGGTAAAAGTTGGAAATAAACAGTGCATAGATAACTGATAAATAAGTAGTATTAAGAGTGAATTATAGTATAAGGGATAGAAAAACACTAGAAGTGATAATGACTTTTTATTTAAAAAGATGTTCAATAGAGTTAAGTTAACTATAGCCAGTAGTAAGTAAAAAGGGAGGATTCCAGAATAGAATAAATTGAAGGTGTTACCATGGAGGGAATATAAAAATTGTTTAGAGATTGAGAAGTCAAAAAACTAACAAAGATACCTAATTTATAAAGGACTATTATTAATTTAATAACAAGTGATGTTGTTTATCACAACACAGATAATATGTGTTATAAACTAAAAAATTAGCAAATAAGGATAAGTTAGGAGTGAGTGATGATATCTCTTAATCAAAACAATAACTCTAATAACTTATAAAAAATTGTGTTCATGTTATTGTTAGAAGAGGATATGGCTGAATGCAATGTGCAGACCATAAACCTAATGTTATATTTTTAAGATTGAAATAAGGAGAGCAATATTGAATAATAAACGAAACACCTACAGACTCAAAACACAACACAACTAATAAAAATAACAAAGTAAGCCCAATAGGCTGAAACAAAATGTGATTGGAACGAAATAAGTAAATTATTATAATGGCTACTTAGGCCTAGAAAAAACATAACTGTCAGAACCAAACATACAAAGATTATAACAAATTGAATCAGAATTTAGAAAATCTGAGGTGAAGGAATCACCAAGGATAAATTGTAGATCATTTATAACACAAAATATTGTAATAGGCATTATTATATAAAAAGAAATCTAATTAACAAGCATTAACATAATTGTAAAAACTTAAAATCTGAAAATACCCAAGCTTGTGGGGTATCAAAATAATCTATGAACGAGAATAAATACTATAGTGACAATATTTATTAACCAGGAAGGAAGATGGAGGAATAACAGTAATCAGAAGATATACGAAGGATTCGAAGTTTCGATAACAATACATCAACTCAAAATAAGCCTATTCGAAAAATACCGTTACTATGGAAACAGCGGTTGTTGACAGAAAAATACCGTTAGAAATTAGTAGAGAGAAAAGAAGCGAAGCGTCATCAAGCCATACAGATGCAGAAGTCCGGAAGAAAGTTTTTTCAGTGTAAATCATGAAAATAATAGTATAAAGTTGCTGAAAACTAATCGTCAAAGAAGCAGATGACCACTACAACCAATATTACAAGACCCAAGACCTGAATAAACGGAAATTATCCATAAATGGAACGTCCAAACACAAGACGAAAGGACGCCACAATTTAATAAAGCCCAAAATCCAAGAAAACTGATTTGATGCAGCCAATTCCTATCTCGAACCAACTACAAAGGCCTCTATGCACGTCGAATTGTTAAGTACTATCCAATTATTTATTTTCCACCAACCCTAATCACTTTAAATAATTTTGAAAGGTAAAATTACCACACTATAAAGATAATATTTCTCTTTCATAGAGTATTTAAGCAAATTAAAACATAATGAAACATTGTTAACATAAAATAACCTAAGAATTGAACACGAACTTACAGAACACCTTTACAACACCACACAACAGATTGTAACAACACACTTTATATTTCCTGTACTCTTAGATTAAGGTAATTTGTATTTTTATTGTAACCATTGTAGTTCTCTAACTCATAGTCAAAAGAACCCACGGATTTTTGAAACCAAAACTGTAATAAGCCTAACGTAAACAGACGCTAGGTTAAATGGTTTCTAAATTAATTCGCCGCCCTGAAGATAAGATCTCATGTAATCAAACGATAATTATTTTGTTGTAATTGTAAATGTTTCCAGATATCACTATTAAAAAAAATATTCATTACAGGGAGTAACCAGCGTTATCATTTCATAGGGAGTGCTATATAATAATTACTTGTATTGAAGAGTAAATCGTAGCAGTAAGCTAGTTGCCAGTTATTCGTCAGAAGCGACGATTGAGACGGCTGTGCGAGCGGGAACGATTTGAATACACCAACCCGCTACGCTGATAACTTTTTCAAACACAGTTTTTAGTTGTTTTGTAAAAACGACTTGGCGCCACCCGGGATTATTACACCCCCCTAAGAATAACAGGTAAGGTTACTGCCGTAATACACAGGTGATCAGAACTACGCTACGAACATCGTTAGCCACCAAAATTACTGTAACGACCCGGTGCGAGGCGAACGCACTAATCATCCAAAACACATTATTTTTTATGTACACATTTTGCAGGTACGTTGAAAGGCTATAGTTACAGATTTGGCGACCAACCGGTGAGGCCGTAAAAGAAGGTCAACGGCGGCTATGAAGAGACACTCAATGTTTACGAGGACGGACAAACAGAAAGAAATTGAAGGTGAAGGCCAGCCAGGAGAGATGGAAGAAATTGAAGAAATAATCGGGGAGTTAGTCGAAGAGGACGTTCAGGAAAACCAACCAGAAAATCCAGTTCAACCAGAACCGGAAGTGGAAGTAATGGTCGGGGACCAACCCAGTAAACCATTTCAGAAGGAGAACTTGAGCCTGCAAGATATCATGAATTTTATAGCAGAAACTTCAAAGAAACAAGAAGAAAGAATTAACGAAAAATTAGAGTCATTGCAAGTAGGAAGGAGAGAAGACAAGGAAGAGAGAAGACAAGACAAGGAAGAGTTGAATAAAAAATTAGAGTCATTGAGAAGGGAAGACAGGGAATTCCTGAACGAAAAACTGGACCAAAACAATGAAGAATTGAATAACAAACTGGACCAAAATAAGGAAGAATTGAAGAAGCAATTCAAGGAGGACTTAGAGATCCTGAATAACAAAATGGAAAACAACCGAGAGGCGTTAGAAAAGAAGAGTGAGGAGTTGAAGAAACAAATAAAAAAGGATCTTGAAGTGTTAAATGACAAGATTGAAAATAATTGTGAGACACTCCTACAGCAAATAAAGGAAGATGGTGAGAAGAACAGAGAAGAATTAAGATTCATGCTAGTAGAGTTTTGTGAAGAAGTTAAACCGGCAAAAACAGGGATGAATAAGAGATGGGAAGAAACAAATTACCCAGTAAATCACCTTCAAGAAACTTTAGATAGTGATTTCAACCAATTGAGTGAAACACTAGACAGCACTCCTGGAAGCATCAAAGAAACGTTGGATGAGAACATGGAACCAGGGAATCAGAAAATAACACAGAAGGAGATGGAAATTGTAGAAGAAACAAATATATTGTTTTCTGAACATACAGATAACAATGACACCAAGAGAATCAAACACATAAAAACCAACCACAGAAGAGGAAGAAAGAAGAACCGGATAATTAAGAAAATTAAGAAAACAGAGGAATTAAGAAAGGTATATAAGAGGAAACTCATCAAAACACGAGAAGAAGTGGAGATGATGAAGAACGGACTGATCGATGTGTTTAATTTGCCCATTACCTACCAAAGCAAATTAATAAAGTACAAAGATTGTAGGAGGACTCTGAGGGAAATTATAAAAGGAATTCAGAACCAAACAGCGGATGAAAATTTCAACAAATCAATACTTGGATGGAAGATGCCAGAAATAGAAATGACTGACAACAAAACAGAGTGTAACGGATCAAGAAGGTCAATAAAATACTGGAGCACACCAGAAATGGAAATACCAAATAAAAAAGCAAGGATAATATTAATGAGAGATGCACAATTAACTTCTCTGATTAATGGACAAAATAATCAAATGTTTGCGGTAAACATAAAGACTACAGAACATATGGTATTAGAGGAATTATGGTACAAGACGGAGGAGACCTATTTCACCAGTAAGAAAACAGTTCTGCAATCCAGAGTTATCCGAACCATAAGGGCAGAGGAACTGATGGACCATGGGTAAACTAAGTGAAGATACCACAAACCAAGAAAAGGGACGGATCTTCAAGTTACCAGACAAGCAACCCAATGGAATAGAAGAAAAAATTCAACTATAATTAACAAAGTCTACTCCTTCATTAATGTCGAAACAAAAAAGAAATTAACAATTATCCAGAACAAATGTCATCCATCAGACATTTGAAGGAGAAGAGGAGAAAGACAACAAAGAGTGTAATAAGTAAGAGAAGGCAATAACAAGGAAAGGAAAGGAGTAGATCAACTTATAAAAAAAAAAAAAAAAAAAAAAAAAAAAAAATGGTCCAACATATAATAATATGCATGACCATATGTCATCACAAAGGACAATGGAAACAACACTTACGAGATAAGTAATATAACCACCAAAAAAGTAAAAGGAGTGTACAACCAAGCTTCCATAAAGAAGTTCTATGAAGAGAACTAAATAACTGGAATACGTTCATCCAGAATAAGTGTGACTATCATACACTTGAAGGAGAAGAGGTGCATAATAACGAAGTGTCGAACAAAAAGGAGAAGGCTATAATATGGAATGGAAATGATAATATAATAAATCCACAACCGTGAGAATTGAATTGATACCAAAATAAAATTATATATAATAAAATGTACGGCCATATGTCATCACGAAGGACAAGTAACTGTAAATAAAATACAGATACCAAAATTCAAAAATTATGTGTACACAACTTGCAACAAAATTTCGATGACTTATGAGGCCTAAAATAAAATAAAAAAATATCAAAACAAAGGAATGAGATACATAAATTCCTACTAAGTGAAATCAACTTACAATATATTAAAAAGTTGATGTGTGAAGTATATGAAATAATTAAACAAAATGTACCAAAATAGGAATACGCTACACAAATTCCTATAGTATAAGAAAATTAACTTACAAGCTGAAATATACAAAAATAAAATCAGACCAAACCTGATAAGATAAGTACATGAAATTATAATGAATCAAGGGTATTCAAAAATGTAAAATAAAAAATCTAAACTGGTACAAAGAAAGAGAGAAGTTATGTATGAATCAAATATACAAGCTATGGCTAAAGCAAAATATTGCTAATTAACTGAGAAAGGTATACCAATGTCTAAGATAATTAAAATGATCACAATGAGAATTGAAAACCGAAAAATGAAAAGTTAATGATGAAATTAACATATAAATAAATAAAAAACAATCAATGTATGAGCAAATGGTAGTATATAGTCAAGGTACAGCGGAAGGAAGAATGAGTAAAAGGCCAAAGTGATCTAAAAACAAACCACAAGGTGGACAATCCAAAATATATTATTATTATTAAGTCACAAGTTGACAAAAAAGGTATTTATGATTGACTGTTGAAAAGTCCAGCAATCAAATAAACTGAGCAGAGATGACGTGCCTCTGGTCTCAGAAAAATGAGTAGTAATGGGAGAAACCAGCTACTAAAGTTAGGGAAAAAATTGTGTATAAGGGAGAACACACCAATGGAAATAAAATGAAAAACAGATCCAAATAAAATGGAATGAATTCAGTAAGAAGAGAAATAAAGAATGGAGAAACGACCAAGAAAGAAAAGGAAAAAGATTATGTATAATTGATAATTTCATAAAAAACTATACTAGTGTTTTATCAAAATGATCAATTTTAAAGGAGAGGCATTATGTCACGACACAAATAGCCAACCCCGTACCAGAGATAAAAAATATATTTATAATTGTAAAAATACTTCTTATCAAATGAAAGGATTGATTTTAAATAAAAATATAAGGAATATGACACGACAATACAACGACTATAACCCAACCCAAGTGATTGAGACAAAAACATAAACATAAAGAAGGGAACCACGGAACATACTTAGTAAAATGTAAATATTTTAAAGTGATTGAGACAAGAACATAAACATAAAGAAGGGAACCACGGAACATACTTAGTAAAATGTAAATATTTTAAAGTGATTGAGACAAAAACATAAACATAAAGAAGGGAACCACGGAACATACTTAGTAAAATGTAAATATTTTAAAGTGATTGAGACAAAAACATAAACATAAAGAAGGGAACCACAAATAAACAACGAGAATGAGAAAATAATAAACCTAAGCCACAAGGAAACAAGTTTATGGGTTTAAATGACCCCAAAATGTCCCAAGAAACGGATGAAAGGACCTAATATATTAAACGAACAAGGAAAATGAAGAAGGAGGGAGACGAGCAAAAGTGAAAACCAAGAATGGTTCACCAACACAAGTAAAATAGCACTCAACAAGAACATTGAAACCAAAACAAGGGTTACCAGGAGGAAGGAGAGATAACGGTTACTACCCATTAAAAAGGCAACCAGAAACCACAAATTAGAATTGTTATTAGTCAGTAAGTATTAGTTATTAAGTATTAATTGTCATTAGGATTAAGTCATGAAAGAGAAATAAGTATAGGGGTCACCCACTATCAAACAAATGATATAAACAGTGATATAGTGTAATAGTGTAGGTGTAAGAACCCCAAAGTGAAGTGTGACACTAGTGAAATTGTAATTAACAAGAAGTGATTTACAAGTGAAGGTAAGGTAAAAGTTGGAAATAAACAGTGCATAGATAACTGATAAATAAGTAGTATTAAGAGTGAATTATAGTATAAGGGATAGAAAAACACTAGAAGTGATAATGACTTTTTATTTAAAAAGATGTTCAATAGAGTTAAGTTAACTATAGCCAGTAGTAAGTAAAAAGGGAGGATTCCAGAATAGAATAAATTGAAGGTGTTACCATGGAGGGAATATAAAAATTGTTTAGAGATTGAGAAGTCAAAAAACTAACAAAGATACCTAATTTATAAAGGACTATTATTAATTTAATAACAAGTGATGTTGTTTATCACAACACAGATAATATGTGTTATAAACTAAAAAATTAGCAAATAAGGATAAGTTAGGAGTGAGTGATGATATCTCTTAATCAAAACAATAACTCTAATAACTTATAAAAAATTGTGTTCATGTTATTGTTAGAAGAGGATATGGCTGAATGCAATGTGCAGACCATAAACCTAATGTTATATTTTTAAGATTGAAATAAGGAGAGCAATATTGAATAATAAACGAAACACCTACAGACTCAAAACACAACACAACTAATAAAAATAACAAAGTAAGCCCAATAGGCTGAAACAAAATGTGATTGGAACGAAATAAGTAAATTATTATAATGGCTACTTAGGCCTAGAAAAAACATAACTGTCAGAACCAAACATACAAAGATTATAACAAATTGAATCAGAATTTAGAAAATCTGAGGTGAAGGAATCACCAAGGATAAATTGTAGATCATTTATAACACAAAATATTGTAATAGGCATTATTATATAAAAAGAAATCTAATTAACAAGCATTAACATAATTGTAAAAACTTAAAATCTGAAAATACCCAAGCTTGTGGGGTATCAAAATAATCTATGAACGAGAATAAATACTATAGTGACAATATTTATTAACCAGGAAGGAAGATGGAGGAATAACAGTAATCAGAAGATATACGAAGGATTCGAAGTTTCGATAACAATACATCAACTCAAAATAAGCCTATTCGAAAAATACCGTTACTATGGAAACAGCGGTTGTTGACAGAAAAATACCGTTAGAAATTAGTAGAGAGAAAAGAAGCGAAGCGTCATCAAGCCATACAGATGCAGAAGTCCGGAAGAAAGTTTTTTCAGTGTAAATCATGAAAATAATAGTATAAAGTTGCTGAAAACTAATCGTCAAAGAAGCAGATGACCACTACAACCAATATTACAAGACCCAAGACCTGAATAAACGGAAATTATCCATAAATGGAACGTCCAAACACAAGACGAAAGGACGCCACAATTTAATAAAGCCCAAAATCCAAGAAAACTGATTTGATGCAGCCAATTCCTATCTCGAACCAACTACAAAGGCCTCTATGCACGTCGAATTGTTAAGTACTATCCAATTATTTATTTTCCACCAACCCTAATCACTTTAAATAATTTTGAAAGGTAAAATTACCACACTATAAAGATAATATTTCTCTTTCATAGAGTATTTAAGCAAATTAAAACATAATGAAACATTGTTAACATAAAATAACCTAAGAATTGAACACGAACTTACAGAACACCTTTACAACACCACACAACAGATTGTAACAACACACTTTATATTTCCTGTACTCTTAGATTAAGGTAATTTGTATTTTTATTGTAACCATTGTAGTTCTCTAACTCATAGACAAAAGAACCCACGGATTTTTGAAACCAAAACTGTAATAAGCCTAACGTAAACAGACGCTAGGTTAAATGGTTTCTAAATTAATTCGCCGCCCTGAAGATAAGATCTCATGTAATCAAACGATAATTATTTTGTTGTAATTGTAAATGTTTCCAGATATCACCATTAAAAAAAATATTCATTACAGGGAGTAACCAGCGTTATCATTTCATAGGGAGTGCTATATAATAATTACTTGTATTGAAGAGTAAATCGTAGCAGTAAGCTAGTTGCCAGTTATTCGTCAGAAGCGACGATTGAGACGGCTGTGCGAGCGGGAACGATTTGAATACACCAACCCGCTACGCTGATAACTTTTTCAAACACAGTTTTTAGTTGTTTTGTAAAAACGACTTGGCGCCACCCGGGATTATTACACCCCCCTAAGAATAACAGGTAAGGTTACTGCCGTAATACACAGGTGATCAGAACTACGCTACGAACATCGTTAGCCACCAAAATTACTGTAACGACCCGGTGCGAGGCGAACGCACTAATCATCCAAAACACATTATTTTTTATGTACACATTTTGCAGGTACGTTGAAAGGCTATAGTTACAGATTTGGCGACCAACCGGTGAGGCCGTAAAAGAAGGTCAACGGCGGCTATGAAGAGACACTCAATGTTTACGAGGACGGACAAACAGAAAGAAATTGAAGGTGAAGGCCAGCCAGGAGAGATGGAAGAAATTGAAGAAATAATCGGGGAGTTAGTCGAAGAGGACGTTCAGGAAAACCAACCAGAAAATCCAGTTCAACCAGAACCGGAAGTGGAAGTAATGGTCGGGGACCAACCCAGTAAACCATTTCAGAAGGAGAACTTGAGCCTGCAAGATATCATGAATTTTATAGCAGAAACTTCAAAGAAACAAGAAGAAAGAATTAACGAAAAATTAGAGTCATTGCAAGTAGGAAGGAGAGAAGACAAGGAAGAGAGAAGACAAGACAAGGAAGAGTTGAATAAAAAATTAGAGTCATTGAGAAGGGAAGACAGGGAATTCCTGAACGAAAAACTGGACCAAAACAATGAAGAATTGAATAACAAACTGGACCAAAATAAGGAAGAATTGAAGAAGCAATTCAAGGAGGACTTAGAGATCCTGAATAACAAAATGGAAAACAACCGAGAGGCGTTAGAAAAGAAGAGTGAGGAGTTGAAGAAACAAATAAAAAAGGATCTTGAAGTGTTAAATGACAAGATTGAAAATAATTGTGAGACACTCCTACAGCAAATAAAGGAAGATGGTGAGAAGAACAGAGAAGAATTAAGATTCATGCTAGTAGAGTTTTGTGAAGAAGTTAAACCGGCAAAAACAGGGATGAATAAGAGATGGGAAGAAACAAATTACCCAGTAAATCACCTTCAAGAAACTTTAGATAGTGATTTCAACCAATTGAGTGAAACACTAGACAGCACTCCTGGAAGCATCAAAGAAACGTTGGATGAGAACATGGAACCAGGGAATCAGAAAATAACACAGAAGGAGATGGAAATTGTAGAAGAAACAAATATATTGTTTTCTGAACATACAGATAACAATGACACCAAGAGAATCAAACACATAAAAACCAACCACAGAAGAGGAAGAAAGAAGAACCGGATAATTAAGAAAATTAAGAAAACAGAGGAATTAAGAAAGGTATATAAGAGGAAACTCATCAAAACACGAGAAGAAGTGGAGATGATGAAGAACGGACTGATCGATGTGTTTAATTTGCCCATTACCTACCAAAGCAAATTAATAAAGTACAAAGATTGTAGGAGGACTCTGAGGGAAATTATAAAAGGAATTCAGAACCAAACAGCGGATGAAAATTTCAACAAATCAATACTTGGATGGAAGATGCCAGAAATAGAAATGACTGACAACAAAACAGAGTGTAACGGATCAAGAAGGTCAATAAAATACTGGAGCACACCAGAAATGGAAATACCAAATAAAAAAGCAAGGATAATATTAATGAGAGATGCACAATTAACTTCTCTGATTAATGGACAAAATAATCAAATGTTTGCGGTAAACATAAAGACTACAGAACATATGGTATTAGAGGAATTATGGTACAAGACGGAGGAGACCTATTTCACCAGTAAGAAAACAGTTCTGCAATCCAGAGTTATCCGAACCATAAGGGCAGAGGAACTGATGGACCATGGGTAAACTAAGTGAAGATACCACAAACCAAGAAAAGGGACGGATCTTCAAGTTACCAGACAAGCAACCCAATGGAATAGAAGAAAAAATTCAACTATAATTAACAAAGTCTACTCCTTCATTAATGTCGAAACAAAAAAGAAATTAACAATTATCCAGAACAAATGTCATCCATCAGACATTTGAAGGAGAAGAGGAGAAAGACAACAAAGAGTGTAATAAGTAAGAGAAGGCAATAACAAGGAAAGGAAAGGAGTAGATCAACTTACAAAAAAAAAAAAAAAAAAAAAAATGGTCCAACATATAATAATATGCATGACCATATGTCATCACAAAGGACAATGGAAACAACACTTACGAGATAAGTAATATAACCACCAAAAAAGTAAAAGGAGTGTACAACCAAGCTTCCATAAAGAAGTTCTATGAAGAGAACTAAATAACTGGAATACGTTCATCCAGAATAAGTGTGACTATCATACACTTGAAGGAGAAGAGGTGCATAATAACGAAGTGTCGAACAAAAAGGAGAAGGCTATAATATGGAATGGAAATGATAATATAATAAATCCACAACCGTGAGAATTGAATTGATACCAAAATAAAATTATATATAATAAAATGTACGGCCATATGTCATCACGAAGGACAAGTAACTGTAAATAAAATACAGATACCAAAATTCAAAAATTATGTGTACACAACTTGCAACAAAATTTCGATGACTTATGAGGCCTAAAATAAAATAAAAAAATATCAAAACAAAGGAATGAGATACATAAATTCCTACTAAGTGAAATCAACTTACAATATATTAAAAAGTTGATGTGTGAAGTATATGAAATAATTAAACAAAATGTACCAAAATAGGAATACGCTACACAAATTCCTATAGTATAAGAAAATTAACTTACAAGCTGAAATATACAAAAATAAAATCAGACCAAACCTGATAAGATAAGTACATGAAATTATAATGAATCAAGGGTATTCAAAAATGTAAAATAAAAAATCTAAACTGGTACAAAGAAAGAGAGAAGTTATGTATGAATCAAATATACAAGCTATGGCTAAAGCAAAATATTGCTAATTAACTGAGAAAGGTATACCAATGTCTAAGATAATTAAAATGATCACAATGAGAATTGAAAACCGAAAAATGAAAAGTTAATGATGAAATTAACATATAAATAAATAAAAAACAATCAATGTATGAGCAAATGGTAGTATATAGTCAAGGTACAGCGGAAGGAAGAATGAGTAAAAGGCCAAAGTGATCTAAAAACAAACCACAAGGTGGACAATCCAAAATATATTATTATTATTAAGTCACAAGTTGACAAAAAAGGTATTTATGATTGACTGTTGAAAAGTCCAGCAATCAAATAAACTGAGCAGAGATTACGTGCCTCTGGTCTCAGAAAAATGAGTAGTAATGGGAGAAACCAGCTACTAAAGTTAGGGAAAAAATTGTGTATAAGGGAGAACACACCAATGGAAATAAAATGAAAAACAGATCCAAATAAAATGGAATGAATTCAGTAAGAAGAGAAATAAAGAATGGAGAAACGACCAAGAAAGAAAAGGAAAAAGATTATGTATAATTGATAATTTCATAAAAAACTATACTAGTGTTTTATCAAAATGATCAATTTTAAAGGAGAGGCATTATGTCACGACACAAATAGCCAACCCCGTACCAGAGATAAAAAATATATTTATAATTGTAAAAATACTTCTTATCAAATGAAAGGATTGATTTTAAATAAAAATATAAGGAATATGACACGACAATACAACGACTATAACCCAACCCAAGTGATTGAGACAAAAACATAAACATAAAGAAGGGAACCACGGAACATACTTAGTAAAATGTAAATATTTTAAAGTGATTGAGACAAGAACATAAACATAAAGAAGGGAACCACGGAACATACTTAGTAAAATGTAAATATTTTAAAGTGATTGAGACAAAAACATAAACATAAAGAAGGGAACCACGGAACATACTTAGTAAAATGTAAATATTTTAAAGTGATTGAGACAAAAACATAAACATAAAGAAGGGAACCACAAATAAACAACGAGAATGAGAAAATAATAAACCTAAGCCACAAGGAAACAAGTTTATGGGTTTAAATGACCCCAAAATGTCCCAAGAAACGGATGAAAGGACCTAATATATTAAACGAACAAGGAAAATGAAGAAGGAGGGAGACGAGCAAAAGTGAAAACCAAGAATGGTTCACCAACACAAGTAAAATAGCACTCAACAAGAACATTGAAACCAAAACAAGGGTTACCAGGAGGAAGGAGAGATAACGGTTACTACCCATTAAAAAGGCAACCAGAAACCACAAATTAGAATTGTTATTAGTCAGTAAGTATTAGTTATTAAGTATTAATTGTCATTAGGATTAAGTCATGAAAGAGAAATAAGTATAGGGGTCACCCACTATCAAACAAATGATATAAACAGTGATATAGTGTAATAGTGTAGGTGTAAGAACCCCAAAGTGAAGTGTGACACTAGTGAAATTGTAATTAACAAGAAGTGATTTACAAGTGAAGGTAAGGTAAAAGTTGGAAATAAACAGTGCATAGATAACTGATAAATAAGTAGTATTAAGAGTGAATTATAGTATAAGGGATAGAAAAACACTAGAAGTGATAATGACTTTTTATTTAAAAAGATGTTCAATAGAGTTAAGTTAACTATAGCCAGTAGTAAGTAAAAAGGGAGGATTCCAGAATAGAATAAATTGAAGGTGTTACCATGGAGGGAATATAAAAATTGTTTAGAGATTGAGAAGTCAAAAAACTAACAAAGATACCTAATTTATAAAGGACTATTATTAATTTAATAACAAGTGATGTTGTTTATCACAACACAGATAATATGTGTTATAAACTAAAAAATTAGCAAATAAGGATAAGTTAGGAGTGAGTGATGATATCTCTTAATCAAAACAATAACTCTAATAACTTATAAAAAATTGTGTTCATGTTATTGTTAGAAGAGGATATGGCTGAATGCAATGTGCAGACCATAAACCTAATGTTATATTTTTAAGATTGAAATAAGGAGAGCAATATTGAATAATAAACGAAACACCTACAGACTCAAAACACAACACAACTAATAAAAATAACAAAGTAAGCCCAATAGGCTGAAACAAAATGTGATTGGAACGAAATAAGTAAATTATTATAATGGCTACTTAGGCCTAGAAAAAACATAACTGTCAGAACCAAACATACAAAGATTATAACAAATTGAATCAGAATTTAGAAAATCTGAGGTGAAGGAATCACCAAGGATAAATTGTAGATCATTTATAACACAAAATATTGTAATAGGCATTATTATATAAAAAGAAATCTAATTAACAAGCATTAACATAATTGTAAAAACTTAAAATCTGAAAATACCCAAGCTTGTGGGGTATCAAAATAATCTATGAACGAGAATAAATACTATAGTGACAATATTTATTAACCAGGAAGGAAGATGGAGGAATAACAGTAATCAGAAGATATACGAAGGATTCGAAGTTTCGATAACAATACATCAACTCAAAATAAGCCTATTCGAAAAATACCGTTACTATGGAAACAGCGGTTGTTGACAGAAAAATACCGTTAGAAATTAGTAGAGAGAAAAGAAGCGAAGCGTCATCAAGCCATACAGATGCAGAAGTCCGGAAGAAAGTTTTTTCAGTGTAAATCATGAAAATAATAGTATAAAGTTGCTGAAAACTAATCGTCAAAGAAGCAGATGACCACTACAACCAATATTACAAGACCCAAGACCTGAATAAACGGAAATTATCCATAAATGGAACGTCCAAACACAAGACGAAAGGACGCCACAATTTAATAAAGCCCAAAATCCAAGAAAACTGATTTGATGCAGCCAATTCCTATCTCGAACCAACTACAAAGGCCTCTATGCACGTCGAATTGTTAAGTACTATCCAATTATTTATTTTCCACCAACCCTAATCACTTTAAATAAATTTGAAAGGTAAAATTACCACACTATAAAGATAATATTTCTCTTTCATAGAGTATTTAAGCAAATTAAAACATAATGAAACATTGTTAACATAAAATAACCTAAGAATTGAACACGAACTTACAGAACACCTTTACAACACCACACAACAGATTGTAACAACACACTTTATATTTCCTGTACTCTTAGATTAAGGTAATTTGTATTTTTATTGTAACCATTGTAGTTCTCTAACTCATAGTCAAAAGAATCCACGGATTTTTGAAACCAAAACTGTAATAAGCCTAACGTAAACAGACGCTAGGTTAAATGGTTTCTAAATTAATTCGCCGCCCTGAAGATAAGATCTCATGTAATCAAACGATAATTATTTTGTTGTAATTGTAAATGTTTCCAGATATCACCATTAAAAAAAATATTCATTACAGGGAGTAACCAGCGTTATCATTTCATAGGGAGTGCTATATAATAATTACTTGTATTGAAGAGTAAATCGTAGCAGTAAGCTAGTTGCCAGTTATTCGTCAGAAGCGACGATTGAGACGGCTGTGCGAGCGGGAACGATTTGAATACACCAACCCGCTACGCTGATAACTTTTTCAAACACAGTTTTTAGTTGTTTTGTAAAAACGACTTGGCGCCACCCGGGATTATTACACCCCCCTAAGAATAACAGGTAAGGTTACTGCCGTAATACACAGGTGATCAGAACTACGCTACGAACATCGTTAGCCACCAAAATTACTGTAACGACCCGGTGCGAGGCGAACGCACTAATCATCCAAAACACATTATTTTTTATGTACACATTTTGCAGGTACGTTGAAAGGCTATAGTTACAATATTCATGATGTTTGAGAAACTAGCAAATATCCAGAGTTGTACTCCATGGTAACTTAACATAGAAGTACCTTACCTGTGAGCAATAACTGGGACGAGTAATCACGGTTTTCTGTATGTTATGCTAAACTTAAGTCTCTTTTGCCACATACACCTCGCCTAGGTTAAGCATCTATCAAAATGCATGCCCAGTTTTACCACATTACCACATCCTTTTGAAACTGAAGGCAATTGTTCAGTATGATGGGAGGACAAGTATCTCTTTTGACAGTAAATTTAATTAATATTGTAACGTTTGGACTCTTATGTGCTCTGTAAATGTGTATATCGTGTGTTCGCCTCACACGTCGTGGTCGTTACTTTATGTTCACGCTGACGATGTCCGTAGCGATCTCTCAAATTACCAGTGCACGCGAGTGGGAACCTTACCTGTTCTTTAATATGTGTTCGTAAATCCCGGGTGGCGGCAAATTATTTAATCTGAAAACAATTAAAAAGAATAGGACGATTGCGCGTTCATTCTATGACGGTATGGTGAATTCAAATTACTCCCGCCATGTGCGAATGTCTTAATCTAGCTGTTAGTTCGCAGAGTTTCTGACGTGAACGATTACCGTCACCTTGCTAGTCGCTACAATACACAAATAATATAATGCACTTTCCTATGAAATAAAGAACAGTGGTTACAACTCTGTACTAGTTTATTAAATTGTGATTAGTAGTTGTTCAGTATCATACAAAATTATATTTTGTTATTAAACAAATTTGCTCTGACGTTAAAAGACAATTATATCTCAAGGCTTGGCGAAATCGATTTTGAACAATTTAGTTAGTCAGACATGGCGTCTACTGAATGTTTATTTTTTCAATTTCGTTCATGAATCTGGATTCTTTTGGTTTATGAAAAAATATCAATTTGATTACAATAAAGTACACTACCTTACATTACTGGTACTTATATACTATAAGGAGTAATTACAATTTGTTCCTGAAGTGTTATAAAGTGTGTTTCAAAAGTTCGTAATTTTTATACAGGTTATTTTTCTAGTTCACATAAGTTTAGTGTTTTATTTTTTTAATTAATCTTTGAAAGAAATTAGATCATCAGTTTATAGTGAGGGTTAAAAGTGTTGTGAGAAAAAATTAAAGAGAATTTATTCCATAAATTCGGGTAACTCAGCAATACTTATCAAATCAGTTGACTTGGGGTGTAATGTCATTCAGTTGAAATAGGTTGGGTCGTCTTTGGTCATCAATCTTCCATCATTTTGGGATTTAAATATGCCTGGCTTCTTTTTCATATAAGTTGATCGAAATTTATTAATTTAGAATTTATTAATCTGGTCCGTGGCCTCGGTTGTATGTATTAGTTCTTCATCAGAGTGTTTGGTTCTTCATTTTAGTAAATTTGGTTACTTTTTCTTGTTTTAAATTAAAATTTGAGTCATTTACGGGTTGGGGTCTATTTGTCTTGAGCTTCAATAATGGACTAACCGTTTCTAACGGAATATTCATAAATAACGCTTGGTTGTTATGGTAACGGTTTGATTCTCATTGGCTATTCATGACTTAAGCCCATTGTTATAATATTTGAATTTTTATTCAAAATGACTGTATATTTTCTGATTGCTATTATTCTTCTGTCTTCTTATCTATGTATGAGATATTATCACAACTGTTCATATTTTCTTTCAAAGATCATTTTGACATCCCACAAAGCTGGGTTTGCTCATGTATTATGTTTTGACAATTATGTTGATATTATCTAATTACATTTCTTTCTTATTTTATGTCCTTAATTTAACTTTTACACCTTAATATGATCCACTAATTATCATTAACTAGTTACTTGCCTTGAATATGCTAATATCATAGTTAATTTCTTACAATTTGTTGTTATTGGTTTTATACAGTTAGGCATTTCATAGGCCTAGGTAGTAATTGGCTATATTTTCTTATTTTATACAAATTACATATTATTTTACCTTTGTTAAAGTGTGGATTGAAGAAATATAAGAGTTTTCACAGTATAATAAAGTTTATTAAACCATACACAATACATACTTAATACACAGTACTACGACACGTGCTTCACTCACGGCGTCTTGTTACAAACTGAAAACTAACAAACTTATACATGCTCACGCGCATTACATATATTATACAATATAAATGTATTGCATATATCCAACACGCCTCCTTACATTTATATTGTATTTACAAATTTAATTTTTACAAATACACATTTCAAGTTCAACTTTCCAAGTTCAGCATAGTTCGAAATCTCTCAAACTTTTTTTTACACAATGACTTTGTAAATATATCAGCAATATTATCATCAGAATTTACCTTTACAACATTAATCATATTTTCTTTTATACATTCGTGTACATAATGGTAATGAACTTCAATATGTTTAGAATTTTTCGTAAAACTTCCATACTTTGCTAAACTTATCGCTCCCGAATTATCTTCAAAAATATTAATCGGTTTTTCTAAAGTTACATTAAACAAGTTTAGCAAATCTTTCACAACTTTCAATTCACTCACAGCTTCCGACAACGCTACATACTCTGCATATGTCGAAGCCTTTGTTACACACTTTTGTTTTCTCGACTTCCAATAAATTACATTACCAAATAATCGAATTACATAACCAGTTGTAGATTTTCTGTCCAAATGGTCACCAGCCCAATCGGCATCAACATAACAATCTATAATTTCAGAATTATCATTTCTTTTATAAGTCAATTTTAAATCTTTCGTTAAATACAAGTACTTTAATATTCGCAAAGCATATTTAAAGTGTGTTTCATTATAACAATTCTGATATCTACTTAAATAATTTACACTAAAGCTTATATCAGGCCTTGTAGCTGAGCTTATATATAATAATGCACCAATTAAATTTCTATATTGAATATTCCTTCCACAAATATCAGACTTTTCAACTTTTAAATTTACCTCCATAGGTGTATTATACATCTTACTGTTTTCTAAATTATACTTTCTTACTAATGACTCAATATATTTTGTTTGACTTAATTTTATTTCACATTTACGGAACTCATACTCTACGGTAATACCAAGATATTCTTTAATTTTACCAAGATCTTTCATTTTAAATTTTTCTGATAAAAGTTTCTTAATATTTTGCATTTTTTCTTTGTTACGTCCACAAATTAATAAATCATCCACAAATATTAATAAATAAATAGTATCTTTTCCATTTCCAAAAGTATATAAACAATAATCTAAATTACTTTTCTTAACACCCAAACTTATTAAAAATTTATCAAGACATTCATACCAAGCTCTGGGACTTTCCTTTAAACCATACAAAGCTTTTATTAACTTACACACTCTATTTGTACCATCCTCATAACCTTTTGGTTGATGGACATATACCTCAGAACTTACTTTACCATTTAGAAATGCAGTTTCTACATCCATTTGTTCAATAATTAGACCCATTTGACAACAGTATGATAATAAAATCTTTAAAGTTTGCATTCTCGCAACAGGAGAATAAACATCATCAATTTTATCGGTTTGCTGAAAACCTCTTACAACTAACCTGGCCTTATAAGCATTGTCAGACTTTTTTGTATAAATCCATTTTACATCCAATATTTTTTTACCATTTACATTTTCAACTAATTGCCAAGTCTTATTTTTATTTAACGAATCAATTTCTTTATCCATAGCTTTTGACCAATACTTACTTTCATTGCTCTCAAGCGCCTCCTCAAATGTACTAGGAGTATCTGCTCTACAATAATTTGCAAAAATATTACTATTATATACATAATAATCTTCATATCTTTTTGGTGGGTTTCTTATGCGCTCAGATTTTGTTTTTTTTTTCATTTTCATCCCCTAGATTTTCATCTGTACCTTTAAAGCTATCATCAAGAGATTCATTATCTGTAGATTCATATACTTCTACATCAGATTCACATTCATTCAAGCCAATACATTTTACATTTTCTTCAACAATATCAACATGTCTAGCCACTATTACTTTTCCATTAATTAGCACTCTATAACCAACTTCACTATAACCGATCAAAATTCCCATATCAGCCTTTTTATCCCACTTAGAAAATCTTTTTTGTTCCGGTTTTCTTACAAAAACTTTACTACCATATAAATGTAAATTTGAAACATTCGGTTTCGTCCCAAAAAATATTTCATAAGGAGTTTTCTTTTCTATAGTATTTGATAACGTACGATTTTTCAAATAAGTAGCAGCACAAACTATTTCAGGCCAATATTTTTTATGGATTTGTGCTTCAGCTAATAAACAACGTGACATATCCATTATCGTTCTGTTAAACCGTTCTGCGGTTCCATTTAATTCATGTATGTAAGCAGGACAATTATTAATTATAATACCTTTTTCTTTGGCAAAATTATAAATATTACCATTTAAGTATTCTTTCCCATTATCACACCTCAAAAATTTAATTCTTTTACCCGTTAAGTTTTCACATTCATTTACATATTGAACAAGACAACTGAAAACTTCTACTTTAGACATCATGGTATAAACTTTAGCTATCTTACTGTAATCATCAATAAAGGAAATAAAGTATTTTTCCCCGTTTAGACCAGCTGTTTTAAAAGGTCCACACACATCAGTATGAACAATTTCTAAAATATCTTTTGCTCTTTTTCTATTATTTTCAAATGGAATATTATGCATTTTATTTTCAACACATATTTTGCACTTTATGAATTCTGATTCAAGTTCATTTGGAATACCACTTAACAATTTATGTTTACACAAAATATTCAAATAATTAAAATTTACATGGCCCAGCATACGATGCCACCTTTCTTTTTTACTCATATTATCACAATTTTTATTTGCAACATTTACCAATGACTCTACATTTTTTAATTTACTTTTCATCTTATATAGACCATTTTCTTTCCAAGCTACAGCTGTAGTATTTCCAAAATTATCAATAATTTTTGTCATTTTACCTTTAGAAATAATAGTATTATTTTCCGTTATTTTACCATAACTTATTAAATTTGTATGCATATCTTTAGCATAAAATACATTTTGCATGTTTACTTCATTTCTCTTACCAAAAAGATCAAAGTAACTTACCACATTACCAATTTTAGTTGCTTTTACAACTCTATTATCTCCCAAATAAACATTAACAGGTTCTTTAAGTATCATACATTTATCAAAATATTTATCATTATTTATTATATGGTCAGTACAACCGCTATCTAATAACCAATTAATCTCGCAATTATTAAACTTATCTTTATCTACCTTACTATTATGCGCCGTGTGATAGTCGACTCTTATAACCCATGCGCTCGTATCTGGATTCTTCTGCTGCGACTGAGTTGCTTGATGTGCTCTTGCACCTCGCTGACTTCGAAAATTGCCATGCCGTCTGGTGTAGTTATTTTTTTCGGTTTCTTGTCTGCCTCGTGGTGCTCGCCATGTATTGCTGCTGCCTGCCGCTTGGCCACCATATTTACAGTCTCTCTTGATATGACCAGTTTTGCCACATTGAAAGCATGTTCGCAGTTGTCGACTTTTATCCGCCATGAATGCGTTAGATTTTCGTCCAGGATATTCATCTTTTTGATGCTTTATTTCAGTCATTTGAATTTTACTTTTCACATAATCCACAGTTTGATCTTCTTCTTTTAATGCGTCTATTAAATCGCCTATATAACTGTATGAATCCGGCAACGTATTTAACATATAATTTAATTTTTCTTTTTCTGACACAGTAGCACCCGCGTTTTTAAGCTCGTTCACAGTTTTTTCAAAATCACTGAAGAATGTCGCTGCATCAGTATAATTTTTAAGTCTTAATTTTTCCAATTTATTTCTATATACAATTTGCAATGCCGTAGACTTTTTCAAATACATTTCATCAAACTTTTGAATTATTTCATACGCCGTTGTTTTATCACTAATAAATTCCAATTGCTTATTCGTTATATTACTGTATATATAGTTCATAACCTTTAAATCATTATCGTCCCACGGGTCTTTATCCTGCGCCGTTTTTGCTCGTGTTATCACTTCATCACATTTTTTAAATTTCAAAAACAACACAATACGTTTTCTCCACATACTATAGTCCTCTCCATCAAACACTGGAATTGTAATGTCATTGTACTTCGCCATTTTTCCGTATCACAGCATGCGACAGCACAAAAAAACGATACTATACTCACTTAAACTCTTGACCACAAGTTTATTAAACCACGCACCTCTGCTATCATGTTAAAGTGTGGATTGAAGAAATATAAGAGTTTTCACAGTATAATAAAGTTTATTAAACCATACACAATACATACTTAATACACAGTACTACGACACGTGCTTCACTCACGGCGTCTTGTTACAAACTGAAAACTAACAAACTTATACATGCTCACGCGCATTACATATATTATACAATATAAATGTATTGCATATATCCAACAACCTTTATACATGTTTTGTTTTGTGTTACAAATGATTTGGTTACTTGTTGAATTGATTTGGGTCTGTTTTATAATAACTGTATGTTTTCATTATTTTACATATTATGGTTTGTCTATTATTTTCTAACTGCTTTTCCAGTATTATTAGGTTTGCATGAATTCATCTTTTTTCTTATCTATATTGCCATTGTTTATTATTTGTCTATTATTTACTATTCTCTATAAAATATAACACAACATATAGGCTTATGGTCTGTATAACTCTTTCAGCCATATTCCTACTCATAAACTTAATCAAACAAATCTTTAACAGTTATTATGCTACTCTTGTTTACACTTTTTTTATTCTTACTTATTTTTTGGTGACAAACATCATCACACTATTTACTTTATCTAATTAACTATCCCTTTGAACATAGGATGTTTATTGATTTTGCATTTATATTCTTTACCACATTTTTTCTTTTCTAAACTTTACTATCTAACCATGGTAACACTAATCCTTTGACTCTCCATGGGATTCCTTCCCTGAATACTTTTGCATTCCTAATCTACAATTACTCTTAATCCTAATAACAACAATATTCTTATTTTCTAACACTTTTCACCAATAAACCTTTTAGTGTTTATCACTGGCTTTTAGGTGTCTATACCTCTCAATAGGTTTCTATTTATTTTGGGGGGTTTACACTGGCACTTTGCACTTTTTATAGTATTTAAGTGTTACTAGTGGGTATTCCCTAATATTAAATTCTCTTTCTCACTTAATCATGTTCCCTATCTATCTATCTCTCACTTTACAATGGTTATTTGGTTAGTGTACTTTAGTTTGTCATTACTTTATTGGGCTTTAACAATTATCATTTACATTGATTAATTAGTCGATACTAATAATTATCATTTACTTTTATTATTTATTGGTTTCCTTTTTATTACTTTTTTTTAGTGTAACATTCCTCCTTTTCTGTTCTATATTATTCGTTTGTGTCTTTTCATTTCTTCTCATTTTATTTCATTTATACTTTTTTTGTTTCATTTTCATTTACATTCTCATTTGAATTCATTTATTGAGACAATCACTTGGGTTGGGTCATAGTCGTTTGTCGTGTCATAGTCATTTTATTTTCATTAGTTTAAACATTTAATATAGTTGATTCACCGTTTTTTCCCTGGTATTGGGGTGGCTTTTTTGTATTGTAACATAATGCCTCTCCTTCAAAATTGATCACTTTGGTAAAACACTAGCATAGTTTTTTATGAAATTATCAGTTATATATAATTTTTTCCTTTTCCTCTTGTTTATTTCCTCTTTCTTGTTTCTCTTCTTCCTTGTTTCACTCCTTTTTATTTAGATTCGTTTTTATTTATTTCCATTAGTGCGTTCCCCCTGTTATATAATTTTTTCCCTAACTTTTAGTAGCTGGTTTTTTCCATTACTACCTTTTTTCTGAGGTCAGAGGAACATCATCTCTGCTCAGTTAATTGATTGCTGGACCTATTCTCAGTCAATCTTAAATACCTTTTTGTCATCTTGTGACTTTCATTAATAATATTTTTCAAGCAGAATGATCACTGTTGCACACCACTATATAAAAATTATCCCGATTAGTGCTTTCAAGCTTCACAGCTCATCGTCAGATCGGAGCAGACAGAAAATATGTAGCGCTATAAAGCGCTAATCGGGATAATTTTTATATAGTGGTGTGCAACAGTGATCATTCTGCTTGTGATTTCAACCACTAACACAAATTTCTTCAATAATATTTTTGGGGATCGTCCATTTCATGGTTTTTTAGATCAATTTAACCTTTTACTCATTCTTTCTTCCGCTGTACCTTTGCTATATTCTGTTATTTACTCACACAGTTGATTGTTTTTATTTATTTAGTTGTTAATTTCATTATTTCTAACTTTTCATTAGTTTGTCTTTCTTTTCTTCTTGTGATCATTTTAATCATTTTAGACATCTTTTTTCTTTTCTTCTTCATTGTTGATTACTCTTGTTTTGCTTTAGCCACTTGCTGTATATTTGCTTTATACATTATTTCTTTTTCTTGTACCAGTTCATTTTTTTTCCTTTGAATATTCTATATTCTTTATAATTTTATGTATTTGTCTTAGCAGTTCTTGCTTGGTTTTATTTTTGTTTTTAATTGAATTGGTCTCCTTTCTAATTCTCTTATGTTATTAATTCTTGTTTTCACTTTGTTTGTTTATTTTGTTTTGTCTCATATATTCTAAATGTTAGTGTAAGTTTGTTGTTTTTACTTTTTAGGAATTTTTGTAATGTATTCCTTTATTTTATATTTTACCTCATATGTTATCTAAATAATTTCGTAAGGTGATCTTACATCTTTTTGAATTTTGCAATTCACTTTCTCTTTTCTTTTCCATTGGTTTGCTTGGTCATTAATCCGAAACTCAGTCCCATTTCTCGGTGTGTGGTATCTAGTTTACCCATGGTCCATGATTTCATCCTCACTTGTTTTTCGGATCATTCTGGTGTGTAGAACTATTTTCGTCCTTGTGAAATAGGTCTCTTCTATCTTGTACCACAATTCTTCTAATACTATATGTTCATTAGTATCCATGGCTGCTTCAATCACTTTATTATGTTGTTTATAAAACAAATATGTCAATGGTATATCCATCATTGATGCTCTCCCTGATATTTGATTATATTTGTTTATTCCAGGTGTATTCAATTTTCTTATAGACCTTCTTAATTTTTTACACTCTGTTTTGTAGTGAGTCCTTTTTATTTTTGGTATTTTCCATTTAATTATAGATTTGCTGAAGTTTTTATCCACTGGTTTGTTGTGAATCCCTTCTATAATTTCTTTTAAAGCTCTCCTACAATCTTTATAATCCATTAATTCACTATGGTCGGTAATTGGTAAATTAAACACATCAATTAGTCCATTCTTCATCATCTCCCATTCTTCTCTTGGTTTTATTAGTTTCCTTTTACATATTTTTCCTATATCCTTTATTTTCTTAATCTTCTTAATTGTCTGGTTCTTCTTTATTACTCTACGGTTGGTTTCTATGTGCTTAATTTTCTCTTTGTTTTTGTTATTTTTCTTTTTAGCTAACAATGCCTTTGAGTCTTCTTTATTCTCTATTTCCTCCTCCTTCTCTTTTATTTTCTGAGTTACCGGTTCCCTGTTCTTATTCAACGTTTCTTCGATACCTTCAGAAGTGCTGTCTAATGTTTCATTCAATTGTGTGAAACCACTATCTACTGTTTCATTAAGTTGATCTGCTGGATAATTTGTTTCTTCCCATTTCCTATTCATCCCCGTTTTTGTCTGCTTGACTTCTTTACGATACCCTATTAGTATGTATCTTAATTCTTCTCTATTCTTCTCACTGTCTTCCTTCAATTGTCGTTGGAGTGTTTCACTATTATTCTCTATCTTGTTGTTCAGTATTTCTAGATCTTTCTTGATCTCTCTTTAACTCCTCACTCTTTTCTTCTAAGATCTCTTGGTTTCTCTTCAAGGCTTCATGGTTGCTTTCCATCTTCTTATTCAGAAGTTCGATGTCCTCCTTGAGTTGTTTCTTTATTCCATTTAAAAATTCCCCGTCTTCTTTCCTTTGTTCGTTAGTTTCTTCCTTATTTCTGTACAATTTTTAATTTATTTTCTTCTCCATTTTGTCTATTTTTTCATCGAATTTTTTGTCTATTTTTTCATTAATTTCCTCCTGGTTTCTGTTTAATTGTTTCCTCATCATTTCCTGGAAATTTGTGTCCATCGATTGGGTTGGTTTTTTGATTGATCGCCGGCTATTACTTCTACTTCCGGTTCTGGTTGGGTTGGGTTTTCTGGTTGGTCCCCTTGGGCATCCTCTTCGATCAATTCTTCGATCATTTCCTCAATCATTTCCATTTCATCTTCGTCGGTACCCTCAGTTCCCTTCTTAGATTTTCCACTGGTGGTCATGGAAAGTTTCATACTTTTTCGTAACCGCCGCTAGTCTTCAATTCTAGCCACACTAGTTGGTCGCCAATTTGTAACGAGTCGTTCTTATCGTCTTTGTAAAACCACACGTTGCTGCGTCAATTTGTAACGAGTATCTTTGTATGCTCTGTAAAAGTGTATGTTTTGTGTGTTCGCCTCACACGTCGTGGTCGTTACTTTATGTTCACGCTGACGATGTCCGTAGCGATCTCTCGAATTACCAGTACACGCGAGTGGGAACCTTGCCTGTTCTTTAATATTGTAACATTGAAATGTTCTTGTCGTCTCTTCAAACTGTGTATGTGTTCTTGAAACTGTGTATATTGTGTGTTCGCCTCACACTGGTGTCGTTACTTCAATATTTTACGCTAACGAAGTCCGCAGCGAGGTTTCACATTACCAGTACAACGCGAGTGGAAACCTTACCTGTCATTCCATAGGGGTTTATAAATCCCGGGTGGCACCAAATTGTTTATCTAAAACAATTAAATTAATGAATAATGTGACAAAATTGTTTTCAGCTATGACGGCCGGGAGTATTCGAATTTGTTCCCGCCTTCGCATGACTTATTGAATCAAGCAGGTAGTGTGTCAAGTTGCAGCGTTAGCGCTAGCTGTCAATTCTGGAAGTTTGCTAAAATGCACAAATTATACAATACATTTCCCTATGAAATAAAAACAATGGTTACACTCTGTACTAGTTTCTTTAATGTTCGATTGGTAATTATTCAGTTGACAAGAAAATTATACTGGATTATTAAACAAATTTAGCACCGACAATTACTATGAGACAATTTCTCTAGGGTTTGGCGAAATCGATTTTGAAACGATTCATACGGCCTAAGATGGCTGCCGTTAGTTTGTTTACAATCTGTTCCGTTCCAAATCTAGGTTCTTTTGATTATGAGAAAACATTAATTATGATTACAATAAAAAGTACACTACCTTACATTATTTGTACTTAAATAATATAAAGTGTAGCTACAATTTGTTACTGTAGTGTAGTAAAGTGTGTTTCAAAAGTTCGTATTTGATCCACAGGTTATTTTATGAGTTAACAAATTTTCAATGTTTGTTTATCTTACTTAATCTTTGAAAGAAATTATGTTCAGTTTATAGTGAGAGTTCAGATAACTGTGAGAAATATTTAAAGTGAGTTTATTTCAGGAAATTGGGTAATTCAATTATACTTATCAAATCAGACGACTTGGTATAAACAGTCGTTCAGTTGTAATGTAATTGGGCGTATTCAGTTTTCAATAATCTTGGGACTTAATTATGTCTTGCGTCTTTTTCATGTTAGCTGAAGTTAATTTTTCATTTAATTCTCATGTAAAATGGTCCTTGGCATCAGTTAAATATTATTGTCCCTCGTCTTCTTCTTACTGGTTCATGTTTTTGAATTTAGATTACTTTTGGCGTCTAATCTTGATGAGCGTCACTTTGAGAGTACTATAAATTAACGGAAAATTCGTAACCAACGTCTGTTGTCATGGTTACAAATTAATCCTGATTGGTTAATCTTGGCTTATAACCATTGTTATCAAATTTGAATTTTTATTCAAATTTACTGTATATCTTCTGAATGCTTTTATTCTTCTGTCTTCCTTCCTACATATTAAATACTATCACTACTGTTATTATTTTCTTTCAAAGATTGTTTTGATATCCCATAAGGTTGGGTTCTATAAAATATTAATGTTTGTACATTTATGTTAATATTTGTTAATTACATTTCTCTTTTAATTTAAGTCCTTATTCTAACATTTTTCTTTTAAAATGATTTACAAATTATCCTTGGCTACTTATTCGCCTTGCATTTGTTAAATTCCTTATTGATTTTATACAATTTGCAGTTATTTGTTTCTGGCAGTTAGGCATTTCATAGGCCTAAGTAGCCATTGATTATATTTATTTATTTTATACAAATTATATTTCATTTTATTCTAATGTGTTTTGTTTTGTTATTATAATTGATTGGTTTATTTGTTGGTGTGTTTTGGGTCTGTTTTTATCCCATCTTTATGTTTCTATTAGTTCCTACATAACTGATTTTCTAGTGTAATTATTTTTGTATTGGTTTACCTTCTTATTTATCTATTTAGGCCTTGTTAACAATCTATTATTAAGGCTATTACTTACTATCAAAACATAACATCTAGGCCTATGGTCTGTACAATTTCTCCAGCCATATCCTATTCATAAATTGAATTAAACAATTTTTAACAGTTATTAGGTAACGTTTGTTTACAATTCATTTCATTTCTAATTCCTTATTTCTTACATAATCTCTATCTTCAATCCATGGTAACACCAACTGTTTACCTTTCATGGGATTCTCCCTTTTAAATACTAATGTATACTATTTAACTTAACTTTATTAATAATAAGATTCTTATTTTAATAATAATGTCACCATCACTATTCAGTGTTCATTACATGTTATTATCTGTTTGCTCCTACTATTATCATTAACAATGTTATTAATTATTAATGTGGTTCACTATTAATCATTTAGAGTTTGTTTATAGATTATTAAGTGTTTTTTTCCTATTAATATGATTTCTAATTATTTTGAGGTTTTACACTTTCACTTTGCACTTCTTAAATGTTTATATTAAGTCTTTATTAGTGGGTAACCCCTATAATTACTTTTTCTTTGTCACTTAGTTGATTTTATATTCTCACTCTCTCACTATATCTCTCATTACAAATATTATTTACATTATTAATAAGTTTATGTCGTTATAGAGTTTTTTGTTACATCTAACTCTAATTCTTGGGTTAGTGTACTTTTATTTTTTCACATTACGTTATTGGGTTTTATTAAATCATTTACATTTATCTTTCAATCGATAATAATCATTATTTTATATATTGGTTAGTTATTGGTTTCGTTTCCAATATTACTTTTGAGTGTACCATTTCTCCTTTTCATATTCTATATTATTTGTCCGTGTTTTCTCATTCGATTTCACTTTATATCCTTTGTACTTGGTTAGTTTCATGTTCATTTTCCTTCTTCACCTTCATATTATTTTGTTTCATTTTATTTTGGTTTCCCCTTCTCACTTGGATTTATTTCATTTGGTTGTATGGAATTATCCACTTTCTTCGATCGGTTTTATTCTTGTTTGGTTTCGTTTGTTCCCTTCTTCTTTTGGTTCTTTTTATTTGGTCAATCACTTTCTTATTTGGTTTTATTCTTGTTTGGTTTCGTTGTTCCCTTCTTCTTTTGATTCTTTTCATTTGGTCAATCACTTGGGTTAGGTCATGTCGTCGTTTGTCGTGTTATTGTCATTTTATTTTTATTATATTACACATTTTATTTTATACGAATTACTTTTTTATATTCATGATTCATCTTTTTTATCCCTGGTATTGGGGTGGCTTATTTGTGTTGTAACAATATGTGTTCGTAAATCCCAGGTGGCACCAAATTGTCTAATCTGAAAACAATTAAAAAGAATAGGACGATTGTGCATTCATTCTATGACGCTATGGTGAATTCAAATTACTCCCGCCATGTGCGAATGTCTTAATCTAGCTGTTAGTTCACCGAGTTTCCAATGTGAACGCTTACCGTCACCTTGCTAGTCGCTAAAATACATAAATAATATAATGCACTTTCCTATGAAATAAAGAACAGTGGTTACAACTCTGTACTAGTTTATTAAATTGTGATTAGTAGTTGTTCAGTATCATACAAAATTATAGTTTGTTATTAAACAAATTTGCTCCGACGTTAAAAGACAATTATATCTCAAGGCTTGGCGAAATTGATTTTGAACGATTTAGTTAGTCAGACATGGCGTCTACTGAATGTTTATTTTTTCAATTTCGTTCATGAATCTGGATTCTTTTGGTTTATGAAAAAATATCAATTTGATTACAATAAAGTACACTACCTTACATTACTGGTACTTATATACTATAAGGAGTAATTACAATTTGTTCCTGAAGTGTTATAAAGTGTGTTTCAAAAGTTCGTAATTTTTATACAGGTTATTTTTCTAGTTCACATAAGTTTAGTGTTTTATTTTTTTAATTAATCTTTGAAAGAAATTAGATCATCAGTTTATAGTGAGGGTTAAAAGTGTTGTGAGAAAAAATTAAAGAGAATTTATTCCATAAATTCGGGTAACTCAGCAATACTTATCAAATCAGTTGACTTGGGGTGTAATGTCATTCAGTTGAAATAGGTTGGGTCGTCTTTGGTCATCAATCTTCCATCATTTTGGGATTTAAATATGCCTGGCTTCTTTTTCATATAAGTTGATCGAAATTTATTAATTTAGAATTTATTAATCTGGTCCGTGGCCTCGGTTGTATGTATTAGTTCTTCATCAGAGTGTTTGGTTCTTCATTTTAGTAAATTTGGTTACTTTTTCTTGTTTTAAATTAAAATTTGAGTCATTTACGGGTTGGGGTCTATTTGTCTTGAGCTTCAATAATGGACTAACCGTTTCTAACGGAATATTCATAAATAACGCTTGGTTGTTATGGTAACGGTTTGATTCTCATTGGCTATTCATGACTTAAGCCCATTGTTATAATATTTGAATTTTTATTCAAAATGACTGTATATTTTCTGATTGCTATTATTCTTCTGTCTTCTTATCTATGTATGAGATATTATCACAACTGTTCATATTTTCTTTCAAAGATCATTTTGACATCCCACAAAGCTGGGTTTGCTCATGTATTATGTTTTGACAATTATGTTGATATTATCTAATTACATTTCTTTCTTATTTTATGTCCTTAATTTAACTTTTACACCTTAATATGATCCACTAATTATCATTAACTAGTTACTTGCCTTGGATATGCTAATATCATAGTTAATTTCTTACAATTTGTTGTTATTGGTTTTATACAGTTAGGCATTTCATAGGCCTAGGTAGTAATTGGCTATATTTTCTTATTTTATACAAATTACATATTATTTTACCTTTGTTAAAGTGTGGATTGAAGAAATATAAGAGTTTTCACAGTATAATAAAGTTTATTAAACCATACACAATACATACTTAATACACAGTACTACGACACGTGCTTCACTCACGGCGTCTTGTTACAAACTGAAAACTAACAAACTTATACATGCTCACGCGCATTACATATATTATACAATATAAATGTATTGCATATATCCAACACGCCTCCTTACATTTATATTGTATTTACAAATTTAATTTTTACAAATACACATTTCAAGTTCAACTTTCCAAGTTCAGCATAGTTCGAAATCTCTCAAACTTTTTTTTACACAATGACTTTGTAAATATATCAGCAATATTATCATCAGAATTTACCTTTACAACATTAATCATATTTTCTTTTATACATTCGTGTACATAATGGTAATGAACTTCAATATGTTTAGAATTTTTCGTAAAACTTCCATACTTTGCTAAACTTATCGCTCCCGAATTATCTTCAAAAATATTAATCGGTTTTTCTAAAGTTACATTAAACAAGTTTAGCAATTCTTTCACAACTTTCAATTCACTCACAGCTTCCGACAACGCTACATACTCTGCATATGTCGAAGCCTTTGTTACACACTTTTGTTTTCTCGACTTCCAATAAATTACATTACCAAATAATCGAATTACATAACCAGTTGTAGATTTTCTGTCCAAATGGTCACCAGCCCAATCGGCATCAACATAACAATCTATAATTTCAGAATTATCATTTCTTTTATAAGTCAATTTTAAATCTTTCGTTAAATACAAGTACTTTAATATTCGCAAAGCATATTTAAAGTGTGTTTCATTATAACAATTCTGATATCTACTTAAATAATTTACACTAAAGCTTATATCAGGCCTTGTAGCTGAGCTTATATATAATAATGCACCAATTAAATTTCTATATTGAATATTCCTTCCACAAATATCAGACTTTTCAACTTTTAAATTTACCTCCATAGGTGTATTATACATCTTACTGTTTTCTAAATTATACTTTCTTACTAATGACTCAATATATTTTGTTTGACTTAATTTTATTTCACATTTACGGAACTCATACTCTACGGTAATACCAAGATATTCTTTAATTTTACCAAGATCTTTCATTTTAAATTTTTCTGATAAAAGTTTCTTAATATTTTGCATTTTTTCTTTGTTACGTCCACAAATTAATAAATCATCCACAAATATTAATAAATAAATAGTATCTTTTCCATTTCCAAAAGTATATAAACAATAATCTAAATTACTTTTCTTAACACCCAAACTTATTAAAAATTTATCAAGACATTCATACCAAGCTCTGGGACTTTCCTTTAAACCATACAAAGCTTTTATTAACTTACACACTCTATTTGTACCATCCTCATAACCTTTTGGTTGATGGACATATACCTCAGAACTTACTTTACCATTTAGAAATGCAGTTTCTACATCCATTTGTTCAATAATTAGACCCATTTGACAACAGTATGATAATAAAATCTTTAAAGTTTGCATTCTCGCAACAGGAGAATAAACATCATCAATTTTATCGGTTTGCTGAAAACCTCTTACAACTAACCTGGCCTTATAAGCATTGTCAGACTTTTTTGTATAAATCCATTTTACATCCAATATTTTTTTACCATTTACATTTTCAACTAATTGCCAAGTCTTATTTTTATTTAACGAATCAATTTCTTTATCCATAGCTTTTGACCAATACTTACTTTCATTGCTCTCAAGCGCCTCCTCAAATGTACTAGGAGTATCTGCTCTACAATAATTTGCAAAAATATTACTATTATATACATAATAATCTTCATATCTTTTTGGTGGGTTTCTTATGCGCTCAGATTTTGTTTTTTTTTTCATTTTCATCCCCTAGATTTTCATCTGTACCTTTAAAGCTATCATCAAGAGATTCATTATCTGTAGATTCATATACTTCTACATCAGATTCACATTCATTCAAGCCAATACATTTTACATTTTCTTCAACAATATCAACATGTCTAGCCACTATTACTTTTCCATTAATTAGCACTCTATAACCAACTTCACTATAACCGATCAAAATTCCCATATCAGCCTTTTTATCCCACTTAGAAAATCTTTTTTGTTCCGGTTTTCTTACAAAAACTTTACTACCATATAAATGTAAATTTGAAACATTCGGTTTCGTCCCAAAAAATATTTCATAAGGAGTTTTCTTTTCTATAGTATTTGATAACGTACGATTTTTCAAATAAGTAGCAGCACAAACTATTTCAGGCCAATATTTTTTATGGATTTGTGCTTCAGCTAATAAACAACGTGACATATCCATTATCGTTCTGTTAAACCGTTCTGCGGTTCCATTTAATTCATGTATGTAAGCAGGACAATTATTAATTATAATACCTTTTTCTTTGGCAAAATTATAAATATTACCATTTAAGTATTCTTTCCCATTATCACACCTCAAAAATTTAATTCTTTTACCCGTTAAGTTTTCACATTCATTTACATATTGAACAAGACAATTGAAAACTTCTACTTTAGACATCATGGTATAAACTTTAGCTATCTTACTGTAATCATCAATAAAGGAAATAAAGTATTTTTCCCCGTTTAGACCAGCTGTTTTAAAAGGTCCACACACATCAGTATGAACAATTTCTAAAATATCTTTTGCTCTTTTTCTATTATTTTCAAATGGAATATTATGCATTTTATTTTCAACACATATTTTGCACTTTATGAATTCTGATTCAAGTTCATTTGGAATACCACTTAACAATTTATGTTTACACAAAATATTCAAATAATTAAAATTTACATGGCCCAGCATACGATGCCACCTTTCTTTTTTACTCATATTATCACAATTTTTATTTGCAACATTTACCAATGACTCTACATTTTTTAATTTACTTTTCATCTTATATAGACCATTTTCTTTCCAAGCTACAGCTGTAGTATTTCCAAAATTATCAATAATTTTTGTCATTTTACCTTTAGAAATAATAGTATTATTTTCCGTTATTTTACCATAACTTATTAAATTTGTATGCATATCTTTAGCATAAAATACATTTTGCATGTTTACTTCATTTCTCTTACCAAAAAGATCAAAGTAACTTACCACATTACCAATTTTAGTTGCTTTTACAACTCTATTATCTCCCAAATAAACATTAACAGGTTCTTTAAGTATCATACATTTATCAAAATATTTATCATTATTTATTATATGGTCAGTACAACCGCTATCTAATAACCAATTAATCTCGCAATTATTAAACTTATCTTTATCTACCTTACTATTATGCGCCGTGTGATAGTCGACTCTTATAACCCATGCGCTCGTATCTGGATTCTTCTGCTGCGACTGAGTTGCTTGATGTGCTCTTGCACCTCGCTGACTTCGAAAATTGCCATGCCGTCTGGTGTAGTTATTTTTTTCGGTTTCTTGTCTGCCTCGTGGTGCTCGCCATGTATTGCTGCTGCCTGCCGCTTGGCCACCATATTTACAGTCTCTCTTGATATGACCAGTTTTGCCACATTGAAAGCATGTTCGCAGTTGTCGACTTTTATCCGCCATGAATGCGTTAGATTTTCGTCCAGGATATTCATCTTTTTGATGCTTTATTTCAGTCATTTGAATTTTACTTTTCACATAATCCACAGTTTGATCTTCTTCTTTTAATGCGTCTATTAAATCGCCTATATAACTGTATGAATCCGGCAACGTATTTAACATATAATTTAATTTTTCTTTTTCTGACACAGTAGCACCCGCGTTTTTAAGCTCGTTCACAGTTTTTTCAAAATCACTGAAGAATGTCGCTGCATCAGTATAATTTTTAAGTCTTAATTTTTCCAATTTATTTCTATATACAATTTGCAATGCCGTAGACTTTTTCAAATACATTTCATCAAACTTTTGAATTATTTCATACGCCGTTGTTTTATCACTAATAAATTCCAATTGCTTATTCGTTATATTACTGTATATATAGTTCATAACCTTTAAATCATTATCGTCCCACGGGTCTTTATCCTGCGCCGTTTTTGCTCGTGTTATCACTTCATCACATTTTTTAAATTTCAAAAACAACACAATACGTTTTCTCCACATACTATAGTCCTCTCCATCAAACACTGGAATTGTAATGTCATTGTACTTCGCCATTTTTCCGTATCACAGCATGCGACAGCACAAAAAAACGATACTATACTCACTTAAACTCTTGACCACAAGTTTATTAAACCACGCACCTCTGCTATCATGTTAAAGTGTGGATTGAAGAAATATAAGAGTTTTCACAGTATAATAAAGTTTATTAAACCATACACAATACATACTTAATACACAGTACTACGACACGTGCTTCACTCACGGCGTCTTGTTACAAACTGAAAACTAACAAACTTATACATGCTCACGCGCATTACATATATTATACAATATAAATGTATTGCATATATCCAACAACCTTTATACATGTTTTGTTTTGTGTTACAAATGATTTGGTTACTTGTTGAATTGATTTGGGTCTGTTTTATAATAACTGTATGTTTTCATTATTTTACATATTATGGTTTGTCTATTATTTTCTAACTGCTTTTCCAGTATTATTAGGTTTGCATGAATTCATCTTTTTTCTTATCTATATTGCCATTGTTTATTATTTGTCTATTATTTACTATTCTCTATAAAATATAACACAACATATAGGCTTATGGTCTGTATAACTCTTTCAGCCATATTCCTACTCATAAACTTAATCAAACAAATCTTTAACAGTTATTATGCTACTCTTGTTTACACTTTTTTTATTCTTACTTATTTTTTGGTGACAAACATCATCACACTATTTACTTTATCTAATTAACTATCCCTTTGAACATAGGATGTTTATTGATTTTGCATTTATATTCTTTACCACATTTTTTCTTTTCTAAACTTTACTATCTAACCATGGTAACACTAATCCTTTGACTCTCCATGGGATTCCTTCCCTGAATACTTTTGCATTCCTAATCTACAATTACTCTTAATCCTAATAACAACAATATTCTTATTTTCTAACACTTTTCACCAATAAACCTTTTAGTGTTTATCACTGGCTTTTAGGTGTCTATACCTCTCAATAGGTTTCTATTTATTTTGGGGGGTTTACACTGGCACTTTGCACTTTTTATAGTATTTAAGTGTTACTAGTGGGTATTCCCTAATATTAAATTCTCTTTCTCACTTAATCATGTTCCCTATCTATCTATCTCTCACTTTACAATGGTTATTTGGTTAGTGTACTTTAGTTTGTCATTACTTTATTGGGCTTTAACAATTATCATTTACATTGATTAATTAGTCGATACTAATAATTATCATTTACTTTTATTATTTATTGGTTTCCTTTTTATTACTTTTTTTTAGTATAACATTCCTCCTTTTCTGTTCTATATTATTCGTTTGTGTCTTTTCATTTCTTCTCATTTTATTTCATTTATACTTTTTTTGTTTCATTTTCATTTACATTCTCATTTGAATTCATTTATTGAGACAATCACTTGGGTTGGGTCATAGTCGTTTGTCGTGTCATAGTCATTTTATTTTCATTAGTTTAAACATTTAATATAGTTGATTCACCGTTTTTTCCCTGGTATTGGGGTGGCTTTTTTGTATTGTAACATAATGCCTCTCCTTCAAAATTGATCACTTTGGTAAAACACTAGCATAGTTTTTTATGAAATTATCAGTTATATATAATTTTTTCCTTTTCCTCTTGTTTATTTCCTCTTTCTTGTTTCTCTTCTTCCTTGTTTCACTCCTTTTTATTTAGATTCGTTTTTATTTATTTCCATTAGTGCGTTCCCCCTGTTATATAATTTTTTCCCTAACTTTTAGTAGCTGGTTTTTTCCATTACTACCTTTTTTTCTGAGGTCAGAGGAACATCATCTCTGCTCAGTTAATTGATTGCTGGACCTATTCTCAGTCAATCTTAAATACCTTTTTGTCATCTTGTGACTTTCATTAATAATATTTTTCAAGCAGAATGATCACTGTTGCACACCACTATATAAAAATTATCCCGATTAGTGCTTTCAAGCTTCACAGCTCATCGTCAGATCGGAGCAGACAGAAAATATGTAGCGCTATAAAGCGCTAATCGGGATAATTTTTATATAGTGGTGTGCAACAGTGATCATTCTGCTTGTGATTTCAACCACTAACACAAATTTCTTCAATAATATTTTTGGGGATCGTCCATTTCATGGTTTTTTAGATCAATTTAACCTTTTACTCATTCTTTCTTCCGCTGTACCTTTGCTATATTCTGTTATTTACTCACACAGTTGATTGTTTTTATTTATTTAGTTGTTAATTTCATTATTTCTAACTTTTCATTAGTTTGTCTTTCTTTTCTTCTTGTGATCATTTTAATCATTTTAGACATCTTTTTTCTTTTCTTCTTCATTGTTGATTACTCTTGTTTTGCTTTAGCCACTTGCTGTATATTTGCTTTATACATTATTTCTTTTTCTTGTACCAGTTCATTTTTTTTCCTTTGAATATTCTATATTCTTTATAATTTTATGTATTTGTCTTAGCAGTTCTTGCTTGGTTTTATTTTTGTTTTTAATTGAATTGGTCTCCTTTCTAATTCTCTTATGTTATTAATTCTTGTTTTCACTTTGTTTGTTTATTTTGTTTTGTCTCATATATTCTAAATGTTAGTGTAAGTTTGTTGTTTTTACTTTTTAGGAATTTTTGTAATGTATTCCTTTATTTTATATTTTACCTCATATGTTATCTAAATAATTTCGTAAGGTGATCTTACATCTTTTTGAATTTTGCAATTCACTTTCTCTTTTCTTTTCCATTGGTTTGCTTGGTCATTAATCCGAAACTCAGTCCCATTTCTCGGTGTGTGGTATCTAGTTTACCCATGGTCCATGATTTCATCCTCACTTGTTTTTCGGATCATTCTGGTGTGTAGAACTATTTTCGTCCTTGTGAAATAGGTCTCTTCTATCTTGTACCACAATTCTTCTAATACTATATGTTCATTAGTATCCATGGCTGCTTCAATCACTTTATTATGTTGTTTATAAAACAAATATGTCAATGGTATATCCATCATTGATGCTCTCCCTGATATTTGATTATATTTGTTTATTCCAGGTGTATTCAATTTTCTTATAGACCTTCTTAATTTTTTACACTCTGTTTTGTAGTGAGTCCTTTTTATTTTTGGTATTTTCCATTTAATTATAGATTTGCTGAAGTTTTTATCCACTGGTTTGTTGTGAATCCCTTCTATAATTTCTTTTAAAGCTCTCCTACAATCTTTATAATCCATTAATTCACTATGGTCGGTAATTGGTAAATTAAACACATCAATTAGTCCATTCTTCATCATCTCCCATTCTTCTCTTGGTTTTATTAGTTTCCTTTTACATATTTTTCCTATATCCTTTATTTTCTTAATCTTCTTAATTGTCTGGTTCTTCTTTATTACTCTACGGTTGGTTTCTATGTGCTTAATTTTCTCTTTGTTTTTGTTATTTTTCTTTTTAGCTAACAATGCCTTTGAGTCTTCTTTATTCTCTATTTCCTCCTCCTTCTCTTTTATTTTCTGAGTTACCGGTTCCCTGTTCTTATTCAACGTTTCTTCGATACCTTCAGAAGTGCTGTCTAATGTTTCATTCAATTGTGTGAAACCACTATCTACTGTTTCATTAAGTTGATCTGCTGGATAATTTGTTTCTTCCCATTTCCTATTCATCCCCGTTTTTGTCTGCTTGACTTCTTTACGATACCCTATTAGTATGTATCTTAATTCTTCTCTATTCTTCTCACTGTCTTCCTTCAATTGTCGTTGGAGTGTTTCACTATTATTCTCTATCTTGTTGTTCAGTATTTCTAGATCTTTCTTGATCTCTCTTTAACTCCTCACTCTTTTCTTCTAAGATCTCTTGGTTTCTCTTCAAGGCTTCATGGTTGCTTTCCATCTTCTTATTCAGAAGTTCGATGTCCTCCTTGAGTTGTTTCTTTATTCCATTTAAAAATTCCCCGTCTTCTTTCCTTTGTTCGTTAGTTTCTTCCTTATTTCTGTACAATTTTTAATTTATTTTCTTCTCCATTTTGTCTATTTTTTCATCGAATTTTTTGTCTATTTTTTCATTAATTTCCTCCTGGTTTCTGTTTAATTGTTTCCTCATCATTTCCTGGAAATTTGTGTCCATCGATTGGGTTGGTTTTTTGATTGATCGCCGGCTATTACTTCTACTTCCGGTTCTGGTTGGGTTGGGTTTTCTGGTTGGTCCCCTTGGGCATCCTCTTCGATCAATTCTTCGATCATTTCCTCAATCATTTCCATTTCATCTTCATCGGTACCCTCAGTTCCCTTCTTAGATTTTCCACTGGTGGTCATGGAAAGTTTCATACTTTTTCGTAACCGCCGCTAGTCTTCAATTCTAGCCACACTAGTTGGTCGCCAATTTGTAACGAGTCGTTCTTATCGTCTTTGTAAAACCACACGTTGCTGCGTCAATTTGTAACGAGTATCTTTGTATGCTCTGTAAAAGTGTATGTTTTGTGTGTTCGCCTCACACGTCGTGGTCGTTACTTTATGTTCACGCTGACGATGTCCGTAGCGATCTCTCGAATTACCAGTACACGCGAGTGGGAACCTTGCCTGTTCTTTAATATTGTAACATTGAAATGTTCTTGTCGTCTCTTCAAACTGTGTATGTGTTCTTGAAACTGTGTATATTGTGTGTTCGCCTCACACTGGTGTCGTTACTTCAATATTTTACGCTAACGAAGTCCGCAGCGAGGTTTCACATTACCAGTACAACGCGAGTGGAAACCTTACCTGTCATTCCATAGGGGTTTATAAATCCCGGGTGGCACCAAATTGTTTATCTAAAACGATTAAATTAATGAATAATGTGACAAAATTGTTTTCAGCTATGACGGCCGGGAGTATTCGAATTTGTTCCCGCCTTCGCATGACTTATTGAATCAAGCAGGTAGTGTGTCAAGTTGCAGCGTTAGCGCTAGCTGTCAATTCTGGAAGTTCGCTAAAATGCACAAATTATACAATACATTTCCCTATGAAATAAAAACAATGGTTACACTCTGTACTAGTTTCTTTAATGTTCGATTGGTAATTATTCAGTTGACAAGAAAATTATACTGGATTATTAAACAAATTTAGCACCGACAATTACTATGAGACAATTTCTCTAGGGTTTGGCGAAATCGATTTTGAAACGATTCATACGGCCTAAGATGGCTGCCGTTAGTTTGTTTACAATCTGTTCCGTTCCAAATCTAGGTTCTTTTGATTATGAGAAAACATTAATTATGATTACAATAAAAAGTACACTACCTTACATTATTTGTACTTAAATAATATAAAGTGTAGCTACAATTTGTTACTGTAGTGTAGTAAAGTGTGTTTCAAAAGTTCGTATTTGATCCACAGGTTATTTTATGAGTTAACAAATTTTCAATGTTTGTTTATCTTACTTAATCTTTGAAAGAAATTATGTTCAGTTTATAGTGAGAGTTCAGATAACTGTGAGAAATATTTAAAGTGAGTTTATTTCAGGAAATTGGGTAATTCAATTATACTTATCAAATCAGACGACTTGGTATAAACAGTCGTTCAGTTGTAATGTAATTGGGCGTATTCAGTTTTCAATAATCTTGGGACTTAATTATGTCTTGCGTCTTTTTCATGTTAGCTGAAGTTAATTTTTCATTTAATTCTCATGTAAAATGGTCCTTGGCATCAGTTAAATATTATTGTCCCTCGTCTTCTTCTTACTGGTTCATGTTTTTGAATTTAGATTACTTTTGGCGTCTAATCTTGATGAGCGTCACTTTGAGAGTACTATAAATTAACGGAAAATTCGTAACCAACGTCTGTTGTCATGGTTACAAATTAATCCTGATTGGTTAATCTTGGCTTATAACCATTGTTATCAAATTTGAATTTTTATTCAAATTTACTGTATATCTTCTGAATGCTTTTATTCTTCTGTCTTCCTTCCTACATATTAAATACTATCACTACTGTTATTATTTTCTTTCAAAGATTGTTTTGATATCCCATAATGTTGGGTTCTATAAAATATTAATGTTTGTACATTTATGTTAATATTTGTTAATTACATTTCTCTTTTAATTTAAGTCCTTATTCTAACATTTTTCTTTTAAAATGATTTACAAATTATCTTTGGCTACTTATTCCCCTTGCATTTGTTAAATTCCTTATTGATTTTATACAATTTGCAGTTATTTGTTTCTGGCAGTTAGGCATTTCATAGGCCTAAGTAGCCATTGATTATATTTATTTATTTTATACAAATTATATTTCATTTTATTCTAATGTGTTTTGTTTTGTTATTATAATTGATTGGTTTATTTGTTGGTGTGTTTTGGGTCTGTTTTTATCCCATCTTTATGTTTCTATTAGTTCCTACATAACTGATTTTCTAGTGTAATTATTTTTGTATTGGTTTACCTTCTTATTTATCTATTTAGGCCTTGTTAACAATATGGCTATTACTTACTATCAAAACATAACATCTAGGCCTATGGTCTGTACAATTTCTCCAGCCATATCCTATTCATAAATTGAATTAAACAATTTTTAACAGTTATTAGGTAACGTTTGTTTACAATTCATTTCATTTCTAATTCCTTATTTCTTACATAATCTCTATCTTCAATCCATGGTAACACCAACTGTTTACCTTTCATGGGATTCTCCCTTTTAAATACTAGTGTATACTATTTAACTTAACTTTATTAATAATAAGATTCTTATTTTAATAATAATGTCACCATCACTATTCAGTGTTCATTACATCTTATTATCTGTTTGCTCCTACTATTATCATTAACAATGTTATTAATTATTAATGTGGTTCACTATTAATCATTTAGAGTTTGTTTATAGATTATTAAGTGTTTTTTTCCTATTAATATGATTTCTAATTATTTTGAGGTTTTACACTTTCACTTTGCACTTCTTAAATGTTTATATTAAGTCTTTATTAGTGGGTAACCCCTATAATTACTTTTTCTTTGTCACTTAGTTGATTTTATATTCTCACTCTCTCACTATATCTCTCATTACAAATATTATTTACATTATTAATAAGTTTATGTCGTTATAGAGTTTTTTGTTACATCTAACTCTAATTCTTGGGTTAGTGTACTTTTATTTTTTCACATTACGTTATTGGGTTTTATTAAATCATTTACATTTATCTTTCAATCGATAATAATCATTATTTTATATATTGGTTAGTTATTGGTTTCGTTTCCAATATTACTTTTGAGTGTACCATTTCTCCTTTTCATATTCTATATTATTTGTCCGTGTTTTCTCATTCGATTTCACTTTATATCCTTTGTACTTGGTTAGTTTCATGTTCATTTTCCTTCTTCACCTTCATATTATTTTGTTTCATTTTATTTTGGTTTCCCCTTCTCACTTGGATTTATTTCATTTGGTTGTATGGAATTATCCACTTTCTTCGATCGGTTTTATTCTTGTTTGGTTTCGTTTGTTCCCTTCTTCTTTTGGTTCTTTTTATTTGGTCAATCACTTTCTTATTTGGTTTTATTCTTGTTTGGTTTCGTTGTTCCCTTCTTCTTTTGATTCTTTTCATTTGGTCAATCACTTGGGTTAGGTCATGTCGTCGTTTGTCGTGTTATTGTCATTTTATTTTTATTATATTACACATTTTATTTTATACGAATTACTTTTTTATATTCATGATTCATCTTTTTTATCCCTGGTATTGGGGTGGCTTATTTGTGTTGTAACAATATGTGTTCGTAAATCCCAGGTGGCACCAAATTGTCTAATCTGAAAACAATTAAAAAGAATAGGACGATTGTGCATTCATTCTATGACGCTATGGTGAATTCAAATTACTCCCGCCATGTGCGAATGTCTTAATCTAGCTGTTAGTTCACCGAGTTTCCAATGTGAACGCTTACCGTCACCTTGCTAGTCGCTAAAATACATAAATAATATAATGCACTTTCCTATGAAATAAAGAACAGTGGTTACAACTCTGTACTAGTTTATTAAATTGTGATTAGTAGTTGTTCAGTATCATACAAAATTATAGTTTGTTATTAAACAAATTTGCTCCGACGTTAAAAGACAATTATATCTCAAGGCTTGGCGAAATTGATTTTGAACGATTTAGTTAGTCAGACATGGCGTCTACTGAATGTTTATTTTTTCAATTTTGTTCATGAATCTGGATTCTTTTGGTTTACGAAAAAATATCAATTTGATTACAATAAAGTACACTAACTTACATTACTGGTACTTATATACTACAAGGAGTAATTACAATTTGTTCCTGAAGTGTTATAAAGTGTGTTTCAAAAGTTCGTAATTTTTATACAGGTTATTTTTCTAGTTCACATAAGTTTAGTGTTTTATTTTTTTAATTAATCTTTGAAAGAAATTAGATCATCAGTTTATAGTGAGAGTTAAAAGTGTTGTGAGAAAAAATTAAAGAGAATTTATTCCATAAATTCGGGTAACTCAGCAATACTTATCAAATCAGTTGACTTGGGGTGTAATGTCATTCAGTTGAAATAGGTTGGGTCATCTTTGGTCATCAATCTTCCATCATTTTGGGATTTAAGAACGCCTGGCTTCTTTTTCGTATAAGTTGATCGAAATTTATTAATTTAGAATTTATTAATCTGGTCCGTGGCCTCGGTTGAATGTATTAGTTCTTCATCAGAGTGTTTGGTTCTTCATTTTAGTAAATTTGGTTACTTTTTCTTGTTTTAAATTAAAATTTGAGTCATTTACGGCTTGGCGTCTATTCGTCTTGAGCTTCAATAATGGACTAACCGTTTCTAACGGAATATTCATAAATAACGCTTGGTTGTTATGGTAATGGTTTGATTCTCATTGGCTATTCATGACTTAAGCCCATTGTTATAATATTTGAATTTTTATTCAAAATGACTGTATATCTTCTGATTGCTATTATTCTTCTGTCTTCTTATCTATGTATGAGATATTATCACAACTGTTCATATTTTCTTTCAAAGATCATTTTGACATCCCACAAAGCTGGGTTTGCTCATGTATTATGTTTTGAAAATTATGTTGATATTATCTAATTACATTTCTTTCTTATTTTATGTCCTTAATTTAACTTTTACATCTTAATATGATCCACTAATTATCATTAACTAGTTACTTGCCTTGGATATGCTAATATCATAGTTAATTTCTTACAGTTTGTTGTTATTGGTTTTATACAGTTAGGCATTTCATAGGCCTAGGTAGTAATTGGCTATATTTTCTTATTTTATACAAATTACATATTATTTTATCTTTATACATGTTTTGTTTTGTGTTACAAATGATTAGGTTACTTTGTAAATTGATTTGGGTCTGTTTTATAATAATTGTATGTTTTCATTATTTTACATATTATGGTTTGTCTATTATTTTCTAACTGCTTTTCCAGTATTATTAGGTTTGCATGAATTCATCTTTTTTCTTATCTATATTGCCATTGTTTATTATTTGTCTATTATTTACTATTCTCTATAAAATATAACACAACATATAGGCTTATGGTCTGTATAACTCTTTCAGCCATATTCCTACTCATAAACTTAATCAAACAATTCTTTAACAGTTATTATGCTACTCTTGTTTACATTTTGTTTATTCTTACTTATTTTTTGGTGACAAACATCATCACACTATTTACTTTATCTAATTAACTATCCCTTTGAACATAGGATGTTTATTGATTTTGCATTTATATTCTTTACCACATTTTTTCTTTTCTAAACTTTACTATCTAACCATGGTAACACTAATCATTTGACTCTCCATGGGATTCCTTCCCTGAATACTTTTGCATTCCTAATCTACAATTACTCTTAATCCTAATAACAACAATATTCTTATTTTCTAACACTTTTCACTAATAAACCTTTTATTGTTTATCACTGGCTTTTAGGTGTCTATACCTATCCATAGGGTTTCTATTTATTTTGGGGGGTTTACACTGGCACTTTGCACTTTTTATAGTGTTTAAGTGTTACTAGAGTTAACTGCATGGAAGTAGTACCGTCAAGGTCACTCACTTTCACTGCTTCTCCCTGTCACCTCCACGCCCCTCGCCCAGCGTTGTTGCCGGCTAGTACAGTGTGTAGCGTTTTAGCAGTGTTACGAAAGCAAATTTCATACATCCACCTTATATTATCACGTAAATGAATTTTTTTTATCAGGAATAATTAATTGTGGGTAACATTACTCAGTTAAATTCTGGGCGCCAGTATTTGAGCTATAAAAATTTGTGTGAGTCGGCAACATATTTTTTGTTGTTGCGTAAATATCTACAGAATTTCTATCTGTACATAAGGGCACATGGATCTCTCCAGATGGGAGAACGGTCAATCAAATAGATCATGTCCTATTGGATGGCCGCCATAAGTCAGACTTACAAGACGTGAGAGTTTATAGAAGTGCCAACATGGACAGCGATCACTATCTCGTAGTTGCAAAACTGAGAGCTAGAATCTCCAATAATAGAAATGAAAAAGGAATAAAGACTGTTAGATACAATACAGAAATGCTAAAGGAAGAAGAAATAAAACGGAGGTTCAAGGAAGTTACTAATGAGAAAATTAGACAGTGGAGACTTGAATGCCGTGAGGAACAAGATATAGAAAACCACTGGCTTAATCTAAAAAACATGTTAGTGACCACGGGAGAAGAAATCGTTGGTTTGAAGAAGAGACATGGGCGAGATGAGTGGTTTGATAAGGAGTGTGAAGAGGCAACTGACTTCAAAAACAAGACATACAAATTTATGATCCAAAGGAAATGCACTAGGGCTGTTCAAGAGGAATACAGGAAGGCCAGGCGGAGGGAAAAGAAGATTCATAGAGGAAAAAAGAGGGAGTATATGATGAGACAGATGAAAAAGATAGAGGAATATAAGAGTAAAAGGCTGAGCCGAGATATGTACAGGAAGGTGAATGATATGAGACAGGAATTTCAGCCTAGAACAAATGCCTGTAGGGATAATAATGGTGGCCTTGTGAGTGATAATGCTGGCGTGATCAGGAGATGGACAGAACACTTCGAAGAGTTGCTAGGCTCAGTTGGGGAGGCTTCGATGGAGGCATCTGAGAATGAAGAGGAGGTAGGAGAATTCGAGGATGATAGAGAGGAGTTGGTGCCATCCTATGACGAGGTGTATGAAGCTCTAGAAAAGCTTAAAAATAACAAGGCAGCAGGTTCCGATGGTTTACCAGGGGAACTATTAAAGAGCGCAGGAGGAGATTTCATAAAGGAATTTGCCATCTCATAGAGCGAATATGGCTGGAGGAGGTAATGCCTGATGAGTGGAACAATGGGGTGGTGTGTTTAATACATAAAAAGGGTGATCCGCTTATATGTAAAATTTATAGGGCCATCTCTCTACTTAATACAGCATATAAGGTATTGTCCAACATCATATTTTCTAGGCTGCTTCCCTACGCTGAGGAAAACATAAAAGAATATCATTGTGGATTCACTAGGAATAGGTCAACAACAGACCAAATATTTACACTAAGGCAAATCCTGGAAAAAACGTTGGAATATGGAGTGCCCACTCACCATCTCTTTGTGGATTTCCAGTCGGCATATGATTCAATCAACCGGAAAATGCTATATAGAGCTATGAAGGAGTTGCATATACCATCTAAGTTGGTGCGTATGGTTGGAGTAGTTATGTCCAATTCTAAGTGCCAAATCAGAATACAATCAAATCTATCTAACTCCTTAAAAACATTGAATGGGTTGAAACAAGGAGATGCCTTAGCATGTCTGTTGTTCAACATAGCTCTAGAAAAGGTCATCAGGGATTCAGGAATTCAAACTAGCGGACACATATTTCACAAGGAGGTACAGCTTCTGGCCTATGCCGATGACATTGACGTCATAAGTAGGTCTGAATCTGGCTTAAAGGAAGCCTTTCAGGAACTGGAGTTGTCCGCTAAGGCTATGGGCTTGGTTATAAACCAAAGCAAAACCAAATATATGGTTGTAGGTGCCAATACTCGTACCCTGTCCCTGCGCATTAACGATTATGAATTTGAAAAGGTTCAGGGTTTTCCATATCTCGGGTCATATGTGGACTCTGGAAATGACTCCTCTAGAGATATTGAAAGACGAATATTATCTGCTAATAGGTGTTACTACGGACTGGTGAAACATTTTAAATCAAAATTAATAACTAAAGATACAAAAGCCTCCCTATACAAGACCTTGATTAGACCAGTCCTGATGTATGGCTCGGAATGCTGGGTGTTAAAAAAACTAGATGAGCAGAGACTATCCGTTTTTGAGAGGAGGGTACTGAGGAGAATCTATGGCCCTGTGAGGGAAAACAACATTTGGAGGCGACTGCATAATCGAGAGTTGTACGAAAGGTTAAAGATCTTCCGATCGTGCAACTCATACAAATTAACAGATTGCGTTGGGCTGGTCATGTGCAGAGAATGGCGGAGGATAGAATCCCAAAAAGAGTGATGAATTATTTGCCGATGGGAAAGAGAAGGAGGGGAAGACCGCGTACAAGATGGCTGGACCAGGTTGGTAAGGAGGCAGTGAGGCTGGGTGCAGCAAACTGGTGGACATTGGCCGGGAGTAGAGACCAGTGGGGAAGATTTCTTTTGGAGGCCAGGGCCCGGACTGGGCTGTAGCGCCGAGGATGTATGTATGTATGTATGTATGTATTTCTATCTTTGCGATTCTTCTCTTTCTTTGGCTTCTTTTGTTACGATTTGCAGTTCTCTGAATCTACGATTTATATTGCGCTGGTTTTTCTTATGTTGGAATCTAAAGCTTTTAGCAATACACACCCTAACTTTACAAAGTACCATTAGGTCAGTTATTTTGTGTTTTCCGTACAGTGAACTTACTTATTTAAAGTTTTACTGTTTTCTTCATGGGTGGTTATCCTAGAGACTGACAGTTGTCTGAGAATGCTGACCTTGCCTGCTGTTGTCGCTTTGATTTTTTCATACTCACGGTCTTTTCCCTTTTGTAAATGAATCTATTTTTGTTCTCTGCACGGTCGTTCCTAAGCCATATGGTTCGGAAGTTCTGTTAGGTATATGTACACATTTGGTATGCAAATTGCGTATACCCTGTCGGCATGTCTTTTCAGTAAATATTGGTGTCTGACACTTTTATGAATGCCTTTGTCATTTTACACTCCCCTCAAAAATGTGTATGTTTACTGGCCGCGCTACTACCTTTCTTCCGTTGCACAAAGTTAAATAGGACTGAGCAATTTCTGTAAACAAATTTGTCGCTGTTGTGGCAAAAGCCAATCCCATTTCAGTTACAGTACTGACTATTATTTATAATACTCATAAGGAATTCTATAGTTTATAAAATAAGGAAAATTTTAATTATAAAATTTGTAAGGACAATTCATAAAATATAGAATTATAAATTTAAATTCTATATTTAAAGATTTATAATATATTAATATATGAATAAGGAATTTTAAATTTATTTCATGACACATTTGTATTTGTTGTTTATAAAATTATCCTTATTTTCTTAAGACATCCAACTCGTTTCACGTTTATGCATACGATTATTTTTATGCTACTTGTGCATGTAACGTCTTATAGTATAGTTCTAATTGTTTTACTTAATTATTAATAAGCAGTGCAGGAAATAAAAATAGAATATTTTTCAGAGTCACGAATAGTGCGGTGTCTCTTCAATAATTAAATGGGGCAAGCTTAAGACTCAGGATGCGTATGAAAATTCATTCAAACAAACTATAGCTGACGCATCGCATTGAATGTTATGTATAAGTTACGGAAATTCATTGTTAATTAATTATTAACAATGTATTAATTGTGATGTAATTATTATTAAGAATTATTGACAATTTATTCTAATGTATGTATTAGAACCTTTCTCACTGTAAAATTTTACTTAAAAAAATACAGTAAAACGCAAGTTAACCTTACATTACACTATCTTACAAAACCAGAACAACTGTGTGATACTCGTAAGATTTTAAAAAGGTTTTTTACTTTAAATAACATTAAATTTTATCTATACAATTTCTGCAGTAGGCATCTATGAACCTTCAAAATGTATCGTTGTTTTTTCAGTCTTCTACTGTCATTGATTTTAGAATGTTCAACCGTTTAAAGCACAAAAATGATTTTAGTGGAAGCCTTATTGATAACAACAAAGTAAATATTTAATTTAAAAATCACTTTGTTATATTCTTTACATTAAGTAGGCCTACTTACTAGTGTAGCATTTTTCGGAAGAAAGGGAAACTGTTGCTTAGTGGCAACGCTGTAAGTAAGCGGTGTGACCTTGACGATACTACTTCCATGCAGTTAACTATAGTGGGTATTCCCTAATATTAAATTCTCTTTCTCACTTAATCATGTTCCCTATCTATCTATCTCTCACTTTACAATGGTTATTTGGTTAGTGTACTTTAGTTTGTCATTACTTTATTGGGCTTTAACAATTATCATTTACATTCAGTGGTGTAGTGCTAAAATTAGCTGTGCCGGAGCTCTTAGCAGGGGCGTATGCAGAAGATAATTCGTGGGGGGGGGCTAATTGTACCGGGGGTATGGAATACCCCCCCTCCGTTAAGCGGGGGGCCGGGGACCCTCCCTTGGAATTTTTTGAAAATCAGGAACAAAATGGTGAATTTTGAGGCTCTCTGAGTACAGTTTTTACTGCTACATGTTAAAAGGTTTTCAATGCTATTTTGAGGAAAAATTCAAATTTTTGTGGGTACACGGTACACCCCCAGTACTAATACCTTCTATAGTAATAATCGAAACTATCAGATTAATTATTCGTAATATTGAACATTTTTATGTAACACCATTTTTAAATAACATACTAATATTAATACAAATTTACATTTCAGTTTCGGGGATGGGGTGGTGGGTGTCAAAATTAAAAATTTTCAGGTATAAATGAAGGGACATTTTATTTATTTAAATTAGGCTAACATAAATTGGTATGAACAAATAATAATTGTTTATTTTAGCCTATTTAGTGTTTTTAAGTACCAAGTTATAAATATCATACAAGGTTATAGAAAAAATAATTTCTTTAAGATACAGAAACATGAAAATTGTGTGACGACATCTAAAGTAGACTCCAAAATGCATCACCCTTAACCTTAGTTTCTTCTTTGTTTGGATTTTCTGCTACTCTCGTTTTTGCGCTAAAACCCAATAAAAACAAAACGTAAGTAGTCATGTTCCATTATCTATAGGTGGAGCGCCGTTCCGCCTTCAAAAGCTGTGCCGGAGAGCCGCTCCGGCTCCACTACACCACTGTTTACATTGATTAATTAGTCGATACTAATAATTATCATTTACTTTTATTATTTATTGGTTTATTTTTCATTACTTTTTTTTTAGTGTAACATTCCTCCTTTTCTGTTCTATATTATTCATTTGTGTCTTTTCATTTCTTCTCATTTTATTTCATTTATACTTTTTTGTTTCATTTTCATTTACATTCTCATTTGATTTCATTTATTGAGTCAATCACTTGGGTTGGGTCATAGTTGTTTGTCGCGTCATAGTCATTTTATTTTCATTAGTTTAAACATTTAATATAGTTGATTCATCACTTTTTCCCTTGTATTGGGGTGGCTTTTTTGTATTGTAACAATATGAATGGATCTGGAATCATCACTTTGTCAAAGATTATGAATTATGCCAATTCTTCACAATTTTTCAAACATGGTTAGGTAGAGCTGTAAGCATTTTGAAACAATGACAGTATTTACCTATAATGCTTGACTGACCACACCAACTGCAAAGGTAGCTAGTCCAGTGTCTCTTGATGTTGATACATCAAATGTGTATGTCAAGTATGAGTTGGGTCCAAGTACACTATCTTGAAAACTCTATAGATTTTATTGAGACCATACTAGTTAGTTTGGGCTACAAGATACTTCACCTATAAGTGTCAATCAGTGAGATACGATTTCAGTATGAGCAAGTTGTGAAGTAGGTACAGCTGGATCTTGTAAAGTAATCCACAGTGTCATTCTTATCAAATGGCTGGATAATATCTAATTCCTGTGTTTTAAGTCACACCTTATTGTGGCGACTCTCTGCACATGTTGAACTGCTGCATGGTGACTGCAAAACCAAACTGATGACTGGGATCCAGATTTTTTTCTTCTAATATTGGTTTTAATCTTCACAGGATGAACTCCAAAAAAACCTTTGTCAATATGGGTAGAATACTAATAGGTCAGTAGCATGGAACTTCATTAAGGCCTTTGCAAGGTTTTGTGTAAGTAATATCTGAGCTACTTTCCACTGGGATGGCAAGTATGGCACTGAGATCATGGTTATTAACCTAATACCCACTGATGGAAGTTCTTTAGCACCCTGCCTAAAGTGAATGCATCATATCATGGTGCTTTTATAGGATTCAGATCATTCTTGATTATTCACTCTTTAATATATTATCATGTACTTATTGTATCATGAATTTCATGACCAGAAGATTCAGCTGGTAAGGAGTAATTAATAATGCTGTAATGAAGGTTTCTACGCTGACTGGTGTGTCTCCAGAACACGGACAGAACACATTTTCCATGTGGTTTGCAAAGGTTTTTGCCTTCCCTGAATGATATCTATCCTACCAACCATCCTGCATCTTGATGAGAGGAATGGGTTCCTGTAGTTGTTTAATACATTTTGTTGCCTTCTAAATAGAGCAGTCTGTTTTTCAGTGGATGTAAGATTGCTCATATACTTCTGTATCTGACCGTTTTTTATTCATGTAGTAACTCAAGATGCAAGGATGCATTAAGATTTAATTTTTTTTGACCGATCCTCACAAACCCTTCACTGAAAAATTCATTGATTGACGGTCACTACCAATTTAAGGATTTAGTTAAGATTTAATTTACCCTTGGAAGCGTGAGTGGCTTACCTTCTCCTTCTAAGCTTTCATTTTTCAACAATCAGTTGTTTAACATGTTTGGGGCAAGTTGTATACTCATACAAACTGTGTACTACAGAAATGACTTTCCAGTCTACCCCTTAGATTGATGTAATCAAGTGTTCCACCACTTTACCAACGTCTTCATTAACTTTTAAGGCTAAGTTCACACTTAATGTGTCAATAACATCTAATCAGAAGGCACCCCAATCAGTATACTTTATTATTTAATATATTTTGGATATAGGATATGACATGAATGCTACAAGTAAGTGACACTAGGTCAAATGACAATTCCCACCGAGGTTTAATTTATAAGTAATTGTGTGCAAAAGTCCAATGTTTTACTACACAAAAGTCAAATAGATAAGGGATCTTGTTCAGGTAAGAAGGCCAGTACATTGACCCTTGTGTGGACAGGTGACATACACTGTTTCCTGTCAAAGCAATGAGAAGTTGTTTTCCCATTGAAGTTATCTATCAGGAACACCAATGATAGTGTTTTCCCATGTAGTCCCGACCAGTTAGAAATCTACTATAGTACCTACTGGCTAGTCCAAGGATAATGGAGTTTTTAATTTGTTTTGAGTTATGATAGGACCCGGAGTACAGTATACTACTGATAGTGCTAGGGAACCTCAATCTATTGCTATACTAGCAGTTTGTTTTTCATTGTTCTTAGCCAATTTAAACAACTTTTATTATAACAGCTGCTGCCTACTCAAATAAGTATTTAAGTAATGTTTTAGAATTTATTATTTAACACACCTGAAAATTTTATTGAAGTTTATTTAATTTCTTGTCCTTTTTCTTCCACAATCAGTTGCCCTGTCGGCGTATCTTTTTACAGATCTTGTCTTATTTACTGACTTAATCCTGATAAATGTTCGTGTTTTGACATAACATGAAATCGCACTCATCAACACTATTATATTTCAATTTAAGTATGTTCATTTAAAAGTTTCCACTACATTACTAACCTTGTTCAAGCCACAGGAGTCATGAAATTCTACGAAATCTTCTCCCCTTTTAAACATAGTTCTTATCCATTCATCAGTTGAGTTCATAAGGGCTCCTCTTGATATAGCTGAAAACCAGTCTTGTTGTTTACTGGGGTACTTACTCGTTGGATGGCCGTATTTGAAACTTGATATAACTTTTTTTCTTGACTCTGCAAGCCACATACCATCTTCAATAAATCAGTGTTTCCTTTAAAACTGCTTGTGCTCCACTGTTACATTCAGCTGTCACAGTTTCAATAGTAAACTGTGTGTCAGTGGCAGATGCACATTCTTCCTCTTCTGGCTGTATGCTGTTGGTCTCGTAATATTTCCCTGAAGCAGAATTAACTGTCTTGTTAGTAATGAAGTCATAACATGAGCAGTTCTCAGTTGGTATATTATAACAGCGGCGTTTCTCCTCAGAAACGATTTAAGAAGAGATTTAATTCATAAACTTTCTGCTGTTAGCAATGGATGATCATAAAACACTCTCTGCCCTCTAATTTCAGAAAAGTCTAATTTCAGAACGTCTTGGTTGCATCTAGAAGACATTAGATATCCTTATCCTTTGAACTATAATTCATTGTAAAGTCCTTGAAGACTATGGATAAATATAACAGGTCTGATTGAAAAGGGAGTAAACAGGACTTTCCTATCACTCTCATGGGCAAACATAAAAGTATGAAGTCAATTTAAAGCTTCATCCTGCCTCTCTAAACAGGTTCCGTAGGCGCTTTTCACCTTATTAGTAGGATGATATGGCATTCTCGAATTTAACACATACAATCCAGCGTTAACAGTCTGTACAAATTCTACTGCATGACACTGTACTTGGAGGAGGTATCACAAAGCCCAAATTTGGCATTCAGCTCGAAAATGATTTTTTACCTTATGTTGTATTATCTTATGTTACACCAAATTCTGATAAAAGTTTCCAGTTCAACGATCCCGTGTCACAAATAAATCCGCACACCCAAAATCCCATCGATCCTACCATTAATAGCAACATAAAAAGCTTCTTAACCAGTGCTTTATCAAAACTGTAATACATTAGTTGTTTCCACTTGCCAACTAACATTTGTATATTTTTTGTATAATAAAGTAAACTGAAGTTAATGGTAAAATATGATACACCATAAATGTGTCTCTCACCTTCAGTAGAAATAATCACAACAAAACAATTCTAGAAATAAATCTCTTTGCCGTCGAGAATTAGTATATTTCTTTTATAAACATTGTTACATTTATGAAACTGATTTAACTGTATTTACCTTTTCAAAGCATTTATAACTACAAATTTTGTTGAATAAATTTTAACTATGTAGCGGGTCATTTTTGGGTGTTTTTATTTTTAACCGGTTGGGGCATTATTATATTGTTACTTATTTCGTTTTCGGGCGGACTGGTATAATAAATTTGAAAAAACTGTAATTGTATTGTGCAACGTTATTGTCCAAGCAACAGCACGAGGTTGAGAAACAGCGTTTGGAACAAAAGCGACGCGCAATTTCAGTGGTGTAACACGGCAGAAGAATTTACCTCTCCCAAAATTCTAAGAACTCTGTGCATGTGTTTTGACGCCCGTATGCAACTCAGCCGGGCGGGGATCGGCACTGACGCCGTGAGTGACACTGCAGTTGAGACCAACATGGCGCTGGGACGAGAAGTTATCAGTTCCAAGTGACCGGCTACCGGAAAACAGCGTCAAACTCCGCCTACTGTGAGCGACATCAGCAGAGCAGATGCCAATATCGGCCTCTGGACACACACACATACCAGTTATAATCCATGCATAAAATGGTTATGCCACCGCAATTAATCACCAACGGCGACTAAAACCGGATGGCCGTGACTGCTCATTTCCCGCGACTCGAGGAAACACATTGTCCAGTTCGTCACTGACTGTGTCGACGCCGACACGCGAGCTAAATATGCTCATATAATTTCATTAGTATTTGATAATGAAAGTGAAGTAGTCATTTTCTAAAACCAGTGACAGGATGGGAGGAGAGTTGTAGAACAATAATATCCAAATTTGTGATTCAGTTTCGTCCTTTTCGAGACGTTTTCGACCTACCGCGGGCTGGCCACGAGGTCACAGAAGAGCGCGTTGCCGGTAGTGATCTTAAATCATGTATTCAATCGGGTAATCGGGGTTTTATAATGGAATGTGAGTAGTGAGTGTGCAATGCTGGGCTGTTCTGTGTTTATGTGTGAAATATATAATTGTTTGTATCTGTATAAAGGATAAGGTAAGCCATAGTCGGTAAGGTGCAAGAGTTGCACAACATGTAACACGAAGTTTTATCAATTCAACATTTCTTATTAATAAAAAATCTAATTTCTCTTCCATACAATTGAGAGTTAAATTTTTTTCAAGGCCTTAATTCGTTTATGTACTGTCAGAGTTCGTCGAACGAAATGGGTTAGTCCACACTATGCGATCCGGTCAGATCAAGTTGAAAGGTAAGTGGGAGTTGTAATTGAATAAATTTAATATTACCAAAAGAATAAAAAAGTTACAATTGGTACAAGTGACCAGGATGTAATATAACAAAAAAGTTATTACAACGGCCTACATGTGACAGTACATTGAACGGAATACGGTCGTGAAAGTAAATTGATGTTGTAATATCAGTTTTGAAAAAAGACTAATCATTGGTAGTTGTTACGTAAGACAAAATAGATAAAGTAAAAATGTCCGAGAATACAGAAAAAAGTAGTATAATAAATTCAATTATGAGCGAAAGTGGCATTGAGTCGCAATCGCTGGATGAAAGTGGTATGTTGAGGGGGGAGACGGGTGCTGTTACAGAAACAGCTGGCGGCAGTAATGTAATAGTTCATTCCACTCCGATTGCGTCTCAACCACAACCAAACGAAACAGATGTTGATTCGGGGATTCAATTGACCCCCGTTTCAATTAATAAAAGTAAACAATCAGAGGAAACAAATATGATGAGTATTATGCTCAGTCAATTCGAAAGAATGAATAATAATTTTGAGACCAAATTTGAAATTTTAAGTAACGAATTCAAAGAGCAGAAAATAAAATGCGAACAGCAGAATATTAAAAACGATATTATTTTTAATGAAATTAAAGAACAGAATATTCAGTTTCAGCAGAATATTAATATGCAATTTGATAATTTGAGCAGTGTATTAGACAAACATATTGATGAACGTTGTGAAAGTATGAAACTACACCTGTCAGAGTCATTAACTGAGCAATTAGAGTGCCGTGTTTCTGATATTACCAATAATATAACTAATAAAGTAGAGAAACAGATCACGGAACAATATAGTGTCATAAATACAATTGTCGAGAATCAAATAAGTGAGTGTAAAACCAATACTGAATGTAAGGTTGGTTATGCTATGAGCCAGATTGAAAATAATAATAGTAGAATAAGAGAAATAGAACATAATTATAAGATTGAATTTAAGACCATACATGATACAATAAGTGACCTTGAATGTGATAATAACCTTAAATTAATGAATGTTAAAAATGAATTGAGCAAGGCCATCAGCCAACAAGTTAACACTGTTACCGAGCGAGTAATTATGACTCGTGACGTAAGCAGTGAAGTTGAGTTAGAGACATTCAGTTGTGATAACAAAAAAGTACACCCTATGCAGTTCATAAGCAGAGTGAGAGAGTTCAATAAGTTCAGTACTAATAACTGGGAAGTCCAATTATTAAAAATTTTAAAATGTTTTAAAGGTAGTTCGGAAATATGGGCCGAAGTACATAAAACGGAATGGGAGTGTTTTGAAAATTTTGAGTATGCATTTATAAATAAATATTGGTCGGAAGAAGATCAAGAAGTGTTACGAAGTAGAATCATGGGAACAGGGAATTTCGGGGGGCCCAATAATAATATAACAGGGTATGTAATGAAAATATTGAACGAGGCGAAATACTTAGAACCGCCATTGCCATTTAGATCCTTTGTGAGGCATATCAGCAAGCATTTGCCAAGGGAAGTACAGATAACACTTATGACAAGGGAGGTAGCTAATATTAGCGAATTAGAAAATATTTTAGATGTGTTTCAGAACATCCGGGACCAAGAATTGAGTCGCCGTCAGAACCAGCAGAATGGAAATAATGGAGGTAATCAGGGACCGCCGAGGGGACCTACAAATGGACCGGCATATTCCAGACGAGAACAAAATAACCGAGGACCAAAATGGACTTGTCCAGCATGTTCACAAGAGAATTATGCGACACAAAATTTTTGTTTTAGATGCAGGAGAGAGAGACCGGGTCAGCGACAGGGACCACCACCCGCACAGAACCAGCATGCATACCAGCGAAGGGGAGAGGGCCCAGGAGGAGCACAGAGAGGCCAAACTCATGAACCGCGAGGAAACCAGCACGAGCGAGGATACAACCATGCAGTGGCGAGCACCTCTGCGGGAAACTAAGAGGGACAATGAAACACCGGACCCGACCGTTGTCGCCGGAAGTTTCTGGGGTCCAAATGGATGATAGATACCAAAACAACATTGTGATTACAGATTTATCTGAGGAATTATTGGAGGAGGAAGACTTCGAAGCAGTGAGACGGGAGAATGGACTGACGGAGGTGAAAATCAACATAGAAGGTAAGGAGATTAAAACTTTAATCGATACAGGTAGCGAAATCTCTGTTATTTCTGAACATGTATTAGAGGAATTAAAAGAAATAAATAAAAATATTCCGTCTTTACCAGTAGCCGGGGTGACGATTGTAGGTATTACGGGAGTTAGAAGTAAGAGAGTCACGAAACAAGTACATTTAAACATGATAATTAACGGGGTAGGGTATGATAATACATTTCTAGTTGTACGGGGACTAAATCTTGAGGTTATACTGGGAAATGATTTTCTGATTAAACATAAGGCGTTGATTGATTTTCATAAACGGGTATTAGAATTAAATAATGAAGGGGAACCAGTCCGTATTAATTTTGAACGGGTGTTAGATGCGGTAAGAATTTCAGGGGTAAGGGTGATACACAATCGGAATGATAAACAAGACATGGAAATTAGTATGAATGTGTGTAGTGAGAGTAAGATAGAGTATGAGGAGAATGGGGATCACTTATGGAATGAAAGAGCACTGAAATTTTGTAGTGAGGGTGGCGTGATAGGGAGTTCTCAACGTGAATCGTTGTGGCGGGTAGTAGAGAATTTTAGAGAAGTGTTTGCCGATGTACCAGGGAGGGCAAGAAACTATGAATGCGAGTTAAAGGTAAGGGAACACGCACCCTATGTGCAAAGAAGTTATCCGGTGCCCTATGCGAAGAGAAGAGCGGTCCAGTTTGAGTTAGAGAAAATGTTAGACGGAGATATAATTGAGCGATCTGTGTCACCATATTCTAACCCCTTAGAGGTAGTGATTAAAAAAGATGGTAGAGTTAGGTTATGTTTAGATGCCCGCAAAATCAATCAAATAATTATTCCAGACAGGGAGTCACCCGAAGCTATTGAAGAAATATTTCAGAAGTTTAGCGGCGTACAATATATGACTTCTTTAGACCTAACCGCCGGGTATTGGCAAGTTCCATTGGCAGCAAATAGTAGAAAATATACAGCTTTTTTATTTAATGGAAAGAATTACCAATTTAAGAGACTACCGTTCGGTTTGAACACAAGTGTAGCTAGCTTTATCAAGTGTCTTGACGAAATTTTGCAACCACACAACTTAGATTTTTTAACTATTTACGTTGATGACATTTTAATAGCATCCAGAACATTTGAAGAGCATGTAGAGCATTTGGAATATGTTTTGGAGAAGTTATATCAGGGAGGTTTGACAGTGAATTGGGACAAATCGAAGTTTTTGCAAACTGAGATACATTTTTTAGGTTTCATCATAACACCTACAGGAATACGTGCCAATCCGGATAAAGTAGAATGCATCCTGAAGTTCCCGGAGCCCAAAAATATAAAACAATTGCAAAGTTTTCTTGGTCTTTGTAATTTTTACAGGAAGTTTCAGAGGAACTACGCACAGACGACGGCCCGACTCAGCGCAGTGTTACAGAAGAACAAGCAATGGAGATGGGGCGATAACGAAAGAGCGACGTTTAATGACATCAAAATTAAGTTCACAGACATGATACTAATGAACCATCCCAATTTTAATGACAAATTTTATTTGCAGACAGACGCTAGTAATATAGCATTGGGAGCAGAACTCTACCAAGAGGACGAGGAGAAAGAGCATAAAACCATCGCCTTCGCCAGCCGGACATTGCTAGCCGCAGAGCGCAACTACACTACCACCGAAAAGGAGCTCCTCGGTATAGTGTTCGCTGTGAGGAAGTTCCGAACGTATCTGCTGGGTAACAGAACCATCATAAGGAAGGACCATAAAGCGCTGTCGTTCCTGAATACTTGTAAACTCACACACAGCCGGATAACCAGGTGGGTGTTAGCTCTTCAAGAGTATAATTTTTCTTGGGAATACATTAAGGGTGTAGAGAACAGGGTGCCAGACACACTATCACGAGTAGACACAGACAGAAATAGAACAGGTAGAGATATTAAAGAGATAGAAATTTATAGACTATCCCGGGAAGATAAACTTTTTGGGGAAGAATTAAAGGATATAAATATAATGCAAAGGGCGGATGGTAAATTAAATAAGATCATTATTAGCTTAGAATCAGATATAGATGAGTTTGGGTATAAACAATATTTTCAAGTGTTTAAAGGGAGTTTGTTTAAAAAAGTAGAGGGGAGAGAGAGGGATTGGAGGTTAGTTATACCTGAAGGGTTGATAGAGAAAATAGTGTGGGACTGTCATCTTAGGTACGGGCATTTTGGGGCACGGAAGTGTGTGAATGTATTAAAGGAATCTTGTTTATTTAAGAATATGGAGAAACGCGTCCGAAGAATACTTAGAGTTTGCGAGTTATGTCAGAAATCCAAAGTTGTAAATTATAGGTTAGAGGGAGAACTAAATTATATTAAAGTAGAAAAACCATTCGATTTGGTAGCTGTAGATTTGTACGGCCCATTGCCGAAAGGTAGGGGTGGAGTGATGCATATTTTTGTTGTACTTGACACTTTTTCCAAATATGTCAGACTATATAGCGTGAAGCGAGCAACGAGCAAGGTGCTGAGCGAGAAGATCACACGCGACTACATGATCAACGTGGGAAAGCCGAAGGTGATATTATCCGACCATGGGCCGCAGTTCATCAGCGGAAGATGGCGCCAGACTCTTGGATGGGAAGGTATCATCCCAAAACACACCGCAGTATATCACCCGCAGTCCAACCAGGCGGAGCGAGTAATGAGGGAGCTGGGCAGAATTTTTCGAACATACTGCCACGCCAAACACAGTGAGTGGCCACTCTATGTCCAGAAGATTGAAAATTGGCTAAACTGCACCACCCACGAGTCGACGGGGTTCACGCCTTACGAGTTAATAAGAGGAAAGCGCCCACAGAGGATTTTGGAACAATTAATTGAATATCCACCGGAAACCAACACTATTAGCAACGAGGTTAAACTTAGACTAGCGAATGAGAGTTTGTTGACGAAGGGAGAGAGGAGAAAACAGCGCCATGATAGGAAAGGTAAGTGGACGAAGTATGAGGTTGGACAGCTGGTATTGATACGACGACATGACTTGTCAAGTGCACAAGACAAGGAGATCAAGAAGTTTTTCTTATTGTACGAGGGGCCGTACGAGATAGTAGAAATAAAAATGAGAAATTCATATGTGTTACAGAATAGAGAAACCAGGGAGATAGTAGGTACGCACAATGCGACAAATTTGAAATTATTTTGGTCAGCATAAGGATTGTATTAAATTGTAAAGGTATGAATGTTATTTAATTATTCTTTTATGTTTTTAGAAGGGCGCCTCCCCCATTTTCGGAAATCGGAATGCGGAAATCGGAGGCGGGCCATGGTTGGCAGGATCTTCCTTCGGGCAGTGAAAACAACGATGGTCCGGCTCCACCAAAATTGGTACAAAATAGAAATTTAACCACATATATTTGAACGGGGAGGGGGACCCCAAAAGAGGTACGTGACGAATTAAAATTTTTTATACACTCTGGGTACAACAATTTTGAGGTACCTGTCACGTGCCTGCACTGCCTTAGAGTGATTAAAAAAAAAAAAAAAAAAAAAAAAGGCAATGTTTCAAGTATTATTTCACCACTGTCATTTGCAAAATAAAAATTTAGCAAATGATAAAAGTTCCAGTATATTAAGAAAACGGATTCTGTGGAGATGGGTTGAGGGCTAGACAGACGGCATGCATGGATAAATGAGAGGTAGAGTAGATTTGTATAAATTGTAATTAAGGTAGTAAAAAAAAAAAAAAAAAAAAAAAAAAAGCAAGGTAATGTGATTTAATGGTAGATTAGGGGAACGTGAATTCACATATGGTGTCTGTCCGTCCCCCACTCCATCTCGGCAAAACCCCATTTTCAGGCGGTCACAGATTTTACATAAAAAAAAAAATAAAAAAAAAATAAATAAAATTTTTTGGAAATGTATAATTGTAAATTTAAATAAATTTTAGCATTAAGTGAACCAATATAATTGTCGAGTTTTAGTAGCAGTGAGTGTGGGAACGTTTGGAAACGATGTGTAACAAAACAAAAACTTGTTGTCAATACAAGATGTGGGGATAATTTTGGGGGGTAGTTTGGTGCTCAATGAAGTGATAATAACAATGGAGTGTTGAACGGCATGGGTAGAAAGATTAATTTCATGTATTAAATAATTAGTTAGTTATTAAGCGGCTATTGTGGGGGTTGCCTGTGCTCTCACAAGTAGCGAAAAGGGTTGGGGGTAGCAGTGAGTGTTACCTCCATCGGAGGCCAAACTGACGATAAATGTGCGGCACACCTTATCCGTGTAAAATAAAAATTTTACACACATTACTAAATGACAGTGTCGCACATAATAATGTTGATGTATAACAGGCAGTGAAATGAAAGTTTAGATTTCCTCGACTTTTCGGGCGGTTACTGCCTTACCAGCACTAACCGTGGTTTTGGCTAGCGGCCAGCTATGGTCATACCAAGTCCCTTGACCATAGCTGACTTGAAATTGGTATATATTTGAAATTCAATGGGGGGACATTAGAGGAAATCTCCGGAACTAGGGAACAGCGGCTGCCACTCTGTTCGAGTAGGAACAGCAAGACCGGTGGCAGAACCGTTTTTAAGGGTGTATGAGTATATAACAAGAACATGTTGATGTTCATAACTTTAAAACTTAACAGCGGAAGCAGAGACACGGTGTGATATATCGTTTTATTGATATTTACATTTCTTGATAATAGGTTACTGTTCACTATTTATTAACTGAATTCTTCGAGCGCCATCTTGTTACCAACTACGTATGAAAAAATATACGTACTTACCGTTTTTCTTGGGTCCTCGGGTTCTTTTTTGGCGAACAGGAGATCAGAATGGTTTATTTGCAATAACTAATTTAATTCACATTTAACTATCCAGATCAATATTATTTTATTAGATTCTCAAAAAGAAACACCATAAATTTTTCGGTCAAAATACAAAATTTCTTTTCTCCCTTATACCTATTAACTTTCGTAATTTAAGTGTGTTTAATTATTCGTAAAAATGATCATTTTGCTTAAGCAGTTTTCAAACTAAGATATAACATAAATACAGACAATTCTCTATAACTAAGACATACCGAAAACCAGCGCTTACACACACACACACATAATCATTCCCCGATTTTAAGAGCTCATAATTAGAAAGTGTTAAAATTTTGAATATTAAACCATAGTTGAAGATTTGTGTTTTCTTTATATTATTGTAGGTTACTTAGCTGCTTTTTAAGTCCAGAAGAAGTCATGATTTTTTAAGTCCACGCACACGCGTTTGTTTTAATTAACACTCAGTTTTATATTTCCACCACGGTCATCATTCCAAGAAAACTGTTCCTTTTACTTGATTTAGATATGCTTTAAGTTACATTTGGTTGTTTTTTCGGTCTTCACATTTTAGGTACGGGCCCGCACTTACTGCCGAAACTTTTATACAGACCACTCGCTAGTGGTGATGAAGTTGGACTGGGGTGAGAAAATAGGCGCTATTTTGTGAAGCAACTGTTGTTCTTCAATTCTGATTGGTTTACATTTTGTATTCGTGCGCCAGTGGACTGTTTTTTGGCTTGTTGACAAAACTGGTGACACACATCGTTATATAATTTGCTGACGCAACACATCGCCTGATGTCTGGTTGTGTAACGTGTTTACTGTTACATAACGTGTTCGTCATTGTCCTTGAACTGAGTTTGGTACAGTTGCCGGTTATTAAAACTGTTTATATGAATATTGTTGAATAACTTGGTTTCCAACGCCTCAAGCAGTGTTGCCGTTGTTGGGATCGCTCCAAATAAGAAATTTACCGTTCGGTCATAACATTTTTCTATCACTCGACAAGTTATTTATTATTAAAAAATACAAATCCTGTTATTACCCCAGGTATGCCCAAAAATGCCCCGCTACAATACCCCCTCAATGAGATATTTTATGCCGAAGCATAAAAAATCTCATTGACACATTCATACTTGCTAAAGGGATCAGCCAGGATATGTCGCCACAACCCCCTGTACGGTTTACAAACAAGAATAATCAACTCACCCTTGGTCCGGTGACTGTGACTGCATCTGCATGACAATACTGGACTTCTCTCTCGAGATCCCAACACCGTAGAGTCAGACAGATACTCAACGCCCCTGCCCTGACGCGCAGGCCAGCTCAGGTCCGCCGCCACAGCATCACCAAACACTGAAACAACAAATCAAAATATTAAATAGTGGCCTTATACAACACCTTGGAGAACAGAATGGTTGTTGAGGTAAAATAAATTTTTTTTGCATACGTAAAATAAACGCAAATCTGGGGTTATGTTGTGATAAGTGTGAAATGTTGATGTTGATATTTTGTAGCGAGTATTGTGAAGCAATATGCGTAATAATTAATATGTATGATGATTATTAAGTAGTATAAATAAAGGGTATTATATAAATAAATTTTGAAATGAATGAAGTATAAGTAAAGTGCATAGAAAGTTACGTAAAGTAGCGCAAAGCGTTATACAAGCAGAATACATTGTGGTGTGAAAGTAGATATGATATATTAGTATTTTATTTACAGTCAGAATTGTACTATTATAAAATGGAGAATCCAGATTTAAATTTAGAAAACACTCTTACAGAGTCGATGTTATCTGCCAATGTAGCGGCACAATCTACCCCGTCGACAACACGAGTTAGAGAGTTGTCGATGGACGATATGGTTAATTTGATAAAAATAATGTCTGAAAATATAAATAGCAACTTAAATGCAAAATTTGAAGAACAAAAAAGCGATTCAAACGACAGATATGACAAAATAGATGTAAAATTTGCTGAAATCAGAAATGAAATTAATGAAATTAAGCAACAGAATTTCCAATGTAGTGAGCAAATGAAGGCAATTAATAAACATTTAGAAAGCACTAACGAAACAATAAGAAACAGTTTATATAAATTAGAACGGAATGTTGAGAAATTAGGTAACAATGTTTTAAGTAAGACAAAATGTAAAAATGACGAAATAGTAGACAATTTTGAGAGTATAGTGGGGGTGAAGAATAATGATGAAAATATAATAACAAAGAGTACGGATGAAGTTTTAGAATGCGATAATGAAATGTTAATGAGTGTTTATGAAATAGAAAGAGAGTGGAAAAATAATGTAGTAATTGAATGGGGACAGAGGGAAAATTTTCCCCTTTTTGTTTATAATGATGATGATGATTTAATGTTGTTTTTTCAGGGCAAGAGACCCTTATTGTTAAATGAAGTAATGTTGTATAATGTTGTACCCTCTGTCCGAAATAATTGTGAAAGTGTGATGTGGTGCTATGAAGAAAGAGAGTTATATGTTGAGAATGAAATAGAAATATACAAGTTAGAAAGAAAGTATGATGAATTGAGAAAATTAATAAAAGGGGTGATGATGAATCATGTGAAATACGTACCTGTTGAAAGAGAGACAGAGAATAATTTTGATAATATCTTACCTGACTATAATGACTTACCTGACGTAGTAGTTGAGGAATACAAAGATGAGAAAATTTACCTGACATTAACAAATAACCCTGATATAGACGGGACAATCCTAACCTATGGTGACAAGATTTATAGTGGTACAATGGATGAAATAGAGGTGATAGATTATTATGATAGTAATGATTATCATAATTTGTGTGTTGATAAAAATGATGAATGTTACAAATACACTAGATATATATATGACGATGGAGGGTGAGCTAAAAGATCCGTGTTGGGACATTTTTAAATATTGTAAATTATTGGTAATGACCTTGCTGATTTGGACATCTGAAGTGAGATACACTTGAACAGTTTTGACGCATATTTTGTAAATAATATTGAATTCATTTGTGTGTATTGTGAAATGTTAGAAAAGTAATGTGTATATGTTTTAGAAAATGTTGTATTAATAATAATAATATTATTAATATTTTAGCACTCTAGTTAAATAATAAAATAATAATGAAGACAATAATAAATGATTTATAGAATGTTGATAATAATTGAAATATGTTTTAATAATCAAATGAATATTTAATTTTAATAATAAATTGAATTAAATAAGTGGAGATGTTTAGATAGTGTGATTGAATATTATGTGTTTGGATTTTATAAGGTAAGTAAATTGTTTAATGAGATTTTAATTTAATAATCATGAATAAATAAATAAATGTTAAATGGTTTATTTGGTGGAATTTTGTGGAACATAATGATTAAAAATATATGTTAATAATACATTTTAAGCAATTTTGAAAAAACTGATTGCAACACAGGATAAGTCAATAATGATGATAAATAAAAGAGTTAATGAAAAATTTTAAATAATAATGTTTATAAATTTTATATAAATTAGTTAAAAGAGAATTGTTGGTTCAATGTATATTTGTGTATTATGTTATGTAATGTATTAAAATAGTGTGTGTGGCTGGGAGGTTATCCAAGGGGATAACGTATTAAAAATTTGATATATTTTAATTAATAATGATGATTTGCTACTCAATAATTTTGTTTGAATTTAAAAATTGAATGCACTAAATACTTCTTATATTGTGTTATTGTGTCTTATTGTGTTGTTTGCATTTAGTATGTTAGGAATAAGTATTATAAAAATATAATAATATGTTTTCAATGTGTTTACAGATTTTAAAATAAAATGAAAAATAGTTGTAATAAGTAAAATTTTCAATAGGTTGTAAAAGATAGAAGTGGGTGATAGTAATTGTTTGAATAAAATGTTTGAATCAATTCAAGTTGAATTTTGTGGGACATAGATTTGTCCAAATCGAAGTAAAAGTTAAAGTAATAGTGGAAATGAAAATAATGCAATGTTGTTTTGAGTTAATGTAATGTTATAGAATTTGAGAAGTATAAGTGGAGACACAGTAGAAATGGAGATTTTATGTAGAGTTTGGAGCGATATATTGTTTATTTGTTGATGTTAATTTGTTGTAATTGTAGTGAGGTTATGAGATTGAGATTTTTTGGGGATGGTAATTTTGTAGTAGTGGTAGTGTATTTGGGGAGTCCGCAACAAGGGTTGGGACGGGATAGGGACCGATTGGCGCCGGAAAGGGTTACCTAGGGTGAGTCCAGGGACCAACATAAGGGAATGAGTTTTGGGAAGGAAACACGTATCCTATGTACAAAGGGTTAGAGAGTATTTTTTTTATATAAGAGTAGAGGGTGGCGATTGGAGTTAAAGTAGTAAGTAGTTAGAGGTAGAGAAGGGTTAGTAAAATTTTGATAGAGGGGTGTCATACTAGTTAAAGATTTTGTAAGGGAGCATTAGAGTAATAAAAGGGGTAAGATTATGAGTAAATGCCAAATGGATGAAGTAAATTATAATGAAATAATGAATAACGTAGAATCACCCAAAGTAATGAAATGGAATAATGATGGCCATAATTGAAAAAAAAAAAAAAAAAAAAAAAATAATTTTTGTAATTTTGAGAAACGAATTAATAAGAGTAAATCAAGTTTAAAAGTAATTTTTTGATTTTATATGCCAATTTAATGATGTAAAGTGTGTAACATTTTAATTGTAAGTTGTTTATTTTAAAATGAATTATTAATGTACTGTGTTTTCTTATGTTAAGTTATGTTAGGTATTCTGATATATACATGTTAGTAATAAGTGAGTAAAAACAAAACCAGTGCTTCTTAGCGCAAACCAGCACCGCTAGGGGGGAACAGATCAGTTGGGGATTAAATTACATTTCTTGATAATAGGTTACTGTTCACTATTTATTAACTGAATTCTTCGAGCGCCATCTTGTTACCAACTACGTATGAAAAAATATACGTACTTACCGTTTTTCTTGGGTCCTCGGGTTCTTTTTTGGCGAACAGGAGATCAGAATGGTTTATTTGCAATAACTAATTTAATTCACATTTAACTATCCAGATCAATATTATTTTATTAGATTCTCAAAAAGAAACACCATAAATTTTTCGGTCAAAATACAAAATTTCTTTTCTCCCTTATACCTATTAACTTTCGTAATTTAAGTGTGTTTAATTATTCGTAAAAATGATCATTTTGCTTAAGCAGTTTTCAAACTAAGATATAACATAAATACAGACAATTCTCTATAACTAAGACATACCGAAAACCAGCGCTTACACACACACACACATAATCATTCCCCGATTTTAAGAGCTCATAATTAGAAAGTGTTAAAATTTTGAATATTAAACCATAGTTGAAGATTTGTGTTTTCTTTATATTATTGTAGGTTACTTAGCTGCTTTTTAAGTCCAGAAGAAGTCATGATTTTTTAAGTCCACGCACACGCGTTTGTTTTAATTAACACTCAGTTTTATATTTCCACCACGGTCATCATTCCAAGAAAACTGTTCCTTTTACTTGATTTAGATATGCTTTAAGTTACATTTGGTTGTTTTTTTGGTCTTCACATTTTAGGTACGGGCCCGCACTTACTGCCGAAACTTTTATACAGACCACTCGCTAGTGGTGATGAAGTTGGACTGGGGTGAGAAAATAGGCGCTATTTTGTGAAGCAACTGTTGTTCTTCAATTCTGATTGGTTTACATTTTGTATTCGTGCGCCAGTGGACTGTTTTTTGGCTTGTTGACAAAACTGGTGACACACATCGTTATATAATTTGCTGACGCAACACATCGCCTGATGTCTGGTTGTGTAACGTGTTTACTGTTACATAACGTGTTCGTCATTGTCCTTGAACTGAGTTTGGTACAGTTGCCGGTTATTAAAACTGTTTATATGAATATTGTTGAATAACTTGGTTTCCAACGCCTCAAGCAGTGTTGCCGTTGTTGGGATCGCTCCAAATAAGAAATTTACCGTTCGGTCATAACATTTTTCTATCACTCGACAAGTTATTTATTATTAAAAAATACAAATCCTGTTATTACCCCAGGTATGCCCAAAAATGCCCCGCTACAACGGAGAGGTAAACCCTGCTCCAAAATATACAGTCTCTGTGGAAGCGAAAGGGCGAGACAGTCCTCCATAATCTGAAATAGTGTGTGTGGCAGGGAGGTGACGTAAAGGAGTCACGAATTTAAAATTTTATGACAAAAGTTTTTGCGTATTCAAAGTTTAATCCAATCAAAAATGCTTGTGCTCTGTCCACATAATTATATGCTCAGACTCGTAAATTAAGGTGTTCATGCTATAATTTTAAGTGTATTATATTATTGTTGTCTATTAGATAAGCATTGATAAGAATATGTAATTTTATTATGTGTGTATTTGTTTAAGCCAATAAGTAAATCGTCTGGCAGGTTAACATAAGCATCAGAATCAGAAAAATGGGAAACAATGAGGTGAGAAGGGAGAATAAATAAAAATAAATATGTATATTCCATGTACTTTGTTCTATTTTAAGATGTATTTTTATTATGTTAGGATATCAGCTGATCAGCAATAACGTCACTGGTATATTGATTTGTCAATGTTACAAGTAATTAATGTTTAGTGTACTACAGATATTTTGGAGTAAAGATAAAAAGAATATGCAAATTAATAAAAGATAATTTATGGGTGATAAATGTTTTATGGGACACGTAGACCTGTCCAAATTGAATTAAACGTTAAATGTGAAATGATAGAGATGAATATAATGTAATGTTGTTTTTGAATTGAGGTGATGTAACAGAGTTGGTGGAGTATTAATGTTGACACAGTGGTAATGGAGACTTTATGTAGATTTTGAGTGACATATTGTTGTTTTTATAGTTAAGGAGATTATTTTGTGTATTTGTAGTAATGTAATGAGATTGAGAATTTTGGGGATGGCAATTTTGTATTAGGGGGTAGTGTATTTGGGGAGTCCGCAACAAGGGTTGGGACGGGATAGGGATAGATTTTAGCAAGGAGGGGCCGCCTTAGGTAGAATCCGGGCCGCCAAATAAGGGAATTGAGTTTTTGAGTAGGGGAAACACGTATCCTATATACAAAGGGTTAGCGAGTATTTTATATGTAGAGAAGGTGGCGAATTGTGTTAAATGGTAAGTTGGGGTTTAGAGTGTCCTGATTAGTAGATATTTTTGGTAGAGATGGGTGTCATGAGAAAGGAAGTTGATTAATATTAGAGTCAGAGGGAGAAAGTTTATATATGTATAGAGATCTAATACAGTAATTGAGAATAAATGAGTTACAACACCCAAAGTAATGTAGAATTAACTGTTAACTAAAGAGAGGAATTTATAATCAAGATTATACCATTGTTTATTTTTTTCAACCAGTGACAGAATTTTGATAAAATTTGAAAATAATGTAAAATTAAGAATTGTTTGTTTTAAATAATTTAAATGTCAATCTGTTTATTATCTATATTAATATTTTGTTTGTTTTAAATATTTTGTGTTATTACGTTTTTGTATTTCAAGTTAGGATATTACAGATGTTCAGTGTTTTCAGAAATCCTATATAACATATGTAGGTCAAGGGTTTTGGACTTGACCTAGTTAAGATCAGCTGATGAGGTCATACACCTACTAAGCTTGTATAGTAGGAATCCAATTTTAATTTGTTTGTTTGATTAATTCAAACCAATATTTGAATAATTTTAATAAATTTTATTTAATAAATAAATGTAATAACATTTTTTTTAATGAATAAATTTAAATTTTTTTAATTTTAAAATTTTTTTTAAATTTTTTAAATTTTTTGAAGAAAAAAAAATTTGATTTTTCGCCTGCCAGCGAATGAATATGTTAGATAATTATTCTTTTATTATGTGTGCATTAACCATGTTTCTTTTATTGTATTGCCTCATATTGGTAGACTATAAGTGATTCTCCATGTTAGAATAGAAATGTTTATATTAGTAGAAATGTCTAGGTTAAGTCATGTGAAGCAAAAAGTTAGAAAAAACAGGAAGAGAATTTTTGATAAAAGATTATTTTTTTTTGAATTTTGAATTTTAAATTTTTTCAATTTATAATAAATTTTAAAAGAAAATTTTATTTTAATGCGCTATGGTAACATGTAATGTTAGTATGTGTGAGCCCAGTATTTGCTAAAGGCAGCCCAGCTTGCAAAAAGGGGATCCATATCGGCGGAGGAGCTGGGATAATTTTAGCCAGGGATTGAGGATTTTGGGGGGTAGCATGTTAAAAGGCGAGGCGCGCTGTGGTGCGAGGCTGATCGATTTCTCGGTGTTGGGATCTCTTACGGAGAAGTCCAGTGATCTCGTTCAGATGAGTCCATGGTCGCTGAGCCAGGGGGGTCGTGTACCCATGCAGATTAAGAACCAGGGGGTTGTTGGCCCCAGTTCCTCACCGGTCCTCTTCGGGGTTATCGATGAGATTTCTTCTGTCGTGGACAGCAGAATTCTCATCGAGGGGGTATTGTAGCGGGTCATTTTTGGGTGTTTTTATTTTTAACCGGTTGGGGCATTATTATATTGTTACTTATTTCGTTTTCGGGCGGACTGGTATAATAAATTTGAAAAAACTGTAATTGTATTGTGCAACGTTATTGTCCAAGCAACAGCACGAGGTTGAGAAACAGCGTTTGGAACAAAAGCGACGCGCAATTTCAGTGGTGTAACACGGCAGAAGAATTTACCTCCCCCAAAATTCTAAGAACTCTGTGCATGTGTTTTGACGCCCGTATGCAACTCAGCCGGGCGGGGATCGGCACTGACGCCGTGAGTGACACTGCAGTTGAGACCAACATGGCGCTGGGACGAGAAGTTATCAGTTCCAAGTGACCAGCTACCGGAAAACAGCGTCAAACTCCGCCTACTGTGAGCGACATCAGCAGAGCAGATGCCAATATCGGCCTCTGGACACACACACATACCAGTTATAATCCATGCATAAAATGGTTATGCCACCGCAATTAATCACCAACGGCGACTAAAACCGGATGGCCGTGACTGCTCATTTCCCGCGACTCGAGGAAACACATTGTCCAGTTCGTCACTGACTGTGTCGACGCCGACACGCGAGCTAAATATGCTCATATAATTTCATTAGTATTTGATAATGAAAGTGAAGTAGTCATTTTCTAAAACCAGTGACAGGATGGGAGGAGAGTTGTAGAACAATAATATCCAAATTTGTGATTCAGTTTCGTCCTTTTCGAGACGTTTTCGACCTACCGCGGGCTGGCCACGAGGTCACAGAAGAACGCGTTGCCGGTAGTGATCTTAAATCATGTATTCAATCGGGTAATCGGGGTTTTATAATGGAATGTGAGTAGTGAGTGTGCAATGCTGGGCTGTTCTGTGTTTATGTGTGAAATATATAATTGTTTGTATCTGTATAAAGGATAAGGTAAGCCATAGTCGGTAAGGTGCAAGAGTTGTACAACATGTAACACGAAGTTTTATCAATTCAACATTTCTTATTAATAAAAAATCTAATTTCTCTTCCATACAATTGAGAGTTAAATTTTTTTCAAGGCCTTAATTCGTTTATGTACTGTCAGAGTTCGTCGAACGAAATGGGTTAGTCCACACTATGCGATCCGGTCAGATCAAGTTGAAAGGTAAGTGGGAGTTGTAATTGAATAAATTTAATATTACCAAAAGAATAAAAAAGTTACAACTACACATAAATGAAATTTGTATTAAGCAGCTCTTTTACTGAAAGAAATAAAGTGAACCTTTCACACTCCTAAAAATACTGTTAAGACAAAATAATAATTGCAGCTATGATTTCATAGCTGTAGTAAAAGTGCAACTATCATTTCATAGTTATATCATAATAATGACAATAATAATTACTTCCACAAGTGTATTTATTCTACCTTGTTCATATTTCACAGATTAAATCTGCGTCTTCAGAAACTTACAAAATGCAAAACGAATAACCAGTTTGTATTTTGAAATATAATAACAATCTTGAAATAAAAACTGATTTCATAAGTAATCAGGGATGACCCTGATTGAATATGTGAAACATGTGTAAGCTAAAATAAATACACTAGCGAAAAGTATTATTATTTTGATAATGTGAACAAAATAATAAAGTATGTAGAATTTACAAATCTTACTTGGCCAGCCCAGCAAGTGCACTGCTCAGTACTTTAGATGTCGGTGCTTTCTTTAATATTCGGAAGTATATTGTAAATACAACTTTCATAACTTCTGTCAAATTGTGTTGCTTCTTTTGTTTATTTTCTTCAGCTTTTGTTTCTAACAATTCACGTTCTACCTCTTGTAATCTTTTACTTCTCTAAAAAAAATGTATATATAATTTTAACAGCTTCACAAAAAAATTCAAGATTAAATTTGTAATGTTACAACTATGATAGTTTCATATTTCCTATAAGTGTAAGGATACTCCCAGTCACAAATCTGGTGTACAGTGTACACTCCAAAATCAAGAACAATTTTTTTATGATTACTATACACTCATTACTAAAATGCAATGTACACAATTCCTTTATAAAATTTGTTATTTATTTTCCAGAATTTACATTCACACATATAGTTTACTGTGTGTTAAATGAATGTTTGCTACAAATTTAATTACAATCCTGAATTTGATAAAATAATAATGAATGTGTACAAATGTTTTGCCTATTACAGTATGGTCAGTCCACATCAAACCAATCAAAAAAAAGGATGAAATTTAGTCTAACAATTTATGATTTTCATCAAAGTTGGTTCACTCGTTTTGATCCCTAACATAATGTGTATTACATAACACTTGATAACAGAAAATGATCTGTTATACCTGTTATACCTACTACAACTGTCGTATCTGGTTTTAGAAAACAGAAACGAATAAATAACATCAAACAGTTATTATATCAATAGCTTTATGAGGCAAGAACATTTCTGTCATTGCAACATAACTGTTCACTAATCTCTGTAAAAAAGTTATACAAGTACAACTCCTGTTTTATTTCTTTCACATATACATTTATTTATATATTTTACATACTTATCGTTAATAATAAATAATATTTTTCATACAATATAAATTATATAAAAATGTACTCTAGTATGAAATATATTATCATTAATATGCATCAATAAACAAGTTTATGTACTATATTGTTGTTTCAATACTTTATAAGTCCTAATAAATCTGTAATTCAAATCGCCTTTAGGCCCAGTTAGTATTAAGTTTATCAACTCTATTATTCAGACAAATTTTATCACTTTTGTTGTCTAGAAATTATGGATATTTCTAGAGAATAAAAAACATACCCTTTAACTTCACACACACACACACACACACTTTAATTATATATTCAAGCAGTTTCATTATAGTGTCACTATGTGACAATAAGAGCACTATGTAAAATTACCTTATGAATTTAAGGTTTCACATGCAGTTTGGTACAGTTAGAGTCTACTCCAGTGACTACCCAAAATTTTTATTTTAACGAAGTTAATAATATTGTTATCTACAATTTTGAAATAATTTCTAATACTATAGTCTATAAATTCTGTTAACTCATTTGTATATACACTCAAACTTCTCACTACATCCTTATTTGCATACAGTATAATGACTTGAAAACATATAAACCATTGATAATAATCTAAGCAAACTGCAATAATATTAACTACATTTTGTAAAGTTAGTTTTGTTTTGGAGAGTTGTTATTACTGTCATTTATTATTAAATTTAAATCGGCCAATACTTTTTTTTTATATAATTTAAGTGCATAATAATACTACAAACAAAAAACCCTAATATAAATAAAATCTAAAAGTCAATCAAATTAACAAACTATGCATAAATCACATTATTTACTTTCTTATGTTTACATTGCCCTACAGAAAAAAATGAGTTATAAATTAATATTTATGATATAACGGAGCATTATGCAGTGTACCTTTCTCTCCTTCTTGGACATCATGAAGAACTTCTGTTTGTTTGTCAGCTGTTTCTGTTTCAATTCATTCTCCTTCTCTTGATCTAAATTTATATCTTTAATTGGAAGTACTAAGAGAACTGAGATTAATTCAGAGTGCACACAGTGGGCACGAGATTTTATTACATGATTCACACGACGTGCAATCTGATCAAAACAAAAATAAAATTTAATATAAAATGATTTCAATCTCTTGTTATTAACAGTACCACAATGTTTAGAGTTATCATAGTTTTGTTTATCAAACTGAACTGTTCCAGCAATAACAACAATTAAAATTTAAAAACATCATACCTTGTCTTTAAAAACTACAATAACTTGATTAAACTGAACTTTGAATATAGGCCTCTACGTCAAAGTTGAGTTTTCTATTTACTCGACTTCAAACACTTTTTAAATTTTCAGTCATTTTTTGACATAGAACTACATATACTGTGACAAAACTACTTGGCATAGATTAACGATGCACGAACCGCTGGCTAGAACACAAAGTCTGATAGGCATGACATCATTCAGCATCATGAACATCCCACCCCATTATTAGGACCATATGGTTTTCATCTCCTGTGTAAGAAATCAATAAGGCTTTCTGTAACAATAATCTAGCAGCATGCTACATAAAATAAACCAACATAAGTGGATTGCCTGACTAGCAAGTACAGTGTGCTGTACTATTCACCACTGTATTGTATTGCATATCAGAGCACAATACTGAATTAAGACAATCTTTACTGAAGAACACATTCAGTACGGTTTCAATATGATGGTTTCACTGATGAAATATCACAAATTGTTTACAGTTGAGATCTCCAATAAACATGTACCTGTTTCGCTTGCTGTCAGGACCATAAGAAGCACCACAAGTTTTATTATAGCAAGCTGACTGAACCAGAAAGGTGAAAAACAAATAATATAATTCAAAGTACCATTAAAGTATTTATTACTTGGTTATACATATTACTCAAACGCTGTTAACCAATGTCATTAGAATCCTCCTGAGAAACGTATTCTCTTACAATCTGAATATATATAAACTGCGTTCACATTATATAAAATGGATTCAGTATTAGCACATGTCTTTTAACAGGAGTGGCTAAAGAATTTAGAAAAAATACTTGTATAAATTCATACTGTCAGAAGATCTACAACCAGGAAAAATGTATAATACTGATGAATTGGGGCTCAAATATAAATATCTACTTTCACGCATAATGGATTTCACTCAAGTCTGAGTACTGCACACCAAGAAGGAGGTAGTGTTTGAGTAATGCCTTCTGAAACTGATAATGACCACATACATAAAAATTAAATTCAATATTTTTCTTTATTTCAATCCTTTTCTTTATTTATTATGAAAAACAACTACATAGTTACTCTTGCTTTTGACAAACTCTCAAATCTGTAAGATTGTATTTTCTTTCTAGAGATATGAATATAGTTTCTGTTAAACACAATACACTTCATATACGTCAACATGCTTAAAGCTATGAACTACTGCGTATATGTTGTTATTATATATCACACATTACTATAAATTAAATATTATTATTATATATTATGTTATTATTATATTATGAATTACGGATTATATATTATTGGCTTATATTTTATACCAAATTTGTAAAATGCTGTACAATTATAACTTACAAGCTTGGTCTGGTATTGTTATTTAAAACTGTCAACACATTGAGTTGGACTATACACCTAAATTATCAAGAATTGAGAGTTGCCCTGTGATACCATACTAAAAGTCAGCAGCAGTCAAAATATTTTCAGAAAGTTAATGTAGTATTGTTGTGTCTAGCTTATCACATAACTCACTGAAGATATTTACTATTTTTTTGAAATCAATTCCTAATATTTTAAATGCAGATTAATTCCACTACAGATTATCCACAATAGCATTGAAGGGTATTAAATACAAACTGTAGATTTAAAATTCATTGACTATGATGTATTTACATATATTACTTTTTCAGAAAACTTTAGAATGCTCATTAGCTAAGAGAAACACAGTGATTAGAATCATAGAAACAAGTAGTGTGGTAATGACCCCCCTCCCTCCAAACAGCCTTCAATCCATACGGTACTGCCTTTGTGTATTATTAATGTTTTCTTAGTTTAGTGTGTAAATGAATGTTTTTACTCATTTTAGCTATAATAAGGGCAACATCAGAAAACAGAAGGGGGTGTTGTTAACTATTGAACAAAAATTTGAATTCATTGCTAAAATTTAAAAAGTTCCTAGTACAAAACCAATGTGTTTAGAATATGGCATAGGTGAAACAACAACCTGTGATATTCTTGAACAAAAATAAGCTCATTACATCTGTCTTCAGATAATTCCTTTCTGCATTGAAGAAAAGGAAGGCAATGAACCTTCATCATAAAAAGAACTTGACAAAGCAAAAGTGAATCTAGTGTTCTTGATAAATGAATCAAAGAAGAATCTGATTTTACTATCATTTGGCAAAACTATTCAGTTTTATATACCATTTGGGAGTCAATTAAACGTACAGCTGTTAGTAATCCACGGAAAAAATTATTCATAATTTTATTAATTCCACACATAATACAAGTGGTGTCAAAATTTCAATGGCTGAGTTCAGAGCATTGATCAATTTAGAAATTAGAAAAGAGAATGTAAATGAAGATGGTACAATCGAGTGGATGAACTGTGACAATGACGATTCAGGGTTTCGGTACTTGTCCAATACAAATTGGAAACAAAAAAAAAGACGAGGATGATACAGTACCATGCCCACAAATAAGCCGCAAAAGGTTATAATATGTTGATGGCCTGCTGGGATACCTATAAAGGCAAGATGACACACTGTTAGCGCACAAACTAGTTAGAAGGCTGTGACTGTGAATTTAAATATGTTTCTCAACAAAACAAAACAAAAGTATGTGACTTATTATTTCAAAAAATCAGAACAATAAATTTATACTCTAAATGAATTCTTTTTTTACATCTGTGATTTGAATGTTTTTAGTCTGAGATCTATTAGAGTATTTCCAAAAGAATAGTTTATTAATAACATTACTTTTATAAACAAACAACTTTTTAATTTGTGTAATGCTACAATTTTCATACTGTTATGACATTACAGAACAGTCTACGTGTTTGTCGAATGTGCCAGAAGAATCTTGCTCTACTGTGTGTGGCATACGTGACTGTCAACGCATCCGCGAGTTTTCTCGAAGGCGCTAGCCGTGCGGACTGTGTCAAGGCCATAGTTAATTACGTAGTTCACACAGGCGTTAAGACGCAATTAGGAATGTTCTGGTCTATGAGCGGAGGTATAAATACGGCGGCAGCAGCCTTAAGTGTCAGTATAGTGGCAATATATTTACAGTGCGGTTCGAGTTAGTATACAATCGATATTATCGGGTACGTTCAAGTGGTTATTAGTGAAGTGTTGCGTTTTATAATCAGGCGGGATAATTGTAATACAATTGTGTTTAATATTAGTGACATTTTATTGCGTGTGAACAATTTTTATTTGATTTGTGGTAGGAGACTGTGTTGTTAATTATGAACTGTTTAACTGTAAAAATTAAAGCTGGTGATAGTGACTTAATTGGTGTCTTGTACTTATTTTGTTTTCCACTGTACCTACGATGATCAAGTATACCGTCGTAACAATATTTTTAAGCCCCTATTAGAGGATTTAAAAAATAGCGAACAATAAATGTACATTAAAAACACACTGCTTACATGTTATAAAACATATTTCATGATCGTAATGTTTCAGAATAACCATAATATAATTCTTAATAGCAACACAATATAGTATTATATAAATTAAGCATAAACTTTAGACAATAATTTTTGTTTTGTTTAATTACATATTTTTTAATATTTTCCTACTGTTTGCATTACCTGCAAATTTTATTATCCATTAATCCCCAGACCACCCAGATAATCCATGAATTCCAGATAATCAGGAATTGACAGTATTTATTTTTGAAGTTGTAAATTGCATTTCTTTCAATTTATGATTTCTGTGTTTACATACTATAGTGAGTGTTTTAGTCTAGTATGACATCCACTACTCTAATTAACTTCAGCCACTTGGAATCATTTTTCTCTGTATACTTTTACTTTCAATGGTAGAGTATAGGCAAATATTCATAAAGCTCATGATATTAGTGGAGATAAAGAAAGCAATTTGTCTGCAAGTTTGGATGTTTAACTATTATTTACAAATGCACTGATACATGAAATTATCACTTCACCATGATACTGACCCAACATGGCAGTGACTGAAAAAATATGGTTTTGATGAACATTCTTTTTCATGTCAAATGTGATGTGTGCACAATTAAAGTTAATGCATTATCACATGTTAATGAGTACATTATACTGTAGTCTGAATTATAAAAACGTATGTTTTGGTAAAGGAGTATTAACATCAGCTACTTGCTACTGACACTTAGATGAGTAATAGATTGGTCTAACTTCAAGAAAGACAAAAGTTTTTTTTTACAAAAAACAGAATATGATCAGCTCAAATTATGGAAGTTTATCTCTGTTTTAAGTTTGTATCTACTTCTTTCAATATGATGACAAGAAAGCTGGAGAGAATATTATATTACACTGAGCATGTAAAACACCACATGATGTAAATGGACATTTGAATAGTGGATTTTATTTGTGATCCAACATAGACATGAAGTGTGAAGGAAAGTTACTACTTAAAATGGGAGAAACTTTAAAAAATTAACAGTTTGTTACAAAAGAACATAAATAAAAATATTTATTGTCCAAAATCTAGTGAAATCAACACCTTTGCACAAATTTCCTACAATTACTCTACAAATACTCGATTCAACACAAAATGCAGTTTTCCACATTTATATATTCAAAATGTAACACAAAAACCATTAAAATAATACTTTCAAACACTCATCATATTTTTCCCCAAATATTTGTATTTTCATTATTGTATAAGAAAATATCTGAATAATAAATTATGAACTAAATTGGTAACTTTAAATATTTAAAATATTTAATTTCATGCCAAAATTTACTCACTAATGCTACCATGTGATTAAACAAGAAAATTTATATTTAAACTTTCCCTTCAAAATTATACTGTAATTACTGACATGTCCTTCATTTTTAAAAATAAGCACTCTAACTTTTAGTTTTAATAAGCTTTTGATAAACATTTTTTCTTAACTAATAAATTTAATTGTATTTCATTGTATTTAATCATTGTAATTATTTTAAATAGACTCCTCTTAACACATTCGAGACGAGCTGCGGGCACTGCCCGCAGTACCGTAGAGTCCCATAAAGACGAAGTGCGGGCATAGCTCGCAGTCGCGTATCTAATTGCGAAATATACGTAATACGGCTCCCGCTCGCTGTTAGTCACAATGAAACGATAGCAGTATTAGTAGTTAACATTTTCAAATGTAGATGGCAGCAGCAATCAGAGTCTGAACACAACAGTAGCTTTTTTTTGTATGTTGTACACAACACACTGTACGTAACCAAGCCATATGGTCGGCGTGAGGAAAATGGCTTCCGCGAAAAACAGGGTAAGTTTAAAAATTAATATTTAATTTATTTTACAAGCTACTGACATAAAATTTGCACTAAATTAATGAGAATGCTTGGTTTTATAATATAATATAGCTTTATATATTTAAATATTATATGGTTTAGAAATATAAGCTTTTGAAAAAATGCAAAAAAGCCCAGTCTGTACGGTAAATGAATGCATTTTTCATATAGTCCTGAATGTGTTAAAAGGCAAAATTAAGTCAATATTAAAAAAGTCAATATATTAAATATATATTTAATTTTACATCAACTACTGCAAAACATAGAAAAGTATCATACATCCAATGATATTTCTCCTCTTTTGTCACTTTTTAGAACTTGCATCACATAATCCGCAACCATTTTTCGAACATCTGGTGATGAATTATCCAAGTATGGGATGATTAACTGCACAATATTTGGTGAATAGTTGAAGTATGGTTGATTTACTAGAAGTTCACACAGGCAACGAATTGATACTTCTCCTAGGCTTACTGATTGCTGAAAAATTGTTACAGGTTTAATACCAGTCATAAGTCTTTATGACTATACCAGTAAAAATAACATTCATTAATTGTATGTTTTTTTAAATACTATAATAGCCTCTACACAGCTACTACATGCTACCTAAGGTTCACACTTACCAGTATACACCGAACATCTGGTTTATTTTAGAAACATGTTTTCAGAATGTCAAAAGTCTGATTTAATTCAATCTTCCTTCTCTAAAAATCATTATAAATTATTTAATGTCAAAAATATCTTATCTGTGAGAATTGTTTTAGACATCCTGAGGATTATAAAATTCATTCTTAATTAATACACTTCACAACATTCATAAGATTCCTTTTTGAAGTTTTAGCATTTTCTGTGCTTCCATTTACCAGTTCTCAAAAGTTTCTTTTTGGTTGATATTATTTAAATAAAATCTAATACTTTCACTACTAGAATATTGTTTCATAGCTACTAATACAACCACCACATATAAAGTGAACAAGAATTTCAAATATACACGTTATATTGTTCCAGGAATTCTCATAACAGTACAGTCACTGAGCCGAAAAAAAAAAATAGAAATTGCAAATTAAGTGGCTTCTACGAGATATTTTGCATAGGGCTAGATAAAAAGGTAAGAAAGAATTTTAAAAAAAGTTTACAAAAATTCAGTCGTGGGTTTTCGAAAAAAGGGAGGGGGAAGGTACAAAAAATTCATTTTTCGTGATTATCTTAAACAATATTAAATTTATGAGAACAATACAAAATACCAAAAAGAAAGAGCATACAATTATGCATAAAAAAGGTTATTAACATTTTTTTGTCAGAGTGATACTTTTAGTAGAAAAATTAATTCAAAATTGGCCAAATTTTTCAAAAGGTGGGATTTTCACATAAAATACATGTTTATGTAATAGACATGCAATTTTTTCCAGGAATATAAGTTTAAAAACTCATTATTATTCATTTATGTATATATTATTATGTGTATTTTTACTGCATCATAATAAAAATGTTATTAAAAATGCACTTTATAAATATATTCAAAAATAGTTTTTCTTCCAATCATTGAAGATTTTGACAATAAAATAACTTTTAAAACACAGATAAAACAGAAGAATTTATAGTTAATAATAATTGCATAACATTAAATAAAGATCCCACAAACAAATATCAAACACAAATAACAAATATACTAAAAAATAGTATCCAAATCATAAATCCTAAAGACTCCTTTAAATATAAAATGGATAATCCTTGTGCACCAAAATTAAATTCTTTAATAAAATTTTACAAAATCAATAACCTATCAGACCTTTAATAAACGCTAGAACCGCACCAAATTATAAAATATCAAAATTACTAACACAAATCACACAACATAAAATTGAACTTCCAGCATAATACAATATAAAAATATCGGTATGGAGAACCATACATGACTTCCATGTTCTAAGATTTATATTTAAAATACTTTTCGAAATGAACTATTTCCATAGAAACTACTTCTTTCTTCACCCTTAACCACAGTACTGTGATCACTAACGTATACCACCTCACGATAGTGAACTCAATTTTCACTGATGATGGCAGTCGATAGCACTGCTGAAACGTCTGGTTTTGCAGAAAACACTGGATCAAGCCCAAACAGCCCAGGAAGGAATTTTAACAACAAACTACTTCTTTGTTGCCAATAACGTAATACACATGACATATAAATAAAAATTATCCCCACCCCCTTCAACTATCATTTTCATTTGTAGAAAATTACCCCCACCCCGTTCAACTAGCCTCTTCATTTATAGATATTTCATCTACGTTTCTACAGTGGATTATTATGATCTTCTTATCAGGATACTTTATTTATCAAAATTAAGTACTTTACTCTTGCTAAAACATAAAATGTTACAGGTAAACTACCCTTTACCCGTAACCGATCTTCACCAAAATCAATAGGCCTTGAGTTTTCTACAATTCAGGAACGTACACAAAAAATATTTGATTGTTTGAATGTGCGGCAGTTATCGTTCGGCATAGAACAATATCGGTATGGAGAACCATACATGACTTCCATGTTCTAAGATTTATATTTAAAATCATATTTTAAATCTAATTTTATTGAAATGAAATATTACCATAGAAACTACGTCTTTCTACTTATTGCTTCAGCATTAACCACAGTACTGTGGTCACTAACGTATACCACCTCACGTTTTCGCACTTGATTTTTACTGATGATGGCAGTCGATGGCACTGCCGAAAAGTTTTGTTTTACAGAAAACATTGGACTACGGCTAAACAGCCCGGGAAGCAATTTTAACAAAAAACTACTTCTTTGTTGCCGATAACGTAGTACACGTATAAAAAATTCTCCCCTCCACCTTCAACTATAATTTTTAATAATAGAAAATTACCCCCACCCCGTTCACCTAACCTCTTCATTTATAGATATTTCATCTACGTTTCTACAGTGGATTATTATGAGCTTCTTATCAGGATACTTTATTTATAAAAATTAAGTACTTTACTGTTGTTAAATCATAAAATGTTTCAGGTGAACTACCCCTTTCTCTTAACCGATCTTCTCCAAAATCAATAGACCTTCATCCTCTACAATTCAGGGATGCATGCAAAAAAATATTTGATTCTGTTTGAATGTGCAGCAGTTATCGTTCGTCATGGAAACATTTCTCTTCTTACAACTTAAAATGTTGCAGGTAAACTACCCCTTTCCCTTAACCAATCTTCGCCAAAATCAACAGACCTTGAGCTCTCTACAACTCAGGCAAGTGTGCAAAAAATTATTTGATTCTCTTTGAATTTTCGGCAGTTATCGTTCGTAATAAAAAAAATTACCCTTTTTAAAACATAAAACTTTGGTGATAAACTACCCCTTTCCCTTAACCGATCTTCAACAAAATCAACAGACCTTGAGCTCTCTTTAGTTCAAAAAGGTATGCAAAAACGTAGTTCATTCTGATTGAATTTATGACAGTTATCGTTCGTCATATAAAAAAATAACCCTTGTTAAAACATAAAATGTTGCAGGTAAACTACCCCTTTCCCTTAACCGATCTTCACCAACACCAATAGGTATTGAGATCTCTACAATACAGGGCTGTATGCAAAACATCATTTGATTCTGTTTTAATTTGCGGCTGTTATCGTTTGCCATAGAAAAATATCGGTATGGAGAACCATACATGACTTCCATATTCTAAGATTTATATTTAAAATCATGTTCGAAATGAAATATTACCATAAAAACTACTTCTTTCTACTTACTGCTTCAGCCTTAACCACAGTACTGTGGCACTAACGTATACCACCTCACATTATCGCACTCGATTTTCAATGGCATTGCCGAAACGTCTGGTTTTGTAGAAAACATTGGACTACGGCCAAATATCCCGGGAAGGAATTTTAACAAAAACTACTTCTTTGTTGCCGATAACGTTGTACACATATATATATATAAAATATATGCATAAAATTAATGGCTTGTATAAGTTAATGATTGATCTCCATTAAGTAGTGCTCAAGTTTCCAAAGTTTTAATATTATGATGTCCGTAATTAAAACATCAGAGCAGGTTTAGTGTGTATGAGGGTACACCGTGGACAAAAATTTTCAACATTTCCTATTGAGCGTTGCTTAGAGTAAAGCTGCGAATCTACAGTGTACGTTTCACAGAACAAACACATGGAAAAGAAGGAGCGCTCCGAAGTCACTCATGGACCCTCAGCATCTTGCAGAGGGTTCATTCCCTAAAGACGAAAAGTCTGTCTATGAATCGTTCCTCTGTAAACACATGCAGTTACACTGCCTAGCGATCCACAGGAAGCAAATTGATGTCCATTTTTTAGGCTTGCACGCGTTATGTTGGTGTGGGTTTCGGCACTTTCCATTTAAAAAGCGTGCAAATGTAAGAAAATAAACACGAATGAGGCCAGAAATAACACGAATTTTGTGTGTGTGCGTCTTCCCTGTCTTTTTATTGCGGTAGTCATAATAATAAAATGGAAACGTAAACATTACATAACTGAGATATGCTTGCCTGCCACGAACGATATATTTTCTCTCATACATGATTTACATTAAAATGAAAAAATTATAATTTTATTGCCTGGCAACAAAATTATTTTATTTTTAACAATTACCATTGTTTGAAAAAGTTTAAATGAATTTTCAAGTACTTTACTGTTGTTAAAACGTAAAAGGTTGCAGGTAAACTACCACTTCCCCTTAACCGATCTTCACCAAAATCAAAAGGCCTTCAGCTCTCTACAATTCAGGGACATATGCAAAAAATTATTTGATTCTGTTTGAATATGCGGCAGTTATCGTTCGTCATAGAAAAAATTACCCTTGTTAAAACATAAAATGTTGCAGGTAAACTACCCCTTTCCCTTAACCGATCTTCACCAAAAACAATAGGTCTTGAGAACTCTACAAATCAGAGCTGTATGCAAAAAATTATTTGATTCTGTTTGAATTTGCGGCTGTTACCATTTGCCATAGAAAATACCCTTGTTAAAACATAAAACGTTGCAGGTAAACTACCCCTTTCCCTTAACCGATCTTCACCAAAAGCAATAGGTCTTGAGAACTCTACAATTTAGGGCTGTATGCGAAACATTATTTGATTCTGTTTGAATTTGCGGCTGTTATCGTTTGCCAAAAAAAAATTACCCTTGATAAAAAAAACCGTTGCAGGTAAACTACCCCTTTCCCTCAACCGATCTTCACCAAAAACAATAGGTCGTGAGTACTCTACAAATCAGGGTTGTACACAAAATATTATTTGATTCTGTTTGAATTTGCGGCAGTTATCGTTTGCCATAGAAAAAAAATCTACAGACAGACGCACAGACAGACAGACAGACACTTTTCAAAAAACGACTTTTACTTCCATATTCCTTAAGGAAATGGAAGTATGGTGATGGCAAAAAAAATCGTGTTCGAGATTACTGAAGATTCTGATTGTACTACACTCAAAACACGAAAAAAAGACTTTTTTTAAAAAGTGTCTGTGTCTTGAGAATTCTACAAATCAGTGCTGTATGCAAAAACGTATCTGATTCTGTTTGAATTTGCGGCTCTTATCGTTTGCCATAGAAAATACCCTTTTCAAACATAAAACGTTGCCGGTAAACTACCCCTTCCCCTTAACCAATCTTCACCAAAAACAATAGGTCTTGAGAACTCTATAATTCAGGGCAGTATGCAAAAAATTATTTGATTATGTTTGAATTTACGGCTGTTATCGTTTGCCATAGAAAATACCCTTGTTAAAACATAAAATGTTGCAGGTAAACTACCCCTTTCCCTTAACCGATCTTTACCAAAATCAATAGGTCTTGAGAACTCTACAATTCAGGACTGTATGCAAAATATTATTTGATTGTGTTTGAATTTGCGGCTGTTATTGTTTGCCATAGAAACAAATTACCCTTGATTTAAAAAAAAACGTTGCAGGTAAACTACCCTTTTCCCTTAACCGATCTTCACCAAAAACAATAGGTCTTGAATACTCTACAAATCAGGGCTGTATGCAAAAAATTATTTGATTCTGTTTGAATTTGCGGCTGTTATCGTTTGCCATAGAAAAAAAATCTACAGACAGACAGACAGACACACAGACATTTTTCGAAAAACGACTTTTTTTCATGTTTTGAGTGTAGTACAATCAGAATCTGCAATAATCTCGAACACGATTTTTTTCGCCATCACCATACTTTCATTTCCTTATGGAACATGGAAGTAAAATAGTATCGAACTCACGGAACATTCAATATCGAACTGTGTTAATTCAATATATGTATGGCGCATGTACCAGCTGTCCTCGCTCTCCTTAAAATTCTTCAACTTTCAGGGTCTGTTCTTTTTATGCCCATGCACGGATATAAATTCTCACTATGTAGAAGAGAAACCTCAAATATTGTAGTTTTACGTACAATAGTTACATATTAATACTTTTTTTTTAGTTTTTAACTATTAATATTAACACGCGCAATGGACATATTTTTATATTTATTAATAAAAGTTACATTTATTTAAATTTAACTAAATGTTAACAATTCTTTACACCGCAGTCTTATAGAAGACACTTTGACCAATACGTGTTCATAATTTTGTTAAAAAATATTTATTTTGAAAATTTCTGTAGAAATTTAAAGTTAAGAATATGATGTATACTTGTGAACTCAAAAAAATGATAAATTTTAAAAATCGCTCATTTTGTGCCAATAAATCAATACAGTAGAACTTGGCTAATTCGAAGCTGAAGGGACCAGTAAAAAATTCGAATTATCCAAAAATTCGAATTAGGAAAACTTTTAATAACGGTAGAAAAATCAAATCAAAAACCGAAATTCAGTAAAGCAATATGTTATTTTATTAAACAATTTCCTTATACATATGTATTACAAACGTATAAACATGTTTCAGTACAATATAGCATTTACAGTTTTTTTAAAAAAGCTAGAAACTTTTGATTGCATTTTGCAGTTAATACACTGAGTTGTAGTAAACTCTTCAAGTTTATTAAGTGCTTGGAAAATAGCGTCACTTACGTTCTGCTGTCCTTCAACAAACCGTCTCAAGTCTTGAATGTAATTTGATGCCTGTGAAGCCGTTGGAATCGGTATCTCTGGAAGTTCTAGCTGGTCCCCTTCTTCATCTGAAGATGTACCATCATTTCTTTTGTTCATAACATCAGCCACGACCTCCGCATCTGTCTGTTCACCACACACCGCCAAGTCTTCATTCATGTTTACAAACTCTTCGTAACGAATGCCTGCGTCATGTCCAACATCTTCCCAGTTATCCGTAGTGGGTACGACTTCTCTAGCAGCTTTATTCTCCTCTTCACCTTCAATGTGGCAGAAACCACCTTTACGAAAACAATTAGCAATTGTTTTTTGCGTAACTTGGTTCCAAGCACTGTTGCACATGCGGGCAGCTTGAAGGATGTTAATCTTGATATTTTCATGCTCATCTAAATAAGCACCTGACAGAATGTTTTGGACCACAAGCCGTCTGTAAAAATGCTTAAAATTTTTTATTACACCTTGGTCCATAGGTTGAACTACTCAAGTCATGTTTGGAGGGAAAAACACAACCTTTACATTTTCCATCACAGGAATAGTGTTGTGCGCTGTACAGTTGTCAATACACAAGACGATTCTTCTGTTTTGATTCCGAAATTTCCTGTTGATTTTCAAAAGCCATCTTTCGAAAATTTCACCTGGCATCCAAGCTTTATTGTTTGATTCATGTTCAACTGGTTTCGTTTTTACATTTTTGAAACAACGTGGGTTGGCTGACTTCCCTATCATTAGCAAAGGCAGTTTTTCCGAGCCATCCATGTTTGCTCCGATTAAAAGTGTTATGCGCTCCTTGCTGTGTTTGCCGCCACTACAACTTTCTCCTTTAAAAGCAAGTGTTTTGTCGGGGGTGCATTTGAAGAATAATCCCGTCTCGTCTACGTTAAAAATGTCTTTAGCGTCTCTATCAGAAATCATTTGCAACAAATCGTCTTTCCATGAATTTGCAGCTTCAACGTCAACAGATCCACTTTCCCCACAAACAGTTTTGAAAGACATGCCATTCCTTTCTTTAAAACCATCGAGCCAACAAGTGCTGGCCTTAAAATCATTTTTCCCTAAGCTAGATGCGAATTCCTCAGCTTTGGCTCTGACGAGGGGCCCACTGACTGGAATTTTTTTGTCCCTTGCTTACTTAAACCACTTCACTACACATTCATCCACGTCGGGATTTTCTGGTCCTCGCGCTCTTTTCCTATCTTTGTCGCTGGCTTTACACACACTATTCAAAATCTTCTCTTTATTTTTTAGATACGTTGACAGCGTATTTGGCGGTATCCCGAATTCCTTGGCAATTTCAGATTTCTTTTTTTGTCCCTTTTCCAATTCCCGTATAACGGCAACTTTTTCAGCAAATGTCAATGATTTGTATTGGGTCCGTATTGGTTTTGAAAGGGCTATGATGAACACACAACACAATAAAACTGCACAATAAGCGTCACTAAAACAAACCAGTCTGTATATACAGTACTGTATAAAGAAAGGAACGGTCTCTCACTACAGGACACAGCTCGCACAGTAGAAACTCAAAAAGACTTAACACTTCCACGAATGCAGGCAGACTGAACTGAAAGCAACAGTGAGGGTGGCTGACTGACAAGGCGTGGAACAAGGGACAATGGCGAACGGTACCGTTACACGAGCCAGTCATGTGTCATTGCCAGATACTGACGGCAATTCCACGAATTTGACACAAAGGACAAGCGTCTGTTCATAAAGGGCGATGCCTGCTTGTCTGTTTCCAGTCGTGTCTCTATTGTTACGTGGTCTAGCCCATACTGTAGGCGATTTTTTGTAGTTAGAGCAAAATTTTTATTTCGAATTAACCAAAAAAAGTTCGAATTACAGACGATGTTTTTGCATGGTTTTACATAGGATATTCAAGGGACCACGGTAAAAGTTCGAATTATCCACGAATTCGAATATGCACGTTCGAATTAGCCAAGTTCTACTGTACTAATTTTTATTATTTTTTTTATTATATGTAAAGTTCATATTGTGAAGTTTTTTTTTAATGTAAATACACTTGTAATAAATTGTTAATATGTTTATGCATTAGTTGAAAAAAATAAAAAACAAAAAAATTATTACTTTATTTTAAGTATTTATTAATACTTTATTTTCTTTTCATTTTATGTAAAAGTACAAACATTTAGCTTTAAAATGCTTTTTGATTTTGTCTCTATGACTATTATAACGGATTTTATTAAAATTTGTATGTTGCAATGTCAGAACCGCTCAGACTCCGACAATCAATATTTTTCTAATATTTCAATTCCATTTTTCTCACAAAGTATTGGTCTGACATAAAACATGATAAACAGCTTTTTTGTAGAAAATGTAATGCTCTTTAATTTTTGTAATTTGTCTTTTTTTGTAAATTTTTTTTATTTTTTAAGATAATCACGAAAAATTAATTTTTTGTACCTTCCCCCTCCCTTTTTTCGAAAACCCGCGACTGAATTTTTGTAAACTTTTTTTTTTTTAATTGTTTCTCACCCTTTTATCTAGCCTTATGCAAAAAATCTCATAGAACCCACTTAATTTGAAATTTTTTCCTTCAGTGACTGTACTATAATTGCACTGAATTTTAGAGAATTTTCCTCAATTTTATCTTCAGTCTATACATTCATACTGGTATCTCATTTCATTTACATAGTTCTGAATGTTTACATCTAAGAAGAATTTAAAAAAAATAGTTTCTCTGAATTATAATATAAATTTGTTAATTTTTGCTACAGGTAATTTACAAGTTTTAAACGTCTAAAATGATAAACACAATTCAAATATTTTTATAAATCTTGCCATGATATTGGGTAATTAAATTTTGTCTTGGAACCGAGTATCAAATTATTATTTAACATTAGAAATATTATAAAAATAATGAAAAAGTCATTTGTAAAGAGTATGGACAATAATGCTCAAAAAAAGAATGCTAGATATGGAGACAACTATATATGCAGCATGTCACTGGAGGTATATAAATAAAAAAACTGGATCAACCTTATCAGTCCACCCAAACAAAAAATCAGAAGTTCAAGTTTATGTTGGTTTACAGATATCTCAAAAAACATCTGTCCCTAATGTGAACATAAAAAGGTGAAGCTGTACTTCCAAATGACTCAAAAGCTGCCTAAAATCTGACAAAATTGCTGAAGCCATATAGCAAAAGAACAAAAACAAAACTGTTAGTGGCTTTACAGAAGCTAAGGATCACGACATTTTTATTCTACAGCACTAGTTCACAAGATAATATTGAACCAGATGGCAAATAAAAAAAAGCCTGGGTTACAAGAGAATCTTAATGAATGATGCCCCATAAATTTTTGTTTCAGAAGTTGCAAAATTTGATGTAAGAAATCTTAAATTTAAAAATCTATTATTGCAACAATGCAACTAGCTATTCTGTTTGGTCAAATGTGCATCATCATCTAAAGGCCATGCCTTGTCGAGTTAGCCATGTCTCTCTCTCTCTCTATCACCATCACTGTCCTCTTTAAATTGCAGTATGATAGGAAGTTCATCTCCTTTCCCATGACTTTGAAGATGCTGCTCTTAGTCATCCTCTTGGTTTCCCCCCAACACCTTTCCTTCAAAAATGTTACTTAAGAATTGAGTAACACTGACCCACATTATACATAGGTCAGCTTAAAGAGAAACAGACTGAAGTTTATAACACTTGTTGTAAACAAGAAGCTACAAATGTAATGATCAACTGACCATGGTGATAAGCACAGAATGTTACAACCATGCTGAGTTGATCACTATGTTGTATGCAGTATGTCATCGTGACGTCATGTGATCAACTCAGCATAAATCATCAATTCAGACCACTACATGCACCAAAGATGACACACACTTTGGACACCAATTGAGAATTGAGGTCACCAAGAAAGAAATCGTTAAAAAAATCCTCAGAATGATAAAGTGTGTAAAATAACTACGGATGTAAGGCATATCAACTGAATGACCTCACAATATTCAGTTCAAATAAATTAAATATAAAAAAGCTGGGTGCTGCAACTACTGTCAACATTTCAATTTGTGATGTACACGATGGGCATGCAAAAGGACGATGCAGTGCTTAGAGAGGATTCACAGCAATTCACAGAACGTTTGCACAATTCCTGGTAATGGATGAAACTTGGATCCACCAATACTTGAGTGTAGCACTAAAAGTAATGAAAAACATTGTTGAAAGTGTCCTGAAAAAGGCCAAAACCATTCTGATCAGCTGAGAAGGTGTTGGCTATTGAGGGTTTTTTTTTTTTGATTCCCAAGCAATAATCCTAACTGACTACTTGGAAGTGAGTAAAACATGACCTATCAAGAACCTTTTATGCAGCATCACTGCTCAATTTGAAAGATGCATTGAAGGAAAGATGGCCAAGATTGTAGAACAAAAAAGTGCTTTTCACTTTGGGCAATACATTGTCCCAGAAATTGACTACTGCAATAACAAAATTACATGACTTGTTTTTAAAGCAACTCCTCATTCACTATATTCTCTAGACTTAAACTTTGTCACTTCTTCCTGCTCCCAAACTTAAAACTTTGGCTCAGTAGGAAGAAATTTTGTCAAATTATGATTTCATTAACATCATCCATAACTATTTGGCACACTTTGAGAAAACTTACTTTTCTGACAGGAAGAAAAACTAGAAAGTATTTGTGGGTTCAAGTGCTTACTACAAGTGCTTACCCACAAATGAAGACCCAGTGTTAAAAAATACAATCTATTATTCTCCAAAAAATATTTGATTTGCTTTTGCATTTTTTACCAAACTTTCCAAACAACCACTAATCTATGTGCGCATGCACGCACACATGCACACACACCTTTAAAACTATTTAACTAACTATTTATCACTCTAATTATAAAATTCACCTCAGTTCTCTGTCGGGTGTCTCCCTTCTTCTTGTACAAAATTGATGCATATTTCTCTAATCTTGTTAGAAATATTCTATATCCTTTTAACAAGCTTTTTTCAAAATTCTGTAGTATCCGTGTGTCTTTTTTCACTAAAACAAAGAGCAGATAATTAAAACAAACTGTTCTTAACAAATTATTTGTCAAACATAATCTGCAATATATTAAATACGGCACTCTTTGTTATACACCATTTTATACATGATATATAACATTTATTCTCCATATAATATATATTACCTGCTTGTGTTATAATCCATTATCACAGCAGTTTTACAAAGTACAACTATTCCTTAATCAGTCTTTAAAATAGTTTCTATTTTAAAAACAATCGATATTACATATTTATATTTATTATAAAACATAACAATGCTTACATTTTACTGTTGGATCATCTTGGTGTTTGATTTGGTAACCAGGCACAATATCTTTGAAAACTTCTGTCAAAGAGACAATTATCAGTTTTCTCACTGTAAACTGAAGTTCAGGCTGGCAATTCTTCATCAAATCAAGCAACACAGAAATATTTTTTATCTAAAAACAATTATAACAAAAATTAATATTACTTCTATTATCACCATTACAATAACATCCCCAGCACTACTGTAGCCCCACTATTCAAGAAACAATTGATGAACATACTTTAACTTGAGGATCCTCCAATAAACTGCTGGCCAGAACACCTATTTGAAGTTTATACTGAGAAAGTGATTGTTCCCGTAATGCCATAACTTCTGCAGTAGTCACGGGACGAGAGAAGCTATCTTTTTCCATTTCTTCTATTTGAAATTCATCATTGCTAGACTTATCATCTTCTACCTGCTCATTTTCATCATCTGTACCTGCTTCTTCTTCTTCTTCTTCTTCTTCAACTAAATAAGGACATTGTTTGATATTACATTCCTTAAATAATTTGGTAACAACATGTTAGCATTATGCTAACAACAAATAACCACATATTCAAATATAATAATTCATTTGAATTCATCATCTCTCAGAATATGTTTTTTGGTTGTCTAATTTAATTATCTACATAAAACAACAATAACTATATATCCTACGCTACAAAAATCTGCATTTTCTTACTTTAATACACAACAAAATCTTGATTATCTACAGGCAAGTAACCTGTTTTGCATATTATCTACAATAGATAAAAAGCATTCAAACATTTCGAGCAAAATTTATTAAAAATCATAACAATTTATAAGACAAAGTAAAGCTATCAGATGATCAAACAAAATGCTCTTAAAATTTTACATAAAATTATTAATCAGGCCCCAACATTTGATACATTTGATGGAAGTACAGGCAGGATGATTTATGTTGAACACTTAAACAAATAGTCCAAAGAATAGAAAGGCCGATCACTTGTTCTCACTCTTGAAGAGATTCCATGAGCTGTTATATGAAGTACCACCTACAGGCAGAATGCATATGGTGAAATAATAAAAGCTCTGGAACAGCAGGGACCAGCATCTGCATGACATTTACCATATTCAATTGGAAGTACGATGTCAGTGGACTGATGAGAAAGTCTCCAGGAATTTGAAACATGTATAGGCCATTTCATTAGACTGGCATTTCTTGAAGTGCCAAAGGGCTTTTGAACGAGTTTGCCTTACATATATTTACTGATGGTGTGAGAGACCATAAATTCAACAAATGTTAAAAGTGGCACAGCATCAAAAGAGCACAGCCTCTCTTCCTCTTTCTCTCCAGTTTGAAGCTGCCAAGTTGGTATCCACAAACATTAATGAAGCTGAGTCATTAAATTAAGGTCAGAAGCTTCCAGTAATACACTATTGTTATAACTGGCAGAGCAAAGAAATGAATGGTTTAAGAGCTTAAAAGCTCAATACCGTTACAAATATATCTAGCACCATGGGAAAAGACATGAGGCTATAAATGCATGAAATGTGACCATCTTCAAGTTGCTCATTAGGATACTAAAAGACAGAGAAATAAGTAAAGCTAAAGACGACTAGAGAAGTAAAGCTCCTGAATAGTCCATAGTCCCTGTGTTTCTGAATATCACTGGAAACTTTATTATTAAAGGCTCTGTAAAAGAGAAATCAACAGTATTTGTAGGTGACATGTGCCTGTATTTGTGGGCCCTCACATAGTGATCCACTATCAACCTCAATTGTGTTCTTTAACCCTATGTACTGTAACTAGAAGTCTTGTCAAAGTGTTGAGAAAGGCTAACATAAACTTATGCATGAGTCTTCTCAAGTTTAGCCACCAAGTATGTGTTGCAGATGAAGACATAATGGTTCTTGGCACAGAGACTACAAATTTCTAGGGGTTGATAATGGAGTTCAGGGATAAGGTCCGGAGGTTGGCCAAAAGATACAATTTTGCATGGCAGAAATGGTAGGGGCAGCCAACCATTTGATTAAGTGGATGACGGTGATTAAAGAAGGAGTCAACAGGTGCACAGAAACAAAACATTTGGTGTTGTAATGTTGTATGCAAAAACACGAGAACAGGATGACAAACTTGTACCAACTTGTGTGATAAAAGAAAAGGTGACTGAACTGAACAATGAACAATGGTCATCACAGAGAGGCTTGTGCTTCTTCTTGAGTTGGAAGAACCATCTATGGATGAGGCTTTCAAAGAGGAAGAATTCGTGCAATTACAAAAACGTAATAGCAGAATGCAAAACAGTCAACCCTGTAATCCTTTGTATAAGCCACTAAATGCACTGGTGGAAAGTGATTCTACTTATGTTTCTGATGTAACTGACCAACTCTATCAATGATAAAAAATTGTGTAGCCTATATTCATGAACAAAAATGTGTAAGAAGTCTACTTTAGGTCTATATCAAAATCCACTGATAATTATTACACCACTATATGTATTTTAATATCAAAAAATTAAATACTTCATATAAAACAATTGTGAATTTTAAGTGACATAATATTAAGTGAAAACTTACTGTACTCTGAATACCACTAAAGCACTTTTATTTATGAATGCCTCTCTCTATTCCATATCAGACTGTGTCTGGGCTTGGAGGTTTATTAAAAAATTACAACTAACTTTGAACAAGTTCCAATTTGGCTTGGAACTTGACTTTATTTATTTTTGCTGTCCTTATATGTGCACTTGTCTTTATTGTCACTTGCCTTTACTTGTTACACTGTAACGAAGAAATAGTGTTATGATTCATAATATGTCTCCTATATTTTATATCTTTGAATCACAAACTTACGAACAATAGCTACAGCAGTTTTAGTGCAGCAATTTAAAGTATACTATATATTTTAATATACTGGAACTACAATTCAACTTAATATTGACTGATTAGAAAAATTCAGAACAGTAAAACCTTATATTTTACTACCTGAACTGAAAACATATGCCACTGTAAGCGATAATGGCAACCTGATGATGCTTGATGCTTAGCACTGATGTGATGTATAAATGATACACCAACTTCATATTTGCAATGAAAACTTACTGTCTTCTTCTACTGTCCTTTTTTCAAATCCAAAAGCAGTTTTAATAGGTAAGAGATGCCTGGTTCGTTTATTTGATGTAGAAGCAGGTAGGATCTCTTTTTCATACATATTTTCAATATTATCTGACTCATCATCTTCATGTTTTCTTTTTGTTTTGTTACCTCTTTGTCTGAAAGAGTAGCAAAGATAGTGAATTACATTTTTACGATATGTATAACAACTTTAATCTTTAAATGAACTACTCATTTCTTTATATTGTTACAAAAAAAAAGAATATATGTATAATGTCATTTGTCAATAACTAGATTAACCTAGGTTTTATTAAATCTAAACTAGTTAAATTTGTTGATTTTGTTAAACTAGGTAAGCATAACTAGATTTTGTTTAAAAATAAAGTGGGTACGAAAAGATGAACTTGACTGTTGGCTTACTATCAAAGATTTTTAATACCTAAATATATACTGACTCTGTTTGCAATTTAACAACCACATCACAAAATAAATAAATCAATACTACCCTACTGAAAATGGAAAGCAACATTAAATAGCAGAGACTTTGTTAAAAACTGAAGCTAAATTCCCCAATTGTGATATTTAACAAAATATGATTTTCTTGCTTATTTTTATAGTCTGGTTTTTATATTACAATTTTTGATGTTTTCTTAGCAAATGTATTTACACACACACACACACACACACACACACACACACACACACACACACACACACACAATGGTGAGTTACGTGACAAAATACACTTTCCAACTTATACAGATGAAAGGTTTTGTGAGATTTGGTCATTGACTACGCACAATTTTGAAATATCTGTGTTGACATATTAACAAAATGTACAGTTATCATCAGGACCTACGTGCAAGCAATACAGAATACACACAAGCATTCATATAAAAGCGCTTGTTACAGATGCATAGGCCCACTAATTAATTCTGTATTGCCTGTACACAGGTCCAGAAGACAATAAATTTTTTCACAGTATCATCACAAATGTATTAAAATAGTGACTAATGACCAAACCTCACAAAACCTTTCATTATTAATTTAGTCACAACAAAACTAAGGCTAGGTGGCCACCAGATGCGGAGTGAAGCAGAGCGGAGCGTAGTTGAGCACAGTGGAGTTGAGCTGAGTCACTTAGGGGGCGGCAATAGAAACCAGAATGTAGTTGAGTTGTGTTTATAACCTCGGCGATGTCAGACGTGCTAAATTTCAAACTGCGGTGAATTTCACACTCTTTTTAATGATTTGACTGCTGATCAATTTAAAAATTATTTCAGAATGTCACGTGACCAGTTTAACAAACTTCTCGATATTATTCATAATGATATAATAGCATGTGATACGAATTATCGGAAGGCGATAGGACCAAAAGAGAAGTTAGCAATTTGTTTAAGGTAATTTTTATTTATATATTAATTACAACAATTTAAATTTACAGAAATCAATTACTAAATTACAAAAATTGTTGAACAAGAATCATTGTCCTACAGTTGTCAGTGGGAAGGTGGTGTGGTGGGGGAAGCGGAGTCAGCTTCCAAACGGACCTCGGCCTAGGCAAAGCTGAGCGGAGTTGACCCGAGCGACGTCGCTTTGGCAGAATGCACCGAACTCCTCTCAGCTCCGCTTTCGATGGCCACCCTTTCATTGAACAACACTGTTTCGATTTTACAAGCTCAGTCCACTCCGCTCCGCTCGGCTTCTGGTGGCCACCCGGCCTAAGGGTAGCTCCTAGTCTCAAGCAACTGTGTGCCCCTAGAATGGCCCATCCTGCACACATATGCACACACAAGCATGCGTGCACATGCGTGTGTGTGTGTGTGTGTGTGTGTGTGTATGTGTATGTGTGCATGCATACATTATCTCATATGGTGTACCTTGATCACAAATACTGTTGACAGCTTTTTTTATGCTTCTGTACACAGTATACATAGTTCTCTGTTATTCTGAAAACGTTAGCTGCAAGATGATTATTTGCCAACAATACATAAAATTAAAATATCTACTTTTTTAGTAAGTCGTAAACCAAAACAGAACATTATAACAAATCTACCTCACATAATCAGACCTTTGGCTAGCAGAAAAGTGTGTAATGAAGAAAAACCTGATGAGCTTAAAATTGTTTTACATTTTAATTAAAGTAATTTGAACACAAATTATCATTTCCTAGTTTACGTCTACTATTTCAACATTCACTACAACTTACAGGAATAATAATGACATATAAAATACAAGTAAGGACATACATAATAGGCTATATTATTACAGTACTTTTTTAATATTCAGTTCCTCAATTTAATGATATGGTTGACATCCTACGAAGCAAAGAAAAGGCTTCTGAACATTTCTTAAATATGAGGTGTGTTTTTAAACGAAATTTATTTTGAATTAATAAGATTTGAAAGTAAAACTAAACTAAGCACACACAGCATCTTAATATGACCCAGTAGCTAAGTATAAACCATTCTGTCATAATCAGATTTTATGTTTGGTTGCATGTATAGTGTAATTTACAGCAATTACGACAATAAGTATCTCACAGTGAGAAGTTACATATTAATTACTAAATAATATTTAATAAAAAACACATTTCTACATTTCTTACCTCGTCTTGGGTTCCAGGGTCTTCACGTGAACTCGTGACCTATAAGTGATTTAGGGTTTTACTGTGTAATGATTACTCTCATTTACTGTTAACTAACTCAACTTTTATTGAACATGTCGTTTAATATTCTCTTTTTATACATCAAATAATGATATAACTTCCTTTTTATATAGTACTCAGAGTTCGAATCCGACAGATTTTAATATTGAGGCCTACAACCCATTTACCAAAGATACACAAAATTTAGGATTCTTTTTTATTATGTTATACTTAAATTAAATAATTAATTAAATTTTAGAAAGGCAACCCAGCATTTGCTTACACACACACTTTCATACCTTTTATGTTTAAAGCGCTTTTGATTTTTAAATTTTCATAATTAATTTTGAATTACACTGTTACTTAACTGACGTTGTTCCTACCGACCACGTGTTGCACTTGGTGTATTTTTAGTCACTTGTTTGTCTGAATTGCGTTATCCCGGTTTAATTTTGATACCACTGAAGATTAATAGATGTCCCACAGTTTTAGACCACTTTAAATTTCGAGTTTAAATCACATTTTGATACTTTTAATAAATTTTTCGGCTCGCGAGCCTGTACATTGAATCGGCTGGTTCCGAAGTTATATGACGACAGACCTTTTTCAAGATGGCCAAACGTGCTCCTTCAGTGTGGCTACTTGCTCCTGATAGGCTGAGCGGGCGTCACGTGATATCTCCTTGAGAGCGAGTTTCTTACCATAAGCTTACGCTCCGAGGCTTGCAAAAAAGTTCATGACAATTCATCTGTTCGCACGGGCAGACGCGCATGCTTTCACATTCCAAAGCACCTGGAATTGTCGCATGTTGAGGGGCGGACAGAACAACTGGGTGTTCCACAAGTGAACGCTGATTGTTAAAACCGAGGCCCCGTATGGGTAACCCACTTTTTTACCATTGAATACCAACAAAAACCCCTTAATTCGGTACCGTTACAATATCCCCCCCCCCAATGTGAGGTTTTCTGCCAAAACAGAAAAACTCTCATTGCTAAAAACCTAAGAGGACCAGCGAGGATATGGTGCCAACAACCCCCTTTAATTCTTTAATAAATCATGGGTACTCTATCCCCCCTAGTTCGGCGGCTATGGCTGTACCTGAATGATTCTACTGGACTTCTCTGTTCGAGATCCCAACACCGTAAAATCAGACAGGCACTCACCACAGTATCACCTAACCTTGTAACATTTCAGATAAAATTCAATAACTGGCCTTATACCAAACCAAATCCTCGACCGATATATCTCCCCTTATATATAATAATATTTATATACATATCTCCCCTTATAATCCCACTGGATTGCATTTAGCAACGTACTGGGCGCGTACACATGTGCCTTACTATCTTAAACATAACACCTTGACTCACACAAACATTACTTATTCTACAAAATCCTAACCTCAAAACAAGTATAATCATTTTAAATTAACATGAACATTTCATCTTTACATATAAATACAATTCCCTTACTTTACTCAACTTTTATTTGTTTGTCTGGCAAGATCATTTCAAAATGAAAATAAATTATTTAAATTTCATTCATGTAGTGAAATAAATCTAAGTTCATGATCCAAATTCACCTTTTACATTACTTTACATCATCTCTCTTAATTAATCATTTTAACTTCATTATTTATTCATATACTTTGTCATTTCTTCCATGACCGTTACATCAAACTTTCAAATTTACTCTCAAAATTCAAAAATCTTTTAAATGAATTTCATTTTCCTTATAAATCCTCATAATTGTATGCTAACAATTATTGTAAAATAAACAACTTATTTCTATCATCAACTCCATTACAACTACATTTGGTTACAAAATATAATATAAACCTGACAACAAAATACAATCTTTACTTCAAAGAAAAAATGAATTTTTTTTCCAATAATTAAATGAATTTAATTTACAGAAATATATTTTGACAATTAATAAAAGGAACAAAATTATTACTACCATCAATTCAACTGAGTCTATGAACTAATTCCACGTAACATACTATACACCTAACACCAGTCATCAGCTGATGTCTCATCACCAGGTGAACGACCTTTCTCTAGGCACAGTGAATACAAGTAAAACAAATACACAAAATTGTACAATTTATGTCATAAATTGTCCTTGTTGATTATAAAAGCATTACAATATCGAATCTAGTATTTAAAATAATTTATTCTCATAAGTGAATGTTCATCTCTAATCATTGAATCATAAAGCACAGAGTAACCATTACCATAACAGTGAGTCAACAATACACCTCTTTAATCAGAGCCAAGCAGACTTAATTGCACCGTGATTACGGCTTAGTATTATTTTAACTGAATATTCAGTTACCACTCCTTCTACATCAACATTTTTTATATTCCCCCCCTTAACCCAGTTACAATTAGGTAAATCACCTGCCGGGTAAACCAGACTAGGCATTTACCTTGTGCACAGATGCGTTATCTGTGCCCCTGGCTTGTAACGGCCAGCTCCTTTTCCACACACACTATTTTTTCCTGATGGTGGACTGTAGCGCCCATTTGCATCCACAAGAACTGAAGTTTAATTAGGGTAGAGACCCTGCCTACACTGTTCTTGTTTCAGCGTTATAAAAATTTTGGCATTACTGATGTCCGAGGACACCAGTAATCCTACTAAATATTACTTATATGCCCTTAACACGACACTACCACCCCCTTCGATGATAGCCGCTGTTCCATAGTTCCGGTGATCCCCCTGATACTTACCCCCCGTTTAATTTCTAGAGTCACCAATTTTGAAAATAATAAGTATGGCTAGGATACAATCTGCCTAACCACACCTGCTATCAATAATCCAAATCCACGGTCAGGGTTCGGTGATGCCGTGACCGCCCGAAAGTGGGGAATCACATGTAAATAATATATTATAACTAATCAACTTTGTTAACTTCGGGAAGCCCCAAGTTCAGGGCGACATTTGATATCTGATACCTCGACTGTTTGTATGGCTCTCATTGGAGTTCCATCGTTGCCTTTACTAATCAGTTTCTGCCTATTGAAACTCGTCTTTCCTTTATATTCAAAGGGTTTATTTTGCGGTTCCGGTGGTGCTGGTTGTGGAGCCGAACTAGTACTAGGCCTTGGATCAGTTTGGGTCTGATATTGCCCACGTCTATTTTGGCTATCATTATTTGGGTTATAGTTCGGGCTATACCTCCACCCGCCAAAATCGAAAACGGTTTCACTTTAGGATATTAATATTAATAGTTCGTCAACCGTACGTATACCTTGCGTAAATGCGGCTACACGAATATTATGATTAAAATGGTACGCTAATTTTGTGACTATATCGACCTCGGAAAACGCTGGTGTTAGATGTTTAGCACGTTCAACCTGTTGTATGATATAGTTTTCGGGCGTTATACCCTGCTTCCGGTCATAACGTCCGTATTCTAATTCATTACACAAGAGTCTTTGCGTGTGCGCATTCCAATATCGGTTTTCAAACATTTGTCTAAATTCCGTATATGTGGTAATTTTATCACGTACAATGTTATACCACTGCCTGGCTGAATCACGCATCGCGTTAACTACCCACTGTATCCGGTCTTGGTCCTCTAATCACGAACCTACCCCTGCCATTTCGTTTTCGCACGTTAGCAAGAACTCGATTGTGTTTTCATTATTTTCACCGGTAAAATAGACTCGATTCTTTTTGTCTACTTGCCCTTGTACTAGAATATTTGGTGCCGATTTCCTCCGTACTTCTTGTCGCACTTTAGAAATCTCCTCGCTAAGCGTTTGTAATACGTTTACTCTATTTGTATCGACATCGGAACGAACTTCTACAATAGACGCGTCTAACCTAGCAACTTGTCGTTGTGTTTCGCTTACCTTACCGTCGGTTTGTATCCGTACTTCTAGAGTATTGACTTCTTTAGCTACATCCGTGGTCTGTTTTTCACACTTGCTGATGTGTTCTTTAAACCGCCCCTCCATACGCGAAATCTGTTCAATAAACGATTTATGCATTGTGGTCTCAAAAACCTTAAAACGTTCATTTATTTTTGTCTCGACTGTATGAATTTTTTCTCCGACCTCGGTAACTTTAGAATCTAGGCTTTTCGCACTTTCTTCGATTTTAGTAGCTATTTCTTTATTTACTTCCTCGAATTTTGCATTGATTTTTGCATCTGTTTGTCTTATCTCCGCGTTTATATCCGCGTTACTTTGTTCTAGTACCTCGGTTAAACTAGTTTTCTGTGTGTCTATTTTAGCTGTTAATTCCGCAATATTTAGTTCAGCTTTGGCTGCACTTTGTTCAAATTTCGCGTTTATATTAGCTGTTAATTCCACGGTTTTTTGTTCAGCTATGGCTGCACTTTGTTCGAATTTCGCATTCATTTCTGCCGCGTTTTGTTTCATTTCTTGTAACAATTGTTTTAACATTATGTCGGTGTCCATTGTTACACAATATTCTTAACACTCTATTGCTGTACTTATTACCAATTCACAAACTTTCTTTAGGGATTGTTTGAGTTGGACGCCAGCTGTTTTACAAATTAAAACAGCAAATTGTTGCAATTTAATTTGCTACAATTAAATTTTACAATTTAAAATTTAATCAAAATTAAATCGGGCCCCACGTTCCGGGTGACATATATAACTAGTTAAACTTTGTTAACTTTGGGAAGCCCCAAGTTCTTAAGTGATTTAATATTAAGATTTGTATAGCGCTTTTTATCTACTCTACTTCTTATCTATTTCTTCTTAGTTAACTTATACTTGTTCTACAGATTATCACAATATTGAAGTTCTTATTAACTTAGAGTCTCTGTTTTTATAGGCATCTGAATGAAATTGACTTTACAATTGATTTAACAAAAGAAAGAAAAATGTTCTTTTTATATAAAATGTATAAATGATTTTGACTTTCCTGGTACTGAAGTTCTGGATGATGTCCTCTGGGGTCCCTCGATGTCCTAGTCCAATCAGCTAGTGGCGATGATTTCCGCTGCGTCCTGGGTTCCAACGAAGAGTTCAGGGATCAGAAACTTAGGTCCTTCAGCAACTGTTGATGGATTTAACGTCAGTGGATAAACTGCTGCAACTGCTTCAGGCCCTTGATTCGGATACTCTGCACTGTGTGTATGTACCTCGTCTCGGGTGTAGTTCTGCGTTGTCAGGTCTTCAGCTCGTACCACGATTTAGACGGCCTCGTTCCGTTGTAGTCTGGGCGTGACTTCTAGTAGTATATGGTCGATTTCTTATATGCGTACGCCAACAGTTTAGGTGTATTGTGTGAGAGATATTATTTAATATTGGAATTATATTGCCAAATACAATTAGACAACACGTTGATTAGAAAAGACTTTATTCACTGAACTAACCTTCATAGAATACATACATCCGTTATAACAATAATAATACGCGCATGCGTATTGTACATACATTGTTTAACCATATTTAAAGTGTACATATGATATATTTGACATTCCCCCTCAATTTAAATACCCATATAATTTAAATACTCTTAATTTACATTTGGAACAGTTTTGGTATGAGTACAGTTGATAAATATACTTAAATAAAAAAAATAAATGCAAAATTGAAAATTTTTGGTATCTGAAAACTATTTTATGTTGAGTTTTTCAAAAAACTTTGCAAACTTTATATTATTTAAGGATTTTGTGAAAATATCAGCTACATTATCTTGGGTTTTTATGTACTCTAACTCAATAAGTTTTTTGTGTACAAGATCCTTAATATAGTGATATTTAATGTCTATATGTCTAGTACGTCTGCTATTCTCATAGCTTTTACACATGTTAAGTGCACTTTGGTTGTCTACATAAATTAAAGGAATTAAGACATTGCACTTCAAGTCCACAAGTATGCGTTGAAAGTATACCACATCCATCGCTGCCATTGCACATGCTATGTATTCCGCTTCAGTTGTTGACTGGGATACGCATGTTTGTTTCTTTGTAAACCAGGATACAGGGTTGTTACAGTGATATATTATACATCCACTTGTACTCTTCCTGCTGGTGATGTCTCCTGCCCAATCTGCATCTGAATATGTGATTAATCCAGTATCTTGATTTTTATGAAATGTGAGATTCAAATGCTTGGTACCGTTTAAGTACCTCAATACCCTCTTCGCAGCAATCCAGAGTTGTTTAGTGGGTTTATCAAGATATCTACTTAAGACAGATGTAGCGTAAGCTATGTCTGGTCTACTTACAATTGATATGTAGACAAGTGAACCAAGGAGTTCTCTGTAAGGTAAGTTTTTGTCCACTGGTAGAGATAAGTCAACCTGGAAATTGTGTTCCATAGGTGTATCCATCGGTTTTCCATTTTCCAGACCAAATCTTGAGATTACTTTTTGTATGAATTCCTTTTGAGAAATGGTGATCAGCTCTTTATTTATATTGATTTCTGTGCCCAGAAAGTTGTTGATGATTCCTAATTCTTTTGCGTTGAACTCCTTTTTAAGGAACTCAATGATTTTTAGACATTCGCTCTTGTCACCTGTGGTGATTATATCATCAACCCATATAATAAGGTAAGCATTTTTACCCAAGTACAAACAAAAGTCATTCTGAGATCTGATTAAACCATGATGTTGCACAGCCTCGTTAAACCTTTCATTCCATTTTCTGGGTGAAGAGCGAAGACCGTATAAGCTTTTCATGAGTTTTAGAGCATTCGTTGGACATTTTACTCCTTTGGGTGGTTTTATATAAACTTCAGTGTCTAGCTTGCCATTTAGGAATGCTGTAGGGATATCAAGTTGTTTAATTTCCCATCCATTTTGCAGTGCTACAGACAGTAAGATTCTGATGGTGGAAAGTTGAGCGACTGGTGCATAAATGTTGGAGGACACTTCCTCTTGAAATCCTTTTACTACTAGACGAGCTTTCTTAGTGCCATCAGGCTTGATTTTGAAAAGCCACATTGTGTCAATAGCTTTGATGCCTTTGGGTAGATTTGTTACCTTCCAAGTTTGATGTTTTTCGAGGGCACTTATTTCCTTTTGTATCGCTTATTCCCAACCATCTCTAGTACATATGGCATCTTCATAAGAGATTGGTACTCCTGCACAAAGACAGTACGCTAAGTGCATCTCATCTTCATTTTGACTAAAACTTTCATTATAATCCTTGTACAGTATATAATCTTTAAATTTCTCTGGAACAGTTTTAATTCTTTCACTTCTATGCAGTGATGTTTGATCACCCTGTTGGACAGTATCGCTTAGACTGCTGTCTCTATGTGCAGGTGAGGTGCCAGTGACATTTTGAACCAAGATGTCTCCTTCGCTCATACTTTGATGCTCTTTATCACCTACACTGTCACCTCCAATTACCATTTGTGGGATTTCTTCTAAGGCTTTCTGACTAGTATAGTTGATGTTAATTTCATCAAAGGTAACATCCCTTGAGATTATAATTTCACTTGTTTTGGGTACCCATAGTCTATACCCATTTTTAGCATAGCCTACCATAATGCATTCAACTGATCTTGTTTATATGCCCAAGCCTTTGAACCAAAAACCCTCAACTTGTCATAATTCACTTTACCTAGGTAGACTTCAGCGGGTACCTTATTTTCCTTCAGGGCAACTGTTGGAGAGCGGTTCAATTGGTATGCAGCACAACGTATTGCTTCACCCCACAAGAACTTAGGCAAATTTATTTCAGCGAATAGTGTTCGTACTCTACTCATTAGAGTGAAATTGATTCTTTCGCTAACTCCATTCTGCTGCTGTGTATGTGGCAAAGTGTATTCATTGACTATTCCTTTTTGTATACAGAAATTTTTAAAAACATATGATGAGTACTCTCCACCACAATCTGACCTGATTCTTGAAGAGTAATATCCTCTGGCCTTTAACTCTTGGACATAATTCATAATATTTCTTTCTGCTTCATTTTTGTGTTTTAAAAGGAACACCTGGGTAAAATGTGAATAGTCATCGATAATTGTTTGATAATATTTTTCACCTTTCATGGTGTGTATTTTAAAAGGACCAGCCAAGTCACTGTGAATGAGTTCTCCAATTCTGTTTGACCTTGGTAGGGGTACATCCTTAAAAGGCTTTCGTTTTGCTTTACCTTGGTTACAGGGACTACATACTCCAAAATTGTGTGGAAAATTTAGTGATCCAAGACCTTGAGCATTGAGATGTCCAAGTCTTCGGTGCCATAGTAGATCCTTAGTTAATGAAATGCAACAAGTTTCACTCATCGAAGGGTGTGCTATTGAAAATTGAGCCACATACAAATTTCCTTCGGATTCACATTTCATTTGCAATTTGTTATTTGAGATAGTAACTGATTTTCCACCACTATTGAATTCAACATCAAATCCCTTTGAACTCATTCTTTTCACTGATAAGAGATTGTAGGGAAACTCAGGTACAATAATAGCAGGTATCTTTATGAAAACATAACTGTTATTTTTATTGTTCAACACTTTCAAGCGAATTATACCTCTTTTTGTACCTTTTATAGTGCTACCATTTGCTATTTTTATTTCCATTTTACTCTCCATTTCTTCAACATTTTCCATAAGCTTTTCCAAATTTTCTGATACCCAATGATTTGTGGCACCACTATGTAAAATGAATTTAACGGATCGAGTGTTTCCTAGTAATTCTGAGGATACAGAGCCATTTTTCTCAATATTTTCAGCGGAAATGAAATCAAATTCTTCTTCTTGATCATCTTCGCTCTGTGCAACATTTGACGTATGTCTTGTCGTCTTGCCTCTTCCACGTCCTCGAGAGTTTCCTCTCCCTCTCTTACCGCGATATGACGTCTGTGGCGTCTGTTGAGTTTGCACATCCTTGTTTGATGGACACTCATTTTTGAAATGTCCTTTGCCTCTACATGTGTGACATATTACATTTTCGTACCTCATCTGTGAGCTATTCTTATATTCACCTGGAGAGTAGAAAGAGCAGTTTCCGTCGTTATCGACCTTATCACCTGCATTGGAGTTCTCTTTGTTTTTGAGTTCAGTATCCAATAACCTTGTTTTTACATCAGAATACGAATATACTGTCGCATCTTTATTCATTATCGTTTCTATTGATGTAATGATGCTCTCAAAGCTTTCCGGCATTGTCAGAAGAAGGTAACACGTTTTGTCGGTATCATCGGTTGCAACTTTGCTTACGCCATCGAGTTCTTTTATGAGTTTTTCGAATTTAGTGAAATGATCTTGTAATTCGCCATCGACGAATTTCATTTTCAATAGCTTTCGCGTTATAAACATCTTAGATAATGCGCTTTTTCTCTGGAAGACATTTCCCAGATTTGCAATCATTTCTTTGGTGCTTTGTGCGCTCTCTATGTACTCAATATACTTATCTGATATTGACTGTGCAATGATGCATTGAGCTTTTACGTCTTTAGCTTGGAAACTGGTCAAATCTGCACCTGTGAGTGCTGCGATTTGTGTGTCTGTTTTATCTAATGCTACGAGTGCACCCTCTTTATTCAGAACAAGACGTATTCTATATTTCCAAGTGGAAAAATTATCTGCCTTTAGCAGGGGAAAGGGAACCGTAGACGTAGCCATTTTAGGTTAAGCATGCGAACTCTTTCACTTTGAGCCTGTATATGTAAATAAAACTTTTCTCTGTAAATAATTCCGACGTAATTACAACTAACACACGTCTATATATCTCCAAATCACTAGTCTCGGCCCATAACCTGTGAGAGATATTATTTAATATTGGAATTATATTGCCAAATACAGTTAGACAACTCGTTGATTAGAAAAGACTTTATTCACTGAACTAACCTTCATAGAATACATACATCCGTTATAACAATAATACGCGCATGCGTATTGTACATACAATTGTTTAACCATATTTAAATTTTTTGTTGAAGAATAAGACTATCGCACGTAGACGCCGTCACAGTCCAGTCGTTGTAGAAGAGTGTCTGTGTTGTCCAGAAGTTGAATCTTTACAGAAGTGTGTGTGTGTGTGTGTGTGTGTGTGTGTGTGTGTGTGTGTGTGTGTGTGTGTGTGTGTGTGTGTGTGTGTGTGTGTGTGTGTGTGTGTGTGTGTGTGTGTGTGTGTGTGTGTGTGTGTGTGTGTGTGTGTGTGTGTGTGTGTGTGTGTGTGTGTGTGTGTGTGTGTGTGTGTGTGTGTGTTCACTGTTTGAGTCCTGGCAGAAGAGAATGTGTATGTACTGGTTGAATGTTAACAGAAGAGTCTGTGTTGACTGCGTGAACGTTAACAGAAGAGTGAAGAGCGTTCAGCCCGAAATCAACGGTTGTTCAAAATTTTTAGAATGATCTGATTGGCTGAAACATTCTCCCTTCTACTTAAAATTGAGTCACCTCATTCCGTGAGAATGAAAAATAATTCCCACAGTCCGAGAATTATTATTATTTTTAATATTCTGGAATACACCGGAACCAATTGTCGGTCGGATGTCCGGTTGCAATTTGTACTGCGATTATCTTGGCTGCAAGCCAAGTTATGCTTAATCTAACATATACATTTGATTCGTAATTTTTACAATTATAACATATCCAAATCTGAACTCCCTAGCTCACTTACTATGGAAGTTATTTAAATAAAATGAATTAGCTCATTAACTCTTTAATTATATTTAATGAAATTTGCACACCGTATTCTTAATATTTTGGCAAACATTTTGGCTATTTTGGATTTTGTCTATATTTATTCGTTTCCGAAATATTAATGTTGTAAAGTTAGGGCGTGTCCCTAATTTATAACGGTGCGTGTGCGATTACATAACGTCAACGGAATATATCCGCTGTGCATTTACAATTGTTTGGAATGCTCGCTACAGCGCGAGATATGGTTCTATCGATTTAAATTTATTTTATACTTGATTTTTAAAACTTTCTACATATAACCCCAAATCTATGGGATTTGGTACGTTATATACACCCCCACCCATTAAAAAAAAAATGAATGTAGATTATACAGGTATTTTTTTTTCTACATGTACATTCTTCATGTTTCACAAATATGCATTGTGCTATTTACAGTAGGCTCTCGGCTACCCGACTCCCGACTATTCGACCTCCGGCCTATCCGACCCGCTCTACTAAAAAAAAACAAAAAATTATTTTTTGAGTACAGTACGTATGCAGTATTTCCGATCGGATTACTAGCGCCTTCAAACGTCATGTGAGCAATCCCGCCACGCGGGTGAAGGCGCTTACGCGTGAATCACCAGTTACCAATACAGTACGCCAATTGATTCATGTTGTGACAGGAAAGTTTCGTGTTCCTACGTGAGTATGTAACAGGTGCATCAGTCAGTCTGTATCCAGAAGTCAGTCCGTGCGGTTCAGTCGTTCGTGGATTGTTAATTTGTTATAAAGTGTGTATACAGTATTGTTGGTGGCTTTTATTTTTAAGTGAAATATGGGTGACAAAAGAAAGAAAGTGGTAGTAACGTTGGAAGAAAAACTGCAAGCAATAAAAAGAATGGATTCTGGTGAGTCGGTAAACAAAATTGCACTGGAGTTAGGAGTTGGAAAAACTACTGTGGGTGATTGGCGAAGAAATCGCGCAGAGATTGATAAATGGTGTTCTAAGCAAGCAAGTCGCAGTGACGTGAAAGTTAGAAAAACTATGCAAAAAGGAAAACATGTGGAAGTTGAAGAGGCTTTATATCTGTGGTATGAAAATGTGAGGGGGAAAGGATTGACGGTTTCAGGCCCCTTGCTCCAAGAAAAAGCGATTCAGTTTAAAAAACAGATCGAAGGAGACGATGGTGAGTTTACTGCCAGTGACGGGTGGCTTGATCGCTGGAAGAAACGTTTTGGTGTTCGTCAGATGACGATTAGTAGTGAAGCATTGTCTGCTAATAAGGACGCTGTCCGTGACTTTAAAAACACTTTTTTGACCTGCTTGATAAGGAAGGTATTTCCGGAGAACAAGTGTACAACTGTGATGAGACGGGTTTGAATTACCGTATGTTGCCGTCTAAAACACTAGCATCTAAACAGGAAAAGGCCACACCAGTGTTCAAGAAGAGCAAGGACCGCGTTACAGTTTTAGCTTGTAGTAACGCAACCGGAAACCACAAGTTGAGACTGACCTTGATTGGAAAATCTCGCAAGCCTAGGGCTTTTAAAAATCTTAAAGATTTAAGTTCTTTGCCCCTGCATTATACCCATCAAAAAAAGGCGTGGATGAATGGAGAAATTTTCAAAAATTGGTTTGAACAGGAATTTGTGCCACAAGTTGAAAAACATTTAGCTGAAAACAATTTAACAAGGAAAGCAATCCTAGTTTTGGATAACGCTCCTTCACATCCAGCAAATGACCAATTAAAAGATGGAGACATAAAAGCTTTGTTCTTGCCTGCAAATGTTACATCTATATGTCAGCCAATGGATCAGGGAGTGCCCCAAGCTTTGAAAAAGAAATATCGACGTAGGCTACTAAGCTATATCATCGCGACAATTGATAATACAGAAGTTGCGACGGCACTACAGTCAGTAGACATGCTTGACGTCATCAGATGGGTGTCCAAGGCATGGGATGAAATTCCATCTTTAACACTTGTGCGATCGTGGAAAATTTTGCTGGATCACAGAGCCAGTGATAAGTGGGAAGAGGTAGAACAGCAATGTGATGTGGAAAATGCAACTGATAACACTGTGCTTGTATCGCTGTTAGAAAAAGTTCCCGGATGTGAGGAAGCTTCATTGGAAGACATCACAGAATGGTTGGCAAAGGACGAAATCGAAGAAATTGCAGACGAAGATATTGTAGCGATGGTATTAAATGAACAGCCGATTGAAGAGGAACAAGGTGATGAACCCTCCGATCATATAACCCACTCCGAAGGCCTGAAGGCGATCGAGACGGCAGTGGAATACAATGGCCAGCAAGAAGAAGCAACACCAGCAGACATCATATGTTTACATAAGTGGAAGGATATAGCAGCGAGGAAATTAATGCGAGGAAAGAAGTAGGTCTCAATTATAGACTTTTTCAAACCTTAGACAATGTAAGTTTCACTTGTTCTTTCATTATACAGTACGTAGTTTTAGGTTATTATAATTTGATTTATATTAACAACTAATTTGGTTGAACGCTTTCGTATAAATTAAAACTCATAGTAAAACTCATTCAACTTATTGTTAACTACACATTTTGTTTCGTCCTTCAGATAAAGGTTTTGTGAAAGATACTGTAGTTGCGAATTTTTATTTCATTTCTTTCTAATTCATTTATTACTGTACGTCATTTATAAGGACAAACTGATATGACGTATGCATCCAAATAGCAACAAGTACATTCAACGCAATAGGGTGGCGGTCATTGACCTTACAGAGGCTGGTATGCCTACGGCTCCGGTGTATCCGACTTTTTTGCTATCCGACCCGGCCGACCGCCACATTAGGTCAGATAGTTAAGAGTCTACTGTACTTACAAAAAAATATACTGATACAACTATCTTATTCATACAAGTATTATATATATAACTTACTTCTAATACAATTAAATTATGTGTATAAAAATATTGTGAGACAATGTTTGTAGCATGGGTAGTACTTAATAGCGAGACAATTTACAAGGTATTTCACACAGATGACAATAGACAATTTCGGCGTGTGCGCTCAGGAATGTGCTTCCGTTTGCTACCCCTGTTATCGCGTAGTAAACGCTGTTAATTAGCCTCTGCGTTTAAAAACCAGCTGAGCGCGGCTCGTGAGCGCGTCGTTGCTTTGTGAACGCGTTTCCTGTAACCGTCACCCATCTGTCTCACACCTCGCTTGTGTGTTTGTTCTATCAATGCTACGAATGCTTGTTAATTATTTATAACTTGCCCACAATTATTATTACTTATATCTAATACTCTAATTTATATTAAATAATTATTATTGATATTTAAATATTAGTATTCAAATTATTTCTAACTTTACATGATTTATATTTACAATGCCTCTAATATTTCGTAACCCTCTTTATGGGTGATTCGACCATATTCTTCTATCCACGCGTAAAATGCTTCGCCATCCCCAGATATCACAGTAGCGCCATCCAAATGTACCTCCGTGGGAATGTCGTCTTCATGAGCTTGTGCTACCGGATATGCTGTGTCAAGGGAGCATTGTTGTATTGTACTTACCTCCCACAATTGTTCCCTAACATCCGGTGTGAACACCTTATTAACTGGCACACAAATTTCATGAGAAAAATCACCTTTATTATATCTACTATTTTTCTTATTTCTACCAATCTTATTTTTAAACATTTTTGCAGGATTTATTGCGCATCCTTTTTAAATGCGCCCTGTTGCAAGTTTTTTGTATGGGGAAACTGTTTTGCTTTTGCAATAGGGTTTCTAACATTTTCTATTTCGCTAGTTTGTGCGGTCGTACCGGTATCTGATACCTCAACTGTTTGTATGGCTCTCATTGGAGTTCCATCGTTGCCTTTACTAATCGGTTTCTGCCTATTGAAACTCGTCTTTCCTTTATATTCAAAGGGTTTATTTTGCGGTTCCGGCAGTGCTGGTTGTGGAGCCGAACTAGTACTAGGCCTTGGATCAGTTTGGGTCTGATATTGCCCACGTCTATTTTGGCTATCATTATTTGGGTTATAGTTCGGGCTATAACTCCACCCGCCAAAATCGAAAACGGTTTCACTTTAGGATATTAATATTAATAGTTCGTCAACCGTACGTATACCTTGCGTAAATGCAGCTATACGAATATTATGATTAAAATGGTACGCTAATTTTGTGACTATATCGACCTCGGAAAACGCTGGTGTTAGATGTTTAGCACGTTCAACCTGTTGTATGATATAGTTTTCGGGCGTTATACCCTGCTTCCGGTCATAACGTCCGTATTCTAATTCATTACACAAGAGTCTTTGCGTGTGCGCATTCCAATATTGGTTTTCAAACATTTGTCTAAATTCCGTATATGTGGTAATTTTATCACGTACAATGTTATACCACCGCCTGGCTGAATCACGCATCACGTTAACTACCCACTGTATCCGGTCTTGGTCCTCTAATCGCGAACCTACCCTTGCCATTTCATTTTCGCACGTTAGCAAGAACTCGATTGTGTTTTCATTATTTTCACCGGTAAAACAGACTCGATTCTTTTCGTCTACTTGCCCTTGTAATAGAATATTTGGTGCTGATTTCCTCCGTACTTCTTGTCGCACTTTAGAAATCTCCTCGCTAAGCATTTGTAATACGTTTATTCTATTTGTATCGACATCGGAACGAACTTCTTCAATAGACGCGTCTAACCTAGCAACTTGTCGTTGTGTTTCGCTTACCTTACCGTCGGTTTGTATCCGTACTTCTAGATTATCGACTTTTTTAGCTACATCCGTGGTCTGTTTTTCACACTTGCTGATGTGTTCTTTAAACCGCCCCTCCATACGCGAAATCTGTTCAATAAACGATTTATGCATTGTGGTCTCAAAAACCTTAAAACGTTCATTTATTTTTGTCTCGACTGTATGAATTTTTTCTCCGACCTCGGTAACTTTAGAATCTAGGCTTTTCGCGGTTTCTTCGATTTTAGTAGCTATTTCTTTATTTACTTGCTCGAATTTTGCATTGATTTTTGCATCGGTTTGTCTTATCTCTGCGTTTATATCCGCGTTACTTTGTTCTAGTACCTCGGTTATACTAGTTTTCTGTGTGTCTATTTTAGCCGTTAATTCCGCGATATTTAGTTCAGCTTTGGCTGCACTTTGTTCAAATTTCGCGTTTATATTAGCTGTTAATTCCACGGTTTTTTGTTCAACTTTGTTCGAATTTCGCATTCATTTCTGCCGCGTTTTGTTTCATTTCTTGTAATAATTGTTTTAACATTTTGTCGGTCTCCATTGTTACACAGTATTCTTAACACTCTATTGCTGTACTTATTACCAATTCACAAACTTTCTTTAGAGATTGTTTGAGTTGGACGCCAGCTGTTTTACAAATTAAAACAGCAAACTGTTGCAATTTAATTTGCTACAATTAAATTTTACAATTTAAAATTTAATCAAAATTAAATCGGGCCCCACGTTCCGGGCGACATATATAACTAGTTAAACTTTGTTAACTTCGGGAAGCCCCAAGTTCAGGGCAACATTTATAACTTTACTATTATGGTGTGTGTGAACTGACCTACCTGCTGTGCGTTCTAGCGTCTTCTTCTTCCGACTAGGGCCGTAGGAATTTGTGATTTGAATTCGCAAGTAGGTTAATTCAAAAGTACAAGCACAAAGTGTATCGTTATAATTATTGTGAATAGTTTTGTGATGTTGGTAGATTTTGGAGTACAGCAATAACAAAACAATGTCGGGTATAAAATTGGGGTTTATTATTCTAATAGCACATAAAATGAAAAACTTATATCTAATGTAATTCTTACGTACTAAAGAGTAATGAGTAATTTGATCAATGTTTTTAGAATGAATATTAGCTTTCAGAGGGAAAGCTTATAAATCGAATTTATATTAACTTGTTTTTTATTACTTTCAAGAGTCAAATTTTTTAAATAATTTAATTAATGATTCTTCAAGACTTTAATATTGATTTTACTGCTTCAGAATGCTTTTTAAATACTCTTAAATAATTAGCCGTGAATCTTGTTCTACGTGCTTTTTATTTACTTTGTGATTGGTTTCACGTATACTGCAGTATAAGTTTCTTAAGTGATTTAATATTAAGATTTGTATAGCGCTTTTTATCTACTCTACTTCTTATCTATTTCTTCTTAGTTAACTTATACTTGTTCTACAGATTATCACAATATTGAAGTTCTTATTAACTTAGAGTCTCTGTTTTTATAGGCATCTGAATGAAATTGACTTTACAATTGATTTAACAAAAGAAAGAAAAATGTTCTTTTTATATAAAATGTATAAATGATTTTGACTTTCCTGGTACTGAAGTTCTGGATGATGTCCTCTGGGGTCCCTCGATGTCCTAGTCCAATCAGCTAGTGGCGATGATTTCCGCTGCGTCCTGGGTTCCAATGAAGAGTTCAGGGATCAGCAACTTAGGTCCTTCAGCAACTGTTGATGGATTTAACATCAGTGGATTAACTGCTGCAACTGCTTCAGGCCCTCGATCCGGATACTCTGCACTGTGTGTGTGTACCCTCGCTCGGGTGTAGTTCTGCGTTGTCAGTTCTTAAGCTCGTACCACAATTTAGACGGCCTCGTTCTGTTGTAGTCTGGGCGTGACTTCTAGTAGTATATGGTCGATTTCTTATATGCGTACGCCAACAGTTTAGGTATATTGCGCAGTACGCTTATTTGTTGAAGAATAAGACTATCGCACGTAGACACCATCACAGTCCAGTCGTTGTAGAAGAGTGTCTGTGTTGTCCAGAAGTTGAATCTTTACAGAAGTGTGTGTGTGTGTGTGTGTGTGTGTTCACTGTTTGAGTCCTGGCAGAAGAGAATGTGTATGTACTGGTTGAATGTTAACAGAAGAGTCTGTGTTGACTGCGTGAATGTTAACAGAAGAGTGAAGAGCGTTCAGCCCGAAATCAACGGTTGTTCAAAATTTTTAGAATGATCTGATTGGCTGAAACATTCTCCCTTCTACTTAAAATTGAGTCACCTCATTCCGTGAGAACGAAAAATAATTCCCACAGTCCGAGAATTATTATTATTTTTAATATTCTGGAATACACCGGAACCAATTGTCGGTCGGATGTCCGGTTGCAATTTGTACTGCGATTATCTTGGCTGCAAGCCAAGTTATGCTTAATCTAACATATACATTTGATTCGTAATTTTTACAATTATAACATATCCAAATCTGAACTCCCTAGCTCACTTACTATGGAAGTTATTTAAATAAAATGAATTAGCTCATTAACTCTTTAATTACATTTAATGAAATTTGCACACTGTATTCTTAATATTTTGGCAAACATTTTGGCTATTTTGGATTTTCCCTATATTTATTCGTTTCCGAAATATTAATGTTGTAAAGTTAGGGCGTGTCCCTAATTTATAGCGGTGCGTGTGCGATTACATAACGTCAACGGAATATATCCGCTGTGCGTTTACAATTGTTTGGAATGCTCGCTACAGCGCGAGATATGGTTCTATCGATTTAAATTTATTTTATACTTGATTTTTAAAACCTTCTACATATTGTAACGTTACATAACCCGGTCCCAATAAATTAACTCATGATAATATAAAGGTCAGAAATGGGTAACATATAACTAGCTCTAAATTAAAGTATATCACTAAACATGATAAACAATTCGAGTGATATATGGTGCAAAGTGAGTTATAGTGTACCCATTGAGGTAAAAAATAAAAGTGAAGGTAACTTATTACAGAACTGTGCTGTAGGTTTGGAAATTATAAAACTACTAGCTGTTACCCGCGACTTCGTCCGTGTGGAATTTCATAAAAAATGTTTGTTCAGTTCGCTGAGTTAACGAAAAGTTAATAATTATGCATTCCTCATAAAGAAATACCCATGCTAAGTTTAGTCTCATTCTTATTCTTTGCGAGTCGATGTTTCGTGTGTTTTAATTTTTTTTTTCATTTTTTTTGTTTTTGTTATTTTTTTGTCTTTTCGTTTTTTAATTTTTTTATTTATTTCTTTGTTTTTGTTCATTTTTTGGCTTTTTGTATTAACCTCATTGAAAAATCTCTTTATATACAATGTTAGGTGTACGACTTCCTTGGGCTAAAACAATAACGCTAGTGGCATCCCTCGCACGTGAACATGCCACGTATAGCTGCCCATGGGTAAAGCAACCCTTAGTTAAATCTATGCCAGCTTTGCTCAAGGTTTGCCCTTGTGACTTGTTGATTGTCATAGCAAAGCTGACATTGATAGGAAATTGCAGTCTTTTGAATTGAAAGGGAAAATTCGATGGTATTATGGGAATTCGTGGTATAAACACTGTCTCACCTTTTCCGCATCCGGATATTATACGACCTTCTATAACGTTTTTTTGCAATGACACTACTCGCAATCTAGTACCATTGCAAAGTTTCGGTGGGTTTAAATTACGGAGTAGTATGATGGGCACGCCAATCTTAAGTTCTAGTTTGTGAGGGGGTAGACCAGGCACAGTTATACTGTTTAAAAATTCTGTTGGATAATTAACAGCTTCATCCGGATTGCAAACTGTATTGATGGAAAGGTATGTTTCTGATTCACCAGGAAGCTTATCTACAATGCGCTGATTAAGCGCAGTAACCTGGTCATTCATTGGTGCTAAAATTGATCTTTCACACAGCCACGAATCTTCTTTTATATTGAGATTGTGAACATCATCATAAATACTATTTATTAAAGTTTCAGGGTCCGCCACAACCTGACAAAGACCGGCAGGTAGTTCTATATCATGAGTATCATTCACTTCTGGACACTTCCCCTCTCCTACATCTAGGAGAATTTTGCTAAATTCTGAATCGGCTGAATGTGCTCTCATGTTTTCTTTTAAATTAAGTTTTTTACAATGTCTCCAAAGTACTGAACGTTTTAAACAGGCGTTAATTTCATCCGCTCGCGTACCTTTAGTCACAACTGGTAATATTTGCCTACAATCTCCAGCGAATAAAAATGTTACTCCTCCAAATAATTGAGTATTACCTCTTAGGTCTTGCATTGTTCTGTTCACGGCTTCGATTGAAATTTTGTTTGCCATAGTGCATTCGTCCCAGACTACAAAGACACAATCTTGTAATACTTTGGCTTTATGACTATTTTTTGATACACTGCAGACTGGATTTTCCATATGCTCTGCTTCTATTGGTATTTTAAACATGGAATGTGCTGTTTTCCCCCCAGGAAGTAAAGTTGCAGCTATTCCTGAAGATGCGACTGCTATGGCAATCTTTTTTTCTGAACGTATTTTGGCCAGTAAAAGATTTATCAAAAATGTCTTGCCGGTACCACCTGGAGCGTCTAAAAAATATACATCACCAGCGTTAGCAGCATTCACACTGTCAATGAGGAGTCGGTAAACTTGATTTTGTTCGTTGTTTAATCTTGGTTCATTCTGATTTATCGTATGTTGAAGTTCAACTGGGTCAAAATTTATGTGTTCGATATATTCTCTGTTCAAATTATCAACAATCCCATCGGTCGCTTGTGGAGATGGTAAACCATAATGAGGGAGAGTATTGCCGCCTATGGAAAGAAGAATGTCTTGTAACGTAAACAGAGCACGATTAGTAAAGTTTTCTAAATGAGCATTTATGTTTGCATCTGGGTGATGTCGTTGGAATTCTCTTACATAATCTTCCATGAAATGATCCTTAAACTTGTCCCATAACTCTGAGGGATTAGAAACATTGCAGAATACCAATGTAATGGCGAATAGCTCTCGCAATTTAGATCCGCTGCTGCTTATACTGGCATCTGTTAATGTGTCGCACCAGTGATTATCGCCTTCTAGTAAACCAAGTGCAAGGCATGCTGCTTGATATGTAGGATGTAAAATACCATTCACTCTTTTGAGACTTTCGAAAGAATTGGTCCCTTGACAACATTTAACAACATCCTTAGATGATAACATTCCCGATTATTAGGATGAATTGTATAAATTCTACCAAGAGTATGCTCGTAAAATATGCCGGGATGACCCTCCACAGGAGTACCTCGGCGTCGCCGTTGAAATGTTCCATTTTGTTTATTAAATGTGTAATAACCTGGTACTTCTTCATACAATAAAGTGGCTGCGAATTCGTCGTTATGGCACAGATCGAAAAACGCCATCAATGTCGTATTTCTCGGATTTTCTACCACTCCACGGACATTGTTTGGATCAAAATAAATTCTCTGACCATTTTCTAAATGGATGTCCAAATGTGTTACTGCGGGGAAACGTTCGTAAATCGGAAATGATAATATGCGCCAGACTGCTTCAGAAGTACTAATATATCTTCCATTTTGATATGATGTCACTTCATCGTTAGCATTTTGCACACCAAATACCGCCAAGTCTGAACCTTTGTTGACATACTTGCAAATATATTTTATTGATTTCACACTGCTACAAAGTTCAACGTTGATATGTGCTTTAAAAGTGCGCGACAGTACCGGTGAAAATGGAACAATCCAGCGATTGTCGATATCAATAGAGTTAGTTCGTGATCGGATTGTCGTTCGTATACCACCGTTTTCAGGTGAACGACGTCTGTAAAATGGATAACCATCCTATTGCTGCTCTCTAGAATCATCTGATTCTAGATATCGCGAGACAGCGTGTCGAATACGATCGTTTTCTAGACGCTGTTCTCTAGACTCCTGAGATTCTTGACTCCTTAACAATGAATGACGGGTTCTATCTAACTGTAATCGTTCGTTTCTCTTAGAACTACTTTCAATGGACCTAGACATGGATTGCCTTAATCTACAATTTGTAAGACGACTTTCTCTATCCTGTTGAGATTCATTTTCACGTTGCAATCTTTGATTTTTAGCCTTTCTCGTGTTTTTAGAGAGATTTGATTTTCTTTTAGGCATGACTAATGATTGTAAGTGCACTTTTTAAACTAAAAACCTAATTTAGAAATATGTATTTTAAAAACAACTACCTACGTACTTAACTAAATAAATTTATCAAGTAAATAAAAAAACTTAACTATTTAATACGAACGAATTTTCATGAAAGAAAACCAAACGACGTTAAACATTTATCTCTAATTATATTATAACGTAAAAGTCTCACTGCTAGAAAACAATTTTTTAAGCCGCGCGTTGAGACACAACCATCTGCAACAGCCCGCTCGCGCGTTCTGAGCCCGCGCGACAGGCAACCTTTGTTATATTAACCCGTCAAAATCGGTCCAGCCGTTTCGAAGATTAGCCTTTTATTTATTTGTAGCTTATTTAACATACATAAATAAAGCTATCATATTAATACATAATAATGATCAGCAAGCATAAAGAATTTAAAAATATTTTAATGACGCCTCATAACCCGAATCCAAACAGCGTGGTTACAATATTCTCATACATTATCGTAAATGGAAACACGTACTCGAAAACCTCAAAATAAATAATTTAGTCAATAGTACACGCCTCATAACCCGAATCCAAACCGCGTGGTTACAATATTCTGATACATTATCGTAAATGGAAACACGTACTCGAAAACCTCAAAATAAATAATTTAGTCAATAGTACACGCACTGGCAACACATTCACATTCACATTATACAAACCAAACTAAACTGCACTCTTAAACTGAACCTCATTAACCAACACGTTCACATTATACAAACCAAACTAAACTGCACTCTTAAACTGAACCTCATTAACCAACACGTTCACATTATACAAACCAAACTAAACTGCACTCTGAAACTGAACCTCATTAACCACGTAAATTAGTAAAGACAACAGACAACGCCAACCGCCATGACACCGTCATCTAGTACATTTCTGTCCCATCTGTATCACATACTTGGAACGTTCTCTCAGAGTCGAAAGCATTAAAAGTAATGTAAAAATTGTAAAGATAATTAAAAATTGTTGTGTAAAGATAAATATTTTTAAACAAACAAACAGAAATTATCGCGGGTCTTAGGGAATAGTCAGCCGCAAAATGTAACTTCCATCGCCGCGCGTGTACTACATTTCGGTGTCCGATGTGTACACCAACTGTTTTCTTCACAAGTAACTAATGCCAGCTTATGGAGGTTATGTACGACAATGTAACTTAAATAAAATTTACGTTGTTAGTGTACATTAAAAGGGTGTATTTATTGGAAGTACAGAAATTAGTTTACATTTATCGCACATAATTACGGTACAGAGACGATTTTGGGAGGTTGTGGCTACGTTTATTTAACAATATAACTTAAAACTTAATATTGTTTTCTCACTGCTAGAAAACAATTTTTTAAGGCGCGCGTTGAGACACAACCATCTGCAACAGCCCGCGACAGGCAACCTTTGTTATATTAAGTCGGAGGAGGAAGTTGGAGGGGGAAGCGGTCAGTGGCGCCTTTCGGTCCGACGACGGCAGAGGCGTGCGCATGGGGCACGTGTTGCTCGACTTTTTTCCTTTCTTTTTTTCTTTTTTTTTCCAAAATAAAAGTAGCCTAAGTTACTCCTTATAACATCAGCTATCTGCCAGTGAAAAGCCCGTCAAAATCGGTCCAGCCGTTTCGGAGATTAGCCGGAACAAACAGACAGACAGACAAAAATTTTTTAAATTGTTTTTTTGTTATAAGTACCTTATATACTTTCATATGCATTTAGTAAAAAGCTGTTATTTTGACATTACAAACAGACACTTCAATTTTATTTATTTGTATAGATGAGAGTAGGCTATAATACTATTAACTGATTTTGTATTTTTATTTATTTATTGTAATATTTATATTGTATGGACAACCAATTGTTATACATAAGTTAATGTTATATTTTTTTAAATATTTGTATTATAATATAGGATAACCCAGGGTTAGTTTTAAAAAACATAAAAACTTTTAAAATATCAAAGGATAATAAAAAATTAAAATAATACTATGAGGGAGATGGTAGCAGGAAGTAGTACAGTGTAGGAATACTATGAGATACTAATAAAAAATATATATAAATTTATTTAAAGATAATAAAATTATCAAATATTTATATACAAGGTCATAAGAAAATGAATAAAAACTTATTATGTAAAACAAATTAATAAAGAAACCGGAATGGAAAAGAATTATTTTTCGGTAAATAAAATATAAATTTATAATAATTACAAACTGCCTGTATAATAAAAATACGATGGGTTACTAAGAGTGACGGAAATAACAAGTATTGTTAATAATAATAAAAATTTTGAAATAAAACCATAGAGTTGAAGAAATGATGCTACTACAATTATAATAAAAATAACCTTTTTTGGAACTTCGGAGGAGCGAAAATTAATACTAAATTAACAAGCAACATGACCACTGTATAATCATCCATGATTTATCAGAATTAAATGGTTATCCTCCTTACTAAACAGTGAAAGAAAACCTTCTGATGATTCAACCTGGTTCCGCCATAGTTCGAGTTGACGACCGAAAAATGCGCCAGACGGTAAGGAAATTATAACGCAAGACGGACCTCACCAGCGAAAAAGCTTCATTCCAGTAAGAACCATACGGAGCGAGGTAATATAAACATTTCGTTTAATAGTTCAAGAAGAAAACGCATTCCGAACGTGGATATAGAACACAAAATAGTCATTTAATCACATGTTTTTCTTAAAGTAAACAACGGCTTTGCTTGCTGCTCTCTTACGGACATTCCAGGAACTACAACTACACGAAAAAATTACAAATTTATTTAATATTTTTTCGGTATTTGTAAAGCTTAGTAATTATCCATTTCTGACACTCTCGTAACAAAAAGAACTTACCCTGAACCCTGGGGAATTATTAAGAATTATATATTAATTGATGTTTTTTTTTTATAGTGTAAAATCTGGTAAACAAAACCATATAGGTTTTTTCTCTTTAGACAATTCCATGTTGACTCTGTGAAGTCGAGATTATGTTTTATTTAAGGAAAGATCAATTGTGATAATTGTATTTTGGTGGCAGGAAACAAAAACCAATAATATAAATAAACAATATTATTGAAAAATAATCTTGAATAATAAAGTGTGTTATAATTTTTGTAGTGGGTAGTTGTAATAAATTTCAGCATAAAGACAGAAGAAATCAACACATCGGATCAAATTTTGCTACAGAGTATGCTGGTTGAACTATGCGTAGAAACTTATCTCACAGTCAGCTGATTTAAATCACAGCGAGCAATTAAAAAAAAAAAAAATCCGAAATCGTCTAAACCGCATGTAAATAATTGGTACTTACTCTCTCTTCTTCACAAGGCTGAACAACTTCCCTCCTGGACCCCAAATCACACACTCTCGATTTCTGTTTAGATTGAGTACATTAAATAAAATCCTTTATTTATTATTTTTTTCAAAAAAAACGTCAGTTATTATAATTCATAAGTGGCGACTGCGGAGAGGCGGAAACTTTAATATCTCAAACCGAGACGTTACAAGATTGGCGCATAACAATATTGGGAGCTTAATTAAATAAGACGAACACCCAATAAGCCACCTACAAAGTTTTCGCTATTAACTCTCCTAAATCAACGAAAAAGCAGGACGTTACAGATTTGGCGCTCAACGTAAAAGGGCGGTAATTAGAAAAGAATTTTGATATTTAATAAAAAAATATACCAAAAAATCTAATTATCGTTGGCAGTTATGAGAAAACAAGAAATGCATAATACCCGAGGCAAATCGAAGAAGAGGGCAGAAGAAAAGGAGATTGAAGAAGGTGGACAGGAACAAGAGATAGAATTAGTCACGGACAGGGAAATGGACCAACAGACAGGTGATACAGAAGAAACCGAAGTAGTTATGGATACGGAAAAGGAAATAGTGGAAGAGGATGCCCAAGGGGACCAACCAGAAAAAGCGGAAGCCAGAAGAGAACCAGATTGGCAAGAAATGATGAGGATGATGATGGAGAAAATTGATAGCATTAAGGAAAGCAATAAACAAACCATAGATGAGAACTCAAGGAAACAAAATGAAACCTTGAGCGAGAAATTTGATAAAATAGATGAGAATTTTAAGAAACAGGAGGAAAACTCGAAGCAAACCAATGAGGAAAATAAGGAGAATTTTAAGAAACAGGAGGAAAACTTGAAGCAAACCAATGAGGAAAATAAGGAGAATTTTAAGAAGCAGGAGGAACAAAATAGACAGACCAATGAGAAAATAGATAGCATTCAGGAAAGTTTAGTCAAACAACTAAATGAAAAATTAGAAACCATTCATGGAAATATCAAACAAACCATGAATGAACAATACCATGAACTGAAGGAAATGGTTGAAGGGCAAAGAGAAGAGGTGAATGCAAAATTTGAAGAGAATAAAGAAAGTTTAAAGCGGATTGAGGGTAAGATGGAGAAGTTCAATAAGGAGATATGGAAAACTTTTGGAGAGAAGTTTGAAAATGTTAATACGCGTATCCAAAAAGCAGGTACATACAAGGAGGAGACATTTATGAAGAAAATGGACAGCGGTTTTAATAATTTGGATAAAACATTAAACAGCACTTCCGAAGGTACTAAAGAAGACCACAGTGCATTGTTATATGAAGATAATCCTAACAGAGAGAAAGAAAAGATAAGGCCCATAGAAAACAATATTATTGAAAAATAATCTTGAATAATAAAGTGTGTTATAATTTTTGTAGTGGGTAGTTGTAATAAATTTCAGCATAAAGACAGAAGAAATCAACACATCTGATCAAATTTTGCTACAGAGTATGCTGGTTGAACTATGCGTAGAAACTTATCTCACAGTCAGCTGATTTAAATCACAGCGAGCAATTAAAAAAAAAAAATCCGAAATCGTCTAAACCGCATGTAAATAATTGGTACTTACTCTCTCTTCTTCACAAGGCTGAACAACTTCCCTCCTGGACCCCAAATCACACACTCTCGATTTCTGTTTAGATTGAGTAACATTAAATAAAATCCTTTATTTATTATTTTTTCAAAAAAAACGTCAGTTATTATAATTCATAAGTGGCGACTGCGGAGAGGCGGAAACTTTAATATCTCAAAACGCTACGTTACAGAATTGATGCTAACAAAGTGGTGCATATAAAATAACTCTACTCCGCCTCTCAACGAAAAAACAGGACGTTACAATATAACCCCAAATCTATGGGATTTGGTACGTTATAATATGTTATATATTTAAATAAAAAAATTCACAAATCTCATTATATAACCTCACAGTATGTATAATGGGTTATAGCCCCATTCATTTTCTTTCTTACTTTCTTCATTGTGACTCCCATGAACACAAAAAATAGTGAGTACATCAAAATATTGAAGTTTGTTTCTTAGACTATGATCTACCTACCTGTACAAAAATATAATTCACACACTACATTTACTCCATCATTTAATAACAAAGGCCATTTTTAGAGCCTCTTTGTACAATTCCTTCAAAGCTGCCAAACGTGCTTTTAGCTCATATTCATTCACGTATGGGGTCTGACCATCTCCGACCCCATCTCTATAAGCCATGTTTTTTGCTGAAATACTCTGAAAATTTGTAATTTGCGATTCGCTTCCCAACAACAACTTTTATATTATACCATCGCAAATCACACCTGTTTATATTTTAAAGTTGCTTTTAAAAACAATCAGGCAACTGTTAGTTCGTGGGGCCGTGCCAGCTTATGCACTACTTACAATAATTTTCACCCACGAATCTTAAGGGTCCCCCCTCCCCATTCTAAAGCAAAATTAAATTTCTACTTGCACCAATTTTGTGAAGCTGGACCATCGTCGTTTTCACCACCAGATGGAAGTTACCGCCAACCATGGTCCGCCTCCAAACAGCCAAAACCCACGGTCAGGGTTGGTAAGTCCGTGACCGCCCAAAAATGGGGGAGGATCCCTTCTGAAAACATATAAGACATATTAAGATTCATGCAATTTGATTTAAAATTTATTGTGACCAATATTGCTTTAAATTTGTGGCACCGTGTGTACCCACTATTTCTCGTGTCGCCTGGTTCTGCAAAACATATGCGTTGTCCATCTTTACCTCTATCACTTTGTATGGTCCTTCATACAGCAAAAAGAATTTCTTTCTCTCTTTATCCTGTGCACTTGATAAATCATGTCTTCTCACTAGTACCAACTGACCTACCTCATATTTTGTCCACTCGCTGTTTTCTTCTTTCTCCCTTAGTTAATAGGTTTTCATTGGCGAGTTTAAGTTTTACTTCCAGACCTCGGGTGTTGCTCTCCGGTGGATAATTGAACAGCTGTTCCAGAATTCTAGGTAGGCGTGTTCCCTTGACTAACTCGTAAGGTGTAAACCCAGTTGATTCATGAGTAGTACAATTTAACCATTCTTCAATTCTCCCCACATACGCTGGCCATTCGCTGTGTTTAGCATGGCAATATGCCCGAAAAATTCTCCCTAACTCTCGCATGACTCTTTCGGCCTGGTTCGACTGAGGATGGTATACCGCCGTGTGTTTGGGTATAATGCCTTCCCAACCCAAAGTTTGTTGCCATATTCCACTAATAAATTGGGGCCCATGATCAGATAGTATTATCTTAGGTTTACCGGTTTTAATCATGTAGTCCTTCGTTATCTTTTCGCTTAGTACTTTACCAGTCGCCCTTTTTACACTATACAGTCTTACAAATTTCGTGAATGTATCTAATACCACAAAAATGTACATTACGCCTCCCCTTCCCTTTGGTAGAGGGCCAAACAAATCCACCGCAACTAAATCAAAAGGTTTCTCGACTCTAATGCATTTCATTTCCCCCTCTAATCGGTAATTAACTACTTTTGACTTCTGACATAAATCGCACCCCCGGAGTAAAGTTCTAACTCTCCGTTCCATATTTTTGAATAAACATGATTCTTTTATTACATTTACACACTTCCTAGCACCGAAATGTCCATACCTAATATGACAATCCCATATTATCTTATCGACCAACCCTTCCGGTATGACTAACCTCCAATCACGCTCTCCCCCCTCTACTTTCTTAAACAGACTCCCTTGATAGATCTGAAAATATTGGCTATACTCCAACTCATCTAAATTGGACTCTAAACTGGTTATTATTTTATTTTATTTAATATCTGTTCTCTGTATGCTACTAATATCTTTCAACTCCTCACCAAAAAGCCTATCTTCCCTACTTAGTCTATATATCTCTATTTCTTTTAAATCTATCCCTGTTTTCTTACCCTCAAAGTCCACCCGTGAAAGTGTATCTGGTACTTTGTTTTCCACTCTTCTTATGTGTTCCCAAGAAAAATTATACTCTTGTAAAGCTAGCACCCACCTGGTTATTCTGCTGTGTGTCAATTTGCAGGTGTTTAGGAAAGATAAAGCCTTGTGGTCAGTCCTGATGATGGTAGAATTTCCCAACAGATATGTCCGAAACTTCTTCACAGCAAAGACAATACTTAGTAATTCCTTCTCGGTCGTTGTATAATTCCTTTTGGCAGCTAGCAATGTACGGCTGGTGAACGCAATGGTGTGGTGTTCCTTTTCATCGTCCTCCTGGTACAACTCAGCACCTAGAGCGATATTGCTGGCGTCTGTCTGTAAGTAAAATGTGCGTTCAAAGTTAGGGTGATTCATCATGATCATGTTAACAAAATGGTCCTTTATTTCATTAAATGCATCTCGTTCTTTCCCCCCCCACCACCACCACTGCTTATTCTTTTGTAACATCTCACTCAATTTTGAAGTTATATGAGCATAGTTTTTCCGAAATTTTCTATAAAAATTGCATAACCCTAAAAAACTTTGCAATTGCTTAATATTTCTAGGTTCGGGGAATTTTAAAATTGACTCTACCTTCTCTGGGTTGGCTTTTATCCTTTCTGGTGTTATTATGAAACCTAAAAAATGTATTTCTTCCTGTGAAAATTTAGATTTTTCACAGTTGACTGTCAAACCCCCTTTCTGCAATTTGTCTAACACATATTCTAAATGCTCTATGTGTTCTGTGAACGTTTGTGAGGCTATCATTATGTCGTCTACATAAATTGTCAAAAAATCTAAGCTTTGGGGTTGCAGAATCTCGTCTAAACATTTTATAAAACTGGCGACGCTGGTGTTCAGTCCGAACGGTAATCGCTTAAATTGGTAGTTCTTTCCATTAAATAAAAATGCTGTATATTTACGACTATTTACGGCTAACGGGACTTGCCAATATCCTGCGGTTAGATCTAATGATGTCATGTACTTTACGCTGCTAAACTTTTGAAATATCTCATCGATCGCTTCCGGCGACTCCCGGTCAGGAATTATTATCTGATTGATACAATGGGCATCTAAACACAGTCTCACTCTACCGTCTTTCTTAATTACCACTACTAACGGGTTTGAATAAGGTGATACCGATCTCTCTATGATACCCCCCTCTAACATTTTATCTAACTCTTCTTGAACGGCCTTTTCGTTTGGAAAATGGCACCGGATAACTTCTTTGTACATAGGGTGCGTGTTCCCTTACCTTTAACTCATACTCGTAGTTCTGGCTCTTCCAGGTAACTCCGCAAACACCTCTTTAAAACTCTCTACGACCCGCCACAACGCTCTACATTGGGGACTCTTTACCACGCCACCCTCACTACAAAACTTGTGTGCCCTTACTTCCCAAATTTGCTCTTCCTGTTCATCATCGTTCTCTCTCTCTCTCTACATACATTCACTCTAACTTCCATTCCTCTATCACTAACTCTATACTGTATCACCCTTAGTCCCGATACTCTCACCGTGTCTAAAACCCGCTCAAAACTGACCCTGATTGGTTGACTCTCATGACTCAATTCTACTATCCGCTTCTTAAAATCAATTACCGCGCTATGCCTGATTAAAATTCGTTACCTAGTATGACTTCTAAATTTAAACCGCGTACCACCAAAAATGAGTTTTCATATGTTCCACCGTTTATTATCATGTTTAGTTGTATTTGTTTGGTTACTCGTTTACTTCTAACCCCAGTAACACCTACAATGCTGACCCCCGCAACTGGCAAAGAAGGAATGTGTTTGTTGTTTTCCCTTAATTCATCTAATATTTGCACTGAAATTACGGAGACCTCGCTCCCTGTGTCTATTAAAGTCTTAACTTCCTTACCTTCTATGTGGATCTTTATTTCTGTTAACCCCGGCTCCTGTCTCACTGCCTCCGTGTCTTCTTCCTCCATCAATTCCTTGGACATGTCTGTGATGATGATATTGCTCTGGTAGTTGCACTTTTCTTGGACCCCACTGCTACCTGCTGACAATGGTTGGGTCCCGTCATCCACTGTCCCCGCTAGTTTCCCTGTGGTACTGCTGCGCTGCTCGATGAATATCCTCCTCTACTGCCACCTCCGCCTTGTTGCTGTTGCTGCTGATTGTGATGGGTGGAGGCACGTTGCTCCTTTGGCAACCTCTCACCTTGTTGCATTTGTAACATACTGTTCGGGTAGCAAAATTTTCGTATTCACACTCCGGACATTGCCACATCTCGCCCCTACGGTTACTACTATCTACCCTCGCGCCCCTGTATGCTGTAGGATACCCCCTTGTTCGGTTATGATTCCCGTTATTGAATGCTACCGGCGGATTCGGACGCCTGCCTATCTCCCTGTCTCTGATGCTCTGAAAAATATCTAATATTTTTTCGAGTTCATTAATCTCAGCTATCTCCCGTGTTTTCAACGATATCTGTACCTCCCAGGGTAAATGTTTGCTGATGTGTCTCACAAATGATCTGAAAGGTAGTGGAGGTTCGAGGTATTTAGCCTCATTATATAGTCTTGTAACATATATGGTGACATTATTATTATGACCCCCAAAATTACCCGGGCCCATAATTCGACTTCTTAAAACTTCTTGATCCACCGACCAATATTTTTCTCGGAATGCCCTTTCAAAACTTTCATAATTTTCCCATTCAGTTCTATGAGCCTCCGTCCATATCGCGGAACTCCCTTGGAAACACTTAAGTATTTTTAATAATTGTACTTCCCAATTATTATGGTTAGACTTGTTAAACTCCCTCACCTGATTTAGAAACTGCATAGGGTGTACACCCCTACTATCGTGACTAAATGCTTCTAACTATATGTCATTGTTGACATCTCGCGTTACTAGTATTCTCTCAGTAATATTATTCATTTTCTGGCTTATGGCCACTTGCAATTCGTCTTTAACATTGTTTATATTCTGTTCAACTAGATTGAATTTCCTATCATTAGTACATTCAGATTGAATACATTTTTGGTTTATGGTCTTAACAGTATCATGCAATAATTGTATTTCTGCTTCACAACTAGCACTTATTTCACTAAGTTTACTATCAGTATCTACTTCACATTTTTTAATATTTTTATTCAACTCTTCGATCTGACTTATTGTATTAGTTTGATATTCATTTATTCGAATTTCAACATTCTCTTTTACATCATATATTTGTTTGTCAACTTTTTCTGTCATTCTATCATCTATTTCATTAATTTTAATATCTATATTCTTTATTGAACTATCTAACTTGGTATTTAATTCGTTAAATTTGCTGGCAAACTCTTCATTGGTATTTTGAAAACGCTTATTGATTTCATTGATATTGTTTTTTAACTCACTATTTTGCTCTTTTAACTCACTGAAATTACTTTAACATTTTAGTTTTTGTTCATATATCTCACTTTTTAACTCATCAAATTTACTATTTACTTCATTAATGTCATTACTTATTTTATCAAATTTATTATTTTGAACTTCAAATTTAATATTTTGTTCCTCAAATTTTATGTTCATATCCCTTCTTAATACACTAAAATTGCTCTCTTGTTTTTCTACACTATTATACATCATATTATACAACCGTTTTAACATATGTAACGTCTCGCAGGTAAAATCTCTCGGCGTCTATAAATATACGTTTCCTAAAATGGGTTTCTTATCGTCTCCCTCACGATCGTCACTGTAATTATTTATTGAAATAATGTTTTATTAGCCCCACTATTGGGTTTGCCAACTTGTAACGTCTCGCGGGTAAAAATCTCTCGGAGTCATAGAAACTTTACGTCTATTTATGCTCTTCGAAAATCTCGCTTTAATGAGAGTCACAGAATTTGTTATAATTTATGTTCAATGTTTCCAAAAATCGAGTGTGTGTGATTATGCAAATATTTCCCTTAGATTTTATTTGGGTGAAATCAATACCGTTGTTTGACCGTAGTTAGGAGAAAGAGTGCAAAGAGACTTACTCTCTTAGCATACGATTAATTAATTTAAATTTCTCCGCTCATGAGACCAGGCTGACTGTGACATTTACAAACACATTTGAGGTTAATTTAACCCCAAATGGTATGTAATATTTTCTGGTTGTCCGTTCTCTTCTCTGTCTCCAGACAATCTGTAACCAACTACCATCTACTGAAAATAATACACATTTTTATTCAAACAACAAAGTATTCATTGGATTTATTTAGCAAATTTTTGTTTTATCTTCTCCCAAAACAGAAATGTATAATCGATTCTTACTGACAACACAACATTAGTTCGATCTTATTTTTTAAATATCACTATAATATTGACGACTCGGAACACTAAGTTTTTTATAAGTAAAAACGTAAAGTTTTACCTTACAGCCTAAACCGGCTTTCACCTATAGAAGGCTTCATCAGAGGCTGTCGTTAGTAGCACTGTTCGTCTTGTTGTTGGTGACGAGATAGTTTTTCGAAAGATCCAAGCTGTGTGTGTGTGGTGAGATGTGTTCGAATAATGCGTGCGATTTGAATTGTGTCTGTTCGTTTAGGATGTCGTTTATTTTTTAAACATATAATATATACCAAATATTTTTATTTTTTATTTCAATAACAATAAAGAAACAATTTATTAAATTCCCAGGGTTATTTTTGAGTTCTTTGTACTATGAGATGGTCAGAAATGAATATTGGTTAATACCAAGCTTTACATAAATTAATTTATTATGTTACAACACAAATAAGCCAAATCCCGTACCAGTGATAAAAAAGATAATTCTTGATATAAAAATACTTCATATAAAATAAAATGTTTAAAAAGGTATAAAATGTAAATATTATGACACGACGTACGACGATATTACCCAACCCAAGTGATTGATCCAACAACATAAACACAAAGAAGGGAACCACGAACCATACTCAAGAAAATAAGGTGATGGACCAAAGTGTTGTGAACTAACAAAGGAAGATATGAACCCAGAACTAAAGAAGAATCAAAGGAAGAGAACAGACCCCTACGATTAAACAGAAATCAAACCAGATGAGAAGAGGAGAACCGAACCAAGATGAAGACTATTGAAGATGAAGATAACGAAGAAGAGGAAGAATGAAGAGGAGACAGATTAAACCCAAGGGGGGACTAACACACATAAAAAAGGGAAAAATAGTATACTCAAGGATAGAATACGGTAAATAAACCCCAAATAATTATTTATTGATGAAACAAATATTACTGTTATAATTGAATTAACTTATATACCCATTTTAAAGACAATACGATTGTAAAGTAATGTAGTGTAGAAAAAGTACACTAACACAGTTAGAAAGGTTAGTTTTCACAAAAAAAAACTAACCTTATATTATTAATAATAAATATTATGCTAGAAAGAAATAGTGAGAAATAATAGGAGAAAGTATAGGGATTACCCATTAAATAACACTCAATACAAACAGTGAACCAAAGTGAAGTGCCATAGTGAAGTGTAAGTACCCTAAAAAAAAGTGAAAGTGTATGTTAAGCATTAAAAATGTAATGATAAGTAAGAAAACACTTTATAAAACATTGATGAACAATCAATGATTGGAGTGACCTTGTACACATTTATATAACTAAAAATAATTAAAAATAATATTCCAAATAAATATAAAAGAAGCATGTAATGTTATTCAGGGAGAAAGCCCAGACTAAAGCAATTTGTGTTAACATGGTATGGAGGAGATAGTAGAATAGAAATAAAGTTTTGTTGTTAAAATTAAGACTACAATGAATAAAACACCCCATGTTGAAAGGGGAAATAACTTATCATAATTTTGCAAGAAATGATGATGTTTATCACTCTAGGTAGTAACAAAAGAAAGGAATAAATCTTAGAACTAACAATAACTAGTAACTTGTAAAGAAAAGTTTGGTTCAATGTTATGAAGGGGATATGGCTGAAGGGAACCTGCAGTCCATAAGCCTAATTATTGTATTTTAAAATATGTGTAATGAAAATGTATGTTGAATAGTAGTTAAAACACAAACAAATATGATAACTAAGTGAAGCCCATCAGGCTGAATTCAAAATATAATTTAAAAAGAAATACACCAAAAAACCATCATGGCTAATCTTGGCTATGAAAACATCTAACTGTCAAGAGACACTCAAATGTAAATTGTAGCAATTTCACAAGAAACCTTACTAATCTAAGACCAGTAAATGGCCAGTAATTATATGTAAATCATTTTAAAACAGAAATGTTATTATAAAAGTTTAATTTAAGAAGGATATGTAATTTATCAAATGTCAAATATTTAGACCAAAGTTAATGTACAACAGAATATGACCTTATGAGGTATCATTGTACACTTTGAAAGGAAAGAAAAATAATAGTGATATCATTTATTACCCCAAAGGAACTATAAAGGAATAAAACCATTAGGAAAATACTTAATAAATTTGAATAAAAATTCAAATATCTTAACAATGTCTTTGAAAGAGTAATTAACCAATCCCAGGATTGCTGTTACCATAGTAACGAGCCGTTGAAGGCTTATTTTCCGTTAAATATATGAGACTCGAAAAAACGACGCGTGGGTAAGCGGCACGCAAAATTGGAATGATTGAAATTTTAATTTAAATAGTTACAAAAAGTTTCGAAAGTGAACCAAGATGACCAAAGACGAATAGATGTCGACCTACCAAGAATTAACGATGTCCGGGAACCAAATTGAATAAATTAATTATCAAAAACCCAAGACGAGATAAAAAAAAAAAGATGTTCGAAGCTTAAAACCAGCCCAAATTTGAAGAATATTCACTACCCCAATGACTATACATCAACGCTATCTGAACTGATAAGTATCGAATAAATTCCTTAATCCCAAAAAACCAAATTACCTTAATTATTTTCCAAATGATAAAATTTCTCACTATTGAACAAATATTATTTTCTTTCAAAGGTGTTAATGCATAATTTACTTACATAAAAACATTTTATTAATCAAAATATAACCTCGCTTAAGAGCACAATTTTGTAACAAAAATACGACACTACCGAACAATTTGTAAAAACACATTATACTTTCTACTTTCTAAGTACGTATAAGGTATGGTAGTGTACTTTTTTAATGTAACCAACGTTTATGTCTTATTTCATAATCCAAAGAACCCCAGATTTTAAATTTATTACTATATTGTATGTAAACTATCGCAATCTCAGTAACGAAAAGTGTTTTAAAATCAATTTTGCCAACTCTGAGATATTTGTGTTTCATGCTATAAGACGGAGCAAACTGTTATCAAAACATTCATAATCCTTTTGTAATATTAATTAATGATTGAATTTGTATTAAACTCACAGTACAGAGTATTACTATCTTTTTATTTCATAGGACGTTGTAGAGTATATGTGTGTTAGCAAGTTTTATTCAATAACCAACTAGCGCTCATCACGAGTGGTCGAGACGGCAACCTGTATAGCGGCGGGAACCATTCGAACGCTCCAGCTGTCCATGCTAATAGCACGTATCTTCTTAGAATTTAACTATTTTAATTGTTTTAATAGAAACAATTTGGCGCCACCCGGGATTCGCAACCCCTATGAATTAACAGGTAGGTTGTACTGGTAACATTGACAACGCTACAGACTCCAGTAGTGACGTCGATTTATGTAACGACCGGTGTGAGGCAAACACACTACATTCACACTAATACACAAAGTAAACAAGTGTGAACACATTTCAATAGGTACGACCTCGTTTTCTCGTTACAATTATAATTTGTAGTATTTAGATTATGTAGTTCCTTGGTTATCCGCCAGAGCGCAGATTACATTTCTTCACTAAACACGAAAATTATTTAATGGCGGCAGGAATGTTCACCAGTCCACATTTGCTGGTTTTTGGTTTAACAAAATAATAAAGTTTATTTTCACCTCTTCTCCTGAAGCGTTTAAAGATATGGTGCTGTTTCTAGTGTTATAATGTTATAGTTGAGATGTAATTTAGTTAAATTTTACTTGGTAACGATCTCACCAAAATGTCGACGTTCTGTGAACTAGGCCTGGATCTCGGAGGTTGACTTTTCAAAGTTTCATCAAATTACGGGCGTGAAGGGTTCTATTCAAAGGAGTTCTAAATTGTAGTGGACATCACTTGTTAATTTTATTAATTCTGCACTACTTATTCCAAAATTTTTATAGGCATTACACTTTTTCAACACGTTCACTTCCAAATCGTTTTAACAATTAATTCAAATCTTGTTAGTTGGTTACTCGTAGTAACCAAGAATTTTTTATGGTTTTTTATTGGTGAATCTATATACTTTTTAGTATATAGGCTATTATTAATTATTATAAATTTATTTCTTCTTTTTATAAAAATAATCCTTTTTAGGTTTTATTTATAATCCAATTTAATTTATTTAAGGTTTTTCTTTATATTTTTCCTTAAGCTTGTACATTGGTATTTTATATTTTAATCTCCTTTAATTTGATTTATTTATGATTTATCATTTACTGAATGTATCCTTACTCTAAACTATTTTTCCTATGCCATCTTGCTAACATAGTATTATTTTCTAAACCTGGGTTATCTTATATTTAAACAAAATCATTATATTAAACACAAAGATTATTCCTAGGTACAAGACCTTTGTGGCCTACACAATACAAAATTACACAAAATACAAAAATTGTCAGCAGCAATATAGTCCACTGCTACAATATTGATTGTTTTTTCATCTACAGTACCAATCTGTGAGATGCTCTTTTTTAAAAGTTTACACCTTCACTAAATACACTATATTTCACTTTGTACACTGCACTTTCATTATTATTGTTTACAGTGTTTTGTAGTACAAAGTTTTTTTTTTATAGCTTGGTACATAATACCCATTTCTGACTTTTAGAATGGGGTGATTACTGGTTTTAACGATGGTGAGTGTGTTATCATATTTGGGCATGGGTTATGTAACGATACACATATCATTGTCATCGGATTTCTTATTTTGACTATATGAAAAATATATTGTACTAACCGTCTGTGACTTCTCGTATATGATGTCCTTTCCTATTGCGACATGTTTCAGGACACTTGTCCCATTTTCAAAGCATAAAATTTGTAGCACATATCATTCACTGATATACTTGTCAAACGTTAAAATCCATGCATTATATGATGACCACAAATAGCACATTTTAACATAACGAACTATATTATTTTTTGTAACATGAATATGCACATCGGGCAAACAGTGTACACTGCGCAGCGACCCACTGCGCATTAACCACAATTGATTCTTGTTATCTTAGTATCTCAACGCGGTGTCGTACAATATATTAGATTTGAATAATAACTGGTCGTTCAAAATGTGTGGCTTGGTACTAGTGTCCCTGAATGCTTTGTACACCTCAAATTCCTCGAGTGCGTTCATATAACGTCCTCTACTGCAAAAGTGGAGGGGTTTTAAATTGGTTTCGAAATCGGTATAATTATGATTTTCATTAATAAGATGTTTGGTGAATTTTGATTTTATGGTATCATAGTTGCAACAGATAGTGGGTGGTTTGTGTTCGTTAAATCTTTTGAGGAAACCACGGCCCGTCTGGCCCACATAGAAAGCATCACAGTCATTGCATGACAATTTATAAACGCCCGTTTTATTCTCAAGGCAAGTGGATTCATGGGTGCGAAGATTATTTAAGATATTATTTGTAGTCTTGTAAGTGACTATAATATCACTGTTTTTGTTTATGAGTGATTTTAAAATGTTCGGCATAAAATTGGTGTATGTTGCAGTGATATATTTGTGTGGCTTTTCTCCCGTGCAGTCATTAATAATTGGTTAATGTTCCTTTTTCTGTTTTTATGTTTCTTGAGAATGTTGTTTACGACGTTGATATTGTAACCATTTGCGACTGCGATGTATTTGATGGTATTTAACACGTTAAGAAAATCTTTGTTATCAAGGGGCAAAGATAAAAGTCTATGTATCATGCTGTGAAACGCAGCCATTTTTTGCGATATGGGATGAAATGATGTGGCATGTATCACGGAGTCTGTCGTCGTTGGTTTTCTGTATATATTAAAATTTAATTTATTGTTGGTGTTTTTTGTGATTGTCAGATCTAAAAAGTTTAGTTGTCCATTGTCTTCATGTTCCAAAGTGAATTTCATATGTTTGTTAATATTATTTAAATAACTGTGTAATCGATCAATCTGCCGCTGTGTACCTTTATAAATTAAAAACGTGTCATCAACATATCTACCATAAAATATAACATTGTTACTATGTATATCATTCTCAAAGATATAGGAATTCTCGAAGCAATTTAAGTATATATCTGCAAGAAGGCCTGAAAGAGGTGAACCCATAGCTAATCCTTCTCGTTGGCTGAAATATAATTTGTTATGGGTAAAGTAATTTTGGTCGAGGAGCAACTTTAATAACTCAATCAATTCGTGTATACTTTTGATATCTAGTTTTTTGGTATTTATGAGGTTCTTCTTCAGTATCTGTAGAGTTTCGGAAATCGGTATATTTGTATATAAGTTAACGATATCGAGGGACGCCAGTTTATATGAAGGTTCGATTTTTAGTTTTTTAACCTTATCAACAAAGTCAATGCTATTAGATAAGCTGTAGTTATTCTTCAATATTATATTCTGTTTGATTATGTTGAGTAGTTTTTTAGTGGTTTTATATCCTGGGGCAGTGGTAAAATTCACTAACGGTCTTATAGGGGTACTTTCTTTGTGCAACTTTGGTAATCCTGTTAATAAGGGCGCTTTTGCGTTGATAGGTTTCAAATACCTCCTAGTCCGTTCATCAAATAGATGTATGCATTTATTTATACATTGATTTAGACTTTTAGTATATTGTTCTGTAGGGTCAGAAGTTAATCTAACTATGTTATTGTCTGCTATAAAATCTTGTATCTTTTCATTATAAGTATTCGTGTCCATGATAACTACAGTGTTGCCTTTGTCTGCTTTAGTAACTAAAGCATGATTATCAGTTAATTTCTTTTTGAGATTAACTAGAGTTTTACGTTCTTTGTTATAATTGGTTGAAAAAACAGAGCGAATGTTCTTATTGATGTTATGTCTTTCAATAATCTTATTAAACTTGTCATTTATTAAAAACCGCATCTTATTTTGTTCTTGTTGGTCAGATATCACTTTGACGACAGTTTCGGCGTTTAAAATTTCTGCAGTAATATGTTTGCAGCTAAAATTGGATGTATGTAATGGTAAATTATATTTTAAACCTTTATTTAGTAATTCAGTTTCGTCTGAGTTTAATTCGATGGAAGTTAAATTCCGTAGTCGTGTATAGAATGTTTGTTTATGTTTAATATTATCAAATGTCTGTAATTGATCGTTCATTAATTTTTGAAGTTTGTTTGCCTGTGTGATACTCATGCGATAAGTAATCTGTTGTATATCTCTGTTTATAAAATCACGATAGTATTCTAATGCGGCAGGGTGTGTGTTATCTAATAACCTCAAAAGTATTTTATATAATTTTGAGTTTAAATATGCTTTTTTGATGTGAAGAGATTTTAATTCCTCCTTAATTCTATACATTTCGGCATGTTTCTTAGTTTTTCTGTCAGCAATACTTGAGCATTTTATATGTATGGTAGCATAGTTTGGTGTAACACCGTATTTCAAGCAAGATTTATTAAATTTGATATGCAAAATAGTTTTGTGGAGTTGGGTCTTAACGTTTTGAAATTCTCGTACTAGATTTGTTCGACTAACTGTATTCATATTTAGCAGGAATAAACCTGTTTCAGCACCAAGCCACGTGTCCATTAACTATATGAAAAATATATTGTACTAACCGTCTGTGACTTCTCGTATATGATGTCCTTTCCTATTGCGACATGTTTCGGGACACTTGTCCCATTTTCAAAGCATAAAATTTGTAGCACATATCATTCACTGATATACTTGCCAAACGTTAAAATCCATGCGTTATGATGACCACAAATAGCACATTTTAACATAAGGAACTATATTATTTTTTGTAACATGAATATGCACATCGGGCAAACAGTGTACACTGCGCAGCGACCCACTGCGCATTAACCACAATTGATTCTTGTTATCTTAGTATCTCAACGCGGTGTCGTACAATATATTAGATTTGAATAATAACTGGTCGTTCAAAATGTGTGGCTTGGTACTACTGTCCCTGAATGCTTTGTACACCTCAAATTCCTCGAGTGCGTTCATATAACGTCCTCTACTGCAAAAGTGGAGGGGTTTTAAATTGGTTTCAAAATCGGTATAATTATGATTTTCATTAATAAGATGTTTGGCGAATTTTGATTTTATGGTATCATAGTTGCGACAGATAGTGGGTGGTTTGTGTTCGTTAACTCTTTTGAGGAAACCACGGCCCGTCTGGCCCACATAGAAAGCGTCATTATGACAATTTATAAACGCCTGTTTTATTCTCAAGGCAAGTGGATTCATGGGTGCGAAGATTATTTAAGATATTATTTGTAGTCTTGTAAGTGACTATAATATCACTGTTTTTGTTTATGAGTGATTTTAAAATGTTCGGCATAAAATTGGTGTATGTTGCGGTGATATATTTGTGTGGTTTTTTTCTCCCATGCAGTCATTAATAATCGGTTAATGTTCCTTTTTCTGTTTTTATGTTTCTTGAGAATGTTGTTTACGACGTTGGTATTGTAACCATTTGCGACTGCGATGTATCTTTATTTTTTCTTCTTATTTTGATTATTTGAAATAGGTGTTGAATGAATTTCAACTTCATTCATTATTTTTGATTCGTCAAAATTACTCTAACTTGTTATCATTTCATTTGTTTGAAATCCTGAGTCGCTTCTATTAGTCGACTCTGTTAACATACTTTCTTTGTTTTCAAACATCGATTTATTCTCGGCTTCATCGCCGACAATTACATCAGTCTCACTTATTTTTTTCTCCATACTTTATGCAATTTTCGTATACTAACAAAAACTCACACTTACTATTATTTTACCGCTCACTTAACCTAACATCATTTTATGTACGTAGTTTATACGTACTACACTTAACCTCTAAATCACCTTATATTCACGAGTAAACGTGGTCTGTACAAAATTTGTAAAAACTGTCCCTGTTCGGGCGCCATTGAGAAGTTACATATTAATTACTAAATAATATTTAATAAAAAACACATTTCTACATTTCTTACCTCGTCTTGGTTTCCAGGGTCTTCACGTGAACTCGTGACATATAAGTGATTTAGGGTTTTACTGTGTAATGATTACTCTCATTTACTGTTAACTAACTCAACTTTTATTGAACATGTCGTTTATTCTCTTTTTATGCATCAAATAATGATATAACTTCCTTTTTATATAGTACTCGGAGTTCGAATCCGACAGATTTTAATATTGAGGCCTATACCCCATTTACCAAAGATACACAAAATTTAGCATTCTTTTTTATTATGCTTAAATACTTAACTTAAATAATTAATTAAATTATAGAAGGCAACCCAGCATTTGCTTACACACACGCTTTCATACCTTTTATGTTTAAAGCGCTTTTGATTTTTAAATTTTCATAATTAATTTTGAATTACACTGTTACTTAACTGACGTTGTTCCTACCGACCACATGTTGCACTTGGTGTATTTTTAGTCACTTGTTTGTCCGAATTGCATTATCCCGGTTTAATTTTGATACCACTGAAGATTAATAGATGTCCCACAGTTTTAGACCACTTTAAATTTCGAGTTTAAATCACATTTTGATACTTTTAATAAATTTTTTGGCTCACGAGCCTGTACATTGAACCGGCCGGTTCTGAAGTTATATGATGACAGACCTTTTTCAAGATGGCCAAACGTCCTCCTTCAGTGTGGCTACTTGCTCCTGATAGGCTGAGCGGGCGTCACGTGATATTTCCTTGAGAGCGAGTTTCTTACCATAAGCTTGCGCTCCGAGGCTCGCAAAAAGTTCGTGACAATTCATCTGTTCGCGCGGGCAGATGCGCATGCTTTCACATTCCACAGCACCTGGAATTGTCGCATGTTGAGGGGCAGACAGAACAAACATGCAACTGGGTGTTCCACAAGTGAACGCTGATTGTTAAAACCGAGGCCCCGTATGGGTAACCCACTTTTTTACCATTGAATTTAATAAACGAAAACTCCTTAATTCGGTACCGTTACAACAGTTGTGCTGAGAATTGGTTCCTGTTAGGAAAAAAGAACTAATGCTTTACTAAAATCCACAAGCCTTTGCAGATTTATCTGAGTGATACCTAGTAAAATTAGACAACTGCTTCGTAAAAAAAAATTATGAAGTCTGTACCAATTGTCTCAAGTGAAAAACTGGTACATTGTAAACTCCCAAATCTAATGATTCAAATGAAGTGATTTAGTACATGAGGCAGACAAAATTGGTTTCAGAAATTGTGCCACCATATGAGTGCCAAAAATGTTAACCAATGCATTGCATATTAGCAGAAGTATTTTTGTAGTTATCAAAATAAAGGATTCCCGGGACATCATCACTGGAGATAGAGACCTGGATTTTGAATAAAAATATTACACATCATCCCCATGATCACATACAGAAGTTGAAGGAATCTACAAAGATTATAACCACTTGATTTTCGAACTTGAAAAGGGTTGACAGATTTTCTTGAATAATGAAAGGCTCTTAATAATTACTAACATTGTGACATATATATATATGTATATATATATACAGTGAAACCTCCCTTGTCCGGACACTTACCGTGAAATAAATTTTGTCCGCATAAGGGGAGTGTCCGGCTATGGGGAGTGACAAAGTTTTCAAAATTGTTTAACATAATTAAGGAAATGTTAAATGAAGTATGAAAATGCACTTTTACTTTTACTGTACTAATAATTAATTTATTTCTCAATTTAACATTTTTATTTAACAGATCCTTAAAGCAAAATATGAAAAAAAATAACAGTACGTGGTTTATAATGTACTGTACTACTGTATAATAAAAAAATACTAAAATACAGTATTATTAAGTTTATAAAAAATCATACAACTGCAGTCTTTTACAAAAAATTATTGCCGTTTGAAAAAGTCTGTCAAACTAGTTTGTTTAGAGAATTTTAATTTTACAATTTGTTCTTCAGTGTGCATAATTAAATCGCAGATCATATTTAAACCGTTAGAATCATTCTTAAATTTGTAAAACATTTTAAGATCGTTTAGTCCTTGTAGCGTGTTTTGGTAGGTGTTAAAAGGATTATGTGTATCTTCGTTAGTTTCAATTTCTTCCTCTTGTTCGCTATCATCATCACTTGTTGCAGTATTGATCAGGTTGGAAATCTAAGGGCATATGAAAGAAAAAAGTAAACCTACTGTAAGGATAATCATTACACCGTAAACAAGCAAAATTTACGGTACGGTACTGCCTACATTGAACACGAATACAGTAACATGATAACATAATGGCATCTCATCTGAGTGCTTGTGTCCTCGATAGCTAAGCTGGAGTCGATTTCAGGATATTCTTGCAAATTGCATAAATTAAATTGGCTTTCAAATTGTGTGAAGTCTTCGTGAACCTGTAGTGCTTCCGTTGGTTCACAGTGGATAGGATCTTTGCAAAAAGACGCTTTTCTGAAGCAGTTAACAACGGTACTTTCTGTGATGGCCTTCCATGCTTTATCAATCCATCCTACGGCCTGAAGAACATCTATTTTTTTCACCAAATCTTGCTGTGTTGTGGTTTCACTTATGTTGGATATCAAATGCATTAAAACTAGCTTACGGTATTTGTGCTTAAAATTTTGTATGATCCCTTGATCTAGTGGTTGTGATGTTGCGGTAACCTTAGGTGGGAAAAAGACGAGTTCAATGTTTTGCAGCGTTAATCGTTGGTGACAAGCAGCATTATCGATGAAGAGCACTATTTTGCGATTTTTACGTTGCATTAATCTATCAAGTTTTTCTAGCCACGAATTCATGATGTCGCGTGTCATCCACGATTTACTATTGCTCGCCCACTCTACAGGAAACTTATCAATATCAAGTCCTTTAAAACACCGAGGTCTAGCTGCCTTACCAATAACTAAAGGCATCAATTTTTCTCCGGTCATACTGGCACACAATAAAATCGTTAAGCGTTCTTTAGCGACTTTTCCCCCACTACACGTTTCATTTTTTAGACATAATGTTTTATCCGGTAAGGCTCGAAAAAGCAGACCTGTTTCGTCTGCATTAAAAACATTTTCCAGCAAATAGGCTGACAGTAGATTTGGCAAATGTTGTATCCACTCGTTTACAACATTAACATTCACTGCACCTGCTTCACCCGAGATTGCTTTAAAAGAAATAGAATGCCTGTTTCAAAATTTTTCTAACCAGCCATTAGAAGCTTTGAAATCAATTTCCCCTAATTCCTTAGAGACTTCAAGAGCCTTTTCTTGAAGCATTGGTACAGAAACGGGGATTTTTTGGGCTCTTACCCGCTGAAACCATTCAAAAACTACTTTATCAATTGTTGTACCCAGACCAGGTCCAACAAATTTTTGCCGAACATTATAATTTATGTTCTGAAAATTATTTAAAATATTATCTTTTTTTTTAATAATTTCAGCCGCACAAGTTTTACCAATTTTAAAATGTTTCGCGATTTTACGAACACCACAATTTTCTTGCGTCGCGTACTCGATAATTTTTATTTTTTCACTCCGGCTTAAAACTTTTCGAGGGGCCATTTATAAAAAAAATTGGTGATAAAAAATTGTGAAAAAGTTACGTAATTACGTAATTTCAAATCTTCACTTTAAACTGTAAACACTGAAGTACTGTACTGTACTGACAAATATAAAATCACTAGTTAAAATAACTGCACTGTTATTTAAAAGTAAGCTCGTAATGCGTACTATCGCAATACGCACACAGAAGCACTTGTTCGAGTGAGTGACCAAAGACAACGACCGACCAAAGTCAACTAAACTACGAAAATAGAATACAGTACCCGCTATTTACGGTTATGCACATTCAATCAAAACAGGCCGTTCTGGAAATACCTCCCCCCCCCCATGCTGTTTAGCAACTTTCATAACAAAGAATGGTTCATTCCTGGAATTTGCAAAATTAAGCGTACAACAGTTACTGTGTATTATTTACAGCCTACTGCAGTCTAAACATAAGTCACGTTCGTTGCAAACAATAAACACAAGTTATTTTCTATCAATACCCATCCATTATTCCAAGAAAATAAATAAAAGTATGCTGTATAGGCGTATTTCTTACATTATTGAATTGTAACTTAAAGTATTAAAATAAAATCCAGTCCAACGTGTTAGAATTTTGTCCGCAAAAGGGAGGTTAATGACACATAATACCATAACTCTGTGTCCGTGTCCGGCCAAGAGAGTGTCCGTCTATAGGAGGGGGGAAATACATAGTAAAATATAGAAAATTCCTTGGTTCCTTAAAAAGTGTCCGTATAAGAGAGTTGTCCGCTTATTGGAGGTGTCCGGAAGTAGAGGTTTCACTGTATATATATATAAATTGAGAAATACCATTCAAAACAAAAGCTGCAGGGTGTTGTCCAGCTTGACAGTGTTTTCACACATATACCATATTGTTCCGAATACAAGCCAAACCCGAATGTAACCTGCACCCCAAAAATTACCGTAGGTTAAAGGTTAAAAATTTGCAAATAGTATAAAGTCACCGTTTGAATAAAAATTACTACATTTTATTAAGATGAAGATAGAAATAGCATGTAAAAGTACATTATTGTTAACTAATTATTATTATTTACAAACCGTTTATAAAAATTATACTTTTTTATTGTTAAGTTATTTTATAGTAGTGTACAGTAGTTTATATTTTGTGCACTATAAAATATTCCCATACTTAATCACTGTCACTGTCACTATCTTCAATTTCACTGTCACTTGTCCCTGAGACAGTCACTTCGTCCTCTTCATAAATGACATCGTCTTCCATTCCATCCATCCTAGATGTCATACTACTCTCAGAAACATTCCTTACCCCTGCTGTTTCCTTTCAGCTTTCGGTGTACACAACGTATCACATGGGTAGGCCTCAGCAGGGGGTACTGCTATTCTTGTCCACAGGCGCATTGCCCATCCGTCACTTACCCCTCCAGATACTAGGTATTTGGAGACGACGGTGGTGGCCCTCTGGATCAGGGACCGGGAGGTTCCCCTTATTTCGGCCTACCTCCCTCCCGGGCCCGGCGGGCCTCCGTCGCCTGAGGAGTGGGACGCCCTCCTCGACCACGAATTACCTACTATAGCTGCTGGAGACTTCAATTCCAAGCATCCCTCTTGGAACAACCGTGTCACAAACACAGCCGTGGGAGCCGACTTACTGGCGACAAAAGAACCCGCTATCCCCTCAGATCACCGGACGGCATTGTGTACTCCGCGTCCGGCAAAGCTGAAGTCTTTGCTGATACCATGGAGGAACACTTCACCGTCCACAGAGGCGTCTGCGAACCCGTCCACTCTGCCGAGGTCGCAGATTTTCTGTTTGGCTATATTTTCCCGTCCTCCTGATGACTCACCAGAACCGTTCAACCAGGCCGATGTTATTTCGGCCATTAGTCGACTTCGCCCTAAACGGGCGCCTGCCGATGATCGTATCGGTGCGGTGGCGCTTTAACACGCTCCCCCCCAGTCTCATTAATCTGGTTCACGAGCTGTTCAATGGATGTCTCCGGCTCCATTACTTCCCCAGCCTGTGGAAACGTGCAAAAATTGTAATTATTCCCAAGCGTCACTCTTGACCGGCGCCTAAGCTTTGCAAACCATGTCTCCCTGAGTCTCCAGCGTGCCAGAGGCGTCAGAGCCAAACTATATCCCTTTCTCTCTCATCAGAGTTCAGTGCCTGTGCGCACTAAACTCACCATTTACTTGCTCTTTCTTAGGGCAATCCTCACTTACACAGCTCCCGTCTTTTGGGTTTTACTCAGTCCATCCGTTGTCGCCCGTTTGGAAGCGTTCCAATCCCGCACCCTCCGCTACATCTCCAACTCTCCCTGGTTTGTCAGAAATGATGCTACCAGGCGAGGGTTGAAGGTTCCTTCACTCACCGAATTCGTTCGGTCCCTTGCTCTCAACCTATTTACCCGAGCCTCTGTCTCGACCCATCCCCACATCCGCTTGGCAATCCTCGGCGACTTATCCTGAGCGGTTAGAGGCGCCTTGGCCATTGTGGTGGTGGTGGTGGTGGGGGGGAATTCCTACTTCTCAAACGAAAGGTCCCCGAGGTCTTCCCCCATTCTGCCGTTGTGGGTCTCTTCGAGGTCCGAGGGTCCAATAAAATTAACATCATCCTGTCCCTCCAAAATAAAATCGATGGAGGTTCCATTCCTATGTTGCGCGAGATCGCTAATCATGGTAACAAGCAGGCAACATGCAGTCATCGGGCTCGCCCCCACCGGAGCACGACTAGCTGCTGCTCCGTACCACCTAGACCTGGACCTGGATTTTTGGCGCACTCCATCGGACATCGCGACACCAGCCGGAAGGAAAAAGAAGAAGGAAGAAGAATGGAGAACAAAGGAGAACCAGTGATGGACATCGACTGGAACAGCACCGGGCTCTACATACCACTGCCGAAAGAAGAGGACAGCAGTATGCCCAGAACAGCAGACGCAGGCGCTGAACATTACAGTGTAGCTTGGGCGGCGTGTGCAAATGAGTTAAGAGTCCTCGCCAAACGGTCCTTTTAAGGACCCAAGAAACGGTGAGGTGTATGATTGGCGCCATTTGTCCAAATGTGGGGCAGCGATCATCATGCGGATGCACGATATGGCCACGCCAGCGAGTTACCAGCCGGCCCACACCCCAACAGTTACACCCAGCGGGACACTGGGTTCGAGGTAGAGCAAGGGTTAGCGCAATTCGCTGCAGCTCTGACGTGCACGTTGCCACCGGTGATTACCGCTACATACCATGACCTCAAGAACGAGGATCCGGAACAATATCTTCGACAGCTAGAGCAACAGCTGCGGGACTACAGAGTCCCACCACCGGAACAGTGGGCGGACTATGCAGTGCAGCAGCTCCGAGGAGAAGTTGCCACGTGGGTAGAGAGATACACGGGATTACAGATCAATTGGCCCGAGTTTTGCGATCGCTTCCGGCATCACTTCTGCGGGACGCAACGCGACGCAGAGTGCTGGCCGAGCTATACGGTCAAACCCAGTGGCGGAAATCTTCATCCTGCAAAAAATCAAGCTGTTTCCCCATCTGTACCCTGGAGGTGATGAGAGGACGAGCATACCCATGCTCACACAACAGCTACAGCTACGCCTTCGACCAGCGCTGAGGTTCCTGCCGCCTACAACTTTGGAGGAACTTCTACAACGGGCAATGAGCATCGAGGCGGACTTGGAGAAGGATAATCGTGAGGGAGGTAGGGATGACTCTGCTGAAGACTCCCTGGATCGAGTACGGGGTCCAAGCAGTGTCGAACGGCCTCAAGTACAAAAGAGGAACGAAGAATGAACAGCCAAACGCCCAAGTGCCGCTTCTGCCTGGGAAGGCACTTCCATCGGGACTGCTCTGTGAAGAACTAGCAGGGAAACGACCAAGCGCCTCAGTAAATAGCCCACAGGGGCGCGTGTACCAACTAGGTACTGACATACCGTGGATACAAGTAGAGATTACCGGACAAAAACTGACCGCACCATTGGACTCTGCCACCAACTACAACTTCTAGTACGAGCCAGTCTGCTGCCAGGAGGAAGGAAGACGGAGTCCCGAGAAGTCCAGCTAGCGCTACACGGTCAGCAATGCAGCTCAACAACCACCGTCGTCGCGGACATAGTAATTGGAAGTCTGGCGACCAACACCAGTCTGATAAAAGTGCCAGGACTGCAAGAGGAAATTCTACTGGGCCATCACTAGCTCACGACTAACCAAGCAGTTGTGGACTACCGACGGGGCTGCCTTCACATTGGCAGCGAGAACCGACAGACGGTCTACTGGAATGACCGCTCGGAGCCCGAGGAAGAGGACATTGATGAAGCTAGCCTTCAAACATCAGCAGGTGGTCAACACCGTCAACAGTTTCTGGAAATGTTATGCCGTCATCGCAGTTTGTTCTCCCATGGCCCACTCCGCACCACATCTGCGGCCAAGCACGAGATCTGGCTGAAGGAAGGTAGCCAACCATTCCGGCTCCCAATGTACCGATACTCCATCGAGAAGAAACGCACCATCCGGGAACAGGTAGAAGAGATGCTGCGACAGCAGATCATTTAACCGGCCACCTCGCCATACAGCTCTCCGGTGGTGATTGTGAAGAAGAAGGACAGCACACCCCAGTTCTGCATGGACTTCCAGAGGCTGAACGATCAGATTGATATACTAAACTGCCGCTGACTGAACGATCAGACTGAACTGCCGCTGATATACAAAACGATCAAGGACCTCAGCGGGGCCAAAGTCTTCTCGACCCTGGATCTGAAGAGTGGCTACTGGCAGATCCCACTGGAGGAAGAAGCAAAGAAGTACACAGCATTCTCGGTGCCAGACGGAGGTCGCTACCAGTTCCGGGTTGAAGAACGCCCCCAGCACCTTCCAACGGATGATGCAGGATGTTCTAACAGGACTATTACGGAGTGCTGCCTCGTCTATCTGGACAAAACCATTGTCTACTCCCCCGACTGGGAAACGCACCTGCGACACATGGATCAAGATTTGGAAAGATTGCAGATGCACCAGCTGACCTGCTCGCTCAACAATTGTCACTTCGGCCGGGAAGTAGTCGCCTTTCTGGGCCACGAGATTACTCCGGACAGCAACCTCCCACAGCAGCAACTTCTCAGAGCGATCGAAGACCAGCCGGCTCCCAGCAACAAGAAAGAGCTACGATTCCTGGGAACCTGCAACTGGCTGCGAAAGTACATCTCCTGCTTCGCCATGATTTCGGAACCGTTAACGGACCTGCTGCAGACAAGAAAGTGGCATTGGGACGAGACAATGCATCGAGCCTTCGAAGAGGTTAAGGCCGCTTTCTGGCAGCCATTAAAACTATCACGAACGGATCCGGACTTGCCGATGTTTCTGCAAACCGACGCCAGCCAAAAGGGACTTGGAGCGGTGCTCTATCAATGCACCAAAGCCGAAGAGAGGTGTATCATCTCGTACCCCAGTGCCAAGCTCTAACTAATAAAAACATTTTATTCCCTAGATCTAAATTATTTTTGACACATTCCCCACAATATCCCACTTGCTTCATTCGACATAATAAACCTATACACCAATGTTCCCATAAAAGAAACCATAATTACATTAGAACAATTACTAAAAATAAATAACACACCTGAAACACACATAAAAGAGATCATCCATCTAACTAAAATTATCACAGATCAAAATTATTTCGCACACAATAGCATGTATTACACACAAACAGATGGACTACCCATGGGCTCCCCTATATCAGGTATACTAGCCGAAATATTTATACACACCATAGAACAGAAACACATACTGAACAACAACAAATACACCGATAAAATAATATATTGGCACAGGTATGTTGACGACATTTTACTCCTTTACAACGGCAACAAAAGACAAATAGAAAATTTCCACAAATACATTAACACTTACACCATAAATTAAAATTCACACTTGAAATAGAATTAAATAACAGCATAAACTTCTTAGACCTTACAATCACCAAAACAAACAACACACACAGATACAAAATATACAGAAAACCCACCACATCAGACATGGTCATACACAACACATCCAACCACCCAACTCAACATAAACATGCAGCTTTCAACTACATGCTCCATAGGCTCACTTCAATACCCCTAAACACACATGACTACCAAGATGAATTAAACACAATTAAATACATAGCAGTCAAAAATGGATACAACCCCGAATTAATAAATAAACTACACAAACGAATCCTCAACACAAAAAGTAAAACACATCTGACCAACAGCACACAACCCAGCAAATACATAACACTTACATACTACAATTCCAATACACATAAAATAGCAAACACATTTAGGAAACACAATTATAAAGTAGCCTACAGAACCAACAACACCATTAGAAAACACATAAATAATACTAACAAAGACATTGACACATACAGCAAAACAGGGGTTTATAAATTAAACTGTAATGATTGCCAACAATTCTACATTGGCCAGACGGGAAGATCTTTTTCTTCCAGCTTTTCTGAACATTTAAAAGCCCTCACCACAAACTACATACATTCCACATTTGCCACACATTTACATAACGAAAACCACAGTTGCACAAACATAGAACGCAACATGGAAATATTACACTACTTACCTAAAAGTAGAAAACTAAACACAGCTGAACAATTTGAAATATACAGATATCACACACTACAACCAAACAACATATTAAATGAACAAATACATTATAAATCACATACACTATTCGATACACTTTTCCACACACACAATTCGAACCTCAGCGCCAATCCCTTCCCACCATCAACCCCCACCACACACACCATTTTTCCGTAACAGTTATTCTGTAATCGACAATCAGTATACACCCACTGAAGAAGAGAAACAACATCTCGAAACGTTTGGGAAGTGACAACAGTAAGTTCACTTATCAATGTTTGCCAGGTCTGGAAAGGACCTGATAATGTTTGCAGGAATTAAATGGTACACAATAAAGTTAATGACACAAAACAAATGGAGGCTTATGAATGAACACAATCAAAGTACGGATACATTTAACATTAGTTTCAAGAGCCAAGTCATGTTCAAAAGTGTAATGGGGCAGGGAGGTGATAAACTTGCCAGACATACTTTCCCAGTAAAATTAGTCATTTTATGGTATACCACATAGTAAATCACATTGTCACAATGGTATTCATAGGTACCAGTACACCTTCCCAACAAAATGTGAAAACAAGGTTTAATAACTGTTAGGAAAACAAAACTACCAACAAAACAAACAGCTTTCAAACAATTTCAGTATGATATGGCTCAGGCATATCCAATATACTGCTTGAACTCTATACTTAGTACATGACACAGGGAACAGTTTCCTTGGAAACAGTTGTCAAAACTGTTAAAAGCATAAAAAAGAAGTAGAGGGATGTGCAACCCTTGCAACAAAAATGTTCTGACACACACCAGCATGAGTGTGAATATTAATGTCGCACTTATATAATAACTGCCCAAATTTTATTTACAAACAAAATATATTCATAAACCAAGATTTAAAATAATCAGTTTGGATACAGTATTTATACAATTATGATAGGGTCTATAAATCTCCATTTTTCACACTGTTTGAAATGATAGATTACATTCATTTATTCTCCAAAAGCACAAAGTAATAATAATAATAATATGTTACAATAATGTTTTTAAAATTATTATCACGTTTGTTACCAGTAAACACTTGTTAATAAAAGTAACTTGAAATAATTCTGTTTATTAAATATAATTTCTTATGACCTGGTACCCAAAATTTGAAATACAAATACAAAGTCTGCAGAAATCATGCAATTCCTGAAAAATATATTTTTCCATATTAATCAAAGTTCATTGCAATTTAAAACTTGTTCATACTTTCAGCCGCTAGTTAAATTGTACTAATAACAATTGTATTTCAAATGAGTAATAATTTCCTTGTATAAGTGTTGCACTGATAAATTCCTGCCAATTTTCGCATGTAGTAAAGAAAACTTGTGTAACTCAGCTCTTAAATTCTTTAATGTAAGCCATGCTATTAATAATAAAAGAGTATTTATTATTATACACTAGGTTCAAAACAGTATATGGATATTATGAACATCATTTTTATAATATATAAAGTAGTACATTATTTGTATACAAGTATTTCAAATAAATGAGTGCATACTTACAAAACATTACTATAAATTGAATATGAATTATCAGCAACTGCTTTTTTCAGAAATTCCAAATCGTCAGGCTCAACCATTTGTAATACACTGTCATTATCATCTTCCTCTTCCTCAACATTTGTGTTCTGTACAGATAACTGTAGTTTTGGTGATACCTTTTTATTTCTTTTATGTTTTAGCTTTCCCTGTTTTGCTAATTTTGAATGTCTTATGTTGGATCGCTTAATTCTGTTTGTTTTGCTCTTCTTCTGTTTCTGAATACAAAAAATAAAATAATTTGTAATTCACACAATTACAAATGTAATTTTGACAATTACATGAAATCTATAAATAATTATATATGGAATAATAATTACTTATAATTAATAATAATTACACACATACAGCTCATAAGGATTCTCATTATCCTACAACTGAAATCATACACATCACATTATGTCCTCACCATACATTTATCACCCAAGTTTCCAGCCTGTCTTGGAATTGTCACCAGGAAAAAAACTGCTAATAATAAAATTTTTTTTAATACGTTTTGAGCTCCCAGATACCAATAGGAACCAATAACACATAATTTAAGAAGAAATAAAATATGTCAGCACCCCCCCCCTTGGTTGATCTGAAACGGATTAACCCATAAAATATATCTCAAAACATTATGAAGGAACTGTTTCATTTAAGACTCTGAACTCATGATCCACAAAGGTTGTACTATAATTAATATGGTTAAGAAATAATACGGATGTGCATGCGCACGCATGCACACACACACACACACACACACACACACACACACATGTCCACATGTGTGAGTTCCACAAACAAAAATAATGAACAGACAATATTCTTGACCACTAATATTCTGTTTGTTGAATGTAATGTCATTCAGACACTCCAAAACATCAGTTGCTTGGAAAATAAAAGTTTCTGATTCTGAAGTCATGATTAAAAAACGTGGTTGGTGTACTTGGAGGTGTTTGTTACTGAACTGAAGGAACTTATAACAACTGAAGGAATTTGTTATCAAACCACAATTTATGATACACAATTGTACATAAGTACCAAGAAATTAATCTTGTTCCAGAATTAAGTACAATATTGGGCCACATTGTCTCGGCAGCAGTTGTTAAGTAGTCATGATAAAATAAATGCTGTTAACACTGGCAAAACTATAAATTAAGCATAATATTAATAGCTTTCTACAGCTCCATCAAATTTTTAATAGAAAAGGTTTAACTGCGAGTTTGCTAATAACCTTGACACAATTGGTAAACCACTTAATTAACTGAAGTGACGCTACTAAAAAAACTTTTAAAAATTACGGTAGTGGTATGATTCTGTGAACCATTGCACATTAAGACCTGTCTGGTCTACTTGGGGGCAATATTATTGTTATTAGTTGACCATTTAAAACACTCTTACAAAATATGAAAACGAATTATTGAAAGAGCATAAACAAGTCCTTGGGAAGTTAATATCAATCACACTGAGCTCAAAATACTTGTTTTTGAATAAAAATCATAAACATGAATTCGAATAATGCTGTAATATTATGTCTGTGTATAGTAATACTGTGCAGTAAACCTATGCTGTATTCTGTATGAGATACTGTTGCATAGTATATAGTAAAACTAATATCTAGTATCAGTTTTGCAACCTTCACTGGATATTTTATGCTCATACTCAAGACAATAAGCTGAAACAATTTTCAGTTTCAAATTCTATGATGAAAATCATCATCACCATCATCATCGGAGCATACAGCATCCACTGTACTTGCATGTTGCATTGTTTTATCGGGTCAAAGGGCTAGTTAGTAGTGGCAACTTGACATGTTACTGCTTCGTTTTTGAATTTCTGGCTCAATTTGTCTCATTAGAAACAAACAAACCTTACCCATGAGCCATGTATATCTTGATAATACCCACCCAAATGTTCAGACACTTGATTATTTCAATTGTTTACATCTAACCTAACTTTTATCTCTTTTGTCTTAATTAATTAAATATGGATGTTTTATCTACATCCATGGGAATTCTATTAAATCTAAACACCACACTATATAATTAAAATTAATTCCGAATGATCTACAGCCGAAAAATAATATACATCAAAATAGTGTCAAATACAATCTGAAAAATCAACAACATACCACAGCCATATTCTAAACTTGTGAACGTCACGTTGTATTATAACCGTTTTCTCCCAAAATCCTGAACACTTATATTCTCTTCTTCAAACATTTATTTGATAATTTTACATTCGCGTGTTGACACAACACCACGTGTTTGCAAACGTATTTTAATATTTACTACAGCTGAACAGCTTATGAAGTATCGATTACTGTGAACAATATCGACATGTACATTTTTACAGTATCCATTATCCGTATCGAGGTATCGAGTTTAACGAAAACGAACGAGGCTTTTTTTGTCGGTCTTGTACTTGTACTAACATTATTAATTATTATAATTATAATTTGGTAATTCTCACTAAATGCTTTGAAGGACTACCGTTTGACAAAGATTGCTGGACAAACACAAACTTATACTTTGAGCATTACGCTCTGGTTATTTTTGCTTGTCTCTGTTTCGGCTTCAGTTCGCCTCTTCAGCTAAGGAAGTTGTGATAGCAGTTTTCACTGCCGACCACTACCTTAGGACAAAGTGGAGAAGGTAAAATTTCTCTTTTGAGAATTACCAAACTAACTTAAACTTTCACTGTGGCGTACGTGCTACTATACGCATTTTGCGAGAATCTTCTCGACTGTGCCGGGCGCTCAGCCTGTGTCAAGGCTGCAGTTAATTACGTAGTTCACACGAGAGATAAGACGCAGTTTTGAAGCTTCTGGTGTGTGAGCGGGACTATAAATACATGGCGGTAGCGGCCTTAGTTTTCAGTTTTAGTGCGAGATATTTACAGAGCGGTTCGAGAGTTATAAGCGAGATATTTACAGAGCGGTTCGAGAGTTATAAGCGAGATTACTGTGTATGTTCAAGCAGTTATTAGTGAAGTGTTGCGTTTTATAATCGGGCGGTATAATTACAATTTATTGTAGCATAATACAATTGTGTTAATATTAGTGACATTTTATTGCGTGTGAACCATTTTGATTTGATTTGTTGTAGTAGACTGTGTTGGTAATTACGAACTGTTTTACTGTAAAAATTAAAGGTGTGATTAGTGACTTAATTGGTGTCTTGTACTTATTTTGTTTCCACCGTACGCCTACCTACGATGATAGAGTAGACCGTCGTAACAATATGAAGAATCATCATTTTCTATATAGTTAACTCGAAGTTTCTTGCAGCAATTATATAATGTTGTGATGTTATACAATTTGTTTCTTCTGAAGTAGTGTACACTACTTGCTACAAGAATGTTACAAGAAACAAGTTGTAGGCCTATAACATCACAACATTATATATGAAGAAGAATAAATAGCTGTTGCAATAAATGTAAATAAACAAAATAAGAGTTGAGACGAGCAATAATTGTATACTCTATTTAATAATATTAAGCGAGCAATAACGTATTACGTATTTAATTTATAACGTGTTCCCTGTACGCTCTTGCGTTTTCCGTGTTCTCTGAGGTAAGTATTAATATACGGACACGTCATGGACAAAAAATTCAAGGGTTTGTATTGAAACGTTCGAAAAAGGTTTTTAGTAAGCTAAAGTTAATAATAATTTATGAGTTTTTTGAAACTGTTGCTGTTGCTTCTTTGTGAATTAGAACAGAAAGGTACGTTTTATTACAAAGTAAAACGCTCAACCTCGTGCTAACCGCAGTGAGTTGGTAGACCTTTCGATTAAGAAAAGCAGTCTTTGGCGCCATTTTAACTTCTTTTCACTGACAGAAAATATGCGTGTGGATCTAAAGGAAAAAGACTTTGCTGAATATTTATTAAAAGTTGGCAATGGAGATTTGCCAGTAAGTGCTATGGATGAGATTAAATTTTTGTGCTTGTATTCATTTAAGATTAATCACACTGAAGTAAATTCTCTGTTGTTAGTCACTGTATGTATGAAACTACCAAACGTTTAGATTACTTGACCTGTCGAAATGAAGTTTTGGTTTAATTCTATCGTCCAGCTGTGCCTCCGTTTATTTGTAACGCATTTTCGGGCTAACATCTGGATGATTGTAATAAAATTTAATATGAAGGCACACTGTTTTACCATTAATCGATGTGTACACAATTTTTCATAAAATATTCTTCTGAGGGTTGAAATATACAGAAAATCGTAATAAAGTACCCTAACATGAAAATACAGGGTATCAAATTATGAGGAATAATTTTGTTATATCGTTAAATAATTAATTTATAATTTATATATGTGTAATTTTTACATTAAATTGTCTAGTATTTGTAAACATAAACAGAAACTATACGTATATTGTATACAAATTTTAAATAATAGCAATTGCATTATCATCATCATTATTCCTGCATCTCCTAAGTGGAGCATAGGGCATCAATGAACTTCCGCCACCGGACTCTGTTCCGCGCCATCGTCTTGATCTCGGGCCAGGTCTTCCCTCCTTTCTCCATCCCTTCCGCTATTACACTCCTCCTCCATGTGTTCCTTGGTCTGCCTCTTCTCCTGCTACCTTGTGGGTTCCATTCCAGGGCTTGTCTTGCTATGTTGTCTCTATCTCGTCGTAATGTATGCCCAATCCACTTCCATTTCCTACGACGCATCTCAATGTCAATGGGTGTTTGATGGGTTCTTCTCCACAGCTCTTCATTGGAGATAACTTGTGGCCACCATATCCTCAGGATATTCCGCAAACTTCTGTTCACGAATGTTTGGAGTCTGCTAATCAGTTGTTTGTTAGTCTTCCAAGTTTCACACCCATAGAGCAATACCGACTTGACATTTGTATTGAAGATGCGTAGTTTGGTATTGGTGTTAAGTTCCCTTGATTTCCAGATTGGTCTCAGCATTGCAAATGCTCCTTTAGCCTTATTTATTCTATTTCCTATATCCTCTATGGTTCCTCCCTCCGTGGTGACCATACTTCACAGGTAACAAAACTGTTTGACTTGTTCGATCTCTTGGCTTCCTAAAAATAATAGTGCCTTATTGCGGTTATTATAACGCATCTCCTTGGTTTTCTTTCCATTAATCTTCAATCCCACCTCTGATGCTTCGGTTTTTAAATCGTTCAGCTTTGCTTCCATATCCTTAAAACTGTTGGTTAGCAAGCACAGGTCATCCGCGAAGTCCAAGTCCTCCAACCTATCTGTCAGTCCCCACTGAATTCCTCTTCGGCGATTCATTGCCTTCTTCATCATGAGATCCAACACCATAATAAATAATATTGGTGACAGCAAACATCCTTGCTTCACTCCTTTATCTACTGGGATGGGCTCGGACAACATCCCCTGGTGTAAAACTTGACATGTGTAGTTCTCATACATTTCTTGAGTTAACTTAATAATTTTCTTTGGAATCCCAAACTCTTTCATGGCTTTCCACATCTTCTTCCTCATTACACTATCAAACGCCTTTTCAAAGTCTACAAATAGTATATACAGTGATGACTGCAGCTCCGTGGATTGTTCTATAATTATACGCAGTGTATTGATCTGGTCCGTACAGGAATAACCTTCTCTAAATCCTGCTTGTACTTTCCTCAACCTTGAGTTAACTCGCTGTTTTATCCTTTCAAGAATTACTCGTGAGAGTACCTTACTTGGTATCGAAAGGAGGGTAATCCCTCTCCAGTTATCACATTCTAATAAATCTCCTTTCTTCGGAAGCTTAATCAACAGTCCTTTCTTCCAATCTGAGGGGATCTTCTCTTCTTCCCAAATCTTCTTAAAAAGTGGGAATAGAATCTCAACCGAAGTACCCATATCCACTTTCAAGGCCTCCGGTGCGATATTGTCCATGCCTGCCGCTTTGCCATTCTTAAGTTGTTTAATGGCCCTTTGAATCTCTGTTCTTGATGGTGGCTCTGTACTAATAGCAACATCTTCCTGCTCGTCTTCTATCATCACCTCTGTCTCCCCTTCTTCGATTGTTTTACGATTCAAAATCTCCAGAAAATGTTCTCTCCATCTTTCTAGCTGTTCTTTTTGTGTGGACAGTAATCTCCCATCTTTAGCTCTCACCGGTTTGTCCGTTCTTGAAAACTTTCCTGTTAATCTCTTGGTAATGTGGTACAGAGTCCTACTGTCATTGTTTTGTGCTGCCGTCTCAGCTTGTGTTGCAAGATTGTTGATAAATGCTCGTTTGTCTCGTCGAAAACTCCTCTTCACTGTTCTGTTAAGTTGATTAAAGTCTGTTCTAGCTTGTACCTTCTCTTCTTGCGTTCTTGCGGTATTGAGTCTTTTCTTACATTCCTTCCTTTGATTCACGGCTTCCCATGTCTCTGAAGTAATCCATTCCTCTCTTCCTCTCTCCCTCTTGCCTAGGACCTTTTCACAGGTATTTATGTAGGTACTCTCTATGCTCTTCCAATTGTGTTCAACATCCTGTCCTTCTTCTTCCTCCCTTAGCTGTTGGAATCGGTTACTCAATTCCAGTGAAAAATGTTGTTGCATCTCCTTATCCTTCAATTTATCAAAGTTATACTTTATCCTCCTCTTTTGATGTATGTGTCTAATACTTGCAATCTTCAGTCGGAGCGTGGCTACTACCAAATGATGGTCACTTCCCACATCTGCCCCCCTCTTGTTCCTCACATCCAACAGGGAGGTTCGCCATGTCTTGCTAATAGTGAAATGATCGATCTGGTTCTCCGTTCTATGGTCTGGGGAAACCCATGTCACTTTATGGCAGTTCTTATGAGGGAAGATAGTGCCTCCTATCACCAGCCTGTGGTTACTACAAAGTTCAATAAAATTGCATTATACATATATAAAAAATTCAAGTAAATAGAATAATACAAAATGCAGTATAATACAAAATTATTGGAAAGTTATACTAAAGTCTTCTAGTATTTCTAGTCTTCTAGTATTTAGTATTTCTTTCCATACAACATTTCGTGTATGGTGAGGATTTTGTGGTGGCAAAAGAACTTTTAAGCTGCTTCGTCTTTTTACTCTAGAAAATGCTACGTACAACATTCCACGCATAAAAACTGATATAAGTAAGAAGACACCAACGAATTCAAATGTTGTCCTTGAGCTTTGTGGATGGTGATAGCAAAAGCAGAACTTACGGGGAACTGATGCCGTTGCATAGTACATCCAAGTTTCACAAGAGCATTATTATTGTATTTTTTGTAAGTTTCAGTTCATGTGGTGGTAGATCAGCCATTTTGACGGAATTCAGAAGTAAATTCGATACCTCCTTCTGGTTGATCTTTGACAGAATCATAACTTTTGTAAACCTTGTACTCTCTAGGAAGCTTTTCAATAATTTCTGCATTAATTTTATTAACATCTTTATTTAATGGTATAGCCCTCTCCGTCATATCTTCATATCTGTTATTAGCCAGACAGTCTCCGAATACTTCTTCAATAAGATTGCCGTTTGAAAGAATATCCTCTGGTAGATGTCGTAGGATGTCGTTCATCCTAAACGAACAGACACAATTCAAATCGCACGCATTATTCGAACACATCTCACCACACACACACAGCTTCGATCTTTCGAAAAACTATCTCGTCGCCAACAACAAGACGAACAGCGCTACTTACGACAGCCTCTGATGAAGCCTTCTATAGGTGAAAGCCGGTTTAGGCTGTAAGGTAAAACTTTACGTTTTTACTTATAAAAAACTTAGTGTTCCGAGTCGTCAATATTATAGTGATATTTAGTTAAGTAACGGACACGTCATGGACAACGAAATCCAAGAATTTTATTTTTATCACACTTATCCCAAAATTTGTCGAAAGAACAATCAAACAATGAATCAGACAATAAAACAAAAGTTTCAAATAGTCTGTTCTCTCACTCTGTTCCGATTCATCGGAACTGATAGACTTTTACAAATCCAAAAACCGCTGATTAGTTTTATAAATGGCCGATTGGAGCGTGGCTAACGCGAACTACTGTTCAGCGGCGCGAACGACTGTAGTCAATATGGAGTCAATATGGAGTCAAAATGGCTGATCTACCACCACATGAACTGAAACTTACAAAAAATACAATAATAATGCTCTTGTGAAACTTGGATGTACTATGCAACGGCATCAGTTCCCCGTAAGTTCTGCTTTTGCTATCACCATCCACAAAGCTCAAGGACAACATTTGAATTCGTTGGTGTCTTCTTACTTATATCAGTTTTTATGCGTGGAATGTTGTACGTAGCATTTTCTAGAGTAAAAAGACGAAGCAGCTTAAAAGTTCTTTTGCCACCACAAAATCCTCACCATACACGAAATGTTGTATGGAAAGAAATACTAAATACTAGAAGACTAGAAATACTAGAAGACTTTAGTATAACTTTCCAATAATTTTGTATTATACTGCATTTTGTATTATTCTATTTACTTGAATTTTTTATATATGTATAATGCAATTTTATTGAACTTTGTAGTAACCACAGGCTGGTGATAGGAGGCACTATCTTCCCTCATAAGAACTGCCATAAAGTGACATGGGTTTCCCCAGACCATAGAACGGAGAACCAGATCGATCATTTCACTATTAGCAAGACATGGCGAACCTCCCTGTTGGATGTGAGGAACAAGAGGGGGGCAGATGTGGGAAGTGACCATCATTTGGTAGTAGCCACGCTCCGACTGAAGATTGCAAGTATTAGACACATACATCAAAAGAGGAGGATAAAGTATAACTTTGATAAATTGAAGGATAAGGAGATGCAACAACATTTTTCACTGGAATTGAGTAACCGATTCCAACAGCTAAGGGAGGAAGAAGAAGGACAGGATGTTGAACACAATTGGAAGAGCATAGAGAGTACCTACATAAATACCTGTGAAAAGGTCCTAGGCAAGAGGGAGAGAGGAAGAGAGGAATGGATTACTTCAGAGACATGGGAAGCCGTGAATCAAAGGAAGGAATGTAAGAAAAGACTCAATACCGCAAGAACGCAAGAAGAGAAGGTACAAGCTAGAACAGACTTTAATCAACTTAACAGAACAGTGAAGAGGAGTTTTCGACGAGACAAACGAGCATTTATCAACTGGTATTTCAAAATCGATTTTTTGTAAGGATCGCTTCGCCTGATATTAAAGAAGTAAAAATACGGAATTGTATTGGATGCCGTAAAGCACTCAAGATCCGTTTTTTACCTACAGGCGCACGCACACGCGCGCGCGCACACACAGTACACTGTTCTGCTAGTTGTGAACAGCGGCATTTGCACCAATTTCACTTGCAGACACTTAGATAAATAAGATAATTAATATTTGTTGATGTAAGAGGGTACTTTTTATACCTGACGTGCTATGCTACATTTATCAAAGACACATGGAAAAAGTAAAATTTACATTTTTACATGTAAAGTACTCAGATTTAAAAATTAATACCAGTTGTAATGACAGCTGAGTAAAATAAACAGTGCTTATAAAACTTTACCTCTGAGCTGACTTAACTAACTTTTAAAGTTTTTATGAACAAATTATTCTTATAACTTTAATTGTTTTGTTACTTTTAATTGCTTTTTATTTTTATATTACATTTAATGTTTATTTCACTAATTTTTACTATACTATACTGCTAAGCCACTTGAGAGAGAGAGAGGTGAGAGGGAGAGAGGCAAGCGCGCGTTTGCTACACACCTGTACATATGTTAAAACAAAACTAGGTATATCAATACATCAAAACAATTATTTCGGTTAATATTTACCTGTGCTACACCATACAATCTTGAAGTGAAATATTTTTTTTTCTATTCTTCTATGTTATATAAACACGCGAAAATAATTTTGGTAAATATTTACCTGTGCTCCACCATACAATCTTGAAGTGAAATATTTTTTTTTCTATTCTTCTATGTTATATAAACACGCGAAAATTAATTTTAAACGGGGGTCGAAGCTATTTACGAAGAAAAAAAATAAAATAAATACTCCCATAAGCGCGCATGGAAAGTGAATGAGCGCCATATTAACTGAGTCGGATCACCGTAGTCGGGCGACGGCACAGTAATAGACAGCGAATGACGAGTCATGACGTCATGCGCGGATTACCTGTGACTTAAGTTCATCAAATTTACGCGCCAAATAACACGCGTTTTTCTACTACTAAATAAAATTTAAAAATCTTTAAATGTAATTTGTCACAGTTAATATGGCGTTCGTTGGCGTCTTATGGGAGTAATTATTTTATTTATTTTTTCGTAAATAGGTTCGACCACCGTTTAAAATTATTTTTCCCGTGTTTATATAACATAGAATAGAAAAAGAAATATTTCACTCACACACACACACGCGCGCGCTCACATGAAATGCATGCATTACCATAATTATGAAAAGATGAAACTCTTACCTTAATCCACTCCTCAATTATTTTGAGGAGAGTAGCGGAATCCCGGCGCTCAACCGGTATCAAAAAACACGGTTTACCAAAAACACTTGCCAGAACCGCGTTCCACTCCCCCGAACACCCACTGTCCTTCAATGAACCTGCCCCGATTATATTTCAGACGGCAAAATTTGGCTTCGTCGACTTCTACAGTCTTTCCAGGGCCCCCCAGCTTAGCTGAAGTGCGCTGGGCGTCGAAAATAAAAACTTCTCGACAAAAACTGTAGGTCGACGACGAGGACCCACACGAAGGACAATTTATTGACCGTTTAATAACCTCGTGGGAAATTAAAAAGTCAATAATCTCAGACTCTGTCATTCGAATCCATTCGTCTGACGTCCCACCGCACTATCATTGCAGGCCATTTCAGTGTAAAATGTTAAATAAATAATATATGGTATATTATAATAATAACCCTAAACAACAGAAATAATAATAATTAATAATAACACCACACAATAACACAAATGAAAACACTGAATTCACAAAATAATTAAATACACGATAACCGTATCTTACGAGGTTCGTTACAACAGCGGAACTGAGAATACAGTACTGTTGCCGCCGAATCCTGACACCCACACACACTAGCAACCAATGACAATTGAGAATATGCAAAATTTTAAAATTAACGGTGTATAAACGCGCTTTTTTTTATATCTACCAATCAACATCAGCTTCATAAGGCGGTTTTAATGAATTCGCGGGTTATTTGCATCAGACCTATGTCATTGGTTAATCGTTGTGACGTCGCCGCGGGGTTTTTCAAAATGTTTACTATCGATAGTTCAGTTGCGATTTTCATACTATCGATAACTACCACAAAGTTTTAGGTAATTAGTTTTAGAAAAGTATTAACAATGTTACTTTACACTGTGATTTTCAGCTTTTACTGTTTAAAAGAAAATAAGAGAGTTTATAGGTCTATCTCTCTTTGGGAATACTAATTTAATGTTGAACAAAGTACGCGAGTCAAAGTCGAAAGACAAAGTACAAGTGAAGTTTGGCACTGAGGAGTTTTCTATCAAAATTACAATTTGGTAATTCTCACTAAATGCTTTGAAGGACTACCGTTTGACAAAGATTGCTTGACAAACACAAACTTATAAATATCACTATAATATTGACGACTCGGAACACAAAGTTTTTTATAAGTAAAAACGTAAAGTTTTACCTTACAGCCTAAACCGGCTTTCACCTATAGAAGGCTTCATCAGAGGCTCTGATGAAGCCTTCTATAGGTGGAAGCCGGTTTAGGCTGTAAGGTAAAACTTTACGTTTTTACTTATAAAAAACTTTGTGTTCCGAGTCGTCAATATTATAGTGATATTTAGTTAAGTAACGGACACGTCATGGACAACGAAATCCAAGAACAAACTTATACTTTGAGCATTACGCTCTGGTTATTTTTGCTTGTCTCTGTTTCGGCTTCAGTTCGCCTCTTCAGCTAAGGAAGTTGTGATAGCAGTTTTCACTGCCGACCACTACCTTAGGACAGAGTGGAGAAGGTAAAATTTCTCTTTTGAGAATTACCAAACTAACTTAAACTTTCACTGTGGCGTACGTGCTACTATACGCATATTGCGAGAATCTTCTAGACTGTGCCGGGCGCTCGGCCTGTGTCAAGGCTCCAGTTAATTACGTAGTTCACACGAGAGATAAGACGCAGTTTTGAAGCTTCTGGTGTGTGAGCGGGACTATAAATACATGGCGGTGGCGGCCTTAGTTTTCAGTTTTAGTGCGAGATATTTACAGAGCGGTTCGAGAGTTATAAGCGAGATTACTGTGTATGTTCAAGCAGTTATTAGTGAAGTGTTGCGTTTTATAATCGGGCGGTATAATTACAATTTATTGTAGCATAATACAATTGTGTTAATATTAGTGACATTTTATTGCGTGTGAACCATTTTGATTTGATTAATTGTAGTAGACTGTGTTGGTAATTACGAATGTTTTACTGTAAAAATTAAAGGTGTGATTAGTGACTTAATTGGTGTCTTGTACTTATTTTGTTTCCACTGTAGGCCTACCTACGATGATAGAGTAGACCGTCGTAACAATATGAAGAATCATCATTTTCTATATAGTTAACTCGAAGTTTCTTGCAGCAATTATATAATGTTGTGATGTTATACAATTTGTTTCTTCTGAAGTAGTGTACACTACTTGCTACAAGAATGTTACAAGAAACAAGTTGTAGGCCTATAACATCACAACATTATATATGAAGAAGAATAAATAGCTGTTGCAATAAATGTAAATAAACAAAATAAGAGTTGAGACGAGCAATAATTGTATACTCTATTTAATAATATTAAGCGAGCAATAACGTATTACGTATTTAATTTATAACGTGTTCCCTGTACGCTCTTGCGTTTTCCGTGTTCTCTGAGGTCAGTATTAATATACGGACACGTCATGGACAAAAAATTCAAGGGTTTGTATTGAAACGTTCGAAAACGGTTTTTAGTAAGCTAAAGTTAATAATAATTTATGAGTTTTTTGAAACTGTTGCTGTTGCTTCTTTGTGACAGAACAGAAAGATACGTTTTATTACAGAGTAAAACGCTCAACCTCGTGCTAACCGCAGTGAGTTGGTAGACCTTTCGATTAAGAAAAGCAGTTCTTGGATTTCCTTGTCCATGACGTGTCCGTTACATAACTAAATATCACTATAGTATTGACGACTCGGAACACACCGGCTTTCGCCTATAGAAGGCTTCATCAGAGGCTGTCGTAGGTAGCGTTGTTCGTCGCCGGTTTAGGCTGTAAGGTAAAACTTTACGTTTTTACTTATAAAAAACTTAGTGTTCCGAGTCGTCAATATTATAGTGATATTTAGTTAAGTAACGGACACGTCATGGACAACGAAATCCAAGAATTTTATTTTTATCACACTTATCCCAAAATTTGTCGAAAGAACAATCAAACAATGAATCAGACAATAAAACAAAAGTTTCAAATAGTCTGTTCTCTCACTCTGTTCCGATTCATCGGAACTGATAGACTTTTACAAATCCAAAAACCGCTGATTAGTTTTATAAATGGCCGATTGGAGCGTGGCTAACGCGAACTACTGTTCAGCGGCTCGAACGACTGTAGTCAATAGTTCACTTGACGGAGTACTTCTTTCTGGCTAAGCCGTTCGCGGACGACCCGCCACTACATAACGCGTGAATTAAACCGTAAAATATGTTGAAAAGTAAAAGGTTAGTGGTGCTATTGTGAATTGTGGTGTTTGTGATCCAAAACTGGGTTCAAAACTGTAGTGAAACAATTCGAAAAATAGTATACAGTGATATCAGTGAAGCCGTTATCGCATATAAACGACTGTGTAAGCAAGATAGGTTAAATGTCATTTCTCACCGTCTACACAGTTAATATGGCGCTCATTCACTTTTGCATGCATCCTTATGGGAGTATTTATTTTATTTTTTTTCTTCGTAAATAGCTTCGACCCCCGTTTAAAATTAATTTTCGCGTATTTATATAACATAGAAGAATAGAAAAAAAAATATTTCACTTCAAGATTGTATGGTGGAGCACAGGTAAATATTTACCATGGTAAATATTTACCTGTGCTCCACCATACAATCTTGAAGTGAAATATTTTTTTTTCTATTCTTCTATGTTATATAAATACGCGAAAATTAATTTTAAACGGGGGTCGAAGCTATTTACGAAGAAAAAAAATAAAATAAATACTCCCATAAGGATGCATGCAAAAGTGAATGAGCGCCATATTAACTGTGTAGACGGTGAGAAATGACATTTAACCTATCTTGCTTACACAGTCGTTTATATGCGATAACGGCTTCACTGATATCACTGTATACTATTTTTCGAATTGTTTCACTACAGTTTTGAACCCAGTTTTGGATCACAAACACCACAATTCACAATAGCACCACTAACCTTTTACTTTTCAACATATTTTACGGTTTAATTCACGCGTTATGTAGTGGCGGGTCGTCCGCGAACGGCTTAGCCAGAAAGAAGTACTCCGTCAAGTGAACTATTGACTACAGTCGTTCGAGCCGCTGAACAGTAGTTCGCGTTAGCCACGCTCCAATCGGCCATTTATAAAACTAATCAGCGGTTTTTGGATTTGTAAAAGTCTATCAGTTCCGATGAATCGGAACAGAGTGAGAGAACAGACTATTTGAAACTTTTGTTTTATTGTCTGATTCATTGTTTGATTGTTCTTTCGACAAATTTTGGGATAAGTGTGATAAAAATAAAATTCTTGGATTTCGTTGTCCATGACGTGTCCGTTACTTAACTAAATATCACTATAATATTGACGACTCGGAACACTAAGTTTTTTATAAGTAAAAACGTAAAGTTTTACCTTACAGCCTAAACCGGCGACGAACAACGCTACCTACGACAGCCTCTGATGAAGCCTTCTATAGGCGAAAGCCGGTGTGTTCCGAGTCGTCAATACTATAGTGATATTTAGTTATGTAACGGACACGTCATGGACAAGGAAATCCAAGAACTGCTTTTCTTAATCGAAAGGTCTACCAACTCACTGCGGTTAGCACGAGGTTGAGCGTTTTACTCTGTAATAAAACGTATCTTTCTGTTCTGTCACAAAGAAGCAACAGCAACAGTTTCAAAAAACTCATAAATTATTATTAACTTTAGCTTACTAAAAACCGTTTTCGAACGTTTCAATACAAACCCTTGAATTTTTTGTCCATGACGTGTCCGTATATTAATACTGACCTCAGAGAACACGGAAAACGCAAGAGCGTACAGGGAACACGTTATAAATTAAATACGTAATACGTTATTGCTCGCTTAATATTATTAAATAGAGTATACAATTATTGCTCGTCTCAACTCTTATTTTGTTTATTTACATTTATTGCAACAGCTATTTATTCTTCTTCATATATAATGTTGTGATGTTATAGGCCTACAACTTGTTTCTTGTAACATTCTTGTAGCAAGTAGTGTACACTACTTCAGAAGAAACAAATTGTATAACATCACAACATTATATAATTGCTGCAAGAAACTTCGAGTTAACTATATAGAAAATGATGATTCTTCATATTGTTACGACGGTCTACTCTATCATCGTAGGTAGGCCTACAGTGGAAACAAAATAAGTACAAGACACCAATTAAGTCACTAATCACACCTTTAATTTTTACAGTAAAACATTCGTAATTACCAACACAGTCTACTACAATTAATCAAATCAAAATGGTTCACACGCAATAAAATGTCACTAATATTAACACAATTGTATTATGCTACAATAAATTGTAATTATACCGCCCGATTATAAAACGCAACACTTCACTAATAACTGCTTGAACATACACAGTAATCTCGCTTATAACTCTCGAACCGCTCTGTAAATATCTCGCACTAAAACTGAAAACTAAGGCCGCCACCGCCATGTATTTATAGTCCCGCTCACACACCAGAAGCTTCAAAACTGCGTCTTATCTCTCGTGTGAACTACGTAATTAACTGGAGCCTTGACACAGGCCGAGCGCCCGGCACAGTCTAGAAGATTCTCGCAATATGCGTATAGTAGCACGTACGCCACAGTGAAAGTTTAAGTTAGTTTGGTAATTCTCAAAAGAGAAATTTTACCTTCTCCACTCTGTCCTAAGGTAGTGGTCGGCAGTGAAAACTGCTATCACAACTTCCTTAGCTGAAGAGGCGAACTGAAGCCGAAACAGAGACAAGCAAAAATAACCAGAGCGTAATGCTCAAAGTATAAGTTTGTTCTTGGATTTCGTTGTCCATGACGTGTCCGTTACTTAACTAAATATCACTATAATATTGACGACTCGGAACACAAAGTTTTTTATAAGTAAAAACGTAAAGTTTTACCTTACAGCCTAAACCGGCTTCCACCTATAGAAGGCTTCATCAGAGCCTCTGATGAAGCCTTCTATAGGTGAAAGCCGGTTTAGGCTGTAAGGTAAAACTTTACGTTTTTACTTATAAAAAACTTTGTGTTCCGAGTCGTCAATATTATAGTGATATTTATAAGTTTGTGTTTGTCAAGCAATCTTTGTCAAACGGTAGTCCTTCAAAGCATTTAGTGAGAATTACCAAATTGTAATTTTGATAGAAAACTCCTCAGTGCCAAACTTCACTTGTACTTTGTCTTTCGACTTTGACTCGCGTACTTTGTTCAACATTAAATTAGTATTCCCAAAGAGAGATAGACCTATAAACTCTCTTATTTTCTTTTAAACAGTAAAAGCTGAAAATCACAGTGTAAAGTAACATTGTTAATACTTTTCTAAAACTAATTACCTAAAACTTTGTGGTAGTTATCGATAGTATGAAAATCGCAACTGAACTATCGATAGTAAACATTTTGAAAAACCCCGCGGCGACGTCACAACGATTAACCAATGACATAGGTCTGATGCAAATAACCCGCGAATTCATTAAAACCGCCTTATGAAGCTGATGTTGATTGGTAGATATAAAAAAAAGCGCGTTTATACACCGTTAATTTTAAAATTTTGCATATTCTCAATTGTCATTGGTTGCTAGTGTGTGTGGGTGTCAGGATTCGGCGGCAACAGTACTGTATTCTCAGTTCCGCTGTTGTAACGAACCTCGTAAGATACGGTTATCGTGTATTTAATTATTTTGTGAATTCAGTGTTTTCATTTGTGTTATTGTGTGGTGTTATTATTAATTATTATTATTTCTGTTGTTTAGGGTTATTATTATAATATACCATATATTATTTATTTAACATTTTACACTGAAATGGCCTGCAATGATAGTGCGGTGGGACGTCAGACGAATGGATTCGAATGACAGAGTCTGAGATTATTGACTTTTTAATTTCCCACGAGGTTATTAAACGGTCAATAAATTGTCCTTCGTGTGGGTCCTCGTCGTCGACCTACAGTTTTTGTCGAGAAGTTTTTATTTTCGACGCCCAGCGCACTTCAGCTAAGCTGGGGGGCCCTGGAAAGACTGTAGAAGTCGACGAAGCCAAATTTTGCCGTCTGAAATATAATCGGGGCAGGTTCATTGAAGGACAGTGGGTGTTCGGGGGAGTGGAACGCGGTTCTGGCAAGTGTTTTTGGTAAACCGTGTTTTTTGATACCGGTTGAGCGCCGGGATTCCGCTACTCTCCTCAAAATAATTGAGGAGTGGATTAAGGTAAGAGTTTCATCTTTTCATAATTATGGTAATGCATGCATTTCATGTGAGCGCGCGCGTGTGTGTGTGTGAGTGAAATATTTCTTTTTCTATTCTATGTTATATAAACACGGGAAAAATAATTTTAAACGGTGGTCGAACCTATTTACGAAAAAATAAATAAAATAATTACTCCCATAAGACGCCAACGAACGCCATATTAACTGTGACAAATTACATTTAAAGATTTTTAAATTTTATTTAGTAGTAGAAAAACGCGTGTTATTTGGCGCGTAAATTTGATGAACTTAAGTCACAGGTAATCCGCGCATGACGTCATGACTCGTCATTCGCTGTCTATTACTGTGCCGTCGCCCGACTACGGTGATCCGACTCAGTTAATATGGCGCTCATTCACTTTCCATGCGCGCTTATGGGAGTATTTATTTTATTTTTTTTCTTCGTAAATAGCTTCGACCCCCGTTTAAAATTAATTTTCGCGTGTTTATATAACATAGAAGAATAGAAAAAAAAATATTTCACTTCAAGATTGTATGGTGGAGCACAGGTAAATATTTACCAAAATTATTTTCGCGTGTTTATATAACATAGAAGAATAGAAAAAAAAATATTTCACTTCAAGATTGTATGGTGTAGCACAGGTAAATATTAACCGAAATAATTGTTTTGATGTATTGATATACCTAGTTTTGTTTTAACATATGTACAGGTGTGTAGCAAACGCGCGCTTGCCTCTCTCCCTCTCACCTCTCTCTCTCTCAAGTGGCTTAGCAGTATAGTATAGTAAAAATTAGTGAAATAAACATTAAATGTAATATAAAAATAAAAAGCAATTAAAAGTAACAAAACAATTAAAGTTATAAGAATAATTTGTTCATAAAAACTTTAAAAGTTAGTTAAGTCAGCTCAGAGGTAAAGTTTTATAAGCACTGTTTATTTTACTCAGCTGTCATTACAACTGGTATTAATTTTTAAATCTGAGTACTTTACATGTAAAAATGTAAATTTTACTTTTTCCATGTGTCTTTGATAAATGTAGCATAGCACGTCAGGTATAAAAAGTACCCTCTTACATCAACAAATATTAATTATCTTATTTATCTAAGTGTCTGCAAGTGAAATTGGTGCAAATGCCGCTGTTCACAACTAGCAGAACAGTGTACTGTGTGTGCGCGCGCGCGTGTGCGTGCGCCTGTAGGTAAAAAACGGATCTTGAGTGCTTTACGGCATCCAATACAATTCCGTATTTTTACTTCTTTAATATCAGGCGAAGCGATCCTTACAAAAAATCGATTTTGAAATACCAGTAGAAATAATTGTTTTGATGTATTGATATAGTTTTGTTTTAGCATATGTACAGGTGTGTAGCAGACGCGCGCTTGCCTCTCTCCCCCCCCCCCTCTCTCTCTCTCTCTCTCTCTCTCTCTCTCTCTTGCATGCGCACGCGCACACATTCTTTCATATGCACACACGAGTACTATAATAAATGTAATTTAGTAAGTGGCTTAGCAGTACAGTATAGTACAAATTAGTGAATTAAACATTAAATGTAATATAAAAATAAAAAGCAATTAAAAGTAACAAAACAATTTAAAGTTATAAGAATAATTTGTTCATAAAAACTGTAAAAGTTAGTTAAGTCAGATCAGAGGTAAGGTTTATATACATGTTGTGTGTGTGTGTGTGTGTGTGCGCGCGCGCGCGCGCGCGTGCTTGCGCTCGCTCGCCCACATGACATTTAAGCAAGAAACGGGATATGTGTAAGTTGCAATTGAGAAAGATTTTGCCAGGCTCCTAGTACTACTTATTATAGTGTACTATTTACTATCATTTATGCATTGTACCGGTACCCTATTATACACATTTCACAATTACTCTTGTCAAACACTGTCACTATTCTAAGATCTTTCAAGCAAAGATACACATGTCCATCCAAGTTGTGAATAACTCATTAACCAGTAAACAGTTGACAAACTGTTCCGAGTAATTATGTTTTAAATAAAAATCAACAGAGACAAACTGATATTTTAATTCGGCTTGAGTTAGCCCTTAGTCACTTAAAAGTAAATTAAATGCCTGGCATTTAGAAACAGTAAAACTGTTTGGATACATAAGCTAAGTCAAATAGTAAAAATCTGTTGCAAAGTTTCTGAAATTGCCTCTTACAAACTCATAAAGTAAGAAGACTTACAAACTTACAACCTTTCTCCATTTACAATACTATTAGAGATATTAAAAGGAAAACAAAATGAGCAGAGAAGAAAAGTACAAATCAGTATTTGCAGTATGCCTTTATATGGTATAACATATAGGTCTATATATAGATCCCATGTTACTTTATATGGAATATAAATTGTGATTGTTAAATAAAGTTTAGTTGTTACAGTTTCATCTGAAATTTGCTTATTAAATTTAAATTCTATGAAAACAATGCTATGTTTATTTTCAGATGAATACTACTGTTGTAAAATGTGATTTTTGCAGCAAAGAGTTCAGTAAGAGTTCTTATTGTAAAGACCATATTAGAATTGTTCACAAAAGAAATGCCAAAGGTGAGCAAATTGAAACAACTAAATTTACTTGCACTTTGTGTAACAAACAATATTCCCAAAACAAGAGTTTGCAGCGACACATCAAATCAACCCATTCTTCTGAGCCAAAACAAATTTATAAACGTGATATGTGCACTTATACAACAATTTACCAGTGTGGTTTAAAACGTCACATATTGAAAATACATAAAAGTGACAATAAATCCTTAGCATGATCTTTCATGTGTACTCTGTGTAGTGCAAAATACGAGCATAAACAGACCCTCATAAAGCATGAAAGAAAATACCATAACATTGAAAAACCTTCACTTTTGGTTGAAAGAAAATGTCCTATTTGTAAATTCATAAAAAGGAGACCAAAGCGACATAATGAAGAGAATATTTACAGTCATTTTGAAAATGTACATGGCATTTTTATGAAGTTTGAACGTCACAGTTTTGATTCTGTCGATGAATTTAATGCGTGGAAACAAGAAATTGAAAAAAAAAACTTCTTTTGTTAAACAAAAGTCAAATGGAAATGTATCTGTTTACCAATGCCACAGAAGTGGTTTTTACAGGAAACAAGGTGTTAACAAACGTCACATAAAAATTATGGGCACATGTAAAATAAATGCCTTTTGTCCAGCAATGATCAAGTGAAAAATTAAAAAAATGATACTTTGAATGTGTCATATCTTTCTACACATGTTGGTCATAAAAATGAGTTAAAACATATTCACTTGACGAAGAAAGAGAGAAACCAAATTGCAACTCACTTAGCAAGTAAAATACTCCATGAGGAAATTTTAAAAGATATCAGGTGTTCTATATCAAATTGTGAATTACAAAGAATTCACCTAGTGAACAAAAAAGATATTATAAATATTGAAAAAGGCTTCAATCTAAATGATGAAGCCATAAAACATCCATTTGACCATGTAAGCATCGAGGCTTGTGTTGAAGATCTTAAAACATCAAAGGACACTGCCTTAGTGGTTTATAAACCACAAGGTGTAAATAGTTTTGAGTTTCCTCAACTGAAAAAAGAAGATTTTTTGTTATTATTTATGACCAACGCACAAAAAACTATTCTACAAAAGTATAGTAGTGACGTAGTATGTATTGATGGCACCCATGGCCTTAATAACTACAACTTTCAGTTATACACACTTCTAACAATGGACGAAACCAGAGAGGGGTTTCCTTGCACTTTCATGTTCACGAACAGAGGGGATGAAACCGTTATAATGATTTTTTTTTGATCAAATAAAGTCTGTATTAGGATGTATTATAACCCATACATTTATGTCTGACATGGAAGACACATTCTATTCTGCATGGTGTAAAACAATGGGGACTTCAAATAATCGTATTTATTGTACATGGCATGTATTAAGGGCATGGAAGACCAATGTAAATACACAAATTAAAATAAAAGAAAAGCGAGACAGTGTGTTTAAAATGTTACAGGCTCTGTTATATGAACTTGATGAAGACGCTTTTAACAAAATGCTCCATGAAGTTTTAAGGAGACTTCATGATGATAAAGAAACACATTCATTTTATGAATATTTTTTTAAACAATATATTAATAAAAAACAATACAGATCATGGGCCTACTGTTATCGGATTCATTTAGGCATAAACACTAACATGTCTATAGAAAATTTTAATAAAGTATTAAAATATTGTTATCTTAAAGGAAAACTGATTAAACGACTGGATAAAACAATCTGTGCCATATTACATTTGCTCAGAGATAAAATTTTTGATCTGATAATTAAAATGAAGAAAGGAAAACTTGTGAAAAAATTGCAAGTATTAAGAAATCGTCACAAAGCTAGTATGTTGTTGGACGCAGAGAAAGTTTTGACAACTTTAGATGACAAGTGGCAGGTGTTGTCATCCACACAAACAGAATTTTATACTGCTAAACGGATTAAACACTGCAAATCATGTCATTTACAGTGCATACAACACTGTAACTCTTGCTTTCATGAGTTTGTGTGTTCGTGTATGGACAGTGCCATATGAAACAATATGTGCAAACATATTCATCTTGTTTGTAGAACACTAACCAATAGGATCCCTGAGGAAAGGGAGAACGAAGAAAATACTCTTATTATAGATCTTCCAAAGGATATTATGTTAGAAGAAACGGTGGTAAATGAAGCAAGTACGCCTAAAAGTAAAGACACAGAAAAGAGCATATCTTTAAATAATGAAAGAATGAAACTGTTTGAACAATTTCAAGGGAGTCAGAAAAACCTACAAACTGTTGAACAGTTTCAATATGCAAAAAAACAGATGGGACAGTTACTACTGACAATAAAAGCTATGAAGTCATCTGCTGAAAGGAGCTTAAAGGTATGTATAATTTTCAGTCAGATTATCCACTTTATTTTGTAGTACAGTCTAATCCAAACTACCTACTCATCAACTTATCTGTCTTCTCACCCACCTACACAAACTATCCACCCACCCATCTATCCAAATTTTAGCCTATAGCTTTACTTAGGATATCTATCCACCTACTCTTCTATTCAGATATACACTCACATACCGGTTTATCTAATCATCTACTCATGTAGCCTACTTACTGAATTATTTATCTATCTATCCATCTACCCATCCTTTAATTGCTAGTCAGTACTGACTGTTTGTGTGTTTACATTAGATTTATAATTATTAAGTTCACTGAAATAATTCTAAAATCTTATCGTATGTATTTTTTCCAAATTGTTCTTACAGCAGTAGATTAAAATAAATAAATAAATTTCTCTTAACACCAGCCACAAAACTTAATCTGGGCATAAAGATAAATATGTTTTTGATTGTATTTATACTGTGTCAGTTTTTTGCTTAACAAGTTTTGAAAACTTTTTTACTAATTATATTAATTACTAAAAAATAACAGTTAAGTAGGTATCATTAAGTGAACTCTTGTTACCTAAAGTAAATCCACACTTACCAGTCGGCAAATTCAATACAATTAGTTTTAAGTGTCCTACAAGCGGGACATGTTTACTTTAAACTACGCAACGAGAACTAGATGTAGTTAGATTTTTTTCTTGTAGTGTTTGATAAGTTTTTTTGCGTTGCAGGTCACCGAAAACATTGGACATAACATGACTATACAAAAACAGAGACAATTCACAACAAAACACAAACGGTTACAACAGGACACTAACTCCAAGGAGCAAATCCAGGCAATTGCTTTGGATTTGATTCTTAACCATTAAAATTAATTATAAATATATCAGGACCGGAACACTAATTTTTATAAAATTATACATACCCGTAAGCTCCTTTCAGCAGCTGACTTCATCGCTTTCAGTGGCACTAAAAGAGGTCTGATCTGTTTTTTCCATAGTCAAACTTTTCTACAGTTTCTATGTTTTCCTGAATTTCTGTAAATTCTGCAGACAGTGTAACGGGCCAAATTTATGGGTTATTTATTTTATTGCATTTTTTGGGGACTTATAAAAATATGTGTGAAGTCTAATTCCATTGTGACAGACCACGGGTTGTAAGAACAGTTTTTAACAAAGGCGACGGCAATATCACGTGCAATCGGCAACCAAGAATTCACCCAGCCTTCATTTCCACGAGTTTTGTAAGAGTGTGACAGCGCGCCCATACGCATTACACATCCAGGCGCGCGGACCCAAGCCACTTGTACAACTCAAGATGGCTAAGAAACAATTTTGGTTCACTTTCATCTCCCTTGCTGGCGGATGTATAGATTAAGGTCCGCCCATCTCGTGACGTTAGCCAGTGCCTAGCCAATATCCTGATACAACTAACACGCCAACAACTACATGGTTTAAATGAGACAAAGCTGTGGTGACGAAACCACAGGCTGTGGTTTCCACCTGAAACGACGTAATCGAGTTGGCCACGAACTTATAGCCGTTCTGCGCAGTTCGACACAGAAGGTACCGGCCGGTACAACCCCACGGGGTTATTATTACAGAATTTTAAAATGTACCAGTAAAAAAGTGAAGTAACAATTTCAAATCAGTGGCAGTGTTGAGTCAACGGAAGGACACCAACTTATATATTGTTTTCGGACACATCAATTAAATATCAAAAAATGAAACGTAGTGCTCGAGCGATCGCCACGTGCCGGCAGGGATGGGGTTTCTTTTAAAATGTTAAGGGCTTTGTAATTTTCTGTGTGTCTGTAAATTGCAGGCTGGGCTGTTTGTGTTTATGTTGATATGTGATAATTAAGGTAAGCCAGTAGAATAAGTAATTACAAGTAGTACTCATGTAGCGAATCAAACAAAAGAAGAAATCATTAAGAATCTATGTCAGATGCAAAAGCATGGTAAAATTTGTTGGAATTTAAATGATTTTACAAAATTAAAATATTAATTCTCTTCATTCAAAATGTGTATTAAGACTTATTTTGTAACCTCACACTGTTTCTGACCTCGCTTATAAAAGAACTCTGGGGACCCTTAGGAAGATCGAAATATCGGTAAGTAATGAACAAGTAATAAATATAAATAAGTGTGTTTTTATACAAATGGCGCCCGAACAGGGACATTATATAAAATAATTATATAAATAAGCCAGAATTGAGAAACAGAGTGGGTATCGAAAGAGTAGATAATACGTAAAAGTAAGGTTATATTGTGACTAAATGTGGTAGAAAATAGTACAATAATTTTATATATAATAAGATTGGGTAATATTTATTACACGGAATAATTTTTTTGAAAGAAATATTTAAACAAATTTTTAAAATGGCAGATAACGAGAATGTCAGCCTAACTGACAGTACAAATGAAAGCCAGACAAGCGCAACCGAATCACAAATCATGAGTGGAGAAATTATTCACTCAACGCCAGTCCCGACTAACAGGGCTGAAGAAAATAATATAATGAAAATGATGCAAACACTTTTTAACGAACAGAAAAATGATTTTAACGTAAAATTTGATGAAGTAAAAAATGAAATCAGAAAGCAGAATATTAGTTTTGATAGACGAATCACTGAAATAGATGTACGTTGTACAAATATTCAAGAACAGGTAGTAGAAATAGTTAATGAGAAATACGATGCTAAAATAAATGATTTAGATGACAGAATCAATACGATCAATGAAACAGTAATTAACACAGTTCAAAACCAAATAGAGACACAAAGTAAAGAGATAGAAAATAAATGTTTAGCTACAGTAGATAAGCAGATAGAGATGAAAACCAAATTTGAAATAAATAAACAAATAGACATTAAAACAACCGTTTTACAAGATCAGTTAGAAAATTTTGAGTCAAATGTAATAAGTATAGCAGAGAATATAGAAACAGTAAGTAAAGCTATTTCAGAGCATGCAGATAGTACCAACTGTAAAATTAGTACCATACAAAGTAAGCTTAGAGAAATAGATGAATTCAGTTTACAAACTAGTAATAATATATATGACAAATGTACTGTAATTGAGAATAATTTAATGAGTGTGAAGAATGAATTACGGGGGGAAATTAACAAAAAATTTACCGGGGTTACTGAAAGGGTTATCATAACTAGAGATTTACACAACGAAATTGAATTAGAAATGTTTAGCTATGAAAACCGAACAATACATCCAATGAGATTTATAAACCAAACCCGGGAATACAACCGTTTCAACAATAGTAATTGGGAAGTGCAATTAACCAAAATAATTAAATGTTTTAGGGGTAGTTCAGTAGTGTGGGCGGAAGCACATCGGTCAGAATGGGACTGTTATGAGACATTCGAAAAAGCATTTAAAGGGAAATATTGGACCGAAGATGAACAAGAAATACTAAGAAGCCGTATAATGGGAACGGGCGATTTTGTAGGACACCCTAATAATAATAATTTAATGATATACGTGACTAAGTTATATAACGAAGCGAAGTATTTAGAGCCGCAGATACCATTTAAATCTTTTGTTAGACATGTAAGTAAACACTTACCGAGAGATGTACAAACCACTTTGATGACAAAAGAAATTGAAGATATGAACGAGTTGGAGAGAATACTAGATACATTACAGAGCATTAGAGATCGAGAAGTGGGTAGGCGAACACAACAGAATAATAACAATCATCATGTTGAATATAATCAAAATAAGAATAATAATTATCGTGGACATAATAATAATGTGCATAGAGATAATGTAAACAAATCAGGTGAGTGGAGTTGTTCCAGGTGCAAATGGGAGAATTACGCCAGCAGACAACGGTGTTATAAATGTAGTTTACCAAGAGAAGAGCAGAGGAGGAGAAACGAAACCAGGCAGTACAGAGGAACAAACAATTATCACCAGGGACCGCCGCGGGATCACCAGGTACCCACCACAAGCAATTATAGACAACAACCGGAAAACTAGAGCAGACAGTGGTAGCACGGACCAGACCACTGTACGGGGAAGCAAGTGAGGTCCAACCGGTGGAAGATGTCAAGAGTAACGTAATTAGAACAGATATAGTTGCCGATCTACTGGAGGAAGAAAACAATGCGATCGAAGTGAGAGCGGGACTCACAGAAATACAGGTAAATGTAGCCAATAAATATTATAGAACACTTGTAGACACAGGTAGCGAGATTTCCGTTATTGCTGAAAACATTTTAGGAGAGTTAAAAGAAATTAAAAAGAATATTCCAATTTTACCAGTAGCTGGGGTTACAGTAGTAGAAGTTACAGGCGTACGCAGTAAAAGAATAACAAAACAGATACACTTAAGTTTTTTGATAAATGACATAGAATTTGAGAACACATTTTTGGTAGTTAAAGGGTTAAGTTTAGACATTATATTGGGTAATGATTTCCTGCAAAGAAATAAAGCTGTTGTAAACTTTAAAGAGAAAATAGTAGAGTTAGATGGGGGTGATCGGTCTGTAAAGGTTAATTTTGAACAAATAATAGATAAAGTTAGAACAATGGGGGTAAAAATACTACAAAAGAGAGTAGGCGAGAGTGATATAGATACTAGAGTAAATTTATGTAGAGAGAGTGAGTATATTGATGATTTTGCAGATGAAATGAGTAATATTAATAATGCAGTATGGGAGATAAGGGCGGATGAATTTTGTAGTGGAGGTGCGGTGGTAAGGAGTGACCAGCGTGCGGTGTTGAGACAAGCAGATCAGCGTGCGGCGTTGTGGCAAGTGATAGAGAAGTTTAAGGGAGTGTTTGCCGATATTCCAGGAAGGGCAAAGGGTTATGTATGTACATTGCAGATACGGGAACACACACCTTTCATGCAGCGAAGTTATCCCGTGCCTTATTCCAAAAGACGAGCGGTGCAAGAGGAGCTGGACAGGATGATGGAAGGAGGGATAATAGAAAGGTCAGTATCACACTACTCGAACCCATTAGTTGTAGTAATTAAAAAAGATGGCAGAGTTAGGTTATGTTTAGATGCCAGGAGGATCAACCAGATAATAATACCAGACCGTGAATCACCAGAGTCGATCAATGAAATATTTCAGAAATTCAGCGGGGTGAGATATATGACGTCATTGGATCTAACCGCAGGATATTGGCAGGTACCATTGGCGGAGGTGAGTAGGAAATATACAGCTTTCCTGTTTAACGGCAAGAACTACCAATTTCGAAGATTGCCATTTGGATTAAATACCAGCGTAGCCAGCTTCATAAAATGCTTAGACCAAATTTTAAAACCCAAAGATTTAGATTTTTTAACGGTATATGTAGATGATATTTTAATTGCGTCGAGAACTTTTGAGGACCATTTAGATCATTTAGGATATGTGTTAGCCAAATTAAAGGAAGGAGGACTTACTGTAAATTGGGACAAGTCAAAATTTCTCCAAACACAAATAAATTTTTTAGGATTTATAATCACACCAGAAGGAATCTCAGCAAATCCGGATAAAGTGGACTCCATCATGCGCTTCCCTGAGCCAAAGAACATCAAGCAGCTACAGAGTTTTCTGGGATTGTGTAATTTTTATCGAAAATTTCAGAAGAACTACGCACATGTAACAGCCAGATTGAGTGCGGTACTCCAGAAAAATAAACAATGGAGATGGGGATTAGTGGAACGAGAGGCGTTCAACGAAATTAAACAGAAATTTAGCAAAATGATAATGATGAACCACCCTGATTTTAATAAAATATTTTTCTTACAGACGGATGCTAGTAATGTGGCCGTAGGTGCGGAACTCTACCAAGAGGACGAAGAGAAAGAACACTTAACCATCGCATTTGCAAGCAGATCCTTGTTGATGGCAGAGAAGAACTACACTACCACCGAAAAGGAACTATTAAGTATTGTGTTCACCGTCGGCAAATTTCGAACTTACATCTTGGGAAATAGGACGATGATCCGCACCGATCACAAGGCATTATCCTTTTTAAATACATGTAAACTCGCTCACAGCCGTCTAACCAGGTGGGTACTTGTTTTACAGGAGTATAATTTCGAATGGGAGTACATCAAGGGGACAGACAACAAGTTACCTGACACTCTTTCCCGGGTAGACATGTTAGACAATAAGACAGGTAGGGATTTAAAGGAAATTGAAAATTTTCAGATTAGCACAGAAGACAGAATTTTTGGTGAAGAGTTAAAGGACATCAGAACCATGCAACGAGCAGATGGTAAGTCAGGTAAGATCATAGATAGTCTAGAAACAGAATTAGCAGAGTCAGAGTATAGTCAGCATTTTCAGATTTATCAGGGGTTATTATTTAAGAAAGTAGTAGGGGGTGAGCGTGATTGGAAATTAGTTGTGCCAGAGGGGTTAGTTGATAAAATCATTTGGGATTGTCATTTAAGATATGGTCATTTTGGGGCAAAAAGTGTGTCAATGTATTGAAAGAGTCATGTGTTTTTAAAAATATGGAAAGGAGGGTTAGAAAATTGTTAAGGGGTTGTGATTTATGTCAGAAATCGAAGGTAGTAAATTATAGAGTAGAAGGGGAGATGAATTTTATAAAAGTGAATAGACCTTTCGATTTAGTTGCGGTAGATTTGTTTGGGCCATTGCCAAAGGGTAGAGGCGGAGTGATGTATATTTTTGTGATGCTTGATACTTTTTCTAAATATGTGAGATTGTATAGCGTTAAAAGAGCTACCAGTCAGGTATTGAGTGAGAAGGTGACAAAGGACTACATGATTCACGTGGGTAAGCCGAAAGTAATTTTATCAGATCATGGGCCACAGTTCATCAGTGGGAAATGGCGTCAGACCCTAGGATGGGAAGGAATCATCACGAAACATACGGCTGTGTACCATCCCCAGTCCAACCAGGCTGAGCGTGTAATGAGAGAGATAGGCAGGATCTTTAGAGCCTATTGTCACGCTAAACACAGCGAGTGGCCGTTGTACGTCCGAAGAGTAGAGACTTGACTGAACAGTACCACCCACGAGTCCACCGGCTATACACCTCATGAGTTGATAAAAGGAACACGCCCCCCGAGGATTTTGGAACAGTTGTTTGATTACCCACCTGAGAGTGAGAAAGCGGATGTGAGTATAAAAATCAGGTTGGCAAACGAGAGCTTATTAAGTAAAGGAGAACAAAGAAAACGTAGGTACGATGCAAAAGGTAAGTGGATGAAGTACGAAGTAGGACAATTGGTATTGGTGAGGAGACATGATTTGTCGAGCGCTCAGGACAAGGAGATCAAGAAATTTTTCTTACTCTATGAAGGACCGTATGAGGTAATAGAAGTTAAGATGAAGAATTCATATGTATTACAGAACAGAGAGACAAGGGAGATAGTAGAGACACACAATGCTACAAATTTGAAATTGTATTGGTCATCATAGGAATTTTACCATGATTGTTATTAATTATTATTGTGTGAATGAAAATTTAATTTGGTTCTATATGTTTACAGAAGGGAGTCTCCCCCATTTTCGGGCGGTCATGATCTTACCAGTCCTGGCCGTGGTATTCGGAACTCGGAGACGGGCCATGGTTGGAGGATCTTCCTTCGGGCGGTGAACGCAACGATGGTCCGGCTCCACCAAAATTGGTTAAAATTTGAAAACGTACAACACATTTGAACGGGGAGGGGGACCCATAGTTTCGTGGAAAGGTAGTATATATATATTTTTTTATCTCTTCACGAACTATTTTAGTTTTGTTTTAGAAATTGTGAAATGAAACGACCAAAAGTATGAAATTTGAATACTTAAATTTTCAAGGAATTGTTTTTCCTCAGAAAACAACACAAATGTATTTTATTTTGATGTAACTGTATAAGATGATCCATTGTGGTACTTATTATTTTGTCAGAAAGAAAATGTTAGTGAAAAGTGAAAGATTGGACTTGCAGAAGTGTCTATGTGAAAATTTTAAAAATAAATAAAAGAACTTGTTATTATACAAGATTAAAGGGTAATTTTGGGGGGTAAATTGGTGCTCATCGAAGTGATTTAACAGTGGAGTGTGGAACTGCAATTGTAGAAAGATTTAATTTTTATTATTTAGTTATTAAGGCGCTATTGCTGGGGTGGCCCGTGCCCCAGTAGATAGTGGAATGGGTTGGGAGTAACAGAGAGTGTTACCTCCATCGGAGGCCAACATGGCAAAAATGTGCGGCACACCTTTTTGTACAATTGTACCATGATAGAGACGCTCGTGCCGTACATAACAAAGATGATGTAGAACAGGCATTGAAATGAAGTTAGATTTCCCCGACTTTTCGGGCGATTACTGCCTTACCAGCACTAATCGTGGATTTGGCTAGCGGTCATCTATGGCCATATCAAGTCTCTTGACCATAGCTGACTTGAAATTGGTTTATAGTAGAAATTAAATGGGGGTGAAACTAGGGGAAATCCAGGAACTATGGAACAGCGGCTGCCACTCTGTCCGCGTGGGGACAGCATAGACCGGTGGTAGACCCGTTTTAAGGGCAAGTAAATATATAACAAGGATATGTCGATATCCACAATTTTTAAAATGTCAAGCCGAAGCAAAGACACGGAGATGTCAAATTCCTCCAACTATATGCAGTCTTTGTGGAAGCAAATGGACGCTACAGTCCTACATAAATTACAATAGTGTGTGTGGACTAGGGGGTTGTTCAGATAAACAACGAATTTAAATTTTGTAAATTAAAAATGACAAATCAATTCTGCACTAATTAAACGCTTGTATTCTGCTTTGATAAATAGGGTTTCATACATTCAGTATAATGTGCTCATTCTATTTTAGCAATGTGTTATTTTATTGTAGTATGTTAGATATAAGAATTCATAAAATATGTGTTTTATATAATGTGTAAATTGTTAAATGAGGGCAGTGAGGTCGTTCACCTTACGAGGAATGTCAGCTGATCAGTAATAAAATGTCACTGTTAAATTGTTTATTGACGTTCAAGATAATTAATGTTAAATATAATGTTTTAATGCGCTAAAGATGCTATTTGAAATGATGAGAAAAGTAATTTAAGGCAGTAAGACTTTTAAATAATGTGTGAGAGATAATAAAAGATAGATTTTGGGTGATAATGAAATGAGGCAGGTGAGTTAAGTAGAGTTAATTGTAATAGGAGTCAGAGAGAATAAGAATTTTGAAATACCAGTGAAAAACAAAGAGGGTATTAGATATTTTAGGGACACAGTAGTAGTGAGTATATGTAGAGATGCGTAATGTGAATGGTATATAAATATATTTGATGATGATATTTTGTAGTAAGGGTGAGGTGGTAAGGTGTGAGCAGCGTGCTGCGTGGCGAGAGACCAGTGTGCGGCGTTGTGGCAGGTGATAGAGTAGTTTAAGGGAGTGTTTGCCAATATTTTGGAGGGGCATTGGTTCGTATGTATATAGCCAGGTTGGGAACACACATCCTAGTACAAAGATGAGCGGTGCCAGAGGTAAGTGGAATTAGTGAAGATATTTATAATGGAGAGATTGGTGTCATAAGTTGTTAATAGTGGTTGTTAGTAAGGAAGGGAGTAATATTAAAATGTCTATTCGATTGAAAGCATAGAGAATACAGGTGTCACCCAGACTAATCAATGATTAAAATGTGAAGAGTTAGATAGAAAATTCATAGTAGAAAGGCACTCAGAGATATAATGTAACATGAAGGTAATAATAAATTTGAATTTTATAGAATTAAATGATAAATAATTGATGGTTAATTAATAACAGTTCAAATGAAATTAAAATGTAATGTTTATAATTTTATCAAGATGTAGGGTGTGTAGAGTTTGACCAAAGTTAAATGTGATTTGGTTATTTTGAGGTAATAATCGCAATGTTAATTATAAAGGTATACAGGCCAAGTGGCAAATCAAGCTAATATAAATGATTAAATCACCCAAAGTAAGGGAGAATAAGATGTTTAAATAAAGAGATTTATAGTAAAAATATAAAATTTTATTGCAACCAGTGACAATTTTAATAGAATTTGAAATGTAAAGCTATAAAGTGTTTATTTTGAATGACTTAAATATCAATTTTGTTGTTAATTATGATAATATTTTGTTATTTTAAATGTTTTATTTTATTGTGTTTTTGTGTTTCAAGATAGAATTTTACAGAGGTATAATGTATTTTCAGATATAACTTGTGTGTAACGTATGTAGGTCAAGGTTCTTGACTTGACCCAGTGTTGATCAGCTGATAGGTGATACATATACTAGAGACGTTTAGCAAGGAAGTTAATCCAACTTTTGTTTTTAATTGATTTGAACAAACTTTAAATAATTTCAATATGGAAAGAAAATATTTTAAGAAATTTAAATTTTTGAATTTAAAATATTTTTTGGAAATTTTGTTTGAAAGAAAAAAAAATTCTTGATTTTGCGCCTGCCAGATAATGGATATTTTTAAACTTTGATTATTTTATTGTTTGTGTACTAATCGTGTTTATTATTATTGAATTATTTTATTGCATTGTATTGTTAGAATATAGGTGTAATCACATGTTAGGTTAAGGATGTTCCTATTTTAAGAGATGTTTAATTTGATTACTTTAAAAAAAAAAAAAAAAGAATTATTCAGTATAGATGCAAAATTTGTGTTTTGATTTTCAAGGAAAACAGCTAATGATTGTCGCTTAATAAATTTTTGAAGAATATTTTAATTTTACAATATGTAGAATAGGTGTGTGTGTGAGCCCAGTATCTGCTAAAGGCAGCCCAGTTTGCATATAAGGGGAAACATATCGGTTGAGGATCTGGCATGATCTAAGCCAGGGATTTAGGATTTTTGGGGTAGAATGATAGAAGGTGAGGTGCGCGTCTGTTCGATTTTTCGGTGTTGGGATCTCGCACAGAGAAGTCCAGTGATCTCGTTCAGATGCGTCCAGAGTCGCTGAGCCAGGGGGGTCGTGTACCCATGAAGTGTAAGAGCTAAAGGGGGTTGTTGGCACCAGTTCCTCACCGGTCCTCTTAGGGGTTTTAACAATGAGACTTCTTCTGTTTTGGCAGAAGACCTCTCATTGAGGGGGTATTGTAACGGGCCAAATTTATGGGTTATTTATTTTATTGCATTTTTTGGGGACTTATAAAAATATGTGTGAAGTCTAATTCCATTGTGACAGACCACGGGTTGTAAGAACAGTTTTTAACAAAGGCGACGCAATATCACGTTGTGCAATCGGCAACCAAGAATTCACCCAGCCTTCATTTCCACGAATTTTGTAAGAGTGTGACAGCGCGCCCATACGCATTACACATCCAGGCGCGTGGACCCAAGCCACTTGTACAACTCAAGATGGCTAAGAAACAATTTTGGTTCACTTTCATCTCCCTTGCTGGCGGATGTATAGATTAAGGTCCGCCCATCTCGTGACGTTAGCCAGTGCCTAGCCAATATCCTGATACAACTAACACGCCAACAACTACATGGTTTAAATGAGACAAAGCTGTGGTGACGAAACCACAGGCTGTGGTTTCCACCTGAAACGACGTAATCGAGTTGGCCACGAACTTATAGCCGTTCTGCGCAGTTCGACACAGACGGTACCGGCCGGTACAACCCCACGGGGTTATTATTACAGAATTTTAAAATGTACCAGTAAAAAAGTGAAGTAACAATTTCAAATCAGTGGCAGTGTTGAGTCAACGGAAGGACACCAACTTATATATTGTTTTTGGACACATCAATTAAATATCAAAAAATGAAACACAGTGCTCGAGCGATCGCCACGTGCCGGCAGGGATGGGTTTTCTTTTAAAATGTGAAGGGCTTTGTAATTTTCTGTGTGTCTGTAAATTGCAGGCTGGGCTGTTTGTGTTTATGTTGATATGTGATAATTAAGGTAAGCCAGTAGAATAAGTAATTACAAGTAGTACTCATGTAGCGAATCAAACAAAAGAAGAAATCATTAAGAATCTATGTCAGATGCAAAAGCATGGTAAAATTTGTTGGAATTTAAATGATTTTACAAAATTAAAATATTAATTCTCTTCATTCAAAATGTGTATTAAGACTTATTTTGTAACCTCACACTGTTTCTGACCTCGCTTATAAAAGAACTCTGGGGACCCTTAGGAAGATCGAAATATCGGTAAGTAATGAACAAGTAATAAATATAAATGTGTTTTTATACAACAGGTCAAGATTCATTTTTTCTTTTTTTGAAGATACGCTCTTTTCTGTTTCTTTAGTTGTACTTATTTCATTTAAACTTTCTTCTAATATGACTCCATCATTCGGAACATCCATAACGAGTGTATCTTCATTCTCCCTTTCCTCAGGGATCCTATTGTTAAGTGTTGGTGAATATGTTTGCACATATTGTTTCGTATGGCAACTGTCCATACACGAACACACAAACTCATGAAAGCAAGAGTTACAGTGTATGCACTGTAAATGACATGATGTGCAGTGTTTAATACGTTTAACAAATATAATATGGCACAGATTATTTTATCCAGTTGTTTAATCCGTTTTCCTTTTAGATAACAATATTTTAATATTTTATTAAAATTTTCTATTGACATGTTAGTGTTTATACCTAAATGAATCCGATAACAGTAGGCCCATGATCTTTATTGTTTCTTATTAATATATTGTTTTATAAATGAATGTGTTTCTTCAACATTAAACAGTCTTCTTAAAACTTCATGGAGCATTTATAAAAAATTAGTGTTCCTAGTCAGTAGTGATACATTTATAATCAGTGGACAACAAAATCCAGGAAATCAAATTACATTAAGGTACTACATGAAAACTGAAATTTTTATTATTAAATAGAATAATATAATAAATGTTAAAATATGATTACGTTAAGGTAATAGTTATTATTAAGAAAAATCGCTGCATGTGCCAACCAACTAATTTCTTATAAAACCGCCAACTAAATTTCTTACAAAAACGCCAATATCTCGAAAACGAAAAAGCCGATTTTATTGAAACAAAACCAAAATAAAATTTGGAATTTTCTATAATTTTCACTCGCTGACACCATATAGCTATCTCTCATAAAATGAAAGTTTGTCGCATGCCGAAAATTTCACTACATGAAAATTAAAAAAGAAACTTCATGACGTGGAACCATCTGAAGACTCTGTTTTTGAAAATTGTTAAAACTATCGGTTAAAATTTATGCTAAAACCATCCTCAAACTTCAATAAACACGGTGGTGAAAGAATTTTAAAAATCAGATCAGCTGTTACTGAACTTATGTCGGGCAATGAAACACATTAACTTTCTCCCGGGCTCTCCGCCCCTCCGTGCGGCTCGGTTCTCGCCCCACCAAGCGCCAGATTTCAGGCACAGCACGATGTTATGGCTCGCTGGTAGACGCTTGTCGCCAGGTGCGGGTACGAGCCCTCGGCGACTATGGTCAATGTTCAAAATTTCTGTTCAGTATATCTCGAAACTCTGATGTCCTACCGCGCTGATTATGGCGTCAAGTGAACGTTTCGAAACCGTGTTTGTGAACAATCCGTTCAGTTTGTCTTGCGGCTTTTGCGATCGGCTATGGTTTGCGAAGGATCCGAAGAAGGTGAAGGCACGTCACATACCATTGCTCGAACCTACATTTCCGGACAGAATACAGTTGTGTGGTACTCGCAATAAATCGCTCTATAGGAACACAGAGTTTAACACAAGCAGGGGCGTAATTACGGGCCGGGGGTGACGAACGGGACCGAAAAAATTTAGCCTATAAGGAATTTTATTAATCTCTTAATTTTTAACCTGTTCATCTGCATATGCTAATATAGTACATACATACCAATAATATGGTATTTAAACTAATTTTTAAATATAAAACAGGTTTACTGCACAGCATTTCCTGTTTGATGATGAAATATAGGCAGATCAATTCAGTGACCCCAGAAGTAGTTGATGAAACTGCCGAAGAATCACGACAAACAGACATTAAACTCTAAAACATTTTCAAACTGTATTTTGGTTTCAAATGTTCTTGGTATGCCTTTATTTTTCTTTATTAAAACTGTATTTATCATTTTTAAATGTAAAATGACAAACATCTTTCAACGTTTCAATACCACATACTTTTATTGTTATTAGCTTTTTACTTTTTGGGATTGATTTTAGGATGTTATCACACGGTTTTCAGCGACTTCGAAGATCGTAATACTGATTAATCTTAACTTGGTTTTTCTTTTGTATGAAGACAACACGACTGCACCCCCTCCATGACCAAATTCTAGATATGCCACTGTGAACAAGATCCCAGAGTTGTTGCACTCAAACGGCTTCAGGTATCCACCGAAGCCAGTCAGTTTGCTCCCTTTGGATCTGATCAGCGCTTGGTTGATATTGCCGCACTTGCCTTTCATGCAAATCTGAAGACTCTGCTATGAGGACAACTACAGCATACGGAATAGAGAGACTTTGGGGACGAAATTTTGGAACAACTGGTCGTGATCATCTCAGCTATCAACCCCGAAAGATTGTTGGCTCATACTGAAGACATACAAAGTGATTGTGTATTAACAGAGTGTGACTATTTGGTTGTCAGCAAGATGTGGATGGATGATGCGAACATCTCAGTTATGCTTTTTGTGTCTTACTTTACTTACCACATACCAATGCTACACAAAATTTCATAGATTACTAGCTAAAACTCTGTATATTTGTTATACTAAATACAAGCCTAGTACCCATTTCATTCTCATGTCGCAAATAAAATATTAGCCTCCAACACAAACGTGTGGACATTCATGTAAAACCCACAGCCGTGTCCAACACGGCCACGCCCAAATTTTTTTGGCTTTCATTTGATTCCTGATCCCCACACTTCATTACCGATGTTATTGTATTTTTTAACTCATGTATGTTTAATAAATAGATAATATGTTGCATACTTTTTCCACAGGAAGTTTGTAATGTTTTCATGTGAAAGAATAGTATGGTAGTGTAGATACTACACTGTGTATCTATTAAATAAGCAACACAAAGTAACAAAGGTCATGTCACCAGTTTGAGAGTTACCTCACGGAATTCACATTGCACACAAAATTTTTTATCGAGTGTACTCATCAACTTCATGATGGTTGTGTGGACCAATAAGTGGATTCCCATTATCTGTCCTTCAAAAAAGCACTGGTCACCAAACAATAATTAACCTTTGTTTAATTTGTTAACCTGTTAAACCCGTTTTTGTACTCTTTTAATTTCACAGTGTTAGAAGCATTATATTTAATTGTTAAAATGTTGTCATTGTATGATATTTCATTGTAAACTAGAAGAATAAAGTTAAAACGTTTTGTTCTGTGGTTTTAAATGTTACCCAGTTACAGTTATTGTATTTAGTTATTAAATGTGTTAATTTGCCATAACATGAGTATTGTTTCTTTACACAATAAATGAAAAAATATACATGTGCAGTTTTTGGGACAATATGCAGGAATATGTTTGCAATATGGACTGCAAACTAGAACAGAAAAACTAACATCAAACTGGTGAAAATGAGATAGAAACCTTTCAAATGGTTTGGTAATGAAACAGTGAGCCATATAAGATGTTTTGAGTGGCATTCACATTTCAAGGGCCGCAAAACATCACAGGAAACGAAGATAGGTTAGGCTATAAGCACAAACACATAAATATGCTAACCAAAATTACAAAACTTGTGCGTGAGGATTGTTGTAGGATATTGCTGATATAATCAAGTGACACATGAAAGAATACAGGCAATCTGATTTGATCACACATCATACTTCTGGAAAACCTATGTCCAGGGTTCTAACCCCCCTAACAGAAGGTTCACCACGTAAAACTCTACCAGGAACTTTGTCAGCAGATCTTGGATGATCTAACCTTCACATGAAGTATTTTCATTAGGAGTGGGAAATATATTAGGTCTACCGTTACAACCCAAGAGATCAAACAACAGCGGTGGAAGCACCTGAAAAACAAATGACAGTGTACAATGATCAAGACCATGCTTATTTTCTTTAACATTCATTAAGTTGTGCGCCATGAATTTTTCTGCAGCTGAACTGTGTTTTTCTTGAGCTTTACATCCATGTGGTTTGTGGAATAGAGCATGAAGATATAACAGAATTGTGCAAACTGTATCTGCGTCACACAGGTCCATCTTTTCTACAAACATTATGAACATTTTACTCCGAGTTGTAATATCAAGTACTCAGAGATACTTCCAGCCATACAGAGATACAACACAAGCAGTATTTGTATGTGTCACTCATATACAAATCATAGCGCATTCAGATGTCACTAAACTTGCTACAAATTTGGTCACATTAACAACAGCAAGTGAAAAGTCTGTTATATAAACAAATATTATTCTCCTTTTTATTTGTAAATACCTCAATGAACTTACAAAAAATTCCATCCAGTGTCCATTTCTATTTTCACTTACAGAAATAGCAGATATCAGAAATCACACATAGTTATTCTTATAGATAGTAAACAAAATTATGGCTTTATGCCACTTGTGAAAAAATGTATACGTACCAGTCACATTATTTTTCATAGTGCACTATGAACAGAGTCAAGAAAGTCCTTACAGAAACTTTGTAGAGATACACATATGCCCTTGTATACTTTGGGTAATGAGTACATTTACACCATGTACTTTTCAACTGTGCAATGTGTTTTAACCTGTTTCTTTATTGGATGCTTTCAAAAGTAAATGGCAAGCACATTAAACTCAAAAAATTGTTTATTTCTAAATAAATTTCAATATTTGTACAAAATACATGAACTGCAAAGCTATTCTTTTCACATTTAAATATTTATAAATCAGTTACGGTACTTTAAAAAATATTTTCTCTAATGAACAATATCATTACACATAAGCTAATGAAAATATTAAATAGATTAATATATATTACAATTAAACGCTAAATGGATATTATACAAGCAAAAATACAACTATATTAACACAATCACAAGAAAATATACTAGTTACTTGCAAAGTTTTCCAGTAGTTCACAAATTACTTACATTCTTATAAAAATACAATTTTACTTCATCAGTGTGACATGAAATTTATTACAAAATAAGCACATCTTTAAATACAAAACAGTCTGTAAAAAATTTAAGTCCTTAGAAATTTATTAACCCTTTATTGTTTGACAAATGAACTAGACAAATCTGTAAAGAAACATGCAGTAGGTTACTTTGTTATTAGATACAAATTAATATTCATTAAATTTGTCTATGTATACAGTCTCAGTTAATCTGGTAAAACAGCATCCATATTTAAACAACATTTATGTTTACAGAGACTTTCAACAAACATAACAAAACTAAATAAAATTTTATTGTAGAGACAATACATTGTGAAACATGACTACTTATAACACAATTAGCCATAAAATATGAATTTATTTAACAATTCAAATAAAATATACAGAAACTTCAATCAGTAATTTAACAGTCTAACTTATACTATTTCTGGAAAATTACAAAAGTATTAACAAAAATCATTCATTGATATGAACAAAATATACATATTTCTAATATGTGATGTTATCAAACACAAGAGCTATGTTTTAAATGGTAAGTATTAATTTATACAATCACTTCCCAATGAACACATCTGTAAAATCAAGAAAAATAAAACAAAAAATTGAAGAAAACTGACAAATCACAGAAACTTAAAATATTCAAAAACAACTAATACTCACGCACTATAACTGAAGTACTCAAGTACTATAATACATACGAGAAAATGTACGCATTTAAGAAATGTATACATTCATGAAATACAATACAACACTTATAATAGAAGAATGTATTTTTTATTTTAATAAACAACGCTCTCACTACCTCTCAGTGGTACACAAAATGTTTATGTCAATTTAAGTACAGTGTTCTTCAGAAGTATTCATAATTCTGAATCACTGTAAAAAAAACTTTTCTTTATTTACACATTCCAAATACTGTGTGCCTCTTACAGATTATTTAATTTAATAATTAAACAAAAACCTTTTAATTTTCTGCAAACAACTAGAAAGAAAATTATTCCATATAATATTAAAATGTCTAGTCTTATTACAACACAAACAATGTAAGTATTTATACCAGTCATATGTACATAACTACACAATACTGCAAACTGGTTTCTGAATATCAACAAATACACAAACTCAGTGATGACATTCAGTGCACTTTCAAAATGTTCCGACACATTACTATCATAAAATTAATATAAGAAATTCGATTATATTATAAATGTGAAAAAGAAATCATATTTGTATCCAAATACAAATTTAAAAGGTAATACAAAGCTAATGTTCATTTCCTATTTACAATACAAATTTTGTAATTAAAGCTGCTACAGCTACAGCCATTATAAAATTAATTTAAACTATTTAACATTTTACGTTCCTCCATTCCTCCTGCTGTTAATTAAGCTCATCTCCTTAATTTAATTTCTTACTAGGAACGAATAAGATTAATTTTCACAAATAAATAATTATTAAAATTATATCTATAAAATTTTTCCACACAACACAGTTGCTAAACATCCGTTAATAATATTTTACTTCACTGAAGCAGTTCACATTAATTCCAAAATGTCAACTACGTATTACTCTCCTATTTTCAGTTACACTCTCCTCCCCTCTCACGAATGCACGAGCATGCGTGTGCGAGCATGCACACACACATGCACAATAGGTTTTAAAATATATGCTTTACACAAACACAAAGCAAAATTACTGTAAAAATAACATTTTATTCATCACAGATCCCATGTGTTATTCTTTTAAGTGACACAAAGTCATAACAAAAAGAATAAAAATGATATACTAAATTATCATTATTATTATTGATAATCTGTCACAGCATGATAAAATAATAGTAATAATAATATAATATTCAATTTCAGTTTACACTCTGCCATTGACAGTGGCTGCAACATATAATTTTGTAACTAACAGTCTGTTTAAATGAATAAAAACCCCTGCACTGAAAAGACTGTGTATATTACGTATACATACTGTTATACTCACAATGTATTAAACCAGCAACTTTCTGATTTTGCTTTGCAGTTCCCTATGGCATCACAGTCTTTGGTCAACAGTTTTGGCAAGATTAAAATGATCAACTTAATAAAAAAATGAATCTGAAGACAAGCCCACATTTTCATGTACTGATGAAGAAAATCAAGAGTTTCCTTCATGAGAAGCATGTAAGTCTTAGTCGACAATAACATATTTCTAATAACACAACATGGGCTTTAAATACTTCTTGCAGTTTATTTTCCCAGGTTTTCAAGAATACACATTTTTAAAGTTTTATATACTATATTAAAAGTTATAAAACTGTAAACAAATTTATTTTATTATGAATACTTTTTAAATATGAAGTGGTAGTAATTAAAACAAAGCTGTTTATTTGCATGGAGCCTTACACTCAAAACATCTTGAAAAGTCTAATTTTGAAGCAGTTAATTAGAAGGAAACAAAGTATGGCAGGCATGCAAAGTAAATTTATGTAACTCATTAACAAAAAGTTTTAAAGCAAAATATAATTCCCTAAGAAAAAATATTTATTCACACAGGTAACATGACACTACAAGAATGGGAGCAAATCTCAGTGCACTGTTTTTTCATAGGCAGACTTTAAATATTACATATAATTTGTTTTGTAAAGTGTCAGAAGGAACACACACACACAAACGCACGCGCGCGCATAACTCAAAGTTTCTTGCAGCAATTATATAATATTGTGATATTCAATATAGTTTCGTCTGCAAGTAGCGTATCGTGTCTTTGTTGTTTGAACACCTCAATGTTGAAATAGGTGTTGAAACGACAAAAATGCAATATACTACTTGCAAAGAAACTATATTGAATTAATATCACAATATTATATAATTTAATATTTACTACTATTTTACAATCAAGATGTTCCCTTACTTGGAACATGTTTCGGGAATTAGGTGTTGGCTGAGGATGGGAAAAATATATAATTCCCGACACATGTTCCAAGTAATGAAACAATACACCTTGATTGAAAATAGTACTAAATATTAAATAATTTACGTATCAAGAAATTGACTAGCAAGAAGCGTTTTGTGTTGTATGTGTGTGTACACACACATTCATTAATCACCAAAATATAATGTTTTGTATAGATTTTTGGCAAATGTATATGAGTCCTACAGTTTATATGAGTTCTAAATTTCAAATACAGAGGTTTTACTAGGCAAGAGTTAAATTCACCAGTTAGTTATTGCCTTTCAAAAGGATGTAACATAACACAAACAGTTAGAATGAACTGCCATCAATCCGTGCACTAACAAATACATGTATGTTTGTACTGTGCTATGTATTTACATCATGTCCAACCACTCCACTATAAAATATAAGAGTTTGATTTTTATACACAAATACTGTTAATATTTTGAATCTAACAGTAGATTAATCCTATTGTTGTCATAATTGTAGTGCTTTACTAAATTAAAATTAAAAAAAAAAATTACTTTCATTCCATGTGCACTTCTGATACACACATAGGTCCTGTTCAGAATGTATGCAACAGTGAATTTACAAACAAAACTTGGTCTTTACTCCAAAATATATATAAGAATATACACATTTTTCTGCACATGCATTTACATATGTATTTTTATTTTTACATGAGCACCCTACATGCGCACAAGAAGAACACATATTCACTCATATTAATTGTGGCAATGAGAAACAAATGTATTACTCCAGTGTGTGTGTGTTATTAAACTGTAAGTTTTTAGGTTTCTTATAGTTATTACATAATAATTATAAAATATAATTATTTTCTGTTGAAGTTGTAGAACTTGCTTCTGTGAATTGTTAAGCCTGGCAATTTTATATTTTCTGATTTTATAGGAAAATATAAAAATTTTTAATTACAGAAATGAATATAATTTATAAAAAAATAATATTATTCAGATGTCACAAAATGGTTATTTTCCTTTGTTTCATAACTACAAAATACAAAACACTGAACAGTAATCACCATTTATTTATACACAACTTCATGAATAATTAATTATTAACATTTTTGATATTAAATATTATCATTCATTATTATATTTTAATAAAAATCGTTTGATAGAAATTGTATTAACTCTCAAATTAACAAATCCTGCTTTGCAGTATTCTGCACAGCACGGTATTATATTAACTATAATTTTATATAAATTTAGCTAATACAAAAAATATATTTGTTTAAATCAATAATACACACATAATTTATACTTCCATAGATTCACAAATTATGGCAGCTTTACACTAATACACTCTATCTGAATTAATCTCAAAAATTATTCTATACTAGTTTTTATGCATACTTCATAGTCAAAACTCTGATTAAAAATTTTTTGTCACATACTGCCATAGCTTTAAAATAATTTTACATGCACATGCCTACACTCTTGCATACCTTACAGACACTGTAAACATGCACACTGTCATTTGCTAGTCATAAGTAAAATTTATTCCTAATAGGAAATCAAAAAGCTACATGACACAATTAAAAACACTGAAATTAATACCAGTTTAAGAAACTACACGATAATAATTATTAAGAAATTAATTACTCTTTTTATAATCACTTTTCTCGTACTACATGTCTTTACTCTTCATAAAACTAAGTATACCACTAGGCACGACCTACACAGCTAATCACTCACTAAAATATATTTAAAAACAAAGCATGGGTAACATTAAGTTCAATTTATACATCAGGATATATACAACTCTCAAACTGCTGGCCCCAATACCAAAACCACTTACAATATGCCATCACTACGGTTACACCAAAGTTGTATACAATTTTTCTCTCAAGTTAATAAAATATAAATACAGTATGATTTATTTACTGAAACTAAACCACATACAACTTTATACAAAATGGTTTAACGCACATCAATTTTCTCAATTTTTATTTGAAATTTGCAAGAAATACTTTACATAAAATTACAATACTTTACTTCTAAAGTTACACAGTATTGAGGTACATGTATGTAAAAAAACATGGCTTGTTCTGGGAACAATGAAAAATAATTATAGAGAGCTACATTTTAAAGTCTGCTATTTCTTTAATTCAATTATCCACTCCAAAAAGTTAAACAAATTATCACATCTTAAATGACACATTCTGATTAACATTATACAAAATAAAAATTGTTTTTTCTTATATGAAAGACAAGGGTCTACGTACTAAGCTCAAAACACACTTTATAAATCATATACAACTTAACACAAAAATTTACAACATTAAAAATAATGCAAGAAATATGACTGCCTTTTACAATATTATGTTTTTTTTTCAACACATTTTATGTCAAATAAATAAGGAAATTACATTGTTATGCATACTAAGATGTCTTAAGGACAGTGGTGTCCAACAATATAAAATTCAATAAATTGTTAACCTACATATAAGTTATGTTTTGAGAGGATGTTCTAAAGTCTTTTATAAAACAAAGATTATACAGTGTACAGTTTCTTAGTATGTTATGTTAATTACATTCATTTTCATTTTATTTTGATAGTTTTATATTTTCTTATAAGAAGTCAACAATTACTCTGAAATTAACATTACATACACTAAAATTTTACATGAATAATTCCAAAACATTAATTTATTGTTATAGTGTAATTTAACATATTTCATGTATGGTGTATACATTATAAATCTCAAATTTCATCCACTTCATAATAATTTTGTATGAAATTCATCACATATTTCAAGCAATAAAATACTTCTTATAAAACACGATACTACTACTACTAAAATATCATTGTACACTCTATAAAAAATAAAAAACAGTAAAAATAATAGTGAAAGAACTGGCATCAGAAACAACCAGTCAGAAAGATTTAAACACAACTAACAGTAATAAGAAATCAATGTCAGCCCATATAGGTTTACACAGTTCGATCCAAACATTGCTCATGTGAATGTGCACATATAGTATAGACTCTATAATTGGAAATATCCTTACACTCCTTCAGCTTCATAGTAAGAGTTACTACACAATTCCAATAAAGTACTTTAAGGACAACTCACTAGTAGCCTCAAAATATCATAAACAGATAAAAATTATATACACAAATATATGAAGGTACAAACAATAAACACTCACACACATTAAAAAAATACAAAAAAATTGTGCAAAAAATAATTTTATACATAAAGAGAAGAAATACTAATATTCAACACTACACTATATATCTTCCGTTACATTTCACATAAGTTACTCTTGTATTGTCACTCCACTGGTTACCAGTGTTCTATGCTACAATTACTACTGTCAAGTTACACTTCACTATTATTTGTGTATATATCCACATTTGATGATGTTTCAGGTCACAAGACACATCTTTTAACATGAAAGTACTCATAAAAAAATGACTGTTAGTAATCAAAATGACTGTTTATCACTTTATAAAAATTCTTCACCTGCAAATACCGTTAACACAGATGTCTACTTTATTCCATTGCACGTGGTCCATCAATAGGCATCGTATGTAGGACTTCATCCAGTAGTTGCAATGCTCTGTGTAAATGTACCTAAAAATGTTAAAATATTTCAATATAATTATTCTATTTAATCACATGCTTTCTATAATAAAATTAATTGTTCTTAAAACAACATTCTAAAACGAATTCTACAGTAAATATAAATTCTAAGTATAATTGTAGCCTCATAAAAAGAGAAATATGAGTTTAGATCAATAATCTACTAAAACATTCTATTAAATGGATTTCTTATACATTTTTTAAATATTTGAAACATGGTAATAATATACAGAGTTTATGATATGACAATCACTGTCATAATCATCATCATCATCAAATGGCTGCACATTCCCGCTGAAAGGACTCGCTTCTATTTTCTGAAGCTCTTTTCATTTGGAAGTAACTCTCATTCCATGCCATGCTTGTCTTCCTTGTCCTCCCCTTCCTTAAGATCTTGGCTTCCACAATGTGAAAAAGTCGTTATAATTAAGACACAACGAAAAGTTTTTAAGCACACAAATGTGCTTCAGGTAACTACTGAATTCAATAATAAAATAATAATAATAATTAAATCCTTAAATTCATAGTGACCGTCAATCAATGAATTTTTTCAGTGAAAGGTTTTTGAGGATCGGTCAAAAAATATAACACAAATTTTAAGTTATTTGTGTTAACATTTCCACAGTGTTTATTGTCATCATCAGGACCTGTTTATGAATACAAAAGAAATGTCAAACACAACAGAACAATTATTTGAGTGAACGTGTTTGTGTATGTGAGTGTGTGTGTGCGCACGTGTGTATCCTTGTACACATGAAGGAGATGAGATAGTTTGTTTTGCATCATCAAAATCTGTAATTGTAACCTGTAAATAGGGATAATTGAACATCCCTATATAATCTTTATTTAGCTATATGTTTTACTATGCTATATGTTGACAGGTATATGTATAAACATTTTCTGTACCAATTCTAATATTTAATTGTTGACTACTGCTTTTATAATTAATTACAAATACCATTACATTATGAGTAATTTAAATTAATGAAATACACTAAACCCTCGATTTAACGGACTTCGGATAAAAAAAAAAAAATGTTTTTAGGCTTTTGAAACGTATAATGTGCATAAACTGCAGACTCCTGTTCTGGCGATATTGCTTGGCTATCGGAGCATTCTTTCGTTTCTTTTCTTCTTGTTTTGAAACATGCACATTTTCTCATCTTCAATTGTATTTGATAAGAACGGAGTATTCGTCAAGAATTCATTTAATTCTTCACGATCCCTGTCTTTGCGTTGTCGTTGACGCAGGCATCGCACACGTTCAGTGGAAGACATCACGACGACTAACACTGAACAATATACACTGATATGCATCTTATTTCACTATGAAATATTCGTCCATCAGCTAATACAGCAAGCATTACAGTGGCACGTAACTTTTCATTTCCCGTAATCTTTACTGTTACAGACTTGGTTCCGTTTTGGTCCACAGTAAATATACGTAAATAAAAAATACGGGCGTTTCATCGGCATTTCCCATGTGTTCAAGTGAATAATTATGCTTCTTGCGTAAATGAATGACAAACCGCTGGGGAGTTTTTCTTCGTAGTCACTCGGTAGTTTTAGCGCAAGTGATGTATGTCATTTAAGCGCAAATCCATTTCACCGCATCATTCGTCTTTTACACCCGAAGCTGGCTTTGAAACCGGAAACTTTTAATTCTTCTGCGATTTCTAAAGCTTTTAATTTTAAAACATGTCTAGTGACAGGGAGTCCTTGCCTTCTTAAAAGCCGTTAAGTATTCACAGACGCTGGACTCTACTGCTACAAAACACCCAACTTGAGGTCCCATGAATGCTCGTCGCGCAGTATTTGCATTTAAAAGTCGTTCCTTCTGTTTTCTCCATCATCGAATACAGGATTCATCAATATCGAATTTCCTTGCGGCTTCGCAATTGTATGTTTTTTCTACATTTTGTATCACAATTAATTTATAATTCGCATCGTACGGGTTACATTTAATTTGATCTGACTGTGTGCCTTTAGTCTCCACAATATCACTCATACCGCACTACAAAAACGCCGAATAAAAACAAAGTACAGATAAGCAATGTTGTCGCTGTTACAATACAAAACCACACTGGTAGTTTACCCGTTATTTAGAAACATGTTACTCACATCCCTCTACTCATCCTTTGTCTTGCTGCCTACAGAAGGGAGCGAACACGCGCATGTGCGCACGCTCTTACACTTTATCTTCCTATTCTTTCTTCAGTTTGCTGTTAAAACATTCGGTTGTAGTCATAAATCATAACGCCAGAGTTAACTACAGCCAGGCAAACTGCTGTTGCTTAGGCAGTAAACAACTCATAGATACCAAAAGCGTTCGTCCCGCCAGAAGTCAGGTATAACTTCGAATTTCGTTAGTGCGCGAATGCAAGCCGCATGCCAAATTAGCGACCATGTTTTTAGGAGAAAAAGTGCGGCTTGTATTCGGAACAATACGGTATTTGCATGATATTAATAGTATTAAAATTTCAAGTGTTATAGGCCTATTCGATTTAAATATATCCTCAAAAAACAAAATTTGCGATTTAATGGACTTTCGATTTTACGGACACCCCTCAGCCCCAATTAGTCCATTAAATCGAGGGTTTACTGTATTGTATAAATTAAGTTCTGTGATATTATACTTTTCTCTTTGTATTTAAGGTAACATTTGATGATGTAAAAAAACTATCTCATCTCCTTCACATATACAAGGATACACACATATGCATGCATGCATGCACACACACACACGTTCACTCAAATAATTGTTCTGTTGTGTTTGACATTTCTTTTGTATTCATACACAGGTCCTGATGATGATAATAAACATTGTTGAAACACATCAACACAACTAACTTAAAATTTGTGTTGTATTTTTTGACCGATCCCCACAAACCCTTCACTGAAAAAAAAAATAATGCAGTTCGGCTTCAGGTCGGGAGTATCAATGGTGGACACGATCCAGGAAGTGTGTGAGGCTGTCACAAGAGCGGAAGAACCAAATTTATCTCAAAGAGTTGTGCTGCTGGTGACACTGGACATTAATAATGTGTTCAACCCTGTGAGGCGGAGTGACATGCTAGAGGTGTTGAACCATGACTTTTGCATGCCAACGTACCTGCTGCGGATGGTAGATGATTCTCTCAGGGGCAGTGTGCTGCTTCATGGAACGCAAGGATAGTGGCAGATGGGTGTCATGGATTCCAGGACTCAGTTCTTGGTCCAGACCTCTGGAACGTATCCTACGACAGCCTGATGAGGATGGAGATACTGAAAGAGTCACGTTTAGTGGGGTATGCCAACAATATGGCAGTGCTCATCATTGCTCGTACCATTGATCAGGCCCAAATCAAGTTCAACAGGGTGATGCGATTAGTTAAAAACAGGATGGTAACACACGGTCTGTTGTTAGGTCTCAGCAAGATGGAACTCAAGATCTTGACTAAGAAGAGGATTCTCAATTTAATACTGGTATGAGTTGGAGAAAAAGTGGTTGAGTCAAAACCAGAGTGAAAGTACTTTGCAGTGACGATCAACTCCAAGTTGAGTTTTTTTGAGCAGATTAGGTGAATGTTGGAAAAGTCAGCGAGGGGAATGATGTCACTTAGTCAGCTCATGGCCAACATCAGTGGCCCGAAGTCAAGCAGAAGAAGCCTTTTTGATGGCAGCTGTCCTACTGTATGGCGTGGAAGTGTGGGAAGACTCCCTGAATTGCAAGATCTACAGGAAGAAACTACCTCAGGTCCAAAGACGAAGTGCTCTTCAGGTAGCATCGGCATATTGCACAGTTTCCGAATTGGCTGTCTTGGTCATTGCTGGAGTAATGCCAATTGACTACCTCATCAAGGAGCATAAGATTGTTTTCCAGAGGAAGAAAGAGGTAGCTAGCGAAATTGCACGCTGAGGGGCATGAAGCCGGAAGAGAGCTTGAGGAAGAAGGTTGATGGACAAGAAGGCTCATCAAGCAGGTGCAGCCATGGGCGGAGTGAAATTTGGGGAAAACAAGTATAATCCTATCCAGTTTCTGACTGGACACGGGTATTTTCAACCTTATCTGAAGAATGTTGGAAAGGCAAAGTCACAGGACTGTACCATCTGGGAGGCGTGGAAGGTGTCGGCCATTCATTCTTTGTCTGCAACAGATGGGAGCAACAGAGGAGATCGTTGCAAGAGGATTTAAACAGATCTCCCTGGATAACATTGTCAAAGGAATGCTTCGAGGAGGGGTGAACACCTGGAACTATGTGACACACTTTGCACAAGAGATTCCTTGGGCGAAGAAGGTATACTTGAACAACTATAATATAGAATAATAACAAGCCAGATATGAGCCCTATGGCTAAAGAACAATAGGCCTAGCCTGAAGTAAGGGTGTCAAAAGTTACCGTTCTAGAAGAGGAAAGGGAGGTGGTTTTTTTTAGTGGGTTGGGTATAATATCCAAACCCACAGACTGGTGTGTACCCTTCTAGACATTTGTTTATCAAATTTTTCCACCTACCCACACAAAAAAATTATATAATTATAACCGGATTATTCAAATTATATGCTTATAAATTATTATTATTTCTAAATTTACTTTAATGTTTTTTAGTAATGGTATTTTTATTACTATGATTATTGTTATTGTTGTCTTCATCATTATTGGATATCATTTCTAACTTTAATTTATTGCATTGTTGCTAGTATTAGTTGTCTTGTAATTCTGCTATACTATCATTTTTATATACTTGTAATATATTGTGAAAATTTTAACACAGACTGACGAATGTATAAATAATGAAGCGTGCCAAAGTACTTTTCAGTCTTACATGTTCAGGTTATACCGGTAAATACTCTGTACCTACTATTATTTTGTCAGTTAAAACACTGAATAAAGCCCAGGTAATGCAGCAGTAACCAATGATACAAGTTGCTATGCGCCCACAAAACTGAATGACATCAGTTACAATCACAGTCAAATAGTGTCACTGACACAGAATTTTGAGTCAGGCTTCAAAAGTAACTAACATGACATTGTGACACTGTTGTGGTCTTTGCTTCTTACAAGAGTCACCACTTATGCTGCAGCTTTCTGTAGCCACAAGCAGTTTTTAGTTGTTAGAACTAAAAACTTATACAGTAAACCCTCGATTTAATGGACTAATTGGGGCTGAGGGGTGTCCGTAAAATCGAAAGTCCGTTAAATCGCAAATTTTGTTTTTTGAGGATATATTTAAATCAAATAGGCCTATAACATTTGAAATTTTAATACTATTAATATCATGCAAATACCGTATTGTTCTGAATACAAGCCGCACTTTGTCTCCTAAAAACATAGTTGCTAATTTGGCCTGAGGCTTGCATTCGCGCGCTAACAAAATTCAAAGTTATACCTGACTTCTGGCGGGACGAACGCTTTTGGTATCTATGAGTTGTTTACTGCCTAAGCAACAGCAGTTTGCCCGGCCGTAGTTAACTCTGGCGTTATGATTTATGACTACAACCGAATGTTTTAACAGCAAACTGAAAAAATAATAGGAAGATAAAGTGTAAGTGCGTGCGCATGTGCGCGTACTCACACCCTTCTGTAGGCAGCAAGACAAAGGATGAATATAAGGGGTGTGAGTAACATGTTTCTAAATAACGGGTAAATTGCCAGTGTGGTTTTCTATTGTAACAGCGACAACATCGCTTATCTGTACTTTGTTTTTATTCGGCGTTTTTGTAGTGCGTTTGCGGTATGAGTGATATTGTGGAGACTAAAGGCACGCAGTCAAATCAAATTAAACGTAACCCGTACGATGCGAATTATAAATTAATTGTGATACAAAATGTAGAAAAAACATGCAATTGCGAAGCCGCAAGGAAATTCGATACTGATGAATCCTGTATTCGACGATGGAGAAAACAGAAGGAACGACTTTTAAATGCAAATAGCCTACTGCGTGACGAGCATTCGCGGGACCTCAAGTTGGGCGTTTTGTAGCAGTAGAGTCCAGCGTCTGTGAATACATACGGCTTTTAAGAAGGCAAGGACTCCCTGTCACTAGACATGTTTTAAAATTAAAAGCTTTAGAAATCGCAGAAGAATTAAAAGTCTCTGGTTTCAAAGCCAGCTTCGGGTGTATAAGACGAATGATGCGGCGAAATGGATTTGCGCTTAAATGACGTACATCACTCGCGCTAAAACTACTGAGTGACTACGAAGAAAAACTCCTACAGTATCAGCTTTTTGTCATTCATTTACGCAAGAAGCATAATTATTCACTTGAACACATGGGAAAAGCCGATGAAACGCCCGTATTTTTTATTTACGTATATTTACGGTGGACCAAAAGGGAACCAAATCTGTAACAATAAAGATTACGGGAAATGAAAAATTACGTGCCCGTGTAATGCTTGCTGTATTAGCCGATGGACGAATATTTCACAGTGAAATAAGATATTATATTGATCAGTATATATTGTTCAGTGTTAGTCGTCATGATGTCTTCCACTGAACGTGTGCGACGCCTGCGTCAACAACAACGCAAAGACAGGGATCGTGAAGAATTAAATGAATTCTTGATGAATACTCCGTTCTCATCAAATACAATTGAAGATGAGAAAATTTGCGTGTTTCAAAACAAGAAACAAGAAGAAAAGAAACGAAAGAATGCTGCGATAGCCAAGCAATATCGCCAGACCAGGAGAGTCTGCAGTTTATGCACATTATACGTTTCAAAAGCCTAAAAACATTTTTTTTTTCTTCTGTCAAATTCTGTCCGTTAAATCCGAAGTCCGTTACACCGAGGTCCGTTAAATCGAGGGTTTACTGTACTAGTAGTTACTAAACCTTCACACTCTCTCTAATTTATCTGTAATAATAAATTAAGTGATAATCTGTACTACATCTGCTTGTTCTGTTCTGGATTCACCAGACACTAATTAATGCTACCAATATAAAAGTGTTCAAGTAGACAAAATGATCAAACAATAAAAATCATCAAACATACTAATACTATAAACAATAAAATAAGTTAAACCAAAGTTGGAAATGATATCCAATAAGTAAAGTAACAATAAGAATAATAAAAATAATTTTTTATTTTATGTTTGGGGGCTTATCTACTATGGTCTTTTAAACGATAAATACAATTTAGTTGTTAAGTCTAACTTTTGCTAAACTTGTGTTGCTACCACTAATACTCACTTACACTTCCATGAGCGCTTTCAAGCCTCTCGGCTCATCTTCAGATGGAAACAACCATTAGGCTCATCTTGAAGATGAGCCGAGAGGCTTGAAAGCGCTCATGGAAGTGTAAGTGAGTATTAGTGGTAGCAACACAAGTTTAGCAAAAGTATGGTCTTTTAGCTCAACAACATCAACTTGGACTGTTGCCCGTGATCTTGGCTGTTTCTCATCTACACTCTAGCTAAACAATGAAAATGGTAAGTCATACACAAAACAATACTGTCAGTACAATAAACTGATGTTTTAAGAAGGACAGAGTTCTGTTTGTTGCTAACTGTTCACTTCCAATATGCTCTTTCAATATCTTCCAATATTACCTTTTACTCTATATCTTTGTCTCAGTTCAGGAAGAGTACCAGTCTTGAATTGTATGTTTCACTGTAAGTGCTCTGCCACAAGTGCAGACAGGTTGTTCTTTCCTAGTAGAAGGTAACAAGATATCAGGTTCGTATGTTCAGTTCACAGTCTGTTGATACACACTTGTTCATTATCACTGTGATTACCTGCTATTTGCTATCTACAGGTGATCTGCTTCGTGGCAGAAAGTTTACTGTGCCATAAATTCGACAGTCTTGCATCAACTTCTGTGCTGTCTGGAGTGTCTCACTGCAGTGTCAGCTTCTTTATTACCCTCAATACCTATATGACCCAGACACCAAACAAAAGTAAAAGATGGACCAAGCTAGTCTAACACATGCCATAGTGCCAATACCTGTTGCAATAACAGCTCCACTGTGCCCAGACTAAGACAGTTAGAAAACTCAGTGAATCTGTACAGATAACAAATTTTCTCTCATTTCGGGTTCACAGAATTGAAGAGCTTGCCACACTGTACACAGTTCAGAAGTGTATACATTTGCCACTTGACCAGTATCCAGGAATGGGAGATACCCTCAATGACAAACACACTACCCACTCCGCTCTCCAACTTCAAGCCATCAGCTACACAACGGTATATTACTCAACATATTCCACCTTTTTAGGACTGATCTAAAATGAGTTTCAATTCACATGGGTGGAACTATTTCTTGCTTCTAGTAGCAACATCCAGCCAGGAATTTGGTTTGTGAAGAAGCCAGGGAGATACCATGCATGGAACATGCACTTCGACCATTGGCATCTGGATCTTGTATTGCCAGGCTATTTCCAAGTGCACGACTGCTGGCTGGTCAAGTAAACACAGAATGACCATTGTATGTTCTGGCAAGTCTGTTGTCTGCAATCAACACATGGTTACGTGGCTTTGGCTTGGCAGTGCTAAAATGTTAGCCACATATCTCAGCAAGAGTGTTTGATGTCTGAGATGTAATGGTGTCATTCCTGCTTTGGCATTCACATTGTTATGAGCTCTGCAAAGTGGTCACTCCTGTGAAGGTCCAGGAGCACTCTACAATAAGTGCTTGTGCCAATGTTTAAAAAGACAAGCATGGTGCTTCAGTTCTTAATCCAGCGATGTTCATACTATGACAACCCCAAGTAGGACTATAGGTTTTGAAGTCACCAGTAATGGAGATGGTAGCTGCTTGACAGATCCTGTAATCTTCTGCTTGCCATGTAGAATCTGGTAAATATACATATGAGATCGTCATCTTCAGTGGCTGTAGCAAACTGACACCTACTTAATAAATTATATAGATTGGTAATTACCTTTATCTAATTCCTTCCTTGCAACTTAATTATTTGCGTAACTACGCATTTCAGGATCACAGTCCCATCATCAGGTTATAAACTTTAATCATGCACTAGTCACTCGTCGTTAAGTTTCTAAAATTATAAAACCACTGCACAACATTCGTATTTGCGTAAACACATAGTTATGTGTATTCACTCACGTGGGTGTCGTCGTAAAGTTAAAGGTTGGCTCTTTAACTTTATGACGACGTGCACGTGAGTGAATATACATAGCTATGTGTTTACGCGAATACGAATGTTGTGCAGTGGTTTTATAATTTTAAAAACTTAACGACGAGTGACTAGTGCATGATTTAATTTTATAACCTGATGATGGGACTGTGATCCTGAAACGCGTAGTTACGGAAATAATTAAGTTGCAAGGAAGGAATTAGATAAAGGTAATTACCAATCTATATAATTTATTAAATTACGCAACTTGGAGACCATACCAAAAATGATACCTACTGCTTGTAGACGTGTAGTGAGCAAGATACATAAGGTGGGATACGTGCTGTTAAGAAATATAGCAATGCCTCCCCTAACTCTCATATTTGGTGTAACATTGCAGCAGGACTCACATCCCTTCACATGAAAGCGTTCTTGTGACCTCAGATGTGTCTGCTGCTATCACACAAACATCAGTGTTATGTCTGGCCATTTCACCCTCACTGGAGGTTTGTGCTTGCCTTTCTAGGCAGGAATTGTGGGTCTGGGTCTTACAGCAGACCCGACCTGATCATCTACAGACATGTATGTCTCAGCTGCACTGCCTTTATTAACTTTTGATGTCTTATAAACTTCAGGAAAGTATTCTCAATGAAATGAGTTACTGCAGGCAGTATTTCTTTTGCAGTAGGTTAGGTTAGACTGTTATTGTAACTGACCCCCCCCCCCCATTGACTGGTCACACAAATTTCTTTGCATCGAAGTAACTAACATTTTCAGAGTAAATACCTCTTCCTTATAAACAGGACAACTGCATGGTACAAATGAATATTGTCCAGCGCAATTGACATATTTCTTATGTTCGTACAGGGTTCATCATCAAGAATTGTCTACCCACAGAAGCATGGTCTGACCCAAGAACAACTTGATGGGGCCCAAAATGCAAGCACTGGATTCAGTGAGAGATAAAGATCTCACACTCAGCCTGTAAATGCCCGCTCTGATCTTTTCTGGTAGAATTGTCCTGTTCAGGGTTACGACGTGGGATGCAGATGAAAACATCTGTCCATCCCTTCGCACCCAGGCAAGCTCCATCACAATTTTTTCCTCTGTACAGTTAAGTAAGTCCCTGCCCACTACTGTCTCCATTGTTCGGAGTGGTATGGAGTATGACCTCTACCTCACTGTCTCCTATCTTCTGCAGTTTGAGCAGCTTTGAATCCTGTTGATTATTCAAGGTTTCTTTGACAAAACCACCTACAGCTTCCTGATATCCTGTACGGCTGATCCAGCACAACTGGTCTACCAAGAGGGACTCATTTTTGCAAAGTCATAGTGTCAGGAAGTTTGAACACAGACAGTAACAAATTGAATATACGGTTTTCAAGAAGGACAGCAGGTTTGGTTGTATAATCCAAAGCACTGTGAGGAAACGAGTCAATGAGGCTGTATATAACAAGATTGTATCCAACAACAAATGGATACAACAAGAAGCATAATGGAAATTCAAGGTCATGCATCAAGCCTAGTGAAGTATGTGCCCACGAGATAGGCTGTATCATAGGGTCACATGTCCTGGTAGTGATGTATACAAGATCAGCAAACAGTGCAGTTTGAAATTTTTTTGAGTTTTGTAGAGTTTGATCAAGTGATTATTCTCTATGCACCACTTTGAAGGTGTCAGAATCTTCTTATTATCTCAGTGGACCATAGTATTTTGTGCAAAGCATTAACTGTAAATTCTCTGTGCAGACATTTGGAGATTTGTATTATTTACTGTGACAGTATTAATTAGGTGATATTTACTGTTTGTTACCTTAGTGTGTTGCACAATTGTATACAATTTCTCTGCATTCAATTATTTCTTTCCACTATTTAAAGACAACAAACCATGAGATCATTGTAAAAGTAGGTCTCAATGGACACTTGGTGAAACATATAACTATAAAAATTAAAAAAAAAACATGGAGGGAGGGGGAGAGAGAAAATAAGAATACAAACTTAAGCTTAGTACAAGAATATAAGCTTAAGCCCAAATAAATTAAAATGCTGGTACATTTTGACTTGGCCTGACCTCGTTGAACTCAAATATGAATTTTAATAAAATTAAAATTTGATGAAGTTTAATGAGATTATAATTGGATTACTGTAATACTAATTGTATACTAGTATCATAAACAAGTTATCACAGATGTATTCAAACATAAAAAATCTGGTGCTATTTTTTTTTTAATGAGCAGTAAATGCCTCAACAATAAACTGATTTTATTTGTGAAAAATGTAAACATAAGTGAGCTTAATATTATAAATAATTATGTGTTAAGTTTTCTTATTTGTCACCTCACCCTGGCCTAACCTGTGCTCATTGGGTTCACTTAAATGTTCCTGGATCTGTAAACTTCTGTAACGGCTTTGTGTGAATATTTAGCATTTCAGTTGTTGTTTTCGTGGGGACAGTTTCTCATGTACTGCCTGTAAAAATGTGAGTGGTGGTGACCCAGGGTTTTTGGGGTTATTCATTCTTTGGGGGTTCTCTTTCATTCCGAGGATAGCATGTAACTATGACGTGCTGCCTATTATAAACTGTAGGTAAATTACTGGAATAAGATTGTTTTTAGGCAAAACTTATTATAAGTACTAATATTTTATTTCAAGCACTCTTTGAGTACTGGGCACACTGAGCACAGCAACAGCAGTTACTTTTATTATCATATCAAACATAACAATGCATTTAAAAATAATCAGACAAGAGAAATGGCTAAATAGGAGTACAAGGCAGAATACAAAGAATAATAACTTGCCAGGTCACTTGCAATCAGAGTAACAGAAGAAAGAGGAGAGACAGAACAGACCTAGCCCAGAAGAACAAATAACTAAATGAGAAAAGTTATATACAAACTGATTATATATAGAAAGAGTCCAGAGAAACAAAAATTAGTCATTTACATTAATATTTTATACTGTGAACCATTGAAACTACTTAGTCATACCTCAATCCAACACGGCGTTTCTTTTATTGACTGGCGAGGGTAATCAGGCCCCCAGCCCTTTACAAAGCTGAGTCTAAGAATGCACAGCCTTCTTAAGTCATCAACTCCAATACCAGCTGCTGCACTTAGGCCTTAAACATTAAAATACAATTCTAATTTGACTCATATATTACACAACTATGTGAACGTCTTTATTTCATGGAATGCTTAAGTACAAAATGTGTACAATGGAAGAAAGTAATGTAATCACTAATGTTATTATCATATTGTACTAGTTTTAATGTACAATATTTCCTACATTTCTAAACTGAAATTAGCACACATTTTAGTATAGGCCCGCCAGCCTTTCCTGAACAGTCATCTGCGCTGACCCAATGCATGAATTACCCCCACCTTCAAGTATAGCTAAGTTATCTAGAGAGAAGAGAGGGGAGACAACGCTATACTGTTCACTGTCTCACTTCCAAATATTTGGGGTGTGAAACATATTACCCCAATATTTATAATTGTCCAACTCTGAATAATCCCATTACTTGAACTGCACAAGTAACTTTTAATTTTGAAAGCATCATGTCATTTTCACACACACACACGCGCGCGCTTTATAAATATACAGTACAAATAAATAGTACGTAAATACTGTTATAATAGTATATTTATAATGCACATATATTTATTTGCTACCTACTGTACATATAGTTAATAGCCTATAATGGTGGTATACTGCCTAATGAAAAACTTACAGAACGAATTTGTTCCATTTTGTGGGACAGGTATGACTTGTAATGATCATCCTGTTAAAATGAACTACTTTAACCACAGTGGTGAAAATACAGTGTAACGCCAGTCTACGAGTTTTTGTTAAACCTTTCTATCCCAAACAATACAAATAAGGTGAGTTTTAAAAACAAATCAAATGAAGAGCTGGAATCAGTTTATAACTGATTCAAATATGGTTTAAATTATGAATAGATTTACTGAATCACGATTATTTCATTCAGAATTATTAGGATGAAATAATAGCTACTATATTTGTTGTTTTTTGAAAGCACAAGCATGCCAATACGCAATATATCAATGATACCAATATCATTATATTGATACCAATATCAATGATATTGTGTTACACTGTAGTATCTTAGATGTGGTTATAAAATATGCAGATTGATGTTTAAAAAGTTTTATTCAACCACATTACATAATGAAATAATAATAAATAAATTTTTTTTTAAACGAATGTATGTGTATTCTTAAATTATTATCAAACAATATATATATTATAGTTTATACATACAAACGTTTATATTGTTCACAGTCTTGGCCAGGATCAAGAATTAGCTGGTAACACTCTTGGTGCAACATAAGGTGCAAAACATGTGACAATCTGTCCTGGTTTTACAAATTTAGGACTTGAAAACTGTAAAAATTTTAGAATACTTTGAAACCTGTTATGACTCATTAGTTTTTAGTTAAAACATTGTGGGCCAATACAAAAAAAAAAGGATTACTTGACCAATAATCACTTGTTTCAGGAATCCCATAAAAAAAACCCGTACATTTCTGTACTTCAACAGGTCACCATGTCAGGCCATACACTTTTAGCGAGCAGTACTGGAAATCCACAAAATACTGATCTGCTCTTTCATTTGTCCAGTTACACAAACTGACAATTGCTTTATTGAAAAATAATTTGAAACATTTTCTGGGACTAAACATTTCTTCAAATTCAACTGCAGGATGAATATCATACTCAGGTCTGAGAACTGTTATAGGCGTAGGCCTCTTGTCAGTAAACAGACTACTCACATACATCAAATTTTCTATAGTTCTGGCTTCATTCTCTTCATCGGATATATCTTCAAATTCTGTGTCACTACTGTTCTCTTCTTTACTTTCATGAATGTATGTTACATCACCGTCACTCTCCATTTCAGTATGATTCAACAGCAAACGAATGAGAAAACTATGGACACAAAACAACGACCCAACATGCGTGGAATGCAACAGCATACTGAGCACGTTGCCGTGCACACAAGTGGTGGGGTAAGGCACGGTCACACCACTATGAGACTCCCACTCCCTGGACTGCTGCTATGAGAATTAGACACAATAATTGGTCAACAGGCAACCAGCTACTACATATTAAACAACTAACGAACACCAGGTTGCAGTAAAAACACACTATCTAACCCCCCCCCCCATGACATATGCAGCGTACATCATGGTTCCTGACCATCAACAATTGGTGACATACTGTCCATAAATCCTAGTAGTCAAGGGGTTAGAGTCTAATTTCCTCTTATTTTCTCTTGATTGGTCCCCCTTAGTTGTGAAATCTGTTTTTAAAGACACTGCGGGAAAGGTCGATGTGTTGTTCTTGTGGGGCTGATGATCCTCTTTCAGAAGGTCATTAGTATTATTGAGGGAAGGAAATTTTAATGACTGAAGTAAAATTGAAACTGCTTCATGAAATACCAATTCTAAGAGAAAGAGCAAATGACCAACATCTTACATCAATAGTAAGGAGTTGATAGCATCAATGTTCACAGTTTCTAAAGACTTTTCAAGAACAGTGCATTTTGTTTATCAGGCAGAATTGAGATCTGATGAAATGGAGTGCATCTCTTTCTGATCTAACCGGCTGTGGAGTTGTAGAGATTTACCTAACAGGCTCCTGAACATACCTAGCAAACGTGGAGAGTATATATTTAACAACTTTGTCGTATTTTGTTGCTTCTCTGCTATGTACAATTTTCCCTCGAACGAGGCCTTTCTGTTTCGCAACCATTATCAAGTTCTTCCTACAACAAAATTAAAATACCTACTTCTCTTATATATATACTAACCCTCCCATGCATAACCGGTTACATTCAACCAATAGGAGGCAGTACTTACCGCCCAGTCCTTGTTAGCCCCGCCCCTTACTTAGTCAACTTGACCTCGTCATATACATTACCCTCTAGAAAGAAAACTCCTACAGCTTTCTACCTTCTGAACACATATCCTGTAACTGTATTACACCTTTTATACATTACTCTTTCAAAATATAGTAAAATATATCCTCATTACTAAATTCAGTCTTTATATTCATCAGCGCATTATTATTCTATTTCCTTACTTTTAATATTTCTACTTCTTCATACAATTTGCGTTTATATGTTATTCTCTAACTTTACTATTTCGACGTTCTCTGTTGGGTCTAAAAACCTATGCCCTGTTTCATTAAAATGTCTTACGTAGAGCGAATTCGTAGTTCTGTCTCCTTCTCCTCTCGCATGCTCTCTCAATCTAATTTCGAACTTACATCCTGTTTCACCCAGATACACCATATCACACTGTTTACAGTTCAACTTATAAACACCGCTTTTCTGTAATTCAGGCATTATTTCAGTACTACTATTCTTTATACGAGGGGGGACTGTAACAATTTATGATTTTGTGTTTAGTTTATTTTGTTTTACGCCCCTCTGTTGTCAGCGTCAATTTTGTAAAAAAAAAAAATTTTGTAAAAAAATAAGAATTTTGTTTAATTTATAAAAAAAATATTATTATATTTTTTTTTCTTATTTATTATTTATTAATTAATTTTTGTATTGTATTCGTGTAAATTTTAATTCGTTTATTTAATTTTTTATCAATTTATATCACTTTGTGTAATTGGAATTATGATTCTGCGTTAAATGGATTGTCTCCAGGAACAATCGATTTGTGATCTTTCTTTATTCGAAGTGTGTCCTCCTTTAAGGTTGTTAAATTCAGCTGTTCTGGTAGTTATGTATCAAATATTGTTTTATATTATTCTATTCATAAGTTTAGAAATAAATAGAATTTAAAATTATAACATTCAATGGTTTTTATTGACAAAACATAAAATAATCGATTTTATATCGATTGATGAATCGACTCTCTCAGGGCGAGCGAATTCTTTTATACAAATTATTAATATTAATTCTCAGGTTCTTTAAACTGTTATGTTAGAATAGTCAGAGAAAGGGCAAAGTCTAGAAAGTATAACACTTACAATTACAAGCTTAATGATCTAAAAATACAAAGATATTCTTTAATATATAATGGTTAGTAAAGTAATGTTTTCGAACCAAATTCGCTTGTTGGCGAAGCTAGCGGTGGACTGCAGAGGATCATGGGATTTCAAAGATGGCTGCTTCGTATCGCAGATGTCGACAGCTGCTACACCTCAAAGAATTCTCTGCAAATAAATGTTGTTTTCCCAAGATTTCCTTGTCCCAGCAATAGTGATTAATTCCTCTGGTGATAGTGTAGTTGTCCTTGATCAGTGTTCAGTGATTCGGTTCGGTAATTTGTGTTGAATAATGTTTTTATTTCACTTCATTCCATAAGGTCGATAATGGCAAGTTTCGTCTTGATATTCGGAATTATCGTTTATGGTGTTAATTCGGTTATTGCACCTTTTACTGTTCAATATTAGTTCACTTTCATAATTATACTGGTTTAATTCACTGAATTTAATAGTTATTTAAGGTTTTGTTAAAATTCGCGATTTTACATAGAATAGGCTTGGCTGATTTTCGCCATCTTTCTTATTCCTTCGCTTTAAGTGAATAATTTTGCGAGCTCTCATTCTGATGTGAACTACTCAACGTCTAATAATCAACCGTTCCATTTTCTTCTTCATCCGAAACGTCTTAGCCAATTTAATATTAAAAAGACATTGTTTTAAATCTCTATCATTTCCGCTTACATGGTTGCCTTTTACATTATATGAATGAATACATTTTTACTATTATTTAATTTTATTAAATACCTAAACATATTCTCTTTCTTTAGTTAATTCTACGTGATTTAATACCAAATATGATACTTTTACAATGTTTTTCATCTCGAAATGCCTTATTTACAGTATTTTTACATGTAGGCCTAAAATTTTACTTCCTGTCACATTAAATGGTTTACAATCTTTATGAAGTTATTTATTATTGAACAAGATCCCTTATTGAAATAAAATGTTTATTTTTCCTTAATTCCTTGTAATTTTATGAATTAGTTATCTTTTTTAAATTATAATTTTAATTTTAATCTTCCCCTTTAGGTTATAGTGTTATTACACTTGCATTTTTTTCTAATATTCCTTTATACATTTCTTCAATATCCTTATAAAGTATTGGTACTGTTAAAATACATTGTGTTAGATTTACATTATACAAAGTTCATCAATTTACTTAATTTACTGTACTTATTTATCAATTATAAGGTTGTTGAGATTTACCATTTGTCCAGATTTTATTTTTGTTCACATATAATGTTTTATGATTAATACAGCTTGCTTATACCCCTTCTGACTTTTTGTTCTTATACCATCTTAATTAAAATTCCTATACTTAACTAAATTAACATTTAGTATTGAATCCATACTATTAATACATAACAAATATTTGAAAACAAGAGTTGTACTCAAACTCAGGCATTTCAGTCTTGATTAATACTATTAAACTTAATAAATATTTTAGAATAACAAAAAACATTATACTCTATTTCCAACATTTAAGTATAGAGTTCATTGACTTTAATATAAACAAAACACATCTGTCCCTTCATTATTTAAAGTATTATTTAAAACTAATTTTGTGCAGTCTTGGCTGTTTTTGTTTTATTTTGGGGATGTACCCTTTGTCACTTCACTTATTTATTGCCTGCTCTTATTTTATCATTGTCATTTTAATAAATGTTGTTAGATAAAGAGTGGCATTCACTTAGAAACATTTCTAGTTTATTTTCTTAATAATATTCTGCAAATATTATTTCTGTATTACATACAAAAACTTTAAAGTTGTATAAATTCACTTAGTTTATGAATTTAAACATTGACACATGAAGTCTATTTAACATAATAGAGGATTATGAAGATTTGTTTTTTCCATTATATTAATAATATCCACTGGTTCACTTTTAATACTACCTTTAGACACTTTTGTTTATATCTACTTTACATTATTTTTTATTTTTTGGTGTTATACTTTCATTTGTTATATATACTCTCTTTTGGGGTTTCGTTTTTTCTTATTACTGGGTTTGCTTTGGGGTATTTCCCTACTTTATTTTATTCTACTACGTGGTTTCTTCCAATTTCAGTCTTGTTATTAGGGATGTCGGTTTGTTCTGGGTATTGCCTTACTTACTTCTATCCTACCTGGGTATTTCCTTACTTTATCTTAGTTTTTGTATTATTTTTTATCACTCATCATATGTTGCATAGTTGTTTTTAATTGAGATACTTTTTTCAGACTATGAATGGCACTTCACGGTGGTTCTTAATTGTTTTTTATTGTATTTTTCTTTGATTTCATTTTAATTTTAAATTATTTATGATCATTATTTCGTTCATTATAATGTGGATAATCTGTCATGCTACAGGATCCAAAAGTGATGAGAATTTTTCTCTGGCAGTTGGTAGAACGCTAGTTCCGACTTCTCCCGCTAGGTGCCTTCATTAGACACCATTTTGTATCAGTTGCCCTAGCGGCACTGTTGTGGAAACATTAGCGCAGTCAGTGTGACTATTTTTTGTAAGCGCTGTTTCACGTTTTCGGCGATTTGTCAATGGCAGACATTAAATATCAACGTGCTAACATCAGGTTCTGTTTCCTGTTAGGGAAATCAGCAGCAGAAACTGTCGCAATGCTTCGGACGGCTTATGGGGAGGAAGCTTTGAGCCAGGCAAGGATTTTGAGCCGACAAGAAAGCACACGTGGAACGAATTTTGCTGCAACACGTTTCATCTTCAGATCTTCAGTCAAAATTCGTTGGCATGAACTCCAGTCATTTCCTCCAATTCATCGATTGTTCTACGATGATAAAAAATGATCACAACACGGATTTTTTCAATGTTTTCGTCCGTTTTGGAAGTCGAGGGACGTCCCGGTCGTGGTTCATCTTCAATTGACATTTGACCACTTTTAAAACGAGAAAACCACTCGTAAATCCTTGCATGGCTCAAAGCTTCCTCCCCATACGCCGTCCGAAGCATTGCGACAGTTTCTGCTGCTGATTTCTCTTACAGGAAACAGAACCTGATGTTAGGACATTGGTATTTAATGTCTGCCATTGACAAATCGCCGAAAATGTGAAACAGCGCTTACAAAAAATAGTCACACTGACCGCGCTAATGTTTCCACAACAATGCCGCTAGGGCAACTGATACAAAATGGTGTCTAGTGAAGGCACCTAGCGGGAGAAGTCGGAACTAGCGTTCTACCAACTGCCAGAGAAAAAGTCTTGTTACTTTTGGGCCCCCCCTCGTATAATCAAAAACTGTCTTTCTCTTTTTCACCGCTACATCTATATTGTGTTTTTCAAAGCACTTGATTATGTTCCTCGTTTGAAATCCCAGATACATTATTGATCCTATGTATTTCTTTTCTTTCTTCTCTTCTTGTCTACTACGTCCTTCTATTCTTTTTACAATTTACTCTACTATCCCTGGTTTATAATTATTATTTTTCGCTATTTCTTCTATTCTTTTTAACTCTTATTTTTTACATGAATCATCTTCTAAGTATTTTATTGCCCTATAACAAAATGAGTTTAGTGCAGCCATCTTGTGACTTACGGGATGGTATGATTCCTGAGGTATATTAAGTCTGTATACGTTTCTTTTCTAAATACATCAAATTTAAAAACACCACACTCTATCTTTATATTTAGATCTAGGTAATTTATTTGTACTCCACCTATTTCCTCTTTGAACTTAATTTTATTTTCAAAATTAAGGCGTACTGAAATAACGCCTGAATTACAGAAAAGCGGTGTTTATAAGTTGAACTGTAAACAGTGTGATAAGGTGTATCTGGGTGAAACAGGACGTAAGTTCGAAATTAGATTGAGAGAGCATGCGAGAGGAGAAGGTGACAACTACGAATTCGCTCTACATGAGACATTTTAATGAAACAGGGCATAGGTTTTTAGACCCAACAGAGAACGTCGAAATAGTAAAGTTAGAGAATAACATATAAACGCAAATTGTATGAAGAAGTAGAAATATTAAAAGTAAGGAAATAGAATAATAATGCGCTGATGAATATAAAGACTGAATTTAGTAATGAGGATATATTTTACTATATTTTGAAAGAGTAATGTATAATGTATAAAAGGTGTAATACGGTTACAGGATATGGGTTCAGAAGGTAGAAAGCTGTAGGAGGTTTCTAGAGGGTAATGTATATGACGAGGTCAAGTTGACTAAGGGGCGGGGCTAACAAGGACTGGGCGGTAAGTACTGCCTCCTATTGGTTGAATGTAACCGGTTATGCGTGGGAGGGTTAGTATTTATATATATATTATATAGTTAGTATATATATATATAGTTATATAATATACTATATATAGTTAGTATATATATTTATACCATTGTTTTGGGAAATGTACAGAGTGTCATCAACGTATCTAAAATAACATCCTAATGGGTCGTTTAATTTTATTATATTTATTATTTGTTCGTCGAGTTTTTGTAGGAAGATTTCTGATATGATAGCGGAGGTTGGGGCTCCCATAGCAAGGCCATCTGTTTGATAGTACAATTTGTTGTTGTATTGATATAAATATAAATATAATATTAAATATAAATAAAATATTCAACTCCATAAATAATTTACATTCTAAAATAAAATTCACTTTAGAAGAAGAATCTAATAATAAATTAAATTATTTAGACTTAACAATAAAGAAAAATGAAACAAATTTTGAATACGCAATATACAGGAAACCTTCTCAAACTGACTTAGTAATACCAAATACTTCTAATCATCCTCCCCAACACAAAATGGCAGTATTTAATTCCATGATTTACCGAATGCTTAGGATCCCATTAAATAACACAGAAAGAAACAAAGAAAGAAAAATTATCCAACAAATAGCAGTTAAAAATGGATACAAAATAAAAACTATTAATAAATTAGAAAATAAAATTAAACATAAAATCACTAATAAAATTCCTAAAAACACTACATTTAAAAATTCATCTATTAATAATAATATAAAATATACAACCTTCACTTATTACGGAAATATAACTCAAAAACTAAATAAAATATTTAAAGATACTAATTTAAAAATATCTTATAACACAGATAATATAATTTTTAATAAAATAAAACCTAAAACTAAATCCAATACTCACAATAAAAATGGAACATATAAAATAGAATGTCCAGATTGCAATAAATTTTACGTGGGCCAGACGAAGAAAAAACTACGAGCTAGATTCGTTCAACACCGCAATGCATATTTAAAACCACATATTTATAAATCTAATTTAGCCACACATTGTCTAAATAATAACCACCAGTTTCCAAACATTGAAAATATAAAATTAATTAAAAACATACAAAAAGGTCAAAAAATGAATATTTGGGAAAATCTTAACATTTACAAACACAATAACAATAATTTATTAATTAAAGAACAAACCCAAATAAAAACAAAACAAGACGATCTATTTAAAATTATAAACTTACTAAAAAATAAAAATAAATGTGAATAAAATACATATAAACAAAATTTCAAATATAACCGAGAAAACAGCTGCTGAAGAAATAAACATTAAAACTATCGTTAACTAATCGACCTAAATCGATTATCAGTTATTTTATTTTACGTTAAAATCGATACAAATTCGATTATTCGTTACTTTTATATTAATAGAATTATTACGATTGTTATTAATTCACTTAGAAACCTCTGATGATACTGATATTTTTCAGTGAAACGTGCGTCAGGTGTTAAAAAGAATATACAATATTATCTACTTGCAGAAGAAACAAATTGAAAACATCACAAATTATATAATTACTGCAAGAAACATCGAGTTACTTATATAGAAAATGATATATATATATATATATAAGGGAAGTAGGTATTTTAATTTTGTTGTAGGAAGAACTTGATAATGGTTGCAAAACAGAAAGGCCTCGTTCGAGGGAAAATTGTACATAGCAGAGAAGCAACAAAATATGACAAAGTTGTTACGAAGACTGCTAACACAAATAAAACAGCTGATAGTATATATTTACTTTCCTGAATATACAGGGGACAGTAGTCTTTAAATAAATTCAATGAAGGCTATACTGCAAATAGAGAACAAGTGAGACATATGCGTTGCTCATAGTTCTACAATTCAGTAAGGGAGAGAAATCATTTTCTGGGGTGTGAAATAATTCAAAAACTAGGATTGGTATATGAATAAAGATGAAATAGTTTAAAATAAAGTGTAATTTGTTACGTTGGTTATATATTTTGCTATATTATAGTAAAAAATAAAACCATAAAATAGTTTTTGTGATTTCCACTCGTCAATTTATTAAAAATATAAAAACCATGACAGCTGTTTCGGCAGCACAGTGCCTTCATCAGATGGTGTAAGCTGACTAATTTTTGTACAAACAATACAGAATATAAAATATAATACAAGTGCTGTTGTATAGAGAGCGACAGTAATCTCGTGTCAATAAGATTTATACACATTACACAAACATATAACATAACATATACCAAGTCTATTTATACAAATTAAGCAGAGGCGAGCTATTTAGATCTAACTGATCATTTAATAATACATTTAAATATTTGTGTTTATTAATTTCAAGGGTTTCTAATAAATCAAGCTTTGGACCTTTATCAGATAAATGTAAAATTTCAAAATTGTCATTATAACTATGGTCTTTTTCTAACAAATGATTTGCATAATTTGATTTGCCATCATTATATCTAAAACTATAATTGTGACCATACATGCTTTTTTCGAAAGATCTACCTGTCTGTCCGATATACACTTTATTACAAGACCCACAGGATAATTTGTATACACCAGACTTTTGCAGTTTATCTGTTTTACTCTTGTTATTTTTAATATATTTTCCCAAAGAAGACTGCGTCTTAAAAGCTATATTTACATTCCTTTGTGCGAAATATTTACCAATATTATCAGAAGCAGAACCTATGTAAGTGAGAGTGTGATATCTTTTAATCTGTGTTGAGGGAGGGTAAACTAGTTTTAAAGCTTGTGAATAAAATTTTTTGTTTAACAAGTGATCTATGAGGCTAGGTTGGTAACCATTGTTGACAGCTATTTGTTTAATAATGTTAAGTTCTGATTGGAAATTTGAGTCTGATAACGGAATACTAACTAGTCTGTGAATAAAACTGTGAAAAGCAGCCAATTTATGTGAGTATGGATGTGTGGAAGTAATGTGTATTGTCATATCTGTATGTGTAGGCTTATGAAAAATACCGAAGTCTAATTTATTATTGCATTTTGTTATTGTAAGGTCTAAAAAATTGATACTATTGTTATCTTCTAATTCTAAGGTAAAGCTAATATTTTTGTGTAAATTGTTAATGAAATTAAGAAAGATCTGTAATTGTCTGCGTGTACCTAGAAAAATTGCTAAAATATCGTCCACATATCTATACCAAAAAATAAACAATTTGAAATAAGGGTGTGCTCTAATTTTAGTTTCTATGTAGTCCATAAAGATTTCAGCTGCCAAAGGGCTAAGTGGATTTCCCATTGCAAGCCCTTCTTTGCCAATATAGATCTTTCCATTAAATTCAAAGTAGTTTTGATTAAGGCAAACCTTCAGTAAATTCAAGATATCCTCTCTCATAAAGGGGTTATTACAATTTTCAATTAATAATTTTTCTACAATATCTATTACATCAGTCGGTGGAATACTCGGAAACAAATTTCTCACATCAAATGATAATAAAACAGCTTTGTCTGGGATATGTGAATCTTTAATTCTGTTAATTAAGTCTAGTGAATTTTTAATAATATGTGTTGATTGAAATTTGCATTGTGTTTGTATAATCTTAATTAGTCTTTTAGATAATTTAACAGAAGGAGCAGTTACATATGATACCACTGGTCTAATTGGATGGTTATCCTATGCAATTTAATTAAAGAGTAAAGCTTTGGTGGCTGAGGATTCATTACTGATAAAAAATCCAAATCTCGATTATCAAAGAAAGAACAATTCTTTATAGCCTGTTTAACATCTATTTGAAATTTAAAAGTCGGGTTAATATCAATGGGTTCAAAAGAGTTCAAACATTCAAGTGTCTTGTTTACATACTCGCCTTTGTCGATAGCAATAACAGTATTGCCCTTGTCAGCGCGGGTAAATATTATATTATTAACTACAGATTTTCTCTTAATTGAATTAATAGTTAGTCTATTTTTATTGTTAAATGGTAGAGTCTTAATTTGTTTAGCATAAAGAGAAGTTAATTTATCCGCTACAATGTATTTGTTCAATGGTATTGATTCGGAATTTTCATAAATTTCATGAAAATTCCGAATCAATACCATTGAACAAATACATTGTAGCGGATAAATTAACTTCTCTTTATGCTAAACAAATTAAGACTCTACCATTTAACAACAAAAATAGACTAACTATTAATTCAATTAAGAGAAAATCTGTAGTTAATAATATAATATTTACCCGCGCTGACAAGGGCAATACTGTTATTGCTATCGACAAAGGCGAGTATGTAAACAAGACACTTGAATGTTTGAACTCTTTTGAACCCATTGATATTAACCCGACTTTTAAATTTCAAATAGATGTTAAACAGGCTATAAAGAATTGTTCTTTCTTTGATAATCGAGATTTGGATTTTTTATCAGTAATGAATCCTCAGCCACCAAAGCTTTACTCTTTAATTAAATTGCATAAGGATAACCATCCAATTAGACCAGTGGTATCATATGTAACTGCTCCTTCTGTTAAATTATCTAAAAGACTAATTAAGATTATACAAACACAATGCAAATTTCAATCAACACATAGTATTAAAAATTCACTAGACTTAATTAACAGAATTAAAGATTCACATATCCCAGACAAAGCTGTTTTATTATCATTTGATGTGAGAAATTTGTTTCCGAGTATTCCACCGACTGATGTAATAGATATTGTAGAAAAATTATTAATTGAAAAATTGTAATAACCCCTTTATGAGAGAGGATATCTTGAATTTACTGAAGGTTTGCCTTAATCAAAACTACTTTGAATTTAATGGAAAGATCTATATTGGCAAAGAAGGGCTTGCAATGGGAAATCCACTTAGCCCTTTGGCAGCTGAAATCTTTATGGACTACATAGAAACTAAAATTAGAGCACACCCTTATTTCAAATTGTTTATTTTTTGGTATAGATATGTGGACGATATTTTAGCAATTTTTCTAGGTACACGCAGACAATTACAGATCTTTCTTAATTTCATTAACAATTTACACAAAAATATTAGCTTTACCTTAGAATTAGAAGATAACAATAGTATCAATTTTTTAGACCTTACAATAACAAAATGCAATAATAAATTAGACTTCGGTATTTTTCATAAGCCTACACATACAGATATGACAATACACATTACTTCCACACATCCATACTCACATAAATTGGCTGCTTTTCACAGTTTTATTCACAGACTAGTTAGTATTCCGTTATCAGACTCAAATTTCCAATCAGAACTTAACATTATTAAACAAATAGCTGTCAACAATGGTTACCAACCTAGCCTCATAGATCACTTGTTAAACAAAAAATTTTATTCACAAGCTTTAAAACTAGTTTACCCTCCCTCAACACAGATTAAAAGATATCACACTCTCACTTACATAGGTTCTGCTTCTGATAATATTGGTAAATATTTCGCACAAAGGAATGTAAATATAGCTTTTAAGACGCAGTCTTCTTTGGGAAAATATATTAAAAATAACAAGAGTAAAACAGATAAACTGCAAAAGTCTGGTGTATACAAATTATCCTGTGGGTCTTGTAATAAAGTGTATATCGGACAGACAGGTAGATCTTTCGAAAAAAGAATGTATGGTCACAATTATAGTTTTAGATATAATGATGGCAAATCAAATTATGCAAATCATTTGTTAGAAAAAGACCATAGTTATAATGACAATTTTGAAATTTTACATTTATCTGATAAAGGTCCAAAGCTTGATTTATTAGAAACCCTTGAAATTAATAAACACAAATATTTAAATGTATTATTAAATGATCAGTTAGATCTAAATAGCTCGCCTCTGCTTAATTTGTATAAATAGACTTGGTATATGTTATGTTATATGTTTGTGTAATGTGTATAAATCTTATTGACACGAGATTACTATCGCTCTCTATACAACAGCACTTGTATTATATTTTATATTCTGTATTGTTTGTACGAAAATTAGTCAGCTTACACCATCTGATGAAGGCACTGTGCTGCCGAAACAGCTGTCATGGTTTTTATATTTTTAATAAATTGACGAGTGGAAATCACAAAAACTATTTTATGGTTTTATTTTTTACTATAATTTACAATGGATTTTCACCAAGTAAAGGTATCAAGCATTAATTATTTTGCTATATTTATATGAATGACCCAGCTTATTAAAAATATCGGTATGGAGAACCATACATGACTTCCATATTCTAAGATTTATATTTAAAATCATTTTCGAAATGAAATATTACCATAGAAACTACTTCTTTCTACTTACTGCTTCAGCCTTAACCACAGTACTGTGGTCACTAACTTATACCACCTCACGTTATCGCACTCGATTTTCACTGATGATGGAAGTCGATGGCATTGCCGAAATGTCTGGTTTTGTAGAAAACATTGGACTATGGCCAAATATCCCGGGAAGGAATTTTAACAAAAACTACTTCTTTGTTGCCGATAACGTTGTACACATATATATCAGTGGCGAAGTTACATGGAGGCAATTGAGGCAATGCCTACCCTAAAAAATTCTGTAGAATAAAAATTATAAATACGTATGAACTACATAACGTAAAGATTATACATTGTTACTGCGACTGTCAAATTTATTAAACCGAAACGTGCTTTATTGAGCGACCGCTAGATGGTGACAGGTGAGATTCGGCATAGTTCGTTTAAAGTGAATGAGGCAACCTGAACCTGCCTCAGCATTTTTTGTATACATCGTATGTAAGCAATGTAGTAGTGTGATAGGGAAGTGTAGGGAGGGGGGATTGTCCCGCGCTGTACACATAGAGCGTTGAGGCATGTCTCACTTCTGTGGTCCAAACAGTTAAGTTAAAGCGCCTGTGTTGTTTCTAAGTGTTTATTTTATGCGGTTATTAAAAGTGTCACTGTTATTCCGCTGAACTAACAGATGATCAAGATTGTTATTTGAATTATTTGTAACATTAAACATATATATAGAAACTAATCAAGTTTAAAAATTTGAAGTTCAATCAGTTGTATTATTGTGTATGACTAATACAAGGATTGTTCAATAGAAACACGTATAGAGCCGTAAAGCATTTTTTATTCAACGATTTTAAAAGAAGTCTCCAATAACATTAAGACATGAGTTCCACTGTTGCGCTAACCTGTAGATTCCCTGCTAGTAAAATTCTTACGGCTGTTTGTGGAACCATTCGATTACAGCAAACTCTACCTCAGCGTCCGATTTGAACCACCGTCCTTTTAGTGATTCCTTAAAAAAAATTTAAGTTAAGATTTTTGCCTACCCATTCATTAACTACTAGCTTCGCCAGTAAGCAAATTGATGTCCATTTTTTCGGCTTGCACGTGTTATGTTGGTGTGGGTTTCGGCACTTTCCATTTAAAAAGCGTGCAAATGTAAGAAAATAAACATGAGTGAGGCCAGAAATAACGTGAATTGTGTGTGTGTGTCTTACCTGCCTTTTTATTGCTGTATTAAATGAAAAATATTATATTACATTAAAATTAAAAAATTATAATTTTATTGCCTGGCAACAAAATTATTTTATTTTTAACAATTACCATTGTTTCAAAAAGTTTAAATAAATTTTTAAGTACTTTACTCTTGTTAAAACGTAAAAGGTTGCAGGTAAACTACCCCTTCCCCTTAACCGATCTTCACCAAAATCGAAAGTCCTTGAGACCTCTACAATTCAGGGACGTATGCAAAATATTATTTGATTCTGTTTGAATTTGCGGCTGTTATCGTTTGCCATAGAAAATACGCTTGATAAAAAAACGTTGCAGGTAAACTACCCCTTCCCCTTAGCCGATCTTCACCAAAAACAATAGGTCTTGAGTACTCTACAAATCAGGGCTGTACGCAAAACATTATTTGATTCTGTTTGAATTTGCGGCTGTTATCGTTTGCCATAGAAAATACCCTTGTTAAAAAAATGTTGCAGGTAAACTACCCCTTTCCCTCAACCGATCTTCACCAAAAACAATAGGTCTTGAGAACTCTACAATTTAGGGCTGTATGCAAATAATCTTTTGATTCTGTTTGAATTTGCGGCTGTTATCGTTTGCCATAGGAAATGCCCTTGTTAAAACATAAAACGTTACAGGTAAACTACCCCTTTCCCTTAACCGATCTTTACCAAAATCAACAGATCTTGAGAACTCTACAATTCAGGGCTGTATGCGAAACATTATTTGATTCTGTTTGAATATGCGGCTGTTATCGTTTGCCAAAAAACCAAATTACCCTTGCTAAAAAAAAACCGTTGCAGGTAAACTACCCCTTTCCCTCAACCGATCTTCACCAAAAACAATAGGTCGCGAGTACTCTAAAAATCAGGGCTGTATGCAAAAAATTATTTGATTCTGTTTGAATTTGCGGCAGTTATCGTTTGCCATAGAAAAAAATCTACAGACAGACAGACACACACACAGACACTTTTTGGAAAACGACTTTTTTTCATGTTTTGAGTGTAGTAGAATCAGAATCTGCAATAATCTCGAACACGATTTTTTTTGCCATCACCATACTTCCATTCCTTAAGGAATATGGAAGTAAAATCACACGTCCTTAACATTCATGCCAGCAATTACCAATATGAGTATAAGTATCCTAGTTTTCATACTTCTGAATGACACAAATGCCCCAGGTTTCATAGTTTACAGTATAGCGTCCCTAACTAAAGAGTGATATGAAAAGTCACCATGATGGGTTGATATCAAATTCTGAAAGCTACCTAACACTGCAAATTACATATTAAAAAATAAATACATACAAAACATCAACTTCTACTACTCCAGTATTCTACCTTTGTTGTATAAGTTACAGACATTTATCAAAATTGAAAAACTGACTTGTCAGCCATAATATATAGTCAGCCACTGTCTATAATTATAGAAAATGTTCTAATAAAACAATTTTTTATACTTGAAAATGTTTTTAATTCAATACTTAATTTTGAGAGAAGGGGACGGCAAAGCATGTAATCATGCAGCAACCAATTAATTTGTTTTTTGTTGGTTTAAATTGAAATAACCTTCAATGCTTACTCATGAGGCATGATCAAAAGAATATTTATTGAAATTAAAAAAAAACACTTACTAATAGCAGGAGCAATACCACCAACACTATGAGGTCCAGGTATGTGGCCTGCAACTGCGGCTGCTTGTGCTGCTGCAGCTGCCTGAGCTGTGGCAGCTTGCTGTTGCATCTGTCTATGACACTGACGTAAATCAAAAACCTATGCAATTAAGAACACAAATTTGTCAAATCGTTTGACACTTTCACTGGATTATGCAATATTATTATATCAGGTGGACAAACTAATAAAGTTAACGCATTTTTACTATGGACAGGTGGGTTTAAGAGTGGTTTATTATTGATTAGTTTTGTTCTAAGAATTCTTCCACCAGTTTTAATATTAGAAAAAATATTCTGTTCATTGAACAGCAGTTCTGACTGCCGCCATCACATATAGATAATGCTGGTCATCATCACAAAAAAGTAACAAAATTCCTGACACAAGACTGTATACATATTCAGAAGCTTACAACTGTTACATCAAAGGTAATTTCGATCAACATTATTGTTTATCATTTTGTAGTAAATTTACAATACATTCCTATTTTTAGTAATGACATACGTTTTATTTAAACAGTTCCTGTCAGTAGGCTATAAAAATTACTAGTTATGGAGCACATATGGCCCACACCTTGTTTAAAGGTTACTCTTGTCACTGAACAGTTGACCATTTCATTATAAAACAGATAATAATAAAGTGATAGCTATATTTAATCATGCAATTTTCTCTTCCCTATAGATTTCAGCAAATTTAATATTATTCCAGGTGCAAGCAAATTGTTTTTCATATAAAGTCTCATTCAAAGTTTAACCAATATGAAACCAATATAAAATAAATATCAAATTGTGATATTTAACACACACACACACACACACAAATATACATACACAATGATGAATAACAATATACCTTTATATAAGCACTGGGATAAATTTTGTGAACTGCATCTCCTGGTGCCCTTCCCGCTTCACGATCTAGGTAATATGACTGAACAAATACAGAATGGTCACTCAAACAACGTAACCACACATCACCTTCTCCTCTTAAATCTAATTGTACTCCTTTTCCTATATGCAATCTGTAAAAGAAAAGGAAATAAATCACAAGAACAATCATAATTTAATTTGAAATATAACACAAATATTATTTTAAAACTGAACTTTTCCAAGGCTTGGATACATAAGTTCTCTGTGCCCACTTTACAAGAAATATAATTTTTTTATAGGGAGGGGGATCATCCTCCTCTTCATTGTCTGATTTACTATTTCAAATCAATTCACAATACCTGACACTTTCACTTGAATGACTGAATAATTATGAGCTTACAACATACATAAATATGTTCATTTTTCTGCTATTTCAATGTTGCTAAGTTTTAAAACTACACAAAGTCTACAAGTTCAGATGTTTACTGCTGATTTACCAATAAGGCTAAATAACTGTGTTCAATTATTACAATTCTAGGACCTGCCTCTTTTAAGATACTAAGACTTCAAAAAATACCTTAAAACTGTTTTAAGGTTTTGTCAGTTTTTAAAGGTTTGTGGAGAAAATAAGGGTGGGAATCTTAGTTTCACATTTTGTGGAATCCAAGAAGATACATGTAAATGTAACAATGTTGAACACTGAAATTTTTACCATTCTTAAAAAAAATGTCACTTTAAGTTACAGATACAAGAAAAATCATTAAACGTATTTCCGTGGTGATTTCATAAATTTATTTAAAAGCAGTTAATATCAAAAATATAAAAAACTGCAAGTAGAACAGTGATCTTTATTACAAAAAAAAAAAAACAGTAAAAAAGCCACTAAACTTCCAATATACAGGAATTTATCAAAAATGTAATACAAAGACAATGAAAATATGTAAACTCAAAAATAAAGCCTTGCAAAAATTCTAACTTACTATTGATGAGGCATCAATATATTAACAATAATGTATGCAACAAATTAAAACATACTTGTAGAAGAAACTTGTTATTCTTGTGCTTAAACCAAAAAAAAAGTTTAAAACGTTGAGCAATAATGTACTTCTGTATTAAGTGACTTGCATAAATTGACAAGTAAACTGAATACTTTCTCTCTTCAAAACAAAAATCAGGGAATACTGTATACTAAATAAAGTATTATAGACACAGGTATCATTTAAAAAAACACAGATAACATTTAGTATACATAATCTATACATGATGATAAAGTTTCATTGAATAAAAAACATTTCTGGAAGGCTAATCACAAAAATTAAATCACTTCTTTCATTTAAATATACAAGACCTCAAAATGCTCCTATTTCTTGACTACTACTGTTGGGACAGGCATCAGTTTTAGCTTAACAGTTGATTTACATTCATTGGAAATCTTGGCTGGCTAGAAGCGTTAAAAAACAAATACGCAAGTCTTTTAAAAAAATTTGGTGAGTTAAGAAATTATGTCCTGTTGGTAGCAATTTTTACTTACAACTGATCTGAATTATTGACAAATGGCCTTGTCCATTCAAGTCAGCTAAAATTTAATGATAATTAAACTCATTTTTCTACCAGTGAATATGACTAGCATTACACAACCTTGTAATTACAGCATTATTCAAAATTTAGAATTTCCATCCAGTAAGTTGCTTGTGGGGAAAACACCATTACTGAGATGAGAAAAGATTTCTGTCTATATGTTTGGATGCTTCGATGTTTGAACAGCATGGAATCGAGGATACCTGCAAGACTTAAAATTGTTTGACCCCACACTATTCTTTTTGAGCTCAGAAACTGAACAACTAGGAAAAAGTCAACCTACACTTCTTGAACCCAGTACCATGAAACACTTTTTCAAACCTACTCCTGTCATCTCTACTAAATGTTTCAACTTTTCTAAATATTGTAACATTACATAACCCAGTCCCAAAAATGATAACTTAATTACCCTACCATAAAGGTCAGAAATGGGTATAATATACCTAGCTCTAAATTACTTTATATCACCAAACATTATAAACTATATTTAATTGATACAAAGTGTAACAAGTGAGTTATAGTGTACCCAGTGAGTAAATAAGTGACTTTGAAGGGAGCATCTTACAGACTTGTGCTGTAGATGTAGAAACAATTGATTATAATAGTAGACTGTGTTGCTACTAACCAGTTATGTATTTTGTTTAATTATTGTATGAGTTGTATTGTTTAGGCAACTAAATTTAGTACCTAGGTTTAATTTTATATTTAATAGAATAATTATGTTTGACTACAAGATAACCCAGGGTTAAAAATAAAAGAGTTAAATATAAGATGATAATAAAAAATAAAATAATACTGTATGAGGAAAATGGCAGAAGAAAATAGTGCAGTGTAAAAGGATACTATACGAAATTAATAAATAATATATAAATTCAATTAAAGGAAATAATAATATTAAAGACCTATATCTAAGGTTATAAGAAAATAAACGGAAAACCCTTACATAAATCAAATTGGATAATAAACCAAAGTTAAAAGGAATTATTTTTCTATAAATAAGAAATAAATTTATAATAATTAAAAACAGCCTATATACTCAAAAGTAAATAGAGGTACCAATAAAAAATGATATAAAAATTATTGGTTACTATGAGTAACGATATAACAACAGATGAATTAATTGTTAAAAACGATTGGAAACCGTTCGGTTGAGAAAAGTGATGTCACAAAAATTGTATTAAAATCATTTTCAAACTTTCGGAAACGGTGCAAAAATGTAATAAAAATTAACTCACAGTATCCACCTTATGTTCAAACTCCTTCAGATATCAAATATAACGTGCTTTACCCGATAAAAAAGTGAAATAACCAATTCCAAGATCTGGCCTAGCTAAACCGCACTTCGAGATATTGGCGAGATTGTATCGTATGGACATTCCACGAAATTACAAAACAACTAGAACTACAACACGAGAAACAGCTCCATTCAAGTAAAAACTTCGAGGAAAGAGGTAATATAAACGTTATTAATCATTATTAACCAAGAAAACCTCATATCAAATCGTTGTGCAGTTACAATATTTCGTAAATGATTCCATGTGTATAATAAAGAAATAATCTGCACTCTTGCGGACAAATCCGGAACTACATACTACGAAATAAACCAAAAAATTCGAAATTTATTATTTTTTTTTTATCTTGTAAAGCGTAGTATATAATTATTCATTTCTGACCGTCTCATAACACAAAGAACTTACCCTTAACCCTGGGGAAATTAATAAAAAATGAATTATATGTTGTTTAATGTCTAATCAAGGATAAAATTATAAAATCATAAAAAATATATTTTATGATAATTCAAATGTTTACCTAACTAAATCGATCCAATGTAATTGACTGGAAAAGATCGATTATAATATTTGTATACTGGAAGAAGAGGAAATCTGTGTATTATACAAATAAATACTCTGAATATTTTATGTTAAATAATCAAACGTGTATTCTTTATTGTAGAGGGTAGTTGTTGTAGATTTTCAGTAAGCCAAGAAGAGGACTATCCACCGGGGAGTATTACCGAACAGTGGTGTTTGGTTAACCTAACATTTTGAGGTTGATGTCAAAATCAGCTGATCTCATCAACAGCGAATTTTTAAAAATAAGAAATTGTATAATCTGGGTGTAACAAAATTGTTCTTACTCTCTCTTCTAACTAAGATTAAACAACTTCCTTAATCTCTACCAAATCACACACACTCGATTTCTGTTTCGTTTGGTAAACGTCAAATCCGATTGATTTGAACATTAATGATTATAATTCATAAGTGACGATCGCAAAAAGGTACTCTGACCGCTCCGAGATTTTCAAAAGACGGACGTCACACATAAAAAGCGATTACGTTGCAAAATTGACGCATACAACGTGGGGCAGATAACATAACACTAGTACCTTTCAAAGAATCGTCACGTTACAATATACATGGAACCGCTGAGAACATAACTTACTCTTATGTTCATAACATATGTGTCTGTTATGCTGTCAACTGACACTTGGAAACTGACAGTGAAAATTTACCAGTTACTACTGCTCCAACATAGTTTCATTGCTGATTCATGTTCATCTGTGTTAATATAGAAGGTAAAATGTTTATCACAATGATAAATTACAATAATTTGTTAAGAATAAAATAGGTCAAAACTGTGTAGAAGAAATATTGATTATTTAGAAAAATTAACCATACAATTAAATTTAATAACTATTCTAAATCACGGTGTAAGAAACCATAAACTATGAGATAAATTTAAGAAATGCATAATAGAAACCAGCATTAATACATCCAAGAGGAAAGTCATGGACACAAATAGAAATATAGTAATGACTACACTGCCTCAACAACAGGGAAGTTAGTAGGAATCTCACTTTAATGTGGAAAAGCAACACATACCACCAACACCATGTACCAGTAGACAACACAAAAAAGTGTTGTTCAGGAATGCAAATCACAAGACTGAACGAAGTAAAATTTTTCAGAGGCTTGATCACTTTGCAGCAGAAGTAGACTCACTTTTATTCATATTCTCATATGTGATGAATCACAGATATATCATTATACTCCTAAAACCAAAAGGTCAAGTCCAGAGTGGCGTGCAAATGATGAAACAACTCCAGTGAGGATTAAAACAGGTTTGTCTGCTGGCAAAGTTCTCACTGCTTTTGTGGGATGCTAAAGGTATTGTGTACATCAATTTTTTTACTTGAACAAAGAACAATAAATGCTGTGTATTTCTCTGAACTCTTAGGCAAGGTTAAAAAGTGTATCAGTATCAAAAAGCACAAGATTCCAATCCACAGTGTCTTTCTTCTTCACAATAACGTCCACTTCACATTGCTACTGCTACACAAGTAAAATTGAAAGAACTGCTTTGGATCATCCCACCTACAGTCCATATTTATCATCATGAGATTTTAATTTGCTTGAACCGTCTTACAAAAAAACCGAATGGGAAAAATTTTCTAGCAGCAAAGAGGTGCAGGACTCCGTGTGCAAGTGGCCACAACCAACAAATTTTTATGAAGATGGAATGAAGAAATTGCCTGTGTGATGGAAAAAGTATGAAAATGATATAGGAACCCACTTAGAAAAGTAGTTTTGTATTTATTTTCACTTACATTCATCCAATACAACTTAATCCAATACTGGATAAGTCCTTATATCCCATATTTTTCAAAAAAACACGTTTATGTTTGATCAACTATTGTATATGGATTCTTATAATGTTAATTATGCAACTCATGCAATATTAAACTGTTTAAATATTCCTCCAAAAAACGTGGATATTTGAGTGTTTCACAACATGAAAGACATTCACAACATACACTAACATTCACAAATATTTATTTTAAAAAATCTGAAAAAACTACAGTTCTGATCAAACAAAAACTACTTCTCAACATATTGTTACGACATCACATAACAATCTACGTGATTATCGAACGTTCCAGAGGGATCCGGAATGTCATGCGTGTGGTGAACATGACTCTCGACGCTTTCGCGAGATTTTTCTGGAAGCCGCCAGCCGCACGGACTGTGTCAAGGTCGCAATTAATTATATTGTACACACTGGCCCTAATGCGCATTTTGTAATATTCTGGTCTGTGAGCGTTGTATAAATACAAGGCGTCAGCGGCATTAGTTTTCAGTTATAGTTGCAATATGTTACATGCGGTTTGAGTTATTATCGGGCGATATTACTGTGTGCATTCAAGTGGTTATTAGTGAAGTGCTGTGTTTTATAATCGGGTGGTATATTGTAATACAATTGTGTTTTAATATTAGTTGACATTTTATTGCGTGTGAACAATTTCTATTTGATTTGTTGTATGAGACTGTGTTGTTAATTACGAACTGTTTAACTGTGGAAATTAAAGCTGGTAATTGGTGATTTAATTGGTGTCTTGTATTTTGTTTTCCACTGTACCTACGACGATCAAGTAGACCGTCGTAACAGTGGTGTCAGAAGTGGGATAGAACGGTTAACAGTGGACACTTTGTACAAGACGAGGTAATTCATAATTAATCGGTAAACAATGGATGCCAGTCAGATGATGGAAGCTTTAAAAGCGCTGCTGCGGCAGACACAGGAAGAGACAAAAGAAGAACGAAGACAAGAAAGAGAAGAAACAAAAACGACAGGATGAAAAACGTAAGCGTGAAACAGAAGACATCAAGGAGTTAATACAGGAGCAAAAGCAACACAAGAACAAACCGCTGCAGAGTTGGGTCTCCTACGAGGTGAGCTTAATAAGAAAGTTACTAAAATATCGGAGGTACAAGAATCAATGACATTAAAAATAGCTGAAGTAGAAAAATCTGTCTCGATTGTTGAAGAATCGATGTCTACAAAAATATCTGTTATAGAAGAATCTGTGTCAAATAAAATATTTGCAGTACAAAACTCAATGGCAAACATAAGAGAACAAAATAAAAGCGAAGTTGAGCAGTGCCTAAAGATACAACCAAAACAACTTCGTGAACAGACTGTACCAATGATAAGACAGAAAAAGATGCATAAACTAAGTTAATAGAGAAAGTCACTTTGCCTGCAGTAGGGACAGTTCATGTCAAAGCTCCAACCTTTGACGGAAGCAGTCACTGGGCAATGTACCTCCCCCAATTTGAAGCTGCTGCTTGTGCAAATAATTGGACGGAGACAGACAAGCCAGTTTCACTCGTTCTCTCATTAAAAGGACCTGTGGCACAACTACTACAGAAAGTGCTACCTGACAGCCAGAACATCTATGCCGAGTTGATAAAAGCTCTGGAATTACGGTATGGTGATAAACATTTGCGAGATGTGTACTGTACCCAGTTGAGACCAAGGCGACAACATTCCGGGGAAAGCCTTCAAGAGTTTGAAGCAAGTATCGACAGACTAATTAGACTGGCCTATCCTGAAGTGCCAGACGATTTTTGAATGAGTTTTGCGATGCAGACATTTACTGCCGGTGTCCGAGATAAAGAACTATAGCAAATGTTACAAATGGCAAGACACCAGAACAGTGCGGACGCCTTGGTACATGCTTTGCAATTTGAGGCCACCAAATCAGCGTCTGGTTGGACAAATCATAAAGTGCGCGCTAAAAGATCGCGACGGCACAGACGATGAGGAAGAAGAACAAGGAACAGAGACTCGACGGTCGGCGCCACACAATAAAGTAAGAAAGGATGGAAGACCGAAGTGTTATCGATGTGGGAAACCTGGACATCTACAACGGGATTGTCGGGTTAGAGTTCAGCAACAGGGAAACGAGCAGTAGTCGGTACAACGGGGCATGTGCTGACTAACTGGAGGAACGAAGCCCCTAGACAATACGCAATTTCTATACTTCAGAAAAACAGCGGGAGCTTGGTGGTTACCGGATTCGTTCAAGAAAGGCCAACCTCGATTACAGTCGACACAGGTGCAACAGTTTCCATTGTGCGGCCCGACGTGGTGAAAGATCTCAAGCCAATCTGGTGCTCTTGCAGCTTGCGAACAGCTACTGGATGACCTGGAAAAGTGGAGATACACCTACGCCTCGGTCGACTTGAGTTTAATCATCAAGTACTGGTGCAGACATTGTGTATGAAGCAATTCTAGGTGTGGACATTATGAACGCATACGGATTTACAGTCAACTTCAAAAACAATGTCTTGAGAATCGCAGGAGAAGAGGTAATGCTCTCCACAATGACATCAGAAAAATCGATGGACATCATAAACCAAGTGGCTGTAACTGTTACGCAAAACTCCGAAAAGATCATCATGGTTAGAACCAAGGTAGGTACTAGGGGCAACCAGTGCTCTATATTCGAACCCCAGATAGTCAGCACACCGGGCATACTAATTGCCAGAAGTTTAGTAAAACCTGACAAAACCGGAAATGTACCTATTAGAGTGGCGAATATTCTGGATCAAGCTGTCACTTTACAAAGTAATACGCTCCTAGGCAAATTAACTCCTGTGGCCTGGGTAGCCGGAATGGCGCAACAAAGATCCAGTTGTGCTTCGGATACTTCCAAATTACCAGAGGAACTGCAGGAATTATTGAACAGATCTTCTAACGACCTCTCAAGGGATGAGGTAAAAGAACTCAGACGGTTTTTACATGAATTTAAAGATTATTTTGCAGTTCGGGGACAGTCACTTTGAAGAACCTCTCTTGTACAACATCACATCAATACCGGGGACACAACAACGATACACCAACCTCCTCGAAGGCCTCCATTATCTAAGCAAGAGGAAATGTCTCGGTTAGTACACGACATGTTGACAGAGGGAGTAATCGAACCTTCGTCAAGTGTTTGATCTTCTCCTGTAATGAGGGTAGCGAAGAAGGATGGTGGATTGTGTTTCTGCGTAAAATGTGTTAAATGACGTTACAAAGAAAGACTACTACCCATTACCTCGCGTTGACGATAGGCCTACACTCGACACATTGTCTGGAGCACAGTGGTTTTCCACATTTGACCTGAAGAGTGGATACTGGCAAGTGGGTCTTCATCAAGAAGGCAAGGAAAAGACCGCTTTCTCGACCCCAAGTGGCTTATTCCAATTTAACGTCATGCCATTTGGACTCTGTAATGCACTGGCAACATTTGAAAGATTGATGGACCTGGTACTCTGAGGCCTGACATGGAAAACTTGCCTTGTTTATTTAGACGATGTCATAGTCATCGGGAAGACTTTCAAAGACCATTTGGAAAACCTTAAGGAGTTTCTAACTAGAATTCATGGTGCCCAACTGAAGCTGAGCCCGAAGAACTGTTCTCTATTCCAGAAGGAAGTACAGTATCTAGGCCATCTGGTTTCGGCAACGGGTGTTAGCATGGATCCTAATAAAGTAGACACCGTAAGAGACTGGCCAGTGCCGAAGAGTGAACACGAAGTTTGGTGTTTCCTGGGGTTATGCTCATATTGCAGACGTTTTGTGAAAGGCTTCGCTACTATTGCTAAACCAATACATGAGCTAACGGAAAATAAACGAAACTTCCAGTGGTCGAGAGAGTGTGATCAAGCATTTAGGACTTTGAAAATTGCATTATGTTCGCAGCCAATTCTAGCTTTCCCAGCTTCCGAAGGGAAGTAAATTGTGGACACAGACACAAGCAATACTGGTCTAGGAGCAGTTTTGTCTCAAGTGCAAAACAGTTAAGAACGAGTAATATCATATTACAGCACGACACTTTCTAAACCGGAGAGAAATTACTGCGTTACAAGGAGAGAGTTGCTGGCAATCGTCCGAGCGTTGGAGCACTTCCATAAATACCTCTATGGAAGAGTTTTCACTACGTACCGACCATGCCGCGCTTGCATGGCTCTTGAGATTTAAAAATCCAGAAGGACAGTTGGCAAGGTGGCTTGAACGTCTGCAAGAGTACAACTTCAAGGTACAACATCGATGGGGGCGCCTGCATGGTAATGCAGATGGCTTATCATGAAAACAGTGCCCGGAAGACTGCCGACATTGCCACAGAAAGGAAGAACAAAACTCAAGCGAACATGTTCAAGCCATCACTGTAGATTTCCTGGCAGATGGCTGGACAACACAAGACTGTCGACAAGAACAGATGACTGATGAAGACATTGGACCGATCTTGACAGCAAAAGAGGAAGGTCACCGCCCGGATTGGCAAGATGTCTGCCATGGTTCCGAAGTGCTGAAGGGCTACTGGGCACAATGGGAATCTCTTACCTTAGAAAACGGATTGCTGAAAAGGGCTTGGGAAAGTGCAGATGGATGAGACATGGTCATGCAGTTGATAGTTCTCCGAAGTAAAGTGCAGTCTGTTTTGAAGGAGATGCATGATGGAAAATCTGGTGGCCATCTTGGTGTTAACAAAACCCTTGACAAAATACGGAAGCGATTCTATTGGCTTCATCTTCGCCACGACGTAGAGGTATGGGTTCGGACGTGTGAAATATGTGCTGCAAGCAAGGGCCCACAAACCAGAAGCAGGGAAAAAATGAGACACTATAACGTTGGACTGCCTTTCGAGAGAATTGCCATAGACATTACTGGACCATTCCCAGTTACTGACAATGGAAACCGGTACATCATGGTTGTAGGTAACTACGACGATGGTTGTAGCACCATCTTTTGAAGGTTATTGACAACAGCCAAACAGACTGGGACCAACGTATTCCCTGTGGCGTATAGATCATCAGTACACGACACAACCGGCACGACTCCAGCAAAACTGGTGTTTGGGCGGGAGATTCGTCTTCCTGGGGACTTAATGTTCAGATCACCTGAGACTCAGTCCCAAGAGCCACAGAACTATTCCTCACAATTATAAAACCAACTGCAAGAATTGAAGCGCTTGGTAAAAGGACGGCTGAAGATTGCCAGTGATAGAATGAAAACTCGGTATGACAGTCACAGCAATAGTGTGGGTTTCCAAGAAGGAGATCAGGTCTGGCTGTTCAACCCAAAGCGCCGTCGTGGTCGCCCACCTAAGCTTCAGTCTAACTGGGAAGGACCCTATACTGTGAAAAAAAGAATCAACGATGTTGTTTATCAGATTCAACAGGAAGGACAGCGAAAGTTCAAGGTTGTCCACCTAGATCGTCTGGCTAGACTTCAGAGACGGTTTGCCAGTTCGGGACAAACAGGCTTAAGGAGGGGGACAGTGTTATATCACACAAAAATCTACAAGATTATCGAACGTTCCAGAGGGATCCGGAATGTAATGCGTGTGGCGTACGTGACTCTCGACGCATTCGCGAGACTTTTCTGGAAGCTGCCAGCCACACGGACTGTGCGAAGGCCGCATTTAATTATGTCGTATACACTGGCGCTAACGCGCATTTTGGAATATTCTGGACTGTGAGCATTGTACAAATACAAGGCGTCAGTGGCATTAGTTTTCAGTTATCGTTGCGATATATTACCTGTGATTCGAGTTATTATCGGGCGATATTACTGTGTGCATTCAAGTGGTTATTAGTGAAGTGCTGTGTTTTATAATCGGGTGGTATATTGTAATACAATTGTGTTTTTTATTGCGTGTGAACAATTTCTATTTGATTTGTTGTACGTGACTGTGTTGTTAATTATGAACTGTATAACTGTGGAAATTAAAGCTGGTAATTAGTGACTTAACTGGTGTCTTGTATTTTGTTTTCCACTGTACCTACGACGATCAAGTAGACCGTCGTAACAATATTAAAATTAAAAATATAGTATAGTTTATATAAATCTTTCAGTTCACTCATATATCCAAATGAGTTTAACTTACCTTGCACGTTCACTTTGTTCAGTTCGGTGGACATTACTGAGAGCTCCTAGACAGAAACGATTACCACCTGATGGGTCGACATAACCATCAATAGTTACGTTTGGACATGTCGAAGAAACTTTAAATGTTTCACCTACTTGTGTGTCAAGTTCAAAATATGCAACAGAACACCAATATTCAGGTGCAGGTTGTGTTGACAACAGGCCAGTCAATGAAGTTTCTGAACTTACACCATGACCCCCTAAACACATTTGATGTTACATTAAAGGAAAAAAAATTATGCTTACAAATATTTTAACACTTTTAGTACCTCTTGCAAACAAATAACACTGCTATATGATATTACTAAAAACACAGCATTCACTTTTCCCATAGGAAACAATCTGCTCTGACAAGTTCTGTGATAACAAGAGTCCTACACTATGTAGATTTATATAATTTTTGTTAGTCAGAAATCTATATTTATGCGATTTTTAAATTTGCATTCCCCAATCAGAGAATACACTACACACATTCTGTTAGTTGTATCTGTGTTTCACATAAATATATTTTATAATGTGTTATGAAACCACTGATTTACATGTTATCATAAGAAATATTAGTAGTATTACGTGTGCTGTAGCATATCAAAACACATTAAAATGTATAACAAAGAACTACAAAACACACACACACACACACACACACACACACACACACACACACACACACACACACACACACACACACACACACACAATTTATGAACATGAACAAAATTTAATTATTTTTTTCTACTGCTATCAAGCACATTAGTATTCTGAAAGAAGTATTCTGTTAATACGCTAATTGGTTTAAATAGTTAAACACCTTGATCCATAGGTTGCAAAACAGACGTATCATTCAGTAGTAAAAAAACATAATTTTATGTTGCTTAAATCTGTCAATTCAGGATGGGCACGGCAATAAATAACAAAATTTTTCTCTTTTATTTACGAAGAGCTTCACCCCATTTACTAATTTCATTTTGAAAGATTTTTTATGTCTTCCATGCTTCCTTTTTTGATAAATAAGTAACTGGAAAGCTTTTTACTTTATTGTAACACCTGGGTTTTCCTGACTGACTTCTAATTACAAGAAGTTTTTGTTTGTCTGTAACCTGTCATGTTTGCTCAGATTAAAACAGTAAGTCTTTTGTTTCTGATGCTTACCTCCTAGAGTTTTTATTTTTTAAACGCAGTCTTGTCAAGAATTAAATTATTAAAAAAGAGAGCTTCATCTGCATTATAGATATCCCTGTCCAATTAGTTTCACTAACATTTGGCCAAACATTTTTCACCCAATCATTAACACCAGTTTGAACAGTGGCTAATACTTCAACACTAATTTTCACATACACAATATTGTTTCTGTTTTTATAATAGTCAATAAATCTTGTTACTAGAAATGAAATCTTTGTGGCTGAGTTCAGGTGCAAATTTTCTGGCTGGTACTTTCAAAATTGGAGTACTAATAGACAAACCAGCAGAACGGTGAATTTTAAACCAACTCAAGAGACCAAGTAACCAACTCATACTGGACCAAGTATTTTTAATTTTTATTTTTTGACAATTTGAATGACTGTTTTCAAACATATAGTTTTTCAGCATTGTTTTTCAGTTTTTCCATATTGGTGATACAGTAGAAGCTGATAAACCATCTTTATTCAACACTGTTGAATTAGAAATACTGCCTTCTAAATCCCAAATTAATCAAACTTTTTCAGCTGCCATTTTATGAACTCTTAATGCGCTCCACACAAAATGACAATAACTGACAGATGATCAGATTTAAATAACCATAAGTGAAAGTAAAACTGTAAAAGTAAGTTTAGTAGGTCTAAAAATATAGAACATATTCTTAGGCTTACAATACAGTAAGCAGTAAGACAACAAATGGACAAAATAGGAAATAAGTAGCAAACGCTGGATAAGAAAAACACTAAAAAAATATATGTTAAGCATACGTGAAATGTCTTGTTCTACAATATAACACGCATTACACCGTACATACGGTCATTAAGGATCATTAATGTGGGCTACTGTACGGTACCGAGTACTGTACCATAACATGAACACAAATGTTTTAAAAAATGCATACCTGGCGTACTTGTGAAGAAATTAAACTACTATTGTGTTAGCAGCACAATAGCATATATTACTTACAACCCATTCAGTATTACTGAGTAAAATATATTATACTGATTTTTGGAATTTCTTTTCATCGATTTAATTTCTGTCACCTACCCCACAAAATGTTTTTCGTTATACTTAGAAATGAATTCGTTCTCCCACGAAAGTATCTATATAAATCAATACAAACTAAATATTTTACAAAAATTTGTTCAATTTTAGCTGAGACTTCATACTAACTGAGATAGTTATAACCAAGTTCACTGGATGCGCGCGCGCACGCACACAGATCAAATTTCATAAAACATAAAATTACTGAGACTCAATTATATACACTGCAATGCACATATACATGTGAATATCGACATATGTTATGTTACATATTTACTTTTAGCATCATCAGCATAGACTGTTAATAATAACCAACATCTTGTACAAAACACCAGTCTTTCATGACTGAGGAGAGAAAATTGAACAAAGTAGGTCAACAATGAGAGGCAGTATGACACCCTTATAAAAACAAGTTTTGAGTTACTGGAAATCTAAGGGGGTGGAAAGTGAATGTTGATGATACAGGGGCGAAACTGTAAGATATTCAGAAAATAATGACCTACATTTCAACTGTTTCAAATCCAGTGCAAAGTTAATTCCAAAAATCAGAGACACTTTCCTTCATAACTGGTGTGTGTGTGTGTGTGTGTGACTGATACAGAATTACAAAATTAACTGATACCACAAAAATATGACATTCAATTTCTGATGAACTGCTGTACATCTTCAAGCAAACAATACCTCTTTTGAGAGGCACAATCTGGACCATTTTCTATAGTTTACTGAATAATCGTTTTTTTTTTAATGTTATTAATTATTTTAAATCATCCAGGTGGAAAAATTGTGTTTTTTAGTAGAAAACTTGCTGAAGCAAAAAAAGTTACAAACTATAGTCTGTTATAAAAATTGATAGTATTCAGGTGTTCAATTACTACCACAAATACTATCATTACAAGGATAAAGTTATTTTATTGGCGACTGATATTTACACTTCAAATTCAATTGCATTTCTGGAACTGACATCAGGAGGATTGATGATGGTTCTGGTTCTGTTGCTAAGAATTTGTCAAATTGTAATGAGACTCAATATTAATATTATATAATATTAATCATTATATATTAATATAAATGAGGAACAAAGACTTAATATTATTAAATACCTACAACTGTTAAGGTGTGTTTTGTTTGAGTGACTGTTGCAATGACTACATGCGCTGTTGCAATTTTATCTCATATCAAACTGAATTTCTCAAAAGTGGTTTCGTTTGCGCATCAAATGCTGCAACACATGCAACTGCTGCAATTAATGGACTGAGGACCAGTCACCAAACAGTGATTTCATGCTTTCTAGTCTACCTTGATTGCATCACTTGTTTGTTATTTTGTTCTAATATTCATTAGGAAAACAAGCTAACAGAAACATCTTTAACACCACCATATCACTAACCATATAAACATAAACTACATCTGGTTGCTTGGGAACCAATAATCAAGCAATAAACTTTCAGAAAATATTTGCATTTTTGAGTATTTATAATTAAAAAAACATTTCTTATAGCTAGAATTATTTTAAATTATAAATAAATGTAAAGCAATATTATTTATACCATTACTACAGTCAAAACAAGTTTTTACACGTTAAAAATTGTATAATTTTATAACTCATTATGGGTATATACCTGAGGCAAGAGTAAATGCTCAGGTAAATATCTATTTATAAATACCCTACCCTTTATATATTTACTTCGCTCACATAATTACTCTACTCCCAAGTGTTGGTCACATGCATTCACTGCATACAGTCATCACAGTGTTCAAATTAAACTGCACCTTTAGTCATAAATTATGTGCGTTTACACTGGACCCTGACTTGACTTGACTTGAGGAGACTGGAATTTTCTTAAAAATAGCAGTTTCTAATGATAGCAGTCACACCGCTTCCTGACATTGGGAGCGCAGGCTTCAGTCTCGTCTATGTTGCAATAACAGTATCCTGCATTTTTGTATATAGAAGACAGTTTGTGTTTCATTCTGTTGAGTGATTTGTACATCTGTAGTGCAAATGGAAGGACATGCAAATTGCCATTTCATTCTGAAATTTTTAGCAGTCATTTTCAGGTGCTCAGCTGTTGGATTTGGCATTTCTAATGGCTGTAAGTGCTTCCATAGTGTATCACAAACTTCCCTCACAGTTTTGACAACCGTTGCATGACCAACTCTGAAGCTGTATGCTAGGATTTATATGAATCTCCCAATGCAAGATACTTGTAAACATAAACGAAAATTCTTAACTTAATAATTATTCACAGCCCTAACAGGCAAGGCCGAATGATTTTGCTTACAAAGGCCACTACTTCTTGTTCAGATTAGTTTTCTATCCTTTTTATTAATAGTTATTTAAAATTTTATGTAGACGTTATATTTTAGTTGTCATTTTTTTGGTGTACAGGCAAGAAAAATGTGGACAAAGCTTCAAGATGCATTCAGAAGCACTATGAAGCACTTACTTTCTCAGAAAAGTGGTGATGCAGCACAATATGGTAAAATCTGGAAATATCACGAACAAACATCATTTCTGAAAACCCATGTGAAATACAGAAAGAGGCAAACTAATGGAAGTAAGAATACTGGTGATAACTCAAGTCTTCATAGAAACAATAAATCAGGTGATGAGGCCAGTAAAGAAATTTGCATAGAGTCACCAACCTCAGCCCGGAAAAAGGAAGTGTCAGTTAACAAATCCAGTGATAGCATTTTTAAGTGAATAATTGCAATGAGAGAAGAGAAAGAAAACAAGCAAGTTATGAACTAAACCGAGAAATACTGCAACAACCAGATGATTTCATACTCTTTTTTGGTTCAATGTACCAGACAACAACAAAATTATCACTTATTTTACAAAAAAAGGTCAAATCAACATTATTCGCCATAGTTTCAGAATTAGAAGATGCCATGGAATAGTAAAATATTTCCCAATCAGAATCGTCTCCACCTTGCTACCAAAGAAAATTCCAATTCAACATCAGTGATTTAGTCTCCCCAAGAATTTTTCCCAGAGAGTTTTATGATAGTTTTCAATAAAATGTTTGCAGTTCTTAGACACCAAATATTTTCATATATTCTTTTTTTTTTTTTAATTTGAGATTTGGTTTTTAAAGCGTTTTACTCAGATCTTTCATAAAATTATATAAATAAAATCAGTGACTAAAAAATAAATTACAAATGGTTCAGTTTTTGGTTAAACTACGAACCCATATAGGCCTTAGTACTTGTAGGAACTGAAGATACTGACCCATTCTGAGAGAAATTCAACATTTCGATTTTAAAGAAATTAGTTTCATAATTTTTTACAAAAAGTCCATAATTTTTACATAATTTTACAGAAATGAACCTTTTCTTTACAATTTTTACTACAAAGTTTTGGGTTTATTTAGGTTTAACTGTGGTTATTTTTGGGTAGACAAATAACTGGGAAGAACAGGGCTGTCAAAGCCATCGACCCTAACCTCAATTAACCCAACCTTTTAGAGAAATGTATAAGAAAATATACTTTTTTAATTTCAAGTGAAATTATTCTTGTTGCATTGTTGCAAGATGTTCGAACTGTTCTTCGTCAACAGGGAAGTTGTTCATATGTTAAAATGTTTAATTAAAGTGTGGAAATCTCTACATTTTACTCTCTCCTTTATACACGCACTCATCCATTTTTTTCTTATTTTCCAATGCAATAGTTTGAACCAGAAATTCAAACACAGAATCTGAAGATTCTGGGGACGAATTTAAAAGCACGAGCGACCCTGGCATAATGTACTTTCTGAAGTCTCACAACAAACTAAACTCAAGTCAAGTCTGGAAGCAGTGTGGCATGTTCACTCCAGTCCAGTCCACTCAAGTCAAGTCAAGTCAGGATCTGGTGTAAACCCACTTTTATCCACAGCAGAGTTCATGAAAACATTCTGGAGAATGCATAATATGCAGTTTCAATATTATTAGTGTAAGGTACAGACAAAAAGCTCAATGAAGAGTAAGCAATAATGCTCACAGTAAGTGTTGTGAAGGGGAGGCTGCATACTCTGAGTATATGTGAGCGTGTTCGAACCAGTCCAAGTTGCCTGAGCTGGAGCACCTGTGAACTGTGCTGACTGCTGGTTTGTAGGAGACTGGGCACCAGTGCTTACTGTTGCTGTCACCGTTGTAAATCCATTCTGATGGCCATGCACATTCTGATCGCTGCCACTCACTGATGAAAGTCATCAATATTAATTATATGTACCTACAACTTATATTTTATTTTCATTTTTTATTTAACATATATTTTATTGTGTCAAATAGACAAATTCAGTACTTCTGAAAGTAATCTAACAAAACTCCAAAACTTTTTTGGATGGACTTCTACACTCAGACACTTCATATCATAGATTTTAATCTTCTGGACATTAAAAATGTATTCGCTGTATTCACATTTTATACTACAACTTCAGACATTTCTACGTTTAACACTGATGGAGGTGTGAGTAACTATATAAGCATCTAGAAAACTATATATACTAGTGCTGCAGATGTCGGTGTCATTGATGAATACTATACTGCACTAATGTCAACATCCTAACTCTAACATTCTTGTAAAGTAAGAAAAGTAAGTTAAAGTACTTTTATTAATTTTTGTATGTCATAAAATTGTACACAAGGCTATTTCACAAACACTGTTTATGAACTTTACTATAGTACGGGATTTAGCATAATAAGCTTCGAGGTTACGCAATAGTAACAGCTCTTCCCCGCCCCTCGCCCTCCAGCGTTGTCGCATGTTACACTTGGTTATGCGTAGGCAAAGGCGTGGAGGGGAGGTCTGTTGCAAAGACTGGTAATACCTCAGTAGCCTCGAAGCTTATTATGATACGTCTCACATAATAATATACTATATAAATGTATTAAGTTACTGTATTCTGTAATTTTTTGTAGAAATAGTGAACATATATTTGTATATCTAAGCGAGAAGAATTTTGACATTATTTCAGTACATTGTATTATGGTTTGCAAATCGAACCCTACTATTTGATTTTCATGTACAGTAGTTACAGTACATTAAGTGAACACATTGTACATACTGTACAGTCATTTGACTTTTAGACACTCTTGAGTTTCGTACATGTTTTCAGGAATGCATTATGAACATAAGCTGAGGAAGTTCTGTATTCCCAAGTTCAAAACATTTCATCTGAATAGAACAAAAAATATCTTGTCTATAAAATATCATGTTTAATCATGTTTTGACTGCTTTAAACACTTCATTGTTTGCAATGCCAAAAAAGTATATATAATATTTTACATTTAATTAATCTTTGGCAATATCAATTCGTAAGCAAATAAATGAAGCTTACATATATTGGTGTCTGGTTGAGACAGTGAATCCTGAGGTGGAGTGAAAAATGGAGCTGGTGTTGAGGTAGATGTCTGTGTAGGTGACACAAGAGGAGGTCCAGTCGTTGTCTGTTGTGCTGGTACATTAGTTGGTGAAGTTAAACCTGGTAACCCAGCTGTCCCTTGAAACAAAATCAATAAACCACATCCATTACATTAACAGAAACTGTATGCGAAATGCACCAACTATACTTACTATAATTGTGCTACTATAATTTTGTAGTTAGAATAAATCCATCTCACCTTAAAACAGCTGAAAATGTATTATGAGAGTGCCCCTTAGAACCAACGCTGAACAAAAACAACATCAAAACCTGACATTTGATAGTAAAAATAGCCTCTAATCACAAAATTAAGGCTGCAAAACTACAGATTCTCATACTGAGATTCCAATAACAATGTCAAATTCCCCATGTTTCTAGATGTTTCCTGAATATTCATGTAGCAAGCACTCTAAAACATGTTCATGCCATAACTGTTTCCCTCCAGTCTCTTGCTTTTCAGCTTAACAGGACACTACATACATTATGTGATTGAAGCACTTTACTTTTCCCTCTCCAAACAACTTGTATCACTGTTGACTTTTGATACTATCTTCTGCCTAGATGCCTGAAAATCTTACTGTTCTCTTCAGGCGTATGTATCATATGCTTGACTTTTATTTTCTTCCGTACTGACTGGTTAAATCTTTTAATCAAATCCTGGGAAATCTAAGCAGAACCATTTTTAAATATCTGCACTCTTTGCTTTGAGGGCCCATAATTCTATACTGAATAGCTAATGCTAAGGGTTACAGGTAAAAACTGACCTTTACATAAAATAATGGCATCATATATTACATATTCCTGTGCTTTGTTAATCAAAATCAAGCACACATTATAAATCTATCTATCAGCTGGCAAATATAAAAATGTTGATTAATGCTGTGTGTGTGTGTGTGTGCGCGCACGTGCGTGCACGCATGTGTGAGAGAGAGAGAGAGACGCCCGGCACTATACGCCATAAACACATTATATTAACTTTAATTATACAGAGAAACTACTACAACAGATAGTTTGAATTGGACATACTATTCTAACCAAAAATAAATTGCCATCTCGAAAAGTATTTTAAACAAAACAATTGGTGTGTATGGGCGTGCATGCGTGCTAGGAAGAATCAAGGTCTATAGAACAGAAATAAAGTGTTGGTTACTACTCTGGGGACTTTGGGCCCAAAAATGAGCTGGGTATACTATGTATTTTTTTAATATTATAAGGAAAAATGCACAAATTGAAGAAACCCCAATGCTATAGAAAAAATTCTTTTGGTAACAGTACCGCAATGGCTGTAATTTAGTAACCACTGTGGGTGAAAGGGTTTTACATTTAATGTATTTAAAAAATAGAAAAGAAAATTTGTATTAATACTTGTGGATGTAAAACTGTATTATGCAAGATAATAATTGTGTATTATGTTGTGTGTGTTGTCACTGATAATATAAAATTAATGATGATAGTTTAAGAACAGACTTGGATTTCCCCCTCTTTTTGTAATTTTTTTAGCATCTCTGTTGTTTGTGGGTAATGTGATACGGCTCCCGCATGCCATTTGTCAAGTGTGGGGGTGACCCTGGGTGTTTTTTCCTTTGTTTGTACCTTCACAGGCCTCATAAATGTGGTTTACATACAAAATATTACATTTCACACTTATCACCTACAATATACTTCTAGTCCCTTTTCATAAAACTTTCCATTTGAATTTCCACTTTTTTGAAGCAGTACTGGGAGTTGATCACCTGTCAGCACTTTTAGTAGGTTGCTGTTATTGCTTTAACTTCTTCTCTAACTTGAAAGTGGGTCTCTTTTAGACTCTTGACTTTTTGACTCTTGATCAAAGGGAATAGACAAAAGTTTCATCACATGTTATGACTTTTTTCAAGAACGTTCGGCTGCTTTTGACATTGTTTAAAAGGCAGAACACACATTCTTTCAAAGCTGCTTCTGTTCACATATAACATTTTCTGAACATTTTTAGCACACACTTTATTCATGCAATATTTGCCTGACTCTTTCAATATTCATAATTTCAGCGAGCATCCCAACACTAAGGTGATGGTCTTTTCGTACAATTTCACTTATTGTTTGTACATTTTCATCAGTTCTTGATGAAGTTGGCTGATCTGGATGCTCACCTCCAACTGCATCTTCCACCTATTCCTGAACTTCGCTAAATTTTTTGTAGCAGTCAAAAACTTGGGTACATGACATACATACTTCCTTAAAAACTTCTTTCAACAAACTAAAACACTCTCCTGCACTATTTTTAGTGGACAACAGTTAAAATAAATGTACATAATGGAGAAACATGCAGAAAACTAACAAAAATTATAATAGAAGAAAAAATATATGTATTACATATATGTATTAGATACACATAATATATGATGTAAATTCTGTATATATGTACAAAAATTAACAATCCAGACCAGTTAGAATTCTAATTAAAGAAAAATTATTTCCTAAAACTGAAACTCAACTACATGGAAAAAACAACTGAAAGGTTAAAAGAAAAGTCAACCACAAAGGTAAAAAACAAACTTCTTGTCTGTAATTAATATTATGTTTGCAATTGATTTACATATTTTTATATTCCATAAAATATGTGTCATAACTATTCATTAGAAACAAGGTGTTTCACAAAACGAGTTGTCCACTCGCATGTTCTGTTAATCAGATTCTTATCTAATGCATTATTATTAAATTACTCAAAGATATTGGTAAAGAATCTTCATGGTATAAGTACCTGAAGTATGTTATTTTATAATGTATTGAAGTATTAAGGCAAATACTTAATAATATTATTATTACATCTATTAAATCAAGTAGTTAAGAGTTTACTACAAATTAATATGTACTTCGAAGACTTTCACCGATATTATAAGTATCGTTATGCTGAGGAGGTAGCTAACGTATGACTACATGACACTTTGCATGTGTTGTATGAGCAGCAGAATGACACACTGCTCTTGCAGATTCTTATTCTTTCTGTGCTTTCCTAATGGTGGATGATTATTTTGATTATCATCCAGGACAGCCTCGTAACATTACTTTGACAGACAGGTGACTTTGTTTAGCATAAACAGCAGTGTTTTGGAAGAGGCAAGCCAATTGTAAGATGTGGTTCAATATGGTTTAATGGACAGCAATATTTTGTGTAAAAACATTAACTGGGTGTTGCTCAAATGATTAGTTGCAACTGTAAGTGTTGGACAATAGTAACTTGAAAAACTGTTTTATACAAGTATTTTTTATTTATTGTTATTAAAGTTGTGAATAACAAATTCTCTGGTATTCTATTATTTATTCCAACATTAAATATGTACGATCATCTTAACAATATAAATATTAATTAGGCAGGCAACTTTTTGAATGGTTTATTTAACCTTTTGATGGTTTAATGATAGTCAGATTTCAGTGAGATGATAGTTTGATGGTAGTTCTGAAAATTATTTATTTTCAGTTTTTTAATTGAATATGAGATTCATTGAAGCTTCACAAACACAGATTCATTATTTTTTCACAGATGTGTCAATAATAATGCAAGCCCCATTTTATATTGTCTACCATCTGCATTATTTAACAATTTCTTAACCCTTTCAGTGCCACAGCCCGATCTCATTGGCCCAGCAGTACATGTTGAAAGTGCCAGGGCTGATTCAATAGGCCATCAAGGTTCTCGATGTTGTACTTCAGTTATTTGTTAACAGATGGCGTTGATTTATATACCACTAGAAGGAGGCATTATTAATTTATACACCACCTTCTTTGTCCAGGAGGCTTTTGTTTATCATGAGATTGAATTGGCTGACGATGTTTACATTTTTGTGAGTCATATTGTGCATGGTGTAGTTGAGTGTTTAATAATTTCAATCACATTTAATCAACAATTTTTATGTTTTTGCAAGAAGATGAAATAAAATGATAAATTATCTGTAGTGAGAGTGAAGGTGATTCAACAAGTAAAAATGACAGTGATTTTTGTGACAACGAAATGGATAACAGTACCAGTGATAATTATAACCTGCAAATAAGTCGAGCCTAATTAAAAAATTTACAAAAAATTAAGTCTGTGACTAATTAATATTTATAACTTGTACATGGATTTGTTAAGAAAATTATAGACGAATTGGAGTCTACTAGTATTATATTCACTGACTTTTTACAGATTTTCTGTGTGAAAATTACAAATTTGTTACAAGTTGTGTCAAGTTCTGTTAGACTCATTTTTCATCTACCTATTAATTTCAACAACTCCACTGTGAGTGTGTCCACTTACAATCTTTTAGAAGTTCACCAAAAGTAGAATCTCATCATCATCTACTTAATGGTTTTAGCAGCCTGTTCCTATTCCACAGACCACCTTTTCTTATGTCTACCAACTTTTTTTCTGCCTCTAGGGTTGTAATCTTTTGCCATCTTCGGTATTCTACTTTCTTCCGTTCTATTTACGAGTTGATCAATAAATACGCAGAATTTTGAATTTCGCGGGCTGTATAAGTTCAATTGCTATAACTTTTTGTTGTTGTGTTGGTACCCTTTTTCCTGACATATTTTGACATTGGTAGCCATACTGGATGCTTAGTTCATTCTTGGCTGTCAAAAAACCCAACCGTGTTTTTTAGTGTGCTTGTGATTTTTTACTTGTGGAAAAAATGGAACAAAGTGCAGCACCATATTGCAAATGTTGAATGTTGCTTTTGGCGAGTCTTCTATGAATAAAACAAACGTTTACAAGTGGTACAAACATTTCCAAGAGGGCCGTGATGATGTTGAAGATGACGAGCACTCTAGACACCCGAGCACATCAACAATCAACGAGAACGTCGAAAAAAATTAAGAAACTGATTTTGGATAATCACCAAATCACTATCAGAGAGGTTGCTGATTATGTTGGCACATCATGCCACGCAATTTTTTTGGATGTTTTGGGCATGAGATGTGTGGCAGCAAAATCTGTCCCAAAATTGTTTAATGTCGACCAAAAGCAGTGCTGAATGGACGTTGCTCAGGAGTTGCCGAATGACGTCAATGACGATCCAAAACTGCTCAAACGGGTCACAACTGGTGATGAAACATGAGTGTATGGATATGACGTCGAAATTAAGGCCCAATCATCCCAAATATTTTTTGGAAGATGCAATACATTTATCCTGCCAAAAGGGGGCTAATTTTTTTTAAGGCCTGTAAATGTACAATAATATTTCACAACACTAAATAAAAGACTTTAGGTATTTCACGTATACGAAGCTTTCAATAACTAATCCTCATTTTAATCTTTCTGAGGAGGAGGAGGGGGAGGGGGGAGAGGAGGGGGGAGGAGGAGGAGGAGGAGGAGAAATATTGCATTCACCCCCTAACTACAAAAATATTTTAATAAGTTGATTTTGTTTACCAATAAATTCTTCAAACATCAGCTCAACAACCTCCTTCTAGTGATTTTTTTCTTTATCTTGCAAATTAAATAATTTTTTAATATAGTCCCAAATCATCCTTCTACTTTCTATTTCTATAATAAATCTTCCTCTATGAAAATAAATTGTTTTTAATGAAAAATTAATATTTTTTTATCAGACAATGGATATTTTAACAAGGAAATGCAATGAGGGTCTTTTATGATGAAAGATGTGAATGGGATGGATTTTGACTACCAACTGGTTGCTATTGTAGTGAAATTTGTAATAAGAAAAAGCTAACACGCTGGTTGCCACTGCCCCTAGCAGCCATGTTAGTTGCTCTTTCTTGGTCTCCAACAACCAACTGGTTGCCACAACCATAAATTTGAATTTTCACTGTATTGCAAGTACAGTGAATTTAAATTTTTAGTGGTTGCAAGCAACCAGTCAACAGTGCATAAAAGTCCTAAGGTGTAAAAAAAACTATTCACCAAGAAAATTCAGCCAAAGGTGGAAGAGCAGCAATTATTTAAGAAAACTTTCATCATTAGAAAGACACAAAATGCAAAGAAATGAAGTTCAAGCTTAACTAACATACGTATTATAATTATGAATTTTCCATAGTAGATAGTGGAAATAATATACTGCTCCCCCCCACACATTCAATTAATAAAAACAAATAGATAAAAATTCTTCACTCAACTAAGAAATAGATTTATAGTGGGAGATTTCAATGCACAGAACAGTCACTGGTGATCCACGATAAATACAGACAAATAAAGGACATTCTAAGTTCAGTAGAGAGGAGTATAAATGTGAAACTTGATATTTTAAAAGCCAACTTACTGCAGAAAACACCTGATGTGATTTATTTATTATAAGAAGAACTCAAATTGTTTAAATTTTTTCAAATTGTTTAAAAACAAATGAACAAAGATTTGAACTCTGATCACTCTCCAGTACCATTAACAATAGTGACAATGTTACAGACAACTGTTGTTGAATATTAGAGTGCTTATAGTTTAAATAAAAAATGCACGATGGAGGTGACAACAAAGGCCACATAAAATAGTTGAATAAACTCAGTCAAATATTAAAAATGGAAAATGTAACTATAAAAAATAATGGCTACCTAATGACAGTTGTTTTACTCATTTTAAAAGACAACCTGAAGAAAGACCTATAGTGAAAATTCTACCAAGAGAAAGATGATCTCCACCACAAAATTCACTGAAATACTGCGTTCACATCTAATCGATACTTCAGGATTAAGCAAGGGAACTCTTCCTCTAGTATGAAGGAAATGAAAGCAGATTTCTCCAGGAGAGCATACTTGAACCAATGGTTTGCCTAATGCATGCTACTGATCTTCCCATGTTTGAGAATCTTACTATACCAGTTTTTGCTAATCTCCATAACTATAAAGCCTACAAACTTGAAATTTGGCATGAATGTTCCTCTTGGCTTCTAGGTGCTTGCTAAGAAAGGGTTTTGAAAACATTAATGCCTAACTGTGAAAAACCGCTAAAAACCGTCACACCGATAATGCCGCTTTTTTCAACTGTACGCTTCCTAGAAGTCTAACGTTTATTTTTTTACTTTCCTTTATGCTTTTGGGGAGTTACTAAAACAGTATTTGTTTCATCTAACCTATAACCAAGAGGAGGCGTGTAAATAATTGCGAAACAGTTCACCCTGTCCCTCTATTCCTTGCTATGTGGCGTTGAGAGTTTATTTTGAGTTTTAAGTTTGGCACATATATTCCAAACAGGGTATGGAGACACTGTTTGGCCAGCTGCATACAAAAAAACATTCAAGCAAACAAAATAAATCCTGTTTCAATTGTACTCCAAATGGTTCAATGCTGGTGAAACACATCACCTATATGTAGGCCTATATATAAAAGCCAAATACCACTCACATATTCATATACTCACTCATCACGATATCTCCATAACTATAAAGCCTACAAACTTGAAATTCGGCACGGATGTTCCTCTTGGCTTCTAGGTGCTCGCTAAGAAAGGGTTTTGAAAACTTTAATGCCTAATCGCAAAACAACACGAAAAACCGTGACACCGATCATGCAGCTTTTTTCAACTGTAAGCTTCCTGGAAGTCTAATTTTTATTTTTTTACTTTCCTTTAGGCTTTTGGGAGTTACTAAAACAGTATTTGTTTCATCTAACCTATAACCACAAGGAGGCACAAAAATAATCGCGAAACAGTTCACCCTGTCCCTCTATTCCTTGCTATGTGGCGTTGAGGGTTTATTTTGAGTTCTAAGTTCGGCACATATATTCCTCTTAGCTTCTGAGTGCTCACTAAGAAAGAGTTTTGAAAGCTTTAATGCCTATATGTGAGAAAACTTGAAAACCGCAACACTGATAATGCCGCTTTTTTAGTTGTATCCTTCCTGCAGGACGCCATGACCATCAATAAGGCACAGGGGCAGAGTTTGATAGTGGCTGGTGTGGATCTGAGGAGTGACTGTTTCTCCCAGAGTATGTGGCGTTCTCCAGAAGTCAGTTCACCTGACAGCCTGGTCATCCTCCAGGTAGAGAGCAAACCCAGGAATGTTGTTTACAGGGAGGTCCTGAGCACTTAATCTGAGGGAGCTACTGAAAGTATATGTTAAGCAAGTTATTAGCCTGGCTACGAAGACCAAAAAACCAGGAGTGGTGGTGGGATCAAAGGGCTTAAGCCCATCTATTTTATTGTTGTTAGACTCACAATAAAGGATTGTCTTAATCTCTAACAGAAACTTAGCTTACCCTCTCTAACTAAATAATACAGTGTCATTTTTAACAACTCATTAATTTTCAAGCTTTAATAGTTGATTGATCATGCTTCATCAAATTGATCATCTTCAAATTGATTGAGTTTAAAGAGCTTAAATAGTTTCTCTTAGTTTCAAAATACCGGTATCTAAGCTTCACAAATCGGGTTTGCAATCCCGCAGACTTTATTTTCCCGTGAGAATTTCGTGGCAAATTAGCCATTCCCGTGGGAATGCAGTATTTCCATAAAATTTTTCATTCATGCAAATTTAAAGGTAATAAGAGAGCCATAATCTTCTATTATTTTTATTTAATCAAATCCAACATAAGCCTTTCTTTGTATGTGACAAATAAACAAAAATTCAAACACAGAATCATTTTTATATAATATGAAGTTATAAACTTATTGTAACTAATTTGCTTAAGAGATCGTTTGTAACTATTATTTACTTAACACCAAAAACTATTAGTCTTCCTGGTCCTGTTTAACCAGTCTAAAATAAATCAAAACGCTGTATAATCTCCAATCAACTAAACAAAATAGTTCCATACCGGTAACATATAATAGGTACGTATTAAGTTACGTGAGTTACACAAAACTTAATCACAAAATATCTTTACAACAAAAATAAAAAAAGTTATATCTTTTTCTGAAAATAAGAGTGCAAAAAACATATAGTGTCTAATGTTTTGTCCCCCAGCCTACTTCTTATAGAACTGCAGATATATCCGGCTGCAGAAAAAGCCCTTTCTGCTTCTACGCTTGTAGGAGTTATAGTGTTCAAATAATCATGAACAAGGGATAAGTATTTGCCTTTTATTCCACTACATTCATATTCAGTCATCTGTCTTAATATTTTTTTCAAAATTTTTACCTCTTTCATCCATATTTACGCTGCAAGTATCCTTTTTTCTTTATTTAATTGCATTTCTAATTCTTCTTGAAGCGATAAATTTACTTCTATGTTACTTTCTTCATCTTCTGAACTTTCAGACTTATCAGCCTTATCATCTATATTTTTGTCCAAAGTCAACATTCTCTCACAAATCTTTTTGATTTCGAGACAAACACAACTCTTTTTAGGAACTGGAAATGTGTCATCTGGGGTGTTCAGATAGCTCGCGTACTTCTTTGGATTATGAAGGTAGAGAATTATTCCAGACAAAACGATCCGATGCTCTTTGATTCTTACTCGAAGAGCAGTGGCTAGATCAGCGCTCACCTCACCTTGTTGCTTATCCAACTTTTCCAATATGAATTGAAGAGTTGTATCAGCCATTAAAAGCGTCGAATCTCTTCTGCACAAGACTTCAACGCCCAGTTTAACCGGCTGCAAACTAAGAGTCAATTCCTTGAGCTTGGTCCATTCTTCGTCAGAGAATTTTATCTCAGTTCCTTCGTCAATTAAAGCTTTGCTTATGCACCCTTTGAGAACGTGAAAACGCTCCAACATATTATACAGGCTACTCCACCTGATCTTGCAGTCTAGGATTAAGCTCAGTTCTTTTCCGAGGTCTTCTCGTACGTATTTCCGCAAGCAAGCATCTTTAGTTGGAGATTTTTTTTAAATCTTTACAACCTTTCTCACTTTAGTAATAAGATCTTTGTAACTGGGTATCAGTTCTGCGGGAGACTGCTCTAAATGAGTAACAGTTAAGACCTGCTCCTCACTTGTCTCATCATCGCTTGTATCATCATCATCATCTGAGTAATCAGGTGCGGCTACTTCCTCATTTTGAAGTAAATGGCATACTTCTGATTCCGATTCCTTGCTAGGTACATTTTTTTGTATAAAGTATCAACAACTGCAAGTTGAATACCATGTGCGAAACATAGTTGTTGGTAGCAAGGCATCAACCTGCCAACTTTCTTCATGACACCCGCACCGTCAGTAGAAATTCCGATAATATCAGTATCAAGATGGAGACCAAATTTCTCTAAACGTATTTTGACTAAATCGATGCAATGTTCTGCGTTGCAAGAGCCGTGGATTCGAATCAACCTGAGATTAAAATGTGTCCCTATATGATGTACAATCACGTTCAAATATCTTCGATTTTTTATATTCATCGAAAGTCAAAGAAAATTTATCTCCACATATTTTAAGATTTTGTAGTTTCTTAATGATGTCAGCTTTAACTGTTTCTGAGAAATTTTCAACAATCGATTTTATAGTATCAGGAGATGGAGGTAGACTAAACCCGCTTTTCGAAAATAAATTTCTTAACTCTTCAGAAGTGCAGAGACAATTGAAAGATAGGCCGTCTGTTGCCACCATTCTAGATATCATATACTCTTTAGAGTGCTCTTTGATTAAATAGGTATCAATACTATTAATTGTTTTGGCCTTTTTCTTTGGTATATTTGGATCTTCGACATCACATCGACGATCAACCATTTTTATTGAGTCATCTTTTGAAGTTGATGGTAGTGGTTGTACGGATGCTTGAGTTCTAGAAGTTTCTAAATCTATGCAATGTTTAGACTTCAAATGATACTTCAAACCTTTCGTCGATCGTTGACTTATTTTCAAAATGTTATTGCACATAGAACATCTCGCACTTTCACCTGTTTTTACGAAATAATTCCAAATATCTTTCTCACGTTTACCTGCTTCGTTTGACATGTTTGGCTATTTGTACCTGTAGAATAAGACGTCAAAATTTAAAAAAATTGTGTAACATTTGTATCCTTACGTAAAATTAATTTAATAAAAAAAATAGGAACACTTAAGTTGAAGAAAGATGGGGTTATGTGTGTTAGGTTAAGCGTATGAATTTGCGAGAATATACTACAGACTACACCAATATTATAGTACAATAAAACTTGTAAACTAATAGTTAAATAAGTATAAAATATAAGTTTTTATTACTTACATAACAAGTAACACAAATCACTTTACGACTAGGTACTTTATGTTCGAAAACAAACAACGAACGAGCGAGATTTGTTTGAATGATTGACTAGACCGGCGCCGGCGAGCAAATGACTGAAAGAAACTACTCGCTCAATCGATTCATTTGTTCGATACAGGCACGGGGGAAGGGAGAGGTACATGCGAAACTGTCGCGACATGTGAAGCGCGCTAGTGACGTCCGAGCTACATCGATGGATGGATGTACAAGTACAAATTTATTGTTCAAAAAATTCCGCGCAAAAATTCCCGCAGGTCTCAAAAGCATGCGGGATCCTGCGTGAATGCGGAATCCCACATTGCGGGATTGGAAACCCTATTCACAAATAACCTATTTCTATTTTCTGATTTTACATTCTGTTTTTTTAATTTATAATCACCGTAGTGTAGCACGGGTATCCAGCTAGTAACATTATATATTGGCAACATACAGGACCAACGAAGAGAAACTACAAACTGTAAATACCTACTGATAACATTCAAAACTAGGTCAAAAATGGCATACTAAATTTAACGATATTGGTTACAAAACTTAGGTACAACTTAAATATAAAAAAAGAACTAGAAGCTAAATACACAAACAATATTACTTGTTAGGAAGAAATTCTCTATTCCTCTCTCTCTTTTGTGTATGTAATAAAATTCTAATGTATACATATTTTGAAATCTACACAGAAATATAATAATAAATTTTGGGTTCCATAGCAAAAAGCAATATTATAAAGTTTCAAGAAACATCCCTTGGTTCATTAGGGACAGATAACTCTTCAGAGATTTGGAAATAAGGTATAAGATAAATGGAATGCAAAGGTTTATAAGGAAACTCAAGGAAAGACTATATCAACATGAAAATGTTAAGTCATCCAGGTGCTAGATAACACAGACTGATGTGAAGACTCAAAAGAAGAAAACCCTGTGAGTTAGTGTAAATGTGTATAGATTTTAAGTGCCCAGTGTTAGAGCAAAGCAGTACTATGTAGTGCTCAAGATAAAAGTCTTTTTAATATTTATACATTAAGATAACAGATATAATGAAAATTCTTAGATATAAGTAGTAGTTTAGGTTAAATAAAACTGCTCATTAGTCACAAACCTAAACTGAAATCATATAACATGCTGATTAAATATTAAAAAAAAGAAGATATTATAGCTTGCTTGGCCAGAAGGATGACATTCGGAAGCCTCTCATATAATAATATGTCCTTGCAGCACTTCCGACTAGGCCTACTGTTTCTGTGCACCAGTCAGACTGCACATTAATATCATGAGATTACTATTTTGAGTCTACGATGCCACAATTAGCATTTATCAACTGCAGCTTATCATCTTCAATAAAACCAACCCATCATGTCAGAAATACGTCAACAACATGATATGAACGTGTAACTACACTGATGTGAGATACAAATTAATTACCACTGATAACAGTGACTATGATGCTGACTGTCATTCTTTTGAACAAGGAAGCTGTACTTGGTTGTGGACTCAATTTCTCAACATTATTTTAACTTATTTGACTTTTACAAGCTACTTCTTAGATTATAAAATCACATCCAAAATTTTTACAGCAACTACACAGTGAGGTTCCAACTTTCCAGTAACACACATATGAAATTGAAGTTATTAGATAAATCTAAACACACTCATGGTAAAACACCATATTAATTTATATTAAACAGTAGTTACTTCATTGAATAAAAATTAAAAAATATAAAAACATGCGTAATGTTTGTAAAGTGATTCAAGGTCTTCAAAAATCTAAGGTAAATATTTCTGATACTTCTGTACTTACTATGATGAGGAAGATGAGATGGAATCCACGCAGGTAAATGTCTCTGATGTGTATCGGTGGGAGTTGGCGGATGTGTGTGTGGCTCGCATTTTGGCGGGAACACACAACCACCTACTCCCGAACTGCTCTCCCCACCTACAAGCCATGCAACATCAACTAGCAAGCCACAACACATCTACTACTTTTACTACTACTTAAAAAAAACTAACAATAATTACAGGTAATGTGTGCACATATTATTGCGCTTACTACAGGCCATATAAAGCAATCCTCCTTCTACTGTGGATACATTACATAACTAAAACTAAAATAACTAATATAGCAAAACTAATCACAAAAATATACTGTATTCAAGATATACTAAACAAAATAATTAAAAAAAATCAAATAAAAGAATCTTACATGTAATTAGATTTTATTGGTTATAAATTTTGTATTTAAATCAATGAACTACACGAATTCACTCTGAGCTATGAAAAAAATAAGATACAGAAATTTATTAAATCTACAGAATTAATGAAAATGGGTTATCTGAGATGCTGAAATTCCCAAATATTTCCAAAATTTATCCGCTCCAAAAAAATTAATCACCTTCAGGAAAGAAAATTATCTTTCAAGTAACCAGTCTTTTCCACAAACTTCTTTTCAATTTTGAAAAAAAAGGAGAAAACAGCATTACCAGAGAGGAGAACAAAAACGTTTGAGGTGGCAAAAAGTAACACACAGTGAGTGTTGATTACACTGCTACATTGCAATACCTAGGATAGTAAAGTAATTGAATTATATGCCTACTGCACATAATCTAACCTAACCAAATTCAACGACTATCATATTCAAAGCTGCTGTACGTAGCTGGTTTTTGAGTTTCACTATAAATGTGAATTCCTAACCCTACAAAAATTACTCTAGCTTTAAAAGCCAAATGTATTGTTTGTCATGTAGGTTCAATGACAACAGAATTTGTATCTGAGAATAAGTGGATACTTTGGTCTTTAACAAAAAGAAATTCAGAAAATTATAATTGCAATGTTTATGAATTAGTTTTTAAACAGCTTCCTACATTATTTAGAAGAGGAAAGCATAGCAGTACTAGATAACACCTCTTATCATTCAGTCTGTTTACAAAAAGTTCCAAACACACACCAGAATCTCATTACTGAATGGTTGCAACAAAAGGCCATCAAATTTGTACCTACTAAAACTCAAAATTAATTCTAACAATTTGTCTTAGTCTACAAAGAAAGCCTAAAATATACAAAGCTTGAAAATGGAAGATAAATAGAAATACTGAGTCACTATCATTGTCATTATAACCTCACTGGGGTTGTGTGCTTGTAAGTAAAGCATATGGTTAAAAGTGGTAATAACATATTCAAAATGAACAATGTGGAAAAATTTGATACAGAGAAACTGACAACAGAAGGATTGTACAAGCCATCTATGTACACATACATAGATTTGCACAGCCATACATACATAGATCTATGTACAAGCCATTGAAAATCTGCAAGAAGAGGATTCTATGAAAGTCCATCATTATAAATTTGCAAGAATCAAGACATCTAGGATGGTGAAGAATTCTACAATATCAGGAGGTATCATGATACAGTGACGCCAACATAGAGCCAACCACGGTCACTGATATTGTCTTAAAGTGTCAATATTATACATCTATTATTATAGAAAACAGGGTGGCCAACCCATGCTCACATGCCAGTTAGTGGCATGCAGAGGAATGTCAAGTGGTACACTGTAAAAACTTTTTTGTACAATCTTATAACTGATTACAAAATTTTTACTGGATTTATTTTTGAACTGGAAGTATTTTTACAATAATTTTATAGTTGGGTTATATTAAAGCAAGCGCGTGCACACGCGCACACACAAACTTTGTAAGAAATAAATTTTTGGTCAAGTGGCATGCCCATGGTCTAGTTACACATTTGCAAAAAATAAAGTTGGCCACCACCGTTGTAGAATGTTTAACAGTATGGTTACTGCCTGTCTTCAGTGCTCAAGTGAGTTAGGCAGATACAGTGTTAATACCACAGCGGACAGAATCACACTGAGCACCACACTACAAGAGAGAAAGGGAGGGGACACATACTAGCAACTTTGTATGACTACTTGTGTATCATTGGCTGTGAGCAAAACAGCTTCACCTTACAAAAAGACTCTAAACTAAACCATGCACAGCAATGATAAATGCACATGGACTCCTGAATGACAATAGAGGGAGCACCTAGTAGGACATATACTACCACTACCTATAGTGATACATTTCAATTTTGAAAACTTTTTGGTAGCACCTCATACAACCAACAAATTAATACACGTGAGAATACTCAGTTGGTCATTTCACTGACAACAGACATAAAGGAACACAAGCAGTATACAACCCTTTTTTTATATAGAATGCTTATAATGAAAGACATAATATGAAGAATATAACATAACAAGATGTATTTGTGATCACTTAGACTGCTAGCACAATAACAAATCTACCTTGAATCATAATATGCACAAAGTGCAATTCATTATTCTTTAAATAAAGAATAAAATTTTAGTGGAACATAAAATTTTGACCTAATGTTTTGTTTACAAATGCTTCTGTTTCAAGTACAAAGAAACAAAAAAAAATATATTTGAATAGAGAATGTAAACAATTTTAGAGATCCTTCAAATTTATTTAAAATTTTTTATTCCAGGATCTTCTCAATGAGTACTAATATACTGAATACATACAAGAACTCTTTAATTTAAGTACTTTGAGGCTTATTTAAAACTATGTAATTGTGAAATTACAAGTTGACAAATCTAAAGGAGAATAGCAGTTCACCATATTTACTCAACAAGCAAAAGATTTTTCAACAAGAAATTTTCAGGAATTAATATGCAAACCTTCTTGCATTACTTTTGTTATGCAACTGCAAATTCTACTGAATGTTTGCTGTCTCACATCAAAACGTAATTTTATAGTAGACACTAGTAATGTTTTACTCAATTTCTATTAAGTGCATATTTGTCAACAGAGTAGACAACAATACCTGGTTGAGGTGATATAGCATACTGTGGAGGTGGAGGAGGATGGTGTTGAATGGTACCTGCTTCTGCATCAACATCCATACTGCTACTAGTATTACTTGTACCCGCACCAAGGACAACTCCTGCGGAATACTCATCTTTGACAAGACGGCTTGGTCCTGACTGCAAGCTCAGCCCCGAAAGATCTGCATAAAGTATATATTCATAAAAATTCCCATGTTCATATATATCACATTATCAATTATTTTCTATTTCTTGAATTTCAAGAGTTACTTCATTACTGCGAAGAAAAAAATAGAAACAAAATGAAGGCTAAGTAGTTTTGAAAAAGTTAGGAACTTTAGGAACAAACAAAAAACTAAAGTAACACACTTCTCACATTGACACTGTTACTATAAATACTATCTAGTTGTAAATCAATTATGGTTGTAGATGGTCTAAAATAAACAAATATAAATACAAGTCAGAACAGTTATCCAAGCATTTGAACCAATTACTATTACTTGTAAAATTTTCCTATCACTTGATAATCGTGGGTAACTGGAAGAGCCATTTTGGAAGGAAAAAAAATATTAAAACTCTTTTAATATTTTATTCACAAATTTTTAACTAAAAAGTAACTTAAACATGTACAGATATAAACTTTTGACAAAATCTATGCCTTCGTCCATGCTTTCATTACAAGGGCAATTTGTGAAGTCCTCACCCTGAGATAGCACCAGGAATATCAAATGGCTATTGAATGTCAATTGTGATATTTAATAGTTTGATTGTTGTGATCAAATAAACAAGGTTGGCGTTTTTTTCTAAGTGAATAAAATTGAAAGACACAATGGAAAAATAATTCATTATAAAAGGTATAACACCAACAGAAATTTTTTTAAATGAGTTGGTGTACACTTTCAGTAAACATCTTGTATACATACAAACTAATTATACAAATAGTAACTCTGTTGAATTTATTCAGATATAAAACGATCTATCTTCAAAAACTTAATAAAAACACTTTTTCAGCTGACGAACTACATTTTATTGATATTATTACTACTAACAAATGTTTCACTATTTCTATGAGGTGGTATCCTCCATAAATGCTGTTATGCTGATGTCACATCATAGAACTGACAAAATGTTTGGGACATTAATAATATCACCCCAAAAATCTCATTTGTTGTATAAAACATGATTTTCAACTAAAAAAAGTGTTGTTATTAAAAACTCTTATATTTGTTTGTTATTAAAACACAAAAATGTTATAGGTGACGTTTCACATATATTTAGGAAATCAATTATTTATGAACATAATATAACAAAATACATAATTTTAGCCTTCACATAATAGTAATATAGTGGCAAGAAACAAAACATTATTTTGACACTGCTTTCTACATTATAAATTAAACTTACCAATACCTGGGGACACAACTCGTTCATAATGATAAGGGTTAACACAGACAGAATCACATTTGAGGTCAAATGCATACTGGCAGTATTTCACATGCTTTAATTCATTTTTATGTAAATCTGGCCAACGCCATATGCGAGCATAAATAACATGAGGAAAACCTTTCCTGCCTGCCACCTGTAAAACATCAGACATGTATCACTTCATAACTAGTACTACTCTTGAAACTTAACGAGCTACTTACAATGGTGTTTTCACCATGAAATTGCAACTGTTCAGTTACTTGTTCAAACCTCTACAGACCTGAACAGCCTTATTGAAAAAACAAATTATAAATAATTATAATTCCAAATTTGTGAAAACTACTGAAACTTGTGAACACTCAATGAAATTTGTGAAAAATAATTTCTAGCTGCCTTTATTTTCTCATATCATGACACTATATTTATAATGACTCTAAAATTGTGATTTTTCTCTATTTACTTATTTACATTTTTTACAGTTTTTCCTTTGTATTACTAACAAAGACACTTAATATTAAACATAATGCTCTTCAGTTCACTTAGAAACTAATAAAAGTTTTCAATTATGTACAAATGACAATTAACACATTACAGAAACAACTTAATACCTTTTTTAAATGGCTCTGTATAAAATTAAGGAATGTCAACATTAGATAAAAATCAAAGATCTGGAAGCCACATCAGAGGACAAGAAAAAACATAATTTGAAAACCACATATGCTAGAAGGAACATACTGGATAGTATGCACATATTCTGCTTTACATTATAGGATATGTTTTAAACAGAACTGTGCAATCTAATTGTTACACGACTAATTCAAAGTTTTATAAGCTCAAAATGGTAGTAGAATACAGTAAAAGATTTCACATAACCCGATAATGTTTGTTACAGCTACAACTCCGTAACAGAAACATAATCTACTATTTTCAACATAAAGTTAAAATGAAATCTACATATCATTTTATCCAAAATATTAGATACAATTTTTTTTTCATAATGTCATGCACATGACCATTTCTGCAACCTATGTTACAAATTACAATTCATTATGTTAACCCATTAGCTTCAATATGCTTGGTTAACAGCCTCTAACCCACATCCTCTTACATCAGGTACAACAGTCAACCATGATCTTTAGTTAGTCCATTTTATTGATCTGACCCCTACTATTTATTACTAGTATTAATACTATTATTTATTTGGATGTCCTAAACTTCCTCTTACTGTTACTTTGCATTTTTACATTTTATTATTCCATTAGCAATGCGTTTTTCTCTAACATTCACTTAGCTCAAATCAGTTATACTTCTGCTACTGACATCATCACTTATCCTATATTTGCCTTACTATATCTCATCACAACCTTTAATTTTAAACAAGGACAATTCTGTGACACAGTTAGCTGTTCTTTAAAAATGTCTGATTTTCATAATACTTATGCTTTCAAGCCAAAGGTTATTAAATTATGGATCTGAAACTTTATAGTTGGAGAAAGGCATCATCCACTATCTAATATCATTGATAGTGTCAACTGTGGCTGTATTGTCTTCTTCAGAGGCAGAATCTTCTCTCCACTTGAATTGACTTGTTGACCACTCCAACAAAAATGATGTTTGTCATAATAAACTGCCCTAATTTAAGTATCATCAGTATGGGCAAATCTCTTATTAGTGTACCCTTATACGCTTTTTAATACCTTTATTATTTGTATTAGCTTTAAATTTGAATTTCTGTAATGTGCTCTTGCTAATTTAATCTTCTTATACCAAGAGATATTCATAATTTTTAATTTTTCATGATTAAGGTTTTGAAATTTCATCACAACATATTTGAAATTTTCGAGGAGGAAGTCTGTGGTCTATTATCTAATGTTGATAGGAATCCTCTTCACTGACAGTGTCTTCTGTGGTCCTTAAGAAGACTACCACACTTGTAGTAGGCAACACCTGGCAGCATAGCACCAATGGACCACATTCTTCTATCAAAAATTTTCAAATAATTATATTCCTTTATTACACAAAGTATTTTTTCCAATTACATACTTTAAGAATCCTACCCTGCTAAATATATACACACTTGATGTTTAGTACATATTTAACAGAAGCTAGATGTTACATAATATGTAACCATTAGTACTAACTGTATGGCAGACTAGTAGCGTGCTACCGAGTTCCACATAACACAAGAAATATGGCATAATTTTTTTTAAGCACCTGACTTAAACACACAGAATTTCACAATGAAACAGCATGTCATTGTACTAAAAATTATAAGATGCTGCTCAAAATCATCTTTGAAGGATAATAAAATTCTTACCTCCAAGGTGGACAGATTCAGTACATTTACTGCTAACATGGAACCATTCCAAATATAATACATATGAATATGATTTATTAAAGTTATCACTGTAAGAGCTATTACAATATGGGGCTGTTTGCAGGTATCCAGGGCAATTACTTTGTGTGCATCGCAGATGCTGTCAGGGAAGTGTCACCATGGGGACTAGTTGTAAAATAAGTGTCTTAGGTTTCTCTGTGATACTATTCCCAACTGGATTTTCTCATCCCCCATCAGGCACCTCTCCAGGAGGCGCAAAGTCTCCAATTTATCACAAGCTGAGGGTACTGGTGAAATAAGGTAGCTGGGTGAATTAACTGTAGCAATGGGCAGACCGAGGTTATCAATTGTAGAGAAGGTGGCCAGTCAAGGGTTTGTGTGCGCTTAAATCAATGCACTTGGTCCCCAAGATAGGAATTGGCTGGCTTTACACACAAATGCTTTCTTGTGCGGCTGGGTTAAGTAGAAGCTTTTGCATGGGAAAGATTGTATGTAAGAAGGGGTACAAGAGAAAAGTGAAACCGTGTTGGTTATCACTTAGGCATATTCCTTAGCACATGTCCTTATGTGGTAGAGTTTTAATAGTTCGCTTTTCTAAACACTTTATCTAGTACCTAGTGTGTTGTAGTCATTCATTCACTTGTATAATTTTGTGTTTATTAAGTTTATTGTCACTCATTCATTTGTGTAACAGTTAGTTGTTTTCATATTCAATGATTTTCATGCAAAGTCTCTAACAAAGGTAGGTGACTATAATAGTGTCTCTAATCTTTAACACACATCCTCTGTTTTTGTTTCTTTTTTGTTAACGTGGCAGTCACAACAGAAAACCTGTGGCCAGTACAATATTTCTTCATCGGAAGTTTTTTTGGAAGTCTAAACCTTACAGTACAAGGGCAACTGTGCAACTTGCATACGTTCCATGGGATTAGCTTTCGTCAAGTAAAGCGTGTGGGATTGTCATTTACACACACAATCTTTTGTGTGTACTTATAAGTGGGTCCAGTTTCTTGCATGAAAGAGCACGAGTGCATTTTTTACAGTTTTACAATCGCGCATGGATACTCGATTGGTATTATCAAACACAAACCTTTACACTCTTTCCCATATGGGAAAGTGTGACTGAAAGCGTGTTTGTGTGTATCGCCAGCTATTGTGTGAAGGATTAGTAACCCTTCACAGAAAATTTATATACTTGTGAATTACATATGAATGAAATACTCAGGTCAAAAGATGTTCCATCACATTACACTACGGGAATTACATTACCATTCCATAATAAAAGATATAAAACAGACTGCACAAATTACAGAGGGATTACGCTATTAAGCATCCATGAAAAATATTGATTAGAATATACGATACAAAATAACAACACGAATTAAAAGGAATGTTCAGAAATACAATAGCTTTAGGAGAGGTCGGAGTACACTACACCCAATTTTATATTACAACAAATCAGGAGGAGGAACAAGGTAAGGACGAACTTACCACAAGGCAAAATCCTTGTCTCACCAACTTTTATAAATCTGTTTACACAGATTTAGTAAAAGTGGTTCAAGAAATTCTTTTTACTATATAAAAAAACAGAGAGGTCACAAAAATAACATCTATCTTATGAAAACCCATGCTGAAAATTGAGTTCCATCACAATAACTGAAGATTATTGAATATATTTTCAATATGACAACTCAAGATAAGGAACATGCATCAAGCCATCGAAGGTCATAATGCAGGGATCAGCTGTTTAAATAAGAAAGACATGATGATCCTCTTGTTTTACACTATGTAGATGATGTCAGTCAGAACAAACATACCGTCACATTTTATTCTACCTTTGTTCACACGCGCGCGCGCACACACCTTGATGTTTTATCTAAATTATATCTTACACATTTACACTGTCTCAGGTGACTTGGTTAATTATGAATATGTGTTATTCCTTACTTGTAAACGTCCATCTAATGTACGTTGAATGGTGACACATTTACTGTGATGTGATCCATTTGTTGTTATCGCTGTGATTAAACTGTCCAATTCATCACGTTTTTCCTAATAAATTACACAAATTTTAATAAATTATTCCACATGGCATTATAAAAACATAAAACATATTATTAACAACACCCACAGTCAAAACATATCATTATTAATGCACATATAAAAACACGGCTACCAAAAATCAGAAGAACCCTTTATTTTCAAATTGTTCAATTATTTTGCAATACACTTTATTTCTGAGAAGTGCCATTCACCAGTTCATTACTTTTTTTTTCTTTACTTATCCAAACTGATCCATTTAAAAGTTGTATAACAGAAACCACTTTTTATTTGTCATCACTTGTTAGACATTTCTTACTTTCTCACTTATATTGTTACACTATTGCAATATAGGGAACATGCATACAGCCCATGTGATTCTTGTCGTGAACTGCATAATCAGTAATATCATACAATCATCTGGAGCCACGAAGAGATTACCCAACTACTGCAGACATTCTGGTACTTTCTTATCATCATTACACCACACGTTATCTTGGCTGACTATACGTAGTGTGTAATGACAGCAGCCAGACTGATGAGTTCTGCAAACAGTTTAGTTGTGGGTTGTACAAAACATAACAGCAGTCCCAGAAATTACTGTAGAGTACCATGAATCTGGTGTGCTAAGTCAGTGTATTACTGTAAATATCAATACTTAACTTTTTACTCGTGTTGAGGCCTACTGTAATTGTCTAACTTGATGACTTAATTTTTCATGTTATAGTATGTATTCGACAACTGTATCGCTTATTTTCTGATACTCAATAATTCTGCTGTTTTAAGATGATTCTTCACGTGATCCTTTCAACAATATACAATAAATCTGTGCTTTAGTAATATCATATACGAGACTACATCAAAATGTTTGTCCAATTTCTATTTTAATTGAACAGTATGTATTTCCTCTGAATATTATACTGTCCTTTTTATAGTAATCATTACCACATGTAAAAATATGAAATTTTGACTTATGTCAAAATTTTTCCAGTCTTAAGAACATTTTGGAAAATTCTTGCTTGGAAAGTTCTTGGCCCACTTGGCAATTTTTGGTTCATTTTATAGCTTTAAGAGACACAAAATATCAATATTTCTTGCTAAAATTCCTTAAACAAACAATGGCATGTCATTAGGGCATTATCTCGCAAATGTCCACAAATCCAAAAAAGGATCCAAATCTCCTTTCAAAAGGGATACTCTGCTGTTTCCTACAAGTAGCTTCACAAAGGTGATGTTAAATATCTAAATAGTATTCTTTATTGACCACAGCAATTTGCAGGTAAAATACTCATAGTAAGCAATATAAAAAAAGGAGAAAATGTACGAACTTTAACTTTTTTTTCATTCCTAGCTTATGTACAAACTTCCACTCATAAAACTGGTTTATTGGTTCTTTAACACTGCCACTTATTACCTCTTCAATTGTAGATAAAAATTTAATAAGTTTTGAACATGTATCACTGTCACATGTCACTACTGTCATCCAAAACGTTACTGAATATTGCTTTATATGATACTATGCTTCAACAATTTCTACTAATGATACAACAATCTGCAATGCACTTATCTGTCTTTTCTTTCCTTTTTAATAGACCTACAACTCTAGCATCATCTTCAACTGACTGACATTACATGAGAAGCGATGATACAATTTATAAGCACTTATTCATGACACTTAAATTTGCTAAAAGCCTTCTGCAACATTTTAACTACTCAAGAACGCTTTGTCATTTTTCTTAAACAATTCAGTTCTCAGATTCATCATTGAAGAATGTTAAAAAATCATCAAGACATCAAAACATAGGTTACTCAATTCTGTCACACTCTAACAACTACTGCATTTAGATAATTGTTAAAAGCATGTATAGCAGACTACAGAAAAAGTTTATCATCTGAAGACGTTACTCTAGTCTGAACACATAAAAAAAATTGCACAACTTAATGACGTAACCTAATAACTATGCATTATTAATATTCGACTTGATTTATCATATTGTTTTATAAATAATGTATATTTGTACAATCCTATTTTAGAAAAGCTGTATTTAAAGTAAAGCACCTACATGAGTGAAAGGCATTTGACCTTTTCTTATATTCTTGCCTAGAATTTAATTATCTCTGAAATGACAGAGTTAAGATTTGAATTGTCCAATTATTCTAGAATATTTTTATAATTAACTGAGCTGCAGATAAAATGTGACAAGACAAGAAAAGTTTGAATAAAACAATGAAAATATCAGAAAATTTACCAGTAGTCAGCCTTTTACAATGTCCCCATGTACTCTTCATTATTGTCAAACCCCTCAACAAGAAAAAAGTGTGTGTGGGGGGAGGGTTTCTTCTTCAATACTTCCAGATCTCATGGTTCATTGACTAGCATACAGAGGTAAGAACTCAAAAGAGACATTACATTAATATTTTCAACCTGTACTGTTCACTTGCAGGATATGAAAGGCATTTTTGAATAATTTTTAAAAAGGTTGCATTCATTCAAGCATTTGTATTCCTACAGGAAAAAACTCTTGATGTTCCTAATGTTCTTAATGCCCAGATTTTTGTTTGTTTTTGTTTTATCTGAGAGTCTCAATTTGTGGATCCCACTAGAATTATTAAAAGGCAACACAGTTACCCTGCCCTTATTTAAGTGGGCATACCTGACTCTTGTCTTTAAACCAAAGTTTTGTAGACAAAGCCCAATCTTATTTTTTCATTAGTTTGTGAAGATCAGGCTTGAAATCCCTTATAATCCATCTATCTGCAAATGTCGATTTACAGTGAAAACAGCCAAACTATTTTTTTCAATAATCTATACCTATCCATCGGTCACAATAAATACAGTTTTCCTCAGATTGTGAAGCTGGGGGGGGGGGGGAAGTGGCCCTGAAATTGGTAGAAACTTAAGATCTTTATAAAAATAATGCTTCTCTAATGATTACATGTTTGCATTTTTTTCATGGCATTCTGGATTTTTAGACACTTGGTTAGACAGACTATTTTTCTATTTCTGCCAGCACTGTTTCAAACAAGTGCTTTCAATTTGAAGAGAAGGTGTGAAAAAAGTAGCCTGAAGTATGGTCTTGTGGATTCATTATGTATCAGGACACACAACAATGTGTCAACTTCCCTCAGGACTGTCTGCAAATCAACTGTTGGCCAAGAATCAGACTTATGGTGCTGTAACAAATATCCTACTTCCTGGATCTAGTTTCTTGTGATTTTTATTTTTCTGCAGACACCAAATCTACGCTCAATGGAAAAGTTTTTCATTGCCTACTGAGGTGAAATGAAAAACCAACCAATCTTCACGTACAGCTAACAGAAAATGAGCTATTCCATATATATCCGTGTAATGTAAGATATGGATGCAACAGTGCACTGAAGCTGAAGAAAATTTTATTGAAAGGATTAAGGAATTAAAATTTACTCCTTTTAAGGTAAGAATTTATTACTAAATTCAAGCTGTCATATTAGTCCACTAATAACCAGACTCTGAATATCACAGTAATGATACAATGTACGCAATAAATCATACCATCAACATTTTCTTTTATCTTTACGTAAGAATGGTTTTACTGGATCCATAAACATCGCTTAATTATTTTATTCAGTAAACTATAGAGAGCATGTTCCTAATTTACTTAAAGCTAAAGTGACTTCATCACTGGATGTGCAGCTGTTTGGGATAACTGAATTAATTTTCAAAAATTTGAAACAATAACACTTATGACAATCAGGAAATCATGATAAAGGTATACATTAATATATAAAGAACTGATTGTTAACACTCTTCACACTTCACCTTTAGGCAAAACACATCCAAGTTATATAAGTTCTTTACACTATTTACACACAAATAATAAATCTGCTTAAACATTTACAATTACATATCAAGAATCTGTAATGGTGATGATTTACTTTCCCTCAGAATACTCAATTTTGCATTTATATAAAAGCATGGTACTACAGTACCTATATATTTTGCATAAAATCTCATATACCAGCAGCAGATATAAATATAACAATCTCTTAAAAAGGTTTCTACCTTGTATATTCTTTGAAGTACAACCAAAACTGATGTTTTGAATTTTTTTTTTTTTTTATGGAGACTGAAATGAAATGGCAGACTTGGGGTGAGACAAAATTATCAGTGTGCTTACAATAAAGGTCATCATGCACAGCTTAGGACTTTTGGAGAGCACACACACATATGACAAAGATCTTTGTATAATTAGTAGTTTCTATAAATGCCGAGTTCTTGTCAATGGCCAAATGTATAATTTTTGTTTTCAATGTCATGGCTGTTGGAGTTTACACAAAGTCAGTTAACATGTTTATTTAAATTTTTAAGATTTGTTTTGACGTTTCTAGAGTTGCTATTTCATTTTCAGTGAATATAATGGTACATAAATTTATGGTAAAAAATACGATAATGTTTACTGTCTATAAATTGTTGTTATATTCTTTAGGTTTATTATTCATTAGAAGATTACTAAGTGTTTTTATTGATCGTATTAAATTTATTTGTTTTGTGTTTATTATTAAATTATTAAAATATTATTAATTTGATTATTAAAATATTAGTATATTTATTATTCTGCGTTTGATAATCAACTGTGTTAGCTAACAGAAAGTGTAAATTAATTAACTGCTTATTAAGGTAATAGATTTTTCTGTAATTGTTTGATGTCATCTTTAATCCAATTATATTGAGCTTGAGTAAAGTATTTGTTGTTTTTTACAATTATGTTAGTAACATTCTGGAACAATATTTAGGCTTAGGCATTTTTTATTGAAACAGATGTTTCAAAAACAATTCATTAATTGTTTTTTATGTCTAATAAGTAGATTAAAAAAATGAGTTATATCACCTTATATGGTGGTTTTCATTCATCTTTTCTTTGTAGGTAACTAGTGATGTTTCTTGCAGGATTTGTGTATTATATGTCTCTTATCAACTAATAATCACTTCTGTAAGTATATTTTGGTTATTTTTCATTTTACACACCTGTGCACATTTTACAGAACCAGTCTATATCATCAAAATTTTCTATATGCATTAACGGATAATTGATTTTGTTTCGATTTCAATACTATATACACAAACAGTACAACTGAAATTTTAAATTGACATAAAATCGATTATTCATTAACTCATACAGAAACCTCTGATGATGCAGACTGTTCTATGAATCATGCATCATGTAGAAATGTTATAATAAAAAATATGCAAAATGTACTTGCAGAAATGGTTATTTGATAATAATATGTGTCTGACTAGCTACTAATCATGTGTTGACTAGCTAGTGCATGGGTCTGACTAGATACTAATCAACTAGTAACACATTCAATTCTTAAACACCTTAATGACAGCAATTTGAGACGTTTTGTTGAAGATACCACAGCTGTAGTATATTAATTGTGTAATATAGATAACTGCTATTAAGTTATAGTTCTAATACTTCCTTTGTTATGTCACATAAAAACCTTTATAAATCAAATTTCAATTTTTGATTCAATACAACTTCTACAATCATTACAATCGTTCAGGTTTCTGTGACATCATATTAAATGTGTAAACAACTGAACAAAAATTACAATAGCAAGTTTTAAATCTGCATGATTGTTATAAATGATAATTTTATTTTGTTGATTATCTCAATTGCATAGATTGTCAACGTATTTCTTCACTAATGCAAAGTCCTGTGCTTTCCAAACTATGCTTTTGATATACTTGCTAGCAATTTCAGTTTCACTAACATCAATTGATCCTGAATAATAAGTTCCTTTTGAACCAATTTTGTGCTCCAAATAGTTTTACCTTTCCTCTGTTCCAGTATCCTTTTATAAAATTCCATCACTGTACTTAACAGGATTACTTCTCAGTTGCTGTTACAGTTTCTTGCATTTTCGTTTTATGTATCAACTGTATTTATTCTTTCTTCCTGTAACTCTTACATTATTTCCACAATAACTTTAATATGATCCAAAATAAAAAACTTTTGATTACCACAAATATGATATTACAAATTAATACATGAGCCTTTTAATGAAAATGTCTTTAGTTCCTATAAAAATATGATATCTAGATTTGTGAATTTCTACCCACTCCTATTGAACTGAATAAAATTAACATGTAATTTAGTTTTAAAAATGTATCATTAATATGCAAATGTGTGATAAGCATGTTATATTTTGACATACATGCACTTTAGCATAATTCTACATAATATTTATATCTACAAATATCTCAAAAATTACATGCAATAAAGAAATTCAAATTACCTTCAGTTTCTTGACTAGACTTTCAATAGCTCGTTTTGCAAAACCTTCTGACTCTCCACCCTGTCGATGACACATCAAACTGTGTACAATACTGAGACAAGCATCAGCAGATGTTGGAGCTCCTGTGTTCATTGTTGACATATCTCTAACTGTAAACAAAGTTATTTCTTAACAGATACTTAATAAAAAAAATTTTGTTGCTTACAATTATAGAAACCGGTGGATAAAATTCAAACAGAGCAGCTTCTGGTACATAAAACTTACAACTTTTATACGATCTTGTTTTGTTTTTTCATCTACTCCTCACTGCCAAGTCAAATCATGCATGCTTTCAGGTCTAAAGTAGAGATAGTTTAGTGATCAGTCAGTACATCCAATTTAGGGAATTTCTTCTGTAGATCTCAGAAATTTTCTTTAGCTGAAATTCAAACAGACTATACTAAACAGTCAGGGATACTCTGGATGCAAGGAATCTTCAAATCTTTGAGCACACCATCTGCTAAACAGGGTGCAATAACAAAACGTGTCTGTAAGAAGGTAGGTAAGCAGTGTAATAGCAAGTGCCATTATAGTATGCTATGCATCAACTTCTTCCATCCTGGAGTACATGTAGACACCTGTTCTGGTTTCAGAAATTAATATTCATTATGAATTTAAATTATTAATTTACAAATATTTTAAATTGCATTTAGAAATATTTCAAGTTGTATTAAAAATCAGACCATCACTTAGTGGGCCTTCCTATATTACGACTACCCTGTGAAGCAGCTTTTTTACCCTACCCTGCATATATTTTACCCTGTAAAAATATGCAGCTTTTAGAATTGTTCTGTCCACCCATTCCTATATCATCAAGTTTTTCATTCAATGGACACCTTAACCACACTGACTGCTAACTACTCAGATCCGAGTAGTTAGGATCTCCCAGTAGGAGCACACTACTCACTTCTGAAATACCTGTGGTATGCTAAATGATTTTGTTTAGTCTGAGCTAAGCTCTTGTGGTAAGTAGACTGCATGTCGTGAGCATTCAATGTGTTAAGCTCACTCTATATATCCTTATTACAAAGATTATCTTAATGTGAGCATCCTTTGATAATTCTTAAACACATAATTTCTGCCATGGTGAATTTACTTATATCCGGCTTTTGCAGAGTTCAATTCTGCACCAAACAGCAAATTAGATGCCACAATAACCTTATAAAATTTAATTTCGGTTTCTGGTCTAATTTTATTTTTTAATGGTTTTTTAATATCCCCCAGATGGATCTAAATTTACGCAACTTGTTCTCTTACATCTCTGTCTATACCCCACAAATATTACATCCCAATACTGAAAATTCCATACCTGCTCCAAACAGTAGTCATCTACCACTATTTTTGTCCACCTTTATACTCCAGGCTCATTTGGTGAAGCCGAAATACAGCACATTATAATTCATCTTCTGTTATTGGAGAATAACTTGATCATCTGCGAAGAGCATAGTATTCACACCAACATTCTCGTTTACCTTTATCCCCTCATGAACAATACTTCTCTACTTTTAAATCAAATCATCTATATATTGTAACTAAACGAGTTTACGTGGGTTAAAAATGTTTCAGGTTACAGGTTAAAAACTGTTTAATGAAATCTCTATTTTGTATGCAGTAATTTGCTTTATGATAATTGGTAAATATTATTTATGTAATTATAGTGTGATAATTTTTATGGATAAAATAATAATTGCTGGTCGGTAAATGAATGTAACGGTAGCGTCGATCTTGAAGTGGAACTCCTCTTCTTGGTTAAATGTCGTCAGTGTAAGTACCGTCAAGTGTTGTCTGGACAAATAAATTAACATAAAAAACACTTTCACGTACCTGGTAGTAGTACTTGAAGTTCTGACGTTCACTTACCCAGAATAAACTGTCAAGATTCTCTTATAACCAGCTTATACTTTAGAAATAAGGTTATACAACTCCTTGTATGTAATGTGGGCGCCACATGGGTTTACTTCATGAAAGGTTCCCATGAAAAAACAAATTGCTAAATTTTAAAATTGTATGTGTTCACTTTATATCTTGTTTAAATGCTTACGGCATTTAAAATAATTCTGATATAATACTGTAAGATTTCTGCTCAAAAGTATCTCAATGTACTCTATGCTGAATAAATCTTATTCAGTGTATGCTGAGTAAATCTTCTCAATGTATTGCTTATCTAAATGAAATAATTGGAACCAAATTTTATGCTGTATAACATTACGGGTTTATTATACCCTTTAAAATCAACTCAAATAAAAAATACAATTGTTACAGTAATACAATTAGGATGGTAAGTTACCCATCTACTATCTGGCCTAGCTCAATTTAAGAACAATATGAAACTCTTATAATTATTAACAAATTTTAATTTTATTTTATAAGTTACCTCACGGGTAGGTTCTTGAAAATACAAATAGAATGTTATTAATTGCCTTGATAGACATTACTGTGATGATAATTCATAATTGGCCTCTTTTTTTTTTAAAAAAACTCGCAATTATTTTTGAGGTTAACGATCGTTTCGTATGCTTATATCCTAACAAATATTATAATACTTAACTCCAACACAAATATTCTTACATTGGATTATTTAATCCTCTAAATAAATTGATACAGTGTTTGCTATTAAAAGTTTGGTTGTCTTTGCGTCAGTACAAGAGTGTTGATAATTATGATCAGTGAAAACAGATAAACAATAAAATTGGTCACTGTACTACCTTGCTTCTTTTTAATCTTATAGATTAAAAATTAAGCACTTTAGTGATCGGATTATAATGATCACTATATAACTGCACTTTATTCGCACTTGGAACGAGAAATATACCCTCTTCTTAATGAAACTGGGTTGTTTACCTTACAGGTTAATTTCAATTTTCTCATTCTGAATACGTGCACTGTCTAAAAGTTTCACTATTACTTGTCGATGCACTTTTCGTGTGATGAATTGCTGTACTGTTAATTATTTTGGTAAATTTTGAAGTATTTACTACTATTATATTATATTAAGTCATTAAAATTTAAGACACTGTCGAGCGGCAACTAGATGGCTCGAGATGAAGGTAGCGAATACGCGAATTTCTCAGCGTCTCTGGTTATATACCCCTCGTCTTCATCGCCTATAGGGACAAAAGTCGCTAAGTAAATTCTTTTTTGATTTGTACAGAGAACCGTTACAGCGACGTATTGTTTTATTTAACCGCCACCGGCGCTCTCTCTGTATCCGAGTGTCGTTGTTGTTGGTTTTCACTGCTAATTTCTTAAATCTGTTTAAGAAATGATGCTAACACTCACTATTAACTTATTACACTTTCGATCTCTAAATTATCATCATCAAATTAAAGCTTATTGTCTGCTCTTTATTTTGATGTGGCATAATGCGGGTTCGCACCTAGCTTTCACTGACAATACATAAAAATAGTGTTTTGAAACATGGTTTCTCATTGTCGTCTGCTAATAACGCACAATGCGATTATTTTCCTAACTTTTACATTTGGTTATTTGTCTCTAGGTTCTCTTTCGAACGTTATTACATGACTAAAAATTCATATACTATTACAATTAAAAGCTATTTACAGCGGAACAATATTAAATCTTAATATAATTATGATAATACGTTATTATGAAAATTCCTTATTCTCTAAGTACATTTTACTTGGCCTACTCAATTTAAAGGTATACAATAATAATTGAGTGGTGGTATTTCACATCTCATTTAATTATATTTATTGTTCAGTAAATTTAATGTTCATTAGGAGTCCTGTTTCCCTATTAACTTACTGACATAAATTCGTTTATGTATGGTCTAGATACATTCATAGCACCATGTTTATTCCTTAATTATTATTACTAATTACATTTTGTTTAATCAGGAAGTTGCTTATACACATAAGACTTCCTTTTATAATTATCTTTATCCAATAATGTTACATCTGGGTTTGTAAAGCTAGTCTTTATATAGCCTTGTAGCTATAGTCATAGGCTTTGTTATTTATTTATCATAGTTCTTCTAATTTCAGCCAAAATGCTGTTATTGTCATTACTTTATTTAAGTCATTGGTTATTTAGTTTCTATTTACATGACTCTACACATTAATGTCATGAACTGGTTCGCTTGACAGCTTATTGTGAACTTTGCATGTCCATTAGTTAAAGTCAGTCATTGTGTTTGTTGTAGTGTCATGCCGTGTATTCATCACTGCTTCTTGGGATCCTTCCTCTTCTTTCTTCTTTGCTGGTCCTTCTCTTCTTTGCTACATTCATTACAAATGATTCACTTCTATAACTTTAGTGTCATAATTTACCCTTTTGGTGTGTGTCTTGGTTATGTAACATTTTGTGGTGTTACATATACTCCCCTCTCAAAATTGATAATTTGAGAAAAGGTTTATAGTTTGAAGAAATTATCACTTTATTTTGTTTCATCATAATATTACTGCTTCTATCTGCATTAAGTTCAATAGTCTGTTGGTGTGTTGCTCTAGACTGAGTTCTTTGCTAGTATTATTTTTAGCTTACTAGTATTGTTCAAGTTTTTTATACTCTTAGTCATTCAGTTACATCGTATCATAGTTCTTAAATTAACAATTTCCCTGTTTTATAATAACACATTTTTCTTTACATTATACACATTTTGATTCTAGTGACAAACTCTTTTGTTCTTCCATTTTACCTCACAGTTGTTTACTTAATCCTTGACATATTACAATTCAATTCCCTAACATTTATAGTGGGTTTGGAGTCAGAGGGGCTCTATTTGGCATCCATTCTCCGCCGTTCCTCAGCTATACATCCTCAGAATCAGAGGAATCTTCATCTCTGTCTGGGACAATAAAAAGTTGCACTATCACAACACATAAAATATAACATATCATTTATTTTTTCAATAAGACATCATATTCAATATAACATTCAAGGTATTAGAGGTTTCATTATTATCACTGTTCATGCTTTAACATTTTATCTAACATACTTCTCTTCACAGGTCATTATTTTATTTATAACTTGACATGTTTGCTATATTATTTATCAGCCTTGTTGCTATTCTTCGATACTAGTTCGTTGTTTTGGTTATTTCAATGTTTTTAAATTACACACTTAAATTTATCACTATATAATTATGCAGTTGGTCTTTAAATTCTTCTTTAGTTCACCATAGTTCACTCTTAACACTGTTTATACACTGGGGTTTTTAACACTTTGTCCGTTATCTTCTTTGATTATCAGGGGTTTACAATACTCATTTAATAAACATTTTGTTATATACAATATTCATTTGGTAAACATTTTGTTGTATACAATATTTGATAAACATTCTTGTTATATACAATATGATAAATATTTTTCTTTATCATTCAATTACTTTTCTCATTCCTTGTTATAGCCTTCTTCTGTATTACTCGCTTTGTTGTTTTGCTTCTCTGCTCCTTCAAGTGATAGATGTTTACCACTTATTCTGGATGTTTTTTAATTTCACTTGTTGCAATTAATATTGGAGTATTAGAGTATATTGTAGTATAAGTTTACTATTACAGTATGTTACGTTCATTCAATAGTATATTAGGGGGTCTTTGTGCTTTCACCATTCTATTGGGCTCATTATGGGTCAATTACATTTTCATGGATTCATTTTTGATTTCTGCCTATAGTATTACATATCTTGGTACTGTAAACATTATGACATTCTACATCTCATGATAAGTCTCATTATACATAATATTTTTTCATATCCTTTAATTAGGTTCACATAATTCTGGACGTTTTCTATTTTCTTTATCTTTTGGTTGCTTCTCTCGGTTATCTTTGATATCTGTCCTTTTTCTTCAGTGGTAAAAACTACCACTATGGTAATGGTTTCTAGGTTTAGCCATGGTCACTCGTATTAGGTGTGTTTGTCGTTTGGATCATCTTTATGTTCAGATGGTTCTCAGTACTTGTAATGTACCTCACTATCATCTCGTCTTTCCACTTTGTAGTTATCAAAATTTCCTTTAACTTGAGGTCTGTAGTTATGGTTAATTCGTTTTTAATTAACAGGTATTGTAACTCTTCTAACATAAAATAGTCACTGGTATTTAATACTATTTTAATCATTCCGTCGTCTGGATTATTAACCAAATATTTTAATGGTCTGTTATTTATTGAGAATATCACTGACATTGTCTGATGTATTTCACTTGTTGGCATATTTAATTTAAATATATCTTTATTTAAGGTTTTATTCACTATTTTATGGTGATTTACCTTTAATATTTTTATGAAGTTCCTTTCATACTTCTTACCATTGATTCTTGCTCTATGATTAATAATTGGGCTGTCCATGAAGTCAATTAAACCACTCCTAGTCATCTCTAATATTTCCCGTGTAATTCTCACTTTCTTGGGACGTATCATTCTTCTTTCTTCCTTTCTCTTACTCGTGTGGTTCTCTATTTCCTTTTCTTTGGTTTTCTGAATCACCTGGTTCTTTACAACACTTTTAATGATGGGTTCTTTGTGCTGACTATTCTTTTCATTTCTGTGGTGTTTATTCTCAGATAACAATGCTTTTGAGTCTTCTTTATTCTCTGTTTGTTTACCATTACCTTCAGTTGGTAGACTTACCGCTTCCTTGTTTTTATCGTCGTCTACTATGATTGTTTCTATCGATGGTTTGCCATTGTCTTTCACTTCTTCCCTCCTCTTCTCGTTATCTTCTTTCACTGATTCGATATTCTTATTAATCGATTCCAATTTTTTATTTAATTCCTCGTAATGTTTGTTTATTGTTTCTTCTATCATCTCCAAACAGTTCGCGTTTCCTATTTGTGTGTTAGGCATGACTGTTCTATTGTATTTGCCGGGCTAATTTAATATTAAAAATTTATTAATTTAATATTTTTAAAGCCGCACTCGATTGGTCGCCACTTTGTAACTAAACGAGTTTACGTGGGTTAAAAATGTTTCAGGTTACAGGTTAAAAACTGTTTAATGAAGTCTCTATTTTGTATGCAGTAATTTGCTTTATGATAATTGGTAAATATTATTTATGTAATTATAGTGTGATAATTTTTATAGATAAAATAATAATTGCTGGTCAGTAAATGAATGTAACGGTAGCGTCGATCTTGAAGTGGAACTCCTCTTCTTGGTTAAATGTCGTCAGTGTAAGTACCGTCAAGTGTTGTCTGGACAAATAAATTAACATAAAAAACACTTTCACGTACCTGGTAGTAGTACTTGAAGTTCTGACGTTCACTTACCCAGAATAAACTGTCAAGATTCTCTTATAACCAGCTTATACTTTAGAAATAAGGTTATACAACTCCTTGTATGTAATGTGGGCGCCACATGGGTTTACTTCATGAAAGGTTCCCATGAAAAAACAAATTGCTAAATTTTAAAATTGTATGTGTTCACTTTATATCTTGTTTAAATGCTTACGGCATTTAAAATAATTCTGATATAATACTGTAAGATTTCTGCTCAAAAGTATCTCAATGTACTCTATGCTGAATAAATCTTATTCAGTGTATGCTGAGTAAATCTTCTCAATGTATTGCTTATCTAAATGAAATAATTGGAACCAAATTTTATGCTGTATAACATTACGGGTTTATTATACCCTTTAAAATCAACTCAAATAAAAAATACAATTGTTACAGTAATACAATTAGGATGGTAAGTTACCCATCTACTATCTGGCCTAGCTCAATTTAAGAACAATATGAAACTCTTATAATTATTAACAAATTTTAATTTTATTCTATAAGTTACCTCACGGGTAGGTTCTTGAAAATACAAATAGAACGTTATTAATTGCCTTGATAGACATTACTGTGATGATAATTCATAATTGGCCTCTTTTTTTTTAAAAAAACTCGCAATTATTTTTGAGGTTAACGATAGTTTCGTATGCTTATATCCTAACAAATATTATAATACTTAACTCCAACACAAATATTCTTACATTGGATTATTTAATCATCTAAATAAATTGATACAGTGTTTGCTATTAAAAGTTTGGTTGTCTTTGCGTCAGTACAAGAGTGTTGATAATTATGATCAGTGAAAACAGATAAACAATAAAATTGGTCACTGTACTACCTTGCTTCTTTTTAATCTTATAGATTAAAAATTAAACACTTTAGTGATCGGATTATAATGATCACTATATAACTGCACTTTATTCGCACTTGGAACGAGAAATATACCCTCTTCTTAATGAAACTGGGTTGTTTACCTTACAGGTTAATTTCAATTTTCTCCTTCTGAATATGCGCACTGTCTAAAAGTTTCACTACTACTTGTCGATGCACTTTTCGTGTGATGAATCGCTGTACTGTTAATTATTTTGGTAAATTTTGAAGTATTTACTACTATTATATTGTATTAAGTCATTAAAATTTAAGACACTTACCATTACAGCGACGTATTGTTTTATTTAACCGCCACTGGCGCTCTCTCTGTATCCGAGTGTCGTTGTTGTTGGTTTTCACTGATAATTTCTTAAATCTGTTTAAGAAATGATGCTAACACTCACTATTAACTTATTACACTTTCGATCTCTAAATTATCATCATCAAATTAAAGCTTATTGTCTGCTCTTTATTTTGATGTGGCATAATGCAGGTTCGCACCTAGCTTTCACTGACAATACATAAAAATAGTGTTTTGAAACATGGTTTCTCATTGTCGTCTGCTAATAACGCACAATGCGATTATTTTCCTAACTTTTACATTTGGTTATTTGTCTCTAGGTTCTCTTTCGAACGTTATTACATGACTAAAAATTCATATACTATTACAATTAAAAGCTATTTACAGCGGAACAATATTAAATCTTAATATAATTCTGATAATACGTTATTATCAAAATTCCTTATTCTCTAAATACATTTTACTTGGCCTACTCAATTTAAAGGTATACAATAATAATTGAGTGGTGGTATTTCACATCTCATTTAATTATATTTATTGTTCAGTAAATTTAATGTTCATTAGGAGTCCTGTTTCCCTATTAACTTACTGACATAAATTCGTTTATGTATGGTCTAGATACAGTCATAGCACCATGTTTATTCCTTAATTATTATTACTAATTACACTTCGTTTAATCAGGAAGTTGCTTATACACATAAGACTTCCTTTTATAATTATCTTTATCCAATAATGTTACATCTGGGTTTGTAAAGCTAGTCTTTATACAGCCTTGTAGCTATAGCTAGTATAGTCATAGGCTTTGTTATTTATTTATCATAGTTCTTCTAATTTCAGCCAAAATGCTGTTATTGTCATTACTTTATTTAAGTCATTGGTTATTTAGTTTCTATTTACATGACTCTACACATTAATGTCATGAACTGGTTCGCTTGACAGCTTATTGTGAACTTTGCATGTCCATTAGTTAAAGTCAGTCATTGTGTTTAAAAGGAATAAATCCTAAATGTTTAGTACCAAGCCACGTGTTGTTCAATCAAATATATTGGAACTATATTTTTGGTTTACCAATTTTTGGTAAAACCAGTAATATCAAGGTCACTTATAAGACCACTAATAGTATTATGAATAATCTTCGTGTCCGCAGAACCACCAGCCTTGAACACAAAACTGGTGTTTACAAATTGATATGTGACGATTGCGACGCTTTTTATGTGGGCCAGACAGGACGTGGTTTTTTAAAAAGATTTTTAGAACATAGGCCGCCTACACATTTTCACAGTTTGGACAGTGTCAAGTCAAAATTTGCAAAACACCTCATTTCCGAAAATCATCGCTACACAAATTTTAAAACTAATTTGAAACCCCTTCACATATGTAAGAAAGGGCGATATTTGAACGCTCTTGAAGAATACGAAATTTATAAAGCACACAATAATATTGGTACCAAGCCGCATGTTTTAAATGATAAATTGGTCTTCAAATCAAATGTATGGTACAACACTGCCTTGCGCTACTGTCGTGGTGGGAGCGAGACATAGATTAGTGCGCGGTCGGTTTTCATACGATGTACATCGGTAACCTTCGTACTCGGTTGTAAATATTATAATATGTTATAGTAAGTTATTTTATATTAGATTTTAATATTTTAAGTGTTTGACAAGTGTATCATATTTAAATGATACACAATTACTTTTAAATTCTGATGATGGGACAAGGGTCCCGAAACATGTAAATTTATAAAGACGCTGTTTCTGGAAAGCCGCAGACGGTAAGTTCCAATATATTTGATTGATCAGTCATTGTGTTTGTTGTAGTGTCATGCAGTGTATTCATCACTGCTTCTTGGGATCCTTCCTCTTCTTTCTTCTTTGCTGGTCCTTCTCTTCTTTGCTACATTCATTACAAATTATTCACTTCTATAACTTTAGTGTTACCCTTCTGGTGTGTGTCTTGGTTATGTAACATTTTGTGGTGTTACAATATTTATGTTAAAAAATGTTGGCAAGAGACTGCAAAACTTGACAAACTCCTTGATTTGTACGCACTTTTTCTGGCTGTCTGGCATGCCAATCAAAGACACTGTATCTGGATAAAGGTTTTAATGACATTTACTGTATGTTTTGAGCAACTTTGTTTCATCATTATTTGCAACAACACTTCTCAATTCACTCAATCAAACACTTTCTCATAATCAATGAAAGCTAGATGTGTCTCTAGGTTAAATGCTATTTGTTTTCGATCTGTTTTATCTGTTTTAATGAAAAAAAAAACATTGTCTGAGTAGGATTTGGATTCCTAAAACCAGACTGAATGTCTGGTAATTTTTATCAACAACATCCAGAACTTCTGGCACAACTGTCTCCTCTGCATCACTGCTTACCATAACTTCAAATAATGTTCCATCCAGTATATTTTGTCAATAATGTTTATATTGGCAACATCCCTTTCCAATTTATTAAGATGTCTCATTAACTTAAAATTAAGTAGACTTAATTTGAAGATGTAAACAAACTATCATAAGTCTTCACATATAAAATGATACATAAATACGCACGCACACACTCACGTCACTAACACGTTCACCCAAATATTTAAATGTTTCGTTATGTTTGATATTTCTATTGTATTTCATACACAGGTCCTGAAGATGACAATAAATATTGTCGAAACGTCGACGCAAAATAGCTAAAATTTGTATTATTGACCGATCCTCACTAACCATCCACTAAAACATTCATTGATTGATGGTCACTAAAAATTTAAGGATCTAATTAATAATAGTATTATAATTTATAACAGAATAACAAAATTTTTCCACACACATGGTAGTACCTGTTACTGTTTTCTAATATATGTATTTTTTCTAATATTTGTTCATACTGTTCTTCAGCACAATAAAAATAATCATCTTCTCTGCCAATACTCGATTCTCTTTTGCAAAATACATCATCAGTCTAAACACTTCGGACCCTTTGAAAAGTGTCCTTAATGGGCTGAATACTTGTTGTAAAAATGAATCATTACAGCATCTGTCAAACCCATTGCTCATACTTTGAGAAGAGTTCAGAATTTCTAGGATTACAGATAAAAAGATTACAATTACAACATGTAACCAGGGTGGTTAGACGCTTTCAATATGTCTAGTTACTTCACAAAGTGCTCTAGTTATTTATAACTACAGCGATGTATTACAGCAACATTTCAATGAAGCACTAATTAGTATATAGCATATATTGATCAACATAATTTACACAATATAATATTGCGACTTAATGTACACTACACATTCATGATCTCGTCATGCTATAACTTGTCATCTTGTTACACTATGTCTTGTCAACAAATACTGCTGCTTGTTTCATCTACCTCTCATATGGCATTCTGATCTTGACGTCTACCAAATATGTTTTCCTGGGTCTTCCTCATTAGTTCTTTCCTAAAACCTTGCATCCTAGAATGTTTCTAATAAAATCATATGTTCTATAAATTTAATCTTCTAAACTCCACTTATTTGAATAACTCATAATTTTTTCCTCTAGTTCATTTAATTCTTCTAAATTTATTTTCCTTTCAATCCTATGTAATTCTCATTTTCTGCCATTTTCTGCACCTGGTGCTTCAAGACAGGTCTTCCAATTTCCTAGCAACCAACACTCACTTCCTTATTCAATGTACTTTATTGCCTACCAATGATTTTCCACAAGCTTTCCTTACCTCAGTGTTTGTGTGCTAATTTGTTAACAATTTTTTTCTTGCCTTGTTAAAACAAATTTTTTAAATGCCTTGTTATACGAGGCCTTTCTCCTATTCTTTACTACTTAACATCTGTTGTATTTAATTATACTTTTAATATAATATAAACCTCTTTTATCTGTTTTATTTCATACCATTACAAATCCTAATATTTTCTTCAATTTTAAAATGCAATACATAATATAAACACTACAATATCATCTATTTATGTTAAACCTGATGAATTTATTTCATAGTCCCCCCACATCAACTAGGTACATACATCAGTACAAATTTTACGCATCACATTTGGAAATACATTGTCTAGTACCGGTACTACAAAACGAACGCCTTCAAATTAATAAGAACTACTACCTTCAAAATGAATTTTACTGTAATGAACAAAGTTTACTTACACTTCACAAAACCATATTTTTTTAAAATCTATAATCACCATAATGCGTGTGTACTCTAAGCACTGTACATCACTGCTTCTCACTTACAACCGACTGCAATAACCTATTCATTAAGGATCACACTGAATAGCCATTTTCTCAAATGGGTACCAATTGGAACTCCTGTGTTATCCAAGAATTCCATGTTGACAAGTTTAAAAATTCTTTTTCAACTTTCTAAAAGGCTTCACTGTATGAATTACCACATCTTACTGCCAACCATTAGGCTACCTTTTGTACCGAAGAGAATCATAAAGAAATTAAATATTTTCGCATATAAAAGAAAGGACATGGCAAATCGAATATTATGAAGTTAATAGTCAATCATTCTAACGGCTTGGTTAACACAATTTTTCTTACAACATAGAATTATAACTAAATAAGCTGAAAATTTGTGTGAGAAAAGAAAAATAACCAATAACCTATAACAAACAATATTAAAATCCTCAAAATTCCCACAACTTTCAAAGGTTTCAACTCTAATTTTGCAATTTTTGTCTGGTATTCCTAGACTGAAATCTATTGTGCATACCACTAACAGACCTTATACATAACCTCTTATATCTATAAAAGGTTATCAAAGATTATATATAAACACTTTTTCCTCTTTTCATTCCTTTTTAATTACAATACTTCACCAACAAGTTAAATTGATAACAAAACAACTATCAACACAAATAACAATTTCAAAAATTAACCTAAAAGTTTGTATGAATAGTATAGACACTGACAAAGTATAGGGCCAAGTTCATGCACATCACTTCTATCTTAAAACAACACACATATCCTCTAACTACTTGCATAAAATATACAATTACCTTCAGACTGACTTGAGGTATTGTTGTTATTATTATTGTTGTTGTTATTATTGTTGTTAAAAAGGTGCCCTGCACCAAACACTCCTACCATCATGATGTTACACACATAAAATACGTAGTAACATCTAATCCATCACATCTGTTTATAATAGCACTTACACGGAAAACACAATAACATCCGAAAGTACCTATCGATCATAACTTAACACTCAACACGCTGGAACAACCGACCGCTACCGCTAGCAATACGGTGTTTAGTTAAATCAAAAATAACTTGAGAGCGCTTCCTCTCTTACATGAAAATGCCTTACTTGAGATAATACATTTTCACTATTTTAAAGTCAGCTTGTTTAGAGTTTTCTTCAGACAAGTTTCCCGTTTTTGACATTAATACCACAGTGCCATACAATTTACGGTAAGTGTACATTGTATAACAATCAATAAGTAACAAACATTTTTTTAAATAATGACGCAGTTGGGTATTTAGTTATTTCAAACCATAACTTTAAAAAAATCGATTCTCTTATGTAACTGCAATGTCAAGAACTATACTCTTATTAAACAACTAATATTTTCACTGTATTAACTAATGGAAAATATCAATCCAGTAGTTAACCATAACAAACAAGCCATGTCCATTTTGTTAAACATGAGTACATATATTATAGGTCGTTAGGAATTTTTAGGAGCATAACTTAGGAATCGAAAAGCGCTTCTGATATTCTTATAAATAAAAAAAGCGGACCCAAAAAAAGAAGTACTTTCAGCATATACTTCGTTACATTTTTTTAAAAATAAACTCAAACTTTATGCTTATATAAAATCATAATTATAATGTATTGATGTATATACTACATATACGACAGAAATTAGAACGCGTGTATTCCAATTTCTGGTAGGTTTAAATTTGTTTTTATATCGCCTATTAATTATGGCACAATCTACCAAGAATATGTATTGCGTTTTTTACGGTACATGTATACATATTATCGAAGTAAAAGAGAAGGAAATGAGTACTGATCCGTTTTCATTTAAAAGCAGTGTACAACTATTTTACCTATCCACCATATCCACAAACAAAATTTATTTAACGTTGTCATTGCATTGGTTGTAATAGTTAGGACTTCAATTCTGTTTACATGGAGTTAGAAATTTAAATGATTAAATAGTTGGTGTGTAAACTGTTACATTATTAAGCTTCTACACACATGTAAAAAAACATTATTACGTTAATTTTTATCAGCAGTGAACTCCAATAACCGCGGTTAATCAACTGTGTTTATATCGTTCAACTTCATCATTCGGTTCTTAACAGCGGCATTAATTTTTAGTTGTGGATATACGATATCAACAACTTTCGTTTTCATGCACAGTGCCTCCTTCATTCGCCATTCATCGCTATTTTACAGCTGAGTATTTGCTACAGGAATACAACATTTCTGTATGGCATATGCTGTGAAAACAATGAATAATGCTGGTGGGCCGTAAGGGTAGTTTAAGGATTTTACGATTTGCAATGTGGAGGAAGGCTTTGTGATAGTGCTTTTTTATTGAGTTAAATTCATATGGAAAACTCAAAGTTCGTGAATCATTTTGAACTGTGTGTTTGTTTCATGTGACTTGATAAGAAAACATAACCTTATAAAATGTCATATCAACTATACAGGAATACTACAATTGGAAACACATTACAAGAATCGTTAGAAGAGCTTATTCAGGTATCGTTATGCTCAGGTTCCTATACATGCTCTAAATTTATCTTTCGTCAGTTAGGTATTATCTTCATTTTGTAGCTAATTAAACATAAGTGTTTTGGTAACACTATTGGAGATATTTTTTTACCACTCTCGTGTTCCTTTTAGATTATGAATGTGTGTTAACTGATGAGAAGCCGGAAAAACTTTATTAATTATATATTCAATTATACTACAAAATTTTAGGACCTGTATTTTCGTGATCTAAAATATTTAAATATGACATATTAGATGTTACGGAAAACCCAACTAAATAACTTGAAAACTTAATAATTAACGCAAATTTTAATGAAAAATAAATTTACTCAGTAAAGTAGTATGGTAGCCACTCAATCAATATTTTATTATTTTTTTTTTTTACATTCAGTAAAGTGAAAACATGTATGATGATAATTATAGAAACTATAATTATAAATAACCAGATATGTAAGAAGATGAATAATGATTGTAAGAAGTAATATTTAAAGGGGTTTTTTTTTTATTTTGTACATTCCTTACACACGACTCTTTCTGTATATATATGTACAAACAACTCAATTTTGCATATGCGGTTCGTCATACAGGCAAAGTTATCGGATATCTCTTACTTCGTAATTAGAGTGTTATATAATCCCAGAGTCGATTATGTGCATAGAAGTAAGAAGAGTTTCACTTTTAAGTAGCCTAAGACATAATTGTATGTAGAAAAGTTTCATGGAAAAATCTTTAAGTATATTGTTACGATGGTCTACTGACCATCGTTTGGTACAGTGGAAAACTAAATACAAGACACCAATTAAGTCACTAATCACCAGCTTTAATTATCACAATTAAACAGTTTGTAATTAACAAAACAGTCTTCTTTGAATTCAGTCTCGTATGATCGAAACATCAAGTTCCCAGGAATACGAGTCTTCTGCTCTACCGCTAGTTTAGCTGGAATCACTCCCGTTGCATCATGTATTGATGACGTAAACACCACTGACTGATCCAAGTCTGTTTGGTTCTTGTCAACAACCTATTGCATAACTTCATCTTCAGTAACGTTTTCTCCAGATTCTTCCATTAACTCAGGAACAAGCAAGAGTCTTGTCTCAACACCTATAGTTGGCTTTCCAATCACTTATTTTGTCGTTATACTTATTTGTACTTCCTCTGCTAGATCTTCCTCCATTTCCGCTTGCAATAGGGAGGGTTTCTCTTGACCAGACCTGTTGACTTTTTCTTCGGCCAGTGCCACTTCCTTAATCAAATGGTTGGTAGACTCTGTCATTTTAGCCATGCAAAACTTTATCTTCTCTTGGCCAACCCTCTGGACATTCTCTCTTAAGTCCACAACGAATCCGTAGGCATTCATAATGTCTGTGCCAAGAATCACTGCATTGACAATGTCTGGATCGAGCATTTGATGGCTAAACTCGAGAAGACCCAGGCGTACACGTACGTATACCTTTCCTAGCACCTTGATGGGGCTTCCAGTCACAGTCTGAATTTTACAAGAGCTAATTAGAGGCTGGCTGTTGCTGACTAAGTCACGGCGCAAAATGGATACTGTTGCGCCCATGTCAGCTGTAAATGATGTCGGTTTACCTTCCGAAAATCCATTAACGATCAAGTTTCCATTGATCTTATGTAGTGTGGAAACTGTGTGCTGTTCTGGGCTTTACTTCTCCAATTGGTGCGATCACTTTCTTCTCTCGGTATTTTCTTCTCCCAACAGTCTACCTGTAGATGACCATGTTTCCCACAGTTGTAACACTTTGGTCTTCTGTCTTTTTCCCATCATTCAGATCGTTGCGGCACCCTTGAACTTCTGAATTGTTTGTCCGACAACATTGTTTTTCTGCACCCATCATAACGGCAATGTGATATAGGGATCTTCTGACTACAGTGTGATGGCATAAACCCATTAATGAGCGGGACGCTGACTTGGCAGCTTCAAACTCTAGAGCGTGAACAAGAGCTTCTGAGCTATTTTGGTGTCTTGCCATTCGTAACACTTGCTGAAGTTTACAATCTCAGATGCCATCAATAAATCTGCACTGCAAACCTTATTCAATTAAATCTTCTGGTGCTTCAGGGTAGGCCAATCTAATCAGTCTCTCAATACTTGGTTCAAACTCTTGAAGACTCTCCCCGGAACGTCGTCTTGTTCTAAACTGAGCCTAGTACAGATCACCCTACCGTAATTCTAGAGCTTTTATCAATTCAGTATAGGTGTTCTGGCTGTCAGGAGTAGTTCTGCCGTGGGTCCTTTTAATGCGAGAACAAGTGAAACTGCCTTGTCTTTCTCTGTCCAATTATTTGTGCATGCAGCAGCTTCAAATTGGTGGAGGTACGTTGCCCAGTGACTGCTTCTGTCAAAGGTTGGAGCTTTGACATGAACTGTCTCTACTGCAGGCAAAGTGACTTTCTCTATTAACTTTATTTTCTGCTTCTTTTTCTGTCTTTATCATTGGTACAGTCTGTTCACAAAGTTGTTTTGGTTGTATCTTCAGGCACTGGTCAACTTCACTTTTAATTTGTTCTCTTATGTTTGCCATTGAGTATTCTACTGCAGATATTTTATTTGACACGGATTCTTCTATGACAGATATTTTGTAGACATCGATTCTTCAACAATCGAGACAGATTATTCTACTTCAGCTATCAGATTATTCTACTTCAGCTATTTTTAATGCCACTGATTCTTGTACGTCCGATATTTTAGTAACTTGCTTATTAAGCTCACCTCGTAGGAGTCCCAATTCTGCGGTACTGTGTTCTTGCAACTGTTTTTGCTCCTGTATTAATCCTTTGATGTCTTCTGTTTCTTGTTTACATTTTTCATCCTGTCGTTTTTCTGCTTCTTCCACCTCCTGTCTGCGTTTCTCATCCTGTCGTTTTTCAGCTTCTTCTCTTTCTTGTCTTAGTTCTTCTTTTTGTCGTCTTTCTGCTTCTTCCGCCTCCTGTCGGTGTCTTTCCTCTGTCTGCAACAGCAGTGCCTGGAAATTTTCTATCATCTGACTGGCATCCATTATTTACCGATTAATTACGAATTACCTCGTCTTGTACAAAGTGTCCACTGTTAACAGTTCTATTTCACTTCAGACACCACTGTTACGACGGTATACTGATCGTCATTTGGGACAGTGGAAAACTAAATACAAGACACCAATTAAGTCACTAATCACCAGCTGTAATTATCACAATTAAACAGTTTGTAATTAACGAGACAGTCTCTTACAACAAATAAAATAAAAAATTGTTCATACGCAATAAAATGTTAACTGATACAAAACACAATTGTATTACAATAGTCCCACACGATTATAAAACACAACACTTCACTAATAACCACTTGAACGCACAGAGTAATCGCTGACAAATACTGAACTAAGGTCATTGACACCTTGTATTTATACCCCGCTCACACACGAAACATTACACAACTACGCATTAGCGCTACACTAGGACGTAATTGATTGCGGCCTTGAAACAGTGTGCGTGGCTTCTGGCACAGTCTAGCAAAGTCTCGCGAATGCATGTTGAAATCATGTACGCACAAATTACAGCCGGATTCCTCTGGAACATTAGAGAAACACGTAGATTGTTCTGTAATGTCGTAACAATGTTGTTCTGCCTCATTTGGCATTACAGTAGATGGTGGTGACAATGCGCAGGTTTTCAAGGGAAAAATGTTAATTGTCAGATAGCATGTTCCTATAGTGAAAAACTGCTTTCAGAGTCCGCAGACATGATAGGTACACTTTTTGAGTGTACTGAATAATTGAATGCTAGTTCAGCTTTTATGCCAAATGTGTCAAAATTATCATCTAAGTGATGAAACACTGATGGAGAACTTTTAGCATGTTGTTAGTCAAGAACACATTTCACTTGTGGATCATTCCATATCAAGTCAACCAGGGGTCTGAACCTCAGTGTCTCAGATATTGGTAATTTTTTGTACTTATAAAGTACTTCAAAAATACAAAGTTTTAAAATTTTTTGTTGGGTAGTTTTTTTTAAAGATTTTTTAAAAACGGCACAAAACGCCATTTTTCACATTGTTTTGAAACAGAAAACTGTGTATAATTAAGGAACCGTTAGACCTAGAAAGCTCTTTTATAGCTCATTTTAAAGGTCTTTGTAAGGGCTTTAATTTGATATGTAACACAACCTATTTTTTGAAAATTTCAAAAACACCATCATCGAATATTTTCAAAAAAATATATGTTATTTGTAAAGACATTGACTAGAAATATGCAAAGTTTGAAAGAGGAGAAATGATGGGGTTTTTTTAACAAAAATTTAAAGGCATCAGTGTGGAGGTCGTATTCACGTAAATTTGCATTACAATACCAACAGTTACATTTTATGTCATTTTTAGTTTGACTTAGTCCCATAATGATAAATTACAAACAATTACTAAGACTTGCCTAAAAAAATTTTGATGAAATTAATCAGTTTTAAAAGTTTGACACCAGTTGATTTATTTTTCTATGCCACGCACGCTAGAACGCCATGTTCTCGAGCTCACCGAGCGGCCGGTAGATCAACCAAAAAGTACCGGTGTCCGAGAAAATCTCGAAAAAGTACCGGTGTCGAAAAAATCTCGAAAACGTACCAGCAAAGAATCTATAGTAATAGAGTTAAAACGTAGAGACGTTATGGCGAGGCCGCTTCTATACGCAGAGCGGCAGGAGAAATCCAAACACGAATGCGAGAGCGAAATGTATACAACAACAAAGTTGTAAGCGATCATAACGTGCACATCGATAACGACACAAATTCTCTCACTCAGATCAGTTGTGTTTCATTCTCTGCCCAAGTTAGTTGTGAGTTGTGGTACAATATAGGTATAATATATAGTGTTAAATTTTTTTTTTTTTTAAGAAATGTACTCTTATTTAATTTTCATTATAGGTGTTGTTGGTGTAGTACGTGTTTATACCGATTGTGAACGTGACCTAGTAAAAATTTTTCGGAAAACAGTTCTATTGTGAAAATATTTACATTTTGGGTTCATTTTACTTCCATATTCCTTAAGGAATGGAAGTATTATATTTGTGCTCATTTATTTACCATGGCTGACAAAGATAAACTAAAACCAGAAAAATTAGCCAACTGGGCTGTGTTTTCAGTGAAATGCTGTAATCCTTTGAAGGAGACACACCATTTTAAGTCAGGCAACCTGTGGAATGTAACTAACTGGATGTGTACTTTAGGCTTTGAAGGTGTTGAGGAAGGAATGAAGGTTTGTGATGGTTGCAGGCTTAAAATTTGCAAACGGTACAAAAATAATTCAAATTCAAATTCAAATGATGATGATAAATTGACAGAGGATAATAGTCAGGAAGATTGTAGCTATACAGATCCCACCTCATCATTAGACTATTTGAATAAATCACTGGAATTGGTAAGCGAGTCTCCAATAAAGAAAAAAAAACTGAAAACAGACTCATATGCTACACAAAAATTTGATAAAGTTAAACTATCTCTTGAAAAGAATTTTGTCAGTACTAACATTGCCAAGCCTGAAACTAAAGAAATTCAGGCTGAAAAAGATGAATCGGAAATAATAACACAGTTGAAAAATATCGGTATGGAGAACCATACATGACTTCCATATTCTAAGATTTATATTTAAAATCATTTTCAGCCAAACAGCCAGGCTGTGACTTACCTGCCTTTTTATTGCTGTATTAAATGAAAAATATTATATTACCTTAAAATGAAAAAATTATAATTTTATTGCCTGGCAACAAAATTATTTTATTTTTAACAATTACCATTGTTTCAAAAAGTTTAAATAAATTTTCAAGTACTTTACTCTTGTTAAAACGTAAAAGGTTGCAGGTAAACTACCCCTTCCCCTTAACCGATCTTCACCAAAATCGAAAGTCATTGAGACCTCTACAATTCAGGGACGAATGCAAAACATTATTTGATTCTGTTTGAATTTGCGGCTGTTATCGTTTGCCATAGAAAATACGCTTGATAAAAAAACGTTGCAGGTAAACTACCCCTTTCCCTTTACCGATCTTCACCAAAAACAATAGGTCTTGAGTACTCTACAAATCAGGGCTGTATGCAAAACATTATTTGATTCTGTTTGAATTTGCGGCTGTTATCGTTTGCCATAGAAAATACCCTTGTTAAAAAAACGTTGCAGGTAAATTACCCCTTTCCCTCAACCGATCTTCACCAAAAACAATAGGTCTTGAGAACTCTACAATTTAGGGCTGTATGCAAATAATCTTTTGATTCTGTTTGAATTTGCGGCTGTTATCGTTTGCCATAGGAAATACCCTTGTTAAAACATAAAACGTTACAGGTAAACTACCCCTTTCCCTTAACCGATCTTCACCAAAAACAATAGGTCTTGAGAACTCTACAATTCAGGGCTGTATACGAAACATTATTTAATTCTGTTTGAATTTGCGGCTGTTATCGTTTGCCAAAAAAAAAAATTTCCCTTGATAAAAAAAAAACTGTTGCAGGTAAACTACCCCTTTCCCTCAACCGATCTTCACCAAAAACAATAGGTCGCGAGTACTCTACAAATTAGGGCTGTATGCAAAAAATTATTTGATTCTGTTTGAATTTGCGGCAGTTATCGTTTGCCATAGAAAAAAAATTACACACACACACACACACAGACACTTTTCGGAAAACGACTTTTTTTCATGTTTTGAGCGTAGTAGAATCAGAATCTGCAATAATCTCGAACACGATTTTTTTTGCCATCACCATACTTCCATTCCTTAAGGAATATGGAAGTAAAAAAGTTCTTGACTACAACAAAGGGAAGTGAAAAAATGATGATACTTTTGGTTTGCCACAAAGCTGGAGCCCAAGTAGAATTACAAATGAATTTGGTGTCAGTGATTATATGGCAAGAGCAGTGAAAAAATTAGTTAAAGAAAAACTAACTGGTCTGGTCTGGTTTCCTTTCAACTCCTAATCCCAAACCAGGTAAAACCCTAGACACAACAACAGTAGAGATAGTTATTGATTTTACTTCCATATTCCTTAAGGAATGGAAGTATGGTGATGGCAAAAAAAATCGTGTTCGAGATTATTGCAGATTCTGATTCTACTACGCTCAAAACATGAAAAAAAGTCGTTTTCCGAAAAGTGTCTGTGTGTGTGTCTGTGTGTGTGTGTCTGTGTAATTTTTTTTCTATAGCAAACGATAACTGCCGCAAATTCAAACAGAATCAAATAATTTTTTGCATACAGCCCTAATTTGTAGAGTACTCGCGACCTATTGTTTTTGGTGAAGATCGGTTGAGGGAAAGGGGTAGTTTACCTGCAACGGGTTTTTTTTTATCAAGGGAAATTTTTTTTTTTGGCAAACGATAACAGCCGCAAATTCAAACAGAATTAAATAATGTTTCGTATACAGCCCTGAATTGTAGAGTTCTCAAGACCTATTGTTTTTGGTGAAGATCGGTTAAGGGAAAGGGGTAGTTTACCTGTAACGTTTTATGTTTTAACAAGGGTATTTCCTATGGCAAACGATAACAGCCGCAAATTCAAACAGAATCAAAAGATTATTTGCATACAGCCCTAAATTGTAGAGTTCTCAAGACCTATTGTTTTTGGTGAAGATCGGTTGAGGGAAAGGGGTAGTTTACCTGCAACGTTTTTTTAACAAGGGTATTTTCTATGGCAAACGATAACAGCCGCAAATTCAAACAGAATCAAATAATGTTTTGCATACAGCCCTGATTTGTAGAGTACTCAAGACCTATTGTTTTTGGTGAAGATCGGTAAAGGGGAAGGGGTAGTTTACCTGCAACGTTTTTTTATCAAGCGTATTTTCTATGGCAAACGATAACAGCCGCAAATTCAAACAGAATCAAATACTTTTTTGCATACGTCCCTGAATTGTAGAGGTCTCAAGGACTTTCGATTTTGGTGAAGATCGGTTAAGGGGAAGGGGTAGTTTACCTGCAACCTTTTACGTTTTAACAAGAGTAAAGTACTTGAAAATTTATTTAAACTTTTTCAAACAATGGTAATTGTTAAAAATAAAATAATTTTGTTGCCAGGCAATAAAATTAAAATTTTTTCATTTTAATGTAAATCATGTATAAGAGAAAATATATCGCGCGTGGCAGGCGATATTAAGATTTAAATATAAATCTTAGAATATGGAAGTCATGTATGGTTCTCCATACCGATATTTTACAATTGTGATGACATAAGTAGAGTGATGCCTGGTAAGAAAGATGTTGTCACAGTGCGTAGAGGCAAAGAGGACAAACTTCATCTTCAAAAAAGATTAATTTTACTCAATTTGAATGAAGCGTATACAATTTTTAAGGAAGAAAACCCAGGCCACCAAATAGGTTTTTCAAAATTTTGTGATTTGCGTCCAAAAAATTGCATTTTGGCCGGAAAGAGTGGCACCCATACAGTATGTGTCTGTCTAATTCATCAGAATGTAAAATTGATGATGAATGGATCAAAAATGCACAGCTTTGTACTGGATGGTGATGAAGTGGCATTAAAAAACTACCAAACCTGCCTGTACAAAATTATGTGCAACCCGGCATCGCCTATCTGTTATCTGAACGCATGCAAAGAGTGTCCCGGGATAGAACCTTTGAAAGCTTTACTGCGCCAGAAGTTTGAAGATGAGATGATAGATAGTTTAACAATTAAAAAGTGGATGTCTGTAGATAGATGTACGTTAGAGACTGTTGTAAAAGAAAAGGATGAATTTATAGAAGATTTCAGTGAAGCTATTTTAAAGTTAAAGACACACTCTTTTTTAGCAAACATGCAAAAAGAGTTTTACCGTGAAACAAAAACTAACTTAGAGGAAGGGGAAGTGGTTGTAACCTGTGATTTTTCAGAAAATTGTTCATTTGTTCTTCAAGATGAGGTTCAATCTTACCATTGGACCAATAGCCAGGCAACACTCCATCCCTTTGTTGTCTACTATAGAGGAGAAGACAGTAAAATACAGCACTTAAATTACGTTTTTATATCAGAGTGCCTTACCCACAACACTGTTGCATTCAATCTCTTTCAGACGCACCTGATTAATGCCCTAAAAGAAGACATCCCAGGGATTAAAATAATTTATTACTTCTCAGATGGTTGTGCAGGACAATATAAAAACCGTAAGAATTTCCAGAACATTTGTTTGCACAAAAAAGACTTTGGCATTGATGCTGAGTGGCATTTCTTTGCCACATCACATGGTAAAAGTGCCTGTGATGGTCTAGGGGGGACTGTTAAAAGATTAGCTATGAAAGCAAGTTTACAGCGACCGTATGACCAGCAAATAATGACACCGCATCAATTATATGAATTTGCAGCAACCAACATACCAGGCATCAAGTTTAAATACTGTACAGTAGAAGAACACAATGAAAATGAAGAAAGGTTAGCAACACGTTTTGATAAAACAAAAACTATAAAAGGGACCCATACATTACATGCAGTTATCCCTATTTCTGACACACAAATGGCAACAAAATTGTTTTCTTCAAGTACTGAAAGAAAGCTACAAGCACCAGTTATAACAGATAGTGTAACAGCTGAATTAGAAGAAATTGAATCAGGTTTTGTAACTGTCATGTATGATAACTTCTGGTGGCTTGCATGCATCCTAGGGAAAAACAACGAAACAAATGAAATTAAAGTGAGCTTTTTACATCCCAGAGGACCTGCAGCATCATTTTTCTATCCTCAACCACGGTTGGATATTTTGGATGTGTCAACAGACACCCTTCTGAAAAAGGTTGAACCTAGAACCGCTACAGGAAGAATGTATACTTTGACCACAGAAGAAATGGCAGACTCATCTCACTTACTTGAACAACAGTTGAAGAAAATGTGAACAACTTATTATTAACTTATGTGTGAACTCTAAATGATTACTATTCAAAAGCACTATTTTAATTTACAAACATGATTTGTTCTTATAAGACTCCACTGTGTAGTGTATATATAGACTAGAATCTTCTACAGATATGTTTTAATTCGTAAAATATACAACTAATAAATGAGTTTTGTTGCTTAAAATCATTTATATGGGACACTTTATTCAAGAGAATTTGTAGGTGAGTCTTAGTAATTGTTTATAATTTATCATTATGGTACTAAGTCAAACTAAAAATGACATAAAATGTAACTGTTGGTATTGTAATGCAAATTTACATGAATACGACCTCCACACTGATGCCTTTAAATTTTTGTTAAAAAAAACCCATCATTTCTCCACTTTCAAACTTTGCATATTTCTAGTCAATGTCTTTACAAATAACATATATTTTTTTGAAAAAATTCTATGATGGCGTTTTTGAAATTTTCAAAAAAACGTTTTTTGAAAACATGCCAAAAAAAGGTTTTTGTTCAAAGTAGGTTGTGTTACATATCAAATTAAAGCCCTTACAAAGACCTTTAAAATGAGCTATAAAAGAGCTTTCTTGGTCTAACGGTTCCTTAAGTATACACAGTTTTCTGTTTCAAAACAATGTGAAAAATGGCGTTTTGTGCAGTTTTTAAAAAATCTTTAAAAAAAACTACCCAACAAAAAATTTGAAACTTTGTATTTTTGAAGTACTTTATAAGTACAACAAATATACAAAAAATTACCGATATCTGAGACATGAAATTTCAAATTAAATTCTTCATTGGTTGATTTGATATGGAATGACCCTTGTTTGATGCTAACTAACTGACACCTATTTCTAATACAGTTCTCATTTTTAATTGGAAAAATAATCTGTTTGAAAATTTACCTCTGTTGTGAAGATATGGAGTTTCTTGTGACAAGAATCCAAAATTTGCCTTGGTATATCCTTGTCTTCCCTGCATTTAGTTATCAGGACTCGTACTTGAAGAAAATATATTATACATTTTACTGAAATTTAAAATTGTCACAATAGTACACACAGATGAGCCCATCTATCGGTATACTCTTACTCCAGTAGATTGTGGCAGTAGCTTGTATTTAAAAAGTTCTCTTCAGGATGGAGCAAAAAAAAAAAAGACATTCTTGATGTATGACACAAGTTCATCAGATTAGATGATATTTACCCTGACTTCTGCAAAAGAGCATGAGTGAGGAACAGCATGTATTCCATTCTTAAATAAAATGCTTTGGTAGCATTAAAAATGTAAAGCATTGTTGGTCACAGATAATAGAAAGTCTTTTAACCTCAGGGTAAACCAGAACTATTGATCTATCAAAGAGATATTGACGAAGGGTTAAGAGGCTCCAAAACTTCAGTTATGAGAAAGAATATTTATCCCAGTTTGTGAACTTCTAATATTCTCATGCTTATTTTGGCAAAGTAAAAACTTATTACAACACTGGTTTTGTTTGTGGAGGCAAAAACTTCATTCCCTTGTTTTACCTATTATTGCAGTGTAGAAGTGAGCTATTTATTACCTGCTGACGTAAAGAATGCAAGACACTTTTTTGGTTGTAACTTCTATAAACTACTTTACAAACATTAGTCACCAAATCATGTACATCCATTTACACCAGGTCATGTGCACACAAAATGTTAAACCAATTCGTGCCGTATAAACCCAGTAATGACAATCCTTTAACATGTTGACTGCTAACAACAAAGTAAATGATGTGGCTCATATGCTAAGGCACACTGAAATAAATACACTGGATAGTGCATGGCCCGGGCTGTGGCCCACAGTCTAACGTGTTAATCTAGTAATATCAGTTCACTTTTAGCAAGAAAATATAATTGCTCAAGAAACTGAAATTATGCTCACAACAAATCTGAAACCTACTAGAATACTAATAGTTTGCTCAAGGCAGGCAATAATAATGTCAAGTAATAGAGTTGCACACTAATTATAACACAGTAAACACTTTTCACTAAGCCTCAAAAATGAGTCGATCCTCACTAAGGAAATCGCTCAACATAACTGACTGACAAAGCCAGCCTCTGATCCTCATATATGTAGTGCACATGTAGAATAACTTTCCATCCTTACTGTGTGTCAGCATAATGGGTATTCAAGTGCTTTCCTTAACAATCTCGAACGGACTTGAGTGCAGCCTTGACTGAGGCTACACCTGCTCAACTAGTGGAGGGACAGGTGGAAAGATGCTCTCAGCTGTTTGATAAGGTTCCAGTGTTACTTTTTTAGTGGGATAAAGGCATTTGCCATTTCAAATTCTGTGTTATTGATAATCTCAAGCATGTTATGGTGGATTTTTCTTAAAGTCATGGGTTTGTGTGAGCACTCATTGTTTAAATGTATTATAAAACAATAAAACATATGAATTCTCAAAGATATAAAACATTCAGGTTTACTCTTCATCTTTATAATAAATATATTAACTAAATGGAATTAATATTAGGCTTACCTGTATTAACTTCCCGTCTTGTGACTTATCTGTTTTAATTTCTAAAACGACGCGTTTCGAGGATAAATCCTCATCTTCAGGTTATTAATATTGCAAGAATAAACTCCTCAATAAGCCTATGGCTAAAAGAAAAACAATTAAGAGCCTGTGTGGGAAAAAGATGGGCAACATTGGTTACGGACGGCCCCATCAACAGAACTCTACCCCGAGCAACTAGTGTTGCTCTTTTTAGAACTACAACCGGTCATGACTACCTGGCCTCCCACCTGCACCGCATTGGCGTGTTGTCGTCTCCTGAATGTGTTCTCTGTGGATACGCTTCCATGAATGCGGATCACCTAATTGCATGTCCAGCCTTGATTTCAGACACGCAAGTCCAAGACGAAGATGGTACGGTAAGGCTCTCACGTCTCTACTGGTCAGCGCGCCGCCTAATGGCCCAACAGCCAAGTGTGGGCGTTGGCTAGTAAGTAAGTAAGGTTATTAATATTATAAAAACATCAAATTCACCCGAACGGGGTCGTCAATTACTTAAAACACATAAAAACACCACACATAATTTTACACTGATATAGTCTCGGCACAGTCTGATGCGCATCGTCTCGTTGCCAACGATTAACTGTTGTACTTTATCCTGTATGGCCGTTATCATTTCCCGTGGACACATCGATATCGATGGCTGTGTTGTACAGTAGATTAGATCGAAACGAAACTTTATCATTAAGTAGTTTGTCCGCTTGTAACTTAGAAGCCTTGTATATCTTATATTCCTCCACAGCGTTCATGTATGCACCTTTTTTGCAATTATGAAGCAGTTTAAAGTTTGTGTGGAAGTCTGAGTTCTTATGATTATGTAGCATTAAATGTTGAGCGTAACTAGATCTTGTTTTCGAGAAATCACTTTTGGGTAGGTGTTCCTTAAAACGTTTGGCTGATCGTCTGCCCGTTTGTCCTATATAATATTTGTCGCAGTCATCGCATTCAAGCTTGTATACTCCAGTTTTCTCTTCATCCGGGATGTGAGTTCTTTGTCGCAAACGTTTTTTGATGTTATTTGTGGTTTTGAAAGCCACTATTATTTTACGTTTCTTTAACTCATTCTTTACAATGACTGGTAGTACATTCGTGTACTCAGTTACTATAAACTTAGTATCTTTTTTAGCTGGGCCGGTTAATCTGCTTTTACTATTGATTTTTACTGAGCGTTTTCTTACTAGCTTGTCTACAATTTCACCGTTATACCCATTAGCGGTAGCTATACTTTTGATGATATTAGTCTCTTCGACTCTGTCTTTTTGCTCAAGGGAAATAGCAAGCATTCTATGAACAAACGCCTTGAAGGCTGCCATTTTTTGGGAATATGGATGGTACGATTCAGCATGAATAGTGATATTCGTAGTGGTGGGTTTTCTATAAATTTTGAATCTAAATTGGTCATTATATTTGCTAATAGTGAGATCAAGGAAATTCAGGCAGTTATTGTTCTCCATTTCCAGGGTAAATTGGATTTTCATGTTTATACTGTTCATATATCCTTTCAAATTTTCTATTTGTCTACTCGTTCCATTGAATATCATAAAAGTATCATCAATGTAACGTACGTAAAATTTAATTTTATCTCGCTGTTTATTAAAACTAGACATTAAAAACGTATTCTCAAAGTGGTTCAAGTACTGTATAGGTCCGCTAAAACTCCCGATAAAGGTGACCCCATTGCTAGACCATCCTCCTGCATGAAATATTCATTATCATAAGAGAAATAATTTTGTTTAAGTATTGTTTTTAGCAATTGCATAAGCTCATCAATTTCATTTCTACCTAACCTATTTGTTGTAATTAAGCTATCTCTGAGAATTACCATTGTCTCATCTACCGGTACATTGGTGTACAGATTAGCTATATCAAATGAAGCCAACTTATATTGTGGTGCTGATTTAATAGTTTTAATTTTTTTTTTTCAACGAGATCGTAACTGTTTTTTATGCTGTAGTTATTTATTATGTCAATGTTCTCTTTTATAATCTTTACTAATCTTTTAGCCGCCCTATAACCAGGGGCAGTTGTGTAATTTACAACCGGGCGTATTGGCATATCTTTTTTATGTATTTTGGGTAAACCCGTAAGTTCTGGGGCCCCAGCATTTATGGGTTTTAAATAACGTCTAGTGCCTTCGTTGAGGAGATTGGGGCATTTATTTATAGCGTTGTTTAATTCCTTGACATAGGCGTTGGTGGGATCCTTGTGTAGCTTTTTAATACTATTGTTTTTTATGAATTCTTGTATTTTATTGGTATATGTATTTTTGTTAATAATAACAACCGTGTTGCTCTTATCAGCTTTCTTGACGTCACAAAACCACAAATAACATCAAAAAACGTTTGGGACAAAGAACTCACATCCCGGATGAAGAGAAAACTGGAGTATACAAGCTTGAATGTGATGACTGCAACAAATTTTATATAGGACAAACGGGCAGACGATCAGCCGAACGTTTTAAGGAACACCTACCCAAAAGTGATTTCTCGAAAACAAGATCTAGTTATGCTCAACATTTAATGCTATATAATCATAACTACTCAGACTTTCACACAAACTTTAAACTGCTTCATAATTGTAAAAAAGGTGCATACATGAACGCTGTGGAGGAATATGAGATATACAAGGCTTCTAAGTTACAAGTGGACCAACTACTTAATGATAAAGTTTCGTTTCGATCTAATCTACTGTACAACACAGCCATCGATATCGATGTGTCCACGGGAAATGATAACAGTCATACAGGATAAGTACAACAGTTAATCGTTGGCAACGAGACGATGCGCATCGGACTGTGCCGAGACTATATCAGTGTAAAATTATGTGTGGTGTTTTTATGTGTTTTAAGTAATTGACGACCCCATTCGGGTGAATTTGATGTTTTTATAATATTAATAACCTGAAGATGAGGATTTTCCTCGAAACGCGTCGTTTTAGAAATTAAAACAGATAAGTCACAAGACGGGAAGTTAATACAGGTAATGCCTAATATTAATTCTATTTAGTTAATAAACGTGACTTGGAGACAAATAAAACAAAATGAATAAATATATATTAAATTTATTAACTATAATAAGTGTTTTAGTGTATTCAGTTGTATTAGAAGGTACTTCAAAAAACAGTATATGTGTAGGAAATTTGTACATGTATATTTCATTTTTTCTTTACAGTTGGTTGATTGCATGCACGCACACACACAACAAATTTGTAAAACTAAGCGTGTTTACTGATAGCAGGTGACAAAAGAAAAATTACTGGTTTTGAATGAGCCAGTCCTTAAGCATATTTCAGTGGCACAAAAAGTGTAGGACACCAACTATTAGACTGTAAAGAAAACAAAAATATGACCCAAGTGTTACTTGTGGAATACATTACTATTGTCATAATTAACTTCATGTTTTAAATACCTCAAACAAAAAATGTTAATTAAATTTCCTGTTAATCAGATGTTGTTCAGTTTGTATGATTGTCACCAGCTGAGCTGATTTTGATGGGGTTGTGATTACCATAAATAGGCAAAAGAAAATCAATTAGTTTAAAGTTCCAGATGAATTAGAATTAGACTATCCTGTGAATGATTAACCGTCATGCCATCCATCTGTGTGTTCTACATTCTGAACATGGTATATTTGTTTATTGAGTCAACTTAAAAAGGTAATTAATTAATTAATTAGTATACATGTAACACTATGTAGTGAGAGGATGGGAATGGAGGAAAATTATTGGTAAAGTCAAAAACTACCATGGGTTGTGAAAAAGACAGTACCTGTATGCAGTTACAAAGTTGCTGTAGAAGAACAGTTTTTTCAAGCACTTGAAGAGAGATGTATTTCGAAATGTTCTTATTGTTGTCATGTTTATTGTTTCAGTATGGGCAGATAACCCCAGGACTTGCTATGAAAGTTCTGCTTCAGTTTGATAAGTCAATTAATACAGCACTTGCAACTAGAGTAAAGTCACGATTAACTTTCAAGGTGAAGGTCATCATACATATATTTTGTAGACTTAAGTGAAGCATTAGACATTAACAGGTTTAAGCAAGGATTGCCAATCCTGCGCATATGATTACACATGCACCCATGAATAAAATTCTTGCACCCACAAACCATTGTAAATCCATTGTTTACTTTATACATCACTCTTAAACACATTTTAAAGTTGTGAGATCACTATTCAGTTGTCTAGATGATTGTTGCTGCTCACTCTTACAAAGCACTAGCCACAAATTTTTTCATGAGGGCTGATTTTTTAATTAGTCTCGTAAAGACATTGAATTGTGAGTAGTAGAGGGTTTGTCTGTGGACTGGATCTTAAAGTACATTGTGGTCCCTCAAAGATGTGTATCCCACAAGTGTAAGGCATTTGTATTGTAATAGACCAGATCTGTAAAATATACTATTGAGATTTAACTGCAAGCAGGTGCATGTCAAACTGTGAGGTACAACTTACAGTGCGACTCTTGCTCGCAGGTAAGAGCAAGAAACTTTTTAAAGTAATATTTGGATATAACAAAAATCTAAGAGTTTCAGATTTGCGTATAATTATTCATTATTATCACAGTTGATTTTTTTTTAAATCAAATATGAAAATTTGTTTCCTATCTAGGAAAGGTTATTCAGAATTATGTCAAAAAGGGTTTATTCACCATTGCAACACTTATCTGTATAAAAGAAGATTTTTAGTCTTCACTGAAGAATAAAAGTAAGCAAAAAAGTAAAACTTACATAATTTCAAATATTACTTTCCATTACGTAAACGTTTTGTCTAAAAAACCAGGTCACTGTTGACATGGATTGAAATTTAGGCAGTGGCAATCCCTGACCCGATGGGTATGGCAAGCATCGACTCTAAGCACATGTACATAAATTCCATTGCTAGAATATGATTTAAAAATATTCAGATTTGCATTTGTATATGTCGCTATGAGAAAAATAATCAAGTACAATTAGTATGGCGATTAAAAAAGTGGATTTAGCAAGATATGATTCTACTTCCTGGTTTTAAAAAATTATGATTTCTATAACCAGTACCTAGGACAAACCGTGAGGAGCTAACCTCAAACAGTAACAACCAAAACAATAAACAAGAGAAAAAATGGCCGCATGTGCATTTTTACCGAGCCAGGACACTGCTAGCGCTCCTAGAGTCTTAAAGCACTAAAGAGTCAAGAATTCAAGGCTTATAGTCTTTGATATAAACTAAATGATTCATTGGCGTTGTTACAAGTATATGTTGTGACAGTTGTTACCTCTTTATGCTTAAAAGTGAAAATCAAATATAGTTTATAAATATAGGCCTAAATTTCAAATTTTTAATCTAGTATCTAAATAAAAATTTAGCATTTCAAATATTTTTCTACTCAGGGAACATTTTCAAAAATTAGTTAATTTCTCGTTTATTTGAATGTCAGGATTTGTAGATGCTATGATGACATAAAACTGTGAGAAAATAAGTCTTTTAGTTTTGTAAATTTAAGAGTAATGGCATGTTTTTACAAATTAAGTTGCTTGTTTTCCAGGCTGGTAAACTCAATACTTACAGATTTTGTGACAATGTATGGACATTCATGCTGAATGATGTAGAATTTAGAGAAGTGCAAGAAGTTGCTAAAGTTGACAGAGTAAAAATTGTTGCATGTGATGGTAAAAGTAAGTATACAGATGTACATAATTTGGGTTACTGAAAGTTAGCAGCAGTGTTCTTTTATTTCGTTCAACAATGCCATTATGTAACACTAATGCCATCAACACTTTAGATTTATTTCTTAATTGATTTATAATTGTAAGAACTTCTCTGTCATCTTGGCTCAAGAAAAGTGAATTTTTTTAATAAATGCAGTATGATGAGAATCAGTATCTTTTATTGGGCCTTTAGTGCTTTTAGTAACAGTTTTCATCAACAGACTGGAACCATGAAAAATGATTAGCACTATCAGATTTGTTAGTTACATTTATATTTTCAACCTCAATGCAATCAGTGACTTATGACCTAATGTATTACTTACACATAGACTATAGCTTTCTGTTGTCATTGCCAAATTTGTTAATCTTGTTCTTTTCATACTTTAACTTGGTATAATCTGAAAGATTATTCAGTTTATTTTAATAACTCGTATATTTCTATTTAATTTGTAAATTAAATGGTTTTTGTTTCCATTTTTTTAAACATAATAAATCCCCATTTTCACAAGATATAATCAAGCTAGTAATAATCCAAACACTTCTTGGCATAGCCTCCTTTTTTGTTTGTGTACTTTTTTAAACCTGGGTATCATCAGTCTATTATCATTTAAATACAACTCACTCTAGTGCAATGGAATGCATGAATAATACACAAATAGAATTAATATTCTGTGATGTAGCTTGTGGTTCTGCAGCATCATGGATACTTGTATAGTAAAAATCATTTACAGCAATATTATTTTTACTGTTGTCTTGATTGTTCATCTCTTCTTTCACAGCACTATCACTTTACTAAAAATGAACTTTATCTTGTGAAAAACTTACTTTTTTCGTCGGACGCGTTTCGGCTTAGTATCCGCCTTCTTCAGCTTTTAGTCAGACTGCCATCATTTCGTAACGGTTTTTGTGTGGAAGGTGTAGTGGGGGTGGTGTGTGGAGGAAGGGGATTGGCGCAGGGATTCAACTTGATGTTTGTTTTTTGTAAAATTGTGTCAAAAAGTGTATGTGATTTATATTGTAATTGATCGTTAAGTATGTTGTTTGGTTGTGTTGTGTGGTGTTTATATATTTCATATTGTTCAGTTGTGTTAAGTTTTCGGCCTTTAGGTAAGTAATGTAAAATTTCGAGATTGGTGTCTATGTGTGTGGCAAATGCGGAGTGTATATTGTTGTTGGTTAGAGCTTTTAAATGTTCAGAATAACGGGATGAAAAAGATCTTCCTGTCTAAAAATAGTAATTATTTTTACTATTGAAATTTTCAGGCCTTTGTATGTATAAGATATCGAATATAACACTGTTGGATATAACAACCAAAATTTCAGTCCCCTTCAACAATTTGTGATTTCTACAGGAGTATCAGTATGACATTACTACACATTGTTTAGTCATTCAAATATTTTGGTGAAAGAAGGTGAAATATGAATTGTGTGTACAGACTTAACTTAGATTCAGAGGTGTGTAAGGCTACCATTAATTTTCTGTACAAATGCTTAAAAGATGAAATTAATACCACAAGATAGAAATTTTACCAATTTTAAAAGGCTGAAAAGGAGAGTTATTCATGTTTTTGAATGTGGAGCCATAGATAATTCTCTATACTGAGTTAATTTCAAGAACTTAGATATACACTTTTCAGAAAAACTTGCCATTCATTTTGTGGGTGTGCACTAGTATAGTTTTTTTTAATTATGTAACCTTACATTTTTTCAGGTGTTGGAGAAGAAGCTGCAGCTGCCAGACGATGATGTGTGTTTCAATATAACCATATATTATTTTAGTTGTGACAGTTTCTAGAATCTGTAATATTAAACTAATGTAATTGTTATTAATATTATTACCATTATTAAATTGTCAAAGAAATATGTAAATTATGATTTATACTTGATGATTAAATTCACAGAAAATCTAAAGCCATGATTTGACTGTTTATTTTTATTTACCTCCTTAAGAATATGTTCATTGGTAAAGTCAATAAAAAACTGACAGGTATCTAGGCAGCTGCGAAAGTTGACAGAGTAAAAATTGTTGCATGTGATAGTAAAAGTACGTATACAGATGTAATACATATACAGTTGAACTTGGTTATTACGGCCTCGGCTGTTACGTCAACTCGGGTGTAGCGTTATTTTGTCATAAGTCCGTCAAACTGATATCTTTAACATTATAAAAATTCCCGGTTTTAACGTCACTAAATATTGTACTACTCTGTTATAGCGTCAAAAATTTCTCAGATATTTTACTCTAAATTTCATATAAACGTATATATGTTGTAACGGCACATAACCCAGTCCCAATAACTGATAACTCTTGTACTACCATAAAGGTCAGAAATGGGTAAACTATAACTAGCTAAAAATTAAGTTGTATCACTAAACATTATAAACAATATTGAAGTGATATACAGTGACAAGTGAGTTATAGTGTACCCAATGAGGTAATAAGTGAAGGTGAAGGGAACTTCTTACAGAATTGTGCTGTAGATGTGAGAATTATAGACTATAATAGTAGACTATGATGCTACCAACTAATTATGTATTTTGTTTAGTTATTGTAGGATTTATATTGTGTAGGCAACAAAATTTAGTACCTATGTTAATTTTATATTTTATAAAATAATTGTGTTATTGTATAAGATAACCCAGGGTTTTTAAAAAATAAAAGATTTAAATATCAGATGATAATAAAAATTAAAATAATACTATATGAGGGAAATGGCAGAAGAAAATAGTGCAGTTTAAGAATACTATAAGAGATTAATAAGTAATATATAAATTCATTTAAAGTTAATAATAATATTAAAGACTTATATCTAAAGTTATAAGAAAATAAACAAAAAACTATTATGTAAATCAAATTGGGAAAGAAACCAAAATTAAAAGGAATTATTTTTCAGTAAATCAAAAATAAATTTATAATAATTAAAAACCGCCTATGTACTAAAAAGTAAATAGCAGCACCAATAAAAATGATATAAAAAATTATGGGTTACTAAGAGTAACAAAATAACAAGTATTGTTTAATCGAATTTGAGATTGAAAACCGTCCGGTTGACAAAATGATGAGATAAAAATTGTATTAAAAAATCCTTTAGAAATCTTTTGGACAGCACAAAATTGTTACAAAATTTAATTAACAGTATAAACAGTATGTACCACTACCTTAATTACAAAGGTAACTTGCTATACTCCATAATAAAAAGTGAAAAACCATTTGGAAGATCAGGCCTAGCCTAGCCGCGTTTCGAGTTTTTTTGACGAGATAGTATCTGACAGACGGTCATGAAATTACAAACAACTAAGAACACCACCTGAGAAACAGCTTCACACCAGTAAGAACTTCGAGAAGAGAGGTAATATAAACAGTTCTTTTAATATTTAACAAAGAAAACTCAAATCAAATTGTCGTTCAGTACAAAAACTTTCAAAGTGTAATCACATGTTTTAATAAAAAACAATCTGCTCTCTTACGGACAAATCCGGAACTACGTACTAAGAGAATAAACAAATTTTCGAAGTTTTTCTATATTTGTAAAGCGTAGTATAATTATCCATTTCTGACCATCTCATAACAAAAAGAACTTACCCTTAACCCTGGGGAAATAAATAAAAGAATTATATGTTGATTGATGTTTAAATAAAAGATAAAATTGTAAAATCGGTCAAAACCAGATTTTATGACAATTCCATGTTTACTCAATGAAGTCGATATCATGTACTAGTTAATGAAAATATCGATTGTAATATTTGTATTTTGGCGGAAGAGAAAAACCAATAATATTATAAATAAATATTATTGAGAAATGATATTGAATAATAAAATGTGTTTCCTTTATTGTAGTGGGTAGTTGTAGTAGATTTCAGAAAAAATAAGAAGAGGACGATCCACCAGGTCGTATTCAGCAACAGTGTCGTTTGGTTAACCTATATTTGGAGACTAATGTCAAAATCAGCTGATTCGGTTCACGGCAAATATTTGAAAAATTTAGAAATCGTCTAATCCGAGGGTAAACAAACGGTACTTGCTCTCTCTTCAAAAGAAGGCTAAACAACTTCCCTACTTGACCCAAATCACACACACTCGATTTCTGCTTTGTTTGGGTAACATTACCACCAACTTTATTTAAACCTCAGTCTTTATAATTCATAAGTGGCGATTGCTAAGAGGTGTTCTGACCGATCCGAGACTGTAAAAAAGACGGACGTCACACACACACAAAAAAGGCAGTACGTTACAGATTGGCGCTTACAACAGTGGGGCTTAATTAAATAAGACGAGCACTCAATAGGTCACATACAAAGACTCCGCGGAAAGTACCTCCAAACCAAAGCAGTTACGTTACAGAATGGCGCTCAACGTAAAAGGGCTGTAATTCGAAAAGAATTTTGATATATTTAATAAATTAATATACGAAAAAACGTAATTATCGTCGGCAGTTATGAGAAAACAAGAAATGCATAATACCAGAGGCAGATCGAAGAAGAGGGCAGAAGAAAAGGAGAAGGAAGAAGGTGGACAGGAACGAGAGATAGAAATATTTACGGACAGCGAAATGGAACAACCAATGGGTGATAAAGAAGAAACCGAAGTAATCACAGATACGGACAAGGAAATAGTTGAGGAGGATGCCCAAGGGGACCAACGAGACAAAGCGTTAGCCAGAGAAGAACCTAATTGGCAAGACATGATGAAATTTATGGCTGAACAATTTAGAAAACAGGAGGAAACTTCAAAGCAAACCAATAACAAAATAGATGAAAATTTTAGAAAACAGGAGGACAACTTAAAACAAACCAATGAGGAAAATAAAGAAAATTCTAGGAGACAGGAGGAAAAATTTGATAAAATAGATGAGAACTCAAGGAAACAAAATGAAACCTTGAGCGAAAAATTTGACAAAATAGATGAGAATTTTAAGAAACAGGAAGAGAACTCAAGGAAGCAAAATGAAACCTTGAGGGATAGTTTAAAACAAATTGAGAAAATAAACGAAGAAAATTTAAAACAATTTGAGGGTAAAATGGAGAATTTCAATAAGGAGTTAAGAGAAAATCTTGAGAGTAAAACTGAACTGGTCAGTAATACGCTTAACCAAAGAGTAGATGAATATAAGGAAGAGGCAGAGAAGAAATTAATAGAAACTAATCAAAGATTAGATAAAACTGAAGAGAAGATGGAACAAATTAAAACAGGAGTCGAGGCACGAATGGAAAAGGAGGAACAAAATAATCAAGTTCGTGTAATGGCCATACGCCAAGAAAACAATGACCAGTTAGATAGTATCAAAGGCAGTCTAAACTGTAAATTTTCGGATTTTCATAAAACAGTAGAGAATGTAAAAAATCAGTGTAATAGCCAAGCAGAGAAATTAGATAATTTGCAACAAATACAAACCAATTTACAAGGTGATGTAGATAGAATAAGTTCTAGATCTGCATGCAACAGTCATGTTTTTCAAGATAGTAAGGAAAGTGTAAACTTTCGGGATTATCGCAGAAACCCACTCGAATTTTTAGGGAGAGTAGACGAAATTTTGAACAGATCAAAGGAGAATCGATGGAATATGATCAAAGGTATATTAGACGAATCTTTCAAAAACATCAATGATAATTGGTGGACGGTAATCAGGAACGAGGTGTGTGATTATGGGGGTTTCAAAACAATGTTCAAACTTAAGTACTGGTTGGAGTCAGTACAAAACATTATTAGGGACGATATCTGTCATGGTAGGTATGACCGTACAATGGGACGAACACCTACTGCTTACTTTTTGGGGAAGGTGTGTATAGCAAAGTATTTAGACCCAAAGATCCCTGAAGAGTGTCTAGTGACCAAAATTGCGTATCATTTCGAAGAGAAGATAATCAGTGCCCAATTAAGTGGACAAATAAAAACTATTGGAGGCATGGAAACGCTACTAGAAAATTATGAGCAAGAATCTTATTATAGGAGGAGTAGATGGAGGTCAGGGAATACCGAGGAGCGGAAGAATGAACCACCAAGAGATAATCGACCTAGAGTAAATTATGTGCATGCTAATAACAATTATTTTAATAACAGGTATCGAGGAAGATGGCCAAATTATAACAGTCGAAATTACAGACATGATTCTTATCACCGAGAAGAAGGTCCACAAAGGAGTAGGAGTGAAGAGCAACCTAGATTCAGAGACAGTGCTGAAGAAAGGAGACCAATAAGCAATATTCAACATAATGAAAATGTTGAATCAAACAATGTAACGTGTCCAAAATTGGGGACTTTTATTTATTACAAGTATAGGGTATTTGTATTTTTATTTATTTCATTTTGTGTGGGATTTTATAAATTTATTGTGAAAGTTTTATTTCCCGATGAACGTTATTTCCATTACAACAGAACACATGGCAAGTAGAACAGTTTGAGACAAAGGCGAGGCGCAATTTCTATTGTGTAAGTCGACAAGGAATCTGCTCAAATTCTCAGAAATGTGCATAAGTGTAACCACTCACGCACGGCACTACTCAAGTACGCGCTTGGAATGACGCCTTCAGCCTAAAACCAAGATGTCTAGAGAACAAATTTTTCATAGTCTCCTTACCAATCCTCAGGAAATGCTGCTAAGGACTGCCCACTTTTAGTGACGTCAACCGTGCTTCACAAATATTGTCCACGGTCACCACACAAAAAACACGTGTGTTGAATGTGCCACAGCAGTGACGATTAAATAGAAGGCATTGGTGTCCGTCGTCTTGACTAAAATCATCGAGGAGAGAGGGAACATACAGACGCTAGCAGTCCATCACCGATTTCAGCCCGGGCAGGTTGCCCGGCAACCGGGTTTAAAAAAGTAACTGTTAACATCAAAGCATACTAAGTGGAACTTGTTAAAAAATCCGAGAGGGGGTAAGGACCGTTTGCCTAAACATGGAATAATAAATGGGACATAATGGAAAATTGTGCGTTTAAAAAAAGAAATCGGGATGACGCCACGTGGCCAGCAATAGTATCAGTGTATATCAAAATGTTATACCAAAGTTTAAAAATGGGGTTTTAAAAAATAAAGGGATTAAAATTGTATGTGTGAATGAGTGTAAAAAATTGCAGGCTGGGCTCTGTCTGTATATTTTAAAGTACGTAAGTAGTAGGAAGTAAGCATAGTAAGTAAGCTGGAATAGTTACACAATCTTTATAACATGTAAAACTTATTTTGGAGAAAATTTATAAATTCAATATTTCTGATTAATAAACCAAAAAAATAATTTCTCTTCCAAAAAATTGAGAGTTAGATTCTTTCAGAACCTTAGTTCGTTTTATGTACTGTCAGAGTTCGTCGAACGAAATGGGTTCGTCCACACTACACGATCCGGCCAGATCAAAGATAAAAGGTAAGTGGGAGTTTTAATCTGAATAAATAAAATACCAATTTGAATAAAGTTACAATTGGTGCCGTGACCAGGATGTAATATAACACAAAAAGGGTTGTATTACGCCGGCTTACATTTGACAGTGCATAACGAAGTACGGTTGCGAAAGCAAAATTGATTTTGTATATGTTAAAACATCAGTTTTGAAAAAAGACCAATCATTGGCAGTTGTTACGTAAGAAAAAATAGATCAAATAAAAATGTCTGAGAACACAGAAAAGTAGGGAAATAGATTCAGTTATGAGTGAAAGTGACCTTGAGTCGCAATCGCTGAATGAAAGTGGTATGCTGACAGTGGTGCCGGGCGCTGTTACAGAAACAGCTGTCGGCAGTAATGTAATCGTTCACTCCACTCCGATTGCGGCTCAAACACAACTAAGCGAAACAGATGTTGACTCTGGGATTCAGTTGACCCCAGTGTCAACCAATAAAAATAAACAATCAGAGGAACTAGACAGTGGCGGCGCTAACGAAACGGGGCCCCCCCACGAAACTAATTAGGGGGTCCTATAAAAATGGTTAAATTTTGTATACGTAATAGGGGAAAACACTCAAATGTGTTTCTATTTACGTGTGTTTCACAACAATGGTTTGTGAATACTTTCTCGTCTATCACAAAACGTTTGCAATTTGCAAAGGACGTTTTACACGTGTACAAACTCTTAAAATTCATTGTTGCTAAATAGACAAAGTTCTATACAAACTATAAAAAAACCAAAATAAAAAGAATGATTTATTTTTACGTCAAAGATCTAAATTCAGACTATGAAACAGTACCGCACACAGAGTGTTAAAAATTTATTATTTAAAAACGAATATCAAAGTAACATTCTAGCTTTTTTCAAACATTTAAATTAGTTTGTAACTGAATTTGTAAAATTCTTGAATATACTCTATACAAGTTCTCCTTAAGTCTAATCCAATTCAATAACACTCGAACTCAAGTAATGTACAATATTTACAGATGAGGATCAACCAAAGTTCACTGTTTTCCTAAGCCTAGTCTTCTTTTTTTAATAGCTAAGAACTTTTCAACCACTTCGTTGATATTAGTTTTCTGTGTCTCTTCATTCTCAATGCTTAACAGTGCCAAGTCACTCAACCGAGTTTGGGCCATGGTACGTCTTAAGTATGACTTAATTTAATTATTTTAAGTTTTGAAAAGCTTCTTTCCGCTGTAGCTGTTGTGGCAGGTATGGTTAAATAAAGCTGCAAAGCTGTAGTTAAGTCTGGGAGGCAACTCATAAGGCAGCTGTTTTCTTCAACCAGTAAATTCATCTTTTCTCGAATTCTTTTCTTGTGTACAATTTCTTTGGCCATCAGAGCTTTGAAGGATATTACTTGTTCAGGCAGTGATGTGGAAAGGTCACCAGGATACACATTTACCAGAGCCTTACTTTTCTCCACTATTGTCTCTTGTGAGAAGTTTATTATATTCTGAAGCGTCAGGAATGAAAACCTATCATCAATGCAACGCAATCCTTCGAATCTCATTTGTAGCTGAGCTATTACAATATCTAGTGTTGCATTGAAAACTTTTACTTCAAATGATTTCACTGGGTCGTCAATTCTATGGTCAACTGATAATTCAACAAAGAAGCGTTTTACAACTCGTTTACGCTTATTTTTCATGTTACAAGTTATGTCCCATGACTGGGCCAACTGGGGCCCCCCATGAAGGTCGGGGCCCCCCCGTGCCGCGGGGTCTGCGGGGGCCTTATCGCCGCCACTGGAACTAGATATAATGAGTTTCTTACGAAAAATGGACAACAAATTTGACATGCAGAATAATGAATTAAATAAGCGTCATAATGAATTAAATAAGCGTCTTGATAGAATTGACGAAAAATTTGAGAGTCGTTTTAATACTAATGACGAGAAATTTGAGATTTTAAGTAACGGATTCAAAGAACAGAAAATAAAATGCGAACAGCAGAATATTAAAAATGATATTATTTTTAATGAAATTAAACAACAGAATATTCAGTTTTAGCAGAATATAAATGTAAAATTTGATGAGTTGATAAATAATATACAAGACAAGAATGAACGTCTAGAAAGTACTAATAAAATAAGAAACAATTTGAATAAAGTAGAACCGAGTACAAGTAATACAAATGAAAGTTATAGTGGCAATATTGTGTTAGATAAAGAGCTAATAAATGATGACGATGGTGTAATTGAAAGTATAATACCAGAGAGTACTGATGAGTTTGTAGAATGTGATTATGAGATGTTAATGTGTGTTAATGAGTTAGAAAAAGAATGGAAAGAAAGAGTAGATGAATGTGTAGGACAGAGGGTAAATTTTCCCATTAATTTTTCTGAACCAAGGTGTTCACAAATGTTGTTTTTGAAGGGCAAGAGACCCGTATTAGTAGAAGAGTTGAGTTGTTTAGTGATGTTGTATAATGTTGTACCCTCTGTCTGTAATAGTGATGTTGAAAGTATGATTTGGTATTGTGATGAGAGAGAGTTAAACAGAGAAGTGTATGTGGAGAAAGTAACAGAATTATATAACTTAAATAGAAAGTATGACAAATGGAAAGAAAGTTTGAAAGTATATTTGAATAATAATGATTACAATGATTTGATAAAAATAATTAACCCGATAGTGAATGAATTTAATGACGGAGACCTAACAAAAATACCTAACGTAGACTGGTTTAATGAGTATTCTGGTAAAATGAGTGAGTTTGGTTGTTCTGGTTATGACACACAAAGTAACCATTTGTTTGTAAATAAAAATCAACAGTGTTGTATAAAACCAAGACTTATCTGGGACGATGGAGGTTAAACCATAAAACAATAAAGGACAGTTAAATATTTTAAGGGTTTTGACCTAGCTGATGTGGACATTGAAATGTGGTAACTGAATAAATAATGAATCAGATTTGTAAATAAATAGGTGTTGTGGTTAAGTGAACAGTGTATGTAGGTAGATAATTGTTGTAATAATAAAATTAATACTTTGCAATTTAAATAAATAAATATCAGAATTAATTTTGAAACAGTAATTGAATAATAATAGTTGTGGATGGTAATGAGTTTTGTATTGTTAATAATTAGTTTAATTAAAACAATTTGAAATGTTTAATATATTTTGATTGATTTAAAAGTTATATAATTGAAATTTTTTTGAAGTCAAATGGTTTTACGAGATGAATTTTGTAATTAAATGAATTGTTGGATTTAAACTAATTTTGTGTGTATATCATGTTAAATGGATTGTAAGTATAGAACTTTTACAATATGAATCAGGTATAATAAGAATGTTTACAGGTGTAATTGAGAGGTTAATTGGATATAATTGTGTTCAATAAAAAAGATAATTAAAAAATTGTAATAATAATTGAATGATGATATAGGATAATTATTAATAATAAATTTGAAAATTTAGTGTGTGGACGGGAGGTGACTCAGAGGAGCCACGAATTTAAATTTTACCACATAAAAAAAAATTTTTTCGCTAACTCAAAGTTTGATCCAATAAAATTGCTTGTGCTCTGTTAAATAACTAGCTGCTCAGACACTCAATATAAGGTGTTCATGCTATAATTTTAAATGTATTATTTTATTGTTGTACGTTAGATATAGGTATTGATAGAAATATGTCTTCATTTTGTGTGTATATTGTAAACTGAGCCAATAATTAAACTGTCTGGCAGGCGGTCAACACAAAGTATCAGAATCCGAGAGAGGGGAAACAATGAGGTGAGAAGTAATGATAAATAAATATATATGTATTTCATGTAATTTGTTCAATTGTGAGATGTGTTTTCACAGTGTTAGTAAGATCAGCTGATCAGCAATAACAGGTCACTGGTATATTGGTTATAAATGTTCTAAGTAATTAGTGTTTAATGTAATGTTTTAATGTATTACAGATGTTTTAAAGTAACGGTAAAAATAACTTGATAAAATGAGAAATAAAGTAATAATTTGTGAAAGCTAATAAAAGATAGTTTTGGGTGATAAATATTTTGTGGGACATATAGATCTGTCCAAGTTGAAGTCAAAGTTAAAGAAATAGTAGAGATGAAAATAATGTAATGTTGTTTTGAAGTAATGTGATGTTATAGAATTTTGAGAAGTATTGATGTCGACACAGTAGTAATGGAGAATTAGGTAGAGTTTTGAGTGATATATTGTTGTTTATAATTGATGTTGTTATTTTGTTGTATTCGTAGTAAGGTAATGAGATTGAGATTTTGGGGATGGCAATTTTGTAGTAGGGGGTAGTGTAATGTGGGAGTCCGCAACATAATGATAAGTTGGGACGGGATTGGTATCGATTTTAGTCAGGAGGGGCCGCCTTAGGTAGAATCCAGGGGCCATATAAGGGATTTGAGTTTTTTTGGGGGGGGGGAACACGTATCCTAAGTACAAAGGGTTAGAGTTTTTTTATATATAGAGAGAAGGTGGCGAATTGAGTTTAATGATAAGTTGGGGTTAGAGTGTTTTGGGCTAGATGTTTTGATAGAGATGGGTGTCATGGTAGTTGAAGTTGTAGGTGTTAGAGTCAGAGAGATAAAGATTATATATGTATACAGATCAAGTAGTAAATTAAATGGAGATAAATATTTGAATCACCCACAATAATGGAGAATCAGATTGTTAAGCAAAGAGAGAGATTTATAGTAAAGATAAACAATTTTTTATTTTTTGAAACCAGTGACAAAATTTTGATAGAATTTGAAAACAATGTAAAGTCAAGAATTGTTTATTTTGAATAATTTAAATGTCAATTTGCTTATTATTTATATTAATATTTTGTTATTTTAAATATTTTATTTTATTATGTTTTGTGTTTCAAATTAGATTGTTACAGATGTCAAAGGTATTTTCAGATAGAACTTATATATAACACATGTGGGTCAAGGGTCTTGGACTTGACCTAGTTTCGATCAGCTGATGAGGTCATATACATACTAAGCTTGTGCAGTAGGAAGTCAATTCAACTTTCGTTTTTTTATCAATTTAGACAAATTTGAAATAATGTTATATGTAAAGGAAACACTTTAATAAAAGTAAATTTTTTTGGAATTTTAAAATTTTTTGGAAAATAGAATTTGAAAAAAAAAAATGTAACGTGTCCAAAATTGGGGACTTTTATTTATTACAAGTAACTTATAGGGTATTTGTATTTTTATTTATTTCATTTTGTGTGGGATTTTATAAATTTATTGTGAAAGTTTTATTTCCCGATGAACGTTATTTCCATTACAACAGAACACATGGCAAGTAGAACAGTTTGAGACAAAGGCGAGGCGCAATTTCTATTGTGTAAGTCGACAAGGAATCTGCTCAAATTCTCAGAAATGTGCATAAGTGTAACCACTCACGCACGGCACTACTCAAGTACGCGCTTGGAATGACGCCTTCAGCCTAAAACCAAGATGTCTAGAGAACAAATTTTTTCATAGTCACCTTACCGATCCTCAGGAAATGCTGCTAAGGACTGCCCACTTTTAGTGACGTCAACCGTGCTTCACAAATATTGTCCACGGTCACCACACAAAAAACACGTGTGTTGAATATGCCACAGCAGTGACGATTAAATGGAAGGCATTGGTGTCCGTCGTCTTGACTAAAATCATCGAGGAGAGAGGGAACATACAGACGCTGGCAGTCCATCACCGATTTCAGCCCGGGCAGGTTGCCCGGCAACCGGGTTTAAAAAAGTAACTGTTAACATCAAAGCATACTAAGTGGAACTTGTTAAAAAATCCGAGAGGGGGTAAGGACCGTTCGCCTAAACATGGAATAATAAATGGGACATAATGGAAAATTGTGCGTGTTTAAAAAAGAAATCGGGATGACGCCACGTGGCCAGCAATAGTATCAGTGTATATCAAAATGTTATACCAAAGTTTAAAAATGGGGTTTTAAAAAATAAAGGGATTAAAATTGTATGTGTGAATGAGTGTAAAAAATTGCAGGCTGGGCTCTGTCTGTATATTTTAAAGTACGTAAGTAGTAGGAAGTAAGCATAGTAAGTAAGCTGGAATAGTTACACAATCTTTATAACATGTAAAACTTATTTTGGAGAAAATTTATAAATTCAATATTTCTGATTAATAAACCAAAAAAATAATTTCTCTTCCAAAAAATTGAGAGTTAGATTCTTTCAGAACCTTAGTTCGTTTTATGTACTGTCAGAGTTCGTCGAACGAAATGGGTTCGTCCACACTACACGATCCGGCCAGATCAAAGATGAAAGGTAAGTGGGAGTTTTAATCTGAATAAATAAAATACCAAAAATAATAAAGTTACAACAATAATAATGATGGAAATAGGGGAAACGGGTACCAGCAGTGAGAAGATGTGACTGCCCGTCACTGCTAGAAACAACAGGGCACAGAATTTACCACAAACCCAATTATAATAATAAATTAAACAAACCAATAACCATTATCAGAAATAATTTAAAAAAAAATATACAGTCAGAGTTAATGGAAGAAAGAGCAATTAAAGAGGCATCGCCAAACAATGACAGAGTCTATATACAAATAAAATTAAATGGAGTGTCAGCAGAGGCCATGATTGATACAGGAGCAAATATTTCAATTATTGATCAATTAGAACTAGACCGTATTACTGTGCTAACTACTGAGAGAATACCTACTTTACCAATTAATAATTTAACAATTGTTGGTGCCACTGGGAAACAAAATAAAACAATCAGGAAACAAGTGTCTTTGAATGTTACCACTAGTGGAATAGGAATACCTATGGGATTTTTAGTAGCAAAAGGGCTACCGTTTAGGGTGTGATATGCTACGGCGACACACTGCAATTATAAATCTGGCCAGGGGTATAGTAACCTTGAGCACAGAAAATGGTGAGTTAACGGCTGAGATAATTGGTAGCCAAAGTGCCCCTCAGTGTCCGAGCTCATTTTTTATTAGGGAGGATAATAGATTAACCCTAGGTAAAAACACAGAAGTAACAGAATCAAAGATTTGGCAAGAGAAGATAGAAGAGATAATTGAGTTTCAGAATAGGCAGGCACCGGAAATAATTAATGTAGAACAAAAACAACAGCTTATAAAAATTTATGATAAATATAAATCAGTATTCTCAGAGTCACCAGGAAAAGCAAAAAACTTCTTGTGTGAACTAAAGTTCAAGGAAAATGTAAATTTTAATAAACGGTCATACCCTATTGCTCAAGCTTTGGAAGAGGCAGCAAGGAAAGAAATTCAAAGAATGATATTGGAAGACATAATTGAAAGAAGTAGTTCTCCGTATACCAGCCCATTGGTAGCTATACCGAAGAAAGATGGTCAAGTAAGACTATGTCTTGATGCTCGGGAGTTGAATAAAATGCTCATTAACGATCGCACGTCTCCAGGTGAAATTGAAGAAATAATGAAAAAATTCTATGGATGCAAGTACATGAGTACTTGGGATGCAGTCTGTGGATATTGGCAAATAGAGTTGCACCCTAACAGCAGACAATATGTTGCTTTCATATTCGAAGGATGAAATTATCATTTTAAGCGTTTGCCTTTCGGATTGGTAAATTCTGTGGCCGTGTTCATCCAATGCATGGACCAAATTTTAGGTAAGGAAGTTTTAGATTTTACTACCATATATGTGGATGACATATTAATTATGTCTTGTACTTGAGAGAGAGTAAAGTTCGACAAAGTGGAAATGCACAACAGAGTGTTGCATAAAGTGGAACTTCAACAAAAAAGGGATCAAGTAAAAAAGAAAAGATTGGATACATACCAGGTGGGATATAAGGTATTAATCAAAAATAGACAACTACCCAGTTCTATAGAGGGTATTGCTCGGAAGCTACTGTTACTTTATACTGGACCTTACCTCATAACCCAGGTGAAGGGGAATAATACCTATGAAATTAAAACAATTAATAATAACAGAATAAAAGGAGTGTACAACCAGTCGGAAATGACACAATATTACGAAGAAAAAAGCCAAGAATATTAGGAGAATTGAAACAATCAACAATTTATTTTAGTAAACGAGTAAAACCAAAATAAATTTGTTCTAGTGGGGGGGCTTTATGTAACGGTACATAACCCAGTCCCAATAACTGATATCTCTTGTACTACCATAAAGGTCAGAAATGGGTAAACTATAACTAGCTAAAAATTAAGTTGTATCACTAAACATTATAAACAATATTGAAGTGATATACAGTGACAAGTGAGTTATAGTGTACCCAATGAGGTAATAAGTGAAGGTGAAGGGAACTTCTTACAGAATTGTGCTGTAGATGTGAGAATTATAGACTATAATAGTAGACTATGATGCTACCAACTAATTATGTATTTTGTTTAGTTATTGTAGGATTTATATTGTGTAGGCAACAAAATTTAGTACCTATGTTAATTTTATATTTTATAAAATAATTGTGTTATTGTATAAGATAACCCAGGGTTTTTAAAAAATAAAAGATTTAAATATCAGATGATAATAAAAATTAAAATAATACTATATGAGGGAAATGGCAGAAGAAAATAGTGCAGTGTAAGAATACTATAAGAGATTAATAAGTAATATATAAATTCATTTAAAGTTAATAATAATATTAAAGACTTATATCTAAAGTTATAAGAAAATAAACAAAAAACTATTATGTAAATCAAATTGGGAAAGAAACCAAAATTAAAAGGAATTATTTTTCGGTAAATCAAAAATAAATTTATAATAATTAAAAACCGCCTATATACTAAAAAGTAAATAGCAGCACCAATAAAAATGATATAAAAAATTATGGGTTACTAAGAGTAACGAAATAACAAGTATTGTTTAATCGAATTTGAGATTGAAAACCGTCCGGTTGACAAAATGATGAGATAAAAATTGTATTAAAAAATCCTTTAGAAATCTTTTGGACAGCACAAAATTGTTACAAAATTTAAATAACAGTATAAACAGTATGTACCACTACCTTAATTATCAAAGGTAACTTGCTATACTCCATAATAAAAAGTGAAAACCCATTTGGAAGATCAGGCCTAGCCTAGCCGCGTTTCGAGTTTTTTTGACGAGATAGTATCTGACAGACGGTCATGAAATTACAAACAACTAAGAACACCACCTGAGAAACAGCTTCACACCAGTAAGAACTTCGAGAAGAGAGGTAATATAAACAGTTCTTTTAATATTTAACAAAGAAAACTCAAATCAAATTGTCGTTCAGTACATAAACTTTCAAAGTGTAATCACATGTTTTAATAAAAAACAATCTGCTCTCTTCCGGACAAATCCGGAACTACGTACTAAGAAAAATAAACAAATTTTCGAAGTTTTTCTATATTTGTAAAGCGTAGTATAATTATCCATTTCTGACCATCTCATAACAAAAAGAACTTACCCTTAACCCTGGGGAAATAAATAAAAGAATTATATGTTGATTGATGTTTAAATAAAAGATAAAATTGTAAAATCGGTCAAAACCAGATTTTATGACAATTCCATGTTTACTCAATGAAGTCGATATCATGTACTAGTTAATGAAAATATCGATTGTAATATTTGTATTTTGGCGGAAGAGAAAAACCAATAATATTATAAATAAATATTATTGAGAAATGATATTGAATAATAAAATGTGTTTCCTTTATTGTAGTGGGTAGTTGTAGTAGATTTCAGAAAAAATAAGAAGAGGACGATCCACCAGGTCGTATTCAGCAACAGTGTCGTTTGGTTAACCTATATTTGGAGACTAATGTCAAAATCAGCTGATTCGGTTCACGGCAAATATTTGAAAAATTTAGAAATCGTCTAATCCGAGGGTAAACAAACGGTACTTGCTCTCTCTTCAGAAGAAGGCTAAACAACTTCCCTACTTGACCCAAATCACACACACTCGATTTCTGCTTTGTTTGGGTAACATTACCACCAACTTTATTTAAACCTCGGTCTTTATAATTCATAAGTGGCGATTGCTAAGAGGTGTTCTGACCGATCCGAGACTGTAAAAAAGACGGACGTCACACACACACAAAAAAGGCGGTACGTTACAGATTGGCGCTTACAACAGTGGGGCTTAATTAAATAAGACGAGCACTCAATAGGTCACATACAAAGACTCCGCGGAAAGTACCTCCAAACCAAAGCAGTTACGTTACAATGTGTGCGCACTACGCCCATGGCTACACACATACATTGTATGCAAGCGATAAGTAAAACAGAAGACGATAGCAAAATGCTTTAGTAAAGCACAACTCGTACATGAAAATTTACCCGATGATGACGAAGACGATGACTTGCCGCTCTCGGAGTGGATTAAGAAATTCGACGTAAATGAATTTGGAAATGAACTTGATTCCTATGCATCAGTGGATGACCAAGTAGAAACATTCCAAGTGTTGAGTGACACAGAAATTATCGCGGAAGTAAAAAACATAGAAGCAGAAGATAGAGTTGAAGAAGATGCTGAGTAAGAGGAGGATGCCGACATCGTTTGTCGACAGTACAGGAAGCAATGAGAGCCGCCGAAACTCTCACGATTTTACTGCTTTAGAGAGACGTCTGACGACATGTTCAATGCAGCGCAGCATCTCCACAGCACAACAGAAAGAATTTATTTTTCAGAAAGGAGCGTTCAAAAAAAAATTACAGATTAATTTTGACAGTAAGCCTAAATGTAAGTTACGTGTACTTTCTTTTTGATCTTTTAAAATATTCTTCATGCTGTTTGTACAAATGAAATGCAGTTTGTAAAGTTTAGAATAAATATCACGAATAATGTTAATAATGCAAAGATCTTTTTTTTTATTTCTCCTTCCTTACTAGTGATTAAAAAGGGTCTTTTATAACGACTCTTTTATAACGTGACTCTTTTATAATGTCACTCAGACATATATAGCAATCAAAAAAATTAAAAATTTAATTTTCCTTTTTGACCAGTTTGTTCTCACGTTATGGTGGCAGTGACTCAGCAGTAAGAACAGAGCCATAAAACAAAGTAATTGGGGTAGGTGACAACTAACGCCCTATCAGACAATAGAAGCGTGTTCAGTACGAGGTAACAATAGAAACGACGACTTGAGTGTGACAGGAGCGTGCCAACGGAGAATTATGACACCGTAACAAATTGAACAATGTACTTGGCTCAGTCGCACGTTTACGCAGAATCGAAGCAAGGATACATTTAAGGGTGTAGCTAAGGAACGAGGTCACTATACAAAAAACGAGACGAGAGACAGAGGGTTCAGGACGTACTGCAGTCTTTAGAAATGATCCGAACAACACACTATGAAGAGGACCAGCGTCGTGTCACAGCGGGATATACGCCTAAGTGACAAGCTGAGATTTACAACGAGAAAGCGTGGAGGTTACAGCTGTCGACACTGGATGGAAAACGGTTAATTGCCAGGACGCAGAGTTTCAGAAACGAACAATACCCGAGATGTTAAGAGTAAACCCTTGCTGGAAACTCGAACAATGAGTTGATTGACACGCGGGGAATGGCTCGTATTTCCCAGAACAAGAGTGACGCCTGGACAAGACGATTCAAAGGACATCTCTAGCTACCTATCAGAACAAAGTATTTCACGAGAGAGAACGAAAGAGAAGCCAGTTTCCATAGCAACTAGCAGAAGAACAAATCAGAAGGGTAGAAGACTGGAAGACTTCGAGATGGTGGGAAAAGACTTCGAGAGAGGGTAGTGTTTCAGCCTATCATAGTAATCTTAGGCGTGGACAAGCCAGAGACCAAATTTCTAGTAGGGAGACGTTAATAAAAACTAAGTGTCCGACGCGGGACGAGTCAGTCATATAATAATTTTCGGCAGTCTTATTACAATTTTCGGCAGTCATATAATAATGTTGAAAGTCTTATAATAATTCTCGAGCAGTTCGCGAGGAGCCTTATTTAGAAACTCTGAGTGTCTAATATAACTTACCAAACAGTTCGCGAAGAGTCTTATATTAAATCGGACTACAAAAGTATTTGTGCGACATATAACTCTCGTAATTAACTTTATAATGTTACAAACAATCTCACAAGTTTACTAAGTGTCGTACTTCTATTAAGAACAGTCACGTGAATTTCGAAGTGAATCGGTATATCGAACAACCGTGAATTCTCAAAGTACTCGGAATGGTGAACTGAACTTTATTTAACTAAGAATATATATAATTGTTTACGACTTAGAAAACAGTATAACGAGCAGTAATTCACAATGTGCGTGAACGTTGTAATAATATCTATAAATTACTGTAACCAAGACACTTTTATTCAAAGGAAATATTAGACAGCCACACAATAATACCTTGTGTAGTCACACAAAGAACACTAAAGCAAGCATGGTTATACGCGGAGACAAAGTGGAGCGTGCGAACATAGAATAACACAACACACTATTCTGTTAACGACGCGAGTGCGAATAACAAGTGAAAGTGATCATCATCATCATTATTCAATGGAGCAGCATTTTCAACGATCGTCATCACCTGGGTATAGCGCCGATGGATTAATGGATTAACTATTACCAAGTAACTCTTTATGATCTTGTTAGCATAGTCAACTACTGTCCTGTCTCTTTCCAAGAATCTAACCCTGAGCAATTATGAGAAAGTTATTAAACGAAGGTTGCATTCAATATATATAATTATGATCTATTAAAGCCAATCCATCTGGGTGAATGAACGCATTAGGTAGAGTAAATATTATTTGATTTGTTGTATGTATTTTATATATTTTGTATGTATTTCAGAGAGTAATTAAGGAGGAATTTATGTTTTGAGATATATGTTGTATGTATTTGCAGGTACCAGGAAGATATATACATGTCTGTTTTCAATACGGAATGTTTAACATATAATAAATTAGTACCTAAGCAATCAATAATGCGTTCATCATTATCAGAGAACCCAGTGTAATTCACAATTCACATCACTATCATAACCACATTGATCTTAAAGAAGCAACCTAAGTAAATTAGTAGATTTGTACCTTAATTACATTGTGGTAATTAGCCTATGAGGGGTCTACTCATTAATCCTTACATAATTAACAATTAAGAATTCACAATTAATTAATTACACCGTATATTAATTGGCGCTCCAACAACACGGAGCTACCTAAAGTCAATATTACATAATTAAGGTAATTTATTAATTTATGCAAGTAATTTGCATATTATCACCGTATAAAATTGGCTCTCAAAGAGCGTGGAGCATTACAGATATTAATTAAATCCTAATTAATACCGTATACCTAACGTCATTATTTTTTTGGTCCCTTCAATGACGTTATAACCAAGTTCCACTGTATACATTATTTTGGGTTACTGAAAGGTGGCAGCAGTGTTGTGTTTTATATCGTTAATTTTTCAATGACTGAAGTATGATGTATTTTTTTGTGTCATATAATGGGTTTTCTCAGAGTGTTTGGGAAAAAAGATACAAATCACTAGGTGTGTGTGTGTGTGTGTAGCCTATTTAAAAAAGAAATAAATATTGGAGCCACAGTGAACAGAAAGTAGGGATTGCAATCCCTTTAAACCAATTACAGAGTTTGGTTTAATATTATATCTGTTAGCTCCAGTAGGCTGATTGTCATCAAAAGTAGGGAGGGGTGACACAGCTAACAAGCACAGATTACAGAAAAATGTTAATTCCACTCTCTTAAATGAAAGGCTGTATTTAAAGCAATGAATAATTATAATAAGAATGTGTTCAATCAGTAAAAATTTGTTTATTATAATTAATTGTATTTATGAAGCAATACTGGACAATATTTACCTTACAAAGACAATTAACCTCTTTCAAGTCCAAGCGGAAAGTTACCTGTATACTCATTATAGACTGGCAGATGTAGGTTTTTCTAGCATATATTTTTTATTACTATTCACATATATACTAAAGTCATATATGAAATAAAAATGTAAACCTTAATGCAATTGTCATTAATATTTACATACACAGCACATTTTTTTAAATTTATTTTTCAAGTAATAAAAACAAAACTGGAACACAAAGTTTGTATGTGCAAAGAGCGTGTGGTTCTGATCTAGAATTATTCAGTAGATTATTCAACACAGAGTTAATATTTCACTTGTTATGTTACAGAAAGAAAAATGGAAATAGTCATACAAACAACTATTAAGAAACATGCTAGAATCATGTTGTAAGCAGGACTTCATCACCTGTTTATAATTTGATTCTATGTATGAAACTTTACATAAATTTATGAAAATTGAAGTAGGAAACATCGATATTAAACATTTTTTGCCCGGGAACACCAAGATTCATCTCAAATGTTGAGTGGTGGCTGGTACACTTGTTGCAGTATTGTGCAACACCCAGATTTTCCAGAAAATTAAAAATATTTTAATTACAAAATGTTAATTTACAACCATACATAACAAGCAACCATTATTATTGTTCACATTAAATATCACTATATCAGCAGGATGTTGCTTACAAAGTGCAAGAGCCATATTAGCACAGCATGCTGTAATATAACTACAATGTGATACTTTCAGTTTTCCCATTGCCATCATAATAGGCACCATAGGTATTGAACCAATATAGCAAATCAGCTCATGTACTTCTTCCTACCATCAGCACTGTAGCAGTAGTGGTATTTGACTATTAAATGTGATAATCTTGTTTGTTACAACTTCAGGTAACTCATACATGGTGACAAGTATGAGTTGTGTGAGGTTATACATGTAATATTAACGGATATTTATTATTTTTTTGTGTGGAAATAATTCCCTTATTATTTTGCCAAACATTATGCCACTGACTTGTTATAATATTATTATATACACACCACCAAAATCAGTAAAATTCCATTTTTAAAATAATGAATAAGGCCTTTTCGAAATATTAAAATTTCATCATCAGTTCATACACTGTAATGTTCCTGTTATGATGTTTTTCCTTAAATGTATAACTGTTGTTAACTGTGTCTACTACCTCTTACTGTACTTCATTTTGAATTTTCCACTGCCATCATTATTGGGTGATGGAAAGTTCAAAATGAAGTACAGTAAGAGGTAGTAGACACAGTTAACAACAGTTATACATTTAAAGAAAAACATCATAATAGGAACATTACAGTGTATGAACTGATGATGAAATTTTAATATTTCGAAAAGGCCTTATTCAATATTTTAAAAATGGAATTTTACTGATTTTGGTGGTGTGTATATAATAATTCCCTTATTGTATGACTTCACGTTATTATTAAATACTGATTAGATTTTTATTCTTTGCATTTGGCTTTTCAAAAATTAATTATGTTTGTAATCTGATCTTGAATCCTATTACTGAATATTATTTAAAGAACACTTAACACTTTCAGTACCAGCTTACTACAAGATTAACATTACCAGAAAACCAATGTTTTAAGATTTTTTTAAAATTAATCATTTATTTAATCTTTGGTTAGTGATAATGATCTAAACATTAAAAAAATTATCAGTTTTCTCTTTGAAACTATATGAAACATGTAAACATACCAATAATAAATAATTACTGTCACTTAAATGAAACCATGTTTTTTAATTTCAAAAAGTTAACATGTGGTGTATAAAACTAAGAACTGTAAAACACTTTTGTACCAATATAAGTATTTAGAAAAGTATTTTTTTAACTTATATTTGTTGTCATAAAAAGCACAATTGACCAATGTTTCTTGTCTAATACTATTTTTCCACTGTGTGATATGGATCAAACCTAGAATTATGAACACCAAAAAATGCAGAATACCAATTGTTTACATTGATTATATCAATTTAAAATACTCCTGTTAGCCAATGGAGTGCATAAAATTACAGTTAACATTCAAAGGAATTGTACAAAATGCTTTTTGGACGTATATAGCTACTTCATTGGGAAGCAGCCTAACGCTGTTACTCATTTTAGCACTACCCAGGTGACACATATAGCTTACAGGATGCTACGTGTCATCCAGGATATTGTTACGACGGTCTACTCGATCGTCGTAGGTACAGTGGAAACAAAATAAGTACAAGACACCAATTAAGTCACTAATCACACCTTTAATTGTTACAGTAAAAATAGTTCGTAATTAACAACACAGTCTCTACAACAAATCAAATGAAAATTGTACACACGTAATAAAATGTCCACAAATATTAAAACTCAATTGTATTACAATTATACCGTCTGATTATAAAACGCAACACTTCAATAATAACTACTTGAACGTACACAGTAATAACTCGAACCGCTCTGGAAATATATCGCACTAATACTCTCGAACCGCACTAACCAATATCTCGCATGGAACTGAAAACTAAGGCCGCTACCCGATGTATTTATAGTCACGCTCACACACCAGAAGCTTCCAAATTGCGTCTTATCTCTCGTGAACTACGTAATTACTACGGACTTGACACAGTCCGAGCGAAGCCCGGCACAGTCGAGAAGATTCTCGCAAAATGCGTGTAGTAGCACGTAACCACACGCTTACATCGAGATCTTTCTGGCACATTCGATAAACGCATAGATTGTTCTGTGCTGTCGTAGCACTGCCCCCCCTCCTTAAGCCTGTTCGTCCCGAACTGGCAAAGCGTCTCCGAAGTAATACTCGACCAGGCGATCTAGGTGGATGTCCTTGAGAAGGATAATTTCCCCATTCTTCGAATTCAGTCTCGTGTGATCCGAACACCATGTTCCCAGGAATGCGAGTCTTTTGCGCAACCACTAGTTTCGCTGGAACCACTCCCGTTGCATCATGTAGGCCTACTGATGACTGAAATACCACTGGCTGATCCAAGTCTGGTCCTCGTCAACAACCTCTTGCGTAACCTCATCTTCAGCCACTTTACCCTCGGGCGCTTCTATCAGCTCAGGAACAAGCAAGAGTTTTGTCTCGACACCCATAGTTGGCTTTCCAATCACTTCTTTTGTCCTTATACTTATTTGTACTTCCTCTGCTAGTTCTTCCTCCATTTCCGCTGGCAACAGGGAGGGTTCCTCTTGATCAGACTTGTTGACTTTTTCTTCGACTAATGCCACTCGCTTAATCGAATGGTTGGCAGACCCTGTCGTTTTAGCCATGGAAAGCTTTATCTCCTCTTGGCCGACACACACGACATTCTCTCTTAAGTCCACAACGAATCCGTAGGCATTCATAATGTCCGTGCCAAGAATCACTTCATCGACAATGTCTGCAACGAGCATTTGGTGGTTAAACTCGAGAAGACCCAGGCGTACACGTACGTCTACCTTTCCTAGCACCTTGACGGGGCTTCCAGTCACAGTCTGTATTGTACAAGAGCTAATTAGAGGCTGGCGGTTGCTGACCAAGTCAGGGCGCACAATGGACACTGTAGTGCCCGTGTCAACTGTAAATGATCTTCGTTTACCTTCCACAAATCCATTAAAGATCAGGTTTCCACTGGTCTTATGTAGCGTGGAAACTGTGTGCTGTTCTGAGGCTTTACTTCTCCAATTGGTGCGATCACTCCCTTCTCTCGGTATTTTCTTCTCCCAACAGTCTACCTGTAGATGACCACGTTTCCCACAGTTGTAACACTTCGGTCTTCTGTTTTTGTCCTTTGGTTCGAAAGATCGTTGTGCTGCTGACTTCTTAAACTGTTGTTTATGAATCGTCTCTTTATGCCGCCCGCTATGACGATACTGTGGTATTGGATCCATTTGGCTACAACGTGATGGCATACTTTGATTAATGTAGGTCGCCGACTTGGCAGCTTCAAAACGGAGAGCATGAAAAAGAGCGTCTGATTTATTATCATGCCGAGCCATTCTTAACACTTGTTGTAACTGACGATCTCTGATACCGTCAATAAACATAATGAGAGAAATCCACTTCCGGAAGTCCTCCGATTCTTCGGGATAAGCCAATCTCCTCAGTCAGTCGATATTCGCTTCAAACTCTTGAAGGCTCTCCCCTGAACGCTGTCGCCTCGCTTTAAGTTGTTCACGGTACACTTCGCACAAAAGCTGGTCACCGTACCGTAATTCCAGAGCTTTAGTTAATTCGGCATAGACGTTCTGACTGTCCGATGGTACTTTGTGTATTACCTCTGCGGCAGGTCCTTTTAACGCAAGAATGAGTGAGAGGCCTTTCTCTTCTTCCGTCCAGTTATTTAAGCGAGCGGCAGCTTCAAATTGGCGATGGTACGTTGCCCAGTGACTGCTTCCGTCAAAGTTTGGAGCTTTGACATGAACTGTCCCTACTGAAGGCAAAGTTACTTTCTCTATTAACTTATTTTCTGTGTCTTTTTCTGTCTTTATCACTGGTACAGTCTGTTCAGAAATTTGTTTTGGTTGAATCTTCATGCACTGTTCGACTTCTTTTAATTTGTTCTCTTATGTTTGCCATTGAGTTTTCTACTGCAGATATTTTACTTGACACAGATTCTTCTATAACAGATATTTTTGTAGACATCGATTCTTCAACAATCAAGACAGATTTTTCTACTTCAGCTATTTTTAATGTCATTGATTCTTGTACCTCCGATATTTTAGTAACTTGTTTATTAAGCTCACCTCGTAGGAGACCCAATTCTGCGGTACTGTGTTCTTGCAACTGTTTCTGCATAACTTCAAAGAGAGCTTCCGTTTTATCTTTTTGTCTTTCTTCTGTTTCTAGCATTAGTGCTTTCTGACGTTCCTCAGCCTCTTCTCTTTCCTGTCTTCGTTCTTCCTTTTGTCGTCTTTCTGCTTCTTCCTGTGTCTGCCGCAGCAGTGTTTATAAAGCTTCCATCATCTGACTGGGATCCATGTTTACCGATTAATTACGAATCACACTCGTCTTGTACAAAGTATCCACTGTTAACCGTTCTATCCCACTTCTGACACCACTGTTAACGACGGTCTACTCGATCGTCGTAGGTACAGTGGAAACAAAATAAGTACAAGACACCAATTAAGTCACTAATCACACCTTTAATTGTTACAGTAAAAATAGTTCGTAATTAACAACACAGTCTCTACAACAAATCAAATGAAAATTGTACACACATAATAAAATGTCCACAAATATTAAAACTCAATTGTATTACAATTATACCGTCTGATTATAAAACGCAACACTTCAATAATAACTACTTGAACGTACACAGTAATAACTCGAACCGCTCTGGAAATATATCGCACTAATACTCTCGAACCGCACTAACCAATATCTCGCATGGAACTGAAAACTAAGGCCCCTACCCGATGTATTTATAGTCACGCTCACACACCAGAAGCTTCCAAACTGCGTCTTATCTCTCGTGAACTATGTAATTACTACGGCCTTGACACAGTCCGAGCGAAGCCCGGCACAGTCGAGAAGATTCTCGCAAAATGCGTCTAGTAGCACGTACACCACACGCTTACATCGAGATCTTTCTGGCACATTCGATAACGCGTAGATTGTTCTGTGCTGTCGTAGCAATATTTTATAGAAAAGTAACAGAGGACCCAGGATGCGGCCATAGAGCAGTGCAGCTCACATACAGCTGGAGATGTAGAGTTCTAAATCAACCTGAAACTTCATGGAACTTCAAAAAAGCAAACTGGACAAACTATGGGAATTACCTGGAAGAAAACATCCATCTGATTGACATAGAGGGTAGACCAGGAGATCTGACCAAACAACTTACCAGTCTAATTCTTTCCTCAGCAAAGCAAAACATTCCTAGAGGAAAAACAGCTTAGTACAAGCCATTCTGGACACCACAATTAACAGATTTGAAAAAGATCAGGCAAGAATAAAGGCGGAAAAATCCCAAAATCCTGCTGATGTGAAATAATGGCGAAGAAATGCTGCAGCAGTATTAAGAAGACAAGTACGCGAAGAAAAACGAAAATCATTCACGATGTTCCTGAACAATCTGAACTACCTCACTGATGCTGCCAAAATTTATAAGCATATGAACGTGCTAAACAACAAATTCCCCAAGTCATGTCAGAGACCTATCATAATAAATGGCAGAGAAATTACAAACAACAGAGAGATAGCACAAAGGTTTAATACATTCTATTCAACACAATACAAGATTGCTGGAAAGAGTAAAGTCAATGAAAAGAAACTGAAACTCCAAGAAAGGCATCATAATACAAATACAACTTCAAGCAAACGGGAGATATTTGTCAAAAATTTTATAATGGAAGAACTGAAGGAGGCAATAAAAAAGCTTACAAATGGCAAACAACCTGGACCAGATAGAGTGCACCCTGAATTTCTCAAGAACCTGAAGCCTGCCACATTAAGAACATTATTAGCAATATATAACAAAATATGGAACTCAAGGTAGTCTCTCCCTTCAGAGTGGACAAAAGCAGCCATTGTTCCCATAATCAAGCAAGGCAAACCAGCAGACTCAATAGCATCCTATAGACCCATTGCCCTTACATCACAATTGGCAAAGGTGCAGGAACGAATGATAGCAGCTAGACTGAACTGTTACTTGGAAAGAGGACTGCTTACCCCAGGACAGGCAGGCTTCAGAACTAATCGATCAGCATCACACCAAATAGCCTGTTTAACACAAGAAATTAAAAGTGCATTCAACAGAAATGAAAGTGTCCTGGCGGTCTTCGTAGACTTTAAGAGCGCATACGATACGGTATGGTGGGACAAACTGATAACTGATAAGGCACCTTAACATCACAGAAAATATGTTTAATTGGTTGAAGAGATTTTTGAAACAGTGCTGGATTTCAACAAGATACAACAACAGCCATTCCAAGTACAAACAAGTAAAAATCGGCCTACCACAAGGAGCTGTGAGTAGTAGTCCTCTTTAATATCTATATAAATGACTTAGTCAAACAAGTGAAAGTGGTTGAAGGAATACAGACATGCATGTTTGCCGATGACGTGCTTATCTGGGCCAAGGGGTCAAACAAGAAAAGACAAAACATCACTCTACAAAGGAACATGAACAAAGCCCTCCTTGGCCTGCAAAAGTGGGCAGAAGAAAACAACATGCAGATTAATGCAGAAAAGTCAGTTTACAGTTTACCAGTACTTCTCATTGAAACATAGAACTTTCCACTAAAAGTAGGCGAGAACTTGCTACAAAAATCTGAAAACACTCGTTACCTGGGTGTTAACCTGGATAATAAGCTTAACTGGACACACCACATTGACAGCATAACTAAGAAGGTAAACAAAACGAACAAACCTTATAGAACGTCTCAGCAGAGTATCATGGGGATGTTCACAAAAAGTTCTAAACACGACGTATTGAACATACATCAAGCCAGTAATAACTTATGGCAACGAAGGAACCATCACAAGCACTCCTGCAAATGAGGGCAGACTGGAACGTTTGCAGACCAATATCCTAAGAATCATCACAGGTGGCGTCAAATCAACTCCAGTTACAGCATTACAACTATATACAGGCAACAAACCAATAACAGAGGAAATTAAGCACTGGTAAACCTCAGAATTAAGCCACTACCTGAGAAGTCATGGGTTCATGAGAGGATGGAACCACAGAGACTCAAAACGCAAAAGATCTGGCTAAACCAAAATAGCAACTACCTTCAATGCCACAGCATACCAACAGCAGTGAATAAAGTGATCCCCCTGGAAAATCCACTCGATTTTTATAGGTATGCAGTACACCTCAATCTGATAGAAGATGTTAAGAAGAAGACAAAATCTCCAGAAGAACTAAAATAGATAATGCTAACAACCATCAATGAGCGATTTCCGGAGGAAAACTGGCTACATGTATACACTGTTGGATCTTTGCTGGATGAAGTGGGTTGTACTGGAGCAGGAGTGTTCTCCTCATTGTTTTCCCACTATATTGCAGTGGGACAAAATAAATCAAGTTACGATGCTGAAGTAGAGGCTATCAAAGTGGGATTGTAAAACCTCATTTGGAGGCCAAATTCCTTTTCAAAAGCTGTCCTTTTAGTGGATTCTAAATCTGCCAACCAGGCAACATTCTCTAATACAGGAGCACACTGGAAGCAAGGCGACTCACCAGGCAGCTTGCAGCACTTAACAAGGAGATAGTTATCCAGTGGATCCCATCTCACATAGGCATCTCGGGAAATGAGACAGCGGACATCTTGGCAAAGCGAGGGACAAAGATCTACCACCAGGAAAGTACCCACGACTTCAGCACCCTCAGAAGACTGATGACAAGGAAAACAAACTCTCACTTCCTGGAAGAAGCAAGAAACTATCAAAAGGAAAAACAAGGTCAGGGATTGAACAGGTATGGAATAAAACCTGCAGAAAACCCAGGAAGGAAGCAGTCGCCAACTTTAGATTAGAAAATGGCCATGACTCTCTCAGCGCATCTCTACAAATTAAAAATTTCCACCACAAGAATGTGTACTGTGCAGGAGAGAAACTCAAAAATGAACTAAAATCATCTATTGAGTGTGTGAAGTTGAACCAGGAAATGCAAGAACTCAGAAATTACAGTGGTCTTTATTGGGAAGCTCGGTACCAAATGGGTTAAATGTACCAAGGGGGAGCCATTGGAAAACAACAATGTATATAGTTACTAGTAGATTTTGTATAAGATCACACGACAGCCTGTGGCAGGCACAAGCATAGCAGAGCTGACCAAAACATCAAGCCCATGGAAGATACGGTTTGGCACTGAAAGTGTTAAAATGTAAAAAAGAAAATAAACTTGATAGACCCCACTACCTTGTTTAAACATTGTTCAAACTGTTTTACTGTAACCTTGGGTAAAAGACAATTTAAAAGCCTGCTTAAAACAGAATATTACATGTAAAGTGAATGGTTATGCGGATGTGAAACGAAAAACATGCAGTATTTTCTTTACATGTCTTATTTGGAGGTGAATACAAATGGACAAAATCTGTTTTTTTTTCAGACATAAACTGCATGCCAGTATTAAAAAACATGAGTCTCTGCTACTCATATAAAAATTTCGTATATGCTTTTTGAAATTGTTAATACAGGTAAACAGTTAGACATGCATAAAGGAAAGTTCATTGCCCAAAGAAAAGGTTAAAAACAACAGGTATGTTATTAACATTTTAATTAATTACATTAGATTCTGTGGGACGTTTAAATTGGCCTTGCTAGGCCACGACAAAAGTGAAAATTCATCCAATCCTGGTATACTATATTTAGGGGCGTGTTAATTGTAGCACAGAACTAAGATGTGGCCTGCTTCACATTTAGAAAAGGCCGCTGTGATGTTATTATTTCTCAAGTAATAACAGAATATTGTTCACAGGTCACCTTGAAACATCATTACTTATGCAAAAAATTAATTTGCATACAATTCAAAATTCCAAGAAGAAACGTTAAAAACTGATTGTAAAGGGTTTTCATTTGTTTTGGCAGTATGCAGTTTCTTTCTGTGTATGTATTTGAAAACTTGAGAGATTCTGTGTACCTCAGAGTAACTCATTACAATTCAGGAGTTAAACATTGAATCCAACTGAACGTTCCCATAATATACATGCTGCAAAAGTTATAGGTGAACTACAAAATATAACTAAATGCTTGTATTGAAATGGGGATTGTCTGAAGGATGTTACTTTTATGAAATAGGATGTTGTGGTATTTAAATGTTTTTAATATATAAAATGTTTGCAGTTATGGTAAATTAAATAAATTAATATACTATGCATTGCATTTTTAAAATCATCTGATCACTGTCAAAACTCTTACTGTAGCTAATGACTTTGGCACCATAATAAAAAAATACTGCAGTATTTGTTAATGCAACAATCATCCATGACTTAATTATAAGAACTGTACCATCATATGAAACGTGTAGTGATTTATTTATTTAGTTTCAGTACAAATGGTTTTACAAAACACTCTGTACTACTGAACCTTGCAAGTACTTGAGTGGGATGCTGAAAACTAGATATTATTGAAGGCAATTCCAATTTAATTTTAGGGCGCACTGTAGGGCACCAATAGGCCTAAAGTAAGACATAACATAAAATAATATACAAACATTTAATGAGACACCTGTGGTTTCATTTTTTTGCAGTTTTCTTATTTGAGGTTCAATTGATGATAATTACAGGCAAATGACTGGTTCTGCATCTAAGCAACTTCTCCACATTTTGTTTTGGTATTTGTATAACAGAGAATCCCGTTTCACAGAGATATGTAGTTAAGAAAGGCAGCAATACTAATTTTGTTTCTCAGACCAGATTTTGAATTTATATTGTAAATGCAGCCAAAAGACCAGTAGACTTTGGTTTTGAAACATGATTTTTAGTTTGCTGTGAGAAGTCAAATCTATGAGGACCTCGTATTCTGATGAATTTAAGTTGGGTGTTTTTTTGTTCACGCTCAACACATTCAGTACCCATTTAAAGTCTTCAAGCACCTTCTCTTGAGTTGTCAGATAATAATGTTCAAATGAGTCTTTCAAAGCTTCGAGATGCACCTAAATGTTTTTCAGTATTTATTTCTTGAATCTTGACGTTAGTTTCATTCAAGAAGCTTTTTGTAAGAGGGAAACAATTGATATCTTCCTTTTCCATGGACTCCAACCAATACATAAGTTTCCTCTTAAAACAAGACACTTTGGTGTTTGCATCAAAAACTGGGGTAGTTTTTCCTTGCAATGTTAAATTCATTTCGTTCATTTTGCCAAAAATATCGGCCAAATACGCTAGTTTGAACACCCAGTTTTCATCATTTAAAACTGTCGCCAATAGTGTTGTGGTCTATAAAAAATGCTGCTACCTCTTTACGCAGTTCCATCAAACGTGTCAACGCTGTTCCTCAAGACAACCACTTTACTTCAGTGTGCATCAGCAGTCACTGATGGTGACTTGCCAAGCTTTTACACATTAGTTTGAAGAGCCTGGTTTTAAGAGGTCATGATTTTATATAGTTTATTATTTTCATAGCATCAGTCATTACTATCATAACCCTAGAAAGCATTTTTCTTGTGGCTAACGTGTGTCTATAAAAAATACAACTACATTTCTGTGCCTTATCTTTAATTATGACAATGGCTCCAGCACTGTGACCCATCATTGCCTTTGCACCATCAGTGCATATCTCTGCACAGTTTTCCCACGGTATTTCATTTGATGAGAATTCATCCAAAAGATTAAATATTTCATCCCCTGATGTGTTGGTTGGTAATGGTCTGCAGGGAGGAAGGCCCTCCTGATAGCTTTGTAAGTAAACAAACAAATACCATTAAAACTGCCAACCCAGTGGTGTCAGTCAATTTATCCATTTGTAGTTGGAACTTACACCTGATGCAACTGATAAGTGTCTCTTTCACATCACCAGCTATATCGCTGATTTGTCTAGCAACAGTATTTGACAAAGGAATGTTGGAGATTAACTTAACAACTTTTTCATCAAGCAAACAATTAACAATATCAATTGTACAAGGTTTAATAAGAGTCTCTGCAATGGTATGAGCTTCACCAGCTCGAGTTACATAATAACTTATTAGGTAGGAAGCTTCCAGCACTTTTGTTCCATAAGGAAATTGGAAGTATGGTGATGGCAAAAAAATTGTGTTCGAGATAAGGGCTGATTCTGATTGTACTATCCTCAAAACATGAAGAAAACTCATTTTTCGAAAAGTGTCTGTGTGTAGAATTTTTTCTATGGCAAATGATAACAGCTGCAAATTCAAACTAATCAAATAATTTTTTGCATATGTCCCTGAATTGTAGAGGAATCAAGAGCTATTGATTTTGGTGAAGATCGGTTAAGTGAAAGGGGTAGTTTACCTGCAACGTTTTATGTTTTAACAAGAGTTAAGTACTTAATTTTGATAAATAAAGTATCCTGAAAAGAAGATCATAATAATCCACTGTATAAACATAGATAAAATATCTATAAATGAAGAGGCTAGTTAATGGGGTGGGGGTAATTTTCTATAAATGAAAATGATAGTTGAAGGGGGAGGGGATAATTTTTATTTGTATGTCATGTGTACTACGTTATCGGCAACAAAGAAATAGTTTGTTGTTAAAATTCCTTCCCAGGCTGTTTGGCGTGGTCCAATGTTTTTGACAAACCCAGACGTTTCGGCAGTGCTATCGATTGCCATCATCAGTGAAAATCGAGTGTACCAACATGAGGTGGTATACGTTAGTGACCACACAGTACTGTGGTTAAGGCTGAAGAAAGAAGTAATTTTTATGGAAATATTTCATTTAGAAAATGATTTAAATATAAATCTTAGAACATGGAAGTCATGTATGGTTCTCCATACCGATATTTATTATTGGTTTTAGCAACTGTCATAGTTTTCTGTGAAGCCAAAATTTCATTGCACTTCCTGTTGAAAAAGTCGGACGGTTTATCTTTCAACTCAGGATAGTTTCCCTCGAAATGACAACCCAGTTTAGCAGGAAACATGGAACTGTTGGTCAACACATTTCTGCAAATCACACAGAGAGGCCGGCCATCATTTGTTTCTGTGAATCCCATATTCAACTAACTTTCCTCATATTTTCATTTTCTATGGGGGGGGGGGTATTTTGCCCGCTGCCCCACTTCTGTCGTGTTTTGCAAACAATGATTGAGGTGGCACCACAGATTCAGAAATGGTTTCTTTTTCAGAAAGCTCTTCTGACAAACAAATACTGGAGTGCATTGCTTGGTTATAATCTTTTTTTTGTCATTGGCTCATCTGCCGAAGTAATTGAGTGAGCTGCAGGTTTGTCCTCCTTTTCAAATGTAATAATCTTTTTTCTTCAAAGTAACTGTCTGAAACCAGCGATCCATGCTTAAAAGAAAATCATAAGGAATACGTGAATAACCGACTTTATCTTTCATAACCTGGCATATAAAATAAAGCAAATAAAAATGTTATAACAAAATACAAATAATACTTACTTACTTGAAAACCAATAAAAGCACCTGAGTCAATCAATAATGTAACACTGTAACGTTTTTCTACCAGAAATGTAATGCAGTAGTTTGGGGTTCAAATGTACGAGTATAACAAAACACAACACTTTATTAATGAAGACCTATTAACTACACAACTAAACCTCACAGAGGTCAAACACACAGAAAACTCACTGAAGAACTGCTCATAATGTTATCGCTATGAAAAATCACTGTGAAGGGACTCCAAATTGCCTAGCCCACACACAGAGTGTGCACGACAGGCCAGCACTCTCTCATACCATAATAATTTTGGAGCTAGTGGCAGCAGAATGACCAAGCATCATCTGCTAGAGGAGGCACAAAATTCAACTTGGCAAATTTCCGTTCAGAATGTAATTTCTAGTTTTCTTATTTTGATTCTACTTTTTGTTTCTCAGTCTTTAATTTCATTCAAGTTTTATTTATTTTATTTTCCTAGAATGGCTCCGGAGCCCCTCGGAAGTGCACGCGGAGCCCTTATGAACCACTGCCTTAGATACACTTATTTTAGTGTCTACAGAGAGCAAACAAGAAGCTACACAGTGGAACTTGCGTAGGAAAAAACTAACCTTTATACACTTAAGTGTTAGAGAGAGAAAACATTAGAATAGTGAAAATAACATAAAATGGAAAATATCCTTAGTTTGTAGGTTTATTCCATATTACATAAAAGATCACAAGGTTTAAGTTTTTAATAGTTGAAGGATTTAATAAATAATAAGGTTATGGAAACAACTATATATTTAGGAAAAAAAATTGAGCATAGTTTATTCAAACTTAATGAAAACAAAAAAGATACATTTTTGAAAATTTATTCACCAAGCTGTTCATATAAAATTGGTACATACTCATCCCACTCTGCTTGGAAAAAATTGCCAGCTACTAATTCAGTGATGTTGTATTTAGCAACGAAGTCCCTAATATGGAAGTTTGCACGGTTATCTCCTGACCTATAAAAAAATTTAACCTTTAAGTTGTTTGTACAAAGTAGGAACATAATCATCCCACTTTGCCTGGTAAAAGTTTCCAGCAATGGGTGCGTCCATATTATATTTTGCTGCAAACTTCTTAATGGAGAATTTTCCTCTATTATCACCGGACCTAGTGACAAACAACGCAGTATTAACACTTGTGCAAATAATCTTTTTTTAAGTCTGTTCTTTATGAACAGCATCAGCTTGTCCCACTGATATTAATATGTTCACACAATAGCTAACTTTATTTGTTTATAAATAATATTCAGTGTTTTGTGAAACAACCATACGATTATTAAACCACTAATGTTAAGTGAAATACTGACAGGAAACAGATAAACACAAGAATAAATCCTGAATAAGTTTTTAATAAAAAAAGGAATATATTGGTTACATATCACAACAATTAGGTTCAAATACAATTTATTATAATAAAGACTTACTTGCTCACAGTTTGTTAAAGTATTATAGGAATGCTATTTACACAATTTACTACACCAATTTCATACACAAGCTGATGCTGTCCAAAATGTACATACACATGTCACATGCACAATCAATTATGAAATTTTCTTATTTAATATAAAACAATAGCAAACTACCTAATTTCATATATACCCCATACATACATATTAATACAAATTCTGCATTTCTGCACAGAAAACATGCAGTTACCCATGTGGCTGAACAATTACAAAATATGCTCAAACAAATTACAGCTTCCCCATAAAAAAGTTTCATACAAATTGTCTGTAACAACAGACTTATGGCAAGCAAGCTATGATGATAGATGCAAAACAAATTCTGACTATTAAAAAAACTATGGATTTCTTGTACTAATATTGTATGAAAGGAAATGGCTTCAGTGGCACACTATTTAGATAAACTAAATATTTTATTAATTATTGTTTTCCACAACTGGCTTTGACTGAGAAGACAACAGAAAGGGTTTCTTATCTGAGAGTAAAGCTATGACAAACTTTCCACTGCTTCTCTCTATCAAGTTTATGTTCTGGCCCTCCTGGTTCTCTGTTTCTAGCGACACTGCTCGCATTTGTCCTTTATGTAATTCTTCTGCTTCATCTCTTTGACAATTTTATTCTTCCACTGTTTTCAGACTGTTCAGCTAAATGTTTGTGCTAATGTCCATTTAACCAATCACTTACTACTAGGCTACTCACAGTAAACTCTCTAATATAACGTCTATTTTTCTAATTTGTATTGCTAAAGATATTCATTTGAAATGTGGATGATGAATTTCAGAGTGTTAGTACAGCAATCGCAAGTTTTGTTAATCACTTTTAATCAAAACCACAAACATCATAATCAATTCAAAGCTAATCATTAATCACTTGAGTTTACATAAATTTCAGTTATTACAACAAATATGTTATTAATAACTTTCATACAATATTTTTAAAGAAATCTGAATAAACCATGGGGTAGTACAATACAATGCATTAAAAAGAGAATGCCACTTTCTTCAAACACAATTTCTGTAGTGTTACTGAAGTGCCTTCAGCATGAACTACATGACATACAAACATTTTTTGTTTCAGTTTTAAGCTTTGAATGTTTTGGTCCACTGACTGCATAAGAACAGTATAACTGGCTAAATTATTACAAATATTATAATCTTCTCTCCAAGGATTATGCCTTGGCTGATATGTTCCAAAACCCATCTCCTTCTTGGTCTGCTAACGTCTCTCTTTTCAATAGACTGATATCTCAAGGCTGTCACTAACAGTCTGTTATTTGGTATGCAGTCCAAGTGTTCACATCTTCTCCTCCTAGTGCCCCTAACCTTCTGCGCAGATTTGACTGTTAGATTCTGTTCTAATGTCTTCACTTCTTGCATGAAGTAGAAGAAATACCCTTTGTAGCGGGGCATTTTTGGGGCCTACCTGAGACAATGTAAAGAAGTTTATATTTTATTGATAATAAATAACATATTTTGTATTTTTTTTTATAAATAAATAATAATAACTTTATCCCTTGTTGAGTGATAGGGACAGAAATTATAGACTTGGGTAAATTTGTTATTTTGAAACGATCGCAACGTGGCTGCACTGCTGTTAACCTTATGAATACAGACTTGTTTAATAATATTCATATAAACAGTTTTAATACCCGGCAACTGTACCAAACTCAGTTCAAGGACAATGACGAACACGAAAAACGTAAACACGTTACACAACCAGACATCAGGCGATGTGTTGCGTCAGCAAATTATATAACGATGTGTGTCACCAGTTTTGTCAACAAGCCAAAAAACAGTCCATTGGCGAACGAATACAATATGTAAACCAATCAGAATTGAAAGAACAACGGCGACTTCATAAAATAGCGCCAGTGGCTAAGTCCCAGTATAAAATTAGTCAGTGAACCGGCCGGTCACAGATATAAGTTCCGGAACGCAAATCGGGCACCCGTATATAACAATTGGTTTCAAAATGTGAACTTTCAATAAAAAATAAACAGTTTTATAGAGTTACAGTTCCGGAGAGTGAATAAAATAAGAAAATGTGCGGAATCGAAACGAAATACGTGGTAGAGACGGACTCATCAAGATCTTTGGCAGATAAGTAACCAACATTGGTTAAATCTAAAACCTTTTGAAAGCAAATTTTGAGAATGTTTAACAAAGAACTGGCAGCCTAAAAATAAAATTAAATTAATGAATCAATTAAACATGGGAGGGGAATAGAAATGTAGAGAGAGAGAGAGAGAGAGCGAATATAGAAATTTAAAAGAAGTGCTGGTTTGTGAAGATATATAATCATTAAATGTAATTATTGGTGAAATATAATCAAAGAAATATAATTAATAAATAAGACCAAATTAATAATGAAAAAGATGTAAGAAAAATAATTTTAATGACATTCATTTCACGAGTTCATAGTTAAGTTGGCAATAGTATGTAAGTGTAGGAAAAGAAGTTTTATTTTTTGTTGTTGTGTGTATTAAAGAATAAATAAACCTTAGGTTCATTGCCAATATGAATTAAATTAATTATTACAAATAAACCATTCTGATCTCCTGTTCGCTGAAAAAGAACCCGAGGACCCAAAAAACGGTAAGTACGTATATTTTTTCATACGTAGTTGGTAACAAGATGGCGCTCGAAGAATTCAGTTAATAAATAGTGAACAGTAACCTATTATCAAGAAATATAAATATCAATAAAACGATATATCACATTTGGCGCCCGAACGTAGGGACAATTTATATAATATAATTATATAAATATAGGCCTACGGGGAGAACAGGATGGTTGTTTGGAATGTGTATTTACGTATGTACGTAAATTAGACGTAAGAGGTTATGTTCAAGATGGGTGAGTAGAATGTTTTTCAATAAGTATATGTTACATATAATAGGATTTTAATAAAGAAATATATATTAAAAAATTTTTAAGAAAAATGGCAGATAACAATGATATTAGTTTATCTGATAGTCAGATAACAAATCAAATAAGTAGCGACTCCGGAATTCAAACAACTGACAGTAGTCTTGAGGAGTCAAAAATAATACAGACAGTTGAGATTCATTCAACCCCTATTTTAGGAAATCAAAATAAGAAACCTGATAATGATACTATGTTAGCAAGATTGTATGATATGATGTACAATAGTGTAGAAAAACAAGATAGTAATTTCAGAGAATTAAAAAACCAAATTAACGAAATAAAAAGTGATTCTGACGTTAAATTTAATATACAGAATGAAAAGTTCGATATTCAAAAGAATAGTTTTGAGGAGTTATTAAAAAATCAGAATAAAGAGTTGAAACATGAGATACAAGAAATTAACAAACATTGTGAAAATACCAAAGTAGAATTTACTAATAAAATCAGCCAAGTAGAAACCAAGTTAGATGATTCAATACAAAAGACAGATGTTAAATTTAGTGAAATAGATAGTCAGATAGATAGAGTTGAGAAGCAAATCAATGAAAATAACGAAATATTAATAAATTCAATGAATGAGTATAACAATGACATAGAATCTAAAATTATTAAATGTAATATTGAAACTGAATGTAAGTTGAGTAGTGTAGTAATGACAGTTGAAAAATTTAGTCAGAATATTGATGAACACCAAAATAAGATAGACTCTAAAATATATGAAATTGAAAGTAATTATAAGACAGAGATACAAGCAGTAAATGAATCTATTGAAGTGATAGCAAAAAATAATGTACAGTCTGAATATAGTAATGATAAAAAATTGTATTCACTTGAACAAAATATTAGTAATATGCGAGATGAATTAAGTTTAGTGAAAAATCAAAATGTAAACAATGTTATTGAACGAGTATTTATGACACGAGATACAAATAATGAAATAGAATTAGAAACTTTCAATTGTGACAATCGTAGAGTACACCCAATGCAATTTTTAAATAGGGTTAGGGAATTTAATCGGTTTAATAATAGTAGCTGGGAGGTTAAGTTGTTGAAGATTATCAAATGTTTCAAAGGTAGTGCCGAGATATGGTCGGAAGTACACCATACCGAATGGGAAAGTTATGAAGATTTTGAGATAGCTTTCCGCAACAAATATTGGTCAGAAGAAGACCAAGAAATACTAAGAAGTAAAATAATGGGTAATGGGAATTTTGGTAGGATTAATAACCACCTAACCATATATGTGATGACCATTTATAACGAAGCAAAGTATTTAGAACCGCCGTTGCCATTCCGATCATTTGTACGACATATTAGCAAACACCTGCCCAGAGAGGTGCAAATAACTTTAATGACTAGAGAGATTACCAATATAAGTGAGTTAGAAAACATGTTAGATGTATTACAGAATATAGGGGAACGCGACATGGGACGACGTCCAAACACACCAGTAGTACCACACCATAATAATAATAATAATAATAATTTTTTCCATCATAACAGGGGTACACAGAATTTTCATAGAGGAGCGCGGGGAGGAAGTTTCGATAATAGGGGCGAGAGTTGGAGGTGTAGAGCCTGCGAAATTGATAACTATGCTAATAGAACGAATTGTTTTAGATGTCATCGAACCAGGGAGTGCGCCAGAAACGAGAGGACAAACCCACCACCAAATCAACAGTCGAGAGGAGGAGAATTTTATAGAGGAGCGCCTCGGGGAGGAGGAAATCACAATAGAGGTAGAGGAGGAAATCATCAAGCTGTAGCAGGTCCATCCACGGAAAACTGAGGAAGACAATGGGGAAGCGGGCCCAGCCATTGTCAACGGAGGACCGGGTCCAAGTAATTAACGAATACACAAACAACGTCATCAAGGTGGATATGGCAAAAGAGTTGTTAGAAGAAGAGGAGAACAAGGTGGGGGAACACAGAACAGGATTGACTGAGGTGACGATTAACATTGAAGGTAAGAATTATAAAACTTTAATTGATACCGGTAGCGAGATATCAGTGATTTCTGAAAATGTCATGGGTGAATTAAAAGAGTTAAACAAGAATATACCGTCATTACCAGTTGCAGGGGTCACAGTAGTGGGGGTAACTGGGGTGAGAAGTAAAAGAATAACCAGACAAGTACAATTAAATATTTTAATAAATGAAGTAGAATTTGAAAATACTTTCCTAGTAGTTAAAGGGTTAAGTCTAGATGTAATATTGGGAAATGATTTTTTGGAAAGAAACGGAGCAGTAATAGATTTTAATAAACAAATAGTAAAATTTGAGAAGGGGAATAAACCAGTCAGAATAGAGTTTAAGAGAGTAGTAAATGAAGCTAAAGTCACTGGAATAAAAATGTTACATAAACAGATAAGTGATAGAGAGATAGAAACTAAAATAAATATATGTCTAGAGAGTGATGGTTTAGAAAATGAGGAGAGAGAGATGCATGAGCGTAATGAGAGTGTGTGGGCAAATAGAGCCGATAAATTTTTCAATGAAAATACAGTTGTAGGAAGTACTCAGCGAGAGGAGCTGTGGGCAGTTGTGGAGCAGTACAGAGGGGTGTTTGATGAATCACCAGGGAAAGCGAAGGACTACATCTGTGAGTTGAAAGTTCGGGACCACGCACCATACATGCAGAGAAGCTACCCGGTGCCGTTTTCGAAGAGGAGGGCTGTACAGGAGGAATTAGACCGGATGATGCAAGGAGACATAATTGAACGCTCAGTATCACCTTATTCAAACCCTTTGGTGGTAGTGATAAAAAAGGATGGCAAGGTAAGGTTATGTTTAGATGCTAGAAAAATAAATCAAATTATTATACCGGACAGAGAATCTCCGGAACCCATAAATGAGATTTTACAAAAGTTTAGCGGAGTCAAATACATGACGTCTTTAGACCTGACCGCTGGATACTGGCAGGTACCATTAGCATCAGAGAGTAGGAAATATACAGCTTTTCTTTTTAACGGTAAGAATTACCAGTTTAAACGCTTACCTTTTGGATTAAACACCAGTGTTGCCAGTTTTATCAAATGTTTAGATAATATTTTACAACCTAAGGACTTAGATTTTTTAACTGTGTATGTCGATGATATTTTGATAGCCTCTAGAACATTCACTGAACATTTAGAACATATAGAATATGTATTAGATAAGCTACAAGTAGGGGGTTTAACAGTGAATTGGGACAAGTCTAAATTTCTGCAGACAGAGATACACTTTTTAGGATTTATTATTACACAAGAGGGGATATTAGCCAACCCTGACAAAGTCGAAGCAATAATGCGATTCCCTGAACCTAAAAACATTAAGCAACTACAGAGTTTTTTAGGCTTATGCAATTTTTACAGGAAATTTCAGGAGAACTACGCACACACCACATCCAAACTGAGTGCTGTCCTGCAGAAGAATAAACAGTGGAGATGGGGCGATGCGGAACGAGCTGCATTTAATGAAATTAAGAGAAAGTTCAGTCACATGATAATGATGAATCATCCCGATTTTAATAAGATCTTTTATTTGCAGACCGACGCCAGCAATGTAGCGCTAGGTGCTGAGTTATACCAAGAGAGCTGCGACAAGGAACACCTAACGATCGCCTTCGCCAGTAGATCGCTGTTATCGGCAGAGAAGAATTACACGACAACAGAAAAGGAACTTCTGAGCATTGTGTTCGCCGTGGGTAAATTCCGCACGTACATACTAGGAAATACTACGATCATCCGGACGGACCACAAGGCACTATCATTTCTGAATTCATGTAAGCTAACACACAGCCGATTAACCAGGTGGGTATTAGCCTTACAGGAATATAACTTTTCATGGGAGTACATAAAGGGGTCAGATAATAAGGTACCAGATACACTTTCTAGAATAGATGTTATAGATAATAAGACTGGTAGGGACCTTAAAGAAATAGAAATTTTTAGGTTAACTAGAGAAGATAGGATTTTTGGTGAGGAATTAAGTGACATTAAAAACTTACAAAGATCTGATAGCAAACTGGGTAAAATAATTGCTAGTTTAGAAACAGATGTAGCGGGATCTGAATATAATGAGCGATTTCAAATATATCAAGGCATTTTGTTTAAAAAAGTAGATGGTGGGGAGCGTGATTGGAGGTTAGTTATACCTGATGGGTTAATAGATAAAATTATTTGGGATTGTCATATAAGGTATGGTCATTTTGGTGCGAGAAAGTGTGCAAATGTTTTGAAAGAGTCAAGTATATTTAAGAATATGGAGAGGAGAGTGAGAAAAGTGTTGAGAGTGTGTGATTTATGTCAAAAATCGAAAGTGGTGAATTATAGAGTGGAAGGAGAGATGAATTATATAAAAGTAGATAAGCCTTTTGATCTAGTTGCGGTTGATTTATATGGACCGTTACCCAGAGGTAGAGGGGGTGTGGTATATGTATTTGTAGTTTTAGACACTTTTTCAAAATTTGTAAAATTATATAGCATCAAGAGGGCAACTAGTAAAGTACTTAGTGAGAGAATAGTAAAAGATTATATGCTTAATGTGGGAAAGCCGAAAATTATATTATCTGACCATGGTCCACAGTTTATAAGCGGCAAGTGGCGGCAGACGCTTGGATGGGAAGGCATCATACCCAAGCATACGGCAGTGTACCATCCTCAGTCGAACCAAGCAGAACGGGTGATGAGAGAGATTGGTAGGATATTCCGGGCGTACTGTCACGCCAAACACACAGAATGGCCATCCTACGTGAAAAAAGTAGAGGAGTGGCTGAATTGTACCACCCATGAGTCCACGGGATTTACGCCGCATGAATTGATCAGGGGAACAAGGCCGCCCAGGATATTAGAACAACTTTTCACATACCCACCTGAAGGTCAAATTTTGGACAGGAATATGAAGATTAGATTGGCGAACGAGAATTTACTTACTAGAGGAGAGCGACGAAAACAGAAACATGATGCTAAGGGTAAATGGACCAAATATGAGGTAGGTCAGTTAGTGTTAGTAAAAAGACATGATTTGTCCAGTGCTCAAGATAGGGAAATAAAAAAGTTTTTCTTGTTATATGAAGGACCTTATGAAATCATAGAAGTAAAAATGCAGAATGCGTATGTGCTGAGGAACCCAGCGACGCAGGAAGTAGTAGGTACTCAAAATGCGACGAATTTAAAATTATATAGGTCACTTTAATTGTTATGTTTATAAATAAGTTTTTCAGATATTATTGTATGTTTTCAGAAGGGATCCTCCCCCATTTTCGGGCGGCCACGATCTTACCAGTCCTGGCCGTGGAATTCGGAACTCGGAGGCGGGCCATGGTTGGCGGATCTTCCTTCGGGCGGTGAAAACAACGATGGTCCGGCTCCACCAAAATTGGTATAAAGTAGAAAATCTAACTGCACATTTGAACGGGGAGGGGGACCCCACAGGTACGTGACATAAATTATTTTCTTATACACTCCCGGTGCAGCGGTTTTGGTGTGCCTGTCACGTGCCTGCACTGCCTTAGAGTGTTTGTAAATAATGGAGGCTGCATTTAAGTAAAAGGCAGTGCATTCTATTTAAATTTTTTTTTTAGTGTCAAGGGCAAAATTAAAATGGAGCCTTTGACAATATTTTCTGTTTGGCCCGAAACGACGAGTTTTGGGGCAAGACGCATTGGAGCACGGTAGAAGGCGGGGTAGAAGAAATGGTAGGAGAGAGGGGGTAGTGTGTTTTAGAGAGGGGACGTGAATTCACGTAGTATATCTATCGGGTTCCGATGCGTTTTGCAGCAAGACCCGGCATTTCAGGCGATGTGTTGCGTCAGCAAATTATATTATGACAATAGAGTCAGCCTCCTGTATATATAAAAAAAAAAAAAAAAAAAAAAAAAAAAAAAATTTTGGATGTGTATAATTCTAAATTTAAGATGAAAAATGTTTTTTCTCTTCTAAATTTTTTAGCATTAGGTGACCAAATATAATTGTTAGATTTTAGTATTAGTGGGTATAGGAACGTTTTGAAGAAATGTGTAGTAATATAAGAACTTGTTACCAATACAAGATGTGGGGATAATTTTGGGGGGTAGTTTGGTGCTCAATGAAGTGACATAACAGTGTAGTGTGGAACTGCTATGGGGGAAGGTTGTAGATGTTGTATTAATTATTTTATGTAATAATGGTTAAGCTTCCATACAAAGTGGGTTAAAACCCCATCTACATTAATATTGTCATTTAAATATAAATTCGTAAATTTAATTTTACTTGTGATTCCCCAACTTTTCGGGCGGTCACGGCCTCACCGAACCCTGACCGTGGAATTGGTTTAGCTTTAACAGCTATGGTTGGGGCACATTACGATTGCGCGCTGCCATAACTGGCCATAGCTGTTATCGTTGTAAAGGTGCATTTTGAAATTGATGGGGGGTAATAAAAGGGGAATCACCAAACTATGGAACAGCGGCTGCCACTCTGTTCGAGAAGGAACAGCAGAGCCAGGTGGTAGATCCGTTTAAGGGTGTATAATTATTAACGAGAACATGTTGATGTTCAACAATTTTAAACTTAACAGCGGAAGCAGAGACACGGAGAGGTAAAACCCTGCTCCAAAATATACAGTCTCTGTGGAAGCGAAAAGGCGCCACAGTCTTCCATAATTCTGAAATAGTGTGTGTGGCTGGGAGGTTATCCAAGGGGATAACGTATTAAAAATTTGATATATTTTAATTAATAATGATGATTTGCTACTCAATAATTTTGTTTGAATTTAAAAATTAGATGCACTAAATACTTCTTATATTGTGTTATTGTGTCTTATTGTGTTGTTTGCATTTAGAATGTTAGGAATAAGTATTATAAAAATATAATAATATGTTTTCAATATGTTTACAGATTTTAAAATAAAATGAAAAATAGTTGTAATAAGTAAAATTTTCAATAGGTTGTAAAAGATAGAAGTGGGTGATAGTAATTGTTTGAATAAAATGTTTGAGTCAGTTCAAGTTGAATTTTGTGGGACATAGATTTGTCCAAATCGAAGTAAGAGTTAAAGAAATAGTAGAGATGAAAATAATGCAATGTTGTTTTGAGTTAATGTATGTTATAGAATTTTGAGAAGTATAAGTGGAGACACAGTAGTTATGGAGATTTTATGTAGAGTTTGGAGCGATATATTGTTTATTTGTTGATGTTAATTTGTTGTAATTGTAGTGAGGTTATGAGATTGAGATTTTTTGGGGATGGCAATTTTGTAGTAGTGGTAGTGTATTTGGGGAGTCCGCAACAAGGGTTGGGACAGGATAGGGACCGATTGGCGCCGGAAAGGGTTACCTAGGGTGAGTCCAGGGACCAACATAAGGGAATGAGTTTTGGGAAGGAAACACGTATCCTATGTACAAAGGGTTAGAGAGTATATTTTTTTATAAGAGTAGAGGGTGGCGATTGTAGTTAAAGTAGTAAGTAGTTAGAGGTAGATAAGGGTTAGTAAAATTTTGATAGTGGGGTGTCATACTAGTTAAAGATTTTGTAAGGGAACATTAGAGTAATAAAAGGGGTAAGATTATGAGTAAATGCCAAATGGATGAAGTAAATTATAATGAAATAATGAATAACGTAGAATCACCCAAAGTAATGAAATGGAATAATGATGGCCATAATTGAAAAAAAAAAAAAATAAATAAAAAATAAAATAAATAATTTTTGTAATTTTGAGAAACGAATTAATAAGAGTAAATCAAGTTTAAAAGTAATTTTTTGATTTTATATGTCAATTTAATGATGTAAAGTGTGTAACATTTTAATTGTAAGTTGTTTATTTTAAAATGAATTATTAATGTACTGTGTTTTCTTATGTTAAGTTATGTTAGGTATTCTGATATATACATGTTAGTAATAAGTGAGTAAAAACAAAACCAGTGCTTCTTAGCGCAAACCAGCACCGCTAGGGGGGAACAGATCAGTTGGGGATATGGGGTTGTATAAGGCCACTATTTAATATTTTGATTTGTTGTTTCAGTGTTTGGTGATGCTGTGGCGGCGGACCTGAGCTGGCCTGCGCGTCAGGGCAGGGGCGTTGAGTATCTGTCTGACTCTACGGTGTTGGGATCTCGAGAGAGAAGTCCAGTATTGTCATGCAGATGCAGTCACAGTCACCAGACCAAGGGTGAGTTGATTATTCTTGTTTGTAAACCGTACAGGGGGTTGTGGCGACATATCCTGGCTGATCCCTTTAGCAAGTATGAATGTGTCAATGAGATTTTTTATGCTTCGGCATAAAATATCTCATTGAGGGGGTATTGTAGCGGGGCATTTTTGGGGCCTACCTGAGACAATGTAAAGAAGTTTATATTTTATTGATAATAAATAACATATTTTGTATTTTTTTTTATAAATAAATAATAATAACTTTATCCCTTGTTGAGTGATAGGGACAGAAATTATAGACTTGGGTAAATTTGTTATTTTGAAACGATCGCAACGTGGCTGCACTGCTGTTAACCTTATGAATACAGACTTGTTTAATAATATTCATATAAACAGTTTTAATACCCGGCAACTGTACCAAACTCAGTTCAAGGACAATGACGAACACGAAAAACGTAAACACGTTACACAACCAGACATCAGGCGATGTGTTGCGTCAGCAAATTATATAACGATGTGTGTCACCAGTTTTGTCAACAAGCCAAAAAACAGTCCATTGGCGAACGAATACAATATGTAAACCAATCAGAATTGAAAGAACAACGGCGACTTCATAAAATAGCGCCAGTGGCTAAGTCCCAGTATAAAATTAGTCAGTGAACCGGCCGGTCACAGATATAAGTTCCGGAACGCAAATCGGGCACCCGTATATAACAATTGGTTTCAAAATGTGAACTTTCAATAAAAAATAAACAGTTTTATAGAGTTACAGTTCCGGAGAGTGAATAAAATAAGAAAATGTGCGGAATCGAAACGAAATACGTGGTAGAGACGGACTCATCAAGATCTTTGGCAGATAAGTAACCAACATTGGTTAAATCTAAAACCTTTTGAAAGCAAATTTTGAGAATGTTTAACAAAGAACTGGCAGCCTAAAAATAAAATTAAATTAATGAATCAATTAAACATGGGAGGGGAATAGAAATGTAGAGAGAGAGAGAGAGAGAGCGAATATAGAAATTTAAATGAAGTGCTGGTTTGTGAAGATATATAATCATTAAATGTAATTATTGGTGAAATATAATCAAAGAAATATAATTAATAAATAAGACCAAATTAATAATGAAAAAGATGTAAGAAAAATAATTTTAATGACATTCATTTCACGAGTTCATAGTTAAGTTGGCAATAGTATGTAAGTGTAGGAAAAGAAGTTTTATTTTTTGTTGTTGTGTGTATTAAAGAATAAATAAACCTTAGGTTCATTGCCAATATGAATTAAATTAATTATTACAAATAAACCATTCTGATCTCCTGTTCGCTGAAAAAGAACCCGAGGACCCAAAAAACGGTAAGTACGTATATTTTTTCATACGTAGTTGGTAACAAGATGGCGCTCGAAGAATTCAGTTAATAAATAGTGAACAGTAACCTATTATCAAGAAATATAAATATCAATAAAACGATATATCACACCTTGAGTACTTCTTAACAGTACTACTCATTTTCAGCTCATCTTACTTATAGTGTTCAGGGCTCAGTTAATTAAATAAACTGTTTTTAATTTGAATAGTTTCAAACAAATAATATTACCACAGAACATTAATAAGTTTAGAAATTGTTATTTTGAAGCATTGGAAGTATATACACAGACGATGAACTTCATGGCTTGTTTGCTTTGGGGAGTTCTTATTGGTTTCCTATAACATAAAATTGATAGAATAATAAGATTTTAATTATCAGCCAAATAACACAGTATCGACAAATAACCAAAGGTGTGTTTGTCTGATGATAAGATAAGAACTGGCAGCATTTGTTTGTTACTATAGAAAGGGTATCTTGAATATCAGCAATGAATAGTTAAGTCAAAGAACACCGAATCTCCATTCCTTCCACATTCCCAATGACAAAACAGAAATTATATTACACAGATATTACTTCTATTCACCATTACATTAAAAGACTACAGAAATATTTAACAGTTTCACTTTTTTATCAATAAACAAACAATCTGATTCCATGTAATCATGCAATTATATCAAATAACTCTCATACTGTCTGATAGTATTTAGGTATGTTCAGCTTCTTCTAGCTGCTTAATCTGTTACAGGGACTGGCCCATATTTCAAGCACTTTGGCATATTTGTTAATGAACTGTGAATGTAGTCTACCTTTTATAAGCTACCGAAAATATCCCTGCTAATTACTGGTAACTTGTGATTAACAATTTGATACTGACTACTGTTCCAGTAGTTCAGTTTGTATAATAAAATGACATGGAAATATAATAATAGAAAAAATTACTCTCAGGAAACTGTAAAAAGCTGTTAAGTGCTGCTGCTGGAAAACATAGATACACAGAACAGTAAAAAAATACATCATTCACAGACTACATATACAGATTTCTGGTAGAACAGACAATGCACACAAGTGGTATAGTAATATTACAATGAGAATAGTATTCTATGATGACTCCATGAAAGATCAGATTTATGTTTAGATCAGTTTTAAACTATATACAATAGCACTTCTTTAAAATGCCACAACTGTTTGGTGTTTGGATAATCTAAGTGCTCTATATTTACTGTACAAGTATTAGTATTATTTAGGCTGCTTATGTTAAATTATTAAAACAGACATACTACAATTTTCGGAATATGAAATATCAAACTTAACATTTGGAAAACATAAGAGGAAATACGTTTCATGACCACTCGGTGAAATAACTGATACTGTTTATGGAGAACTTACTGCTCATAGCAAGAGCTGATGACAAATCATAAATGAATAATGTCCTTGAAGGTAATAACTATTCACTTCTGGCGGCCTACTTGTACATTACAACACTTTATATTCATGAAATAGAGAAATTATTTCATAAATGGAGAAATAGATTTTGTTGCTGAAATGGAGAATGATGCTATACGCAATCATGGTTTGGCACAAAATAATATTTGTAGTTATATCTGTTTGTAGTGTTTCAGAGTTTTACAGTACTATAGTGTATGCAGTGTACTTGGATTGTATATGTACAGTACATCGCACAGTAGACTATGTGGTAATCTACTGTACTGGATTGTAGCCCTTTATATTACAGTACATTAATTTCAGTACACAATTTCTGTAAGCTAGTGAACAGCGTAGGAAGACTAATTTTACCTTTTCTGATTTAGAAAATATTTTAAGCGTTATGAGTGAAAAAAGAGATTATGATGGAAATTCCTGTATAATCAAGACAAAGATTAATAACAAAGTAATTTAATTTTTTGAACAGATAGTGAAAGAAGGATTTCTTATGTTGCACATCAAAATGATAGAATGTGTTATGAAATGCAAATTATGTACAATACAAAATTTAAAATAGTAATTTAAAAAGTAGTTTCACAATTAAACAAAATGGGAATACAATCTGTGAAAATGCATCACCAATCTTTTGTAACGTCACATAAAAAAAATTTTCCGATGATGGTTGCATAAGGTAAACTATATATTTCCTTATCTATTTAAGTAGCTACAGTTAAAAATTAATATAAAATTAACAGAAATATGAGTTAATTTTTGTAACCAAAAGACTTTGATGTTTCCAAAATAGATAACACTTTTAAAACAATGTGGTCATATTTTTGAAATTCCTACCCATATCACCCGAATCTGACTATATAACTAAAAAATTTGGGTAATTGAGAAAAACTGAGTTGCCATTAAAACATAGTTTTCAGATAAGAGATGTTAAAATTATCAAAGATAATAAGTGGCGATGAAAGCAGTGGATTGATGCATACACAGCTTTATTATATTGTATATAGTTGCTTTCAGATATAATTATAATATACATATTTATGATAATTATATAACGTAAAGGGAACACCAATGACTGTTGAACAAAGCTTTAAAATACAATAATAGGATTCTAAACACACACACACACACACACACACACACACACACACACACACACACACACACACACACACACACACACACACACACACACACACACACACACACACACACACACACACAGAGTGAAAATTAGGATCAAGTTATGAACATTATTTACAATGTAAATAATTTCTGGAAGTTGTCTGTATTATTACTATTATAGAATTGCAACAAGGTTACTGAATTCTGTCAACGTTAATTTAAAACAATGTGTTATGCAATTTTTTAAAATATGTAATATATCATTTTCCCATATTTTACTAATACTTGCAATTGGTAATTGAATCCTAATGTTTTTATAGTAAAGAATCACAGTATGCAAATTATGCTGAGTGGTTAATATGCACACTCTGGAGACAGCACACTGTCCTTTTTCAGAAGCCACTACCAAAAGTAATATAAAATTAGATGCCATTCGTTCATCAGACTGAATGAAAGACGATATATAGCAAATATAATGTACTGATGTAAATGAATAACAAAGAAAAGTAAAACAAGAAATTATTTATCACTCCTGCAGCTTTGGAATAATTCATCTAAGTATTATTACCTCATACAATCATACAATATTTCCAAAAAATGTTTGACAAAAGACAGTGAGAGGTCAGTGAAGGAGGAAATATTTGGATTATGTTCTGATGATGGGAGCTGGAAATTATGATGCACTAAAAAGAATTACAGAAGAGACGTTCCTGACTGCAATGCAAGGACTGGCCTTTACATGAAGAAGACAATGACATAACTGAACATTTTTTTGAAATTTACTGCTGTTGTAGACATAAGCCTGAGATTATTTAATCCTCAACACCATAACCTTTGCATTCAATAGCATTACAGCTTTTCAGTTTTAACAAAAACAAACAATAAAATTTACCTCTATCACACAATTTTCCTTCTTATTGTGTGTATATTATACATAAACATGTATAAAGGTGGAAAATATTATGTCTTAGACTGTCCATGCATTTAGCAGCATTATCACTAATCACTTAATAGATGAGTCACTTCAAAGTCAGTACTTACACATTTCTTTTGAAAAAGTAAACTCAAAAAAGCCCTCTCCTTATATACTGTATTAACAAACTTTCTTTTTTCAAACTATGCAATTAATATTAACAATATGAAAAGAAAATATAAAAACAAAATTGTACCAATGATTCTTGCTTATTTCATAAAGTCTTGATGACTGATAATTTAAAAAGCTAGTCATGTATCAAACATGTGTTTTAAAAACGTTTGGATTCAATTAATTAAACTTTTAACCCATTAAATTTTTGGATTCTGAAACTTCTGAATCAGTTTTGTTTTTAACAGAATTGTATAAAATATTACTCTTGGTTTCCTTCTGTTTCTTAAGTAGACAATTTTAGCATTCTGTGAATTAATAATTTGAACATTGCTATTTTATGGTAGGGTAAAGAATTACATGGTATCGCTAAGTTTAATTGTGACATGTATAGTCTGTAATGCTGTATAGTTTTTAATTCTTTGGTATTTTTTGGATGAAATTCATATTTTTATTGTTTGATTTCAGTCTTACTTTTTAATTATATCTATTGTTTGATTTAATGTTACTCTAAGACTTTCACTGCCGGTGTCAATATTGTTTAATCGAAAATGAGATCACAGCCTAACAGCCTGGCTAATGCTCACTTAACAATATTGTTTGATTTATTGGGATGATAGTAAAAGACTCTGCTTTCAATACAATGTTCTTATTAATTTTGATTTCTGGCAACTGTGCCACTCAATGCTGTTTTTACGTAGTGAGAATGAAAATTTTAACAAACTTCTTTGTATGAAATTTTGCTCCCAACTTTGTAAAATCTTTATAGAGAATGTAATGGGGCGAATTAGAAGGCTTTTTATTTTTTATTAATTTGGGTTTTGATTCTATTAAATTGCACAATTCATTTCATATATGTGGTTAGTTACCAGCTTAAATCTAACTCGCAGTCTAAACAAAGAAACGGTACGCTGCAATGGGGTGATGTAACAATATAAAGGAATGTCGTGCTGTTGACGATAATATGATTCCTAGAACTTTGCGTCTGTGTGACGACCACTCACCAATGCGCGGGCACCTGCATCTGCGAAGCACCTAATCCATGCTAAACGAAAGTAAAGGCTGTGAAATATCGTCGTCGCACAGCCCACGTAAATCCTGTGTTACCCGTACAGCCACTAAAACTTCGACAACGAAGTCTGTGAACGGCGACGAAATTTGTTCACCTGAGTCAGTAATGCCCGGCCGCATGTAAGGCAGTCGGAAAGTAACATCATAACCTGCCAGACGCGAACAGTAGTGCGTCCGCCGACTGGACACAAAGTTTTACCTAAATTATATAGCCAAAATGTGAATCAGCAGTGGTGTTGTGGTGAGGCGGCGGCGGCCGTTGGAACATAACGTGCTGGCGAGCCGAAAAAATTGATTAATTGGATAGATGTATGTGTATGTGAATAGAAGAACTTCACAAGAAATTTGTATTCTGTTCAGAATTTTCTATTACTATTTCCACTGGTATCCAGGTGCTGATTGATGTCAAGAAGGGTCTTCTTCTGATCATCAGTCAACACACGTGGCAAGAATTTTTCAGTGTTGCAATGTGTTCAGATTTTAATGATAAAGTCTTACACTAATGCCCACTTCCTCAGCAAGTCTTGGAAGTTAAACAATGATTTGCAAGTTCTCTCAACATGGTCTTTGACATTGATTAGAATCTCTACTGACTGGTGTTTTCCCTCTTTAAAAACATTGAAAAATAATCAATCAGCTCATACAGACTACCCTGTATGTTTAGTTAAACAAGCAAAACATTTGTATATAATTTTGACAAAGTTTACCACAAAGTTTCACATGCACGCTTTGTTCTTCGAGATGTTTCTCAGCCAGTCTGTCATTAACCTGACAGACAGCATGCACATGTGCTCACTCCAGAGGATAAGCTCAAAGACTAATGCTGATAGTGGAAGAGCTAAACGGCAATTTGTTGTAAAAACCTGTCACTAGGGCATGCAACTGTACAGCCTGTTGGTTATGTGGGTTGGTGTGCTATTCAAGAAATTTGTCTTTTTTTTTAACACACTTCATAAGTATTTTTATAACAAACATATTATTACTATTTTATTTAATTAACTGTCTGAAACCTATTTAAGATCACATTTTATTTTGGCCTAGTTACTTTGATATGTTTTTCTTACAGTTTTATGTTTGTTCAATATGACTGGTTCTCTTCAAAAGCATTTTGCATGATTCAAAAACATTCTGTCTACTTCAAAAGTTGTTCACACATTGATATATGTTTCATATCTAGACAATCTACACAATATTTCAAGTTTCACATTTCAATTCAAACATACACTTATATTAAGGTATATAAATTCAAGACTATAACCCACATTGTCGGCAGAGCTTGTAGCATACACCTGATGAAGCAACCCAGTATGCTAACCATAACATGTTTCATGCATTTTATCTTTACACAGTAATACTTACTATGCTCAACTCCATTACGTGACCATATTCTGGACATCTTCATTACAAAAATTTTCAATGTGCTAGTCTTGAACTGTGAATAGACTATGTAGTGAGGAGGTTAACATTTGTACAAGTACATCTGAGTGTACATATTTCAGTATGTATACTGTATATAAACAAGATATTTATGAACACTGTAATATATTTATATTCATATAAATTTCTTTTTCTGACTATGTTTACCGAGTTCTCTCACACACTTCTATGGAACTAGCATTACACATACTTTACATTAAAAGATGCTACTTTGTATTGGAAACTCAGACAATTAGTGACACATTCAGTTTCAAACATCATAAACTTTGGAATTTTTAATCACAACAATTACGAAAGGTTTATGAGTAAATCCTACTACATAAACTTTGTAAAATAGTGTTCAATCACGGTATTAATAACAATAAATTATGTGATAACAATCAGCAAAATACGTTTTTATTTTACTCTTTGTTATCATTCTCAGGAACACTCTGAATGAAATATTAAAATTCTTTTACATTGCTGTATTTGGAAACAATACATTACTTTCAAAGCATGTCCTACATTTGAAACTGTACATACTAATATGTTCATGATCACAGAAAAAAACAATAATCTTTCATTTATTATAATCTTCTCTATTAATTTAGACGATATCTTCAAAGTACTAAATAAAATATATATGAATAATTTCTATAGTATACATATGGTAGAATTTGTTAACATATTGCTGATTGTATTAACATATGGCAGAGTGAATTGCCTTAAAAACATATGCCTTACCTGTTTGTAAGGCGTGGTTCATCAGAAAAATTTAGTTTGCGTGGCTGTTCATATACCAAAAACACATACCGATGGAGACCTATAAAAAATAATTCTATTAACAATACTGAAACAAATAATACAATTCTTACAAAATAACACTACAAAAAGATCAGTCAATTTTAAAATATTTTTCTTGATATGTTATTCCCATCTTATTAAAAAAAGTAACATCTGCTTTGAAATTAGGAAAAGAGAAACACAATATTTTGTAATGTTCATAGTTTTTTTACTATTTAAAAAATTGCGTCTTTACATCTTTATACTGCTCTCCTTTAAAATAATCTACGTCTGATAATCTGCATCAGATGTAGCACACTTACAAATGCTACACAAAAGTTCCTGAATTGAAATGTCCTGCTTAAGAGACTGTGTTAAAGTACTGTGCTGCTAGGTGCCTCCACAAGTGTCACTAAGGAAGTAGTCTAGTGTTCACTGTTGCCATGATAGCCAAATTTGTTTACACTATGCATTTTTGTGAGGTAAGTTTCTAGCGTTTCAATGGATTAGTACAACAGTGATTGCTCTGAAGGAGATCAAATCAATTGCTTTGTTTGTACTTTTCATAATTACGTTTAAGAAATTTTTGAGTACCACCTCATATACCAGTGTTTTCTATCTTCAAAATATTTCTGGCATTCACTTTCCTGTATAGCTCACTCAGTAATTTTTGTTTAATGTTTTCAACAATCACAAAATATGATTCACAGTTTTCTTCATTCCAGAGGAAAAGTCAAATGTAGCCATATATGGGGATAAAGTTGCTGTATCTTTATAGTGTTATTTTTATTAGAACATTCTTGAAAAAGTAATGAGATCTGATGTGTGAGCTGCTGCATTATTGTAGTGAAATTTCCATGAATTAATCTTCCATAAACTTGCTTCTTTTCTATGAACAGCTTCATGCAAGTGACATAAAAGTCCTCAAACAGTACTCTTTCCTGATCACAGGACCTAGTGATAAAAATACCATGAAACAGAATATTTTGTCTTTGTCTTAGTATCATCTTTAACTGATTCATAACCGTTTTTCAGTCTTTTGTACTGTTTGTAAACTTCTCATTTCTGCAACAGATTTGCCAAAAGCTTCTGCAACATTTTAACTACAATATTTTATTTCACTCTTTATACAAAATTTAATACAAGTTCTTGTATCTTCCACTGTAAATTGTTAAATGCTGCCCAATACACTAAAACCAACTTACTCAATAAACTGTTAAATTTAGATTATACAGTAAAACCTGACCTAACGGCCACCTTTATTCAGTGGTCACCTTAATAAACGGCCACTTTTCTGAGGAATGGATTTTATTTTCCGTAAGATCAATATAAATTTCTCCTTTATTAAACGGTCACCTCCTCCCTCGGCCAGTTTAAACTATCACCTATTGCATGTTCAGTCGTCTGGAATACAATACAGTAGACAAAATAGTTTGACAATACATATTTCTAAGAATACTAAAGTAGTGTTTATACCTGACCAACTAAAAGATAAGGTAAATGATTAGTCGTATGTACATGCATTCTTTTAAATTTATAAAATGTTATTTGTACAAAATAAACTGACAAGGTCTCTCATGACATTGAAACTGCAGTAAGCAGTCAGTTACAAGTGAACGTTCGGAATTTATAGCGGAAGTTATAACGTTGAATTGGCGTAAGTGATCCGCGTGTGTTTGAATGTTTTTGTAATTTGTAGTGGAATTTACCAGTCTGTTAAAAATGAATAACAAAGAAAGAGTGTGTTTAAAATTAGAAACTAAACAAGTGTTATTTTTGAAAGTGATAAGGGCGTTTCAGCAAGGAAACTTGACAAACTTTTTAAATGCGAAAGGATACAAATCAACAGCATAATCCAAAATAAAGAACAAATTTTTAAAGAGTGGGAATCCAATATGAATCGGGGCATAATAAAACAATGAGAATCAAAGTGTTGACAAGTAAATGAAATCCTTTACGAGTGGTTTAAATGTCTGCTAAAAAAAAAAAAAAAAAAAAAATGCCAGGTAGTGGAAGTATGTTACAGGAGAAGGCATTCGAAATTTTTACTGAAATTAAAGTCAAAAATTTCTTAAAAAGCAATGGGTGGCCGGAGTGTTTTAGAAACCAGCACACGTCGTTCAAAACAATTTCGGATTAAGGTGCGGATATGCCTGTTAATGAAGTCAGTGACTGGAAATAGAGGTTACTGAGCACAAATTAAGGTCATTTACAACGTTGATAAAGACTGAATATATTTTACACCTGTATCAAATAAATCATTAAATTACAAAAAGGAGAGCGTAATGTTGGAAAAATGGCTAAAGAAAGAGTAAAAAATTAGTTATAGAGCTGCCGTTAGTTATTGGAAAAGCTGATAATGCAATAATTTTCCTTAAGTCAAATTCAAAGTCATAGAAAGGTGTTTCAAAATTTTGAGACAACATTACGGGGCATTAGTTGGCAAAACAATATTTACCTCGTAATTCTGTTATAGGATAATGCGACATATTATCCGTTTTGTCATTATCCAACTTGAGAATAATTTATTCTAACAAACACAACACCTCATATTCAGCCACTGGAGCAATGGATAATTCGGACATTTAAACTTTTTATCGGAAAAGAGATCTTTGGTCCATTGTGTCCCATATGGATGACAGCATTTCCCTTAGCGAAGCAAATTAGTGTCTTGATGCGATATTCTGTATCGAGACAGCCTGAACGGAGGTTGCTGGTATCACTATTACGGACTGTTTTACAAAATGTAGCACTCAAATTAGCGACACAGATCTGCAGATCCAATCATTACATCAAATTTCACAAGAACTTCACATGCTTGCTACAGTTGCTGTACTGCCACATGATAAAGACAGAGACTGTACAATGCTGTGACGATCTTGAAGGGAATTGGGAAGCTCGACTTCAGGAAGATCATAAAGGTGGATCAGAAAAAATTCTTTGAAATGGTCGATTAATATCTGTATTATTCCGAGATATTAACTTTTACAATACAGTAATTTTTCTGCTTTTTGTAGAAACAGATGTTTATGACATACAGAGTAAAGAAGAAAAAAAAGAACCGCCGATAGTTTAAAAAAAATTTTACAATCTCTTGGGTGGATCAAACAGTGTAGTACACTGGATGGAACAGTGTAGTACACATTACTGTCTGGTCAAAAATTACGCAATTAAAAATAAAACTGCTACCGTGAAATAAAGCACATTAAAAGACTATTTTTCAAAAGTACAATTTCTTTATCACGTATTGTAATATAAGTATTTTCATTATAAACACACTGTAAATAGGAATACAACTCCAAGTACATAACAAAATGATATAGCTGATCATCGTTACTTAATATACTTTATTGTTACTACCCCCGCTAACCCTTCATTAAACAGCCACATTTTATGGAGATCCAAGGCTGGCTGCTTAATACAGGTTTTACTGTACATCACATATGTCTACAATTTTAAATAAATATTACAAACAGGTGTATTCTGAAAAAAAAAAAAACAGTTTTTGAACTGAACGTTCCTAGTACGCCAATTTGGGAAATTACATGATCTTTCTAATTAAAGCTGATGTCAAAATAATCATACACATGAATTACATAATGGGATAAGTGCCAACTGGTGTCATCTACAATAAAATATTCACATACATAAGAATTAGCTGCAGTTCATTAGATTTGATTGGTGATATCTTTTATGACATCTCATTTTATATGGCTGCTCCTGATTTGTAAAAATATTGTATTAACAATCTGTAAGCATGGTTAATACCTCTACTTGCACACACACACACACACACACACACACACACACACACACACACACACACACACACACACACACACACACACACACACACACACACACACACACACACACACACACACACACACACACACACACACAGATTAAATTAAAATCTGGCACCTGTTCCCTTTGGAGGACCAGAACCTATGTATTCAGACAAAGTCTCTCCTTGTGAAACATTTGATCCTGGGATGTTAACAACCAGCCAGTGATGCCATTCTCGAAATTTTGGGTCTTCTCGGCTCGGAGCATCTGGATCTAAACATGCAAGATTTAAAAGCAGTTACTACTTTCAAAAAATGTCATGCTTGTTCTGAAGTAATGTTATACATACCTAAAATAACCAAATTTTACCTAACAACTAATGCGCTAAATGGTATACAGTGGATTCCGCTTTATCGGGACCATATCGAGTTGGCCCAATTAAGCAGCTAGCCCTATTATCCGAAATTTCTTAATAACGGAAAACCAAACATAACTCTTAACTACAGTAAACACCACAATTATAAGATTTGTTACTAATGAAGTATGTCTAAGGAAATCCAGTAATAAATATATGATAATTCTACAATTACAGCATAATGACATAGCATGAATTGTGAGGATCAGACACATAGCATAATACAAGCCAACCATCTGTGGCTTTAAACCATCATGGTTCAATTTCTTGGAAAATTCTTCTGATTTAATTTACAGCACTAAACCGTTAACAGACAACCTTCGAACAGCGCCAGCAGAGAACCATTAATTTACAGCATAGGCCTATTCAACAAGTGGATCCTTTCTGTCATGTTTCCGTTTCTGAAAAGCCCATTGAAGTCCGTCCCTTAAAGTCACTTTTGTCATATAATATTTCTTCCTGTAGAAAGACGCAAGAAATTGTAGTTTCGGTACTCCAGTTAGATCCACGAGTTGATTATCCAAGTAACTTAATTCTTTCAGTCTAAGTCATGTCATATAAAAGAAAAATTGTAGGTCAGAAAATTTACAATAAAAACTGACAATTAAAACAAAAACAAAGTTACTATATGATGTAATTTGTGATGTTTTCAATTTGTTTCTTCTGCAAGTAGATAATATTGTATATTCTTTTTAACACCTGACGCACGTTTCACTGAAAAATATCAGTATCATCAGAGGTTTCTAAGTGAATTAATAACAATCGAAATAATTCTATTAATATAAAATTAACGAATAATCGAATTTGTATCGATTTTAATGTAAAATAAAATAACTGATAATCGATTTAGGTCGATTAGTTAACGATTGTTTTAATGTTTATTTTCTTCAGCAGCTGTTTTCTCGGTTATATTTGAAATTTTGTTTATATTTTATTCATTTTTATTTTTTTAGTAAATTTATAATTTTAAATAGATCGTGTTGTTTTGTTTTTATTTGGGTTTGTTCTTTAATTAATAAATTATTGTTATTGTTAATTACTTATTTTTTGCGTACCGTATCACTTATTATATGATATATAATTACCTTAATATCCACTTTAGTGATACACAGTTTCGTCACTGATGACGCGTTTCGGGACTAAGTCCCATCCTCAGATACATAATTAATAAACTAAAATATTAAAATCACGACCATGATACTGGTCAAGTCAAAAATAAATAAAATAAATTATAAATCGCATGTAATAAGTTTTGCTAACCACGGCTGGAGCTCCCGCATGCGTTCACCCAGTCGCGTGACAATCGCGGTTGCGGGTGAACGCATGCGGGAGCTCCAGCCGTGGTTAGCAAAACTTATTACATGCGATTTATAATTTATTTTATTTATTTTTGACTTGACCAGTATCATGGTCGTGATTTTAATATTTTAGTTTATTAATTATGTATCTGAGGATGGGACTTAGTCCCGAAACGCGTCATCAGTGACGAAACTGTGTATCACTAAAGTGGATATTAAGGTAATTATATATCATATTGTTATTGTGTTTGTAAATGTTAAGATTTTCCCAAATATTCATTTTTTGACCTTTTTGTATGTTTTTAATTAATTTTATATTTTCAATGTTTGGAAACTGGTGGTTATTATTTAGACAATGTGTGGCTAAATTAGATTTATAAATATTTGGTTTTAAATATGCATTGCGGTGTTGAACGAATCAATATTCTGCTGAAGAAAATAAACATTAAAACAATCGTTAACTAATCGACCTAAATCGATTATCAGTTATTTTATTTTACATTAAAATCGATACAAATTCGATTATTCGTTAATTTTATATTAATAGAATTATTTCGATTGTTATTAATTCACTTAGAAACCTCTGATGATACTGATATTTTTCAGTGAAACATGCGTCAGGTGTTAAAAAGAATATACAATATTATCTACTTGCAGAAGAAACAAATTGAAAACATCACAAATTATATAATTACTGCAAGAAACATCGAGTTACTTATATAGAAAATGATATATGATGTAAATGTAAAAAATATTCACCCCACAATGACAAAAAGTCACTACCCTCCTATACGCGTAACAGTAACAAACTGAGACAGCACATGCTTACCCAAAGTAACGAGCTGTACAGAAATGTGTTTTGTCAATGACCTGCATTGGAAACCAGGTAGTCAAAGGCAATGATGTAAAGAAACTCAGCAGCCTATTACTAGACATAACAATCTTATAGGCCCTAGTGGTGCCTGTAGTTGGTTTACGATATGTTGCCACTGACAAACATGGAAAGTCTGAAACTGAACACACTGTCGGTTTGTTGTTAACTATGTACTGTATTCTTAACGTTTGTCGCCCTCATTCATATAAATAACGTTCTCAAAAAAGGTTTATTATAGAAAAACTGAGCCATTATTGGACCAAATAACCGGCAGTCCAGATCAATTAAGCAAAGCAACTTTCTATGTGTAACCGTTTTGTTTTTGTATTTTGGATATTGGCCCAATAAAGGGGCTGGTTGCATCACATTCTTGATTACATTATCTTTTCATTGATATATAATTTTATGGTAATAATAAAAAAAGTGGTGTTATGAGCCATCAAACCTCAGAAATACATTTCTAAATATACATTATAAAAAGATTTTCATAATTTTGGCCACTATTGAAAATACCTATTTACCTCTGAATTTTTTTTAAGCTGCTAGTGATGGTTTCACATATCACATGGTTACACAAAATAAAACTGATACTGGTTGATCAGAAATTTTAATAGTATGTAAGAAATCTGGCCATTCCCAAAAGCCATTACCCAGTTTTACTTACAAAATTTATGAATCCCTCTTCAACAGAACAGATCAATAAAAAGTATTCTGATATTATAGGTAGGGCTAACTCCTGTGACAACTCATTAAAAAGAAAGGTTCTCAGAGCTTCTATATGACTGTTTTTTCTTCCTTAGAGAGTACTATACAGGATAATAATGAACCCAAGCAACCCAGGCTCGTGTGGTCTACCCTCAACCCTATTTGCCAGGGACTTGCTATCTCAGGATTGAGTGTCACATGGGGCAGACTGAGTGTACTGAAAGGCTTACGCTTCGACAGAAGGATAAAGACTAGCAGATGATTGCTTGTGCAAGCATGTATCCTGTTGGCAGCCAAAATTGATATCAGTACAATGCCAGCCCTACTCCAGGAAATCGTGCCAAGATGTCATTAAGATTAATGTTTTCCTGTCTACCCACTGGTTTCAAACCACTGAGGATCTCATTAATGTCAACACTTGGCAGCAAATATTTTAACAAGGTACTATAAAACCTAGCAGTACAATGATATAAAAAGTACCTGTATGTGGGTTTCATTATGTGGAAAAGTAATATAGACATGTATATAAATATTGTACATTTTCTCCTTTTTTTCTTTACAACTCAATTGGAAGTTAACTTTTTGAATAGCATTCATATTCAAGAATCAGTTTCTGAGCTAATGCTGCAGATGCCTATGTGTAGCTATTGAAATCTGCTGAAAATCAAAACAAGCATGCATCTGAAATTTCTTAAAAAATAAACAAATTTAAGTGAACTTTTTTCTTTACTTATTTCTAAAAGTGGAAGACGATTTTAAACAGATAAAATTAAGCGTAGTCTCTTCATAAAATAAACTCATTTTATGAGATACATTTTACTATACACCATTTGAATTACACTTAATTATAACAATAATTATATGGCAGCAGTGCATACTCATAATAAATTATGTGTATAAAATAACAATAATAAAATTGTGTACTGACTTTATATATAGATTAAGCACAAATTATATATAACTAAGGCTATACTAATAATAAAGCCACTAAAAGTATATTAATGACACTCTACAATCCACAAATTCTAATACTTGTACACTATAGGTATGCAATGTTGAAAATTACCTGTGCAGAACAAACATTTTTGACACACTTGGGACATTTATAGGAGAAAGTCACGTGACGCAAGGCAACTGTGTGGAAGGGATCATTCACTCGCCAAACACCATATGTGAACTATACAGCATGCCATTAAATAGGAAGGAAAGGGGGCAGTAAGACAGAGGAAGTGGTGGAGGGAGGAACCTTACTTCTCCACTCTGCGTGTACTGAAATCGGTGATGGGTTTTTTCGAAGTTGTCAGGCTATACAAGTGTCCAGTGCCTGTTATACTAGTATTTCAGCTAACATGTAGTTGCAGCTTACTTCTCTTACATATATACAAATATGTACTGAACTATATCACAGTACCTGTCATACATAGCAAATGAAATTTGTTTGGATTGCAAATCCACTTGACAGATGGTGGATTCTTGACTTGAGTTGGTGTCAATTCATTTCCCTTATCTACTTTCACATCTCCCTCATACACAGCCTACAACAAAGAAAAAAAACTTCCATTTTTGATAGGTTGTTTAGTCAGACATTACAAGCATTAACAGTAAATAAATTGTATTATAATACAATATTTACAAAATAAAAATATTTAGGTACAAAGCACATTTATTATTTGTTAATATTTATTATACCTTATGATATAATGTAGAATAATTCTGGAAAACATGTGTTAGGCATATAAACACATTAAACTTACTTAACCCGTTATTTATTAAATCTCTTTCACATGATTGTATAGAGATTCATATGAAACATCAGTTTCATAGAAAGTTTTATTAGAGAGGTAATAAACAATATCAGCATAGATATCAACAAACCATCGTAAGTTTTAAAACCATCAAGAGTTCAAAAAAGTATTTCATTTCATTTTTTAATTTTCAGCCAATTAAAAACTGCTGAAAAAGCAAATCAGGTGATTTTAAAGCTGTTTATAGAATTAGAAATATCAAATTGGGTCTCTTATTTCAAAGACGTGTGCAAGGTTTTTATGATTACAAAAAAATTTTATTTGGCACTGAAAATCTACAATAGTGTAAATTACCATGGTAAACTGACTAACAAAACTGTAAAATCTTAAACCCCCCAAATTAATTTCATGAAAGTTTAGATTAAAGTAATGCTGAAGTTATTTTTTATTTTGATTCTCATTTGTCTGTTATATTTTAACAAGGCACTATCACATAATATGTTTGACGATTAATAAATTTAATACTGAAAAATTATTTTTACATGCATTATACTTTAACCAGCAGATAAAATTTTCAAGAATGAAAAGTACAACCATTTGTAATATACATATAACCCCACAACACAGTGAGAATTCAATTGACAGTAAGGTAGGCTTACTTGTGCATTTTATCTCCCTATTGGTATCGATATTAGTATCATATTGGTACTAGTTATTATCAATATCGACATCGAAATTGCCAGTTAAAACCAGTGGGAGGATATTTCGTATATGAAATGCCATATTAATTGTTGAATAAATTAATAACTGAAGAAAAAACAATTATGTTGAATAATTTTACAATTATGATGGTACATACAACAGAGGTTTAAATAAAGCCCAAGATTATCGAAATAGTTCTGCTTCCATTCATCTGTACCCATGTGTCTGAATCAGGTGTTTTGTACTGGCTGTAAATACTTGCCAATCTTTTCCTTGCCTGCACTTAGGTAAATTTTTTGAGGGGGCAAGGTGGGAGAAGGAGGTTTTTTTTAACTAAACTAAAACCAACTCTCCTAACATTTCATGAATTATCTGGCCAAATCTAGATTATCGAATCAATATCTATATGATCAATACGGCAGTTGGATAGTGCTATCAGTAATATAAGACGTTCTTGAACTGCAGTCAACAATTCTTATGGTGACTGTTTTTTACTAAGATTGTGACGGTAGTGACTATCATACAGCATTCTATAATATCAGTTATCTATCTGCTGTGGTTTAAAGTGGTTAAAGATTATTCGGATATACAACAGCTAAAACAGTGGTTTTCTACAGACAGATCAATTTGGTTGCCTATTCACCAGACAACAGTAATTCTTCTTAAAAAAAATATGCCGAAGGGGGATTCATTTTCTATAAAGATCCTTGAAAATAATGACAAATGATGTTTATACATGAGCATAGTGCATTTAAAAGTTTCATTTGGGCAATCTTAATTCAAAATTATGGAATTTAATGGCCAATTTTACAAATCATAAAAACCTATCCTATTCACAAAAGCTGAATTCAACACCTGAATAACTAAAAACAATTACTTTTTTTAAATCTGTAATTTTGAAATGATGTCAATTGCAATGATGTAAACATGAAAATAAGTAATGTGTTACTTTTCATTCACATGCAACAGATCTGGGCTATCAATTCCAAATAATGGTGTAAAAATACCTGATTTAATTATACATTTGAAAATTCAAGGAGTGACAGCTAAAGTAGGCCTATAAACTTTAAAACTAAATAATTAACAGCACTGGATTCAGGTGTTTCTAAATGTTATATGGTTTCTAAACAATAATTTCTATTGTAATGGCAATATTACAACTGCAAAATAATAATGGTAGGTTGCTGTAAAATACATTTAGGGACAAAAATATACAGCGAATTTTGGGATTTGATTTTTGGAAAATCTTTGAGTTAGACATAAGAAACATAAAATTCGATATACTTTATAAAGTCGTAAGATTTACAAAAGGACACCAAAATGCAAGAAATATTATTTTAATATTAACAAACCAAAAAACGACCTCACATTGTAAAAACACACTCTACCGGTAGCTGTTTAATCAGTATTGTACCGACAGAAATCAAGAATTACTTTAATTTTTCCACTCATACCGGTAAAACGTAATATTTTTCTCGTACCTCTAAGACTTCTGACGGCGCTTTGTCAATTACATCAGGCACAACTCCATGTTTCTCCATTTTTGAAATATTTTTCAGGATTTCTGGTCAAAACTAACCGTATGCGCCCAATATTTAAGCAAAACCACTATCAGACCAATGTAACTAGAATATAAGGTAGGTCACTCCGGCCAATTACGCTCCCATTGGTTGCTTCGCTGTGACGTCGCCTGGTGGAAGAAATACGCGCGAGTCTTGATTTACCATGCAATCTTACCTGAGACAATGTCCTACTTAGCATCTCTCTGCTGTTTACACGAAATATTAACAATAATTGTAATGAGCTATTCGTATAGAAAAAGGATTAAACAACAAGATTAAATGGTTTGCGGCAAAAAATAATGGTAAAATCTATTTCTACATTTAATAGAAAAGTAAGCAAGTCTGTCCACATATAACATTGACAAAATGACACAAGATGGAAAATTAAGTCGGAAAGGAGGCGATATTATGTATATATATATATATATATATATAATTTTTTATTATTCGTTAATTTTATATTAATAGAATTATTTCGATTGTTATTAATTTACTTAGAAACCTCTGATGATACTGATATTTTTCAGTGAAACGTGCGTCAGGTGTTAAAAAGAATATACGAAATTATACTACTTGCAGAAGAAACAAATTGAAAACATCACAAATTTTATATATATATATATATATATATATAATATGCCTGCGTGGGTGGGTGCGCGTACGTGCACACGCGTGCGCGCATGAGTGCGTGTATAAAGATTTCTATGTAGTATAATATATTTGAAACAAGCTTCCAATTATTATAATTATAATCAATATCATAATCATTTTCTTTATCTACATTTTCATTGTTATTTCATTGTTACTAGTTTCAGTTAAAAACTGAAGCTAGTACGTTTAGTTGTAAACATAAATACTTTTTCAACGAAATGAAAATGGTTATTTAGTTGATACATACCTTCATAGGTGACTTAAATTTTTGAAGACGAAGCTACCCAGAGCCGACTCTTTGTTGCTGCATACTTTTCAAGTGACTTGAGTTTGAGCTGTTTGTTCAGATGGCGGATTCTGATGAATGTTCTTGTCCTGACGTACAGACAAATGACTTTCTCGTCCACCTCTGGAAATTTAGATTTGAGTAAGGTGGCCAAATAAGAGATAACTTTCACTTGTTTTGATACTGTACGTCCGTGGAAAGAAGTAAAAACTATCTCAAACTGAATCAGTTTTTGTAACCACTCGTCTGACGGATGGGTAAGTCCCCCCTTTGATATAATCGATATCCAGTCATGACTATGTTCCCCGGAAAGACACAATGTTTCGCCTCTCACACCTAGACTTTCATCAATGAAGCGGCACTTGAATGCGATGTACCCGGCCAGATATTTTAAGGCATCTTGAGGAACATCGTTGTCACTTGCAGACGGGGCCAAGTCCTCTGTTTTTAACAATTCTGCTTCGTCGGTGTCATTATTCGGAGAACTTGGTATTAACGTATGTTCAACTATGCATAGTTCATTGGTAACAAACTGGATGAAATCCTCGTCAGAGTCATTTGATTCCATAACTTCGGTGGAATGAATGCTACCATCCTCAGCCACAGACGCACTTCCAGATAACGGTATATCGTCCGTGCTACCCGTTAAAAGTAAGAGCCGAATTCTGTTGCGCACTTCAAAGGGAGTGGGATTATTATAAAAGACGCCTAATCCCCGAATTCGTGAAAAAAGTTTTCAAGCCAATCTTGATTGAATCTAGCGGTCAAATGTACGTCACCCCATGAATCATTGTCATTTGTTCATAAAGGCCGAACAATGAATTAAAGATATAACGAAACCTTTCTGAAAAGGTAGTAAACTTTTTTTACTTGCTACTCGCATGTTAGTTATTACTTCCAAAAACCTTTTTAAAGTATTTTCTTGGCTCCTTAAATTCATGCCGTACCCACTTCTGAGGGGCGTTTTCTGGTCTTTTGGAAGTCTTGAGTTTAAAACATCAAATGCATCGTTTACCAGTTCGATGAAGCTGCTTTCGCGCTCTTTATTTGCAACATACTTCAGCGCCTTTGCTGTACGATTAGAAAAAAACTGTGCAGCAAATCTGACTAATATTGGGTAAAATCGTCAATTCTCCTTTCTGTTGCTGTAACAGATTTTCGATTGTATCTTTTTTAAGCTCAGTGCCGTCGCAAAGTAACAACCCATGGTCTAGAAAATGATTTCTAAGCAGCTTCAAAAGATGAGGTACGTCACAGAAAACCCACACCTTATCGTTTGTAGTCGGGTTGATGAAGAAATTTTTTTCTGTGTTTACATCTAATTCCTTCCAGACTTTTGAATTCTTTCCCCCCATATCACACGTCACAGCCGCTACATGAATATTACTGCTCTCAACGGCACTGATAATGCTTTTAAGCAATACATCTGTCATGGTCACATCAAAATCATAATAAATGGGTTGCTTCCACTCGGCAAACAGATCTCTAATTCATCAGAATCCGCCATCTGAACAAACAGCTCAAACTCAAGTCACTTGAAAAGTATGCAGCAACAAAGAGTCGGCTCTGGGTAGCTTCGTCTTCAAAAATTTAAGTCACCTATGAAGGTATGTATCAACTAAATAACCATTTTCATTTCGTTGATAAAAGTATTTATGTTTACAACTAAACGTACTAGCTTCAGTTTTTAACTGAAACTAGTAACAATGAAATAACAATGAAAATGTAGATAAAGAAAATGATTATGATATTGATTATAATTATAATAATTGGAAGCTTGTTTCAAATATATTATACTACATAATAGAAATGTTTATACACGCACTCATGCGCGCACGCGTGTGCACGTACGCGCACCCACCCACGCAGGCATATTATATATATATATATATATATATGTAAAATTTGTGATGTTTTCAATTTGTTTCTTCTGCAAGTAGTATAATTTCGTATATTCTTTTTAACACCTGACGCACGTTTCACTGAAAAATATCAGTATCATCAGAGGTTTCTAAGTAAATTAATAACAATCGAAATAATTCTATTAATATAAAATTAACGAATAATAAAAAATGATATATAATATATATATATATATATAATATCGCCTCCTTTCCGACTTAATTTTCCATCTTGTGCCAATTTGTCAATGTTATATGTGGACAGACTTGCTTACTTTTCAATTAAATGTAGAAATAGATTTTACCATTATTTTTTGCCGCAAACCATTTAATCTTGTTGTTTAATCCTTTTTCTATATGAATAGCTCATTACAATTATTGTTAATATTTCGTGTAAACAGCAGAGCGATGCTAAGTAGGACATTGTCTCAGGTAAGATTGCATGGTAAATCAAGACTAGCGCGTATTTCTTCCACCAGTCGACGTCACGCGGCAAAAACAGCTGATCGCTAGGTTAGCGCGGGAAGCCGGAATGGCCCCCCCTGCTATCAGACAATAACAATCACTGGTGAACTTACAAAACTTTTTTTATGTGCTACCAACATACTCTCAAAAAATAATTTTTGAATTATAAACCAAATATGAAAGGTTCATTATAATTCGTCCTCCTTTATTTTCACGGTATTGTAGAGCTACAGTTTTATATACTGATACCACAATTTTATTCCTATACAAAGATATATATCTATTCAATCATTTGTTTTATATATATATATATATATAGTTACGACGGTCTACTCGATCGTCGTAGGTACAGTGGAAACAAAATAAGTACAAGACACCAATTAAGTCGCTAATTACCAGCTTTAATTTTCACAGTTAACAGTTCGTAATTAACAACACAGTCTCTACAACAAATCAATAAAAATTGTTCACACGCAAAATAAATGTCCGCTAATATTAAAACACAATTGTATTACAATATACCGTCCGATTATAAAACACATTTAACTAATAACCACTTGAACGCGCACAGTAATATCGCCCGAGAATTACTCGAACCACACTGTAAATATATCGCTGGTATACTGAAACTTAAGGCCGCTGCCGCCATGTATTTATAGCCTTCGAAAATCTAGACGATTCCTAATTGCGTCTTAGCGTCCGTATGAACTACGTAATTAACTGCGGCCTTGACACAGTCCGCACGGGTGGTGGCATCGAGAAGACTCTCACAAATGCGTCTACAAGCACGTACGCCACACGCGTTACATCGAGATTCTTCTGGCACATTCGACAAACACGTAGATTGTTCTGTGACGTCGTAACACTGTCCCCTCCATAAGCCTGTTAGTATGTCATCTACATACCTGATCCATTTTTACCTGATCAAAAAAAAAAAAAAAAAAAAAATTAATAACAAATTTTACATACAAGAAAATGGATTACCAATGGGATTACCGCTTTCACCATTAATGGCGGAGATATTCATGTTAGCTTTGAAATCATAATTTTAAAAGACAGATAAAGAAAGAAGAATTAAAAAATGGATCAGGTATGTAGATGAAATACTAATAGTTTGGGAAGGTGAAGTAAATGAATTTAAAAAATTTACGGAAGAACTAAATAACATAGAAAAAACAATAAAATTTCAAGAAGAAATTGGAGTATTAGAAATTAATTTCCTGGATATCAATATAAAAATTGAAGATAACAAACTCAAATTCAATATATATAGGAAAGAAACATACTCAGATTTAATAATTCCACAAGAATCATATCATCAAGTCAATTATAAAATGGCAGCATTAAATTCATTTTCTATAGAGCTATAAATTATCTAGAAAATGAAGAACTCAAACAAAAAGAATTAAAGAGGAAAATAAAGAAATAGAAAAGAATGAAAAGAAAAAACAAATGAAGAAAAGAAATATAAAGGAGCAATAACATACATAGGATATCAAACAAAAATGTTACAAAAATGCTTCGAAAAATATGAAATACAGATAGGAATAAAGAAAATGAAAAATGTATTTGAATATATAAAAAATGCTAAAACAGAAGAAATTCCATTAATGGAAAAAAGCTGCGTATACAAATTAAAATGTGGGGAATGTAATAAGATATATCTGGGCGAAACTGGAAGAAAATTAAAAATTCGAATGAATGAACACGCAAAAGGAGAAGGGGTTAGAGTAACGAACTCACTATATGCAAGACATTTCAATGAATCAGGCCATAAATTCATAAATCCAAATGAAAATATGGAAATAATCAAAATAGAAAACAATCCACAAAAAAGAAAACTAATAGAAGAACTAGAAATACTTAAAGTTAAAAAAGAAGATAAAAATAAATTAATGAATATAAAAGTGGATTTTACAAATGAAGAAATATTTTATTATATATTAAACAATAAACAAAAATAAATTAAAATAATAAGAATAACACACTAAAAATGACGAAATGTAAAAGGTTACAAAAAAATTATAAGTCAAGAATGAAGAAATTAATGGGAGATTCTTAAAACAATTTGATGGACGTTAGAAAAATGCCTAACGGAAAAATGTAGACAAAGTTCCCGTGAAGAGCGGCAGCAGCTAGAACGAATAGGAGGGGTGATGACATAAGGGGAGGGGCCTAAAGTATAAAAGCCTACAACGTACAGTAGATAGACGTTGTTTAAGACCTGATGATGTCAGTGATGACGAAAAGCTTAGTCGAACAATAAAAATTATAGCAGTTAGCAAATTCATAAAAGAAATAGTGAAAAATATCAGTAGCATCAGTAAATTAATTTACTTACAAACCTCTGATGATACTGATATTTTACTAAATAATTATATAAATTACAAAGGAGAATCAAAAAGTAACCTTAAATATTTTTTATTAACAAAATACAAATACAAAAAATGAAAATACATCATTTCTTTTCAATATAATCCTCTCCGCGTTCAATGGATGTGTACCAGAAATTCACGAGAGCTTAGATTCTATAAGAAAAAAATCTTTTGGCTGACTGCACAGCCATGCATGAACTTGTTTTCACCTAGTCGTCCATAGAAAATTTCTTGCCTCCCAAAGCCTCCTTCAGTGGTCCAAAAAGGTGATAATCACTCGGTGCAAGGTCAGGTGAATACACTGAAAGTGGAGATATGAAAGTTTTGTGGACATTGCGTGAGATGTGTGCGGCCATGCATTGTCATGCTGTAACAACACACTGTAACTTTGTAAAGAATGAAGTTTGGACCTTATTACAGGCTTGAAATGGTTCTGAAGGAGGTCACAGTAAATGTCACTGTTCACTGTTGGTCTCGGGGCATATAATGTTCCAAAATTATTCCCTTATGGTCTCAGAACAGTGTGAGCATCACTTTACCAGTCGACATAGTTGCATGATATTTTATTGGTTTTGGTGAACTTGAATGTTACCATTCCTTCCTTCCTTGCTTAGTTTCCAGCAATAGCGTAACATTTTTTCTGGCCCCCCCCTACTACTCTTACTTAATTCTAGCCATTGTTCCCTCTTAAATACTAATCCCTCCTTATACCTGTGCCAACTACTAACATTATATAACGTAAATAGAATTCATCCTCCTCAAAATGTTTAAAATTTCTTCTTTCAATACTAGACCAGTTTGATCGCTCACTTTTATAAATCCTAAAAGCTTTCTTTACTTTGAACTTTTGTCAAATGAATGCATGAAAGAAGCTAAATTTCCCTATCATATTGAAACTAAACATCAAGAAAATAAAAGTAAGTCTTTGTAATTCTTTAAACGTTAAAAAGGGCACAAAATACTATTAAATCTCAAAACTCATAATGTGAATGAAAATGCTACCTTAGCTTCATATGAAGTTGCTCAGCTTATCGCCAAATCTGGCAAGTCTCATATAATAACTGAAGAGCTTATTCACCTGGTTGCAATTGCTATTTGTAAGAGACTGTTAGGTGACTCAGCATCCAAGCTAGTTAGTTCAGTTCCTCTTTCCAATCACACAATTTGTCTGAAAATATACATGATACGTTATTTGTTAGACTCTGTATAAGACCTGTTCACTCTCGAGTTAGATGAAAGTACAGGTATATAGGAAAAGCTACTATGCTGGTTTTTGTTCATTTCATGTGGAAGAACCTGTGAACTTCCATTCATCAAGAGGCTTTGGTAGCTAAACGTCTTCTAGAGTTACTGAACACAACTTTTGGAGAAGTTTATACCAAAAGTAATAAATTACATAAAGAGACAATCCATATATTCAAGGCTATTTGAGATATTATGCAAGGAGATGGGGAGTTATTATGTTAAATGTCGTCTTCACACTGAAGTTCAATAACTCTCTCAAGGCAAGATTCTTCAACAATTGAAGCTAAGCTTTTTTGAGCTGAGGGATGAGGTGCACTTGTTTCTTCTGGACACAAATTTTTAAAGATTTGCTTTGTAATTTATCATGGTTATGTACGATTGTCTGTTTTACAGATATGTTTGAACATTTGAATGTTCTTAATTTGAGTTTACAAGGGAATCATGTGAACATTGTTCATGTCAATGCTATAATCAAGAAGTTCCAAACATGGACAAAATATGTGGAAAAAGGCTCCTTTACAAACTTTCCTACCCTGAGTGAAACAGGAAATATCTGAGCACCTGGGAATCTTATCAACAATATTAAGTGAATATTATGCTGTAAAAACCAATGATATAATATAAAAATTCCTGCCTGGATGAGAAATTGAATCTCATTTGATTGGAAAATTGAAAATGTTACTAATCTCAGTGAAGAAGAGGAGGACCATCTTGCTGATTTACCAAACAATGGTACTTCAAAGTCTGTTTATCACAGAGAAAAAAGTCATTGAGTTCTGACTAACCATTTATCAAGCAGATCAAAATCAACTAGCTGAAAAAGCACTGAAACATTTGCTGCCATTTCGTACAACTTACTGACATGAACTTTCTCAAACCTGTGCTACATGAAAAATAAATCCAGGTAATCAATGAAATATATTATATGTGTAATCAATGAAAAGTACAAAAGTGTGTATGTGAGATTTGCAGGCCAAATAAAATTTTTAATTTTAAATTCAAGTAGATTTCTGAGTAGAGATGTATAGATATTAAACGATTAATATAAATGCCACTGGACAATAAATTAAAATAGTAAAATTACATTAAAGTTGTAACAGTTTTAATAATTCTTACCTTAATAATCACAAGTTATTTATAAAAAATAGTATATTATAAATATACGATGTTCACTCCTGAATTAAATTATCACAAGTTACTTATAAAAGTAAATATGAAATAGTATAAAAAAAGCCTATCACTGTTTTTAATCTGTTGAAACATAATTATATTTAAACATAAACCAAGATTCTCAATGTCAGTCTTCAAAATCATCATCCACTAAACTGCCACTGGGCCGGCTTGAATTTCACTTCTCCCATGTCATACACCTCTTCTTAATCAAGCCATTTCATTCCTATTTTGTGTTTGAAGAAATTTAGCTCGGCATGTCACACAGCTATATGAACTTAGCTTACCTGTTTTTTCCTTTGACAATACTGTTTCCATGAATTCTTTTCTTTTGGCAATCTGCTGACTTATTAAAAGGATAATAGAGAACACACTCCCTGCAGTCCCTTCTGAGAGCTTTGGCTTTACTAAAGTGAAAAATAATGGATAACAGCAGAGGGTCTGACTAAGAAATTTGTCCTTATCACTTACATTAGGATTACATGCCATTTGTATCATTTTCATTGGTGTTGGGAGGTGGTCTGTGATTTCTCGAAATACAGGCCTTCTGTTTCTTGTTGGTGTACATCATTTTCTATCTTTGCATTTCATAACTTATAATAGATAGCAATGGGCATGTTGTGAAGACCATATTATTTCTGGATCACCTGGAAGGTCAGGCACACTGGTTTTAATGTAGGTCGTGTGGACAGCATATCCATCAATGGTATGGTGTTCTATATTTTTGTAAGTACCTTACCAGCAAATTCAAACTTACATTTTTCTAAATGATCATTTATGGTGCATCTGTGGTAATCCAGGTGGGAACCAAAGTGATTATGGCCAGAATAAGCATAAATTCAGTAAAATCCTAGCTTTCTACCATTCTACACTCATCATTGTTAAATGAATTTAGTTCTGGTGTATATGAAGGGGATGAACAATCCCTACAAATCATACTACATGAAGCACAACAAAAATTTCAGCTTTTGGTATATTGGATTTTCATCAGGCCCCATGTACAGTCATAATCACTATGTGCTTGACCAAACTATTCTTTGTTGCAACAAATGACTGAAACTCACTAATATTAATAACTTTTCAAAGTCTAGAGTATGTGTATTGACCAAAGATGAACTGTGCTTTTCATTTCTGATTGCAATGAATGTTGGCCAGAATATAAAACAAATTGTGGCCAAAAGAATAATTTAAACATATTTAAAGCGGTCCAGGTCACTGTATGATAATTATATATAATTTACCTTAATTTCCGTCCAGTGACGTCAAGCGTAATTTGTATTTGGTTACGCGTTTCAGGCCATGTGGCCCATCCTCAGACCATCACTCCAAGAGGAGCTCGTTAAAAAATAAAAAAAATCCACATAAAACAAACACATAATAAATAAATACAAAAATATATTAAAACATATAAAGGCGTTCTATTACACGAACACGGTGCACCGCGTGTAGCATGCCTGAACTGCATCAATGGAACCTGTTATCTATTATTATCTGTAATCGATCGCAGCGCGGTATCATACAGTGGGTTGGACCTGAAGCTAAGTTTATCATTAAGTATGTCGTCACACACATCTGGGTTATTATGACCTCTATATATCTCGAATTCTTCAAGCGCATCCATATAACGGCCTTTGGCACAATAATGTAGGGGTATGAAGTTATTGTTGAAATTTGTATAAGAATGATTACATGAAATCAGATGCCTTGTAAAGCTAGATTTAATATTATCTATGGAAAAATTACCCCTGTTAAAATGGCTTTGTGGTGTGTGTTCGCGGAATCTATTGATAGGTAGGGGGTCTACCGGTTTGGCCGATATAAAATCGGTCACAATCGTCACATATAAGCTTGTAAATACCAGTTTTGGATTCAATTGTTGTCTGAACAACTGGGCGAACTAAGTTCCGTAGACGGTTATTTGTTTTAAAAATGACAGTATAACCTAATTTATTTAAAGTGGATGTAAGGATCTTGGGCATCAACTCAGTGTATGTTGTTGTGATGTATTTGCTGTTAGGTGTAATATCATGTGTCTGTTTGGAACGACGGGATTTGTGTTTTCTAAGAATATTGTCAATCATTTGGGATTCATATCCGTAACTTCTTCATAGGAGCTCATCTGTTCACTGCAATAGTTAACAATACAATACTATATTTCTATATTCCTGCCTTTCCATCAACGGTTTCGTGCCCTCACAATACTGGCCTGTGATTGGTCAAAACAGAGAGTTCATAAGGTCACGTGGTCAGTTTACAAGATTTCAATGTTCATCTGCCTATAAGAAAAATACTCCTTTTTCAGCTTTAAGTTTTCTTAAATTTAAATTAAATCTAAATATCACTATAGTATTGACGACTCGGAACACTAAGTTTTTTATAAGTAAAAACGTAAAGTTTTACCTTACAGCCTAAACCGGCTTTCACCTTTAGAAGGCTTCATCAGAGCTTCTTATAAAAAACTTAGTGTTCCGAGTCATCAATACTGTAGTGATATTCAGTTAAGTAACGGACACGTCATGGACAACGAAATCCAAGAATTTAAATTACATCATTCTTTTCTTTATGTCATTATGAACATTTTGCTACCTCATTTACTTACATTAGTTAATTATAAAGGGTGGTTTTTCACCTTACAAAAATTCTAATGTTGGGCCTATACTTTTTATACATTTGTTATATCACTTTACAATTCCTTAAATTAATCTAATATGTAATATTACTGTTAAAACAATTAGCTTCATCACATAAATTTTGTCCCTTTCCTGTTTTATCACATTGGTTTACTAATCTACTCATTTCTGACATTATTTCCTTTGTATGGAATTTGTGGCCTAGGCCATCAATAGCATTTCATTAAAATATTCTAAATAACATTTATTATTACCTAGGTTTTTGGTTTTGAACCCTTTTTCTTGAGTTACATTTTATTACATGAGTCTTGACCCTTAACATGTTTTCACAATAGTTAAAAATGAAATCTTTTGACTTATTACTTAAGTAGTGTTTACATGGACAAGTTTACAATCATAAATTAACAAATAATATAATCAGAACAAAATCTTTTAACATGTTACCTTCGAGGTATTGCCTTCATGGCCAAATTCTACATTTATAAATTGACAAATAATTATAAACTACTTGGTGTACCATACTGCCATCCCATAAATCTTATCAAGCATTACTGGCTAATGAATAGATTATTGTTCATAGGTCCTGGTTTCTAATACACATTTTCTTATTTTGCCAGTAGGCTCACACAAACTTATAATGTAGTTTATAAATGTTAATAACTATAGGCTTTGGTGTAGAACACAAATACAACTACTTACACCAAAGCCTTCACTAACATCTCAATCTGAGATGAAACCATTCACTATTGGTGTTATTTATGGGATTTCCTTTTTTATAAAAGTAATTAACTCGCACTTATGCTGTCACCACTTCACTGACACCTATTGTACAAAGGTTTGTATGTATATTTTATACTTACTTTAATACATTTAATTATATATTTTATTATTTGTATTGTATTTTTTCTTTATTATTTATATTGTACAGTCTTTTTTCTGTAACTAAGGGTTGTTCATCTTTATTTGGTTTATTTGGGTAGTATTGGTGATTCTACCTACTGAATTGAGCGGTTTTAGGTTTTGGGATGGGGCTACTATTATGTCGCATTACAATATAAAATACTTGGTCGAAAAATGGCCAGACCTTTAGAAGAAAAAACAGGTGTATACAAGATAATATGTGATGACTGTAACTGTTTTTATATAGGCCAGACGGGGAGACCTTTCATAAAGAGATTCAAAGAACATCTCCCCAAAAAAGACTTTGGAAAAACTAAATCCAATTTTGGACGACATTTGATTGACAATAATCATAATTATACGGATTTTAGTACAAACTTTAAACCAATACACATATGCAATAAAGGTAGGAATATGAATGCGAATGAAGAATTTGAAATATATAAGGCCTTTAAAACCAGTCCAGATTATTTATTAAATGATCAGTTGAATTTTCGCTCTAACTGGTATGACACTGCGATGCAAATCTCAGAACAACTAAGGTCCACGTCACACATCATGCGCGAGCAGCGATAGCGGTGAACTGATAGCGTTAGTTCAGTGTTGTCAAGGTGCGCACCGAAAACGTATCGCGCGCGTTAGATACTGAATACGAACTATGTTAGTGTTTTATGTGTTTGTGATATATTTTAATGTTTCGACGACCTCACAAGAGTAATTACACCTGATGATGGAACATACGTTCCGAAACGCGTAGTGTTGTTTTTAAAAAGGGAAGTCACAAGACGGATAATAAGGTAAAATATTAATATATTAATTTATTCAAAGTGTGACTTGGATACGAATATCATGGATTTTAAATTGGAAGCCAGTCAGGCATCTATAGTATTTAAATATCAAAACATTAAGATAAAGTTATTGAAAACCAACCTACACATAAAATTCAACAAAAAATGCATTAAGAACAACGTAATACCAAAGTATGCTATCATCAAATCTAAGAACACATCCAAAACTGCAATAAAGGTAAAGGAACGCGCTGAAATAATGTGGATAAAAGAAGAGTTGAGAAATTTGTATGCAAAGAAGGTGGATCTAAACATAAAGTTATACAAAGCACAACTGGAAATGCTTAATAGCATTCACCCAGCCATCATAAACAATGTAATGCAAAACATTGATAAATATATCAGACACACTCTACACCGTATATATTTCAAACAGAATAGAAAGTTTATCTATCTCCAAAATAAACAATATCCTGACAATAGTATCAAATGTCAACATAAATTTTATGAACGAGTTTCAAATTTAACGTCAGTAGATTTAAACAACGAAGAAATAAATATTCTAAACAAAAGGTTAAAATACAACATCCCATATAACAATAGAAACCATATAATTCAAGAAATAGTTAATGCCGAGGCAACTATTAAAATGGTGCCGGACCATAGATTGCAGAACGAAACACGCATAATAGTAAACAGTAAACAGAAAAAGAGATTAAAAACCCTGAATAATATCGGTAATGTTGGTCGTAAACACATTACAGACTTTAAACTTTTAAAACAGATACAAAATAAACTGACAGATAATAATGCTCTCATTACTAGAGCTGATAAGGGATGTACACGAACCAATTTATATCGAAGGTTAATGAATTTATAAACAATAGCAATATCCAAACGTTGTCAGCTGATCCAACCAACGGTTTTGTTAAGAACTTGAGTAACAAGATTAACAGACGCACAAGTCTATTTGACGAAACCACACGACGCTTATTAAAGCCTATAAACGCACGGGCACCTCAATTCACAGGTTTACCCAAGATTCATAAAATTGACGTACCAATTAGACCACTTATAAATTTTACAACAGCCCCAGGGTATAAAATCGCCAAAAAACTAGCAAAAATAATAAAAGTCAACATAAGATTAGAAAATAATCATAGTATCAAAAATAATATTGATTTTGTTAACAAATTAAAAGACATTAAATTGCAGCCAAACTACAAAATCGCTTCATTTGATATCGTTAATCTGTACACAAATATAACTATTCAGGAAACAATAGCCATTTTAAGGGTACACCTCAACGAAGCAAAATTACTAAGTTCACAAAAAATTAACGAATTAATTGATTTATTAGAAGTTATATTAAAGCTGAACTATTTCACGTTCAATAATAGTTATTTTATTCAAGAGGAGGGCCTCGCCATGGGCTCACCACTTTCTGGCTTATTAACAGATATCTACCTGAATCATTACGAAAATACACATTTACTGTCCAATAAAAATAAACTTCACAGCAAAATAGTCTTTTACACGCGATATGTCGATGATACTTTTATAATTTTTGACGGTTCACTACGACAGGTAGATAAATTGAGACATTATATGAATAGCATACATAAACGGATACAATTCACCCTCGAAACTGAAACTGAAAATAATCTGAATTTTCTTGACTTAACAGTCATAAAAGCAAAAAATAGATTACAATACCAAATCTATAGAAAACCAACCACAACAGATATCACTATACACGCAGACTCCCACCACCCTACATCTCAAAAAATGGCTGCATATAACAGTTTTATTCATAGGCTAATTACAATACCACTTGAGACAATTGATTTTCAAAAAGAGTTAAATACAATAAAATACATAGCCAGAGCTAACGGATATCAAAGTTCAATGATAGATAGACTACTCAAGAAACAGCAAAACAGACAAATGAGGCCCCCGAAGAACAAGGATGGAGTAATACACATTTCAACTGAGTATGGTAATGTCCTTCCGAAAATTCTAACAAATGTCTTTAAGAAAATGAATATAGCGACGGCCTTTCAAACAAGCAATAACATATATAAAATACTTGGTCCAAAAACGGCCAGACCTTTAGATGAAAAAACAGGTGTATGCAAGATAATATGTGATGACTGTAACTGTTTTTGTATAGGCCAGACGGGGAGACCTTTCATAAAGAGATTCAAAGAACATCTCCCCAAAAAAGACTTTGGAAAAACTAAATCCAATTTTGGACGACATTTGATTGACAATAATCATAATTATACGGATTTTAGTACAAACTTTAAACCAATACACATATGCAATAAAGGTAGGAATATGAATGCGAATGAAGAATTTGAAATATATAAGGCCTTTAAAACCAGTCCAGATTATTTATTAAATGGTCAGTTGAATTTTCGCTCTAACTGGTATGACACTGCGATGCAAATCTCAGAACAACTAAGGTCCACGTCACACATCATGCGCGAGCAGCGATAGCGGTGAACTGATAGCGTTAGTTCAGTGTTGTCAAGGTGCGCACCGAAAACGTATCGCGCGCGTTAGATACTGAATACGAACTATTTTAGTGTTTTATGTGTTTGTGATATGTTTCGACGACCTCGCAAGAGTAATTACACCTGATGATGGAACATACGTTCCGAAACGCGTAGTGTTGTTTTTAAAAAGGGAAGTCACAAGACGGATAATAAGGTAAAATATTAATATATTAATTTATTCAAAGTGTGACTTGGATACGAATATCATGGATTTTAAATTGGAAGCCAGTCAGGCATCTATAGTATTTAAATATCAAAACATTAAGATAAAGTTATTGAAAACCAACCTACACATAAAATTCAACAAAAAATGCATTAAGAACAACGTAATACTAAAGTATGCAATCATCAAAACTAAGAACACATCCAAAACTGCAATAAAGGTAAAGGAACGCGCTGAAATAATGTGGATGAAAGAAGAGTTGAGAAATTTGTATGCAAAGAAGGTGAATCTAAACATAAAATTATACAAAGCACAACTGGAAATGCTTAATAACATTCACCCAGCTATCATAAACAATGTAATGCAAAACATTGATAAATATATCAGACACACTCTACAACGTATATATTTCAAACAGAATAGAAAGTTTATCTATCTCCAAAATAAACAATACCCTGACAATAGTATCAAATGTCAACATAAATTTTATGAACGAGTTTCAAATTTAACGTCAATAGATTTAAACAACGAAGAAATAAATATTCTAAACAAAGGGTTAAAATACAACATCCCATATAACAATAGAAACCATATAATTCAAGAAATAGTTAATGCCGAGGCAGCTATTAAAATGGTGCCGGACCATAGATTGAAGAACGAAACACGCATAATAGTATACAGTATTCTGAACAAGAGATTAAAAACCCGGAATAATATCGTTATTGTTGGTCGTAAACACATTACAGAATTTAAACTTTAAAAACAGATACAAAATAAACTGACAGATAATAATGCTTTCATTACTAGAGCTGATAATGGAAACACCATAGTTATAATGTACACGAACCAATATATATCGAAGGTTAATGAATTTATAAACAATAACAATATCCAAACGTTGTCAGCTGATCCAACCAACGGTTTTGTTAAGAACTTGAATAACATGATTAACAGATGAACGAGTCTATTTGACGAAACCACACGACGCTTATTAAAGCCTATAAACGCACGGGCACCTCAATTCACAGGTTTACCCAAGATTCATAAAATTGACGTACCAATTAGACCACTTATAAATTTTACAACAGCCCCAGGGAATAAAATCGCCAAAAAACTAGCAAAAATAATAAAAGACAGCATAAGATTAGAAAATAATCATAGTATCAAAAATAATATTGATTTTGTTAACAAATTAAAAGGCATTAAATTGCAGCCAAACTACAAAATCGCGTCATTTGATATATTTAATCTGTACACAGACATACCTATTCAGGAAACAATAGCCATTTTAAGGGTACACCTCAACGAAGCAAAATTACTAAGTTCACAAAAAATTAACGAATTAATTGATTTATTAGAAGTTATATTATAGCAGAACTATTTCACGTTCAATAATAGTTATTTTATTCAAGAGGAGGGCCTCGCCATGGGCTCACCACTTTCTGGCTTATTATCAGATTTCTACCTGAATCATTACGAAAATACACATTTACTGTCCAATAAAAATAAACTTCACAGCAAAATAGTCTTTTACACGCGATATGTCGATGATACTTTTATAATTTTTGACGGTTCACTACGATAGGTAGATACATTGAGACATTATATGAATAGCATACATAAACGGATACAATTCAACCTCGAAACTGAAACTGAAAATAATCTGAATTTTCTTGACTTAACAGTCATAAAAGCAAAAAATAGATTACAATGCCTGTACGGTAGCGCGATGATTTCTTTTTCTAGGTTGGCTAATCTGCTTACTGCCTCGCCTCAATTTTGGCGTGTTTGTACTTTACACAGTGTGTATCAAACGCTCGCGGCGGTCGTACCGAGCCGAGCCCAGCTTTCGCTGTCATTTATTGTCGACATTTAATGTAGGCTTTAGGCCTCACATTCTCGCTTATGGCCGACTAGGCCCGCTTCATTCTAATCTAAATTTATAATACTTGGCAACACGCATTATTAGCCGACCTCATTTCAACAAATAATACATTTGTAATGTAACTAAGAAAGACATTAAAATCTATTCAAATACAGTCCACACCTTATCATTTTCTTCCTACTGAAGCAATGCATTTATTACATAGTATTTTTAACTAACATGGAAGACCAGCCGACAGAATTCTTCAACTTAAGAAACATATATTTAGCCCACTTGGGCCCAATTCATTAACTCTTTCTTGTCCACACTTGCTGGATCATTCTTCTCATTAACATTTTTTGGTCCACGCGGACCGGATACTAACCATTTTTTGGTCACTCCGGACCTGGATTTTCCATTCAACATTTTCTACCAATATTTCTGGCCATCACGGGCGAATTAGCACGTCAGCTAATACGACCGTGGCGTGATTTGCATCGTCATTTCGCTCGTCACCTTCAGACAACATATTAGCAAGTGCCTGCCATCTACAGTGCTTACTCAAAGTGGTCATCTCTGCCAGCTGTTTACCATCTTCACCAAGGAGCCGACGCTGCAGGACATCGACAACAAGGTATCATCAGCAACAGTAAAAAGGTGCGTAAAATGTCTGAAGAAGGCCTCAAAGTGCTGACCAGAAAGAGGGGCGGATTAAAATCCGCGATAGTGCGGATAAAATCCGCGGTAAATTCATTTGACATAACTTTAAGTACAAAACATTTTCTAACTGTAAGACTGGAAAGTCTCAAAAGCTTGGCCTCGAAGTACGACGAGGTACAGTCTGAGATAGAGCTCATCAGTAAAGACACGAGCGTTGCTCAGGCAGACCGAGTTGAGGTCGAAGAAATGATATACTCAACTGAGGCAAACATTTTACAACTACTTGACACTTTTAATACTCAGACTGTGCCTCCCGTATTATCGACGCCCATGCAATTAAAGCCGATAAGTTTGCCTTGCTTCTCAGGCAACATACTGGAGTGGCAACACTTTTATTCAATTTTCACCGATTTAGTGCATTCAAGATCTGATTTAACACCAGTGCAAAAACTGCATTATTTGCATTCCTCTGTGAAGTGTGAACCGTTAGATTTAATTAAATCTTTACCTATTTGTAAAGAAAATTATGCAATAGCGTTGAATTTGCTGTCCGAAAGGTATAACAACCCATTCATATTAGCTAAATACTATGTACAAAACCTACTTCAGGTTAAGTCCACAATAAAGGACTCGGTCCAAAGTTTGGCGGAGTTTACGAATACAATAACGTCTTCCGTTAATTCACTGGCAGCAATGAAGCTGTCAGTGAATTCATTTGAATTTATCACCATACAGTTGCTCTCCACCAAACTTGACCCTATTACTTTAAAACTTTGGAAGGAGTCAATAGACCCTGACAACTTGCCTAGCTTTCAAGACTTTACGCATTTTTTAAACTTACGCAGACAGCTGTTAGAAAATACAATGCCTATTGAACCCGGACAGCAATTCAACAAACTTAATGTAAAACCTAACAATAAATTTGAGAAGTGTAGCTTAAGAAATACTGCTGGCAGCAATACCTTTAAGAACTATCACACAGCGGCAAATCATTATTCATGCCTGTGTTGTAAATCTAACCACCCGCTTTACATATGTAATAATTTTCGTATATTAAACACCGCTGAGCGGGGGCAATTGGTTGCAAATCATAAATGTTGTATCAACTGCCTTAGAGCAGGTCATCTGATAGCTAACGGTAAGAGTAAACAGGTCTGTAAAATTTGTTCAAAAAGACACCACACATTGCTGCACGCAAATTACGTGCCGAAATCAACAGCTGCCAGCAGCAATTATTGCTCACTTAAATTACAGTGCAAAAACAATGTTCTTTTATCCACTGCGGTTGTATCTGTCGTTGATCAGGCTGGCAACAGGCATAGAGCTAGAGTGCTTCTAGACGCCGGTTCACAGATCAATTTCTGTACAAAATCATTTGCAAAAAGGTTACACCTTAAATTAACCAAATCTAATATTCCAATCACAGGAATAAACAACACAGCGTGTTGCGCAACTGATATTGCTTCTATACGTATTATTTCTCGCTATCAGAGACATAGTTTCGAGGCGAAATGTGCCGTCTTATCTACCTTAACTCACAATCTGCCTTCAACCTCGTTTGATATCAACCAGTTCCACATTCCAAACAAAATTTTTCTGGCCGATCCAGAATTTAATATATCTTCACAGATCGACATACTATTAGGGGAACAATTTTATCTGGATTTGATATTAGCCAATAAATACACACGCGGACCCAATTTTCCTATCATTCAGGAAACAAAACTGGGTTACATTTTGGCTGGCAATCTGCCCAAGCACTGCCACACCGGGGGTCCTGCTGTTTCGTTCCTAGCAAGGAACAATGACAGTCAGATTCTGCAATCTCTCGAGAGATTTTGGGAAGCAGAAACTATCCCTGACGATACCCCTGATAGCGAGTCGGCTTGTGAAGAGCATTTTGTGCGCTCTACTCAGCGCAACCACGAGGGTAGATTTATAGTGTCACTCCCATTCAAGTCTGATAATCCCCACTTGGGGGAATCTTACACAAGTGCCGAATCAAGATTCTTAAGCTTAGAGCGTCGATTTAGGCGAGATGCCAAGCTCGCTCGCGACTACGCGGACTTTATCAAGGAATACATGGATCTTGGGCACATGACACTCATCGATCATGGCGCTATCAATTTAGGAGCGTCAAATATTTACTACTTGCCTCACCATGCCGTGTTTAAACAGTCTAGCTTGACCACAAAACTGCGCGTTGTTTTTGATGGTTCGTCCAAGACTACTAATGGCCTTTCGTTAAATGACATATTGTTAGTAGGCCCCAATGTTCAACAAGACCTTTTTTCCATTCTTTTGCGTTTCCGCATACATAAGTATGTTCTTATTGCCGACATCGAAAAGATGTATCGTCAGATTCGCGTAGCTGAAGGGGATTGTCACTATCAACGAATTTTGTGGCGTGATTCTCCCTCGAACCACTTAAACATTTCGCGCTGCGAACAGTCACCTACGGCACGGCTAGCGCCTCTTTTTTGGCCACTCGTTGCCTTCTGCAAATTGCTAGAGACAATCAGGCTTCCTTTCCCCAAGCGGCTTTAGCCATAACCAACGATTTTTATGTCGACGATCTACTTACCGGTTCGGACACTATCCCCAATCTAACCAAGCTGAAATCCGATCTAGGTGCGTTACTTGGTCAATATGGTTTCACGTTGCACAAATGGGCATCAAATGAACCCACAGCGGTCGCAAATCATCACAACTTTTCACGACCCCTAAATAAACAGGACAATGTGCGTACCCTGGGCATTCTTTGGAACAATACTGCCGATTCATTTTTGTTTGACATCAAACTATCTCCGGTTGATTCTAGCATATCCAAGAGAAAAATTCTTTCAATTATTGCTGGAATATATGATCCTCTTGGTTTAATCGGTCCAGTTGTCTTTTTGTATAAACATTTCATGCAGCGACTTTGGCTTTGTAAGCTTGGATGGGATGAACCGATTTCCGGTCAGTCACTTTCGGATTGGCATTCTTTGTGTAACAAATTGATTATGATTGGTAAAATAGTAGTCCCGCGATCTATTCGTTGCAAGCGTGAGGCGGCTACAGTTCAGTTGCATGGTTTTTCGGATGCTTCGGAGAGAGGGTTTGGCTGTTGTATATATATCAGAGTCATTTATCAAGATTCTACTGCCTCCTGTCGCCTCTTGTGTTCCAAATCTCGCGTGGCTCCCCTACGCCAGGTGTCATTACCTCGCATCGAGCTCTGCGCTTGCTTGTTATTATCGCGACTCGTATCTAAGGTTATTCCTGCTCTTTATTCGTTTATTGATAATGTACATTTGTATTCTGATTCCATGGTGGCTCTTTACTGGATTCATGCGCAGTCTACGCGTTGGAAAACATACGTCGCTATTCGGGTTGCTGAAATTCAGCGTCGTACGCAAACTTATACCTGGCATCACATTGATTCGCGACGCAATCCTGCTGATATTATATCTAGGGGGTGTTTCCCTGACGTTTTGCGCGATTGCTCGCTTTGGTGGCACGGTCCTAGCTGTCTGTCTCAATCGTCAGAGTCTGATCCCTTCCTATCTTTCGTACCGGCCACTCCGTCGTCTTCTGAAGTCACCGCGGAAGAGAAAAACACACATAACCTGTCGCTAATGTCTACCCTGGCTGTTGACTTATCGTTGGACTTTTCCTCGTTGCACCGGCTGACGCGTGTATACGCTTACTGTTTTCGTTTCATCAGAAATATTAGGCACTCATGTGCGGACAAACTTTCGGGCGATCTGACCCCTGTAGAAATTCATCAGTCTCTCAACTTCTTCATAAAACAATCTCAGTCGATCCACTTCCCAACCGAAATTAATTGTCTTCGGAACGGATCTTCTGTTTCCATTAGGAGCAAGTTGGCTTCTCTCGACCCGTTTCTTGACGACTCTGGAGTGATACGCGTGGGCGGACGATTGCAGCATTCCCAATTACCCTACGATTCGAAACATCCTATTATATTACCCACATCGGCGCATATTACACGCCTTATCATCGAACGTGAACACATTCGTTTACTTCACGCTGGTGCTCAACTCGTGCATCATTCACTGCGTCAACGTTGGTGGATTGTTAATGCCCGGCTAGTCATCCGTTCCATTATTCGCAAGTGTCTCAAGTGTATCAGGTTTAGTGCCACACAGCAGGTTCAGAGACTTGGTATTTTGCCATTCCCTAGAGTCACTCCTTCAAGACCGTTTCTATTTTGCGCGGTTGATTATGGTGGTCCCTTCATGATTCGTCATGGCGGGCAGAAGTCTAGAACTCTTACTAAGGCATACGTATCTTTGTTTGTTTGCTTAGCAACTAGGGCTATTCACTTGGAATTGGTGTCCGACCTTACGACCAGCGCATTTATAGCCGCTTTACGTCGTTTCATGGCACGTCGGGGTATACCCAGTCAACTGTACTCCGACAATGGCACAAACTTCAGGAAGGGCCGCACCATCTTACATGATATTTACAACTTTTGGCACAATAAGGATGCCATTTCTTCGATTAAGTCATTCACATCCTCTCAGGGGATATCATGGTCATTTATTCCGCCCTCCTCACCTCATTTCGGTGGCCTTTGGGAGAGCGGCATAAAGAGTTTGAAATTTCATCTCCGCCGCGTGGTAGGCAAATCTATACTAAACTTCGAAGAGTTCACGACCGTTTTGTCTCAGATAGAGGCATGTCTGAACTCTCGACCTTTATTTGCTATCTCTTCGGATGTTAACGACCCGGTGCCACTTACACCGGGCCATTTTTTGATTTGCGCGCCCTTAACAGCGATTCCGGACCCAGACCTTTCTCACGTTCCTGTTTCTCGTCTTGGGCGTTGGCAACTCCTTCAGAGGTTTGTCCAGGGCATTTGGAAGGCGTGGTCTCGCGATTATTTGCAGCAGCGTCACAAGTGGAAGTTTGCCAAAGATAATGTTTCCATTGGTGATTTAGTTTTGCTTATTGAGGATAATTTACCTCCATTAGCCTGGAAATTTGGCGTAATTATCGCCACATTTCCCGGCCCAGATAACTTGGTTCGTGTCGTAGACATTCGCACGCCTACGGGTGTTTTGCGGAGACCAATACATAATTATGTCTGTTGCCAGCGCGAGACGAGATTTGACATTATGATTACTTAGCACAATGCTACTTTTATTCAGCCATTGGCTTATTACTTATTACGACCATTTGGTCAACATAATTGTGATGAATTATCACAATATTTTCTTATCAATTTTGAGCCATTGCACGCTTCTAATTATCACAGTTTTGGTGGTATCTTAATATTTGTATTGTATGTTAATTTGTGTGGCATACTATGTCTTACACATTTTCATTTGATGTTATGGGGTATATTGCATGTTTTTTGGTGGTCTTATTTATAAAATGTTATTACATAATATTTGCATGTCTTGCAGCTAAGCAATCATGCATTCATTTCTTTATATTGTTGCTGATAAATATGTATTATTCTGTGAATGTCTTTAAATTGTTAAATTGTTTCTGTAATTTCAGTATTGTATTGTTATTTGACATTACAATTATTTATCTTGTAATTATTTAAATTATTGTTATTGTATTCACATAAACTGTGTCTATGTAAAACCTATTGTTAGCGTCTGCCGTATGTAACTGCCACGTCTAGGTTTATTTTATATTGTATTTTATATTGTATTCATTTTGCAAGTAAGCATGCACAATTCTTTTTACTTAAAATTATGACATACATGTCATATCTGGGATTGCATTCAGCATCTAGCTTGTTCATACATTATTACATATTGTAAGTTCCTGAAACTTCAGGAACAGCATGACTAGGTCAATACATGCCGCCCTGCTAAATATACGATTGAACATGCAACTGCAACATGTTCAACAACAATTTTGTTCATGTAATGAACTCTCTGTACAGGCCCACGGGCCTCAATTAATTTTATAGTAACCATCTATGACATGCATAGGGTTACCAGCTATCGGTCCATCATGTGATGAGCTTCCGATCTTGCATTAAACATTGTATAATTATGTATTTTTCTTTCATGTTTTATAATGTTATATACTGAACACACTTGTGTCAGTAATATTGGTCAAACCAGACTTATTCATATATGAAACAGCTGTTCGCCAACCTTGGCCTACAACCGCCTATCTCTAGGCTTATCTTATGCATGCTTATCTCTAAACTAGTGACGGACTGCCGTTATCTAATCTCATAACTCAAGGTACAACTCAGCCTTGAAGCTAACTATCATTATAAGAAACTGTACTCTTTTAAATTAAATTGTAAATGTATCATAATTTATTAAAAAAAAAAAATGTGTTAAAAAATCATTTGATTTTGACGGGCAGCTTATGTACGGTAGCGCGATGATTTCGTTTTCTAGGTTGGCTAATCTGCTTACTGCCTCGCCTCAATTTTGGCGTGTTTGTACTTTACACAGTGTGTATCAAACGCTCGCGGCGGTCGTACCGAGCCGAGCCCAGCGTTCGCTGTCATTTATTGTCGACATTTAATGTAGGCTTTAGGCCTCACATTCTCGCTTATGGCCGACTAGGCCCGCTTCATTCTAATCTAAATTTATAATACTTGGCAACACGCATTATTAGCCGACCTCATTTCAACAAATAATACATTTGTAATGTAACTAAGAAAGACATTAAAATCTATTCAAATACAGTCCACATCTTATCATTTTCTTCCTACTGAAGCAATGCATTTATTACATAATATTTTTAACTAACATGGAAGACCAGCCGACAGAACTCTTCAACTTAAGAAACATATATTTAGCCCACTTGGGCCCAATTCATTAACTCTTTCTTGTCCACACTTGCTGGATCATTCTTCTCATTAACATTTTTTGGTCCACGCGGACCGGATACTAACAAATACCAAATCTATAGAAAACCAACCACAACAGATATCACTATACACGCAGATTCCCACCACCCTACATCTCAAAAAATGGCTGCATATAACAGTTTTATTCATAGGCTAATTACAATACCACTTGAGACAATTGATTTTAAAAAGAGTTAAATACAATAAAACTGTTTTTATATAGGCCAGTCGGGGAGACTTTCATAAAGAGATTCAAAGAACATCTCCCAAAAAAATACTTTGGAAAAACTAAATCCAATTTTGGACGACATTTGATTGACAATAATCATAATTATACGGATTTTAGTACAAACTTTAAACCAATACACATATGCAATAAAGGTAGGAATATGAATGCGAATGAAGAATTTGAAATATATAAGGGCTTTAAAACCAGTCCAGATTATTTATTAAATGGTCAGTTGAATTTTCGCTCTAACTCGTATGACACTGCGATGCAAATCTCAGAACAACTAAGGTCCACGTCACACATCATACGCGAGCAGCGATAGCGGTGAACTGATAGCGTTAGTTCAGTGTTGTCAGCTGATCCAACCAACGGTTTTGTTAAGAACTTGAATAACATGATTAACAGATGCACGAGTCTATTTGACGAAACCACACGACGCTTATTAAAGCCTATAAACGCAGGGGCACCTCAATTCACAGGTTTACCCAAGATTCATAAAATTGACGTACCAATTAGACCACTTATAAATTTTACAACAGCCCCAGGGAATAAAATCGCCAAAAAACTAGCAAAAATAATAAAAGACAGCATAAGATTAGAAAATAATCATAGTATCAAAAATAATATTGACTTTGTTAACAAATTAAAAGACATTAAATTGCAGCCAAATTACAAAATCGCGTCATTTGATATCGTTAATCTGTACACAAACATACCTATTCAGGAAACAATAGCCATTTTAAGGGTACACCTCAAAAAAGCAAAATTACTAAGGTCACAAAAAATTACCGAATTAATTGATTTATTAGAAGTTATATTATAGCAGAACTATTTCACGTTCAATAATAGTTATTTTATTCAAGAGGAGGGCCTCGCCATGGGCTCACCACTTTCTGGCTTATTAACAGATATCTACCTGAATCATTACGAAAATACACATTTCCTGTCCAATAAAAAGAAACTTCACAGCAAAATAGTCTTTTACACGCGATATGTCGATGATACTTTTATAATTTTTTACGGTTCACTACGACAGGCAGATAAATTGAGACATTATATGAATAGCATACATAAACGGATACAATTCACCCTCGAAACTGAAACTGAAAATAATCTGAATTTTCTTAACTTAACAGTCATAAAAGCAAAAAATAGATTATAATACCAAATCTATAGAAAACCAACCACAACAGATATCACTATACACGCAGACTCCCACCACCCAACATCTCAAAAAATGGCTGCATATAACAGTTTTATTCATAGGCTAATTACAATACCACTTGAGACAATTGATTTTCAAAAAGAGTTAAATACAATAAAATACATAGCCAGAGCTAACGGATATCAAAGTTCAATGATAGATAGACTACTCAAGAAATAGCAAAACAGACAAATGAGGCCCCCGAAGAACAAGGATGGAGTAATACACATATCAACTGAGTATGGTAATGTCCTTCCGAAGATTCTAACAAATGTCTTTAAGAAAATGAATATAGCGACGGCCTTTCAAACAAGCAATAACATATATAAAATACTTGGTCCAAAAACGGCCAGACCTTTAGATGAAAAAACAGGTGTATACAAGATAATATGTGATGACTGTAACTGTTTTTGTATAGGCCAGACGGGGAGACCTTTCATAAAGAGATTCAAAGAACATCTCCCCAAAAAAGACTTTGGAAAAACTAAATCCAATTTTGGACGACATTTGATTGACAATAATCATAATTATACGGATTTTAGTACAAACTTTAAACCAATACACATATGCAATAAAGGTAGGAATATGAATGCGAATGAAGAATTTGAAATATATAAGGCCTTTAAAACCAGTCCAGATTATTTATTAAATGGTCAGTTGAATTTTCGCTCTAACTCGTATGACACTGCGATGCAAATCTCAGATCAACTAAGGTCCACGTCACACATCATGCGCGAGCAGCGATAGCGGTGAACTGATAGCGTTAGTTCAGTGTTGTCAAGGTGCGCACCGAAAACGTATCGCGCGCGTTAGATACTGAATACGAACTATGTTAGTGTTTTATGTGTTTGTGATATATTTTAATGTTTCGACAACCTCGCAAGAGTAATTACACCTGATGATGGAACATACGTTCCGAAACACGTAGTGTTGTCTTTAAAAAGGGAAGTCACAAGACGGATAATAAGGTAAAATATTAATATATTAATTTATTCAAAGTGTGACTTGGATACGAATATCATGGATTTTAAATTGGAAGCCAGTCAGGCATCTATAGTATTTAAATATCAAAATATTAAGATAAAGTTATTGAAAACCAACCTACACATAAAATTCAACAAAAAATGCATTAAGAACAACGTAATACCAAAGTATGCTATCATCAAATCTAAGAACACATCCAAAACTGCAATAAAGGTAAAGGAACGCGCTGAAATAATGTGGATAAAAGAAGAGTTGAGAAATTTGTATGCAAAGAAGGTGGATCTAAACATAAAGTTATACAAAGCACAACTGGAAATGCTTAATAACATTCACCCAGCCATCATAAACAATGTAATGCAAAACATTGATAAATATATCAGACACACTCTACAACGTATATATTTCAAACAGAATAGAGAGTTTATCTATCTCCAAAATAAACAATACCCTGACAATAGTATCAAATGTCAACATAAATTTTATGAACGAGTTTCAAATTTAACGTCAATAGATTTAAACAACGAAGAAATAAATATTCTAAACAAAGGGTTAAAATACAACATCCCATATAACAATAGAAACCATATAATTCAAGAAATAGTTAATGCCGAGGCAGCTATTAAAATGGTGCCGGACCATAGATTGAAGAACGAAACACGCATAATAGTATACAGTATTCTGAACAAGAGATTAAAAACCCTGAATAATATCGTTAATGTTGGTCGTAAACACATTACAGAATTTAAACTTTTAAAACAGATACAAAATAAACTGACAGATAATAATGCTCTCATTACTAGAGCTGATAATGGAAACACCATAGTTATAATGTACACGAACCAATATATATCGAAGGTTAATGAATTTATAAACAATAACAATATCCAAACGTTGTCAGCTGATCCAACCAACGGTTTTGTTAAGAACTTGAATAACATGATTAACAGATGCACGAGTCTATTTGACGAAACCACACGACGCTTATTAAAGCCTATAAACGCAGGGGCACCTCAATTCACAGGTTTACCCAAGATTCATAAAATTGACGTACCAATTAGACCACTTATAAATTTTACAACAGCCCAAGGGAATAAAATCGCCAAAAAACTAGCAAAAATAATAAAAGACAGCATAAGATTAGAAAATAATCATAGTATCAAAAATAATATTGATTTTGTTAACAAATTAAAAGACATTAAATTGCAGCCAAATTACAAAATCGCGTCATTTGATATCGTTAATCTGTACACAAACATACCTATTCAGGAAACAATAGCCATTTTAAGGGTACACCTCAACAAAGCAAAATTACTAAGTTCACAAAAAATTAACGAATTAATTGATTTATTAGAAGTTATATTATAGCAGAACTATTTCACGTTCAATAATAGTTATTTTATTCAAGAGGAGGGCCTCGCCATGGGCTCACCACTTTCTGGCTTATTATCAGATTTCTACCTGAATCATTACGAAAATACACATTTACTGTCCAATAAAAATAAACTTCAAACCAAAATAGTCTTTTACACGCGATATGTCAATGATACTTTTATAATTTTTTACGGTTCACTACGACAGGGAGATACATTGAGACATTATATGAATAGCATACATAAACGGATACAATTCACCCTCGAAACTGAAACTGAAAATAATCTGAATTTTCTTGACTTAACAGTCATAAAAGCAAAAAATAGATTACAATACCAAATCTATAGAAAACCAACCACAACAGATATCACTATACACGCAGACTCCCACCACCCTACATCTCAAAAAATGGCTGCATATAACAGTTTTATTCATAGGCTAATTACAATACCACTTGAGACAATTGATTTTCAAAAAGATTTAAATACAATAAAATACATAGCCAGAGCTAACGGATATCAAATTTCAATGATAGATAGACTACTCAAGAAATAGCAAAACAGACAAATGAGGCCCCAGAAGAACAAGGATGGAGTAATACACATATCAACTGAGTATGGTAATGTTCTTCCGAAAATTCTAACAAATGTCTTTAAGAAAATGAATATAGCGACGGCCTTTCAAACAAGCAATAACATATATAAAATACTTGGTCCAAAAACGGCCAGACCTTTAGATGAAAAAACAGGTGTATACAAGATAATATGTGATGACTGTAACTGTTTTTGTATAGGCCAGACGGGGAGACCTTTCATAAAGAGATTCAAAGAACATCTCCCCAAAAAAGACTTTGGAAAAACTAAATCCAATTTTGGACGACATTTGATTGACAATAATCATAATTATACGGATTTTAGTACAAACTTTAAACCAATACACATATGCAATAAAGGTAGGAATATGAATGCGAATGAAGAATTTGAAATATATAAGGCCTTTAAAACTATTCTAGATTATTTATTTAATGGTCAGTTGAATTTTCGCTCTAACTCGTATGACACTGCGATGCAAATCTCAGAACAACTAAGGTCCACGTCACACATCATGCGCGAGCAGCGATAGCGGTGAACTGATAGCGTTAGTTCAGTGTTGTCAAGGTGCGCACCGAAAACGTATCGCGCGCGTTAGATACTGAATACGAACTATGTTAGTGTTTTATGTGTTTGTGATATATTTTAATGTTTCGACAACCTCGCAAGAGTAATTACACCTGATGATGGAACATACGTTCCGAAACGCGTAGTGTTGTTTTTAAAAAAGGAAGTCACAAGACGGATAATAAGGTAAAATATTAATATATTAATTTATTCAAAGTGTGACTTGGATACGAATATCATGGATTTTAAATTGGAAGCCAGTCAGGCATCTATAGTAATTAAATATCAAAACATTAAGATAAAGTTATTGAAAACCAACCTAAACATAAAATTCAACAAAAAATGCATTAAGAACAACGTAATACCAAAGTATGCTATCATCAAAACTAAGAACACATCCAAAACTGCAATAAAGGTAAAGGAACGCGCTGAAATAATGTGGATGAAAGAAGAGTTGAGAAATTTGTATGCAAAGAAGGTGGATCTAAACATAAAGTTATACAAAGCACAACTGGAAATGCTTAATAACATTCACCCAGCTATCATAAACAATGTAATGCAAAACATTGATAAATATATCAGACACACTCTACAACGTATATATTTCAAACAGAATAGAAAGTTTATCTATCTCCAAAATAAACAATACCCTGACAATAGTATCAAATGTCAACATAAATTTTATGAACGAGTTTCAAATTTAACGTCAATAGATTTAAACAACAAAGAAATAAATATTCTAAACAAAGGGTTAAAATACAACATCCCATATAACAATAGAAACCATATAATTCAAGAAATAGTTAATGCCGAGGCAGCTATTAAAATGGTGCCGGACCATAGATTGAAGAACGAAACACGCATAATAGTATACAGTATTCTGAACAAGAGATTAAAAACCCTGAATAATATATTTAATGTTGGTCGTAAACACATTACAGAATTTAAACTTTAAAAACAGATACAAAATAAACTGACAGATAATAATGCTCCCATTACTAGAGCTGATAATGGAAACACCATAGTTATAATGTACACGAACCAATATATATCGAAGGTTAATGAATTTAAAAACAATAACAATATCCAAACGTTGTCAGCTGATCCAACCAACGGTTTTGTTAAGAACTTGAATAACATGATTAACAGATGCACGAGTCTATTTGACGAAACCACACGACGCTTATTAAAGCCTATAAACGCAGGGGCACCTCAATTCACAGGTTTACCCAAGATTCATAAAATTGACGTACCAATTAGACCACTTATAAATTTTACAACAGCCCCAGGGAATAAAATCGTCAAAAAACTAGCAAAAATAATAAAAGACAACATAAGATTAGAAAATAATCATAGTATCAAAAATAATATTGATTTTGTCAACAAATTAAAAGACATTAAATTGCAGACAAACTAAAAAATCGCGTCATTTGATATCGTTAATCTGTACAAAAACATACCTATTCAGGAAACAATAGCCATTTTAAGGGTACACCTCAACGAAGCAAAATTACTAAGTTCACAAAAAATTAACGAATTAATTGATTTATTAGAAGTTATATTATAGCAGAACTATTTCACGTTCAATAATAGTTATTTTATTCAAGAGGAGGGCCTCGCCATGGGCTCACCACTTTCTGGCTTATTATCAGATTTCTACCTGAATCATTACGAAAATACACATTTACTGTCCAATAAAAATAAACTTCAAACCAAAATAGTCTTTTACACGCGATATGTCAATGATACTTTTATAATTTTTTACGGTTCACTACGACAGGGAGATACATTGAGACATTATATGAATAGCATACATAAACGGATACAATTCACCCTCGAAACTGAAACTGAAAATAATCTGAATTTTCTTGACTTAACAGTCATAAAAGCAAAAAATAGATTACAATACCAAATCTATAGAAAACCAACCACAACAGATATCACTATACACGCAGACTCCCACCACCCTACATCTCAAAAAATGGCTGCATATAACAGTTTTATTCATAGGCTAATTACAATACCACTTGAGACAATTGATTTTCAAAAAGATTTAAATACAATAAAATACATAGCCAGAGCTAACGGATATCAAAGTTCAATGATAGATAGACTACTCAAGAAATAGCAAAACAGACAAATGAGGCCCCCGAAGAACAAGGATGGAGTAATACACATATCAACTGAGTATGGTAATGTTCTTCCGAAAATTCTAACAAATGTCTTTAAGAAAATGAATATAGCGACGGCCTTTCAAACAAGCAATAACATATATAAAATACTTGGTCCAAAAACGGCCAGAACTTTAGATGAAAAAACAGGTGTATACAAGATAATATGTGATGACTGTAACTGTTTTTCTATAGGCCAGACGGGGAGACCTTTCATAAAGAGATTCAAAGAACATCTCCCCAAAAAAGACTTTGGAAAAACTAAATCCAATATTGGACGACATTTGATTGACAATAATCATAATTATACGGATTTTAGTACAAACTTTAAACCAATACACATATGCAATAAAGGTAGGAATATGAATGCGAATGAAGAATTTGAAATATATAAGGCCTTTAAAACTAGTCTAGATTATTTATTTAATGGTCAGTTGAATTTTCGCTCTAACTCGTATGACACTGCGATGCAAATCTCAGAACAACTAAGGTCCACGTCACACATCATGCGCGAGCAGCGATAGCGGTGAACTGATAGCGTTAGTTCAGTGTTGTCAAGGTGCGCACCGAAAACGTATCGCGCGCGTTAGATACTGAATACGAACTATGTTAGTGTTTTATGTGTTTGTGATATATTTTAATGTTTCGACAACTTCGCAAGAGTAATTACACCTGATGATGGAACATACGTTCCGAAACGCGTAGTGTTGTTTTTAAAAAAGGAAGTCACAAGACGGATAATAAGATAAAATATTAATATATTAATTTATTCAAAGTGTGACTTGGATACGAATATCATGGATTTTAAATTGGAAGCCAGTCAGGCATCTATAGTAATTAAATATCAAAACATTAAGATAAAGTTATTGAAAACCAACCTACACATAAAATTCAACAAAAAATGCATTAAGAACAACGTAATACCAAAGTATGCTATCATCAAAACTAAGAACACATCCAAAACTGCAATAAAGGTAAAGGAACGCGCTGAAATAATGTGGATGAAAGAAGAGTTGAGAAATTTGTATGCAAAGAAGGTGGATCTAAACATAAAGTTATACAAAGCACAACTGGAAATGCTTAATAACATTTACCCAGCTATCATAAACAATGTAATGCAAAACATTGATAAATATATCAGACACACTCTACAACGTATATATTTCAAACAGAATAGAAAGTTTATCTATCTCCAAAATGAACAATACCCTGACAATAGTATCAAATGTCAACATAAATTTTATGAACGAGTTTCAAATTTAACGTCAATAGATTTAAACAACGAAGAAATAAATATTCTAAACAAAGGGTTAAAATACAACATCCCATATAACAATAGAAACCATATAAATCAAGAAATAGTTAATGCCCAGGCAGCTATTAAAATGGTGCCGGACCATAGATTGAAGAACGAAACACGCATAATAGTATACAGTATTCTGAACAAGAGATTAAAAACCCTGAATAATATAGTTAATGTTGGTCGTAAACACATTACAGAATTTAAACTTTAAAAACAGATACAAAATAAACTGACAGATAATAATGCTCTCATTACTAGAGCTGATAATGGAAACACCATAGTTTTAATGTACACGAACCAATATATATCGAAGGTTAATGAGTTTATAAACAATAACAATATCCAAACGTTGTCAGCTGATCCAACCAACGGTTTTGTTAAGAACTTGAATAACATGATTAACAGATGCACGAGTCTATTTGACGAAACCACACGACGCTTATTAAAGCCTATAAACGCAGGGGCACCTCAATTCACAGGTTTACCCAAGATTCATAAAATTGACGTACCAATTAGACCACTTATAAATTTTACAACAGCCCCAGGGAATAAAATCGCCAAAAAACTAGCAAAAATAATAAAAGACAACATAAGATTAGAAAATAATCATAGTATCAAAAATAATATTGATTTTGTTAACAAATTAAAAGACATTAAATTGCAGCCAAATTACAAAATCGCGTCATTTGATATCGTTAATCTGTACACAAACATACCTATTCAGGAAACAATAGCCATTTTAAGGGTACACCTCAACAAAGCAAAATTACTAAGTTCACAAAAAATTAACGAATTAATTGATTTATTAGAAGTTATATTATAGCAGAACTATTTCACGTTCAATAATAGTTATTTTATTCAAGAGGAGGGCCTCGCCATGGGCTCACCACTTTCTGGCTTATTATCAGATTTCTACCTGAATCATTACGAAAATACACATTTACTGTCCAATAAAAATAAACTTCAAACCAAAATAGTCTTTTACACGCGATATGTCAATGATACTTTTATAATTTTTTACGGTTCACTACGACAGGGAGATACATTGAGACATTATATGAATAGCATACATAAACGGATACAATTCACCCTCGAAACTGAAACTGAAAATAATCTGAATTTTCTTGACTTAACAGTCATAAAAGCAAAAAATAGATTACAATACCAAATCTATAGAAAACCAACCACAACAGATATCACTATACACGCAGACTCCCACCACCCTACATCTCAAAAAATGGCTGCATATAACAGTTTTATTCATAGGCTAATTACAATACCACTTGAGACAATTGATTTTCAAAAAGATTTAAATACAATAAAATACATAGCCAGAGCTAACGGATATCAAATTTCAATGATAGATAGACTACTCAAGAAATAGCAAAACAGACAAATGAGGCCCCAGAAGAACAAGGATGGAGTAATACACATATCAACTGAGTATGGTAATGTTCTTCCGAAAATTCTAACTAATGTCTTTAAGAAAATGAATATAGCGACGGCCTTTCAAACAAGCAATAACATATATAAAATACTTGGTCCAAAAACGGCCAGACCTTTAGATGAAAAAACAGGTGTATACAAGATAATATGTGATGACTGTAACTGTTTTTGTATAGGCCAGACGGGGAGACCTTTCATAAAGAGATTCAAAGAACATCTCCCCAAAAAAGACTTTGGAAAAACTAAATCCAATTTTGGACGACATTTGATTGACAATAATCATAATTATACGGATTTTAGTACAAACTTTAAACCAATACACATATGCAATAAAGGTAGGAATATGAATGCGAATGAAGAATTTGAAATATATAAGGCCTTTAAAACTATTCTAGATTATTTATTTAATGGTCAGTTGAATTTTCGCTCTAACTCGTATGACACTGCGATGCAAATCTCAGAACAACTAAGGTCCACGTCACACATCATGCGCGAGCAGCGATAGCGGTGAACTGATAGCGTTAGTTCAGTGTTGTCAAGGTGCGCACCGAAAACGTATCGCGCGCGTTAGATACTGAATACGAACTATGTTAGTGTTTTATGTGTTTGTGATATATTTTAATGTTTCGACAACCTCGCAAGAGTAATTACACCTGATGATGGAACATACGTTCCGAAACGCGTAGTGTTGTTTTTAAAAAAGGAAGTCACAAGACGGATAATAAGGTAAAATATTAATATATTAATTTATTCAAAGTGTGACTTGGATACGAATATCATGGATTTTAAATTGGAAGCCAGTCAGGCATCTATAGTAATTAAATATCAAAACATTAAGATAAAGTTATTGAAAACCAACCTACACATAAAATTCAACAAAAAATGCATTAAGAACAACGTAATACCAAAGTATGCTATCATCAAAACTAAGAACACATCCAAAACTGCAATAAAGGTAAAGGAACGCGCTGAAATAATGTGGATGAAAGAAGAGTTGAGAAATTTGTATGCAAAGAAGGTGGATCTAAACATAAAGTTATACAAAGCACAACTGGAAATGCTTAATAACATTCACCCAGCTATCATAAACAATGTAATGCAAAACATTGATAAATATATCAGACACACTCTACAACGTATATATTTCAAACAGAATAGAAAGTTTATCTATCTCCAAAATGAACAATACCCTGACAATAGTATCAAATGTCAACATAAATTTTATGAACGAGTTTCAAATTTAACGTCAATAGATTTAAACAACGAAGAAATAAATATTCTAAACAAAGGGTTAAAATACAACATCCCATATAACAATAGAAACCATATAAATCAAGAAATAATTAATGCCCAGGCAGCTATTAAAATGGTGCCGGACCATAGATTGAAGAACGAAACACGCATAATAGTATACAGTATTCTGAACAAGAGATTAAAAACCCTGAATAATATAGTTAATGTTGGTCGTAAACACATTACAGAATTTAAACTTTAAAAACAGATACAAAATAAACTGACAGATAATAATGCTCTCATTACTAGAGCTGATAATGGAAACACCATAGTTTTAATGTACACGAACCAATATATATCGAAGGTTAATGAGTTTATAAACAATAACAATATCCAAACGTTGTCAGCTGATCCAACCAACGGTTTTGTTAAGAACTTGAATAACATGATTAACAGATGCACGAGTCTATTTGACGAAACCACACGACGCTTATTAAAGCCTATAAACGCAGGGGCACCTCAATTCACAGGTTTACCCAAGATTCATAAAATTGACGTACCAATTAGACCACTTATAAATTTTACAACAGCCCCAGGGAATAAAATCGCCAAAAAACTAGCAAAAATAATAAAAGACAACATAAGATTAGAAAATAATCATAGTATCAAAAATAATATTGATTTTGTTAACAAATTAAAAGACATTAAATTGCAGCCAAATTACAAAATCGCGTCATTTGATATCGTTAATCTGTACACAAACATACCTATTCAGGAAACAATAGCCATTTTAAGGGTACACCTCAACAAAGCAAAATTACTAAGTTCACAAAAAATTAACGAATTAATTGATTTATTAGAAGTTATATTATAGCAGAACTATTTCACGTTCAATAATAGTTATTTTATTCAAGAGGAGGGCCTCGCCATGGGCTCACCACTTTCTGGCTTATTATCAGATTTCTACCTGAATCATTACGAAAATACACATTTACTGTCCAATAAAAATAAACTTCAAACCAAAATAGTCTTTTACACGCGATATGTCAATGATACTTTTATAATTTTTTACGGTTCACTACGACAGGGAGATACATTGAGACATTATATGAATAGCATACATAAACGGATACAATTCACCCTCGAAACTGAAACTGAAAATAATCTGAATTTTCTTGACTTAACAGTCATAAAAGCAAAAAATAGATTACAATACCAAATCTATAGAAAACCAACCACAACAGATATCACTATACACGCAGACTCCCACCACCCTACATCTCAAAAAATGGCTGCATATAACAGTTTTATTCATAGGCTAATTACAATACCACTTGAGACAATTGATTTTCAAAAAGATTTAAATACAATAAAATACATAGCCAGAGCTAACGGATATCAAATTTCAATGATAGATAGACTACTCAAGAAATAGCAAAACAGACAAATGAGGCCCCAGAAGAACAAGGATGGAGTAATACACATATCAACTGAGTATGGTAATGTTCTTCCGAAAATTCTAACTAATGTCTTTAAGAAAATGAATATAGCGACGGCCTTTCAAACAAGCAATAACATATATAAAATACTTGGTCCAAAAACGGCCAGACCTTTAGATGAAAAAACAGGTGTATACAAGATAATATGTGATGACTGTAACTGTTTTTGTATAGGCCAGACGGGGAGACCTTTCATAAAGATATTCAAAGAACATCTCCCCAAAAAAGACTTTGGAAAAACTAAATCCAATTTTGGACGACATTTGATTGACAATAATCATAATTATACGGATTTTAGTACAAACTTTAAACCAATACACATATGCAATAAAGGTAGGAATATGAATGCGAATGAAGAATTTGAAATATATAAGGCCTTTAAAACTATTCTAGATTATTTATTTAATGGTCAGTTGAATTTTCGCTCTAACTCGTATGACACTGCGATGCAAATCTCAGAACAACTAAGGTCCACGTCACACATCATGCGCGAGCAGCGATAGCGGTGAACTGATAGCGTTAGTTCAGTGTTGTCAAGGTGCGCACCGAAAACGTATCGCGCGCGTTAGATACTGAATACGAACTATGTTAGTGTTTTATGTGTTTGTGATATATTTTAATGTTTCGACAACCTCGCAAGAGTAATTACACCTGATGATGGAACATACGTTCCGAAACGCGTAGTGTTGTTTTTAAAAAAGGAAGTCACAAGACGGATAATAAGGTAAAATATTAATATATTAATTTATTCAAAGTGTGACTTGGATACGAATATCATGGATTTTAAATTGGAAGCCAGTCAGGCATCTATAGTAATTAAATATCAAAACATTAAGATAAAGTTATTGAAAACCAACCTACACATAAAATTCAACAAAAAATGCATTAAGAACAACGTAATACCAAAGTATGCTATCATCAAAACTAAGAACACATCCAAAACTGCAATAAAGGTAAAGGAACGCGCTGAAATAATGTGGATGAAAGAAGAGTTGAGAAATTTGTATGCAAAGAAGGTGGATCTAAACATAAAGTTATACAAAGCACAACTGGAAATGCTTAATAACATTCACCCAGCTATCATAAACAATGTAATGCAAAACATTGATAAATATATCAGACACACTCTACAACGTATATATTTCAAACAGAATAGAAAGTTTATCTATCTCCAAAATAAACAATACCCTGACAATAGTATCAAATGTCAACATAAATTTTATGAACGAGTTTCAAATTTAACGTCAATAGATTTAAACAACAAAGAAATAAATATTCTAAACAAAGGGTTAAAATACAACATCCCATATAACAATAGAAACCATATAATTCAAGAAATAGTTAATGCCGAGGCAGCTATTAAAATGGTGCCGGACCATAGATTGAAGAACGAAACACGCATAATAGTATACAGTATTCTGAACAAGAGATTAAAAACCCTGAATAATATATTTAATGTTGGTCGTAAACACATTACAGAATTTAAACTTTAAAAACAGATACAAAATAAACTGACAGATAATAATGCTCCCATTACTAGAGCTGATAATGGAAACACCATAGTTATAATGTACACGAACCAATATATATCGAAGGTTAATGAATTTAAAAACAATAACAATATCCAAACGTTGTCAGCTGATCCAACCAACGGTTTTGTTAAGAACTTGAATAACATGATTAACAGATGCACGAGTCTATTTGACGAAACCACACGACGCTTATTAAAGCCTATAAACGCAGGGGCACCTCAATTCACAGGTTTACCCAAGATTCATAAAATTGACGTACCAATTAGACCACTTATAAATTTTACAACAGCCCCAGGGAATAAAATCGTCAAAAAACTAGCAAAAATAATAAAAGACAACATAAGATTAGAAAATAATCATAGTATCAAAAATAATATTGATTTTGTCAACAAATTAAAAGACATTAAATTGCAGACAAACTAAAAAATCGCGTCATTTGATATCGTTAATCTGTACAAAAACATACCTATTCAGGAAACAATAGCCATTTTAAGGGTACACCTCAACGAAGCAAAATTACTAAGTTCACAAAAAATTAACGAATTAATTGATTTATTAGAAGTTATATTATAGCAGAACTATTTCACGTTCAATAATAGTTATTTTATTCAAGAGGAGGGCCTCGCCATGGGCTCACCACTTTCTGGCTTATTATCAGATTTCTACCTGAATCATTACGAAAATACACATTTACTGTCCAATAAAAATAAACTTCAAACCAAAATAGTCTTTTACACGCGATATGTCAATGATACTTTTATAATTTTTTACGGTTCACTACGACAGGGAGATACATTGAGACATTATATGAATAGCATACATAAACGGATACAATTCACCCTCGAAACTGAAACTGAAAATAATCTGAATTTTCTTGACTTAACAGTCATAAAAGCAAAAAATAGATTACAATACCAAATCTATAGAAAACCAACCACAACAGATATCACTATACACGCAGACTCCCACCACCCTACATCTCAAAAAATGGCTGCATATAACAGTTTTATTCATAGGCTAATTACAATACCACTTGAGACAATTGATTTTCAAAAAGATTTAAATACAATAAAATACATAGCCAGAGCTAACGGATATCAAATTTCAATGATAGATAGACTACTCAAGAAATAGCAAAACAGACAAATGAGGCCCCAGAAGAACAAGGATGGAGTAATACACATATCAACTGAGTATGGTAATGTTCTTCCGAAAATTCTAACTAATGTCTTTAAGAAAATGAATATAGCGACGGCCTTTCAAACAAGCAATAACATATATAAAATACTTGGTCCAAAAACGGCCAGACCTTTAGATGAAAAAACAGGTGTATACAAGATAATATGTGATGACTGTAACTGTTTTTGTATAGGCCAGACGGGGAGACCTTTCATAAAGATATTCAAAGAACATCTCCCCAAAAAAGACTTTGGAAAAACTAAATCCAATTTTGGACGACATTTGATTGACAATAATCATAATTATACGGATTTTAGTACAAACTTTAAACCAATACACATATGCAATAAAGGTAGGAATATGAATGCGAATGAAGAATTTGAAATATATAAGGCCTTTAAAACTATTCTAGATTATTTATTTAATGGTCAGTTGAATTTTCGCTCTAACTCGTATGACACTGCGATGCAAATCTCAGAACAACTAAGGTCCACGTCACACATCATGCGCGAGCAGCGATAGCGGTGAACTGATAGCGTTAGTTCAGTGTTGTCAAGGTGCGCACCGAAAACGTATCGCGCGCGTTAGATACTGAATACGAACTATGTTAGTGTTTTATGTGTTTGTGATATATTTTAATGTTTCGACAACCTCGCAAGAGTAATTACACCTGATGATGGAACATACGTTCCGAAACGCGTAGTGTTGTTTTTAAAAAAGGAAGTCACAAGACGGATAATAAGGTAAAATATTAATATATTAATTTATTCAAAGTGTGACTTGGATACGAATATCATGGATTTTAAATTGGAAGCCAGTCAGGCATCTATAGTAATTAAATATCAAAACATTAAGATAAAGTTATTGAAAACCAACCTACACATAAAATTCAACAAAAAATGCATTAAGAACAACGTAATACCAAAGTATGCTATCATCAAAACTAAGAACACATCCAAAACTGCAATAAAGGTAAAGGAACGCGCTGAAATAATGTGGATGAAAGAAGAGTTGAGAAATTTGTATGCAAAGAAGGTGGATCTAAACATAAAGTTATACAAAGCACAACTGGAAATGCTTAATAACATTCACCCAGCTATCATAAACAATGTAATGCAAAACATTGATAAATATATCAGACACACTCTACAACGTATATATTTCAAACAGAATAGAAAGTTTATCTATCTCCAAAATAAACAATACCCTGACAATAGTATCAAATGTCAACATAAATTTTATGAACGAGTTTCAAATTTAACGTCAATAGATTTAAACAACAAAGAAATAAATATTCTAAACAAAGGGTTAAAATACAACATCCCATATAACAATAGAAACCATATAATTCAAGAAATAGTTAATGCCGAGGCAGCTATTAAAATGGTGCCGGACCATAGATTGAAGAACGAAACACGCATAATAGTATACAGTATTCTGAACAAGAGATTAAAAACCCTGAATAATATATTTAATGTTGGTCGTAAACACATTACAGAATTTAAACTTTAAAAACAGATACAAAATAAACTGACAGATAATAATGCTCCCATTACTAGAGCTGATAATGGAAACACCATAGTTATAATGTACACGAACCAATATATATCGAAGGTTAATGAATTTAAAAACAATAACAATATCCAAACGTTGTCAGCTGATCCAACCAACGGTTTTGTTAAGAACTTGAATAACATGATTAACAGATGCACGAGTCTATTTGACGAAACCACACGACGCTTATTAAAGCCTATAAACGCAGGGGCACCTCAATTCACAGGTTTACCCAAGATTCATAAAATTGACGTACCAATTAGACCACTTATAAATTTTACAACAGCCCCAGGGAATAAAATCGTCAAAAAACTAGCAAAAATAATAAAAGACAACATAAGATTAGAAAATAATCATAGTATCAAAAATAATATTGATTTTGTCAACAAATTAAAAGACATTAAATTGCAGACAAACTAAAAAATCGCGTCATTTGATATCGTTAATCTGTACAAAAACATACCTATTCAGGAAACAATAGCCATTTTAAGGGTACACCTCAACGAAGCAAAATTACTAAGTTCACAAAAAATTAACGAATTAATTGATTTATTAGAAGTTATATTATAGCAGAACTATTTCACGTTCAATAATAGTTATTTTATTCAAGAGGAGGGCCTCGCCATGGGCTCACCACTTTCTGGCTTATTATCAGATTTCTACCTGAATCATTACGAAAATACACATTTACTGTCCAATAAAAATAAACTTCAAACCAAAATAGTCTTTTACACGCGATATGTCAATGATACTTTTATAATTTTTTACGGTTCACTACGACAGGGAGATACATTGAGACATTATATGAATAGCATACATAAACGGATACAATTCACCCTCGAAACTGAAACTGAAAATAATCTGAATTTTCTTGACTTAACAGTCATAAAAGCAAAAAATAGATTACAATACCAAATCTATAGAAAACCAACCACAACAGATATCACTATACACGCAGACTCCCACCACCCTACATCTCAAAAAATGGCTGCATATAACAGTTTTATTCATAGGCTAATTACAATACCACTTGAGACAATTGATTTTCAAAAAGATTTAAATACAATAAAATACATAGCCAGAGCTAACGGATATCAAAGTTCAATGATAGATAGACTACTCAAGAAATAGCAAAACAGACAAATGAGGCCCCCGAAGAACAAGGATGGAGTAATACACATATCAACTGAGTATGGTAATGTTCTTCCGAAAATTCTAACAAATGTCTTTAAGAAAATGAATATAGCGACGGCCTTTCAAACAAGCAATAACATATATAAAATACTTGGTCCAAAAACGGCCAGAACTTTAGATGAAAAAACAGGTGTATACAAGATAATATGTGATGACTGTAACTGTTTTTGTATAGGCCAGACGGGGAGACCTTTCATAAAGAGATTCAAAGAACATCTCCCCAAAAAAGACTTTGGAAAAACTAAATCCAATTTTGGACGACATTTGATTGACAATAATCATAATTATACGGATTTTAGTACAAACTTTAAACCAATACACATATGCAATAAAGGTAGGAATATGAATGCGAATGAAGAATTTGAAATATATAAGGCCTTTAAAACTATTCTAGATTATTTATTTAATGGTCAGTTGAATTTTCGCTCTAACTCGTATGACACTGCGATGCAAATCTCAGAACAACTAAGGTCCACGTCACACATCATGCGCGAGCAGCGATAGCGGTGAACTGATAGCGTTAGTTCAGTGTTGTCAAGGTGCGCACCGAAAACGTATCGCGCGCGTTAGATACTGAATACGAACTATGTTAGTGTTTTATGTGTTTGTGATATATTTTAATGTTTCGACAACCTCGCAAGAGTAATTACACCTGATGATGGAACATACGTTCCGAAACGCGTAGTGTTGTTTTTAAAAAAGGAAGTCACAAGACGGATAATAAGGTAAAATATTAATATATTAATTTATTCAAAGTGTGACTTGGATACGAATATCATGGATTTTAAATTGGAAGCCAGTCAGGCATCTATAGTAATTAAATATCAAAACATTAAGATAAAGTTATTGAAAACCAACCTACACATAAAATTCAACAAAAAATGCATTAAGAACAACGTAATACCAAAGTATGCTATCATCAAAACTAAGAACACATCCAAAACTGCAATAAAGGTAAAGGAACGCGCTGAAATAATGTGGATGAAAGAAGAGTTGAGAAATTTGTATGCAAAGAAGGTGGATCTAAACATAAAGTTATACAAAGCACAACTGGAAATGCTTAATAACATTCACCCAGCTATCATAAACAATGTAATGCAAAACATTGATAAATATATCAGACACACTCTACAACGTATATATTTCAAACAGAATAGAAAGTTTATCTATCTCCAAAATGAACAATACCCTGACAATAGTATCAAATGTCAACATAAATTTTATGAACGAGTTTCAAATTTAACGTCAATAGATTTAAACAACGAAGAAATAAATATTCTAAACAAAGGGTTAAAATACAACATCCCATATAACAATAGAAACCATATAAATCAAGAAATAGTTAATGCCCAGGCAGCTATTAAAATGGTGCCGGACCATAGATTGAAGAACGAAACACGCATAATAGTATACAGTATTCTGAACAAGAGATTAAAAACCCTGAATAATATAGTTAATGTTGGTCGTAAACACATTACAGAATTTAAACTTTAAAAACAGATACAAAATAAACTGACAGATAATAATGCTCTCATTACTAGAGCTGATAATGGAAACACCATAGTTTTAATGTACACGAACCAATATATATCGAAGGTTAATGAGTTTATAAACAATAACAATATCCAAACGTTGTCAGCTGATCCAACCAACGGTTTTGTTAAGAACTTGAATAACATGATTAACAGATGCACGAGTCTATTTGACGAAACCACACGACGCTTATTAAAGCCTATAAACGCAGGGGCACCTCAATTCACAGGTTTACCCAAGATTCATAAAATTGACGTACCAATTAGACCACTTATAAATTTTACAACAGCCCCAGGGAATAAAATCGCCAAAAAACTAGCAAAAATAATAAAAGACAACATAAGATTAGAAAATAATCATAGTATCAAAAATAATATTGATTTTGTTAACAAATTAAAAGACATTAAATTGCAGCCAAATTACAAAATCGCGTCATTTGATATCGTTAATCTGTACACAAACATACCTATTCAGGAAACAATAGCCATTTTAAGGGTACACCTCAACAAAGCAAAATTACTAAGTTCACAAAAAATTAACGAATTAATTGATTTATTAGAAGTTATATTATAGCAGAACTATTTCACGTTCAATAATAGTTATTTTATTCAAGAGGAGGGCCTCGCCATGGGCTCACCACTTTCTGGCTTATTATCAGATTTCTACCTGAATCATTACGAAAATACACATTTACTGTCCAATAAAAATAAACTTCAAACCAAAATAGTCTTTTACACGCGATATGTCAATGATACTTTTATAATTTTTTACGGTTCACTACGACAGGGAGATACATTGAGACATTATATGAATAGCATACATAAACGGATACAATTCACCCTCGAAACTGAAACTGAAAATAATCTGAATTTTCTTGACTTAACAGTCATAAAAGCAAAAAATAGATTACAATACCAAATCTATAGAAAACCAACCACAACAGATATCACTATACACGCAGACTCCCACCACCCTACATCTCAAAAAATGGCTGCATATAACAGTTTTATTCATAGGCTAATTACAATACCACTTGAGACAATTGATTTTCAAAAAGATTTAAATACAATAAAATACATAGCCAGAGCTAACGGATATCAAATTTCAATGATAGATAGACTACTCAAGAAATAGCAAAACAGACAAATGAGGCCCCAGAAGAACAAGGATGGAGTAATACACATATCAACTGAGTATGGTAATGTTCTTCCGAAAATTCTAACTAATGTCTTTAAGAAAATGAATATAGCGACGGCCTTTCAAACAAGCAATAACATATATAAAATACTTGGTCCAAAAACGGCCAGACCTTTAGATGAAAAAACAGGTGTATACAAGATAATATGTGATGACTGTAACTGTTTTTGTATAGGCCAGACGGGGAGACCTTTCATAAAGATATTCAAAGAACATCTCCCCAAAAAAGACTTTGGAAAAACTAAATCCAATTTTGGACGACATTTGATTGACAATAATCATAATTATACGGATTTTAGTACAAACTTTAAACCAATACACATATGCAATAAAGGTAGGAATATGAATGCGAATGAAGAATTTGAAATATATAAGGCCTTTAAAACTATTCTAGATTATTTATTTAATGGTCAGTTGAATTTTCGCTCTAACTCGTATGACACTGCGATGCAAATCTCAGAACAACTAAGGTCCACGTCACACATCATGCGCGAGCAGCGATAGCGGTGAACTGATAGCGTTAGTTCAGTGTTGTCAAGGTGCGCACCGAAAACGTATCGCGCGCGTTAGATACTGAATACGAACTATGTTAGTGTTTTATGTGTTTGTGATATATTTTAATGTTTCGACAACCTCGCAAGAGTAATTACACCTGATGATGGAACATACGTTCCGAAACGCGTAGTGTTGTTTTTAAAAAAGGAAGTCACAAGACGGATAATAAGGTAAAATATTAATATATTAATTTATTCAAAGTGTGACTTGGATACGAATATCATGGATTTTAAATTGGAAGCCAGTCAGGCATCTATAGTAATTAAATATCAAAACATTAAGATAAAGTTATTGAAAACCAACCTACACATAAAATTCAACAAAAAATGCATTAAGAACAACGTAATACCAAAGTATGCTATCATCAAAACTAAGAACACATCCAAAACTGCAATAAAGGTAAAGGAACGCGCTGAAATAATGTGGATGAAAGAAGAGTTGAGAAATTTGTATGCAAAGAAGGTGGATCTAAACATAAAGTTATACAAAGCACAACTGGAAATGCTTAATAACATTCACCCAGCTATCATAAACAATGTAATGCAAAACATTGATAAATATATCAGACACACTCTACAACGTATATATTTCAAACAGAATAGAAAGTTTATCTATCTCCAAAATAAACAATACCCTGACAATAGTATCAAATGTCAACATAAATTTTATGAACGAGTTTCAAATTTAACGTCAATAGATTTAAACAACAAAGAAATAAATATTCTAAACAAAGGGTTAAAATACAACATCCCATATAACAATAGAAACCATATAATTCAAGAAATAGTTAATGCCGAGGCAGCTATTAAAATGGTGCCGGACCATAGATTGAAGAACGAAACACGCATAATAGTATACAGTATTCTGAACAAGAGATTAAAAACCCTGAATAATATATTTAATGTTGGTCGTAAACACATTACAGAATTTAAACTTTAAAAACAGATACAAAATAAACTGACAGATAATAATGCTCCCATTACTAGAGCTGATAATGGAAACACCATAGTTATAATGTACACGAACCAATATATATCGAAGGTTAATGAATTTAAAAACAATAACAATATCCAAACGTTGTCAGCTGATCCAACCAACGGTTTTGTTAAGAACTTGAATAACATGATTAACAGATGCACGAGTCTATTTGACGAAACCACACGACGCTTATTAAAGCCTATAAACGCAGGGGCACCTCAATTCACAGGTTTACCCAAGATTCATAAAATTGACGTACCAATTAGACCACTTATAAATTTTACAACAGCCCCAGGGAATAAAATCGTCAAAAAACTAGCAAAAATAATAAAAGACAACATAAGATTAGAAAATAATCATAGTATCAAAAATAATATTGATTTTGTCAACAAATTAAAAGACATTAAATTGCAGACAAACTAAAAAATCGCGTCATTTGATATCGTTAATCTGTACAAAAACATACCTATTCAGGAAACAATAGCCATTTTAAGGGTACACCTCAACGAAGCAAAATTACTAAGTTCACAAAAAATTAACGAATTAATTGATTTATTAGAAGTTATATTATAGCAGAACTATTTCACGTTCAATAATAGTTATTTTATTCAAGAGGAGGGCCTCGCCATGGGCTCACCACTTTCTGGCTTATTATCAGATTTCTACCTGAATCATTACGAAAATACACATTTACTGTCCAATAAAAATAAACTTCAAACCAAAATAGTCTTTTACACGCGATATGTCAATGATACTTTTATAATTTTTTACGGTTCACTACGACAGGGAGATACATTGAGACATTATATGAATAGCATACATAAACGGATACAATTCACCCTCGAAACTGAAACTGAAAATAATCTGAATTTTCTTGACTTAACAGTCATAAAAGCAAAAAATAGATTACAATACCAAATCTATAGAAAACCAACCACAACAGATATCACTATACACGCAGACTCCCACCACCCTACATCTCAAAAAATGGCTGCATATAACAGTTTTATTCATAGGCTAATTACAATACCACTTGAGACAATTGATTTTCAAAAAGATTTAAATACAATAAAATACATAGCCAGAGCTAACGGATATCAAAGTTCAATGATAGATAGACTACTCAAGAAATAGCAAAACAGACAAATGAGGCCCCCGAAGAACAAGGATGGAGTAATACACATATCAACTGAGTATGGTAATGTTCTTCCGAAAATTCTAACAAATGTCTTTAAGAAAATGAATATAGCGACGGCCTTTCAAACAAGCAATAACATATATAAAATACTTGGTCCAAAAACGGCCAGAACTTTAGATGAAAAAACAGGTGTATACAAGATAATATGTGATGACTGTAACTGTTTTTCTATAGGCCAGACGGGGAGACTTTTCATAAAGAGATTCAAAGAACATCTCCCCAAAAAAGACTTTGGAAAAACTAAATCCAATTTTGGACGACATTTGATTGACAATAATCATAATTATACGGATTTTAGTACAAACTTTAAACCAATACACATATGCAATAAAGGTAGGAATATGAATGCGAATGAAGAATTTGAAATATATAAGGCCTTTAAAACTAGTCTAGATTATTTATTTAATGGTCAGTTGAATTTTCGCTCTAACTCGTATGACACTGCGATGCAAATCTCAGAACAACTAAGGTCCACGTCACACATCATGCGCGAGCAGCGATAGCGGTGAACTGATAGCGTTAGTTCAGTGTTGTCAAGGTGCGCACCGAAAACGTATCGCGCGCGTTAGATACTGAATACGAACTATGTTAGTGTTTTATGTGTTTGTGATATATTTTAATGTTTCGACAACTTCGCAAGAGTAATTACACCTGATGATGGAACATACGTTCCGAAACGCGTAGTGTTGTTTTTAAAAAAGGAAGTCACAAGACGGATAATAAGATAAAATATTAATATATTAATTTATTCAAAGTGTGACTTGGATACGAATATCATGGATTTTAAATTGGAAGCCAGTCAGGCATCTATAGTAATTAAATATCAAAACATTAAGATAAAGTTATTGAAAACCAACCTACACATAAAATTCAACAAAAAATGCATTAAGAACAACGTAATACCAAAGTATGCTATCATCAAAACTAAGAACACATCCAAAACTGCAATAAAGGTAAAGGAACGCGCTGAAATAATGTGGATGAAAGAAGAGTTGAGAAATTTGTATGCAAAGAAGGTGGATCTAAACATAAAGTTATACAAAGCACAACTGGAAATGCTTAATAACATTTACCCAGCTATCATAAACAATGTAATGCAAAACATTGATAAATATATCAGACACACTCTACAACGTATATATTTCAAACAGAATAGAAAGTTTATCTATCTCCAAAATGAACAATACCCTGACAATAGTATCAAATGTCAACATAAATTTTATGAACGAGTTTCAAATTTAACGTCAATAGATTTAAACAACGAAGAAATAAATATTCTAAACAAAGGGTTAAAATACAACATCCCATATAACAATAGAAACCATATAAATCAAGAAATAGTTAATGCCCAGGCAGCTATTAAAATGGTGCCGGACCATAGATTGAAGAACGAAACACGCATAATAGTATACAGTATTCTGAACAAGAGATTAAAAACCCTGAATAATATAGTTAATGTTGGTCGTAAACACATTACAGAATTTAAACTTTAAAAACAGATACAAAATAAACTGACAGATAATAATGCTCTCATTACTAGAGCTGATAATGGAAACACCATAGTTTTAATGTACACGAACCAATATATATCGAAGGTTAATGAGTTTATAAACAATAACAATATCCAAACGTTGTCAGCTGATCCAACCAACGGTTTTGTTAAGAACTTGAATAACATGATTAACAGATGCACGAGTCTATTTGACGAAACCACACGACGCTTATTAAAGCCTATAAACGCAGGGGCACCTCAATTCACAGGTTTACCCAAGATTCATAAAATTGACGTACCAATTAGACCACTTATAAATTTTACAACAGCCCCAGGGAATAAAATCGCCAAAAAACTAGCAAAAATAATAAAAGACAACATAAGATTAGAAAATAATCATAGTATCAAAAATAATATTGATTTTGTTAACAAATTAAAAGACATTAAATTGCAGCCAAATTACAAAATCGCGTCATTTGATATCGTTAATCTGTACACAAACATACCTATTCAGGAAACAATAGCCATTTTAAGGGTACACCTCAACAAAGCAAAATTACTAAGTTCACAAAAAATTAACGAATTAATTGATTTATTAGAAGTTATATTATAGCAGAACTATTTCACGTTCAATAATAGTTATTTTATTCAAGAGGAGGGCCTCGCCATGGGCTCACCACTTTCTGGCTTATTATCAGATTTCTACCTGAATCATTACGAAAATACACATTTACTGTCCAATAAAAATAAACTTCAAACCAAAATAGTCTTTTACACAAGATATGTCAATGATACTTTTATAATTTTTTACGGTTCACTACGACAGGGAGATACATTGAGACATTATATGAATAGCATACATAAACGGATACAATTCACCCTCGAAACTGAAACTGAAAATAATCTGAATTTTCTTGACTTAACAGTCATAAAAGCAAAAAATAGATTACAATACCAAATCTATAGAAAACCAACCACAACAGATATCACTATACACGCAGACTCCCACCACCCTACATCTCAAAAAATGGCTGCATATAACAGTTTTATTCATAGGCTAATTACAATACCACTTGAGACAATTGATTTTCAAAAAGATTTAAATACAATAAAATACATAGCCAGAGCTAACGGATATCAAATTTCAATGATAGATAGACTACTCAAGAAATAGCAAAACAGACAAATGAGGCCCCAGAAGAACAAGGATGGAGTAATACACATATCAACTGAGTATGGTAATGTTCTTCCGAAAATTCTAACAAATGTCTTTAAGAAAATGAATATAGCGACGGCCTTTCAAACAAGCAATAACATATATAAAATACTTGGTCCAAAAACGGCCAGACCTTTAGATGAAAAAACAGGTGTATACAAGATAATATGTGATGACTGTAACTGTTTTTGTATAGGCCAGACGGGGAGACCTTTCATAAAGAGATTCAAAGAACATCTCCCCAAAAAAGACTTTGGAAAAACTAAATCCAATTTTGGACGACATTTGATTGACAATAATCATAATTATACGGATTTTAGTACAAACTTTAAACCAATACACATATGCAATAAAGGTAGGAATATGAATGCGAATGAAGAATTTGAAATATATAAGGCCTTTAAAACTATTCTAGATTATTTATTTAATGGTCAGTTGAATTTTCGCTCTAACTCGTATGACACTGCGATGCAAATCTCAGAACAACTAAGGTCCACGTCACACATCATGCGCGAGCAGCGATAGCGGTGAACTGATAGCGTTAGTTCAGTGTTGTCAAGGTGCGCACCGAAAACGTATCGCGCGCGTTAGATACTGAATACGAACTATGTTAGTGTTTTATGTGTTTGTGATATATTTTAATGTTTCGACAACCTCGCAAGAGGAATTACACCTGATGATGGAACATACGTTCCGAAACGCGTAGTGTTGTTTTTAAAAAAGGAAGTCACAAGACGGATAATAAGGTAAAATATTAATATATTAATTTATTCAAAGTGTGACTTGGATACGAATATCATGGATTTTAAATTGGAAGCCAGTCAGGCATCTATAGTAATTAAATATCAAAACATTAAGATAAAGTTATTGAAAACCAACCTACACATAAAATTCAACAAAAAATGCATTAAGAACAACGTAATACCAAAGTATGCTATCATCAAAACTAAGAACACATCCAAAACTGCAATAAAGGTAAAGGAACGCGCTGAAATAATGTGGATGAAAGAAGAGTTGAGAAATTTGTATGCAAAGAAGGTGGATCTAAACATAAAGTTATACAAAGCACAACTGGAAATGCTTAATAACATTCACCCAGCTATCATAAACAATGTAATGCAAAACATTGATAAATATATCAGACACACTCTACAACGTATATATTTCAAACAGAATAGAAAGTTTATCTATCTCCAAAATAAACAATACCCTGACAATAGTATCAAATGTCAACATAAATTTTATGAACGAGTTTCAAATTTAACGTCAATAGATTTAAACAACAAAGAAATAAATATTCTAAACAAAGGGTTAAAATACAACATCCCATATAACAATAGAAACCATATAATTCAAGAAATAGTTAATGCCGAGGCAGCTATTAAAATGGTGCCGGACCATAGATTGAAGAACGAAACACGCATAATAGTATACAGTATTCTGAACAAGAGATTAAAAACCCTGAATAATATATTTAATGTTGGTCGTAAACACATTACAGAATTTAAACTTTAAAAACAGATACAAAATAAACTGACAGATAATAATGCTCCCATTACTAGAGCTGATAATGGAAACACCATAGTTATAATGTACACGAACCAATATATATCGAAGGTTAATGAATTTAAAAACAATAACAATATCCAAACGTTGTCAGCTGATCCAACCAACGGTTTTGTTAAGAACTTGAATAACATGATTAACAGATGCACGAGTCTATTTGACGAAACCACACGACGCTTATTAAAGCCTATAAACGCAGGGGCACCTCAATTCACAGGTTTACCCAAGATTCATAAAATTGACGTACCAATTAGACCACTTATAAATTTTACAACAGCCCCAGGGAATAAAATCGTCAAAAAACTAGCAAAAATAATAAAAGACAACATAAGATTAGAAAATAATCATAGTATCAAAAATAATATTGATTTTGTCAACAAATTAAAAGACATTAAATTGCAGACAAACTAAAAAATCGCGTCATTTGATATCGTTAATCTGTACAAAAACATACCTATTCAGGAAACAATAGCCATTTTAAGGGTACACCTCAACGAAGCAAAATTACTAAGTTCACAAAAAATTAACGAATTAATTGATTTATTAGAAGTTATATTATAGCAGAACTATTTCACGTTCAATAATAGTTATTTTATTCAAGAGGAGGGCCTCGCCATGGGCTCACCACTTTCTGGCTTATTATCAGATTTCTACCTGAATCATTACGAAAATACACATTTACTGTCCAATAAAAATAAACTTCAAACCAAAATAGTCTTTTACACGCGATATGTCAATGATACTTTTATAATTTTTTACGGTTCACTACGACAGGGAGATACATTGAGACATTATATGAATAGCATACATAAACGGATACAATTCACCCTCGAAACTGAAACTGAAAATAATCTGAATTTTCTTGACTTAACAGTCATAAAAGCAAAAAATAGATTACAATACCAAATCTATAGAAAACCAACCACAACAGATATCACTATACACGCAGACTCCCACCACCCTACATCTCAAAAAATGGCTGCATATAACAGTTTTATTCATAGGCTAATTACAATACCACTTGAGACAATTGATTTTCAAAAAGATTTAAATACAATAAAATACATAGCCAGAGCTAACGGATATCAAAGTTCAATGATAGATAGACTACTCAAGAAATAGCAAAACAGACAAATGAGGCCCCCGAAGAACAAGGATGGAGTAATACACATATCAACTGAGTATGGTAATGTTCTTCCGAAAATTCTAACAAATGTCTTTAAGAAAATGAATATAGCGACGGCCTTTCAAACAAGCAATAACATATATAAAATACTTGGTCCAAAAACGGCCAGAACTTTAGATGAAAAAACAGGTGTATACAAGATAATATGTGATGACTGTAACTGTTTTTCTATAGGCCAGACGGGGAGACCTTTCATAAAGAGATTCAAAGAACATCTCCCCAAAAAAGACTTTGGAAAAACTAAATCCAATTTTGGACGACATTTGATTGACAATAATCATAATTATACGGATTTTAGTACAAACTTTAAACCAATACACATATGCAATAAAGGTAGGAATATGAATGCGAATGAAGAATTTGAAATATATAAGGCCTTTAAAACTAGTCTAGATTATTTATTTAATGGTCAGTTGAATTTTCGCTCTAACTCGTATGACACTGCGATGCAAATCTCAGAACAACTAAGGTCCACGTCACACATCATGCGCGAGCAGCGATAGCGGTGAACTGATAGCGTTAGTTCAGTGTTGTCAAGGTGCGCACCGAAAACGTATCGCGCGCGTTAGATACTGAATACGAACTATGTTAGTGTTTTATGTGTTTGTGATATATTTTAATGTTTCGACAACTTCGCAAGAGTAATTACACCTGATGATGGAACATACGTTCCGAAACGCGTAGTGTTGTTTTTAAAAAAGGAAGTCACAAGAGGGATAATAAGATAAAATATTAATATATTAATTTATTCAAAGTGTGACTTGGATACGAATATCATGGATTTTAAATTGGAAGCCAGTCAGGCATCTATAGTAATTAAATATCAAAACATTAAGATAAAGTTATTGAAAACCAACCTACACATAAAATTCAACAAAAAATGCATTAAGAACAACGTAATACCAAAGTATGCTATCATCAAAACTAAGAACACATCCAAAACTGCAATAAAGGTAAAGGAACGCGCTGAAATAATGTGGATGAAAGAAGAGTTGAGAAATTTGTATGCAAAGAAGGTGGATCTAAACATAAAGTTATACAAAGCACAACTGGAAATGCTTAATAACATTTACCCAGCTATCATAAACAATGTAATGCAAAACATTGATAAATATATCAGACACACTCTACAACGTATATATTTCAAACAGAATAGAAAGTTTATCTATCTCCAAAATGAACAATACCCTGACAATAGTATCAAATGTCAACATAAATTTTATGAACGAGTTTCAAATTTAACGTCAATAGATTTAAACAACGAAGAAATAAATATTCTAAACAAAGGGTTAAAATACAACATCCCATATAACAATAGAAACCATATAAATCAAGAAATAGTTAATGCCCAGGCAGCTATTAAAATGGTGCCGGACCATAGATTGAAGAACGAAACACGCATAATAGTATACAGTATTCTGAACAAGAGATTAAAAACCCTGAATAATATAGTTAATGTTGGTCGTAAACACATTACAGAATTTAAACTTTAAAAACAGATACAAAATAAACTGACAGATAATAATGCTCTCATTACTAGAGCTGATAATGGAAACACCATAGTTTTAATGTACACGAACCAATATATATCGAAGGTTAATGAGTTTATAAACAATAACAATATCCAAACGTTGTCAGCTGATCCAACCAACGGTTTTGTTAAGAACTTGAATAACATGATTAACAGATGCACGAGTCTATTTGACGAAACCACACGACGCTTATTAAAGCCTATAAACGCAGGGGCACCTCAATTCACAGGTTTACCCAAGATTCATAAAATTGACGTACCAATTAGACCACTTATAAATTTTACAACAGCCCCAGGGAATAAAATCGCCAAAAAACTAGCAAAAATAATAAAAGACAACATAAGATTAGAAAATAATCATAGTATCAAAAATAATATTGATTTTGTTAACAAATTAAAAGACATTAAATTGCAGACAAACTAAAAAATCGCGTCATTTGATATCGTTAATCTGTACACAAACATACCTAGTCAGGAAACAATAGCCATTTTAAGGGTACACCTCAACAAAGCAAAATTACTAAGTTCACAAAAAATTAACGAATTAATTGATTTATTAGAAGTTATATTATAGCAGAACTATTTCACGTTCAATAATAGTTATTTTATTCAAGAGGAGGGCCTCGCCATGGGCTCACCACTTTCTGGCTTATTATCAGATTTCTACCTGATTCATTACGAAAATACACATTTACTGTCCAATAAAAATAAACTTCAAACCAAAATAGTCTTTTACACGCGATATGTCAATGATACTTTTATAATTTTTTACGGTTCACTACGACAGGGAGATACAGTGAGACATTATATGAATAGCATACATAAACGGATACAATTCACCCTCGAAACTGAAACTGAATATAATCTGAATTTTCTTGACTTAACAGTCATAAAAGCAAAAAATAGATTACAATACCAAATCTATAGAAAACCAACCACAACAGATATCACTATACACGCAGACTCCCACCACCCTACATCTCAAAAAATGGCTGCATATAACAGTTTTATTCATAGGCTAATTACAATACCACTTGAGACAATTGATTTTCAAAAAGATTTAAATACAATAAAATACATAGCCAGAGCTAACGGATATCAAAGTTCAATGATAGATAGACTACTCAAGAAATAGCAAAACAGACAAATGAGGGCTCCGAAGAACAAGGATGGAGTAATACACATATCAACTGAGTATGGTAATGTTCTTCCGAAAATTCTAACAAATGTCTTTAAGAAAATGAATATAGCGACGGCCTTTCAAACAAGCAATAACATATATAAAATACTTGGTCCAAAAACGGCCAGACCTTTAGATGAAAAAACAGGTGTATACAAGATAATATGTGATGACTGTAACTGTTTTTCTATAAGCCAGACGGGGAGACCTTTCATAAAGAGATTCAAAGAACATCTCCCCAAAAAAGACTTTGGAAAACTAAATCCAATTTTGGACGACATTTGATTGACAATAATCATAATTATACGGATTTTAGTACAAACTTTAAACCAATACACATATGCAATAAAGGTAGGAATATGAATGCGAATGAAGAATTTGAAATATATAAGGCCTTTAAAACCAGTCCAGATTATTTATTAAATGGTCAGTTGAATTTTCGCTCTAACTCGTATGACACTGCGATGCAAATCTCAGATCAACTAAGGTCCACGTCACACATCATACGCGAGCTGCGATAGCGGTGAACTGATAGCGTTAGTTCAGTGTTGTCAAGGTGCGCACCGAAAACGTATCGCGCGCGTTAGATACTGAATACGAACTATGTTAGTGTTTTATGTGTTTGTGATATATTTTAATGTTTCGACAACCTCGCAAGAGTAATTACACCTGATGATGGAACAGACGTTCCGAAACACGTAGTGTTGTCTTTAAAAAGGGAAGTCACAAGACGGATAATAAGGTAAAATATTAATATATTAATTTATTCAAAGTGTGACTTGGATACGAATATCATGGATTTTAAATTGGAAGCCAGTCAGGCATCTATAGTATTTAAATATCAAAATATTAAGATAAAGTTATTGAAAACCAACCTACACATAAAATTCAACAAAAAATGCATTAAGAACAACGTAATACCAAAGTATGCTATCATCAAATCTAAGAACACATCCAAAACTGCAATAAAGGTAAAGGAACGCGCTGAAATAATGTGGATAAAAGAAGAGTTGAGAAATTTGTATGCAAAGAAGGTGGATCTAAACATAAAGTTATACAAAGCACAACTGGAAATGCTTAATAACATTCACCCAGCCATCATAAACAATGTAATGCAAAACATTGATAAATATATCAGACACACTCTACAACGTATATATTTCAAACAGAATAGAGAGTTTATCTATCTCCAAAATAAACAATACCCTGACAATAGTATCAAATGTCAACATAAATTTTATGAACGAGTTTAAAATTTAACGTCAATAGATTTAAACAACGAAGAAATAAATATTCTAAACAAAGGGTTAAAATACAACATCCCATATAACAATAGAAACCATATAATTCAAGAAATAGTTAATGCCGAGGCAGCTATTAAAATGGTGCCGGACCATAGATTGAAGAACGAAACACGCATAATAGTATACAGTATTCTGAACAAGAGATTAAAAACCCTGAATAATATCGTTAATGTTGGTCGTAAACACATTACAGAATTTAAACTTTCAAAACAGATACAAAATAAACTGACAGATAATAATGCTCTCATTACTAGAGCTGATAAGGGATGTACACGAACCAATATATATCGAAGGTTAATGAATTTATAAACAATAGCAATATCCAAACGTTGTCAGCTGATCCAACCAACGGTTTTGTTAAGAACTTGAGTAACAAGATTACAAGATTAACAGATGCACGAGTCTATCTGACGAAACCACACGACGCTTATTAAAGTCTATAAACGCACGGGCACCTCAATTCACAGGTTTACCCAAGATTCATAAAATTGACGTACCAATTAGACCACTTATAAATTTTACAACAGCCCCAGGGTATAAAATCGCCAAAAAACTAGCAAAAATAATAAAAGACAACATAAGATTAGAAAATAATCATAGTATCAAAAATAATATTGATTTTGTTAACAAATTAAAAGACATTAAATTGCAGCCAAACTACAAAATCGCTTCATTTGATATCGTTAATCTGTACACAAACATACCTATTCAGGAAACAATAGCCATTTTAAGGGTACACTTCAACGAAGCAAAATTACTAAGTTCACAAAAAATTAACGAATTAATTGATTTATTAGAAGTTATATTAAAGCAGAACTATTTCACGTTCAATAATAGTTATTTTATTCAAGAGGAGGGCCTCGCCATGGGCTCACCACTTTCTGGCTTATTAACAGATATCTACCTGAATCATTACGAAAATACACATTTACTGTCCAATAAAAATAAACTTCACAGCAAATTGTCTTTTACACGCGATATGTCGATGATACTTTTATAATTTTTGACGGTTCACTACGACAGGTAGATAAATTGAGACTTTATATGAATAGGATACATAAACGGATACAATTCACCCTCGAAACTGAAACTGAAAATAATCTGAATTTTCTTGACTTAACAGTCATAAAAGCAAAAAATAGATTACAATACCAAATCTATAGAAAACCAACCACAACAGATATCACTATACACGTAGATTCCCACCACCCAACATCTCAAAAAATGGCTGCACATAACAGTTTTATTCATAGGCTAATTACAATACCAGTTGAACCAATTGATTTTCAAAAAGAGTTAAATACAATAAAACTGTTTTTATATAGGCCAGTCGGGGAGACTTTCATAAAGAGATTCAAAGAACATCTCCCAAAAAAAACTTTGGAAAACTAAATCCAATTTTGGACGACATTTGATTGACAATAATCATAATTATACGGACTTTAGTACAAACTTTAAACCAATACACATATGCAATAAAGGTAGGAATATGAATGCGAATGAAGAATTTGAAATATATAAGGCCTTTAAAACCAGTCCAGATTATTTAATAAATGGTCAGTTGAATTTTCGCTCTAACTCGTATGACACTGCGATGCAAATCTCAGAACAACTAAGGTCCACGTCACACATCATGCGCGAGCAGCGATAGCGGTGAACTGATAGCGTTAGTTCAGTGTTGTCAAGGTGCGCACCGAAAACGTATCGCGCGCGTTAGATACTGAATACGAACTATGTTAGTATTTTATGTGTTTGTGATATATTTTAATGTTTCGACAACCTCGCAAGAGGAATTACACCTGATGATGGAACATACGTTCCGAAACACGTAGTGTTGTCTTTAAAAAGGGAAGTCACAAGACGGATAATAAGGTAAAATATTAATATATTAATTTATTCAAAGTGTGACTTGGATACGAATATCATGGATTTTAAATTGGAAGCCAGTCAGGCATCTATAGTATTTAAATATCAAAATATTAAGATAAAGTTATTGAAAACCAACCTACACATAAAATTCAACAAAAAATGCATTAAGAACAACGTAATACCAAAGTATGCTATCATCAAATCTAAGAACACATCCAAAACTGCAATAAAGGTAAAGGAACGCGCTGAAATAATGTGGATAAAAGAAGAGTTGAGAAATTTGTATGCAAAGAAGGTGGATCTAAACATAAAGTTATACAAAGCACAACTGGAAATGCTTAATAACATTCACCCAGCTATCATAAACAATGTAATGCAAAACATTGATAAATATATCAGACACACTCTACAACGTATATATTTCAAACAGAATAGAGAGTTTATCTATCTCCAAAATAAACAATACCCTGACAATAGTATCAAATGTCAACATAAATTTTATGAACGAGTTTAAAATTTAACGTCAAAAGATTTAAACAACGAAGAAATAAATATTCTAAACAAAGGGTTAAAATACAACATCCCATATAACAATAGAAACCATATAATTCAAGAAATAGTTAATGCCGAGGCAGCTATTAAAATGGTGCCGGACCATAGATTGAAGAACGAAACACGCATAATAGTATACAGTATTCTGAACAAGAGATTAAAAACCCTGAATAATATCGTTAATGTTGGTCGTAAACACATTAGAGAATTTAAACTTTTAAAAAAAGATACAAAATAAACTGACAGATAATAATGCTCTCATTACTAGAGCTGATAAGGGATGTACACGAACCAATATATATCGAAGGTTAATGAATTTATAAACAATAGCAATATCCAAACGTTTTCAGCTGATCCAACCAACGGTTTTGTTAAGAACTTGAGTAACAAGATTAACAGATGCACGAGTCTATTTGACGAAACCACACGACGTTTATTAAAGTCTATAAACGCACGGGCACCTCAATTCACAGGTTTACCCAAGATTCATAAAATTGACGTACCAATTAGACCACTTATAAATTTTACAACAGCCCCAGGGTATAAAATCGCCAAAAAACTAGCAAAAATAATAAAAGACAACATAAGATTAGAAAATAATCATAGTATCAAAAATAATATTGATTTTGTTAACAAATTAAAAGACATTAAATTGCAGCCAAACTACAAAATCGCTTCATTTGATATCGTTAATCTGTACACAAACATACCTATTCAGGAAACAATAGCCATTTTAAGGGTACACTTCAACGAAGCAAGATTACTAAGTTCACAAAAAATAAACGAATTAATTGATTTATTAGAAGTTATATTAAAGCAGAACTATTTCACGTTCAATAATAGTTATTTTATTCAAGAGGAGGGCCTCGCCATGGGCTCACCACTTTCTGGCTTATTAACAGATATCTACCTGAATCATTACGAAAATACACATTTACTGTCCAATAAAAATAAACTTCACAGCAAAATAGTCTTTTACACGCGATATGTCGATGATACTTTTATAATTTTTGACGGTTCACTACGACAGGTAGATAAATTGAGACATTATATGAATAGCATACATAAACGGATACAATTCACCCTCGAAACTGAAACTGAAAATAATCTGAATTTTCTTGACTTAACAGTCATAAAAGCAAAAAATAGATTACAATACCAAATCTATAGAAAACCAACCACAACAGATATCACTATACACGCAGACTCCCACCACCCTACATCTCAAAAAATGGCTGCATATAACAGTTTTATTCATAGGCTAATTACAATACCGCTTGAGACAATTGATTTTCAAAAAGAGTTAAATACAATAAAATACATAGCCAGAGCTAACGGATATCAAAGTTCAATGATAGATAGACTACTCAAGAAACAGCAAAACAGACAGATGAGGCCTCCGAAGAACAAGGATGGAGTAATACACATATCAACTGAGTATGGTAATGTCCTTCCGAAAATTCTAACAAATGTCTTTAAGAAAATGAATATAGCGACGGCCTTTCAAACAAGCAATAACATATATAAAATACTTGGTCCAAAAACGACCAGAACTTTAGATGAAAAAACAGGTGTATACAAGATAATATGTGATGACTGTAACTGTTTTTGTATAGTACAGACGGGGAGACCTTTCATAAAGAGATTCAAAGAACATCTCCCCAAAAAAGACTTTGGAAAAACTAAATGCAATTTTGGACGACATTTGATTGACAATAATCATAATTATACGGATTTTAGTACAAACTTTAAACCAATACACATATGCAATAAAGGTAGGAATATGAATGCGAATGAAGAATTTGAAATATATAAGGCCTTTAAAACTAGTCCAGATTATTTATTAAATGGTCAGTTGAATTTTCGCTCTAACTCGTATGACACTGCGATGCAAATCTCAGAACAACTAAGATCCACGTCACACATCATGCGCGAGCAGCGATAGCGGTGAACTGATAGCGTTAGTTCAGTGTTGTCAAGGTGCGCACCGAAAACGTATCGAGCGCGTTAGATACTGAATACGAACTATGTTAGTGTTTTATGTGTTTGTGATATATTTTAATGTTTCGACAACCTCGCAAGAGTAATTACACCTGATGATGGAACATACGTTCCGAAACGCGTAGTGTTGTTTTTAAAAAGGGAAGTCACAAGACGGATAATAAGGTAAAATATTAATATATTAATTTATTCAAAGTGTGACTTGGATACGAATATCATGGATTTTAAATTGGAAGCCAGTCAGGCATCTATAGTAATTAAATATCAAAACATTAAGATAAAGTTATTGAAATCCAACCTACACATAAAATTCAACAAAAAATGCATTAAGAACAACGTAATACCAAAGTATGCTATCATCAAAACTAAGAACACATCCAAAACTGCAATAAAGGTAAAGGAACGCGCTGAAATAATGTGGATGAAAGAAGAGTTGAGAAATTTGTATGCAAAGAAGGTGGATCTAAACATAAAGTTATACAAAGCACAACTGGAAATGCTTAATAACATTCACCCAGCTATCATAAACAATGTAATGCAAAACATTGATAAATATATCAGACACACTATACAACGTATATATTTCAAACAGAATAGAAAGTTTATCTATCTCCAAAATAAACAATACCCTGACAATAGTATCAAATGTCAACATAAATTTTATGAACGAGTTTCAAATTTAACGTCAATAGATTTAAACAACAAAGAAATAAATATTCTAAACAAAGGGTTAAAATACAACATCCCATATAACAATAGAAACCATATAATTCAAGAAATAGTTAATGCCGAGGCAGCTATTAAAATGGTGCCGGACCATAGATTGAAGAACGAAACACGCATAATAGTATACAGTATTCTGAACAAGAGATTAAAAACCCTGAATAATATATTTAATGTTGGTCGTAAACACATTACAGAATTTAAACTTTAAAAACAGATACAAAATAAACTGACAGATAATAATGCTCCCATTACTAGAGCTGATAATGGAAACACCATAGTTATAATGTACACGAACCAATATATATCGAAGGTTAATGAATTTAAAAACAATAACAATATCCAAACGTTGTCAGCTGATCCAACCAACGGTTTTGTTAAGAACTTGAATAACATGATTAACAGATGCACGAGTCTATTTGACGAAACCACACGACGCTTATTAAAGCCTATAAACGCAGGGGCACCTCAATTCACAGGTTTACCCAAGATTCATAAAATTGACGTACCAATTAGACCACTTATAAATTTTACAACAGCCCCAGGGAATAAAATCGTCAAAAAACTAGCAAAAATAATAAAAGACAACATAAGATTAGAAAATAATCATAGTATCAAAAATAATATTGATTTTGTCAACAAATTAAAAGACATTAAATTGCAGACAAACTAAAAAATCGCGTCATTTGATATCGTTAATCTGTACAAAAACATACCTATTCAGGAAACAATAGCCATTTTAAGGGTACACCTCAACGAAGCAAAATTACTAAGTTCACAAAAAATTAACGAATTAATTGATTTATTAGAAGTTATATTATAGCAGAACTATTTCACGTTCAATAATAGTTATTTTATTCAAGAGGAGGGCCTCGCCATGGGCTCACCACTTTCTGGCTTATTATCAGATTTCTACCTGAATCATTACGAAAATACACATTTACTGTCCAATAAAAATAAACTTCAAACCAAAATAGTCTTTTACACGCGATATGTCAATGATACTTTTATAATTTTTTACGGTTCACTACGACAGGGAGATACATTGAGACATTATATGAATAGCATACATAAACGGATACAATTCACCCTCGAAACTGAAACTGAAAATAATCTGAATTTTCTTGACTTAACAGTCATAAAAGCAAAAAATAGATTACAATACCAAATCTATAGAAAACCAACCACAACAGATATCACTATACACGCAGACTCCCACCACCCTACATCTCAAAAAATGGCTGCATATAACAGTTTTATTCATAGGCTAATTACAATACCACTTGAGACAATTGATTTTCAAAAAGATTTAAATACAATAAAATACATAGCCAGAGCTAACGGATATCAAAGTTCAATGATAGATAGACTACTCAAGAAATAGCAAAACAGACAAATGAGGCCCCCGAAGAACAAGGATGGAGTAATACACATATCAACTGAGTATGGTAATGTTCTTCCGAAAATTCTAACAAATGTCTTTAAGAAAATGAATATAGCGACGGCCTTTCAAACAAGCAATAACATATATAAAATACTTGGTCCAAAAACGGCCAGAACTTTAGATGAAAAAACAGGTGTATACAAGATAATATGTGATGACTGTAACTGTTTTTCTATAGGCCAGACGGGGAGACCTTTCATAAAGAGATTCAAAGAACATCTCCCCAAAAAAGACTTTGGAAAAACTAAATCCAATTTTGGACGACATTTGATTGACAATAATCATAATTATACGGATTTTAGTACAAACTTTAAACCAATACACATATGCAATAAAGGTAGGAATATGAATGCGAATGAAGAATTTGAAATATATAAGGCCTTTAAAACTAGTCTAGATTATTTATTTAATGGTCAGTTGAATTTTCGCTCTAACTCGTATGACACTGCGATGCAAATCTCAGAACAACTAAGGTCCACGTCACACATCATGCGCGAGCAGCGATAGCGGTGAACTGATAGCGTTAGTTCAGTGTTGTCAAGGTGCGCACCGAAAACGTATCGCGCGCGTTAGATACTGAATACGAACTATGTTAGTGTTTTATGTGTTTGTGATATATTTTAATGTTTCGACAACTTCGCAAGAGTAATTACACCTGATGATGGAACATACGTTCCGAAACGCGTAGTGTTGTTTTTAAAAAAGGAAGTCACAAGACGGATAATAAGATAAAATATTAATATATTAATTTATTCAAAGTGTGACTTGGATACGAATATCATGGATTTTAAATTGGAAGCCAGTCAGGCATCTATAGTAATTAAATATCAAAACATTAAGATAAAGTTATTGAAAACCAACCTACACATAAAATTCAACAAAAAATGCATTAAGAACAACGTAATACCAAAGTATGCTATCATCAAAACTAAGAACACATCCAAAACTGCAATAAAGGTAAAGGAACGCGCTGAAATAATGTGGATGAAAGAAGAGTTGAGAAATTTGTATGCAAAGAAGGTGGATCTAAACATAAAGTTATACAAAGCACAACTGGAAATGCTTAATAACATTTACCCAGCTATCATAAACAATGTAATGCAAAACATTGATAAATATATCAGACACACTCTACAACGTATATATTTCAAACAGAATAGAAAGTTTATCTATCTCCAAAATGAACAATACCCTGACAATAGTATCAAATGTCAACATAAATTTTATGAACGAGTTTCAAATTTAACGTCAATAGATTTAAACAACGAAGAAATAAATATTCTAAACAAAGGGTTAAAATACAACATCCCATATAACAATAGAAACCATATAAATCAAGAAATAGTTAATGCCCAGGCAGCTATTAAAATGGTGCCGGACCATAGATTGAAGAACGAAACACGCATAATAGTATACAGTATTCTGAACAAGAGATTAAAAACCCTGAATAATATAGTTAATGTTGGTCGTAAACACATTACAGAATTTAAACTTTAAAAACAGATACAAAATAAACTGACAGATAATAATGCTCTCATTACTAGAGCTGATAATGGAAACACCATAGTTTTAATGTACACGAACCAATATATATCGAAGGTTAATGAGTTTATAAACAATAACAATATCCAAACGTTGTCAGCTGATCCAACCAACGGTTTTGTTAAGAACTTGAATAACATGATTAACAGATGCACGAGTCTATTTGACGAAACCACACGACGCTTATTAAAGCCTATAAACGCAGGGGCACCTCAATTCACAGGTTTACCCAAGATTCATAAAATTGACGTACCAATTAGACCACTTATAAATTTTACAACAGCCCCAGGGAATAAAATCGCCAAAAAACTAGCAAAAATAATAAAAGACAACATAAGATTAGAAAATAATCATAGTATCAAAAATAATATTGATTTTGTTAACAAATTAAAAGACATTAAATTGCAGACAAACTAAAAAATCGCGTCATTTGATATCGTTAATCTGTACACAAACATACCTAGTCAGGAAACAATAGCCATTTTAAGGGTACACCTCAACAAAGCAAAATTACTAAGTTCACAAAAAATTAACGAATTAATTGATTTATTAGAAGTTATATTATAGCAGAACTATTTCACGTTCAATAATAGTTATTTTATTCAAGAGGAGGGCCTCGCCATGGGCTCACCACTTTCTGGCTTATTATCAGATTTCTACCTGATTCATTACGAAAATACACATTTACTGTCCAATAAAAATAAACTTCAAACCAAAATAGTCTTTTACACGCGATATGTCAATGATACTTTTATAATTTTTTACGGTTCACTACGACAGGGAGATACAGTGAGACATTATATGAATAGCATACATAAACGGATACAATTCACCCTCGAAACTGAAACTGAATATAATCTGAATTTTCTTGACTTAACAGTCATAAAAGCAAAAAATAGATTACAATACCAAATCTATAGAAAACCAACCACAACAGATATCACTATACACGCAGACTCCCACCACCCTACATCTCAAAAAATGGCTGCATATAACAGTTTTATTCATAGGCTAATTACAATACCACTTGAGACAATTGATTTTCAAAAAGATTTAAATACAATAAAATACATAGCCAGAGCTAACGGATATCAAAGTTCAATGATAGATAGACTACTCAAGAAATAGCAAAACAGACAAATGAGGGCTCCGAAGAACAAGGATGGAGTAATACACATATCAACTGAGTATGGTAATGTTCTTCCGAAAATTCTAACAAATGTCTTTAAGAAAATGAATATAGCGACGGCCTTTCAAACAAGCAATAACATATATAAAATACTTGGTCCAAAAACGGCCAGACCTTTAGATGAAAAAACAGGTGTATACAAGATAATATGTGATGACTGTAACTGTTTTTCTATAAGCCAGACGGGGAGACCTTTCATAAAGAGATTCAAAGAACATCTCCCCAAAAAAGACTTTGGAAAACTAAATCCAATTTTGGACGACATTTGATTGACAATAATCATAATTATACGGATTTTAGTACAAACTTTAAACCAATACACATATGCAATAAAGGTAGGAATATGAATGCGAATGAAGAATTTGAAATATATAAGGCCTTTAAAACCAGTCCAGATTATTTATTAAATGGTCAGTTGAATTTTCGCTCTAACTCGTATGACACTGCGATGCAAATCTCAGATCAACTAAGGTCCACGTCACACATCATACGCGAGCTGCGATAGCGGTGAACTGATAGCGTTAGTTCAGTGTTGTCAAGGTGCGCACCGAAAACGTATCGCGCGCGTTAGATACTGAATACGAACTATGTTAGTGTTTTATGTGTTTGTGATATATTTTAATGTTTCGACAACCTCGCAAGAGTAATTACACCTGATGATGGAACAGACGTTCCGAAACACGTAGTGTTGTCTTTAAAAAGGGAAGTCACAAGACGGATAATAAGGTAAAATATTAATATATTAATTTATTCAAAGTGTGACTTGGATACGAATATCATGGATTTTAAATTGGAAGCCAGTCAGGCATCTATAGTATTTAAATATCAAAATATTAAGATAAAGTTATTGAAAACCAACCTACACATAAAATTCAACAAAAAATGCATTAAGAACAACGTAATACCAAAGTATGCTATCATCAAATCTAAGAACACATCCAAAACTGCAATAAAGGTAAAGGAACGCGCTGAAATAATGTGGATAAAAGAAGAGTTGAGAAATTTGTATGCAAAGAAGGTGGATCTAAACATAAAGTTATACAAAGCACAACTGGAAATGCTTAATAACATTCACCCAGCCATCATAAACAATGTAATGCAAAACATTGATAAATATATCAGACACACTCTACAACGTATATATTTCAAACAGAATAGAGAGTTTATCTATCTCCAAAATAAACAATACCCTGACAATAGTATCAAATGTCAACATAAATTTTATGAACGAGTTTAAAATTTAACGTCAATAGATTTAAACAACGAAGAAATAAATATTCTAAACAAAGGGTTAAAATACAACATCCCATATAACAATAGAAACCATATAATTCAAGAAATAGTTAATGCCGAGGCAGCTATTAAAATGGTGCCGGACCATAGATTGAAGAACGAAACACGCATAATAGTATACAGTATTCTGAACAAGAGATTAAAAACCCTGAATAATATCGTTAATGTTGGTCGTAAACACATTACAGAATTTAAACTTTCAAAACAGATACAAAATAAACTGACAGATAATAATGCTCTCATTACTAGAGCTGATAAGGGATGTACACGAACCAATATATATCGAAGGTTAATGAATTTATAAACAATAGCAATATCCAAACGTTGTCAGCTGATCCAACCAACGGTTTTGTTAAGAACTTGAGTAACAAGATTACAAGATTAACAGATGCACGAGTCTATCTGACGAAACCACACGACGCTTATTAAAGTCTATAAACGCACGGGCACCTCAATTCACAGGTTTACCCAAGATTCATAAAATTGACGTACCAATTAGACCACTTATAAATTTTACAACAGCCCCAGGGTATAAAATCGCCAAAAAACTAGCAAAAATAATAAAAGACAACATAAGATTAGAAAATAATCATAGTATCAAAAATAATATTGATTTTGTTAACAAATTAAAAGACATTAAATTGCAGCCAAACTACAAAATCGCTTCATTTGATATCGTTAATCTGTACACAAACATACCTATTCAGGAAACAATAGCCATTTTAAGGGTACACTTCAACGAAGCAAAATTACTAAGTTCACAAAAAATTAACGAATTAATTGATTTATTAGAAGTTATATTAAAGCAGAACTATTTCACGTTCAATAATAGTTATTTTATTCAAGAGGAGGGCCTCGCCATGGGCTCACCACTTTCTGGCTTATTAACAGATATCTACCTGAATCATTACGAAAATACACATTTACTGTCCAATAAAAATAAACTTCACAGCAAATTGTCTTTTACACGCGATATGTCGATGATACTTTTATAATTTTTGACGGTTCACTACGACAGGTAGATAAATTGAGACTTTATATGAATAGGATACATAAACGGATACAATTCACCCTCGAAACTGAAACTGAAAATAATCTGAATTTTCTTGACTTAACAGTCATAAAAGCAAAAAATAGATTACAATACCAAATCTATAGAAAACCAACCACAACAGATATCACTATACACGTAGATTCCCACCACCCAACATCTCAAAAAATGGCTGCACATAACAGTTTTATTCATAGGCTAATTACAATACCAGTTGAACCAATTGATTTTCAAAAAGAGTTAAATACAATAAAACTGTTTTTATATAGGCCAGTCGGGGAGACTTTCATAAAGAGATTCAAAGAACATCTCCCAAAAAAAACTTTGGAAAACTAAATCCAATTTTGGACGACATTTGATTGACAATAATCATAATTATACGGACTTTAGTACAAACTTTAAACCAATACACATATGCAATAAAGGTAGGAATATGAATGCGAATGAAGAATTTGAAATATATAAGGCCTTTAAAACCAGTCCAGATTATTTAATAAATGGTCAGTTGAATTTTCGCTCTAACTCGTATGACACTGCGATGCAAATCTCAGAACAACTAAGGTCCACGTCACACATCATGCGCGAGCAGCGATAGCGGTGAACTGATAGCGTTAGTTCAGTGTTGTCAAGGTGCGCACCGAAAACGTATCGCGCGCGTTAGATACTGAATACGAACTATGTTAGTATTTTATGTGTTTGTGATATATTTTAATGTTTCGACAACCTCGCAAGAGGAATTACACCTGATGATGGAACATACGTTCCGAAACACGTAGTGTTGTCTTTAAAAAGGGAAGTCACAAGACGGATAATAAGGTAAAATATTAATATATTAATTTATTCAAAGTGTGACTTGGATACGAATATCATGGATTTTAAATTGGAAGCCAGTCAGGCATCTATAGTATTTAAATATCAAAATATTAAGATAAAGTTATTGAAAACCAACCTACACATAAAATTCAACAAAAAATGCATTAAGAACAACGTAATACCAAAGTATGCTATCATCAAATCTAAGAACACATCCAAAACTGCAATAAAGGTAAAGGAACGCGCTGAAATAATGTGGATAAAAGAAGAGTTGAGAAATTTGTATGCAAAGAAGGTGGATCTAAACATAAAGTTATACAAAGCACAACTGGAAATGCTTAATAACATTCACCCAGCTATCATAAACAATGTAATGCAAAACATTGATAAATATATCAGACACACTCTACAACGTATATATTTCAAACAGAATAGAGAGTTTATCTATCTCCAAAATAAACAATACCCTGACAATAGTATCAAATGTCAACATAAATTTTATGAACGAGTTTAAAATTTAACGTCAAAAGATTTAAACAACGAAGAAATAAATATTCTAAACAAAGGGTTAAAATACAACATCCCATATAACAATAGAAACCATATAATTCAAGAAATAGTTAATGCCGAGGCAGCTATTAAAATGGTGCCGGACCATAGATTGAAGAACGAAACACGCATAATAGTATACAGTATTCTGAACAAGAGATTAAAAACCCTGAATAATATCGTTAATGTTGGTCGTAAACACATTACAGAATTTAAACTTTTAAAAAAAGATACAAAATAAACTGACAGATAATAATGCTCTCATTACTAGAGCTGATAAGGGATGTACACGAACCAATATATATCGAAGGTTAATGAATTTATAAACAATAGCAATATCCAAACGTTTTCAGCTGATCCAACCAACGGTTTTGTTAAGAACTTGAGTAACAAGATTAACAGATGCACGAGTCTATTTGACGAAACCACACGACGTTTATTAAAGTCTATAAACGCACGGGCACCTCAATTCACAGGTTTACCCAAGATTCATAAAATTGACGTACCAATTAGACCACTTATAAATTTTACAACAGCCCCAGGGTATAAAATCGCCAAAAAACTAGCAAAAATAATAAAAGACAACATAAGATTAGAAAATAATCATAGTATCAAAAATAATATTGATTTTGTTAACAAATTAAAAGACATTAAATTGCAGCCAAACTACAAAATCGCTTCATTTGATATCGTTAATCTGTACACAAACATACCTATTCAGGAAACAATAGCCATTTTAAGGGTACACTTCAACGAAGCAAGATTACTAAGTTCACAAAAAATAAACGAATTAATTGATTTATTAGAAGTTATATTAAAGCAGAACTATTTCACGTTCAATAATAGTTATTTTATTCAAGAGGAGGGCCTCGCCATGGGCTCACCACTTTCTGGCTTATTAACAGATATCTACCTGAATCATTACGAAAATACACATTTACTGTCCAATAAAAATAAACTTCACAGCAAAATAGTCTTTTACACGCGATATGTCGATGATACTTTTATAATTTTTGACGGTTCACTACGACAGGTAGATAAATTGAGACATTATATGAATAGCATACATAAACGGATACAATTCACCCTCGAAACTGAAACTGAAAATAATCTGAATTTTCTTGACTTAACAGTCATAAAAGCAAAAAATAGATTACAATACCAAATCTATAGAAAACCAACCACAACAGATATCACTATACACGCAGACTCCCACCACCCTACATCTCAAAAAATGGCTGCATATAACAGTTTTATTCATAGGCTAATTACAATACCGCTTGAGACAATTGATTTTCAAAAAGAGTTAAATACAATAAAATACATAGCCAGAGCTAACGGATATCAAAGTTCAATGATAGATAGACTACTCAAGAAACAGCAAAACAGACAGATGAGGCCTCCGAAGAACAAGGATGGAGTAATACACATATCAACTGAGTATGGTAATGTCCTTCCGAAAATTCTAACAAATGTCTTTAAGAAAATGAATATAGCGACGGCCTTTCAAACAAGCAATAACATATATAAAATACTTGGTCCAAAAACGACCAGAACTTTAGATGAAAAAACAGGTGTATACAAGATAATATGTGATGACTGTAACTGTTTTTGTATAGTACAGACGGGGAGACCTTTCATAAAGAGATTCAAAGAACATCTCCCCAAAAAAGACTTTGGAAAAACTAAATGCAATTTTGGACGACATTTGATTGACAATAATCATAATTATACGGATTTTAGTACAAACTTTAAACCAATACACATATGCAATAAAGGTAGGAATATGAATGCGAATGAAGAATTTGAAATATATAAGGCCTTTAAAACTAGTCCAGATTATTTATTAAATGGTCAGTTGAATTTTCGCTCTAACTCGTATGACACTGCGATGCAAATCTCAGAACAACTAAGATCCACGTCACACATCATGCGCGAGCAGCGATAGCGGTGAACTGATAGCGTTAGTTCAGTGTTGTCAAGGTGCGCACCGAAAACGTATCGAGCGCGTTAGATACTGAATACGAACTATGTTAGTGTTTTATGTGTTTGTGATATATTTTAATGTTTCGACAACCTCGCAAGAGTAATTACACCTGATGATGGAACATACGTTCCGAAACGCGTAGTGTTGTTTTTAAAAAGGGAAGTCACAAGACGGATAATAAGGTAAAATATTAATATATTAATTTATTCAAAGTGTGACTTGGATACGAATATCATGGATTTTAAATTGGAAGCCAGTCAGGCATCTATAGTATTTAAATATCAAAATATTAAGATAAAGTTATTGAAAACCAACCTACACATAAAATTCAACAAAAAATGCATTAAGAACAACGTAATACCAAAGTATGCTATCATCAAATCTAAGAACACATCCAAAACTGCAATAAAGGTAAAGGAACGCGCTGAAATAATGTGGATAAAAGAAGAGTTGAGAAATTTGTATGCAAAGAAGGTGGATCTAAACATAAAGTTATACAAAGCACAACTGGAAATGCTTAATAACATTCACCCAGCCATCATAAACAATGTAATGCAAAACATTGATAAATATATCAGACACACTCTACAACGTATATATTTCAAACAGAATAGAGAGTTTATCTATCTCCAAAATAAACAATACCCTGACAATAGTATCAAATGTCAACATAAATTTTATGAACGAGTTTAAAATTTAACGTCAATAGATTTAAACAACGAAGAAATAAATATTCTAAACAAAGGGTTAAAATACAACATCCCATATAACAATAGAAACCATATAATTCAAGAAATAGTTAATGCCGAGGCAGCTATTAAAATGGTGCCGGACCATAGATTGAAGAACGAAACACGCATAATAGTATACAGTATTCTGAACAAGAGATTAAAAACCCTGAATAATATCGTTAATGTTGGTCGTAAACACATTACAGAATTTAAACTTTCAAAACAGATACAAAATAAACTGACAGATAATAATGCTCTCATTACTAGAGCTGATAAGGGATGTACACGAACCAATATATATCGAAGGTTAATGAATTTATAAACAATAGCAATATCCAAACGTTGTCAGCTGATCCAACCAACGGTTTTGTTAAGAACTTGAGTAACAAGATTACAAGATTAACAGATGCACGAGTCTATCTGACGAAACCACACGACGCTTATTAAAGTCTATAAACGCACGGGCACCTCAATTCACAGGTTTACCCAAGATTCATAAAATTGACGTACCAATTAGACCACTTATAAATTTTACAACAGCCCCAGGGTATAAAATCGCCAAAAAACTAGCAAAAATAATAAAAGACAACATAAGATTAGAAAATAATCATAGTATCAAAAATAATATTGATTTTGTTAACAAATTAAAAGACATTAAATTGCAGCCAAACTACAAAATCGCTTCATTTGATATCGTTAATCTGTACACAAACATACCTATTCAGGAAACAATAGCCATTTTAAGGGTACACTTCAACGAAGCAAAATTACTAAGTTCACAAAAAATTAACGAATTAATTGATTTATTAGAAGTTATATTAAAGCAGAACTATTTCACGTTCAATAATAGTTATTTTATTCAAGAGGAGGGCCTCGCCATGGGCTCACCACTTTCTGGCTTATTAACAGATATCTACCTGAATCATTACGAAAATACACATTTACTGTCCAATAAAAATAAACTTCACAGCAAATTGTCTTTTACACGCGATATGTCGATGATACTTTTATAATTTTTGACGGTTCACTACGACAGGTAGATAAATTGAGACTTTATATGAATAGGATACATAAACGGATACAATTCACCCTCGAAACTGAAACTGAAAATAATCTGAATTTTCTTGACTTAACAGTCATAAAAGCAAAAAATAGATTACAATACCAAATCTATAGAAAACCAACCACAACAGATATCACTATACACGTAGATTCCCACCACCCAACATCTCAAAAAATGGCTGCACATAACAGTTTTATTCATAGGCTAATTACAATACCAGTTGAACCAATTGATTTTCAAAAAGAGTTAAATACAATAAAACTGTTTTTATATAGGCCAGTCGGGGAGACTTTCATAAAGAGATTCAAAGAACATCTCCCAAAAAAAACTTTGGAAAACTAAATCCAATTTTGGACGACATTTGATTGACAATAATCATAATTATACGGACTTTAGTACAAACTTTAAACCAATACACATATGCAATAAAGGTAGGAATATGAATGCGAATGAAGAATTTGAAATATATAAGGCCTTTAAAACCAGTCCAGATTATTTAATAAATGGTCAGTTGAATTTTCGCTCTAACTCGTATGACACTGCGATGCAAATCTCAGAACAACTAAGGTCCACGTCACACATCATGCGCGAGCAGCGATAGCGGTGAACTGATAGCGTTAGTTCAGTGTTGTCAAGGTGCGCACCGAAAACGTATCGCGCGCGTTAGATACTGAATACGAACTATGTTAGTATTTTATGTGTTTGTGATATATTTTAATGTTTCGACAACCTCGCAAGAGGAATTACACCTGATGATGGAACATACGTTCCGAAACACGTAGTGTTGTCTTTAAAAAGGGAAGTCACAAGACGGATAATAAGGTAAAATATTAATATATTAATTTATTCAAAGTGTGACTTGGATACGAATATCATGGATTTTAAATTGGAAGCCAGTCAGGCATCTATAGTATTTAAATATCAAAATATTAAGATAAAGTTATTGAAAACCAACCTACACATAAAATTCAACAAAAAATGCATTAAGAACAACGTAATACCAAAGTATGCTATCATCAAATCTAAGAACACATCCAAAACTGCAATAAAGGTAAAGGAACGCGCTGAAATAATGTGGATAAAAGAAGAGTTGAGAAATTTGTATGCAAAGAAGGTGGATCTAAACATAAAGTTATACAAAGCACAACTGGAAATGCTTAATAACATTCACCCAGCTATCATAAACAATGTAATGCAAAACATTGATAAATATATCAGACACACTCTACAACGTATATATTTCAAACAGAATAGAGAGTTTATCTATCTCCAAAATAAACAATACCCTGACAATAGTATCAAATGTCAACATAAATTTTATGAACGAGTTTAAAATTTAACGTCAAAAGATTTAAACAACGAAGAAATAAATATTCTAAACAAAGGGTTAAAATACAACATCCCATATAACAATAGAAACCATATAATTCAAGAAATAGTTAATGCCGAGGCAGCTATTAAAATGGTGCCGGACCATAGATTGAAGAACGAAACACGCATAATAGTATACAGTATTCTGAACAAGAGATTAAAAACCCTGAATAATATCGTTAATGTTGGTCGTAAACACATTACAGAATTTAAACTTTTAAAAAAAGATACAAAATAAACTGACAGATAATAATGCTCTCATTACTAGAGCTGATAAGGGATGTACACGAACCAATATATATCGAAGGTTAATGAATTTATAAACAATAGCAATATCCAAACGTTTTCAGCTGATCCAACCAACGGTTTTGTTAAGAACTTGAGTAACAAGATTAACAGATGCACGAGTCTATTTGACGAAACCACACGACGTTTATTAAAGTCTATAAACGCACGGGCACCTCAATTCACAGGTTTACCCAAGATTCATAAAATTGACGTACCAATTAGACCACTTATAAATTTTACAACAGCCCCAGGGTATAAAATCGCCAAAAAACTAGCAAAAATAATAAAAGACAACATAAGATTAGAAAATAATCATAGTATCAAAAATAATATTGATTTTGTTAACAAATTAAAAGACATTAAATTGCAGCCAAACTACAAAATCGCTTCATTTGATATCGTTAATCTGTACACAAACATACCTATTCAGGAAACAATAGCCATTTTAAGGGTACACTTCAACGAAGCAAGATTACTAAGTTCACAAAAAATAAACGAATTAATTGATTTATTAGAAGTTATATTAAAGCAGAACTATTTCACGTTCAATAATAGTTATTTTATTCAAGAGGAGGGCCTCGCCATGGGCTCACCACTTTCTGGCTTATTAACAGATATCTACCTGAATCATTACGAAAATACACATTTACTGTCCAATAAAAATAAACTTCACAGCAAAATAGTCTTTTACACGCGATATGTCGATGATACTTTTATAATTTTTGACGGTTCACTACGACAGGTAGATAAATTGAGACATTATATGAATAGCATACATAAACGGATACAATTCACCCTCGAAACTGAAACTGAAAATAATCTGAATTTTCTTGACTTAACAGTCATAAAAGCAAAAAATAGATTACAATACCAAATCTATAGAAAACCAACCACAACAGATATCACTATACACGCAGACTCCCACCACCCTACATCTCAAAAAATGGCTGCATATAACAGTTTTATTCATAGGCTAATTACAATACCGCTTGAGACAATTGATTTTCAAAAAGAGTTAAATACAATAAAATACATAGCCAGAGCTAACGGATATCAAAGTTCAATGATAGATAGACTACTCAAGAAACAGCAAAACAGACAGATGAGGCCTCCGAAGAACAAGGATGGAGTAATACACATATCAACTGAGTATGGTAATGTCCTTCCGAAAATTCTAACAAATGTCTTTAAGAAAATGAATATAGCGACGGCCTTTCAAACAAGCAATAACATATATAAAATACTTGGTCCAAAAACGACCAGAACTTTAGATGAAAAAACAGGTGTATACAAGATAATATGTGATGACTGTAACTGTTTTTGTATAGTACAGACGGGGAGACCTTTCATAAAGAGATTCAAAGAACATCTCCCCAAAAAAGACTTTGGAAAAACTAAATGCAATTTTGGACGACATTTGATTGACAATAATCATAATTATACGGATTTTAGTACAAACTTTAAACCAATACACATATGCAATAAAGGTAGGAATATGAATGCGAATGAAGAATTTGAAATATATAAGGCCTTTAAAACTAGTCCAGATTATTTATTAAATGGTCAGTTGAATTTTCGCTCTAACTCGTATGACACTGCGATGCAAATCTCAGAACAACTAAGATCCACGTCACACATCATGCGCGAGCAGCGATAGCGGTGAACTGATAGCGTTAGTTCAGTGTTGTCAAGGTGCGCACCGAAAACGTATCGAGCGCGTTAGATACTGAATACGAACTATGTTAGTGTTTTATGTGTTTGTGATATATTTTAATGTTTCGACAACCTCGCAAGAGTAATTACACCTGATGATGGAACATACGTTCCGAAACGCGTAGTGTTGTTTTTAAAAAGGGAAGTCACAAGACGGATAATAAGGTAAAATATTAATATATTAATTTATTCAAAGTGTGACTTGGATACGAATATCATGGATTTTAAATTGGAAGCCAGTCAGGCATCTATAGTAATTAAATATCAAAACATTAAGATAAAGTTATTGAAATCCAACCTACACATAAAATTCAACAAAAAATGCATTAAGAACAACGTAATACCAAAGTATGCTATCATCAAAACTAAGAACACATCCAAAACTGCAATAAAGGTAAAGGAACGCGCTGAAATAATGTGGATGAAAGAAGAGTTGAGAAATTTGTATGCAAAGAAGGTGGATCTAAACATAAAGTTATACAAAGCACAACTGGAAATGCTTAATAACATTCACCCAGCTATCATAAACAATGTAATGCAAAACATTGATAAATATATCAGACACACTATACAACGTATATATTTCAAACAGAATAGAAAGTTTATCTATCTCCAAAATAAACAATACCCTGACAATAGTATCAAATGTCAACATAAATTTTATGAACGAGTTTCAAATTTAACGTCAATAGATTTAAACAACGAAGAAATAAATATTCTAAACAAAGGGTTAAAATACAACATCCCATATAACAATAGAAACCATATAATTCAAGAAATAGTTAATGCCCAGGCAGCTATTAAAATGGTGCCGGACCATAGATTGAAGAACGAAACACGCATAATAGTATACAGTATTCTGAACAAGAGATTAAAAACCCTGAATAATATAGTTAATGTTGGTCGTAAACACATTACAGAATTTAAACTTTAAAAACAGATACAAAATAAACTGACAGATAATAATGCTCTCATTACTAGAGCTGATAATGGAAACACCATAGTTATAATGTACACGAACCAATATATATCGAAGGTTAATGAATTTATAAACAATAACAATATCCAAACGTTGTCAGCTGATCCAACCAACGGTTTTGTTAAGAACTTGAATAACATGATTAACAGATGCACGAGTCTATTTGACGAAACCACACGACGCTTATTAAAGCCTATATAAAACAGGGGCACCTCAATTCACAGGTTTACCCAAGATTCATAAAATTGACGTACCAATTAGACCACTTATAAATTTTACAACAGCCCCAGGGAATAAAATCGTCAAAAAACTAGCAAAAATAATAAAAGACAACATAAGATTAGAAAATAATCATAGTATCAAAAATAATATTGATTTTGTTAACAAATTAAAAGACATTAAATTGCAGACAAACTAAAAAATCGCGTCATTTGATATCGTTAATCTGTACACAAACATACCTATTCAGGAAACAATAGCCATTTTAAGGGTACACCTCAACAAAGCAAAATTACTAAGTTCACAAAAAATTAACGAATTAGTTGATTTATTAGAAGTTATATTATAGCAGAACTATTTTACGTTCAATAATAGTTATTTTATTCAAGAGGAGGGCCTCGCCATGGGCCTACCACTTTCTGGCTTATTATCAGATTTCTACCTGAATCATTACGAAAATACACATTTACTGTCCAATAAAAATAAACTTCAAACCAAAATAGTCTTTTACACGCGATATGTCAATGATACTTTTATAATTTTTGACGGTTCACTACGACAGGGAGATACATTGAGAAATTATATGAATAGCATAAATAAACGGATACAATTCACCCTCGAAACTGAAACTGAAAATAATCTGAATTTTCTTGACTTAACAGTCATAAAAGCAAAAAATAGATTACAATACCAAATCTATAGAAAAACAACCACAACAGATATCACTATACACGCAGATTCCTACCACCCTACATCTCAAAAAATGGCTGCATATAACAGTTTTATTCATAGGCTAATTACAATACCACTTAAGACAATTGATTTTCAAAAAGAGTTAAATACAATAAAATACATAGCCAGAGCTAACGGATATCAAATTTCAATGATAGATAGACTACTCAAGAAACAGCAAAACAGACAAATGAGGCCCCCGAAGAACAAGGATGGAGTAATACACATATCAACTAAGTATGGTAATGTCCTTCTGAAAATTCTAACAAATGTCTTTAAGAAAATGAATATAGCGACGGCCTTTCAAACAAGCAATAACATATATAAAATATTTGGTCCGAAAACGGCAAGAACTTTAGATGAAAAAACAGGTGTATACAAGATAATATGTGATGACTGTAACTGTTTTTGTATAGGCCAGACGGGGAGACCTTTCATAATGAGATTCAAAGAACATCTCCCCAAAAAAGACTGGAAAAACTAAATCTAATTTTGGACGACATTTGTTTGACAATAATCATAATTATACGGACTTTAGTACAAACTTTAAACCAATACACATATGCAATAAAGGTAGGAATATGAATGCGAATGAAGAACTTGAAATATATAAGGCCTTTAAAACCAGTCCAGATTATCTATTAAATGGTCAGTTGAATTTTCGCTCTAACTCGTATGACACTGCGATGAAAATCTCAGAACAACTAAGGTCCACGTCACACATCATGCGAGAGCAGCGATAGCGGTGAACTGATAGCGTTAGTTCAGTGTTGTCAAGGTGCGCACCGAAAACGTATCGCGCGCGTTAGACACTGAATACGAACTATGTTAGTGTTTTATGTGTTTGTGATATATTTTAATGTTTCGACAACCTCGCAAGAGTAATTACACCTGATGATGGAACATACGTTCCGAAACACGTAGTGTTGTCTTTAAAAAGGGAAGTCACAAGACGGATAATAAGGTAAAATATTAATATATTAATTTATTCAAAGTGTGACTTGGATACGAATATCATGGATTTTAAATTGGAAGCCAGTCAGGCATCTATAGTATTTAAATATCAAAATATTAAGATAAAGTTATTCAAAACCAACCTACACATAAAATTCAACAAAAAATGCATTAAGAACAACGTAATACCAAAGTATGCTATCATCAAATCTAAGAACACATCCAAAACTGCAATAAAGGTAAAGGAACGCGCTGAAATAATGTGGATAAAAGAAGAGTTGAGAAATTTGTATGCAAAGAAGGTGGATCTAAACATAAAGTTATACAAAGCACAACTGGAAATGCTTAATAACATTCACCCAGCCATCATAATCAATGTAATGCAAAACATTGATAAATATATCAGACACACTCTACAACGTATATATTTCAAACAGAATAGAGAGTTTATCTATCTCCAAAATAAACAATACCCTGACAATAGTATCAAATGTCAACATAAATTTTATGAACGAGTTTAAAATTTAACGTCAATAGATTTAAACAACGAAGAAATAAATATTCTAAACAAAGGGTTAAAATACAACATCCCATATAACAATAGAAACCATATAATTCAAGAAATAGTTAATGCCGAGGCAGCTATTAAAATGGTGCCGGACCATAGATTGAAGAACGAAACACGCATAATAGTATACAGTATTCTGAACAAGAGATTAAAAACCCTGAATAATATCGTTAATGTTGGTCGTAAACACATTACAGAATTTAAACTTTCAAAACAGATACAAAATAAACTGACAGATAATAATGCTCTCATTACTAGAGCTGATAAGGGATGTACACGAACCAATATATATCGAAGGTTAATGAATTTATAAACAATAGCAATATCCAAACGTTGTCAGCTGATCCAACCAACGGTTTTGTTAAGAACTTGAGTAACAAGATTACAAGATTAACAGATGCACGAGTCTATCTGACGAAACCACACGACGCTTATTAAAGTCTATAAACGCACGGGCACCTCAATTCACAGGTTTACCCAAGATTCATAAAATTGACGTACCAATTAGACCACTTATAAATTTTACAACAGCCCCAGGGTATAAAATCGCCAAAAAACTAGCAAAAATAATAAAAAACAACATAAGATTAGAAAATAATCATAGTATCAAAAATAATATTGATTTTGTTAACAAATTAAAAGACATTAAATTGCAGCCAAACTACAAAATCGCTTCATTTGATATCGTTAATCTGTACACAAACATACCTATTCAGGAAACAATAGCCATTTTAAGGGTACACTTCAACGAAGCAAAATTACTAAGTTCACAAAAAATTAACGAATTAATTGATTTATTAGAAGTTATATTAAAGCAGAACTATTTCACGTTCAATAATAGTTATTTTATTCAAGAGGAGGGCCTCGCCATGGGCTCACCACTTTCTGGCTTATTAACAGATATCTACCTGAATCATTACGAAAATACACATTTACTGTCCAATAAAAATAAACTTCACAGCAAATTGTCTTTTACACGCGATATGTCGATGATACTTTTATAATTTTTGACGGTTCACTACGACAGGTAGATAAATTGAGACTTTATATGAATAGGATACATAAACGGATACAATTCACCCTCGAAACTGAAACTGAAAATAATCTGAATTTTCTTGACTTAACAGTCATAAAAGCAAAAAATAGATTACAATACCAAATCTATAGAAAACCTACCACAACAGATATCACTATACACGTAGATTCCCACCACCCAACATCTCAAAAAATGGCTGCACATAACAGTTTTATTCATAGGCTAATTACAATACCAGTTGAACCAATTGATTTTCAAAAAGAGTTAAATACAATAAAACTGTTTTTATATAGGCCAGTCGGGGAGACTTTCATAAAGAGATTCAAAGAACATCTCCCAAAAAAAACTTTGGAAAACTAAATCCAATTTTGGACGACATTTGATTGACAATAATCATAATTATACGGACTTTAGTACAAACTTTAAACCAATACACATATGCAATAAAGGTAGGAATATGAATGCGAATGAAGAATTTGAAATATATAAGGCCTTTAAAACTAGTCCAGATTATTTAATAAATGGTCAGTTGAATTTTCGCTCTAACTCGTATGACACTGCGATGCAAATCTCAGAACAACTAAGGTCCACGTCACACATCATGCGCGAGCAGCGATAGCGGTGAACTGATAGCGTTAGTTCAGTGTTGTCAAGGTGCGCACCGAAAACGTATCGCGCGCGTTAGATACTGAATACGAACTATGTTAGTATTTTATGTGTTTGTGATATATTTTAATGTTTCGACAACCTCGCAAGAGGAATTACACCTGATGATGGAACATACGTTCCGAAACACGTAGTGTTGTCTTTAAAAAGGGAAGTCACAAGACGGATAATAAGGTAAAATATTAATATATTAATTTATTCAAAGTGTGACTTGGATACGAATATCATGGATTTTAAATTGGAAGCCAGTCAGGCATCTATAGTATTTAAATATCAAAATATTAAGATAAAGTTATTGAAAACCAACCTACACATAAAATTCAACAAAAAATGCATTAAGAACAACGTAATACCAAAGTATGCTATCATCAAATCTAAGAACACATCCAAAACTGCAATAAAGGTAAAGGAACGCGCTGAAATAATGTGGATAAAAGAAGAGTTGAGAAATTTGTATGCAAAGAAGGTGGATCTAAACATAAAGTTATACAAAGCACAACTGGAAATGCTTAATAACATTCACCCAGCTATCATAAACAATGTAATGCAAAACATTGATAAATATATCAGACACACTCTACAACGTATATATTTCAAACAGAATAGAGAGTTTATCTATCTCCAAAATAAACAATACCCTGACAATAGTATCAAATGTCAACATAAATTTTATGAACGAGTTTAAAATTTAACGTCAAAAGATTTAAACAAAGAAGAAATAAATATTCTAAACAAAGGGTTAAAATACAACATCCCATATAACAATAGAAACCATATAATTCAAGAAATAGTTAATGCCGAGGCAGCTATTAAAATGGTGCCGGACCATAGATTGAAGAACGAAACACGCATAATAGTATACAGTATTCTGAACAAGAGATTAAAAACCCTGAATAATATCGTTAATGTTGGTCGTAAACACATTACAGAATTTAAACTTTTAAAAAAAGATACAAAATAAACTGACAGATAATAATGCTCTCATTACTAGAGCTGATAAGGGATGTACACGAACCAATATATATCGAAGGTTAATGAATTTATAAACAATAGCAATATCCAAACGTTTTCAGCTGATCCAACCAACGGTTTTGTTAAGAACTTGAGTAACAAGATTAACAGATGCACGAGTCTATTTGACGAAACCACACGACGTTTATTAAAGTCTATAAACGCACGGGCACCTCAATTCACAGGTTTACCCAAGATTCATAAAATTGACGTACCAATTAGACCACTTATAAATTTTACAACAGCCCCAGGGTATAAAATCGCCAAAAAACTAGCAAAAATAATAAAAGACAACATAAGATTAGAAAATAATCATAGTATCAAAAATAATATTGATTTTGTTAACAAATTAAAAGACATTAAATTGCAGCCAAACTACAAAATCGCTTCATTTGATATCGTTAATCTGTACACAAACATACCTATTCAGGAAACAATAGCCATTTTAAGGGTACACTTCAACGAAGCAAGATTACTAAGTTCACAAAAAATAAACGAATTAATTGATTTATTAGAAGTTATATTAAAGCAGAACTATTTCACGTTCAATAATAGTTATTTTATTCAAGAGGAGGGCCTCGCCATGGGCTCACCACTTTCTGGCTTATTAACAGATATCTACCTGAATCATTACGAAAATACACATTTACTGTCCAATAAAAATAAACTTCACAGCAAAATAGTCTTTTACACGCGATATGTCGATGATACTTTTATAATTTTTGACGGTTCACTACGACAGGTAGATAAATTGAGACATTATATGAATAGCATACATAAACGGATACAATTCACCCTCGAAACTGAAACTGAAAATAATCTGAATTTTCTTGACTTAACAGTCATAAAAGCAAAAAATAGATTACAATACCAAATCTATAGAAAACCAACCACAACAGATATCACTATACACGCAGACTCCCACCACCCTACATCTCAAAAAATGGCTGCATATAACAGTTTTATTCATAGGCTAATTACAATACCGCTTGAGACAATTGATTTTCAAAAAGAGTTAAATACAATAAAATACATAGCCAGAGCTAACGGATATCAAAGTTCAATGATAGATAGACTACTCAAGAAACAGCAAAACAGACAGATGAGGCCTCCGAAGAACAAGGATGGAGTAATACACATATCAACTGAGTATGGTAATGTCCTTCCGAAAATTCTAACAAATGTCTTTAAGAAAATGAATATAGCGACGGCCTTTCAAACAAGCAATAACATATATAAAATACTTGGTCCAAAAACGACCAGAACTTTAGATGAAAAAACAGGTGTATACAAGATAATATGTGATGACTGTAACTGTTTTTGTATAGTACAGACGGGGAGACCTTTCATAAAGAGATTCAAAGAACATCTCCCCAAAAAAGACTTTGGAAAAACTAAATGCAATTTTGGACGACATTTGATTGACAATAATCATAATTATACGGATTTTAGTACAAACTTTAAACCAATACACATATGCAATAAAGGTAGGAATATGAATGCGAATGAAGAATTTGAAATATATAAGGCCTTTAAAACTAGTCCAGATTATTTATTAAATGGTCAGTTGAATTTTCGCTCTAACTCGTATGACACTGCGATGCAAATCTCAGAACAACTAAGATCCACGTCACACATCATGCGCGAGCAGCGATAGCGGTGAACTGATAGCGTTAGTTCAGTGTTGTCAAGGTGCGCACCGAAAACGTATCGCGCGCGTTAGATACTGAATACGAACTATGTTAGTGTTTTATGTGTTTGTGATATATTTTAATGTTTCGACAACCTCGCAAGAGTAATTACACCTGATGATGGAACATACGTTCCGAAACGCGTAGTGTTGTTTTTAAAAAGGGAAGTCACAAGACGGATAATAAGGTAAAATATTAATATATTAATTTATTCAAAGTGTGACTTGGATACGAATATCATGGATTTTAAATTGGAAGCCAGTCAGGCATCTATAGTAATTAAATATCAAAACATTAAGATAAAGTTATTGAAATCCAACCTACACATAAAATTCAACAAAAAATGCATTAAGAACAACGTAATACCAAAGTATGCTATCATCAAAACTAAGAACACATCCAAAACTGCAATAAAGGTAAAGGAACGCGCTGAAATAATGTGGATGAAAGAAGAGTTGAGAAATTTGTATGCAAAGAAGGTGGATCTAAACATAAAGTTATACAAAGCACAACTGGAAATGCTTAATAACATTCACCCAGCTATCATAAACAATGTAATGCAAAACATTGATAAATATATCAGACACACTATACAACGTATATATTTCAAACAGAATAGAAAGTTTATCTATCTCCAAAATAAACAATACCCTGACAATAGTATCAAATGTCAACATAAATTTTATGAACGAGTTTCAAATTTAACGTCAATAGATTTAAACAACGAAGAAATAAATATTCTAAACAAAGGGTTAAAATACAACATCCCATATAACAATAGAAACCATATAATTCAAGAAATAGTTAATGCCCAGGCAGCTATTAAAATGGTGCCGGACCATAGATTGAAGAACGAAACACGCATAATAGTATACAGTATTCTGAACAAGAGATTAAAAACCCTGAATAATATAGTTAATGTTGGTCGTAAACACATTACAGAATTTAAACTTTAAAAACAGATACAAAATAAACTGACAGATAATAATGCTCTCATTACTAGAGCTGATAATGGAAACACCATAGTTATAATGTACACGAACCAATATATATCGAAGGTTAATGAATTTATAAACAATAACAATATCCAAACGTTGTCAGCTGATCCAACCAACGGTTTTGTTAAGAACTTGAATAACATGATTAACAGATGCACGAGTCTATTTGACGAAACCACACGACGCTTATTAAAGCCTATATAAAACAGGGGCACCTCAATTCACAGGTTTACCCAAGATTCATAAAATTGACGTACCAATTAGACCACTTATAAATTTTACAACAGCCCCAGGGAATAAAATCGTCAAAAAACTAGCAAAAATAATAAAAGACAACATAAGATTAGAAAATAATCATAGTATCAAAAATAATATTGATTTTGTTAACAAATTAAAAGACATTAAATTGCAGACAAACTAAAAAATCGCGTCATTTGATATCGTTAATCTGTACACAAACATACCTATTCAGGAAACAATAGCCATTTTAAGGGTACACCTCAACAAAGCAAAATTACTAAGTTCACAAAAAATTAACGAATTAATTGATTTATTAGAAGTTATATTATAGCAGAACTATTTCACGTTCAATAATAATTATTTTATTCAAGAGGAGGGCCTCGCCATGGGCCTACCACTTTCTGGCTTATTATCAGATTTCTACCTGAATCATTACGAAAATACACATTTACTGTCCAATAAAAATAAACTTCAAACCAAAATAGTCTTTTACACGCGATATGTCAATGATACTTTTATAATTTTTGACGGTTCACTACGACAGGGAGATACATTGAGAAATTATATGAATAGCATAAATAAACGGATACAATTCACCCTCGAAACTGAAACTGAAAATAATCTGAATTTTCTTGACTTAACAGTCATAAAAGCAAAAAATAGATTACAATACCAAATCTATAGAAAAACAACCACAACAGATATCACTATACACGCAGATTCCTACCACCCTACATCTCAAAAAATGGCTGCATATAACAGTTTTATTCATAGGCTAATTACAATACCACTTAAGACAATTGATTTTCAAAAAGAGTTAAATACAATAAAATACATAGCCAGAGCTAACGGATATCAAATTTCAATGATAGATAGACTACTCAAGAAACAGCAAAACAGACAAATGAGGCCCCCGAAGAACAAGGATGGAGTAATACACATATCAACTAAGTATGGTAATGTCCTTCTGAAAATTCTAACAAATGTCTTTAAGAAAATGAATATAGCGACGGCCTTTCAAACAAGCAATAACATATATAAAATATTTGGTCCGAAAACGGCAAGAACTTTAGATGAAAAAACAGGTGTATACAAGATAATATGTGATGACTGTAACTGTTTTTGTATAGGCCAGACGGGGAGACCTTTCATAATGAGATTCAAAGAACATCTCCCCAAAAAAGACTGGAAAAACTAAATCTAATTTTGGACGACATTTGTTTGACAATAATCATAATTATACGGACTTTAGTACAAACTTTAAACCAATACACATATGCAATAAAGGTAGGAATATGAATGCGAATGAAGAACTTGAAATATATAAGGCCTTTAAAACCAGTCCAGATTATCTATTAAATGGTCAGTTGAATTTTCGCTCTAACTCGTATGACACTGCGATGAAAATCTCAGAACAACTAAGGTCCACGTCACACATCATGCGAGAGCAGCGATAGCGGTGAACTGATAGCGTTAGTTCAGTGTTGTCAAGGTGCGCACCGAAAACGTATCGCGCGCGTTAGATACTGAATACGAACTATGTTAGTGTTTTATGTGTTTGTGATATATTTTAATGTTTCGACGACCTCGCAAGATTAATTACACCTGATGATGAAACATACGTTCCGAAATGCGTAGTGTTGTTTTTAAAAAGGGAAGTCACAAGACGGATAATAAGGTAAAATATTAATATATTAATTTATTCAAAGTGTGACTTGGATACGAATATCATGGATTTTAAATTGGAAGCCAGTCAGGCATCTATAGTATTTAAATATCAAAACATTAAGATAAAGTTATTGAAAACCAACCTACACATAAAATTCAACAAAAAATGCATTAAGAACAACGTAATACCAAAGTATGCTAACATCAAAACTAAGAACACATCCAAAACTGCAATAAAGGTAAAAGAACGCGCTGAAATAATGTGGATAAAAGAAGAGTTGAGAAATTTGTATGCAAAGAAGTTGGATCTAAACATGAAGTTATACAAAACACAACTGGAAATGCTTAATAACATTCACCCAGCCATCATAAACAATGTAATGCAAAACACTGATAAATATATCAGACACACTCTACAACGTATGAATTTCACACAGAATAGAAAGTTTATCTATCTCGAAAATAAACAATACCCTGATAATAGTATCAAATGTCAACATAAATTTTATGAACAAGTTTCAAATTTAACGTCAGTAGATTTAAACAACGAAGAAATAAATATTCTAAACAAAAGGTTAAAATACAACATCCCATATAACAATAGAAACCATATAATTCAAGAAATAGTTAATGCCGAGGCTGCTATTAAAATGGTGCCGGACCATAGATTGGAGAACGAAACACGCATAATAGTAAACAGTAAACTGAAAAAGAGATTAAAAACCCTGAATAATATCGGTAATGTTGGTCGTAAACACATTACAGACTTTATACTTTTAAAACAGATACAAAATAAACTGACAGATAATAATGCTCTCATTACTAGAGCTGATAAGGGATGTACACGAACCAATATATATGGAAGGTTAATGTATTTATAAACAATAGCAATATCCAAACGTTGTCAGCTGATCCAACCAACTGTTTTGTTAAGAACTTGAGTAACAAGATTAACAGATGCACGAGTCTATTTGACGAAACCACACGACGCTTATTAAAGACTATAAACGCACTGGCACCTCAATTCACAGTTTTACCCAAGATTCATAAAATTGACGTACCAATTAGACCACTTATAAATTTTACAACAGCTCCACGGTATAAAATCGCCAAAAAACTAGCAAAAATAATAAAAGACAACATAAGATTAGAAAATAATCATAGTATCAAAAATAATATTGATTTTGTTAACAAATTAAAAGACATTAAATTGCAGCCAAACTACAAAATCGCTTCATTTGATATCGTTAATCTGTACACAAACATACCTATTCAGGAAACAATAGCCATTTTAAGTGTACACCTCAACGAAGCAAAATTACTAAGTTCACAAAAAATTAACGAATTAATTGATTTATTAGAAGTTATATTAAAGCAGAACTATTTCACGTTCAATAATAGTTATTTTATTCAAGAGGAGGGCCTCGCCATGGGCTCACCACTTTCTGGCTTATTAACAGATATCTACCTGAATCATTACGAAAATACACATTTACTGTCCAATAAAAATAAACTTCACAGCAAAATAGTCTTTTACACGCGATATGTCGATGATACTTTTATAATTTTTGACGGTTCACTACGACAGGTAGATAAATTGAGACATTATATGAATAGCATACATAAACGGATACAATTCACCCTCGAAACTGAAACTGAAAATAATCTGAATTTTCTTGACTTAACAGTCATAAAAGCAAAAAATAGATTACAATACCAAATCTATAGAAAACCAACCACAACAGATATCACTATACACGCAGACTCCCACCACCCTACATCTCAAAAAATTGCTGCATATAACAGTTTTATTCATAGGCTAATTACAATACCACTTGAGACAATTGATTTTCAAAAAGAGATAAATACAATAAAACTGTTTTTATATAGGCCAGTCGGGGAGACTTTCATAAAGAGATTCAAAGAACATCTCCCAAAAAAAGACTTTGGAAAAACTAAATCCAATTTTGGACGACATTTGATTGACAATAATCATAATTATACGGACTTTAGTACAAACTTTAATCCAATACACATATGCAATAAAGGTAGGTATATGATTGCGAATGAAGAATTTGAAATATATAAGGCCTTTAAAACCAGCCCAGATTATTTATTAAATGGTCAGTTGAATTTTCGCTCTAACTCGTATGACACTGCGATGCAAATCTCAGAACAACTAAGTTCCATGTCACACATCATGCGCGAGCAGCGATAGTGGTGAACTGATAGCGCTAGTTCAGTGTTGTCAAGGTGCGCACCGAAAACGTATCGCGCGCGTTAGATACTGAATACGAACTATGTTAGTGTTTTATGTGTTTGTGATATATTTTAATGTTTCGACGACCTCGCAAGATTAATTACACCTGATGATATGATACGTTCCGAAACGCGTAGTGTTGTTTTTAAAAAGGGAAGTCACAAGACGGATAATAAGGTAAAATATTAATATATTAATTTATTCAAAGTGTGACTTGGATACGAATATCATGGATTTTAAATTGGAAGCCAGTCAGGCATCTATAGTATTTAAATATCAAAACATTAAGATAAAGTTATTGAAAACCAACCTACACATAAAATTAAACAAAAAATTCATTAAGAACAACGTAATACCAAAGTATGCTATCATCAAAACTAAGAACACATTCAAAACTGCAATAAAGGTAAAAGAACGCGCTGAAATAATGTGGATGAAAGAAGAGTTGAGAAATTTGTATGCAAAGAAGGTGGATCTAAACATAAAGTTATACAAAGCACAACTGGAAATGCTTAATAATATTCACCCAGCCATCATAAACAATGTAATGCAAAACATTGATATATATATCAGACACACTCTACAACGTATATATTTCAAACAGAATAGAAAGTTTATCTATCTCCAAAATAAACAATACCCTGACAATAGTATCAAATGTCAACATACATTTTATGAACGAGTTTCAAATTTAACGTCAATAGATTTAAACAACGAAGAAATAAATATTCTAAACAAAGGGTTAAAATACAACATCCCATATAACAATAGAAACCATATAATTCAAGAAATAGTTAATGCCGAGGCAGCTATTAAAATGGTGCCGGACCATAGATTGAAGAACGAAACACTCATAATAGTATACAGTATTCTGAACAAGAGATTAAAAACCCTGAATAATATCGTTAATGTTGGTCGTAAACACATTACAGAATTTAAACTTTTAAAACAGATACAAAATAAACTGACAGATAATAATGCTCTGATTACTAGAGCTGATAAGGGATGTACACGAACCAATATATATCGAAGGTTAATGAATTTATAAACAATAGCAATATCCAAACGTTGTCAGCTGATCCAACCAACGGTTTTGTTAAGAACTTGAGTAACAAGATTAACAGATGCACGAGTCTATTTGACGAAACCACACGACGTTTATTAAAGTCTATAAACGCACGGGCACCTCAATTCACAGGTTTACCCAAGATTCATAAAATTGACGTACCAATTAGACCACTTATAAATTTTACAACAGCCCCAGGGTATAAAATCGCCAAAAAACTAGCAAAAATAATAAAAGACAACATAAGATTAGAAAATAATCATAGTATCAAAAATAATATTGATTTTGTTAACAAATTAAAAGACATTAAATTGCAGCCAAACTACAAAATCGCTTCATTTGATATCGTTAATCTGTACACAAACATACCTCTTCAGGAAACAATAGCCATTTTAAGGGTACACTTCAACGAAGCAAAATTACTAAGTTCACAAAAAATAAACGAATTAATTGATTTATTAGAAGTTATATTAAAGCAGAACTATTTCACGTTCAATAATAGTTATTTTATTCAAGAGGAGGGCCTCGCCATGGGCTCACCACTTTCTGGCTTATTAACAGATATCTACCTGAATCATTACGAAAATACACATTTACTGTCCAATAAAAATAAACTTCACAGCAAAATAGTCTTTTACACGCGATATGTCGATGATACTTTTATAATTTTTGACGGTTCACTACGACAGGTAGATAAATTGAGACATTATATGAATAGCATACATAAACGGATACAATTCACCCTCGAAACTGAAACTGAAAATAATCTGAATTTTCTTGACTTAACAGTCATAAAAGCAAAAAATAGATTACAATACCAAATCTATAGAAAACCAACCACAACAGATATCACTATACACGCAGACTCCCACCACCCTACATCTCAAAAAATGGCTGCATATAACAGTTTTATTCATAGGCTAATTACAATACCGCTTGAGACAATTGATTTTCAAAAAGAGTTAAATACAATAAAATACATAGCCAGAGCTAACGGATATCAAAGTTCAATGATAGATAGACTACTCAAGAAACAGCAAAACAGACAGATGAGGCCTCCGAAGAACAAGGATGGAGTAATACACATATCAACTGAGTATGGTAATGTCCTTCCGAAAATTCTAACAAATGTCTTTAAGAAAATGAATATAGCGACGGCCTTTCAAACAAGCAATAACATATATAAAATACTTGGTCCAAAAACGGCCAGAACTTTAGATGAAAAAACAGGTGTATACAAGATAATATGTGATGACTGTAACTGTTTTTGTATAGTACAGACGGGGAGACCTTTCATAAAGAGATTCAAAGAACATCTCCCCAAAAAAGACTTTGGAAAAACTAAATGCAATTTTGGACGACATTTGATTGACAATAATCATAATTATACGGATTTTAGTACAAGCTTTAAACCAATACACATATGCAATAAAGGTAGGAATATGAATGCGAATGAAGAATTTGAAATATATAAGGCCTTTAAAACTAGTCCAGATTATTTATTAAATGGTCAGTTGAATTTTCGCTCTAACTCGTATGACACTGAGTAGTAATAAAAGGTTGGTTCTGGGACAGCCACGCCCCCCTCGTTTGTTTATGTTTACATTTTTTTCACTCCCTCCACCCCCGTCTTTACCTACATACCGCCCGCGCGGTCACTCAACTCCGCTCGTTTGTTTACGTTTTTTTCGGTTTGTTTACATTTTTTCTCTCTCGCCACGCCCCCCACTCCTCTGTTTATGTTTACATTTTTCCTTCCTCCCCACCCCCACCTCGCCCCGCACCCACCGCCGCCGCCGCGCGGTCATCGACCTCTTCGTGTTTATGTTTACGTTTTTTTCTCCACCGCGTGTCCCAGCTTTGCGTTGTTTACGTTCTCTCCTCTGTTTATGTTTACATTTTTTTCCTTCCTCCCCACCCCCGCCCTACCCCTCACCCACCGCGCGGTCATCGACCTCCTCGTGTTTATGTTTACGTTTTTCGTGTCCCAGCTTTGCGTTGTTTACGTTCTCTCCTCTGTTTATGTTTACGTTTTTTTCTCTCTCGCCGGCGCGGCGGCTATCACCACGTGCTCGTTGTTTTCTTTGGCCGCCGCGTCGACGGCACGCTGACCCAGTAACAAACGTAAACATAAACATTCCGACAAACGTAAACAACGCAAAGCTGGGACACGAAAAACGTAAACGTAAACATTCGGAGTTCGGCGACCGCCGCCGGAGCGCGTCTGTTTGTAAACAAATGTTTAGGAGAAGGGATAATGGCGTGATATATTTTTTTATTAATGTGGTATTGTTTACGTATCAATTTTTTCAGTTAATACGAGATTTTCGTTTATGATGTCTGTAACGCGTGTTACACCCGTCCAGATTGTGCTAGATTTTTTTGTCAACGAAGGTTTTGTTTTTATAACTAATTCGGATAATATTAAATGCAGCAAGTGCGGTTTTAAAACAAAAGTATATCTGACAATCGCGCATATCCAGTTCATGCATAAACTTTTATATCCGAAATGCGGAATGATTCGCGATAGGTATTATAAATTTGAAGATTACGCTAAATCGAGAGAGTGTATTACAAATTATCCAATCGCTGTGAAATGTGTTCGAGAAGCGCGGAAACAGATGGAAGCATCATTTGCGTTTCCTCGATGGCGAAAACGTTACCCGTCAGTCGAGAGACTGGTATCAGCGGGATTTTATTACACCGGAACGGAAGACGACGTAATATGTGTTGAATACGGAATAGTACTTTGTGATTGGAAGGAGACTGACGATCCTTGGCTCGAACACGCGAAAGCTTCGCCAGACTGTGTATTAATTAAATTGCACAAGAGACAGTGTGCGGAAAAATAGTAGTAGTAATAAACAAGTTTTATCTGGAAATGTATGCGCTTTTTTTATTTTGAATTATTCGTTTAGTATCGTTTTAAAATTATTATTTATCAAATATGATTTGGTCGTGTGCGTTAATTGTATCCTATAACGGTTTTATCAGTATTATTAGTTCGTAGGTTCGATCCCTCGCATTACCAAATCATATTTTTTTTATTAATTAAAATATATAAAGAACAATTTTCAGTTCCCGATTAAACAAATGTTTATTTTCTGTCAGTAAATAGCTTGCGGTCTTAGCGGCAACATTGTGTTTTTACGAGCGCAGATTTTTCGTCAGATTTATTTTGTAAATAATGAATTTTCTGAGACAAATGTTACTCGCTAAATCAAAAGAGTGTATTGCTAATTATCAGAATGCGATAAAATGTGTTGAAGAAACAGAAGAAATGATGAAGTTGACATTTTATACATGGCCAAAACGTTCACCGTCAGCCGATAGACTCAGATCAGCGGGATTTTATTATACCGGAATTGAAGATGACGTAATGTGTGTGGAATGCAAAGCGGTTCTTTGTGAGTGGGAGGAGACTGACGATCCTTGGATTGAGCATGCGAAAGCCTCGCCATATTGTTTATTAGTTAGAATATATAAAGAATTATTTTCTATCCCCACCTAACCGAATATTTAGTATACGTTCAATTTTATTGTCAGTGTTCAGTTTACAGTCTCTGTGAGAACATGTTAACGAAAGAATGGACGGTAGAAGTATAATCGGCTTATTAAAACGCGAATTTTCAGAAGACGTTGTATTAAGGTTATCAAATATTATTAAAGTAACGAGTTTAGACGATTTGGTGATAGATCATTTTCGAACGTGCCAACTGAAGGGAATATATGATTGCTTAAAAGAAATTATTTTTTATTGTGAAGTAAAAAAGTTATCTGAAGACGGGTGTTGTTGTAGTGATAAGTTTACTGACGTTATAGACGGTCCGTGCCCGTGCGCTATTTTTGAAAGAAATAAAAATAAATTACTGTGTTGTTTACAGTTGATTGAAAGTCATGATGATTCAGAAATTAAATTATTTTTTGTAGATAGATATCTTCGATTTTTAAAAACAAAATGACTGATAAATTTGAAAACAGTATTTCCGCATTTAATTGGCAAATATATTATTTCGGCCCGCCGCTCGATGGAGAATTAAATTTTAACGAAATTTGTTGTTTGATAGTGAACGAATTTACACGAGCAAATGTTGTTAAAATTGAAAGGAATAAGCAGATTATTAAAATCAGTTTACCGATTACTTATACGTACGGTGCTGTATTGAAAAAATTAAAAAACTGTAGTCGTCAAACACTACTGAGTATCGATCATGAAGAAGAAGAAAAATTGTATAAAGTAAAATCAGTTCGTGCGTCACCAGTCGCTGTGAAGACGTCGGTTAAAAAACAATGTCAAAACAAGCGCTGCTGTGTGAAAGATTAATCAATCATTCGATAAACGAATTGTTAGAATCCGGTTTTGTTTTTAAACGATATTTAGATAGTGTTCAGTGTTCTTTGTGCGGGTTTCAGACAAGAGGAACTTTACCTATCGAACATATTCAGTTTATGCATAAATTATCGAAGCCGAATTGCGAGATGGAGCAATGTATAATGTATAATTTCAATAATTATAGGAATGCGAAAAGATGTATTGCAGAGACTAAAAAAGTGATGTTATTATCATTTAAAAGTTGGCCTACACTCGAGCCCAATTTTAAAAAACTGGTTAACGCCGGATTTTATTATACCGGCGTTGGTAGTAAATTATCATGTATAGAGTGTAGAGTCATTTTAAACGGTTGGAAATGTTCTGACGATCCTTGGACTGTTCATGAAAAAGTATCACCACATTGTTTTTTGGTGAAAATTCACAAAGGTGAAGATTGTATGTAATTAATTATTATTATTATTATTATTAAAAAATAGTATTGATGTATTTGTGTTTGTTGTTTTTTATTTATTTTCTTATCGTAGTTAGAACCATCAACATATATATAATGAGTGTAAGAGAGAATATCAGTAACGAATTACATAAACAAGTTAGAAAAAATTTTTTAACTCGTAGTGTTGAGCTCAAAGGTCTTGATGATTTATATCAAGCCGATCTTGTAGAAATGATTCCATATGCAAAGTTGAATAGAGGTTATAAGTATATATTAACGATGATAAATTGCTTCAGTAAATACGCATTCGCTGTTCCAATAAAAACAAAATCGTCTGAAAATGTTGCGCGAGTACTTAAAATTTTATTACAAAATAATAAAATGAATCATTTACAAACAGATAAAGGTAAAGAATGGTACAACGAACGTGTGCGTAATTTGTTGAAGCAATACAATATAAATCATTATTCTACACATTCAGATAAAAAAGCTTCTATTATCGAACGGTTCAACCGTACTTTGAAAAATAAAATGTGGAAATGGTTTACAACTAACGGTAAGTATACGTGGTTGAATGTCCTTCCTGATTTATTGAGAGACTACAATAATACTGTGCACAGAACAATTAAAATGAAACCTGTAGATGTAAACAAGAATAACGAAAAAGAAGTATTGTTACGAATAAATAAAATAAAACAATTAACGTTCAATAAGAAACCTCCAAAATTTAAAATCGGCGATAGAGTAAGAATTAGCAAATATAAAAAGGTGTTTGCTAAAGGTTATCTTCCCAACTGGACAAACGAGTTATTTACTATTTATAACGTTAAATCTACAGCGCCGAGAACGTATATTCTGAAGGACGATAAAGGTAATATATTAGAAGGTGGTTTTTATGAACAAGAAATAAGTAAAACAAAATTTGGTGACGTATATTTAATTGAAAAAATTTTAAAACGTAAAGGCGAGAAAGTACTTGTACGTTGGTTGGGTTATGATAAATCACACGACAGTTGGATTAATAGAAATAATATTATATAATAACGTGTGTAAAAAAATAGACGTCAGTGATGAAGCTTAAACGGCAGAAACATAAAATAAATATTCGCGATATTGATACGATTGTGTGTAATTGTAGTGATCTGAAGAAAAAGAGAAAAAAACATAGTAAATTATTACCAGATAATATTAGATGTTTAATTACAGGCTCATCAGACATGGGGAAGACTAATTTAATGCTTAATTTGTTATTCGATCCGAACGGATTATGCTTTGAAAATATATATGTGTTTTCAAAATCGTTGTATCAGCCTAAATACAAGTTTTTAAATAGAGTGTTTTCAAAAATACCGTTTATAGGTTATCATACGTTTACAGATAATGACGAGGTTATACATCCGAATGAAGCTAAACCTAATTCTGTAATAATTTTCGACGATATAGCTTGTGAACGGCAGTATAATATACGAAATTATTTTACAATGGGGAGACATAATAATATTGATGTTTTTTATTTGTGCCAGTCGTATAGTAAAATTCCAAAACAACTGATACGAGATAACGCAAATTTAATAGTTTTATTTCGGCAAGATGAACTAAATTTAAAACATGTTTTTGCCGATCATGTTAACACGGATATGAGTTTTGATTGTTTTAAAGAAATTTGTAATAAAGCATGGATACGTGGTAAACATCATTTTTTAGTAATAGACAAAGAGAGTGATATGCGTCGCGGTCGTTATCGTATTGGATTCGATATTTATATAGATACATAAGGATTGATAAATTATTGTACAAGATGACGTCGCGAGCGAAACGTGAACAACTTGCGAAAGAGATTAAACAAATTAGGAAAGATATTAGACGGAAACACGCTAATTTGACTCAAAGTGCTATCAGCGAACAACAGGAATTAGAGAAACAATTAGAACCGATAGTTCAACCTTTAAAAAAGTTAATAAATTTACGTGATGTGCTTTACGATACGGATGAAAAAATGGATGATGTAGAAACGCGTTTAAAAAAACATAAACGTCGTGGAAATAAAATAGAAGAACAAAAAGAAGTAGGAATTACGCCGATTAAAATGAGAAAAATTGGATCGATAACTAGTACACCTGAAATGGATGTTAACGAAGGTGCTACGGAAATATATGAAACACCGCCGACATTACAAGAAGTACTATCAACATCTACTGGTCTTAGTAGAGCAAATTATTGGATTGATAATGCTGTCACAGGAAAATTGCCTAGACTATATTTACGTAAATTGTTTAATGATAAAAATAAGGAAATCGATCATACTTACGGTGTTTATTTTGGAGACGATGATTCGATAAAGATAGGCAATTCAACTATTAATTTCGAGGGCGATAATATTATTATCGATAATGTAACGTATGAAGGTACGCCTGGACTTTATGAACTTCTTTTTATGAAAATACCTGACGATTATATATATTCAGAAGAGGATCTGCATACGTACGGTTTGATACTAAAAGCGACAAATGCTCATAAACAGAGTCACTCTGATCGAGTTAAGAGTAACAAAGGGCATAAATATAATAATATAATTAAAAATCTGGTATCAGAGTCAACGTCTACTAAATCGAAACTGAAACGTATTGAAGGACGCGGTGTTTTATCGTTAACTAACGATGATAAGCCGAATTATGTATATTGGGATGATCCGAACGAGTTATGCGACAGATTACGTTTATTAATAGCATCTAAGAATACCGGTCATTCCGGTCATGAAAATGAAATCATATCAATTATCGAAGAATTGCGAGAAGCGAATATAATAAAATAACGTGTAGTAACGTTAATTTTGTCATTTACAAAATGAGTATCGATAAATTCGGACGTTACAATAGACATATGCGGATAAACGTTGTTCGCGGTCCTACTGGTGAAGGTTTTCGTTTAACAGATGAAGGTGATTATGATATAGATAATAAAAGACTCTGTAATGTCGGTAACGCTGTTTCGGAAGAAGATGCTGTTACTTTTAAAATTTTAAAAGAAAATTGTTTATATCAAATTGATAATCAGTACGACGTTGCTTTGAAAAATATAATTAATTTAGCCGATCCGAAATTACTTACTGACGCAGCGACTAAATCGTATGTAGATACAAAAATTCCGACCGTATCAAATGGAATTTGTAACTTCGAAGGTTATAGGTTAAATAACATAGGTTATCCATCGGTTCCGACAGATGCTGTAAGCAAACAGTTTATACTCGATACAGTTAATATAGTTCAACAGAGAGTTGAAGACAGATTAGACAATTTTGTTAATATATTAAACAATCACGTGTATAGTATATTATATAATGTTTATGTAAAAACAACGAAAGATAATCCTGTCAGAGATATAGAAGATTGGAAAAAAAATATATATTTGTAAATTATTATTTATCGTCGTCACAAATGCGTGTATATCAGAAGAGTGCAGAAGATGTCCGTCGCGGTCGAGGATTAATCGGAAATTTACTGAATAAAGCGGTCGATATTTTACCTATCGAACTACATGTTCCTGGTTATCAATACTGCGGACCGGGTACGAAATTAAGTAAACGATTACAGCGCGGAGATTCGGGTATTAATAAATTAGACGCGGCTTGTAAGGAACACGATATAATATACTCGAAATATCGAGATACTGAAAATCGTTCTAAAGCCGATCGTGAATTAGCGGAAAAAGCTTGGCAACGTGTAAAAGCACGAGACTCGTCTATCGGTGAAAAAGCTGCTGCTTGGGCGTTAACTAATATTATGAAAGCGAAAAGTAAATTCGGCGGCGGTATTAAAAATAAAAAAAATAAAAAAAATAAGCGAATTTCTAAATCAAAAAAAAGAAAAAGGAGGGGAAGGGGATTATACTTACGACCGTATAAAAAATCTGGTGGTGGTGGCGGTGGTGGGAATAAAAAAAAAAAACATCGAAAGAAATAAAGATTCCTTCACACGCTCTCACCAATAATGAATTGTTTTCCTACGCTAAACTCTTGAATGTATCTAATTTTAGAGGTGTTTTTATGAAAGATACTTTACCGTTAAAAATTCAGAAAAATGAAACCGGTATTGTTAATTTAGATAGTATACGCGGGTTAGGTACGCATTGGGTATGTTACCGTAAACAAAATAAGACAATAAACTATTTCGATAGTTTTGGTAATTTAAGACCGCCGATTGAATTAGTTCGTTACTTTCAAACATCGGAGCAACAACCCGTCAATATAAACTATAATTATAAACGTTATCAGCGATCGAATACAGTTAATTGTGGACGTTTGTGTTTACAGTTTCTTAGTAATAATGTTTAGCTTAAACGGAGTAGGATCGTCACTTAGTTGTGATATATTTCCTCCCATCGAACTCGAAGGAAATTGGGAACTCGGATTGATTAATTTCATGACATACAATTCCATACCGAATGTTGAAGAAAATGTAAATAATATGTTTTATTTCGGTGACGATGGAGTGATTGCATTACCTACAGGCTCTTATGAAATCGAGGATATAAACACTTATATAAATCAAAAATTACCGAAAAGTAATAGAAAGAAAATTATTAAATTATTAATACGTGCTAATAATAATACTTTGAAAAGCGAAATCTATTCGAGTGAAACGATAGATTTCACTAAACCGAATTCTTTGGCTTCTCTTCTCGGATTCGCTAATACTGCCAAACTCGAACCGCTTATATGGCATTCATCACAGTCGACAATCAACATTGTAAAGACAGATGTTGTGAGACTTGTCTGCAGTGCTGTGGTTGGATCATTGAAGAACGGCCGAGAATCTCATATATTACACGAATTTTATCCGACAGTCGGACCGGGGTATAAATTAGTAGAATCACCGACAAACGTTATCTATTTACCAGTGAATACAAATAGATTAGATAATATTACAATACGATTAGAAGATCAAGACGGAAAGTTAATAAATTTTAGAGAAGAAACGATTTCTTTGCGATTACATATAAGAAAAAGACGAGATGAGGCTAATTTTTCCATATGGGCAAAATAAAACAATAGTTAAGCCCGTAAATAGTGTCAGTAAAATACGGGATGCTAATCAGTTAACATCTCTTAATAGAAAATTTTTAAAATCGTTAGGGTATAAAGTACTTATTAACAATGAGTATATTGGACGTGTTAAATAGCGCTGTCTATGATGACGATAGTATCATCGGACGTGCGTATCATACACACACTCCTTACGCATCTACTACATTAAATAATAATGATGAGATACGTATTCCTGTTCATCAACAAGATCATTATACACTTCCCTGCGAGAGTTATCTACATATCGAAGGTAAATTAATGGGTGAAAACAATCAGAAAAACGAAAATATTCAATTAATTAGTAACGGATTAGCGTTTTTATTCGATGAAATACGGTACGAAATATGTGCTACGGAAGTAGATCGTGTTAAAAATGTTGGTATCACATCAGTAATGAAGAATATTTTAACATTCAAACCCAGTGATATGAAGAAAATAACTAATGCAGGATGGACGGGAGATGTAAAAAGTTGCTTCACAACAGATTCAACGAATTTCGTGTTTTGTATTCCTTTAAAATTATTACTCGGTTTTGCTGAACAATACAAACGCATAATTTTAAATGTGAAACAAGAACTGATTTTAATACGATCATCGTCTGATAATAACGCTGTAGTTTTAAACGCTATCGATAAATATAAATTACAATTAACAAAAATCAATTGGCGAATTCCTTATATTTATGTTAGCGATGAGTATAGACACAGATTATTGAGTATTGTTGATAGAGATACGCCAATAAAATTAGCGTTTCGTAGATGGGAGTTGCAAGAATACCCGACTTTACCAGAAACTAAACAGTTGACGTGGACGATAAAAACTGTAGCACAGACTGATAAACCGCGTTATATAATTGTAGGTTTTCAAACAGATAGAAAAAATAACATAACAAAAAATGCCTCTCATTTTGATTTATGCAACTTGCATAATATTAAATTATATTTGAATTCGCAATACTATCCGTATGATAATTTAAACGGAAGTAAAGAGACGCTATACGAAATGTATAAAGGGTTTCAATCATCGTATTATGACGGTAGCGAGAACGAACCTGTTCTGGACAGGACCGATTATTTATTATACGCGCCGATAATTGTTATTGACTGCTCTCATCAGAGCGACCTTTTAAAAACCGGTTCTGTTGATGTTCGTTTAGAAATAGAATCAGCGCAGAATTTTCCGTCGAAAACGACTGCGTATTGCTTACTAATATCTGATAATTTGCTTGTATATTTACCTTTATCTGGTGTTATAAGAAAATCGATAGAATGAATCGATTGTTAACATTATATTTATTCGCTTGTCATACACATTTTATAATCACTTGTAGTGTTAGCGCTTTATAATAATGATCGGTTTTATTGTTGATGTTCAATGTTTTTTCGACGACGCTAAAAATTATATTGTTAAAGAATTGTGTGTACAAAGAATAGAAAATCACAACTGTACCGGTGTGAGAGAACATTTTTTGTTTTTACCACCATTCGATTATCGTTATTTATCAAAAAATAGAAAAAAAGAAGTAGAGTGGTTGAAAAGATTTTTTCATGGTTTCAGCTGGAATTGTGGAATTCACAGCTATGACGAACTTCACAATATTTTAAACAGCATCGTTACTGAAGGTGAATATGTGTACACTAAAGGAGCAGAAAAACAGAGACTCATCCAGGACATGATCGACTACAAGTCGGTTGAAGTAATAGATCTCGAAGCGCTTAAGTGTCCATCATTAAGTGTCTTACAACAGCAGACTGTGGCACGTGTCGATTGTCCATATAAACATAATCTTGATCATTGTGCGCTAAATAATGTATTTCATATAGCAAATTGGATATTGAATAATAAAATTTAAAATGTATTTTTTTAATGTATTTATTTCACATCTTTTTCCTTCACTATTATTAATCTATGATCGACTACAAGTCGGTTGAAGTGTCCCTCATTAAGTGTCTTAAAACAGTCTGTATAAACTGTCACCGGACAAAAGGCTTGCCGCATGACAAATGGCGCCAATCGTACACTCTAGTTATTTTGGTGGCCCTAAAAAGGACCGAGTGGCGAGAACTGTGATGTTGGTCGTGCCGCGCTGAGGTGTTCGGCGGCTGCGCCCGCTGATCGTGGCGTACTGCAGTCCTCCTCTTCTTTCGGCACCGGTTGTAGAGTCGGCTGCCGGCCCAGCGAAATCCATCGCTGGCGCGGAACGGGAGTGCGAAGACGCAAGAACGGCGGCGGTTCTATTCTTCGGCTGTTCCTTCCGGCTGACTCCGCCCCGATGTCGTCCAAGAGAGGAGAGGAGATGAAGTGCGTTCGATGGCGTGGCGATGAAGAGTGCGCAAAATTTTCTGCCGGCCCGGGTTTTATTGACTAACCGGGATCGCTGATTGGCTCGCTCCGAGCACGTTGTTTGATTGGCTCGCTGTGTCCACCGCTGGTACTGGAGAGCAGATGTTCGCATACCGCTGCCGTCACAACTCCACCGGGTCTTGAATGCTCTCCGGTAGCCAGCCTACTGCTCTTCTCCAGATGTTGTGGAGGTGTCTGTTGGGCGCCATGTTGATTGGTGTGCCGGCTGGTAGCTCGCTGGCGTGGCTGGATCTTGCATCCGCAAGATGATCGTCGCCCCACGTTGGGCGCCACTTGTCACCGGACAAAAGGCTTGCCGCATGACAAATGGCGCCAATCGTACACTCTAGTTATTTTGGTGGCCCTAAAAAGGACCGAGTGGCGAGAACTGTGATGTTGGTCGTGCCGCGCTGAGGTGTTCGGCGGCTGCGCCCGCTGATCGTGGCGTACTGCAGTCCTCCTCTTCTTTCGGCACCGGTTGTAGAGTCGGCTGCCGGCCCAGCGAAATCCATCGCTGGCGCGGAACGGGAGTGCGAAGACGCAAGAACGGCGGCGGTTCTATTCTTCGGCTGTTCCTTCCGGCTGACTCCGCCCCGATGTCGTCCAAGAGAGGAGAGGAGATGAAGTGCGTTCGATGGCGTGGCGATGAAGAGTGCGCAAAATTTTCTGCCGGCCCGGGTTTTATTGACTAACCGGGATCGCTGATTGGCTCGCTCCGAGCACGTTGTTTGATTGGCTCGCTGTGTCCACCGCTGGTACTGGAGAGCAGATGTTCGCATACCGCTGCCGTCACAAAACATATTTTTTTTCTTCACTATTACTATGCTAGAACATCACATTATTATTAATCCGGGAATCCATGATAAATACCAAACAAAGGAAAGGATTTTGTGAAAGTATTAAACACCAACACTAAATTTTTTTTTATATGCTATTTATTTATACATATATATATATATATAAAATTACAAAAATTCTATAATTTTTTTATTAATTCTTTTATAAACGGTTGTATAGTCGAGCCTGGTCTGTCGACTATCGCTTTCAATTTCACAATTTCTCCAGGTGTTAATCTTTTTGGCGAAAAAAACCATTTATGGAGAAGACGACTCTCCTCCTCCTGTTTTGATGACGTGTTCATTTCCATCAAAGACGCAAATAGAAGTAGGTCAAAAACAGCTGTAAATGTGTTCTATGTAAAATTAAATACGGTTTAAAAATAACATAGGAAAGTCTTATAACAAAAACAAATTAATTTTTTGAATAGAGAAATATAAAACACGTTATACCTTGTAATAATACATATATTAAAAATGATATAAAAAGAACACACTTATTTTACAGGTGACCAAAAAAAACAAGAATTATTATACACGTTCTTGTGTAAAACATATTATTTTTATTATATATATTAAAATTAAATTATTTATATATATATACAATTAAAATTAAATACTTATTTATAATATATACATATTTACATACATCAATCAATCAATCAACTAACAGACCAACCTTAAATTATTTTAATACGGCTTATACCGCGTCTTGTACGAGCCGTGTGCTACATCTTTAACATTTTTAATTTTGTTTAAAGCCGATTTAAATAAATCGGCTGTTGCCACGAACAGCGGGTCTTGTTGTGACGATGCTAAAACAGTCACTTTACGGGATACTTTTTGCCACCAGCTGTCGGAAGGTACACGTTTGATGTCAGCCGTCTGCGTTAATTTTACCTCGATCAAATATGGACCTTCCTCACCTGGTGTTTTAACCCATTTCTTCATACCGTCTTTTAATATCTCAAACTTTTGTTCAAATTTAGTGTTTTTGATTTTTTTTGATTTTTCAGATTTTTTAGATTTTTTAGATTTGGAAAAAGAGTTAAAAATTTTATCAAAATCGTCTTCGCTATCTGATTGAGTATCGGTACTACTATCGCTGTTTTTATTGAGTTCAATCGTCTCGGCCGATTTCTTTATACTAATTAATTCACGAAACAATTTAATACTATCATGATCTAAATTTTTGCTATTGTAAAGTTCGTCATCAATCTGAGAATTAAAATAATCGATAATTTCCGCTAAGGTCATTTCTTTTTGTTTCCTACGGAAAATATCGATTTCTGACGGTTCATCATCAAATATATGCATGACCGCATTCTGAATAATTAAATATAAATTAATAATAATTGAAGGTTGGTCCAGTACAATCGCTTTCAAATTTTCTAATGCCTCCTCCCACAGCACTATTTTTACCAGCCCCGTTATGTAAAGACATTGAATCACGTCTTTAATTGAAAAATACGTCGATGGGCCGGCGGATGCTGAAGGAGAAGTATTGGATGCTTCGCGTTCCATTACTAGAAACAGAAAAAAAATAACATAATTAATTTCTAACAACATTTTTAAAAAAATAAATAATATTGTTAGAAAAAAAGAAAATTTAGAAATCTGTTAAAAATTTTTCTATTTCTAGCAATAAGTTTTCATCATCATCATAGTTATCTGCAACGCTTGTTCCTCCTGTCGAGCCAAAACCACAAGAGCCGCGAGCTGTTGAATCTAAACTCGCTAATTCTTGTAATTTTGGCTCAGCTATTTGTTCGCATATTAACTGCGCTATACGATCTCCTTTTCGAATGTAAAAAATTTCAGAAGAATGGTTAAATAAAATTACACCAACATTTCCGCGATAGTCTCTGTCAATAACGCCTGCACCGACGGCGATATGGTGTTTTAACGCTAACCCAGAACGTGGTGCAATTCGTCCGTAACATTTCTCTGGAATTTTAACAGCCAAATCAGTTTTAACTAACGCATTGTCATGAGGAGCGATCATACAATCATACGCGCTTCTGAGATCGAAACCCGCAGCATATGCGCTCATTTTGACTGGAGGATAAGCATTATCAGATAACTTGACAAAAAACAGAGTTGGAACTGCCATTATGCCTGCAACACAAAAAACAAATTATACTGCCTTCAGCGATGATAATATCTATATACAAAAACAATTACATTATCGGATAATATTAACATATATTAAAAAACAATTTTAAACAATTACTTACTGAATTGATGTATGAAGTTGTTGTACAAAAAAGAGAAGAAGAACAAGTTGATAATATCTGTATAAAACAAAATCAAGTATTACTTAACATAATCACCAGTAGCGTTAGTATTTTTTAATAAAAATAATCATTTACCAAAAGTGACGGTAGTCAGTCGCTTGATAAAAACGTACGAAGGGAGACGAAAGCTGATATAAATACAAGCTGATAATATCTGTATAAAACAAAATAAAGTATTAGTTTTATAACTTAACATAATCACCAGTAGCGTTAGTATTTTTTAATAAAAATAATCATTTACCAAAAGTGACGGTAGTCAGTCGCTTGATAAAAACGTACGAAGGGAGACGAAAGCTGATATAAATACAATCTGATAATATCTGTATAAAACAAAATAAAGTATTAGTTTTATAACTTAACATAATCACCAGTAGCGTTAGTGTTTATAATATAAATAATCATTTACCAAAAGTGACGGTAGTCGATTGATAAAAACGTACGAAGGGAGACGAAACAAGCTGATAATATCTGTATTAATTTTACAACTTAAAATCTATTACTATCAACAGCGCTAATGTTTTTATATTAAATAAAAATATCCGCTTACCAAAAATAGTAGTAGTAGTAGTAGTAGTAGTAGTAGTAGTAGTAGTAGTAAGCAGATGATATCTGTATAAAAATAAAAAAAGTATTAATTTCACAACTTAACATTATCTATTTAAAATCTATCACCATCAACAATGTTAGTGTATACAAAAAATTGTCTCTTACCTGAGATAGCAGCAGTACAACACGTCGAGTCGAACGAAGAATTGTACATAGATCAGTAAAATTCAATTTACTTTATATACATTTTTTGAGAATACCAATTATGACCTCTGTACAGAGACTTGTTTACTGTTTTCCGTTATCAAGCCACTTCCATTTACGTAATTATACAAAAAAACTGTGATTAATAATCATGTGATATACGCGTGAAACTTGTTATTTACAGATTGTAATGTCAAAACAACAAAAAAATAATATAAAGAAATAAAAATACTGTAAAAAGAATAATAATTAGGACTTTGTATCCAGATTTTGTTTACTGTTTTCGTTATCAAGCTAATTCCATTTACGTAATTGTACAAACAACTGCAATTAATAATCATGTGGCATACACGTGAAACTTGTTATTTATAGGTTGTAATGTCAAAAAAAAAAAAAAAATAATATGTAAGAATACAGTAGAGAGAATAATAATTAAAACTCTGAACCCGGATTTCGTTATCGAACCAATTATTTTAATAACTGTAATTAATAATCGTGTGATATACACGTGAAACTTGTTATTTACAGATTGTAATATAAAAAACAAAACAAAAAATAATATAATTAAGAGTACTGTCGATTAAACAACCCGGAATTATCGCAAATTGGTTTTTCCATTTATGTACGGCGCCAATTAACTGAAATGACGTAAATATTTTTTTTCTCAATTTGTATTTTACTGTTATAAACGCAAAACATTTAAATACTATGATTTTATTTCTCTACATCAGTATGAAGACAAATTCATCAAATTCGTTACAGAACAGATACAGAGATACAATCGCTTCATAACAAAATCAACGAATTTTGTGTACCTTCAAAACTATTACTCAGCTTTATTGAACAACAGCAACCTATAGGTATTGGAATTATTTATTTTACTGTTAGACTAATTCAATAGTAAATATTTACTTTTTAAAAAATGAATGATTTTACTTTTTTTAGATTATAATGGACAAACAACTCCCATTCAAAAAGAGATTGTCTGTGAGAACCGATAATGACGCAAATACTCGCACACCTGAACCGGGATCTTCATCCAGACAAGATCCTCAGCCTGGGCCATCTTATATACAACATCCAAGTTATTCTTCCACATCATCACCATCATCATCATCATCATCATCATCATCATCATCATCATCATCATCATCATCATCATCATCATCATCATCTAATAATAATTCACATTTAAAAAATAATAGATTAAAACATATAATTTTAGAAAATAAATTTATAGAAATAGAAAATGCGTTTAAGGGTAATTTAAGAACGTATTTTTATAAAAATAATAATAACGTAATTAAAGACATATGTCTATTATTAATTTATTTAAAATTAGAAATATTAAACATTTTAAGTAATATGATTGTAATATATAACGCTATAAAATTCAATATTTTAGTTGAATGTACATACGTTAAAAATAATATTAATGAATATCAGGACAGAACATTTAAAACCAAAAATATTATTTTACTTCATAGTTCGTCTATACCATCTGAAATAGACAGTATGATAAACAGTATTTGTAATGAAGAAGACATATATGTACAAAAAGGCTCTGGATGGTCGTTACATTCAATTGACGGGATATTAATTCGAATTAATCGTTTTAAGCCTTTAAGAGGTAGTTCGTATATTCCGCTTTCACCAAAACTGACTGCTAAAAAAAAGCATAATTAATCCTAAAAATACAGATAATTATTGTTTTAAATGGGCGATTCTTTGTAAATTCGTAAACGGTTCACACCCGGAACGCATAAATTTTCGTTATAAGGATTTAGAAAATAAATTTACTTTTAATAATATCGATTTTCCTACTCCGTTAACACAAATAAAAATTTTTGAAAAAAATAATAACGTTTCGATTAACGTGTATGGTGTTGAAAACGATATCACAATTTACCCGTTAAAAGTATGTGATAATGAAAAATCAAACCATTTCGATCTTTTATTATTAAATAAAAATAATACGACCCATTATTGTTATATTAAAAATTTCACCAAATTAATTAGATCGCAAGTAACTAAAAGTTTTAATGATATAGAATTTTGTAAACGATGTCTAACCTACTTCACTGTTAAATCTAAAAAGTTAAAAATACATAAACGAAACTGTCAAAAAAATACACCTACACGAGTGATAATGCCGACTGATAATTTAAAATTTCAAAATTTCCAATACCAATATAAACTTCCAATAGTAGTTTACGCGGATTTTGAATGTATATTAAAACCGATAAGTACTTGTTACCCTGATCGGAAATATTCTTTTACAGTCGCGAATGAACTACACGAACCTATGAGTTTTTGCGTTTATTTCGTTGTAGATAATTCAATTCCCGCTAATATTAAAAAACATTTGCCATCAGAACCGTTCTTATATAGAGGTAAAAATGCTGCGGAAAAATTCGTATCATATCTCGTTGAAAACATAAATTTATTAGGTTTGCTTCTTAATAATATTATACCGTTAAAAATGACAAAACAAGATAAAATCAAATATAAATCTACTACACATTGCGAAATGTGTAAACGCGAATTCACGTTATTTTACAGACCCGTTAGAGATCATTGTCATATTACCGGTCGTTACCGTTCCGCATTATGTAATAATTGTAATCTGAGGAGACAAAATCAAAAATTTGTTCCCGTTTTTATTCACGCTAGTTCAAATTATGATTCTCATTTTATCGTCCGTCAATTAGGGTATGATATTAGGCAAATAATTGTTATTCCAAATTCGACTGAAAAATATATATCATTTTCAAAAAAAACGTGTAACGGAATAACTATTAAATTTGTTGATACTTTTCGTTTTCTAAATAGATCCTTAGCGGAACTAAGTAATAATCTACCAAAAAATCAATTTTTTCATACTAGCAAATTTTTTTCAAATAATGATATGGATTTAGTCACTCGAAAAGGTGTATATCCTTATGAATATACCGATTCGTGGGAAAAATTGGAAGTACAAGAACTACCTCCTAAAGTCGAATTTTATAGTAAATTAAATGCGAAACATATAAGCGATGAAGATTATAATCACGCGGTTCAAGTTTGGAATCATTTTAAAATTAAATCGTTGGGCGACTACAGTGATTTATATTTGAAAATTGACGTATTGCTTTTATGCGACGTTTTTGAAAGTTTTCGTTTGCTTTGTTTATCTTCACATAATTTAGATTGCGCGCACTATTTAACCGTTCCAGGGTTTGCTTTTGATGCGATGCTATTTTGTACTGGTATTGAACTTGAGTTGCTTAACGAATACGAAATGTATATGTTTTTTGAGGCCGCTGTAAAAGGAGGAATATCGTCATGTATTAAAAAACATTCAAAAGCCAATAACGAATATATAAAAGAAACATATAATCCAAATTATCCTAAAACATTTTTAGCATATTTAGACGCGAATAATCTATACGGGTGGGCGATGAGTGAATATATTCCGTATTCTAACTTTGTATGGACTGATAAAATTACTATTACAGATATATTAAATACCCCTAATAATTCTAAAACAGGGTATATATTAGAAGTCGATATAGAATACCCTGAAAGTTTACACGATAACCATATGGATCTACCATTTCTTCCAATTAATAAAAGTATAAATCACACAAAACAAACAAAATTACTAACTACATTAGAACCAAAAGAACATTATATTTGCCATTATATCAATTTAAAACAAGCTGTCAATCACGGGTTGAAAGTAACTAAAATTCACAGAACGTTAAAATTTTATCAAAAACCATGGTTAAAACCGTATATCGATTTAAATACGGAAAAACGACGAATTGCAACAAACGAGTTTGAAAAAGATTTTTTTAAATTGTTAAATAATTCTGTCTTTGGTAAGTGTATGGAAAATGTAAGAAAAAGAATGAAATTAGATCTTGTAAGTGAAAATAAAAAATTATTAAAACTTATTTCTAAGCCGACTTTCAAAGACAGAATTATATATGATAAATCACTTTGTGCTGTATTATCAAACAAAACGTCTATTTATTTTAATAAACCAATTTATGTAGGTTTCGCGGTATTAGAATTGAGCAAAACCTTAATGTATGAATTTCATTATGATATAATGAAAAAAAAATATGGAAACAAAATTTCGTTATTATATACTGATACTGACAGTTTGTTTTATGAAATATTGACAAATGATTTTTATGAAGATATGTTAGATCCAGATTTGAAAATGTTTTTTGATACTAGCGATTATCCTCCTGATCATAAATGTTATTCTACTATAAATAAAAAAGTAATTGGCAAATTTAAAGACGAATGTAACGGTATTCCGATTAAGGAATTTATTGGTTTACGATCAAAATTATATACCTATACTACGCGTGACAATAATATTCAAAAGAAAGCGAAAGGAATTAAAAAATGTGTAATTAATAACGAGATCGCGTTTAACGATTTCAAAAATTGTCTTCATAATACTCTTTCGGAAACAGAAAAACGTAGAATTATGAAATTAATAAGATCGAAAAAACATATAGTAGAATCGGTATCAATTAATAAATTAGCGTTAAGCAATAATGATGATAAGAGAGTATTATGTGATAACGGGATAAATACAATCCCGTACGGTCATTATTCATTAAGCCATTCAAGTTGATACTTTATAGTCGAACTATGAATCGTCTTTTTATGTTGCAAAATAAACACAATCAACGTAAAAACATCGTTTTTAATATTTACGATACTCAGACTATGGGACTTAAAAATTTTAATATCTGTTATTCTAAAATATTTAAATTTCTTCGTGAAAAAGTAGAAGAATATGATAATAATGTGGAGTGTGTTAAAAATTGTACAAAGTTTGATGTGTATCAAAATACTTGTTGTAATAATCATTTAAAATGCGATCAACGTGTTACTCAACTTTGGAATACTATATCTCAATTATTTTAACATATTTTAATTTACCATGACATTTTATGTATATATTTTTAATACCTGAACAAAAAAAACGATATCGACAATATTCAAATAATTTCCTACACAAAAAAATGTTCATTGAAACGCATACTGGAAACGTGATTGTGTTAATTGCAATGAAACCAATAATAAATTAATCTTTTGACCTTCTACTTATAACACGTACTGACGATAATGCGTTTTCTGTCTATATAAACCGATTAAAAATTGTGGCTCAGCATCCAGAAGCATACCAACTGTTGTAATGTATAATCACACAGAATTTTTGAAACGCTTAAAGACGTTTTATAAAATTGAAAAAGCTGGACGAAAAAAACATTATCATAGATTTTATCCTAATAGAAATCAAAATCCTCACAATCTGGCAGCCGCTGGATTTGTTTATGAAGGCGATGGCGACACCGTTCGATGTCTGACATGTAGAATCAGATTTATGGAATGGACGGTGGAGGATTGCCCTATAGCATTACATAAGAAAAGAATGCCGCAATGCCAGTTTGTGATAACACAACTTGGATGTGATCATTATCATCTTTAAGGTATTTTTTTTTTTAAATAATTTTTACTATTTTAAAAAAATAGGTGATTATATTAGTTTCACAATATAATTTAATTCGTTACCTGTAAAATAAGTAGGTTCTTCATATGTCGTTTTTACATTTCTCTATTCCAAAAATTTTGTCTTATAAGTCTTTCCTATATCATTTTTTTTAAATATGTAATTATTAAAATATATAATGTATTCTGTACGTTTTTCTATTACTTTTTTTATCTTTAGTTAATAGGATTCAATTTTTAGTTCTTAAAAGTTTAGTTTATCTTTTGTTCAATTTTTAAAAAAATATGACTTTTTTTTCAAAGGATTCTTGGTGCGTTTAATTAACAAATTATTATTTTTGTTTGTTATAGGTTGGGGAGGACTGACTTCCAACTACTGACAAAAAAAAAATAAAAATAAAAAAAAAATAAAAATAAAAAAAAATAAAAAATAATATGTTAATATAATCTTAATTATTTTGTTATCATAGTTCAAATAGTTATTTTGTATGTACTTTATAGTTAATGTAATCTCAATTATTTTGTTATCACAAAATTTGTTAGTCATTTTGTATGTACATAGTTATTTTGTATGTACTTGTTAATATAATCTCAATTATTTTGTCGTCATAAAATTTGTAACTGTTCAAATAGTTAGTTTATATGTACTTATTAATATAATCTCAATTATTTTGTTATCACAAAATTTGTAACTATTCAAATAATCATTTTGTATGTATTTGTTGATATAATCCGATCATTATATATGTATTTAATGGTATGATAATAAATATTGTGATCTGCTTTGATTTGTTATTATTATTTCGTAGGAATAATTAAAATAAAACCAGTGTTTTGTTAACAATACAATTTATTACACTCTTTACAACAATGAAATATTTCTCAATACAAAAATTCGAGTCATATCAATTTGAAGGTTATAGGTTGTCCATCGACTGTAACGTAAACAAGCGTCGACAATAATACATATCAACTCTATTTTTATAAATTTTATTTACAAACTGAACTTTTATTCTTCTTCATCGATATTACTATCAATTATTGTGTGAAATCGATTGGTCTTTCTTTTGAATTATCAATTGTAATATTAATTCTTTCAATTTGTATAGTACATCATCATTTGCACATTTCAATCCGAATATCGATAGATTATTTTGTTCTGTTCTAACTAATCCGCCCGTAAATTCATTAAAGACATACACAGTGTTATTCTTAAAAAAGTATAAATTGCCATCAGAAAATCTAAATGATGAATCGATTTTAGGCGGTATTCCAGGAAATGTATCGGATATATAACCCCATGATTTAGTAGTGAACATACACTCATTGACTTCTCTATAATAATTATCATCATGAAATATATAAGTTTTACCTGTATAACTGTTAAATACCGCATGCAAATTATTCGGTTGTATGTTAAATAAAGACTGGATATGCTTCGGATAACCATGACTTAATTTAAGACTCATTAAATCAAACATGAATACCAAAGAATCTATAAACATAACTATCTCGCCAGATGGCCGTTGATATACAGCTAAAATTTTTGTGAAATTTCTTGGAAGAAACGTTAACCAATGCTTTATTATAAGCGGTTTGGTGTACATCATCTCTGTCGGATTTAATATCCACAGCCATTTTTCATGTAATATATATAATCGTTTATCGGCAATTAAAAATAAATTAATATTTTTAAAATTACAAAGATCAATTTTATTTGTATCTATAGGACGCTCGTCTTCCGTCTCTGGTATTGAAGAAGATGGTGACATCGGCATGAAAGACGTCATAAAAGTGTTTTGTGTCTTACCATACAAATTTTGAATAGCTAAAATATCATCATCACCTAACTCGATTTTACCGTTGTAATAAGCATACATTACAGAATCTGATACATCTGAATGTGATAAACCTATAGCATGACCGATTTCGTGTATTAAAGTTGCATACAAACTTGATTGGCCAAGAGGAACGACTTTACCAGTCGAATATGACCAATTTTCATCTTCATCAATATGAATTTCTCGTCTTGAATTATTATAATCAGGAAAATATGCGTGCGCTAATGTTCCGCCTTTGCCGTCAAACATTCTCGTACATTGCCATGATTCTTTTTGCATCATATGTTTCAATCGTTTATTAGAAATTAAAATATCTGTATTCACTCTATCATGTTTGAAACGTATACCAGACTTTTCCTCCCATACTGCGAAAGATTGTTTAGTCAATTCTAACACCTCTTGATTCGCTAAATAATAATGCCATGTTACTTCGGGCTTGTTCCATTTGAAACTAGATACTCGATAATCGATAATATCACTGTTACCGCACCTAGTTTTCGACATTAAGTTTATAGTTTCATTATTTAATTCGCCATCAGTAGGCAATTTATAGTATTCTTGAAATATAAGTAACGCGTTAGCAATATCTGATTCATTTACCGCTTGCAACGAAAATTCATCATATGTTTTAAGATAACCATAGTCATATAAATATCGCTTAACTTTGTCCATTTCAATCTGTGTTGTATTATCGGCCGAAGAATTTGCTAGTAATATTTGATCGCATTTTGCCCATAATGTTAAAAAAAATATTACAGATTTAAGCGGCGTCATAGTTTCCGATTGTACTGTACAATGACAAATACCAAATAACGTTATTAATAAAAAAAATATATCACGCCATTATCCCTTCTCCTAAACATTTGTTTACAAACAGACGCGCTCCGGCGGCGGTCGCCGAACTCCGAATGTTTACGTTTACGTTTTTCGTGTCCCAGCTTTGCGTTGTTTACGTTTGTCGGAATGTTTATGTTTACATTTGTTACTGGGTCAGCGTGCCGTCGACGCGGCGGCCAAAGAAAACAACGAGCACGTGGTGATAGCCGCGCCGGCGAGAGAGAAAAAAACGTAAACATAAACAGAGGAGAGAACGTAAACAACGCAAAGCTGGGACACGAAAAACGTAAACATAAACACGAAGAGGTCGATGACCGCGCGGCGGCGGCGGTGGGTGCGGGGCGAGGTGGGGGTGGGAAGGAAGGAAAAAAATGTAAACATAAACAGAGGAGAGAACGTAAACAGCAAAGCTGGGACACGAAAAACGTAAACATAAACACGCGGAGGTCGATGACCGCGCGGTGGGTGCGGGGTAGGGCGGGGGTGGGGAGGAAGGAAAAAAATGTAAACATAAACAGAGGAGAGAACGTAAACAACGCAAAGCTGGGACACGCGGTGGAGAAAAAAAAGTAAACATAAACACGAAGAGGTCGATGACCGCGCGGCGGCGGCGGTGGGTGCGGGGCGAGGTGGGGGTGGGGAGGAAGGAAAAATGTAAACATAAACAGAGGAGTGGGGGGCGTGGCGAGAGAGAAAAAATGTAAACAAACCGAAAAAAACGTAAACAAACGAGCGGAGTTGAGTGACCGCGCGGGCGGTATGTAGGTGAAGACGGGGGTGGAGGGAGTGAAAAAAATGTAAACATAAACAAACGAGGGGGGCGTGGCTGTCCCAGAACCAACCTTTTATTACTACTACACTGCGATGCAAATCTCAGAACAACTAAGGTCCACGTCACACATCATGCGCGAGCAGCGATAGCGGTGAACTGATAGCGTTAGTTCAGTGTTGTCAAGGTGCGCACCGAAAACGTATCGAGCGCGTTAGATACTGAATACGAACTATGTTAGTGTTTTATGTGTTTGTGATATATTTTAATGTTTCGACAACCTCGCAAGATTAATTACACCTGATGATGGAACATACGTTCCGAAACGCGTAGTGTTGTTTTTAAAAAGGGAAGTCACAAGACGGATAATAAGGTAAAATATTAATATATTAATTTATTCAAAGTGTGACTTGGATACGAATATCATGGATTTTAAATTGGAAGCCAGTCAGGCATCTATAGTAATTAAATATCAAAACATTAAGATAAAGTTATTGAGATCCAACCTACACATAAAATTCAACAAAAAATGCATCAAGAACAACGTAATACCAAAGTATGCTATCATCAAAACTAAGAACACATTCAAAACTGCAATAAAGGTAAAGGAACGCGCTGAAATAATGTGGATGAAAGAAGAGTTGAGAAATTTGTATGCAAAGAAGGTGGATCTAAACATAAAGTTATACAAAGCACAACTGGAAATGCTTAATAACATTCACCCAGCTATCATAAACAATGTAATGCAAAACATTGATAAATATATCAGACACACTATACAACGTATATATTTCAAACAGAATAGAAAGTTTATCTATCTCCAAAATAAACAATACCCTGACAATAGTATCAAATGTCAACATAAATTTTATGAACGAGTTTCAAATTTAACGTCAATAGATTTAAACAACGAAGAAATAAATATTCTAAACAAAGGGTTAAAATACAACATCCCATATAACAATAGAAACCATATAATTCAAGAAATAGTTAATGCCGAGGCAGCTATTAAAATGGTGCCGGACCATAGATTGAAGAACGAAACACGCATAATAGTAAACAGTAAACTGAAAAAGAGATTAAAAACCCTGAATAATATCGGTAATGTTGGTCGTAAACACATTACAGAATTTAAACTTTAAAACAGATACAAAATAAACTGACAGATAATAATGCTCTCATTACTAGAGCTGATAAGGGATGTACACGAACCAATATATATCGAAGGTTAATGAATTTATAAACAATAGCAATATACAAACGTTGTCAGCTGATCCAACCAACGGTTTTGTTAAGAACTTGACTAACAAGATTAACAGATGCACGAGTCTATTTGACGAAACCACACGACGCTTATTAAAGCCTATAAACGCATGGGCACCTCAATTCACAGGTTTACCCAAGATTCATAAAATTGACGTACCAATTAGACCACTTATAAATTTTACAACAGCCCCAGGGTATAAAATCGCCAATCGCCAAAAAACTAGCAAAAATAATAAAAGACAACATAAGATTAGAAAATAATCATAGTATCAAAAATAATATTGATTTTGTTAACAAATTAAAAGACATTAAATTGCAGCCAAACTACAAAATCGCTTCATTTGATATCGTTAATCTGTACACAAACATACCTATTCAGGAAACAATAGCCATTTTAAGGGTACACTTCAACGAAGCAAAATTACTAAGTTCACAAAAAATTAACGAATTAATTTATTTATTAGAAGTTATATTAAAGCAGAACTATTTCACGTTCAATAATAGTTATTTTATTCAAGACGAGGGCCTCGCCATGGCCTCACCACTTTCTGGCTTATTAACAGATATCTACCTGAATCATTACGAAAATACACATTTACTGTCCAATAAAAATAGTCTTTTACACGCGATATGTCAATGATACTTTTATAATTTTTGACGGTTCACTACGACAGGTAGATAAATTGAGACATTATATGAATAGCATACATAAACGGATACAATTCACCCTCGAAACTGAAACTGAAAATAATCTGAATTTTCTTGACTTAACAGTCATAAAAGCAAAAAATAGATTACAATACCAAATCTATAGAAACCAACCACAACAGATATCACTATACACGCAGACTCCCACCACCCTACATCTCAAAAAATGGCTGCATATAACAGTTTTATTCATAGGCTAATTACAATACCACTTAAGACAATTGATTTTCAAAAAGAGTTAAATACAATAAAATACATAGCCAGAGCTAACGGATATGAAATTTCAATGATAGATAGACTACTCAAGAAACAGCAAAACAGACAAATGAGGCCCCCGAAGAACAAGGATGGAGTAATACACATATCAACTAAGTATGGTAATGTCCTTCTGAAAATTCTAACAAATGTCTTTAAGAAAATGAATATAGCGACGGCCTTTCAAACAAGCAATAACATATATAAAATATTTGGTCCGAAAACGGCAAGAACTTTAGATGAAAAAACAGGTGTATACAAGATAATATGTGATGACTGTAACTGTTTTTGTATAGGCCAGACGGGGAGACCTTTCATAATGAGATTCAAAGAACATCTCCCCAAAAAAGACTGGAAAAACTAAATCTAATTTTGGACGACACTTGTTTGACAATAATCATAATTATACGGACTTTAGTACAGACTTTAAACCAATACACATATGCAATAAAGGTAGGAATATGAATGCGAATGAAGAACTTGAAATATATAAGGCCTTTAAAACCAGTCCAGATTATCTATTAAATGGTCAGTTGAATTTTCGCTCTAACTCGTATGACACTGCGATGAAAATCTCAGAACAACTAAGGTCCACGTCACACATCATGCGAGAGCAGCGATAGCGGTGAACTGATAGCGTTAGTTCAGTGTTGTCAAGGTGCGCACCGAAAACGTATCGCGCGCGTTAGATACTGAATACGAACTATGTTAGTGTTTTATGTGTTTGTGATATATTTTAATGTTTCGACAACCTCGCAAGAGTAATTACACCTGATGATGAAACATACGTTCCGAAACGCGTAGTGTTGTTTTTAAAAAGGGAAGTCACAAGATGGATAAGAAGGTAAAATATTAATATATTAATTTATTCAAAGTGTGACTTGGATACGAATATCATGGATTTTAAATTGGAAGCCAGTCAGGCATCTATAGTATTTAAATATAAAAACATTAAGATAAAGTTATTGAAAACCAACCTACACATAAAATTCAACAAAAAATGCATTAAGAACAACGTAATACCAAAGTATGCTATCATCAAAACTAAGAACACATCCAAAACTGCAATAAAGGTAAAAGAACGCGGTGAAATAATGTGGATAAAAGAAGAGTTGAGAAATTTGTATGCAAAGAAGTTGGATCTAAACATGAAGTTATACAAAACACAACTGGAAATGCTTAATAACATTCACCCAGCCATCATAAACAATGTAATGCAAAACACTGATAAATATATCAGACACACTCTACAACGTATGAATTTCACACAGAATAGAAAGTTTATCTATCTCGAAAATAAACAATACCCTGATAATAGTATCAAATGTCAACATAAATTTTATGAACAAGTTTCAAATTTAACGTCAGTAGATTTAAACAACGAAGAAATAAATATTCTAAACAAAAGGTTAAAATACAACATCCCATATAACAATAGAAACCATATAATTCAAGAAATAGTTAATGCCGAGGCAGCTATTAAAATGGTGCCGGAGCATAGATTGCAGAACGAAACACGCATAATAGTGAACAGTAAACTGAAAAAGAGATTAAAAACCCTGAATAATATCGGTAATGTTGGTCGTAAACACATTACAGACTTTATACTTTTAAAACAGATACAAAATAAACTGACAGATAATAATGCTCTCATTACTAGAGCTGATAAGGGATGTACACGAACCAATATATATGGAAGGTTAATGAATTTATAAACAATAGGAATATCCAAACGTTGTCAGCTGATCCAACCAACTGTTTTGTTAAGAACTTGAGTAACAAGATTAACAGATGCACGAGTCTATTTGACGAAACCACACGACGCTTATTAAAGACTATAAACGCACGGGCACCTCAATTCACAGTTTTACCCAAGATTCATAAAATTGACGTACCAATTAGACCACTTTATAAATTTTACAACAGCTCCACGGTATAAAATCGCCAAAAAACTAGCAAAAATAATAAAAGACAACATAAGATTAGAAAATAATCATAGTATCAAAAATAATATTGATTTTGTTAACAAATTAAAAGACATTAAATTGCAGCCAGACTACAAAATCGCTTCATTTGATATCGTTAATCTGTACACAAACATACCTATTCAGGAAACAATAGCCATTTTAAGTGTACACCTCAACGAAGCAAAATTACTAAGTTCACAAAAAATTAACGAATTAATTGATTTATTAGAAATTATATTAAAGCAGAACTATTTCACGTTCAATAATAGTTATTTTATTCAAGAGGAGGGCCTCGCCATGGGCTCACCACTTTCTGGCTTATTAACAGATATCTACCTGAATCATTACGAAAATACACATTTACTGTCCAATAAAAATAGTCTTTTACACGCGATATGTCAATGATACTTTTATAATTTTTGACGGTTCACTACGACAGGTAGATAAATTGAGACATTATATGAATAGCATACATAAACGGATACAATTCACCCTCGAAACTGAAACTGAAAATAATCTGAATTTTCTTGACTTAACAGTCATAAAAGCAAAAAATAGATTACAATACCAAATCTATAGAAAACCAACCACAACAGATATCACTATACACGCAGACTCCCACCACCCTACATCTCAAAAAATGGCTGCATATAACAGTTTTATTCATAGGCTAATTACAATACCACTTAAGACAATTGATTTTCAAAAAGAGTTAAATACAATAAAATACATAGCCAGAGCTAACGGATATGAAATTTCAATGATAGATAGACTACTCAAGAAACAGCAAAACAGACAAATGAGGCCCCCGAAGAACAAGGATGGAGTAATACACATATCAACTAAGTATGGTAATGTCCTTCTGAAAATTCTAACAAATGTCTTTAAGAAAATGAATATAGCGACGGCCTTTCAAACAAGCAATAACATATATAAAATATTTGGTCCGAAAACGGCAAGAACTTTAGATGAAAAAACAGGTGTATACAAGATAATATGTGATTACTGTAACTGTTTTTGTATAGGCCAGACGGGGAGACCTTTCATAATGAGATTCAAAGAACATCTCCCCAAAAAAGACTGGAAAAACTAAATCTAATTTTGGACGACACTTGTTTGACAATAATCATAATTATACGGACTTTAGTACAGACTTTAAACCAATACACATATGCAATAAAGGTAGGAATATGAATGCGAATGAAGAACTTGAAATATATAAGGCCTTTAAAACCAGTCCAGATTATCTATTAAATGGTCAGTTGAATTTTCGCTCTAACTCGTATGACACTGCGATGAAAATCTCAGAACAACTAAGGTCCACGTCACACATCATGCGAGAGCAGCGATAGCGGTGAACTGATAGCGTTAGTTCAGTGTTGTCAAGGTGCGCACCGAAAACGTATCGCGCGCGTTAGATACTGAATACGAACTATGTTAGTGTTTTATGTGTTTGTGATATATTTTAATGTTTCGACAACCTCGCAAGAGTAATTACACCTGATGATGAAACATACGTTCCGAAACGCGTAGTGTTGTTTTTAAAAAGGGAAGTCACAAGATGGATAAGAAGGTAAAATATTAATATATTAATTTATTCAAAGTGTGACTTGGATACGAATATCATGGATTTTAAATTGGAAGCCAGTCAGGCATCTATAGTATTTAAATATAAAAACATTAAGATAAAGTTATTGAAAACCAACCTACACATAAAATTCAACAAAAAATGCATTAAGAACAACGTAATACCAAAGTATGCTATCATCAAAACTAAGAACACATCCAAAACTGCAATAAAGGTAAAAGAACGCGGTGAAATAATGTGGATAAAAGAAGAGTTGAGAAATTTGTATGCAAAGAAGTTGGATCTAAACATGAAGTTATACAAAACACAACTGGAAATGCTTAATAACATTCACCCAGCCATCATAAACAATGTAATGCAAAACACTGATAAATATATCAGACACACTCTACAACGTATGAATTTCACACAGAATAGAAAGTTTATCTATCTCGAAAATAAACAATACCCTGATAATAGTATCAAATGTCAACATAAATTTTATGAACAAGTTTCAAATTTAACGTCAGTAGATTTAAACAACGAAGAAATAAATATTCTAAACAAAAGGTTAAAATACAACATCCCATATAACAATAGAAACCATATAATTCAAGAAATAGTTAATGCCGAGGCAGCTATTAAAATGGTGCCGGAGCATAGATTGCAGAACGAAACACGCATAATAGTGAACAGTAAACTGAAAAAGAGATTAAAAACCCTGAATAATATCGGTAATGTTGGTCGTAAACACATTACAGACTTTATACTTTTAAAACAGATACAAAATAAACTGACAGATAATAATGCTCTCATTACTAGAGCTGATAAGGGATGTACACGAACCAATATATATGGAAGGTTAATGAATTTATAAACAATAGGAATATCCAAACGTTGTCAGCTGATCCAACCAACTGTTTTGTTAAGAACTTGAGTAACAAGATTAACAGATGCACGAGTCTATTTGACGAAACCACACGACGCTTATTAAAGACTATAAACGCACGGGCACCTCAATTCACAGTTTTACCCAAGATTCATAAAATTGACGTACCAATTAGACCACTTTATAAATTTTACAACAGCTCCACGGTATAAAATCGCCAAAAAACTAGCAAAAATAATAAAAGACAACATAAGATTAGAAAATAATCATAGTATCAAAAATAATATTGATTTTGTTAACAAATTAAAAGACATTAAATTGCAGCCAGACTACAAAATCGCTTCATTTGATATCGTTAATCTGTACACAAACATACCTATTCAGGAAACAATAGCCATTTTAAGTGTACACCTCAACGAAGCAAAATTACTAAGTTCACAAAAAATTAACGAATTAATTGATTTATTAGAAATTATATTAAAGCAGAACTATTTCACGTTCAATAATAGTTATTTTATTCAAGAGGAGGGCCTCGCCATGGGCTCACCACTTTCTGGCTTATTAACAGATATCTACCTGAATCATTACGAAAATACACATTTACTGTCCAATAAAAATAGTCTTTTACACGCGATATGTCAATGATACTTTTATAATTTTTGACGGTTCACTACGACAGGTAGATAAATTGAGACATTATATGAATAGCATACATAAACGGATACAATTCACCCTCGAAACTGAAACTGAAAATAATCTGAATTTTCTTGACTTAACAGTCATAAAAGCAAAAAATAGATTACAATACCAAATCTATAGAAAACCAACCACAACAGATATCACTATACACGCAGACTCCCACCACCCTACATCTCAAAAAATGGCTGCATATAACAGTTTTATTCATAGGCTAATTACAATACCACTTAAGACAATTGATTTTCAAAAAGAGTTAAATACAATAAAATACATAGCCAGAGCTAACGGATATGAAATTTCAATGATAGATAGACTACTCAAGAAACAGCAAAACAGACAAATGAGGCCCCCGAAGAACAAGGATGGAGTAATACACATATCAACTGAGTATGGTAATGTCCTTCTGAAAATTCTAACAAATGTCTTTAAGAAAATGAATATAGCGACGGCCTTTCAAACAAGCAATAACATATATAAAATATTTGGTCCAAAAACGGCAAGAACTTTAGATGAAAAAACAGGTGTATACAAGATAATATGTGATGACTGTAACTGTTTTTGTATAGGCCAGACGGGGAGACCTTTCATAATGAGATTCAAAGAACATCTCCCCAAAAAAGACTGGAAAAACTAAATCTAATTTTGGACGACATTTGTTTGACAATAATCATAATTATACGGACTTTAGTACAAACTTTAAACCAATACACATATGCAATAAAGGTAGGAATATGAATGCGAATGAAGAACTTGAAATATATAAGGCCTTTAAAACCAGTCCAGATTATCTATTAAATGGTCAGTTGAATTTTCGCTCTAACTCGTATGACACTGCGATGCAAATCTCAGAACAACTAAGGTCCACGTCACACATCATGCGAGAGCAGCGATAGCGGTGAACTGATAGCGTTAGTTCAGTGTTGTCAAGGTGCGCACCGAAAACGTATCGCGCGCGTTAGATACTGAATACGAACTATGTTAGTGTTTTATGTGTTTGTGATATATTTTAATGTTTCGACGACCTCGCAAGATTAATTACACCTGATGATGGTACATACGTTCCGAAACGCGTAGTGTTGTTTTTAAAAAGGGAAGTCACAAGACGGATAATAAGGTAAAATATTAATATATTAATTTATTCAAAGTGTGACTTGGATACGAATATCATGGATTTTAAATTGGAAGCCAGTCAGGCATCTATAGTATTTAAATATAAAAACATTAAGATAAAGTTATTGAAAACCAACCTACACATAAAATTCAACAAAAAATGCATTAAGAACAACGTAATACCAAAGTATGCTATCATCAAAACTAAGAACACATCCAAAACTGCAATAAAGGTAAAGGAACGCGCTGAAATAATGTGGATGAAAGAAGAGTTGAGAAATTTGTATGCAAAGAAGGTGGATCTAAACATAAAGTTATACAAAGCAAAACTGGAAATGCTTAATAACATTCACCCTGCCATCATAAACAATGTAATGCAAAACATTGATAAATATATCAGACACAATCTACAACGTATATATTTCAAACAGAATAGAAAGTTTATCTATCTCCAAAATAAACAATACCCTGACAATAGTATCAAATGTCAACATACATTTTATGAACGAGTTTCAAATTTAACGTCAGTAGATTTAAACAACGAAAATAAATATTCTAAACAAAGGGTTAAAATACAACATCCCATATAACAATAGAAACCATATAATTCAAGAAATAATTAATGCCGAGGCAGCTATTAAAATGGTGCCGGACCATAGATTGCAGAACGAAACACGCATAATAGTAAACAGTAAACTGAAAAAGAGATTAAAAACCCTGAATAATATCGGTAATGTTGGTCGTAAACACATTACAGACTTTATACTTTTAAAACAGATACAAAATAAACTGACAGATAATAATGCTCTCATTACTAGAGCTGATAAGGGATGTACACGAACCAATATATATGGAAGGTTAATGAATTTATAAACAATAGCAATATCCAAACGTTGTCAGCTGATCCAACCAACTGTTTTGTTAAGAACTTGAGTAACAAGATTAACAGATGCACGAGTCTATTTGACGAAACCACACGACGCTTATTAAAGACTATAAACGCACGGGCACCTCAATTCACAGTTTTACCCAAGATTCATAAAATTGACGTACCAATTAGACCACTTATAAATTTTACAACAGCTCCACGGTATAAAATCGCCAAAAAACTAGCAAAAATAATAAAAGACAACATAAGATTAGAAAATAATCATAGTATCAAAAATAATATTGATTTTGTTAACAAATTAAAAGACATTAAATTGCAGCCAAACTACAAAATCGCGTCATTTGATATCGTTAATCTGTACACAAACATACCTATTCAGGAAACAATAGCCATTTTAAGTGTACACCTCAACGAAGCAAAATTACTAAGTTCACAAAAAATTAACGAATTAATTGATTTATTAGAAGTTATATTAAAGCAGAACTATTTCACGTTCAATAATAGTTATTTTATTCAAGAGGAGGGCCTCGCCATGGGCTCACCACTTTCTGGCTTATTAACAGATATCTACCTGAATCATTACGAAAATACACATTTACTGTCCAATAAAAGTAGTCTTTTACACGCGATATGTCAATGATACTTTTATAATTTTTGACGGTTCACTACGACAGGTAGATAAATTGAGACATTATATGAATAGCATACATAAACGGATACAATTCACCCTCGAAACTGAAACTGAAAATAATCTGAATTTTCTTGACTTAACAGTCATAAAAGCAAAAAATAGATTACAATACCAAATCTATAGAAAACCAACCACAACAGATATCACTATACACGCAGACTCCCACCACCCTACATCTCAAAAAATGGCTGCATATAACAGTTTTATTCATAGGCTAATTACAATACCACTTAAGACAATTGATTTTCAAAAAGAGTTAAATACAATAAAATACATAGCCAGAGCTAACGGATATGAAATTTCAATGATAGATAGACTACTCAAGAAACAGCAAAACAGACAAATGAGGCCCCCGAAGAACAAGGATGGAGTAATACACATATCAACTGAGTATGGTAATGTCCTTCTGAAAATTCTAACAAATGTCTTTAAGAAAATGAATATAGCGACGGCCTTTCAAACAAGCAATAACATATATAAAATATTTGGTCCAAAAACGGCAAGAACTTTAGATGAAAAAACAGGTGTATACAAGATAATATGTGATGACTGTAACTGTTTTTGTATAGGCCAGACGGGGAGACCTTTCATAATGAGATTCAAAGAACATCTCCCCAAAAAAGACTGGAAAAACTAAATCTAATTTTGGACGACATTTGTTTGACAATAATCATAATTATACGGACTTTAGTACAAACTTTAAACCAATACACATATGCAATAAAGGTAGGAATATGAATGCGAATGAAGAACTTGAAATATATAAGGCCTTTAAAACCAGTCCAGATTATCTATTAAATGGTCAGTTGAATTTTCGCTCTAACTCGTATGACACTGCGATGCAAATCTCAGAACAACTAAGGTCCACGTCACACATCATGCGAGAGCAGCGATAGCGGTGAACTGATAGCGTTAGTTCAGTGTTGTCAAGGTGCGCACCGAAAACGTATCGCGCGCGTTAGATACTGAATACGAACTATGTTAGTGTTTTATGTGTTTGTGATATATTTTAATGTTTCGACGACCTCGCAAGATTAATTACACCTGATGATGGTACATACGTTCCGAAACGCGTAGTGTTGTTTTTAAAAAGGGAAGTCACAAGACGGATAATAAGGTAAAATATTAATATATTAATTTATTCAAAGTGTGACTTGGATACGAATATCATGGATTTTAAATTGGAAGCCAGTCAGGCATCTATAGTATTTAAATATAAAAACATTAAGATAAAGTTATTGAAAACCAACCTACACATAAAATTCAACAAAAAATGCATTAAGAACAACGTAATACCAAAGTATGCTATCATCAAAACTAAGAACACATCCAAAACTGCAATAAAGGTAAAGGAACGCGCTGAAATAATGTGGATGAAAGAAGAGTTGAGAAATTTGTATGCAAAGAAGGTGGATCTAAACATAAAGTTATACAAAGCAAAACTGGAAATGCTTAATAACATTCACCCTGCCATCATAAACAATGTAATGCAAAACATTGATAAATATATCAGACACAATCTACAACGTATATATTTCAAACAGAATAGAAAGTTTATCTATCTCCAAAATAAACAATACCCTGACAATAGTATCAAATGTCAACATACATTTTATGAACGAGTTTCAAATTTAACGTCAGTAGATTTAAACAACGAAAATAAATATTCTAAACAAAGGGTTAAAATACAACATCCCATATAACAATAGAAACCATATAATTCAAGAAATAATTAATGCCGAGGCAGCTATTAAAATGGTGCCGGACCATAGATTGCAGAACGAAACACGCATAATAGTAAACAGTAAACTGAAAAAGAGATTAAAAACCCTGAATAATATCGGTAATGTTGGTCGTAAACACATTACAGACTTTATACTTTTAAAACAGATACAAAATAAACTGACAGATAATAATGCTCTCATTACTAGAGCTGATAAGGGATGTACACGAACCAATATATATGGAAGGTTAATGAATTTATAAACAATAGCAATATCCAAACGTTGTCAGCTGATCCAACCAACTGTTTTGTTAAGAACTTGAGTAACAAGATTAACAGATGCACGAGTCTATTTGACGAAACCACACGACGCTTATTAAAGACTATAAACGCACGGGCACCTCAATTCACAGTTTTACCCAAGATTCATAAAATTGACGTACCAATTAGACCACTTATAAATTTTACAACAGCTCCACGGTATAAAATCGCCAAAAAACTAGCAAAAATAATAAAAGACAACATAAGATTAGAAAATAATCATAGTATCAAAAATAATATTGATTTTGTTAACAAATTAAAAGACATTAAATTGCAGCCAAACTACAAAATCGCGTCATTTGATATCGTTAATCTGTACACAAACATACCTATTCAGGAAACAATAGCCATTTTAAGTGTACACCTCAACGAAGCAAAATTACTAAGTTCACAAAAAATTAACGAATTAATTGATTTATTAGAAGTTATATTAAAGCAGAACTATTTCACGTTCAATAATAGTTATTTTATTCAAGAGGAGGGCCTCGCCATGGGCTCACCACTTTCTGGCTTATTAACAGATATCTACCTGAATCATTACGAAAATACACATTTACTGTCCAATAAAAGTAGTCTTTTACACGCGATATGTCAATGATACTTTTATAATTTTTGACGGTTCACTACGACAGGTAGATAAATTGAGACATTATATGAATAGCATACATAAACGGATACAATTCACCCTCGAAACTGAAACTGAAAATAATCTGAATTTTCTTGACTTAACAGTCATAAAAGCAAAAAATAGATTACAATACCAAATCTATAGAAAACCAACCACAACAGATATCACTATACACGCAGACTCCCACCACCCTACATCTCAAAAAATGGCTGCATATAACAGTTTTATTCATAGGCTAATTACAATACCACTTAAGACAATTGATTTTCAAAAAGAGTTAAATACAATAAAATACATAGCCAGAGCTAACGGATATGAAATTTCAATGATAGATAGACTACTCAAGAAACAGCAAAACAGACAAATGAGGCCCCCGAAGAACAAGGATGGAGTAATACACATATCAACTGAGTATGGTAATGTCCTTCTGAAAATTCTAACAAATGTCTTTAAGAAAATGAATATAGCGACGGCCTTTCAAACAAGCAATAACATATATAAAATATTTGGTCCAAAAACGGCAAGAACTTTAGATGAAAAAACAGGTGTATACAAGATAATATGTGATGACTGTAACTGTTTTTGTATAGGCCAGACGGGGAGACCTTTCATAATGAGATTCAAAGAACATCTCCCCAAAAAAGACTGGAAAAACTAAATCTAATTTTGGACGACATTTGTTTGACAATAATCATAATTATACGGACTTTAGTACAAACTTTAAACCAATACACATATGCAATAAAGGTAGGAATATGAATGCGAATGAAGAACTTGAAATATATAAGGCCTTTAAAACCAGTCCAGATTATCTATTAAATGGTCAGTTGAATTTTCGCTCTAACTCGTATGACACTGCGATGCAAATCTCAGAACAACTAAGGTCCACGTCACACATCATGCGAGAGCAGCGATAGCGGTGAACTGATAGCGTTAGTTCAGTGTTGTCAAGGTGCGCACCGAAAACGTATCGCGCGCGTTAGATACTGAATACGAACTATGTTAGTGTTTTATGTGTTTGTGATATATTTTAATGTTTCGACGACCTCGCAAGATTAATTACACCTGATGATGGTACATACGTTCCGAAACGCGTAGTGTTGTTTTTAAAAAGGGAAGTCACAAGACGGATAATAAGGTAAAATATTAATATATTAATTTATTCAAAGTGTGACTTGGATACGAATATCATGGATTTTAAATTGGAAGCCAGTCAGGCATCTATAGTATTTAAATATAAAAACATTAAGATAAAGTTATTGAAAACCAACCTACACATAAAATTCAACAAAAAATGCATTAAGAACAACGTAATACCAAAGTATGCTATCATCAAAACTAAGAACACATCCAAAACTGCAATAAAGGTAAAGGAACGCGCTGAAATAATGTGGATGAAAGAAGAGTTGAGAAATTTGTATGCAAAGAAGGTGGATCTAAACATAAAGTTATACAAAGCAAAACTGGAAATGCTTAATAACATTCACCCTGCCATCATAAACAATGTAATGCAAAACATTGATAAATATATCAGACACAATCTACAACGTATATATTTCAAACAGAATAGAAAGTTTATCTATCTCCAAAATAAACAATACCCTGACAATAGTATCAAATGTCAACATACATTTTATGAACGAGTTTCAAATTTAACGTCAGTAGATTTAAACAACGAAAATAAATATTCTAAACAAAGGGTTAAAATACAACATCCCATATAACAATAGAAACCATATAATTCAAGAAATAATTAATGCCGAGGCAGCTATTAAAATGGTGCCGGACCATAGATTGCAGAACGAAACACGCATAATAGTAAACAGTAAACTGAAAAAGAGATTAAAAACCCTGAATAATATCGGTAATGTTGGTCGTAAACACATTACAGACTTTATACTTTTAAAACAGATACAAAATAAACTGACAGATAATAATGCTCTCATTACTAGAGCTGATAAGGGATGTACACGAACCAATATATATGGAAGGTTAATGAATTTATAAACAATAGCAATATCCAAACGTTGTCAGCTGATCCAACCAACTGTTTTGTTAAGAACTTGAGTAACAAGATTAACAGATGCACGAGTCTATTTGACGAAACCACACGACGCTTATTAAAGACTATAAACGCACGGGCACCTCAATTCACAGTTTTACCCAAGATTCATAAAATTGAGGTACCAATTAGACCACTTATAAATTTTACAACAGCTCCACGGTATAAAATCGCCAAAAAACTAGCAAAAATAATAAAAGACAACATAAGATTAGAAAATAATCATAGTATCAAAAATAATATTGATTTTGTTAACAAATTAAAAGACATTAAATTGCAGCCAAACTACAAAATCGCGTCATTTGATATCGTTAATCTGTACACAAACATACCTATTCAGGAAACAATAGCCATTTTAAGTGTACACCTCAACGAAGCAAAATTACTAAGTTCACAAAAAATTAACGAATTAATTGATTTATTAGAAGTTATATTAAAGCAGAACTATTTCACGTTCAATAATAGTTATTTTATTCAAGAGGAGGGCCTCGCCATGGGCTCACCACTTTCTGGCTTATTAACAGATATCTACCTGAATCATTACGAAAATACACATTTACTGTCCAATAAAAGTAGTCTTTTACACGCGATATGTCAATGATACTTTTATAATTTTTGACGGTTCACTACGACAGGTAGATAAATTGAGACATTATATGAATAGCATACATAAACGGATACAATTCACCCTCGAAACTGAAACTGAAAATAATCTGAATTTCTTGACTTAACAGTCATAAAAGCAAAAAATAGATTACAATACCAAATCTATAGAAAACCAACCACAACAGATATCACTATACACGCAGACTCCCACCACCCTACATCTCAAAAAATGGCTGCATATAACAGTTTTATTCATAGGCTAATTACAATACCACTTAAGACAATTGATTTTCAAAAAGAGTTAAATACAATAAAATACATAGCCAGAGCTAACGGATATCAAATTTCAATGATAGATAGACTACTCAAGAAACAGCAAAACAGACAAATGAGGCCCCCGAAGAACAAGGATGGAGTAATACACATATCAACTAAGTATGGTAATGTCCTTCTGAAAATTCTAACAAATGTCTTTAAGAAAATGAATATAGCGACGGCCTTTCAAACAAGCAATAACATATATAAAATATTTGGTCCGAAAACGGCAAGAACTTTAGATGAAAAAACAGGTGTATACAAGATAATATGTGATGACTGTAACTGTTTTTGTATAGGCCAGACGGGGAGATCTTTCATAATGAGATTCAAAGAACATCTCCCCAAAAAAGACTGGAAAAACTAAATCTAATTTTGGACGACACTTGTTTGACAATAATCATAATTATACGGACTTTAGTACAGACTTTAAACCAATACACATATGCAATAAAGGTAGGAATATGAATGCGAATGAAGAACTTGAAATATATAAGGCCTTTAAAACCAGTCCAGATTATCTATTAAATGGTCAGTTGAATTTTCGCTCTAACTCGTATGACACTGCGATGAAAATCTCAGAACAACTAAGGTCCACGTCACACATCATGCGAGAGCAGCGATAGCGGTGAACTGATAGCGTTAGTTCAGTGTTGTCAAGGTGCGCACCGAAAACGTATCGCGCGCGTTAGATACTGAATACGAACTATGTTAGTGTTTTATGTGTTTGTGATATATTTTAATGTTTCGACAACCTCGCAAGAGTAATTACACCTGATGATGAAACATACGTTCCGAAACGCGTAGTGTTGTTTTTAAAAAGGGAAGTCACAAGATGGATAAGAAGGTAAAATATTAATATATTAATTTATTCAAAGTGTGACTTGGATACGAATATCATGGATTTTAAATTGGAAGCCAGTCAGGCATCTATAGTATTTAAATATAAAAACATTAAGATAAAGTTATTGAAAACCAACCTACACATAAAATTCAACAAAAAATGCATTAAGAACAACGTAATACCAAAGTATGCTATCATCAAAACTAAGAACACATCCAAAACTGCAATAAAGGTAAAAGAACGCGGTGAAATAATGTGGATAAAAGAAGAGTTGAGAAATTTGTATGCAAAGAAGTTGGATCTAAACATGAAGTTATACAAAACACAACTGGAAATGCTTAATAACATTCACCCAGCCATCATAAACAATGTAATGCAAAACACTGATAAATATATCAGACACACTCTACAACGTATGAATTTCACACAGAATAGAAAGTTTATCTATCTCGAAAATAAACAATACCCTGATAATAGTATCAAATGTCAACATAAATTTTATGAACAAGTTTCAAATTTAACGTCAGTAGATTTAAACAACGAAGAAATAAATATTCTAAACAAAAGGTTAAAATACAACATCCCATATAACAATAGAAACCATATAATTCAAGAAATAGTTAATGCCGAGGCAGCTATTAAAATGGTGCCGGAGCATAGATTGCAGAACGAAACACGCATAATAGTAAACAGTAAACTGAAAAAGAGATTAAAAACCCTGAATAATATCGGTAATGTTGGTCGTAAACACATTACAGACTTTATACTTTTAAAACAGATACAAAATAAACTGACAGATAATAATGCTCTCATTACTAGAGCTGATAAGGGATGTACACGAACCAATATATATGGAAGGTTAATGAATTTATAAACAATAGGAATATCCAAACGTTGTCAGCTGATCCAACCAACTGTTTTGTTAAGAACTTGAGTAACAAGATTAACAGATGCACGAGTCTATTTGACGAAACCACACGACGCTTATTAAAGACTATAAACGCACGGGCACCTCAATTCACAGTTTTACCCAAGATTCATAAAATTGACGTACCAATTAGACCACTTTATAAATTTTACAACAGCTCCACGGTATAAAATCGCCAAAAAACTAGCAAAAATAATAAAAGACAACATAAGATTAGAAAATAATCATAGTATCAAAAATAATATTGATTTTGTTAACAAATTAAAAGACATTAAATTGCAGCCAAACTACAAAATCGCTTCATTTGATATCGTTAATCTGTACACAAACATACCTATTCAGGAAACAATAGCCATTTTAAGTGTACACCTCAACGAAGCAAAATTACTAAGTTCACAAAAAATTAACGAATTAATTGATTTATTAGAAATTATATTAAAGCAGAACTATTTCACGTTTAATAATAGTTATTTTATTCAAGAGGAGGGCCTCGCCATGGGCTCACCACTTTCTGGCTTATTAACAGATATCTACCTGAATCATTACGAAAATACACATTTACTGTCCAATAAAAATAAACTTCACAGCAAAATAGTCTTTTACACGCGATATGTCGATGATATTTTATAATTTTTGACGGTTCACTACGACAGGTAGATAAATTGAGACATTATATGAATAGCATACATAAACGGATACAATTCATCCTCGAAACTGAAACTGAAAATAATCTGAATTTTCTTGACTTAACAGTCATAAAAGCAAAAAATAGATTACAATACCAAATCTATAGAAACCAACCACAACAGATATCACTATACACGCAGACTCCCACCACCCTACATCTCAAAAAATGGCTGCATATAACAGTTTTATTCATAGGCTAATTACAATACCACTTAAGATAATTGATTTTCAAAAAGAGTTAAATACAATAAAATACATAGCCAGAGCTAACGGATATCAAAGTTCAATGATAGATAGACTACTCAAGAAACAGCAAAACAGACAAATGAGGCCCCCGAAGAACAAGGATGGAGTAATACACATATCAACTGAGTATGGTAATGTCCTTCTGAAAATTCTAACAAATGTCTTTAAGAAAATGAATATAGCGACGGCCTTTCAAACAAGCAATAACATATATAAAATATTTGGTCCAAAAACGGCAAGAACTTTAGATGAAAAAACAGGTGTATACAAGATAATATGTGATGACTGTAACTGTTTTTGTATAGGCCAGACGGGGAGACCTTTCATAAAGAGATTCAAAGAACATCTCCCCAAAAAAGACTGGAAAAACTAAATCTAATTTTGGACGATATTTGATTGACAATAATCATAATTATACGGACTTTAGTACAAACTTTAAATCAATACACATATGCAATAAAGGTAGGAATATGAATGCGAATGAAGAATTTGAAATATATAAGGCCTTTAAAAACAGTCCAGATTATTTATTAAATGGTCAGTTGAATTTTCGCTCTAACTCGTATGACACTGCGATGCAAATCTCAGAAGAACTAAGGTCCACGTCACACATCATGCGAGAGCAGAGTTAGCGGTGAACTGATAGCGTTAGTTCAGTGTTGTCAAGGTGCGCACCGAAAACGTATCGCGCGCGTTAGATACTGAATACGAACTATGTTAGTGTTTTATGTGTTTGTGATATATTTTAATGTTTCGACGACCTCGCAAGATTAATTACACCTGATGATATGATACGTTCCGAAACGCGTAGTGTTGTTTTTAAAAAGGGAAGTCACAAGACGGATAATAAGGTAAAATATTAATATATTAATTTATTCAAAGTGTGACTTGGATACGAATATCATGGATTTTAAATTGGAAGCCAGTCAGGCATCTATAGTATTTAAATATCAAAACATTAAGATAAAGTTATTGAAAACCAACCAACACATAAAATTCAACAAAAAATGCATTAAGAACAATTTAATACCAAAGTATGCTATCATCAAAACTAAGAACACATCCAAAACTGCAATAAAGGTAAAAGAACGCGCTGAAATAATGTGGATAAAAGAAGAGTTGAGAAATTTGTATGCAAAGAAGTTGGATCTAAACATGAAGTTATACAAAACACAACTGGAAATGCTTAATAACATTCACCCAGCCATCATAAACAATGTAATGCAAAACACTGATAAATATATCAGACACACTCTACAACGTATGAATTTCACACAGAATAGAAAGTTTATCTATCTCCAAAATAAACAATACCCTGACAATAGTATCAAATGACAACATAAATTTTATGAACGAGTTTCAAATTTAACGTCAATAGATTTAAACAACGAAGAAATAAATATTCTAAACAAAGGGTTAAAATACAACATCCCATATAACAATAGAAACCATATACAGTAATTCAAGAAATAGTTAATGCCGAGGCAGCTATTAAAATGGTGCCGGACCATAGATTGCAGAACGAAACACGCATAATAGTAAACAGTAAACTGAAAAAGAGATTAAAAACCCTGAATAATATCGGTAATGTTGGTCGTAAACACATTACAGACTTTATACTTTTAAAACAGATACAAAATAAACTGACAGATAATAATGATCTCAATACTAGAGCTGATAAGGGATGTACACGAACCAATATATATCGAAGGTTAATGAATTTATAAACAATAACAGTATCCAAACGTTGTCAGCTGATCCAACCAACGGTTTTGTTAAGAACTTGAATAACATGATTAACAGATGCACGAGTCTATTTGACGAAACCACACGACGCTTATTAAAGCCTATAAACGCAGGGGCACCTCAATTCACAGGTTTACCCAAGATTCATAAAATTGACGTACCAATTAGACCACTGATAAATTTTACAAAAGCCCCAGGGAATAAAATCGCCAAAAAACTAGCAAAAATAATAAAAGACAGCATAAGATTAGAAAATAATCATAGTATCAAAAATAATATTGATTTTGTTAACAAATTAAAAGGCATTAAATTGCAGCCAAACTACAAAATCGCGTCATTTGATATCGTTAATCTGTAACAAACCTAGCTATTCAGGAAACAATAGCCATTTTAAGGGTACACCTCAACGAAGCAAAATTACTAAGTTCACAAAAAATTAACGAATTAATTGATTTATTAGAAGTTATATTATAGCAGAACTATTTCACGTTCAATAATAGTTATTTTATTCAAGAGGAGGGCCTCGCCATGGGCTCACCACTTTCTGGCTTATTATCAGATTTCTACCTGAATCATTACGAAAATACACATTTATTGTCCAATAAAAATAAACTTCACAGCAAAATAGTCTTTTACACGCGATACGTCGATGATACTTTTATAATTTTTGACGGTTCACTACGACAGGTAGATACATTGAGACATTATATGAATAGCTTACATAAACGGATACAATTCACCCTCGAAACTGAAACTGAAAATAATCTGAATTTTCTTGACTTAACAGTCATAAAAGCAAAAAATAGATTACAATACCAAATCTATAGAAAACCAACCACAACAGATATCACTATACACGCAGACTCCCACCACCCTACATCTCAAAAAATGGCTGCATATAACAGTTTTATTCATAGGCTAATTACAATACCACTTGAGACAATTGATTTTCAAAAAGAGTTAAATACAATAAAACTGTTTTTATATAGGCCAGTCGGGGAGACTTTCATAAAGAGATTCAAAGAACATCTCCCAAAAAAAGACTTTGGAAAAACTAAATCCAATTTTGGACGACATTTGATTGACAATAATCATAATTATACGGACTTTAGTACAAACTTTAATCCAATACACATATGCAATAAAGGTAGGTATATGATTGCGAATGAAGAATTTGAAATATATAAGGCCTTTAAAACCAGCCCAGATTATTTATTAAATGGTCAGTTGAATTTTCGCTCTAACTCGTATGACACTGCGATGCAAATCTCAGAACAACTAAGGTCCATGTCACACATCATGCGCGAGCAGCGATAGTGGTGAACTGATAGCGCTAGTTCAGTGTTGTCAAGGTGCGCACCGAAAACGTATCGCGCGCGTTAGATACTGAATACGAACTATGTTAGTGTTTTATGTGTTTGTGATATATTTTAATGTTTCGACGACCTCGCAAGAGTAATTACACCTGATGATGGAACATACGTTCCGAAACGCGTAGTGTTGTTTTTAAAAAGGGAAGTCACAAGACGGATAATAAGGTAAAATATTAATATATTAATTTATTCAAAGTGTGACTTGGATACGAATATCATGGATTTTAAATTGGAAGCCAGTCAGGCATCTATAGTATTTAAATATCAAAACATTAAGATAAAGTTATTGAAAACCAACCTACACATAAAATTAAACAAAAAATTCATTAAGAACAACGTAATACCAAAGTATGCTATCATCAAAACTAAGAACACATCCAAAACTGCAATAAAGGTAAAAGAACGCGCTGAAATAATGTGGATGAAAGAAGATTTGAGAAATTTGTATGCAAAGAAGGTGGATCTAAACATAAAGTTATACAAAGCACAACTGGAAATGCTTAATAACATTCACCCAGCCATCATAAACAATGTAATGCAAAACATTGATATATATATCAGACACACTCTACAACGTATATATTTCAAACAGAATAGAAAGTTTATCTATCTCCAAAATAAACAATACCCTGACAATAGTATCAAATGTCAACATACATTTTATGAACGAGTTTCAAATTTAACGTCAATAGATTTAAACAACGAAGAAATAAATATTCTAAACAAAGGGTTAAAATACAACATCCGATATAACAATAGAAACCATATAATTCAAGAAATAGTTAATGCCGAGGCAGCTATTAAAATGGTGCCGGACCATAGATTGAAGAACGAAACACTCATAATAGTATACAGTATTCTGAACAAGAGATTAAAAACCCTGAATAATATCGTTAATGTTGGTCGTAAACACATTACAGAATTTAAACTTTTAAAACAGATACAAAATAAACTGACAGATAATAATGCTTTCATTACTAGAGCTGATAATGGAAACACCATAGTTATAATGTACACGAACCAATATATATCGAAGGTTAATGAATTTATAAACAATAACAATATCCAAACGTTGTCAGCTGATCCAACCAACGGTTTTGTTAAGAACTTGAATAACATGATTAACAGATGCACGAGTCTATTTGACGAAACCACACGACGCTTATTAAAGCCTATAAACGCAGGGGCACCTCAATTCACAGGTTTACCCAAGATTCATAAAATTGACGTACCAATTAGACCACTTATAAATTTTACAACAGCCCCAGGGAATAAAATCGCCAATAAACTAGCAAAAATAATAAAAGACAGCATAAGATTAGAAAATAATCATAGTATCAAAAATAATATTGATTTTGTTAACAAATTAAAAGGCATTAAATTGCAGCCAAACTACAAAATCGCGTCATTTGATATCGTTAATCTGTACACAAACCTACCTATTCAGGAAACAATAGCCATTTTAAGGGTACACCTCAACGAAGCAAAATTACTAAGTTCACAAAAAATTAACGAATTAATTGATTTATTAGAAGTTATATTATAGCAGAACTATTTCACGTTCAATAATAGTTATTTTATTCAAGAGGAGGGCCTCGCCATGGGCTCACCACTTTCTGGCTTATTATCAGATTTCTACCTGAATCATTACGAAAATACACATTTACTGTCCAATAAAAATAAACTTCACAGCAAAATAGTCTTTTACACGCGATACGTCGATGATACTTTTATAATTTTTGACGGTTCACTACGACAGGTAGATACATTGAGACATTATATGAATAGCTTACATAAACGGATACAATTCACCCTCGAAACTGAAACTGAAAATAATCTGAATTTTCTTGACTTAACAGTCATAAAAGCAAAAAATAGATTACAATACCAAATCTATAGAAAACCAACCACAACAGATATCACTATACACGCAGACTCCCACCACCCTACATCTCAAAAAATGGCTGCATATAACAGTTTTATTCATAGGCTAATTACAATACCACTTGAGACAATTGATTTTCAAAAAGAGATAAATACAATAAAACTGTTTTTATATAGGCCAGTCGGGGAGACTTTCATAAAGAGATTCAAAGAACATCTCCCAAAAAAAGACTTTGGAAAAACTAAATCCAATTTTGGACGACATTTGATTGACAAGAATCATAATTATACGGACTTTAGTACAAACTTTAATCCAATACACATATGCAATAAAGGTAGGTATATGATTGCGAATGAAGAATTTGAAATATATAAGGCCTTTAAAACCAGTCCAGATTATTTATTAAATGGTCAGTTGAATTTTCGCTCTAACTCGTATGACACTGCGATGCAAATCTCAGAACAACTAAGGTCCATGTCACACATCATGCGCGAGCAGCGATAGTGGTGAACTGATAGCGTTAGTTCAGTGTTGTCAAGGTGCGCACCGAAAACGTATCGCGCGCGTTAGATACTGAATACGAACTATGTTAGTGTTTTATGTGTTTGTGATATATTTTAATGTTTCGACAACCTCGCAAGAGTAATTACACCTGAAGATGGAACATACGTTCCGAAACGCGTAGTGTTGTTTTTAAAAAGGGAAGTCACAAGACGGATAATAAGGTAAAATATTAATATATTAATTTATTCAAAGTGTGACTTGGATACGAATATCATGGATTTTAAATTGGAAGCCAGTCAGGCATCTATAGTATTTAAATATCAAAACATTAAGATAAAATTATTGAAAACCAACCTACACATAAAACTCAACAAAAAATGCATTAAGAACAACGTAATACCAAATTATGCTATCATGAAAACTAAGAACACATCCAAAACTGCAATAAAGGTAAAGGAACGCGCTGAAATAATGTGGATAAAAGAAGAGTTGAGAAATTTGTATGCAAAGAAGGTGGATCTAAACATAAAGTTATACAAAGCACAACTGGAAATGCTTAATAACATTCACCCAGCCATCATAAACAATGTAATGCAAAACATTGATAAATATATCAGACACACTATACAACGTATATATTTCAAACAGAATAGAAAGTTTATCTATCTCCAATATAAACAATAGTATCAAATGTCAACATAAATTTTATGAACGCGTTTCAAATTTAACGTCAATAGATTTAAGAAACGAAGAAATAAATATTCTAAACAAAGGGTTAAAATACAACATCCCATATAACAATAGAAACCATATAATTCAAGAAATAGTTAATGCCGAGGCAGCTATTAAAATGGTGCCGGACCATAGATTGCAGAACGAAACACGCATAATAGTAAACAGTAAACTGAAAAAGAGATTAAAAACCCTGAATAATATCGGTAATGTTGGTCGTAAACACATTACAGACTTTATACTTTTAAAACAGATACAAAATAAACTGACAGATAATAATGCTCTCAATACTAGAGCTGATAAGGGATGTACACGAACCAATATATATCGAAGGTTAATGAATTTATAAACAATAACAATATCCAAACGTTGTCAGCTGATCCAACCAACGGTTTTGTTAAGAACTTGAATAACATGATTAACAGATGCACGAGTCTATTTGACGAAACCACACGACGCTTATTAAAGCCTATAAACGCAGGGGCACCTCAATTCACAGGTTTACCCAAGATTCATAAAATTGACGTACCAATTAGACCACTTATAAATTTTACAACAGCCCCAGGGAATAAAATCGCCAAAAAACTAGCAAAAATAATAAAAGACAGCATAAGATTAGAAAATAATCATAGTATCAAAAATAATATTGATTTTGTTAACAAATTAAAAGGCATTAAATTGCAGCCAAACTACAAAATCGCGTCATTTGATATCGTTAATCTGTACACAAACCTACCTATTCAGGAAACAATAGCCATTTTAAGGGTACACCTCAACGAAGCAAAATTACTAAGTTCACAAAAAATTAACGAATTAATTGATTTATTAGAAGTTATATTATAGCAGAACTATTTCACGTTCAATAATAGTTATTTTATTCAAGAGGAGGGCCTCGCCATGGGCTCACCACTTTCTGGCTTATTATCAGATTTCTACCTGAATCATTACGAAAATACACATTTACTGTCCAATAAAAATAAACTTCACAGCAAAATAGTCTTTTACACGCGATACGTCGATGATACTTTTATAATTTTTGACGGTTCACTACGACAGGTAGATACATTGAGACATTATATGAATAGCTTACATAAACGGATACAAATCACCCTCGAAACTGAAACTGAAAATAATCTGAATTTTCTTGACTTAACAGTCATAAAAGCAAAAAATAGATTACAATACCAAATCTATAGAAAACCAACCACAACAGATATCACTATACACGCAGACTCCCACCACCCTACATCTCAAAAAATGGCTGCATATAACAGTTTTATTCATAGGCTAATTACAATACCACTTGAGACAATTGATTTTCAAAAAGAGATAAATACAATAAAACTGTTTTTATATAGGCCAGTCGGGGAGACTTTCATAAAGAGATTCAAAGAACATCTCCCAAAAAAAGACTTTGGAAAAACTAAATCTAATTTTGGACGACATTTGATTGACAATAATCATAATTATACGGACTTTAGTACAAACTTTAATCCAATACACATATGCAATAAAGGTAGGTATATGATTGCGAATGAAGAATTTGAAATATATAAGGCCTTTAAAACCAGTCCAGATTATTTATTAAATGGTCAGTTGAATTTTCGCTCTAACTCGTATGACACTGCGATGCAAATCTCAGAACAACTAAGGTCCATGTCACACATCATGCGCGAGCAGCGATAGTGGTGAACTGATAGCGTTAGTTCAGTGTTGTCAAGGTGCGCACCGAAAACGTATCGCGCGCGTTAGATACTGAATACGAACTATGTTAGTGTTTTATGTGTTTGTGATATATTTTAATGTTTCGACAACCTCGCAAGAGTAATTACACCTGAAGATGGAAAATACGTTCCGAAACGCGTAGTGTTGTTTTTAAAAAGGGAAGTCACAAGACGGATAATAAGGTAAAATATTAATATATTAATTTATTCAAAGTGTGACTTGGATACGAATATCATGGATTTTAAATTGGAAGCCAGTCAGGCATCTATAGTATTTAAATATCAAAACATTAAGATAAAATTATTGAAAACCAACCTACACATAAAACTCAACAAAAAATGCATTAAGAACAACGTAATACCAAATTATGCTATCATGAAAACTAAGAACACATCCAAAACTGCAATAAAGGTAAAGGAACGCGCTGAAATAATGTGGATAAAAGAAGAGTTGAGAAATTTGTATGCAAAGAAGGTGGATCTAAACATAAAGTTATACAAAGCACAACTGGAAATGCTTAATAACATTCACCAAGCCATCATAAACAATGTAATGCAAAACATTGATAAATATATCAGACACACTCTACAACGTATATATTTCAAACAGAATAGAAAGTTTATCTATCTCAAATATAAACAATAGTATCAAATGTCAACATAAATTTTATGAACGCGTTTCAAATTTAACGTCAATAGATTTAAGAAACGAAGAAATAAATATTCTAAACAAAGGGTTAAAATACAACATCCCATATAACAATAGAAACCATATAATTCAAGAAATAGTTAATGCCGAGGCAGCTATTAAAATGGTGCCGGACCATAGATTGCAGAACGAAACACGCATAATAGTAAACAGTAAACTGAAAAAGAGATTAAAAACCCTGAATAATATCGGTAATGTTGGTCGTAAACACATTACAGACTTTATACTTTTAAAACAGATACAAAATAAACTGACAGATAATAATGCTCTCAATACTAGAGCTGATAAGGGATGTACACGAACCAATATATATCGAAGGTTAATGAATTTATAAACAATAACAATATCCAAACGTTGTCAGCTGATCCAACCAACGGTTTTGTTAAGAACTTGAATAACATGATTAACAGATGCACGAGTCTATTTGACGAAACCACACGACGCTTATTAAAGCCTATAAACGCAGGGGCACCTCAATTCACAGGTTTACCCAAGATTCATAAAATTGACGTACCAATTAGACCACTTATAAATTTTACAACAGCCCCAGGGAATAAAATCGCCAAAAAACTAGCAAAAATAATAAAAGACAGCATAAGATTAGAAAATAATCATAGTATCAAAAATAATATTGATTTTGTTAACAAATTAAAAGGCATTAAATTGCAGCCAAACTACAAAATCGCGTCATTTGATATCGTTAATCTGTACACAAACCTACCTATTCAGGAAACAATAGCCATTTTAAGGGTACACCTCAACGAAGCAAAATTACTAAGTTCACAAAAAATTAACGAATTAATTGATTTATTAGAAGTTATATTATAGCAGAACTATTTCACGTTCAATAATAGTTATTTTATTCAAGAGGAGGGCCTCGCCATGGGCTCACCACTTTCTGGCTTATTATCAGATTTCTACCTGAATCATTACGAAAATACACATTTACTGTCCAATAAAAGTAAACTTCACAGCAAAATAGTCTTTTACACGCGATATTTCGATGATACTTTTATAATTTTTGACGGTTCACTACGACAGGTAGATACTTTGAGACATTATATGAATAGCTTACATAAACGGATACAATTCACCCTCGAAACTGAAACTGAAAATAATCTGAATTTTCTTGACTTAACAGTCATAAAAGCAAAAAATAGATTACAATACCAAATCTATAGAAAACCAACCACAACAGATGTCACTATACACGCAGACTCCCACCACCCTACATCTCAAAAAATGGCTGCATATAACAGTTTTATTCATAGGCTAATTACAATACCACTTGAGACAATTGATTTTCAAAAAGAGATAAATACAATAAAACTGTTTTTATATAGGCCAGTCGGGGAGACTTTCATAAAGAGATTCAAAGAACATCTCCCAAAAAAAGACTTTGGAAAAACTAAATCCAATTTTGGACGACATTTGATTGACAAGAATCATAATTATACGGACTTTAGTACAAACTTTAATCCAATACACATATGCAATAAAGGTAGGTATATGATTGCGAATGAAGAATTTGAAATATATAAGGCCTTTAAAACCAGTCCAGATTATTTATTAAATGGTCAGTTGAATTTTCGCTCTAACTCGTATGACACTGCGATGCAAATCTCAGAACAACTAAGGTCCATGTCACACATCATGCGCGAGCAGCGATAGTGGTGAACTGATAGCGTTAGTTCAGTGTTGTCAAGGTGCGCACCGAAAACGTATCGCGCGCGTTAGATACTGAATACGAACTATGTTAGTGTTTTATGTGTTTGTGATATATTTTAATGTTTCGACAACCTCGCAAGAGTAATTACACCTGAAGATGGAACATACGTTCCGAAACGCGTAGTGTTGTTTTTAAAAAGGGAAGTCACAAGACGGATAATAAGGTAAAATATTAATATATTAATTTATTCAAAGTGTGACTTGGATACGAATATCATGGATTTTAAATTGGAAGCCAGTCAGGCATCTATAGTATTTAAATATCAAAACATTAAGATAAAATTATTGAAAACCAACCTACACATAAAACTCAACAAAAAATGCATTAAGAACAACGTAATACCAAATTATGCTATCATGAAAACTAAGAACACATCCAAAACTGCAATAAAGGTAAAGGAACGCGCTGAAATAATGTGGATAAAAGAAGAGTTGAGAAATTTGTATGCAAAGAAGGTGGATCTAAACATAAAGTTATACAAAGCACAGATGGAAATGCTTAATAACATTCACCAAGCCATCATAAACAATGTAATGCAAAACATTGATAAATATATCAGACACACTCTACAACGTATATATTTCAAACAGAATAGAAAGTTTATCTATCTCAAATATAAACAATAGTAACAAATGTCAACATAAATTTTATGAACGCGTTTCAAATTTAACGTCAATAGATTTAAGAAACGAAGAAATAAATATTCTAAACAAAGGGTTAAAATACAACATCCCATATAACAATAGAAACCATATAATTCAAGAAATAGTTAATGCCGAGGCAGCTATTAAAATGGTGCCGGACCATAGATTGCAGAACGAAACACGTATAATAGTAAACAGTAAACTGAAAAAGAGATTAAAAACCCTGAATAATATCGGTAATGTTGGTCGTAAACACATTACAGACTTTATACTTTTAAAACAGATACAAAATAAACTGACAGATAATAATGCTCTCAATACTAGAGCTGATAAGGGATGTACACGAACCAATATATATCGAAGGTTAATGAATTTATAAACAATAACAATATCCAAACGTTGTCAGCTGATCCAACCAACGGTTTTGTTAAGAACTTGAATAACATGATTAACAGATGCACGAGTCTATTTGACGAAACCACACGACGCTTATTAAAGCCTATAAACGCAGGGGCACCTCAATTCACAGGTTTACCCAAGATTCATAAAATTGACGTACCAATTAGACCACTTATAAATTTTACAACAGCCCCAGGGAATAAAATCGCCAAAAAACTAGCAAAAATAATAAAAGACAGCATAAGATTAGAAAATAATCATAGTATCAAAAATAATATTGATTTTGTTAACAAATTAAAAGGCATTAAATTGCAGCCAAACTACAAAATCGCGTCATTTGATATCGTTAATCTGTACACAAACCTACCTATTCAGGAAACAATAGCCATTTTAAGGGTACACCTCAACGAAGCAAAATTACTAAGTTCACAAAAAATTAACGAATTAATTGATTTATTAGAAGTTATATTATAGCAGAACTATTTCACGTTCAATAATAGTTATTTTATTCAAGAGGAGGGCCTCGCCATGGGCTCACCACTTTCTGGCTTATTATCAGATTTCTACCTGAATCATTACGAAAATACACATTTACTGTCCAATAAAAATAAACTTCACAGCAAAATAGTCTTTTACACGCGATACGTCGATGATACTTTTATAATTTTTGACGGTTCACTACGACAGGTAGATACATTGAGACATTATATGAATAGCTTACATAAACGGATACAATTCACCCTCGAAACTGAAACTGAAAATAATCTGAATTTTCTTGACTTAACAGTCATAAAAGCAAAAAATAGATTACAATACCAAATCTATAGAAAACCAACCACAACAGATATCACTATACACGCAGACTCCCACCACCCTACATCTCAAAAAATGGCTGCATATAACAGTTTTATTCATAGGCTAATTACAATACCACTTGAGACAATTGATTTTCAAAAAGAGTTAAATACAATAAAACTGTTTTTATATAGGCCAGTCGGGGAGACTTTCATAAAGAGATTCAAAGAACATCTCCCAAAAAAAGACTTTGGAAAAACTAAATCCAATTTTGGACGACATTTGATTGACAATAATCATAATTATACGGACTTTAGTACAAACTTTAATCCAATACACATATGCAATAAAGGTAGGTATATGATTGCGAATGAAGAATTTGAAATATATAAGGCCTTTAAAACCAGTCCAGATTATTTATTAAATGTTCAGTTGAATTTTCGCTCTAACTCGTATGACACTGCGATGCAAATCTCAGAACAACTAAGGTCCATGTCACACATCATGCGCGAGCAGCGATAGTGGTGAACTGATAGCGTTAGTTCAGTGTTGTCAAGGTGCGCACCGAAAACGTATCGCGCGCGTTAGATACTGAATACGAACTATGTTAGTGTTTTATGTGTTTGTGATATATTTTAATGTTTCGACAACCTCGCAAGAGTAATTACACCTGAAGATGGAACATACGTTCCGAAACGCGTAGTGTTGTTTTTAAAAAGGGAAGTCACAAGACGGATAATAAGGTAAAATATTAATATATTAATTTATTCAAAGTGTGACTTGGATACGAATATCATGGATTTTAAATTGGAAGCCAGTCAGGCATCTATAGTATTTAAATATCAAAACATTAAGATAAAATTATTGAAAACCAACCTACACATAAAACTCAACAAAAAATGCATTAAGAACAACGTAATACCAAATTATGCTATCATCAAAACTAAGAACACATCCAAAACTGCAATAAAGGTAAAGGAACGCGCTGAAATAATGTGGATAAAAGAAGAGTTGAGAAATTTGTATGCAAAGAAGGTGGATCTAAACATAAAGTTATACAAAGCACAACTGGAAATGCTTAATAACATTCACCCAGCCATCATAAACAATGTAATGCAAAACATTGATAAATATATCAGACACACTCTACAACGTATATATTTCAAACAGAATAGAAAGTTTATCTATCTCCAATATAAACAATAGTATCAAATGTCAACATAAATTTTATGAACGCGTTTCAAATTTAACGTCAATAGATTTAAGAAACGAAGAAATAAATATTCTAAACAAAGGGTTAAAATACAACATCCCATATAACAATAGAAACCATATAATTCAAGAAATAGTTAATGCCGAGGCAGCTATTAAAATGGTGCCGGACCATAGATTGCAGAACGAAACACGCATAATAGTAAACAGTAAACTGAAAAAGAGATTAAAAACCCTGAATAATATCGGTAATGTTGGTCGTAAACACATTACAGACTTTATACTTTTAAAACAGATACAAAATAAACTGACAGATAATAATGCTCTCAATACTAGAGCTGATAAGGGATGTACACGAACCAATATATATCGAAGGTTAATGAATTTATAAACAATAACAATATCCAAACGTTGTCAGCTGATCCAACCAACGGTTTTGTTAAGAACTTGAATAACATGATTAACAGATGCACGAGTCTATTTGACGAAACCACACGACGCTTATTAAAGCCTATAAACGCAGGGGCACCTCAATTCACAGGTTTACCCAAGATTCATAAAATTGACGTACCAATTAGACCACTTATAAATTTTACAAAAGCCCCAGGGAATAAAATCGCCAAAAAACTAGCAAAAATAATAAAAGACAGCATAAGATTAGAAAATAATCATAGTATCAAAAATAATATTGATTTTGTTAACAAATTAAAAGGCATTAAATTGCAGCCAAACTACAAAATCGCGTCATTTGTTATCGTTAATCTGTAACAAACCTAGCTATTCAGGAAACAATAGCCATTTTAAGGGTACACCTCAACGAAGCAAAATTACTAAGTTCACAAAAAATTAACGAATTAATTGATTTATTAGAAGTTATGTTAACATAAAGAGAGACAGGGACTATATTCTCGCGCGGTAATTGCCCCACTACCATTTTGTCCAGTACCAGGCGAAGGGAGCAGAATTTCGCTCTCTCGCAATGGTGACTTCATACAGTATAGACGTAAGAGCTGTGCTCTTAAAATATGTTACCTATACTTTGTTTTACCTTAAGGTGGTATACAAGAAATAGCTGCTTAAAGCATATGTATGTGTTAACTAATATAGTTATGTAAATAAACAAGAGCTTTAAAGTGTAAAACTCGAAACGTAAAAAAGGTGTAATACAAGATGACTTCGAACTTCACGAACTAACAACACTTCCAACATCATACCTGGAGATGTGAACTATCAGAAGCCACAAACTCTAGTACACACGACAGAATATGCAGATCAGGACATCCGAGAATCTACAAGTACCATCGTAGAAGGTTCAACCTACGAAATTTGGAGCCCTTTACTGACGAAGAGCAGACCTAGATGACGACGTAGCTGTTCCTGTTTCCCAAGACGGATACCCCAGGACGAGTCTTCTGCATACCAATTAAAAGGTGACTCGATAGCCTGTCTATCGAGGGTTACTAATATTTGTTACACAACACATCTTGAAAGAGACTTTTCAGAAACTATTAACTTTGTAAAGACTAATAAATTAAATCTAAGAATTTCATGTAACTATTCTAACTTCATACGTTGTAACAGTTTATATGCTAATGTATAGTAATATAATTCAAGCAATAATACCATTCTTCCAATGGTTGAATAAAAGAAAGTCTTGCAAGCTAATATCATGAATTGATTATGACTAAAAGTTTTAATGAATAAATACCGAAAGTTACCCGGATCCGAGGTATAGCTATATAGAATCAATTTTGATCCCAAAGTTTAAAGAAACCTTTCAAATAACTTAATAATTGAATTAGTAATATCATGGCATCTGTCAGTAAATGTGTTTAAATGTTAAATAAAGAGAAGTCTTCTTGTTACACACATATGAGGAGTGCTTAAATCAATTGTATACATTGCCATTGTTTCCTTACACAGTTAGTAAGTAATTTGTTATATTAATTATTTGTGATACATTCTGTTACAACGTAGGCAGCCCATCTAATTAACGGAGTTTAAATACGATGGGTTCCCTGGATTTGTAACGCGGCGAAAAAACGTTACAAGGGTAGTTTACGAGCAACACTGTATGTTTTAACAAGGGTAATTTTTCTTATGACGAACGATAACTGCCGTAAATTCAAACAGAATCAACTACACTTTTGCATACCTTTTTAAGTTATGCAGAACGCAAGGTATGGTGATTTTGTTGAAGATCGGTTAACGGAAAGGGGTAGTTTGCAGGCAACGATTTTTTATCAAGTGTAATTTTTTGATTTGGCAAACGATAACAGCCGCAAACTGAGACAGAATGAAATATTATTTTGCATGCATCCCTGCATTGCAGAGGACTGAAGGTCTATTCATTTTGGTGAAGATCGGTTTAGAGAAACGGGTAGTTTACCTGCAACGTTTTATGTTTTAACAAGAGTAAAGTACTTAATTTTGATAAATAAAGTATCTTGATAAGAAGCTCATAATAATCCGCTGTAGAAACGTAGACGAAATATCTATAAATGAAGAGGTTAGGTGAACGGGGTGGGGGTAATTTTCTATTATTAAAATTTATAGTTGAAGGTGGAGGGGACAATTTTTTATGTGTACTACGTTATCGGCAACAAATAAGTAGTTTTTTGTTAAAATTGCTTCCCGGGCTGATTAGCCGTAGTCCAATGTTTTCTGCAAAACCAGACTTTTCGGCAGTGGCATCGACTGCCATCATCAGTGAAAATCGAATGCGAAAACGTGAGGTGGCATACGTTAGTGACCACAGTATTGTGGTTTAAGGCTAAAGCAATAAGTAGAAAGACGTAGTTTCTATGGAAATATTTTATTTCGAATATGATTTTAAATATAAATCTTAGAACATGGAAGACATATATGGTTCTCCTTACCGATACTTATTATGACGAACGATAACTGCCGTAAATTCAAAGAAAATCAAATATTTTTTTGCATGCCTTCCTACATTGCAGAGACCTCAAGGCCTGTTGATTTTGGTGAAGATCGGTAACGGGAAAGGGGTAGTTTACCAGAAACATGTTATGTTGTAACAAGAGAAATGTTTCCATGACGAACGATAACTGCCGCAAATTGAAACAGAATCAGATGTTTTTTGCATGCATCCCTGTATTGCAGAGGATTGAAGGTCTATTGATTTTGGTGAAGATCGGTTTAGAGAAACGGGTAGTTTACCTGCAAAGTTTTATGTTTTAACAAGAGTATAGTACTTAATTTTGATAAATAAAGTATCTTGATAAGAAGCTCATAATAATCCACTGTAGAAACGTAGATGAAATTTGTATAAATGAAGTGGTGGGAGTAATTTTCTATAAATGAAAATTGAAGTTGAAGGGGGAGGCGAGAATTTTGTATGTGTACTACGTTATCGGCAACAAAGAAGTAGTTCTTTGTTAAAATTTCTTCCCGGGCTGTTTAGTCGTAGTCGAATGTTTTCTGCAAACCCAGACTTTTCGGCAGTGCCATCGACTTCCATCTCAGTGAAAATCGAGTGCGAAAATGTGAGGTGGTATACGTTAGTGACCACAGTACTGTGGTTTAAGGCTGAAGCAATAAGTAGAAAGAAGTAGTTTCTATGGAAATATTTCATTTCGAATATGATTTTAAATATAAATATTAGTAAATGAAGTCCTGTATGGTTCTCCATACCGATATTTTTCTATGGCAAACAATAACAGCCGCACATTGAAAAAGTATCAAATACTGTTGTGCATACAGCCCTTAATTGTAGAGTTCTCAAGACCTGTTGGTTTTGGTGAAGATCGGTTAAGGGAATAGGGTAGTTTACCAGCAACACTTTATGTTTTAACAAGGGTAATTTTTCTTATGACGAACGATAACTGCCGTAAATTCAAACAGAATCAACTACACTTTTGCATACCTATTTAAGTTATGCAGAACGCAATGTCTGGTGATTTTGTTGAAGATCGGTTAACGGAAAGGGGTAGTTTACAGGCAACGTTTTTTTATCAAGTGTAATTTTTTGGTTTGGCACACGATAACAGCCGGAAAATGAAACAGAATCAAATATTATTTTGCATGCATCCCTGCATTGCAGAGGACTGAAGGTGTATTCATTTTGGTGAAGATCGGTTTAGAGAAACGGGTAGTTTACCGGCAACGTTTTATGTTTTAACAAGAGTAAAGTACTTAATTTTGATAAATAAAGTATCTTGATAAGAAGCTCATAATAATCCGCTGTAGAAACGTAGATGAAATATCTATAAATAAAGAGGTTAGGTGAACGGGGTGGGGGTAATTTTCTATTATTAAAATTTATAGTTGAAGGTGGAGGGGACAATTTTTTATGTGTACTACGTTATCGGCAACAAAGAAGTAGTTTTTTGTTAAAATTGCTTCCCGGGCTAATTAGCCGTAGTCCATTGTTTTCTGCAAAACCAGAGTTTTCGGCAGTGGCATCGACTGCCATCATCAGTGAAAATCGAATGCGAAAACGTGAGGTGGTATACGTTAGTGACCACAGTATTGTGGTATAAGTCTAAAGCAATAAGTAGAAAGACGTAGTTTCTATGGAAATATTTTATTTCGAATATGATTTTAAATATAAATCTTAGAACATGGAAGTCATATATGGTTCTCCTTACCGATACTTTCTATGACGAACGATAACTGCCGTAAATTCAAAGAAAATCAAATACTTTTTTGCATACCTTCCTACATTGCAGAGACCTCAAGGCCTGTTAATGTTAGTGAAGATCGGTAAAGGGAAAGGGGTAGTTTACCAGAAAAATGTTATGTTGTAACAAGAGAAATGTTTCCATGACGAACGATAACTGCCGCAAATTGAAACAGAATCAAATGTTTTTTGCATGCATCCCTGTATTGCAGAGGATTGAATGTCTATTGATTTTGGTGAAGATCGGTTTAGAGAAACGGGTAGTTTACCTGCAACGTTTTATGTTTTAACAAGAGTAAAGTACTTAATTTTGATAAATAAAGTATCTTGAGAAGAAGCTCATAATAATCCACTGTAGAAACGTAGATGAAACTTGTATAAATGAAGAGGTGGGAGTAATTTTCTAGAAATGAAAATTATAGTTGAAGGGGTAGGCGAGAATTTTGTATGTGTACTACGTTATCGGCAACAAAGAAGTAGTCCTTTGTTAAAATTCCTTCCCGGGCTGTTTAGTCGTAGTCGAATGTTTTCTGCAAAACCAGACTTTTCGGCAGTGCCATCGACTTCCATCTCAGTGAAAATCGAGTGAGAAAATGTGAGGTGGTATACGATAGTGACTACAGTACTGTGGTTTAAGGCTGAAGCAATAAGTAGAAAGAAGTAGTTTCTATGGAAATATTTCATTTCGAATATGATTTTAAATATAAATATTAGTAAATGAAGTCCTGTATGGTTCTCCATACCGATATTTTTCTATGGCAAACAATAACAGCCGCAAATTGAAACAGAATCAAATACTGTTTTGCATACAGTCCTGAATTGCAGAGTTCTCAAGACCGGTTGGTTTTGGTGAAGATCGGTTAAGGGAATAGGGTAGTTTACCAGCAACGCTTTATGTTTTAACAAGGGTAATTTTTCTTATGACGAACGATAACTGACGTAAATTCAAACAGAATCAACTACACTTTTGCATACCTTTTTAAGTTATGCAGAACGCAAAGTGTGGTGATTTTGTTGAAGATCGGTTAACGGAAAGGGGTAGTTTACAGGCAACGTCTTTTTATCAAGTGTAATTTTTTGGTTTGGCAAACTATAACAGCCGCAAACTGAGACAGAATCAAATATTATTTTGCATGCATCACTGCATTGCAGAGGACTGAAGGTCTATTCATTTTGGTGAAGATCGGTTTAGAGAAACGGGTAGTTTACCTGCAACGTTTTATGTTTTAACAAGAGTAAAGAACTTAATTTTGATAAATAAATTATCTTGATAAGAAGCTCATAATAATCCGCTGTAGAAACGTAGACGAAATATCTATAAATAAAGAGGTTAGGTGAACGGGGTGGGGGTAATTTTCTATTATTAAAATTTATAGTTGAAGGTGGAGGGGACAATTTTTTATGTGTACTACGTTATCGGCAACAAAGAAGTAGTTTTTTGTTAAAATTGCTTCCCGGGCTGATTAGCCGTAGTCCAATGTTTTCTGCAAAACCAGACTTTTCGGCAGTGGCATCGACTGCCATCATCAGTGAAAATCGAATGCGAAAACGTGAGGTGGTATACGTTAGTGACCACAGTATTGTGGTATAAGGCTAAAGCAATAAGTAGAAAGACGTAGTTTCTATGGAAATATTTCATTTCGAATATGATTTTAAATATAAAACTTAGAACATGGAAGTCATATATGGTTCTCCTTACCGATACTTTCTATGTCGAACGATAACTGCCGCAAATTCAAAGAAAATCAAATACTTTTTTGCATACCTTCCTACATTGCAGAGACCTCAAGGCCTGTTAATGTTAGTGAAGATCGTTAAAGGGAAAGGGGTAGTTTACCTGAAACATGTTATGTTGTAACAAGAGAAATGTTTCCATGACGAACGATAACTGCCGCAAATTGAAACAGAATCAAATGTTTTTTGCATGCATCCCTGTATTGCAGAGGATTGAAGGTCTATTGATTTTGGTGAAGATCGGTTTAGAGAAACGGGTAGTTTACCTGCAACGTTTTATGTTTTAACAAGAGTAAAGTACTTAATTTTGATAAATAAAATATCTTGATAAGAAGCTCATAATAATCCACTGTAGAAACGTAGATGAAACTTGTATAAATGAAGAGGTGGGAGTAATTTTCTATAAATGAAAATTATAGTTGAAGGGGGAGGCGAGAATTTTGTATGTGTACTACGTTATCGGCAACAAAGAAGTAGTTCTTTGTTAAAATTCCTTCCCGGGCTGTTTAGTCGTAGTCGAATGTTTTCTGCAAAACCAGACATTTCGGCAGTGCCATCGACATCCATCTCAGTGAAAATCGAGTGCGAAAATGTGAGGTGGTATACGTCAGTGACCACAGTACTGTGGTTTAAGGTTGAAGCAATAAGTAGAAAGAAGTAGTTTCTATGGAAATATTTCATTTCGAATATGATTTTAAATATAAATATTAGTAAGTGAAGTCCTGTATGGTTCTCCATACATATATTTTTCTATGGCAAACAATAACAGCCGCAAATTGAAACAGAATCAAGTACTGTTGTGCATACAGTCCTGAATTGTAGAGTTCTCAAGACCTGTTGGTTTTGGTGAAGATCGGTTAAGGGAATAGGGTAGTTTACCAGCAACACTTTATGTTTTAACAAGGGTAATTTTTCTTATGACGAACGATAACTGCCGTAAATTCAAACAGAATCAACTACACTTTTGCATACCTTTTTATGTTATGCAGAACGCAAACTGGTGATTTTGTTGAAGATCGGTTAACGGAAAGGGGTAGTTTACAGGCAAAGTTTTTTATCAAGTGTAATTTTTTGGTTTGGCACACGATAACAGCCGGAAAATGAAACAGAATCAAATATTATTTTGCATGCATCCCTGCATTGCAGAGGACTGAAGGTCTATTGATTTTGGTGAAGATCGGTTTAGAGAAACGGGTAGTTTACCTGCAACGTTTTATGTTTTAACAAGAGTAAAGTACTTAATTTTGATAAATAAAGTATCTTGATAAGAAGCTCATAATAATCCACTGTAGAAACGTAGATGAAACTTGTATAAATGAAGAGGTGGGAGTAATTTTCTAGAAATGAAAATTATAGTTGAAGGGGTAGGCGAGAATTTTGTATGTGTACTACGTTAGCGGCAACAAAGAAGTAGTTCTTTGTTAAAATTCCTTCCCGGGCTGTTTAGTCGTAGTCGAATGTTTTCTTCAAAACCAGACATTTCGGCAGTGCCATCGACTTCCATCTCAGTGAAAATCGAGTGCGAATATGTGAGGAGGTATACGATAGTGACTACAGTACTGTGGTTTAAGGCTGAAGCAATAAGTAGAAAGATGTAGTTTCTATGGAAATATTTCATTACGAATATGATTTTAAATATAAATATTAGTAAATGAAGTCCTGTATGGTTCTCCATACCGATATTTTTCTATGGCAAACAATAACAGCCGCAAATTGAAACAGAATCAAATACTGTTGTGCATACACTCCTGAATTGTAGAGTTCTCAAGACCTGTTGGTTTCGGTGAAGATCGGTTAAGGGAATAGGGTAGTTTACCAGCAACACTTTATGTTTTAACAAGGGTAATTTTTCTTATGACGAACGATAACTGACGTAAATTCAAACAGAATCAACTACACTTTTGCATACCTTTTCAAGTTATGCAGAACGCAAGGTATGGTGATTTTGTTGAAGATCGGTTAACGGAAAGGGGTAGTTTACAGGCAACGTTTTTTTATCAAGTGTAATTTTTTGGTTTGGCAAACGATAACAGCCGCAAACTGAAACAGAATCAAATATAATTTGCATGCATCACTGCATTGCAGAGGACTGAAGGTCTATTCATTTTGGTGAAGATCGGTTTAGAGAAACGGGTAGTTTACCTGCAACGTTTTATGTTTTAACAAGAGTAAAGTACTTAATTTTGATAAATAAAGTATCTTGATAAGAAGCTCATAATAATCCGCTGTAGAAACGTAGACGAAATATCTATAAATAAAGCGGTTAGGTGAACGGGGTGGGGGTAATTTTCTATTATTAAAATTTAAAGTTGAAGGTGGAGGGGACAATTTTTTATGTGTACTACGTTATCGGCAACAAACAAGTAGTTTTTTGTTAAAATTGCTTCCCGGGCTGATTAGCCGTAGTCCAATGTTTTCTGCAAATCCCGACTTTTCGGCAGTGGCATCGACTGCCATCATCAGTGTAAATCGAATGCGAAAACGTGAGGTGGTATACGTTAGTGACCACAGTATTGTGGTATAAGGCTAAAGCAATAAGTAGAAAGACGTAGTTTCTATGGAAATATTTCATTTCGAATATGATTTTAAATATAAATCTTAGAACACGGAAGTCATATATGGTTCTCCTTACCGATACTTTCTATGACGAACGATAACTGCCGCAAATTTAAAGAAAATCAAATACTTTTTTGCATACCTTCCTACATTGCAGAGACCTCAAGGCCTGTTAATGTTAGTGAAGATCGTTAAAGGGAAAGGGGTAGTTTACCTGAAACATGTTATGTTGTAACAAGAGAAATGTTTCCATGACGAACGATAACTGCCGCAAATTGAAACAGAATCAAATGTTTTTTGCATGCATCCCTGTATTGCAGAGGATTGAATGTCTATTGATTTTGGTGAAGATCGGTTTAGAGAAACGGGTAGTTTACCTGCAACGTTTTATGTTTTAACAAGAGTAAAGTACTTAATTTTGATAAATAAAGTATCTTGATAAGAAGCTCATAATAATCCACTGTAGAAACGTAGATGAAACTTGTATAAATGAAGAGGTGGGAGTAATTTTCTAGAAATGAAAATTATAGTTGAAGGGGTAGGCGAGAATTTTGTATGTGTACTACGTTATCGGCAACAAAGAAGTAGTTCTTTGTTAAAATTCCTTCCCGGGCTGTTTAGTCGTAATCGAATGTTTTCTGCAAAACCAGACTTTTCGGCAGTGCCATCGACTTCCATCTCAGTGAAAATCGAGTGCGAAAATGTGAGGTGGTATACGATAGTGACTACAGTACTGTGGTTTAAGGCTGAAGCAATAAGAAGAAAGAAGTAGTTTCTATGGAAATATACATTTCGAATATGATTTTAAATATAAATATTTGTAAATGAAGTCCTGTATGGTTCTCCATACCGATATTTTTCTATGGCAAACAATAACAGCCGTAAATTGAAAAAGAATCAAATACTGTTTTGCATACAGTCCTGAATTGTAGAGTTCTCAAGACCTGTTGGTTTTGGTGAAGATCGGTTAGGGGAATAGGGTAGTTTACCAGCAACACTTTATGTTTTAACAAGGGTAATTTTTCTTATGACGAACGATAACTGCCGTAAATTCAAACAGAATCAACTACACTTTTGCATACCTTTTTAAGTTATGCAGAACGCAATATCTGGTGATTTTGTTGAAGATCGGTTAACGGAAAGGGGTAGTTTACGGGCAACGTTTTTTTATCAAGTGTAATTTTTTGGTTTGGCAAACGATAACAGCCGCAAACTGAGACAGAATGAAATATTATTTTGCATGCATCCCTGCATTGCAGAGGACTGAAGGTCTATTCATTTTGGTGAAGATCGGTTTAGAGAACGGGTAGTTTACCTGCAACGTTTTATGTTTTAACAAGAATAAAGTACTTAATTTTGATAAATAAAGTATCTTGATAAGAAGCTCATAATAATCCGCTGTAGAAACGTAGACGAAATATCTATAAATAAAGAGGTTAGGTGAACGGGGTGGGGGTAATTTTCTATTATTAAAATTTATAGTTGAAGGTGGAGGGGACAATTTTTTATGTGTACTACGTTATCGGAAACAAAGAAGTAGTTTTTTGTTAAAATTGCTTCCCGGGCTGATTAGCCGTAGTCCAATGTTTTCTGCAAATCCCGACTTTTCGGCAGTGGCATCGACTGCCATCATCAGTGAAAATCGAATGCGAAAACGTGAGGTGGTATACGTTAGTGACCACAGTATTGTGGTATAAGGCTAAAGCAATAAGTAGAAAGACGTAGTTTCTATGGAAATATTTCATTTCGAATATGATTTTAAATATAAATCTTAGAACATGGAAGTCATATATGGTTCTCCTTACCGATACTTTCTATGACGAACGATAACTGCCGCAAATTCAAAGAAAATCAAATACTTTTTTGCATACCTTCCTACATTGCAGAGACCTCAAGGCCTGTTAATGTTAGTGAAGATCGTTAAAGGGAAAGTGGTAGTTTTCCAGAAACATGTTATGTTGTAACAAGAGAAATGTTTCCATGACGAACGATAACTGCCGCAAATTGAAACAGAATCAAATGTTTTTTGCATGCATCCCTGTATTGGAGAGGATTGAAGGTCTATTGATTTTGGTGAAGATCGGTTTAGAGAAACGGGTAGTTTACCTGCAACGTTTTATGTTTTAACAAGAGTAAAGTACTTAATTTTGATAAATAAAGTATCTTGATAAGAAGCTCATAATAATCCACTGTAGAAACGTAGATGAAACTTGTATAAATGAAGAGGTGGGAGTAATTTTCTAGAAATGAAAATTATAGTTGAAGTGGTAGGCGAGAATTTTGTATGTGTACTACGTTATCGGCAACAAAGAAGTAGTTCTTTGTTAAAATTCCTTCCCGGGCTGTTTAGTCGTAGTCGAATGTTTTCTGCAAAACCAGACTTTTCGGCAGTGCCATCGACTTCCATCTCAGTGAAAATCGAGTGCGAAAATGTGAGGTGGTATACGATAGTGACTACAGTACTGTGGTTTAAGGCTGAAGCAATAAGTAGAAAGAAGTAGTTTCTATGGAAATATACATTTCGAATATGATTTTAAATATAAATATTTGTAAATGAAGTCCTGTATGGTTCTCCATACCGATATTTTTCTATGGCAAACAATAACAGCCGTAAATTGAAAAAGAATCAAATACTGTTTTGCATACAGTCCTGAATTGTAGAGTTCTCAAGACCTGTTGGTTTTGGTGAAGATCGGTTAGGGGAATAGGGTAGTTTACCAGCAACACTTTATGTTTTAACAAGGGTAATTTTTCTTATGACGAACGATAACTGCCGTAAATTCAAACAGAATCAACTACACTTTTGCATACCTTTTTAAGTTATGCAGAACGCAATATCTGGTGATTTTGTTGAAGATCGGTTAACGGAAAGGGGTAGTTTACGGGCAACGTTTTTTTATCAAGTGTAATTTTTTGGTTTGGCAAACGATAACAGCCGCAAACTGAGACAGAATGAAATATTATTTTGCATGCATCCCTGCATTGCAGAGGACTGAAGGTCTATTCATTTTGGTGAAGATCGGTTTAGAGAACGGGTAGTTTACCTGCAACGTTTTATGTTTTAACAAGAATAAAGTACTTAATTTTGATAAATAAAGTATCTTGATAAGAAGCTCATAATAATCCGCTGTAGAAACGTAGACGAAATATCTATAAATAAAGAGGTTAGGTGAACGGGGTGGGGGTAATTTTCTATTATTAAAATTTATAGTTGAAGGTGGAGGGGACAATTTTTTATGTGTACTACGTTATCGGCAACAAAGAAGTAGTTTTTTGTTAAAATTGCTTCCCGGGCTGATTAGCCGTAGTCCAATGTTTTCTGCAAATCCCGACTTTTCGGCAGTGGCATCGACTGCCATCATCAGTGAAAATCGAATGCGAAAACGTGAGGTGGTATACGTTAGTGACCACAGTATTGTGGTATAAGGCTAAAGCAATAAGTAGAAAGACGTAGTTTCTATGGAAATATTTCATTTCGAATATGATTTTAAATATAAATCTTAGAACATGGAAGTCATATATGGTTCTCCTTACCGATACTTTCTATGACGAACGATAACTGCCGCAAATTCAAAGAAAATCAAATACTTTTTTGCATACCTTCCTACATTGCAGAGACCTCAAGGCCTGTTAATGTTAGTGAAGATCGTTAAAGGGAAAGTGGTAGTTTACCTGAAACATGTTATGTTGTAACAAGAGAAATGTTTCCATGACGAACGATAACTGCCGCAAATTGAAACAGAATCAAATGTTTTTTGCATGCATCCCTGTATTGCAGAGGATTGAAGGTCTATTGATTTTGGTGAAGATCGGTTTAGAGAAACGGGTAGTTTACCTGCAACGTTTTATGTTTTAACAAGAGTAAAGTACTTAATTTTGATAAATAAAGTATCTTGATAAGAAGCTCATAATAATCCACTGTAGAAACGTAGATGAAACTTGTATAAATGAAGAGGTGGGAGTAATTTTCTAGAAATGAAAATTATAGTTGAAGGGGTAGGCGAGAATTTTGTATGTGTACTACGTTATCGGCAACAAAGAAGTAGTTCTTTGTTAAAATTCCTTCCCGGGCTGTTTAGTCGTAGTCGAATGTTTTCTGCAAAACCAGACTTTTCGGCAGTGCCATCGACTTCCATCTCAGTGAAAATCGAGTGCGAAAATGTGAGGTGGTATACGATAGTGACTACAGTACTGTGGTTTAAGGCTGAAGCAATAAGTAGAAAGAAGTAGTTTCTATGGAAATATACATTTCGAATATGATTTTAAATATAAATATTTGTAAATGAAGTCCTGTATGGTTCTCCATACCGATATTTTTCTATGGCAAACAATAACAGCCGTAAATTGAAAAAGAATCAAATACTGTTTTGCATACAGTCCTGAATTGTAGAGTTCTCAAGACCTGTTGGTTTTGGTGAAGATCGGTTAGGGGAATAGGGTAGTTTACCAGCAACACTTTATGTTTTAACAAGGGTAATTTTTCTTATGACGAACGATAACTGCCGTAAATTCAAACAGAATCAACTACACTTTTGCATACCTTTTTAAGTTATGCAGAACGCAATATCTGGTGATTTTGTTGAAGATCGGTTAACGGAAAGGGGTAGTTTACGGGCAACGTTTTTTTATCAAGTGTAATTTTTTGGTTTGGCAAACGATAACAGCCGCAAACTGAGACAGAATGAAATATTATTTTGCATGCATCCCTGCATTGCAGAGGACTGAAGGTCTATTCATTTTGGTGAAGATCGGTTTAGAGAACGGGTAGTTTACCTGCAACGTTTTATGTTTTAACAAGAATAAAGTACTTAATTTTGATAAATAAAGAATCTTGATAAGAAGCTCATAATAATCCGCTGTAGAAACGTAGACGAAATATCTATAAATAAAGAGGTTAGGTGAACGGGGTGGGGGTAATTTTCTATTATTAAAATTTATAGTTGAAGGTGGAGGGGACAATTTTTTATGTGTACTACGTTATCGGCAACAAAGAAGTAGTTTTTTGTTAAAATTGCTTCCCGGGCTGATTAGCCGTAGTCCAATGTTTTCTGCAAATCCCGACTTTTCGGCAGTGGCATCGACTGCCATCATCAGTGAAAATCGAATGCGAAAACGTGAGGTGGTATACGTTAGTGACCACAGTATTGTGGTATAAGGCTAAAGCAATAGTAGAAAGACGTAGTTTCTATGGAAATATTTCATTTCGAATATGATTTTAAATATAAATCTTAGAACATGGAAGTCATATATGGTTCTCCTTACCGATACTTTCTATGACGAACGATAACTGCCGCAAATTCAAAGAAAATCAAATACTTTTTTGCATACCTTCCTACATTGCAGAGAACTCAAGGCCTGTTAATGTTAGTGAAGATCGTTAAAGGGAAAGTGGTAGTTTACCTGAAACATGTTATGTTGTAACAAGAGAAATGTTTCCATGACGAACGATAACTGCCGCAAATTGAAACAGAATCAAATGTTTTTTGCATGCATCCCTGTATTGCAGAGGATTGAAGGTCTATTGATTTTGGTGAAGATCGGTTTAGAGAAACGGGTAGTTTACCTGCAACGTTTTATGTTTTAACAAGAGTAAAGTACTTAATTTTGATAAATAAAGTATCTTGATAAGAAGCTCATAATAATCCACTGTAGAAACGTAGATGAAACTTGTATAAATGAAGAGGTGGGAGTAATTTTCTAGAAATGAAAATTATAGTTGAAGGGGTAGGCGAGAATTTTGTATGTGTACTACGTTATCGGCAACAAAGAAGTAGTTCTTTGTTAAAATTCCTTCCCGGGCTGTTTAGTCGTAGTCGAATGTTTTCTGCAAAACCAGACTTTTCGGCAGTGCCATCGACTTCCATCTCACTGAAAATCGAGTGCGAAAATGTGAGGTGGTATACGATAGTGACTACAGTACTGTGGTTTAAGGCTGAAGCAATAAGTAGAAAGAAGTAGTTTCTATGGAAATATTTCATTTCGAATATGATTTTAAATATAAATATTTGTAAATGAAGTCCTGTATGGTTCTCCATACCGATATTTTTCTATGGCAAACAATAACAGCCGTAAATTGAAAAAGAATCAAATACTGTTTTGCATACAGTCCTGAATTGTAGAGTTCTCAAGACCTGTTGGTTTTGGTGAAGATCGGTTAGGGGAATAGGGTAGTTTACCAGCAACACTTTATGTTTTAACAAGGGTAATTTTTCTTATGACGAACGATAACTGCCGTAAATTCAAACAGAATCAACTACACTTTTGCATACCTTTTTAAGTTATGCAGAACGCAATATCTGGTGATTTTGTTGAAGATCGGTTAACGGAAAGGGGTAGTTTACGGGCAACGTTTTTTTATCAAGTGTAATTTTTTGGTTTGGCAAACGATAACAGCCGCAAACTGAGACAGAATCAAATATTATTTTGCATGCATCCCTGCATTGCAGAGGACTGAAGGTCTATTCATTTTGGTGAAGATCGGTTTAGAGAAACGGGTAGTTTACCTGCAACGTTTTATGTTTTAACAAGAGTAAAGTACTTAATTTTTATAAATAAAGTATCTTGATAAGAAGCTCATAAATATCCGCTGTAGAAACGTAGACGAAATATCTATAAATAAAGAGGTTAGGTGAACGGGGTGGGGGTAATTTTCTATTATTAAAATTTATAGTTGAAGGTGGAGGGGACAATTTTTTATGTGTACTACGTTATCGGCAACAAAGAAGTAGTTTTTTGTTAAAATTGCTTCCCGGGCTGATTAGCCGTAGTCCAATGTTTTCTGCAAATCCAGATTTTTCGGCAGTGGCATCGACTGCCATCATCAGTGAAAATCGAATGCGAAAACGTGAGGTGCTATACGTTAGTGACCACAGTATTGTGGTATAAGGCTAAAGCAATAAGTAGAAAGACGTAGTTTCTATGGAAATATTTCATTTCGAATATGATTTTAAATATAAATCTTAGAACATGGAAGTCATATATGGTTCTCCTTACCGATACTTTCTATGACGAACGATAACTGCCGCAAATTCAAAGAAAATCAAATACTTTTTTGCATACCTTCCTACATTGCAGAGACCTCAAGGCCTGTTAATGTTAGTGAAGATCGTTAAAGGGAAAGGGGTAGTTTACCTGAAACATGTTATGTTGTAACAAGAGAAATGTTTCCATTACGAACGATAACTGCCGCAAATTGAAACAGAATCAAATGTTTTTTGCATGCATCCCTGTATTGCAGAGGATTGAAGGTCTATTGATTTTGGTGAAGATCGGTTTAGAGAAACGGGTAGTTTACCTGCAACGTTTTATGTTTTAACAAGAGTAAAGTACTTAATTTTGATAAATAAAGTATCTTGATAAGAAGCTCATAATAATCCACTGTAGAAACGTAGATGAAACTTGTATAAATGAAGAGGTGGGAGTAATTTTCTAGAAATGAAAATTATAGTTGAAGGGGTAGGCGAGAATTTTGTATGTGTACTACGTTATCGGCAACAAAGAAGTAGTTCTTTGTTAAAATTCCTTCCCGGGCTGTTTAGTCGTAGTCGAATGTTTTCTGCAAAACCAGACTTTTCGGCAGTGCCATCGACTTCCATCTCAGTGAAAATCGAGTGCGAAAATGAGAGGTGGTATACGTTAGTGACCACAGTACTGTGGTTTAAGGCTGAAGCAATAAGTAGAAAGAAGTAGTTTCTATGGAAATATTTCATTTCGAATATGATTTTAAATATAAATATTAGTAAATGAAGTCCTGTATGGTTCTCCATACCGATATTTTTCTATGGCAAACAATAACAGCCGCAAATTGAAACAGAATCAAATACTGTTGTGCATACAGCCCTGAATTGTAGAGTTCTCAAGACCTGTTGGTTTTGGTGAAGATCGGTTAAGGGAATAGGGTAGTTTACCAGCAACACTTTATGTTTTAACAAGGGTAATTTTTCTTATGACGAACGATAACTGCCGTAAATTCAAACAGAATCAACTACACTTTTGCATACCTTTTTATGTTATGCAGAACGCAAACTGGTGATTTTGTTGAAGATCGGTTAACGGAAAGGGGTAGTATACAGGCAAAGTTTTTTAACAAGTGTAATTTTTTGGTTTGGCACACGATAACAGCCGCAAAATGAAACAGAATCAAATATTATTTTGCATGCATCACTGCATTTCAGAGGACTGAAGGTCTATTGATTTTGGTGAAGATCGGTTTAGAGAAACGGGTAGTTTACCTGCAACGTTTTATGTTTTAACATGAGTAAAGTACTTAATTTTGATAAATAAAGTATCTTGATAAGAAGCTCATAATAATCCGCTGTAGAAACGTAGACGAAATATCTATAAATAAAGAGGTTAGGTGAACGGGGTGGGGGTAATTTTCTATTATTAAAATTTATAGTTGAAGGTGGAGGGGACAATTTTTTATGTGTACTACGTTATCGGCAACAAACAAGTAGTTTTTTGTTAAAATTGCTTCCCGGGCTGATTAGCCGTAGTCCAATGTTTTCTGCAAAACCAAACTTTTCGGCAGTGGCATCGACTGCCATCATCAGTGAAAATCGAATGCGAAAACGTGAGGTGGTATACGTTAGTGACCACAGTATTGTGGTATAAGGCTAAAGCAATAAGTAGAAAGACGTAGTTTCTATGGAAATATTTCATTTCGAATATGATTTTAAATATAAATCTTAGAACATGGAAGTCATATATGGTTCTCCTTACCGATACTTTCTATGACGAACGAAAACTGCCGCAAATTCAAAGAAAATCAAATACTTTTTTGCATACCTTCCTACATTGCAGAGACCTCAAGGCCTGTTAATGTTAGTGAAGATCGGTAAAGGGAAAGGGGTAGTTTACCTGAAACATGTTATTTTGTAACAAGAGAAATGTTTCCATGACGAACGATAACTGCCGCAAATTGAAACAGAATCAAATGTTTTTTGCATGCATCCATGTATTGCAGAGGATTGAAGGTCTATTGATTTTGGTGAAGATCGGTTTAGAGAAACGGGTAGTTTACCTGCAACGTTTTATGTTTTAACAAGAGTAAAGTACTTAATTTTGATAAATAAAGTATCTTGATAAGAAGCTCATAATAATCCACTGTAGAAACGTAGATGAAACTTGTATAAATGAAGAGGTGGGAGTAATTTTCTAGAAATGAAAATTATAGTTGAAGGGGTAGGCGAGAATTTTGTATGTGTACTACGTTATCGGCAACAAAGAAGTAGTTCTTTGTTAAAATTCCTTCCCGGGCTGTTTAGTCGTAGTCGAATGTTTTCTGCAAAACCAGACTTTTCGGCAGTGCCATCGACTTCCATCTCAGTGAAAATCGAGTGCGAAAATGTGAGGTGGTATACGATAGTGGCTACAGTACTGTGGTTTAAGGCTGAAGCAATAAGTAGAAAGAAGTAGTTTCTATGAAAATATTTCATTTCGAATATGATTTTAAATATAAATATTAGTAAATGAAGTCCTGTATGGTTCTCCATACCGATATTTTTCTACTGCAAACAATAACAGCCGCAAATTGAAACAGAATCAAATACTGTTTTGCATACAGTCCTGAATTGTAGAGTTCTCAAGACCTGTTGGTTTTGGTGAAGATCGGTTAAGGGAATAGGGTAGCTTACCAGCAACACTTTATGTTTTAACAAGGGTAATTTTTTTTATGACGAACGATAACTGCCGTAAATTCAAACAGAATCAACTACACTTTTGCATACCTTTTTAAGTTATGCAGAACGCAAGGTATGGTGATTTTGTTGGAGATCGGTTAACGGAAAGGGGTAGTTTACGGGCAACGTTTTTTTATCAAGTGTAATTTTTTGGTTTGGCAAACGATAACAGCCGCAAACTGAAACAGAATCAAATATTATTTTGCTTGCATCACTGCATTGCAGAGGACTGAAAGTCTATTCATTTTGGTGAAGATCGGTTTAGAGAAACGGGTAGTTTACCTGCAACGTTTTATGTTTTAACAAGAGTAAAGTACTTAATTTTGATAAATAAAGTATCTTGAGTAGATGCTCATAATAATCCGCTGTAGAAACGTAGACGAAATATCTATAAATAAAGAGGTTAGGTGAACGGGGTGGCGGTAATTTTCTATTATTAAAATTTATAGTTGATGGTGGAGGGGACAATTTTTTATGTGTACTACGTTATCGGCAACAAACAAGTAGTTTTTTGTTAAAATTGCTTCCCGGGCTGATTAGCCGTAGTCCAATGTTTTCTGCAAAACCAGACTTTTCGGCAGTGGCATCGACTGCCATCATCAGTGAAAATCGAATGCGAAAACGTGAGGTGGTATACGTTAGTGACCACAGTATTGTGGTATAAGGCTAAAGCAATAAGTAGAAAGACGTAGTTTCTATGGAAATTTTCATTTCGAATATGATTTTAAATATAAATCTTAGAACATGGAAGTCATATATGGTTCTCCTTACCGATACTTTATATGACGAACGATAACTGCCGCAAATTCAAAGACAATCAAATACTTTTTTGCATACCTTCCTACATTGCAGAGACCTCAAGGCCTGTTAATGTTAGTGAAGATCGGTAAAGGGAAAGGGGTAGTTTACCTGAAACATGTTATGTTGTAACAAGAGAAATGTTTCCATGACGAACGATAACTGCCGCAAATTGAAACAGAATCAAATGTTTTTTGCATGCATCCCTGTATTGCAGAGGATTGAAGGTCTATTGATTTTGGTGAAGATCGGTTTAGAGAAACGGGTAGTTTACCTGCAACGTTTTATGTTTTAACAAGAGTAAAGTACTTAATTTTGATAAATAAAGTATCTTGATAAGAAGCTCATAATAATCCACTGTAGAAACGTAGATGAAACTTGTATAAATGAAGAGGTGGGAGTAATTTTCTAGAAATGAAAATTATAGTTGAAGGGGTAGGCGAGAATTTTGTATGTGTACTACGTTATCGGCAACAAAGAAGTAGTTCTTTGTTAAAATTCCTTCCCGGGCTGTTTAGTCGTAGTCGAATGTTTTCTGCAAAACCAGACTTTTCGGCAGTGCCATCGACTTCCATCTCAGTGAAAATCGAGTGCGAAAATGTGAGGTGGTATACGATAGTGACTACAGTACTGTGGTTTAAGGCTGAAGCAATAAGTAGAAAGAAGTAGTTTCTATGGAAATATTTCATTTCGAATATGATTTTAAATATAAATATTTGTAAATGAAGTCCTGTATGGTTCTCCATAACGATATTTTTCTATGGCAAACAATAACAGCCGTAAATTGAAAAAGAATCAAATACTGTTTTGCATACAGTCCTGAATTGTAGAGTTCTCAAGACCTGTTGGTTTTGGTGAAGATCGGTTAGGGGAATAGGGTAGTTTACCAGCAACACTTTATGTTTTAACAAGGGTAATTTTTCTTATGACGAACGATAACTGCCGTAAATTCAAACAGAATCAACTACACTTTTGCATACCTTTTTAAGTTATGCAGAACGCAATATCTGGTGATTTTGTTGAAGATCGGTTAACGGAAAGGGGTAGTTTACAGCAACGTTTTTTTATCAAGTGTAATTTTTTGGTTTGGCAAACGATAACAGCCGCAAACTGAGACAGAATCAAATATTATTTTGCATGCATCCCTGCATTGCAGAGGACTGAAGGTCTATTCATTTTGGTGAAGATCGGTTTAGAGAAACGGGTAGTTTACCTGCAACGTTTTATGTTTTAACAAGAGTAAAGTACTTAATTTTTATAAATAAAGTATCTTGATAAGAAGCTCATAAATATCCGCTGTAGAAACGTAGACGAAATATCTATAAATAAAGAGGTTAGGTGAACGGGGTGGGGGTAATTTTCTATTATTAAAATTTATAGTTGAAGGTGGAGGGGACAATTTTTTATGTGTACTACGTTATCGGCAACAAAGAAGTAGTTTTTTGTTAAAATTGCTTCCCGGGCTGATTAGCCGTAGTCCAATGTTTTCTGCAAATCCAGATTTTTCGGCAGTGGCATCGACTGCCATCATCAGTGAAAATCGAATGCGAAAACGTGAGGTGCTATACGTTAGTGACCACAGTATTGTGGTATAAGGCTAAAGCAATAAGTAGAAAGACGTAGTTTCTATGGAAATATTTCATTTCGAATATGATTTTAAATATAAATCTTAGAACATGGAAGTCATATATGGTTCTCCTTACCGATACTTTCTATGACGAACGAAAACTGCCGCAAATTCAAAGAAAATCAAATACTTTTTTGCATACCTTCCTACATTGCAGAGACCTCAAGGCCTGTTAATGTTAGTGAAGATCGTTAAAGGGAAAGTGGTAGTTTACCTGAAACATGTTATGTTGTAACAAGAGAAATGTTTCCATGACGAACGATAACTGCCGCAAATTGAAACAGAATCAAATGTTTTTTGCATGCATCCCTGTATTGCAGAGGATTGAAGGTCTATTGATTTTGGTGAAGATCGGTTTAGAGAAACGGGTAGTTTACCTGCAACGTTTTATGTTTTAACAAGAGTAAAGTACTTAATTTTGATAAATAAAGTATCTTGATAAGAAGCTCATAATAATCCACTGTAGAAACGTAGATGAAACTTGTATAAATGAAGAGGTGGGAGTAATTTTCTAGAAATGAAAATTATAGTTGAAGTGGTAGGCGAGAATTTTGTATGTGTACTACGTTATCGGCAACAAAGAAGTAGTTCTTTGTTAAAATTCCTTCCCGGGCTGTTTAGTCGTAGTCGAATGTTTTCTGCAAAACCAGACTTTTCGGCAGTGCCATCGACTTCCATCTCAGTGAAAATCGAGTGCGAAAATGTGAGGTGGTATACGATAGTGACTACAGTACTGTGGTTTAAGGCTGAAGCAATAAGTAGAAAGAAGTAGTTTCTATGGAAATATACATTTCGAATATGATTTTAAATATAAATATTTGTAAATGAAGTCCTGTATGGTTCTCCATACCGATATTTTTCTATGGCAAACAATAACAGCCGTAAATTGAAAAAGAATCAAATACTGTTTTGCATACAGTCCTGAATTGTAGAGTTCTCAAGACCTGTTGGTTTTGGTGAAGATCGGTTAGGGGAATAGGGTAGTTTACCAGCAACACTTTATGTTTTAACAAGGGTAATTTTTCTTATGACGAACGATAACTGCCGTAAATTCAAACAGAATCAACTACACTTTTGCATACCTGTTTAAGTTATGCAGAACGCAATATCTGGTGATTTTGTTGAAGATCGGTTAACGGAAAGGGGTAGTTTACGGGCAACGTTTTTTTATCAAGTGTAATTTTTTGGTTTGGCAAACGATAACAGCCGCAAACTGAGACAGAATGAAATATTATTTTGCATGCATCCCTGCATTGCAGAGGACTGAAGGTCTATTCATTTTGGTGAAGATCGGTTTAGAGAACGGGTAGTTTACCTGCAACGTTTTATGTTTTAACAAGAATAAAGTACTTAATTTTGATAAATAAAGTATCTTGATAAGAAGCTCATAATAATCCGCTGTAGAAACGTAGACGAAATATCTATAAATAAAGAGGTTAGGTGAACGGGGTGGGGGTAATTTTCTATTATTAAAATTTATAGTTGAAGGTGGAGGGGACAATTTTTTATGTGTACTACGTTATCGGCAACAAAGAAGTAGTTTTTTGTTAAAATTGCTTCCCGGGCTGATTAGCCGTAGTCCAATGTTTTCTGCAAATCCCGACTTTTCGGCAGTGGCATCGACTGCCATCATCAGTGAAAATCGAATGCGAAAACGTGAGGTGGTATACGTTAGTGACCACAGTATTGTGGTATAAGGCTAAAGCAATAAGTAGAAAGACGTAGTTTCTATGGAAATATTTCATTTCGAATATGATTTTAAATATAAATCTTAGAACATGGAAGTCATATATGGTTCTCCTTACCGATACTTTCTATGACGAACGATAACTGCCGCAAATTCAAAGAAAATCAAATACTTTTTTGCATACCTTCCTACATTGCAGAGACCTCAAGGCCTGTTAATGTTAGTGAAGATCGTTAAAGGGAAAGTGGTAGTTTACCTGAAACATGTTATGTTGTAACAAGAGAAATGTTTCCATGACGAACGATAACTGCCGCAAATTGAAACAGAATCAAATGTTTTTTGCATGCATCCCTGTATTGCAGAGGATTGAAGGTCTATTGATTTTGGTGAAGATCGGTTTAGAGAAACGGGTAGTTTACCTGCAACGTTTTATGTTTTAACAAGAGTAAAGTACTTAATTTTGATAAATAAAGTATCTTGATAAGAAGCTCATAATAATCCACTGTAGAAACGTAGATGAAACTTGTATAAATGAAGAGGTGGGAGTAATTTTCTAGAAATGAAAATTATAGTTGAAGGGGTAGGCGAGAATTTTGTATGTGTACTACGTTATCGGCAACAAAGAAGTAGTTCTTTGTTAAAATTCCTTCCCGGGCTGTTTAGTCGTAGTCGAATGTTTTCTGCAAAACCAGACTTTTCGGCAGTGCCATCGACTTCCATCTCAGTGAAAATCGAGTGCGAAAATGTGAGGTGGTATACGATAGTGACTACAGTACTGTGGTTTAAGGCTGAAGCAATAAGTAGAAAGAAGTAGTTTCTATGGAAATATTTCATTTCGAATATGATTTTAAATATAAATATTTGTAAATGAAGTCCTGTATGGTTCTCCATACCGATATTTTTCTATGGCAAACAATAACAGCCGTAAATTGAAAAAGAATCAAATACTGTTTTGCATACAGTCCTGAATTGTAGAGTTCTCAAGACCTGTTGGTTTTGGTGAAGATCGGTTAGGGGAATAGGGTAGTTTACCAGCAACACTTTATGTTTTAACAAGGGTAATTTTTCTTATGACGAACGATAACTGCCGTAAATTCAAACAGAATCAACTACACTTTTGCATACCTTTTTAAGTTATGCAGAACGCAATATCTGGTGATTTTGTTGAAGATCGGTTAACGGAAAGGGGTAGTTTACGGGCAACGTTTTTTTATCAAGTGTAATTTTTTGGTTTGGCAAACGATAACAGCCGCAAACTGAGACAGAATCAAATATTATTTTGCATGCATCCCTGCATTGCAGAGGACTGAAGGTCTATTCATTTTGGTGAAGATCGGTTTAGAGAAACGGGTAGTTTACCTGCAACGTTTTATGTTTTAACAAGAGTAAAGTACTTAATTTTTATAAATAAAGTATCTTGATAAGAAGCTCATAAATATCCGCTGTAGAAACGTAGACGAAATATCTATAAATAAAGAGGTTAGGTGAACGGGGTGGGGGTAATTTTCTATTATTAAAATTTATAGTTGAAGGTGGAGGGGACAATTTTTTATGTGTACTACGTTATCGGCAACAAAGAAGTAGTTTTTTGTTAAAATTGCTTCCCGGGCTGATTAGCCGTAGTCCAATGTTTTCTGCAAATCCAGATTTTTCGGCAGTGGCATCGACTGCCATCATCAGTGAAAATCGAATGCGAAAACGTGAGGTGCTATACGTTAGTGACCACAGTATTGTGGTATAAGGCTAAAGCAATAAGTAGAAAGACGTAGTTTCTATGGAAATATTTCATTTCGAATATGATTTTAAATATAAATCTTAGAACATGGAAGTCATATATGGTTCTCCTTACCGATACTTTCTATGACGAACGATAACTGCCGCAAATTCAAAGAAAATCAAATACTTTTTTGCATACCTTCCTACATTGCAGAGACCTCAAGGCCTGTTAATGTTAGTGAAGATCGTTAAAGGGAAAGGGGTAGTTTACCTGAAACATGTTATGTTGTAACAAGAGAAATGTTTCCATTACGAACGATAACTGCCGCAAATTGAAACAGAATCAAATGTTTTTTGCATGCATCCCTGTATTGCAGAGGATTGAAGGTCTATTGATTTTGGTGAAGATCGGTTTAGAGAAACGGGTAGTTTACCTGCAACGTTTTATGTTTTAACAAGAGTAAAGTACTTAATTTTGATAAATAAAGTATCTTGATAAGAAGCTCATAATAATCCACTGTAGAAACGTAGATGAAACTTGTATAAATGAAGAGGTGGGAGTAATTTTCTAGAAATGAAAATTATAGTTGAAGGGGTAGGCGAGAATTTTGTATGTGTACTACGTTATCGGCAACAAAGAAGTAGTTCTTTGTTAAAATTCCTTCCCGGGCTGTTTAGTCGTAGTCGAATGTTTTCTGCAAAACCAGACTTTTCGGCAGTGCCATCGACTTCCATCTCAGTGAAAATCGAGTGCGAAAATGAGAGGTGGTATACGTTAGTGACCACAGTACTGTGGTTTAAGGCTGAAGCAATAAGTAGAAAGAAGTAGTTTCTATGGAAATATTTCATTTCGAATATGATTTTAAATATAAATATTAGTAAATGAAGTCCTGTATGGTTCTCCATACCGATATTTTTCTATGGCAAACAATAACAGCCGCAAATTGAAACAGAATCAAATACTGTTGTGCATACAGCCCTGAATTGTAGAGTTCTCAAGACCTGTTGGTTTTGGTGAAGATCGGTTAAGGGAATAGGGTAGTTTACCAGCAACACTTTATGTTTTAACAAGGGTAATTTTTCTTATGACGAACGATAACTGCCGTAAATTCAAACAGAATCAACTACACTTTTGCATACCTTTTTATGTTATGCAGAACGCAAACTGGTGATTTTGTTGAAGATCGGTTAACGGAAAGGGGTAGTATACAGGCAAAGTTTTTTAACAAGTGTAATTTTTTGGTTTGGCACACGATAACAGCCGCAAAATGAAACAGAATCAAATATTATTTTGCATGCATCACTGCATTTCAGAGGACTGAAGGTCTATTGATTTTGGTGAAGATCGGTTTAGAGAAACGGGTAGTTTACCTGCAACGTTTTATGTTTTAACATGAGTAAAGTACTTAATTTTGATAAATAAAGTATCTTGATAAGAAGCTCATAATAATCCGCTGTAGAAACGTAGACGAAATATCTATAAATAAAGAGGTTAGGTGAACGGGGTGGGGGTAATTTTCTATTATTAAAATTTATAGTTGAAGGTGGAGGGGACAATTTTTTATGTGTACTACGTTATCGGCAACAAACAAGTAGTTTTTTGTTAAAATTGCTTCCCGGGCTGATTAGCCGTAGTCCAATGTTTTCTGCAAAACCAAACTTTTCGGCAGTGGCATCGACTTCCATCTCAGTGAAAATCGAGTGCGAAAATGTGAGGTGGTATACGATAGTGGCTACAGTACTGTGGTTTAAGGCTGAAGCAATAAGTAGAAAGAAGTAGTTTCTATGAAAATATTTCATTTCGAATATGATTTTAAATATAAATATTAGTAAATGAAGTCCTGTATGGTTCTCCATACCGATATTTTTCTACTGCAAACAATAACAGCCGCAAATTGAAACAGAATCAAATACTGTTTTGCATACAGTCCTGAATTGTAGAGTTCTCAAGACCTGTTGGTTTTGGTGAAGATCGGTTAAGGGAATAGGGTAGCTTACCAGCAACACTTTATGTTTTAACAAGGGTAATTTTTTTTATGACGAACGATAACTGCCGTAAATTCAAACAGAATCAACTACACTTTTGCATACCTTTTTAAGTTATGCAGAACGCAAGGTATGGTGATTTTGTTGGAGATCGGTTAACGGAAAGGGGTAGTTTACGGGCAACGTTTTTTTATCAAGTGTAATTTTTTGGTTTGGCAAACGATAACAGCCGCAAACTGAAACAGAATCAAATATTATTTTGCTTGCATCACTGCATTGCAGAGGACTGAAAGTCTATTCATTTTGGTGAAGATCGGTTTAGAGAAACGGGTAGTTTACCTGCAACGTTTTATGTTTTAACAAGAGTAAAGTACTTAATTTTGATAAATAAAGTATCTTGAGTAGATGCTCATAATAATCCGCTGTAGAAACGTAGACGAAATATCTATAAATAAAGAGGTTAGGTGAACGGGGTGGCGGTAATTTTCTATTATTAAAATTTATAGTTGATGGTGGAGGGGACAATTTTTTATGTGTACTACGTTATCGGCAACAAACAAGTAGTTTTTTGTTAAAATTGCTTCCCGGGCTGATTAGCCGTAGTCCAATGTTTTCTGCAAAACCAGACTTTTCGGCAGTGGCATCGACTGCCATCATCAGTGAAAATCGAATGCGAAAACGTGAGGTGGTATACGTTAGTGACCACAGTATTGTGGTATAAGGCTAAAGCAATAAGTAGAAAGACGTAGTTTCTATGGAAATTTTCATTTCGAATATGATTTTAAATATAAATCTTAGAACATGGAAGTCATATATGGTTCTCCTTACCGATACTTTCTATGACGAACGATAACTGCCGCAAATTCAAAGACAATCAAATACTTTTTTGCATACCTTCCTACATTGCAGAGACCTCAAGGCCTGTTAATGTTAGTGAAGATCGGTAAAGGGAAAGGGGTAGTTTACCTGAAACATGTTATGTTGTAACAAGAGAAATGTTTCCATGACGAACGATAACTGCCGCAAATTGAAACAGAATCAAATGTTTTTTGCATGCATCCCTGTATTGCAGAGGATTGAAGGTCTATTGATTTTGGTGAAGATCGGTTTAGAGAAACGGGTAGTTTACCTGCAACGTTTTATGTTTTAACAAGAGTAAAGTACTTAATTTTGATAAATAAAGTATCTTGATAAGAAGCTCATAATAATCCACTGTAGAAACGTAGATGAAACTTGTATAAATGAAGAGGTGGGAGTAATTTTCTAGAAATGAAAATTATAGTTGAAGGGGTAGGCGAGAATTTTGTATGTGTACTACGTTATCGGCAACAAAGAAGTAGTTCTTTGTTAAAATTCCTTCCCGGGCTGTTTAGTCGTAGTCGAATGTTTTCTGCAAAACCAGACTTTTCGGCAGTGCCATCGACTTCCATCTCAGTGAAAATCGAGTGCGAAAATGTGAGGTGGTATACGATAGTGACTACAGTACTGTGGTTTAAGGCTGAAGCAATAAGTAGAAAGAAGTAGTTTCTATGGAAATATTTCATTTCGAATATGATTTTAAATATAAATATTTGTAAATGAAGTCCTGTATGGTTCTCCATACCGATATTTTTCTATGGCAAACAATAACAGCCGTAAATTGAAAAAGAATCAAATACTGTTTTGCATACAGTCCTGAATTGTAGAGTTCTCAAGACCTGTTGGTTTTGGTGAAGATCGGTTAGGGGAATAGGGTAGTTTACCAGCAACACTTTATGTTTTAACAAGGGTAATTTTTCTTATGACGAACGATAACTGCCGTAAATTCAAACAGAATCAACTACACTTTTGCATACCTTTTTAAGTTATGCAGAACGCAATATCTGGTGATTTTGTTGAAGATCGGTTAACGGAAAGGGGTAGTTTACAGCAACGTTTTTTTATCAAGTGTAATTTTTTGGTTTGGCAAACGATAACAGCCGCAAACTGAGACAGAATCAAATATTATTTTGCATGCATCCCTGCATTGCAGAGGACTGAAGGTCTATTCATTTTGGTGAAGATCGGTTTAGAGAAACGGGTAGTTTACCTGCAACGTTTTATGTTTTAACAAGAGTAAAGTACTTAATTTTTATAAATAAAGTGTCTTGATAAGAAGCTCATAAATATCCGCTGTAGAAACGTAGACGAAATATCTATAAATAAAGAGGTTAGGTGAACGGGGTGGGGGTAATTTTCTATTATTAAAATTTATAGTTGAAGGTGGAGGGGACAATTTTTTATGTGTACTACGTTATCGGCAACAAAGAAGTAGTTTTTTGTTAAAATTGCTTCCCGGGCTGATTAGCCGTAGTCCAATGTTTTCTGCAAATCCAGATTTTTCGGCAGTGGCATCGACTGCCATCATCAGTGAAAATCGAATGCGAAAACGTGAGGTGCTATACGTTAGTGACCACAGTATTGTGGTATAAGGCTAAAGCAATAAGTAGAAAGACGTAGTTTCTATGGAAATATTTCATTTCGAATATGATTTTAAATATAAATCTTAGAACATGGAAGTCATATATGGTTCTCCTTACCGATACTTTCTATGACGAACGAAAACTGCCGCAAATTCAAAGAAAATCAAATACTTTTTTGCATACCTTCCTACATTGCAGAGACCTCAAGGCCTGTTAATGTTAGTGAAGATCGTTAAAGGGAAAGTGGTAGTTTACCTGAAACATGTTATGTTGTAACAAGAGAAATGTTTCCATGACGAACGATAACTGCCGCAAATTGAAACAGAATCAAATGTTTTTTGCATGCATCCCTGTATTGCAGAGGATTGAAGGTCTATTGATTTTGGTGAAGATCGGTTTAGAGAAACGGGTAGTTTACCTGCAACGTTTTATGTTTTAACAAGAGTAAAGTACTTAATTTTGATAAATAAAGTATCTTGATAAGAAGCTCATAATAATCCACTGTAGAAACGTAGATGAAACTTGTATAAATGAAGAGGTGGGAGTAATTTTCTAGAAATGAAAATTATAGTTGAAGTGGTAGGCGAGAATTTTGTATGTGTACTACGTTATCGGCAACAAAGAAGTAGTTCTTTGTTAAAATTCCTTCCCGGGCTGTTTAGTCGTAGTCGAATGTTTTCTGCAAAACCAGACTTTTCGGCAGTGCCATCGACTTCCATCTCAGTGAAAATCGAGTGCGAAAATGTGAGGTGGTATACGATAGTGACTACAGTACTGTGGTTTAAGGCTGAAGCAATAAGTAGAAAGAAGTAGTTTCTATGGAAATATACATTTCGAATATGATTTTAAATATAAATATTTGTAAATGAAGTCCTGTATGGTTCTCCATACCGATATTTTTCTATGGCAAACAATAACAGCCGTAAATTGAAAAAGAATCAAATACTGTTTTGCATACAGTCCTGAATTGTAGAGTTCTCAAGACCTGTTGGTTTTGGTGAAGATCGGTTAGGGGAATAGGGTAGTTTACCAGCAACACTTTATGTTTTAACAAGGGTAATTTTTCTTATGACGAACGATAACTGCCGTAAATTCAAACAGAATCAACTACACTTTTGCATACCTTTTTAAGTTATGCAGAACGCAATATCTGGTGATTTTGTTGAAGATCGGTTAACGGAAAGGGGTAGTTTACGGGCAACGTTTTTTTATCAAGTGTAATTTTTTGGTTTGGCAAACGATAACAGCCGCAAACTGAGACAGAATGAAATATTATTTTGCATGCATCCCTGCATTGCAGAGGACTGAAGGTCTATTCATTTTGGTGAAGATCGGTTTAGAGAACGGGTAGTTTACCTGCAACGTTTTATGTTTTAACAAGAATAAAGTACTTAATTTTGATAAATAAAGTATCTTGATAAGAAGCTCATAATAATCCGCTGTAGAAACGTAGACGAAATATCTATAAATAAAGAGGTTAGGTGAACGGGGTGGGGGTAATTTTCTATTATTAAAATTTATAGTTGAAGGTGGAGGGGACAATTTTTTATGTGTACTACGTTATCGGCAACAAAGAAGTAGTTTTTTGTTAAAATTGCTTCCCGGGCTGATTAGCCGTAGTCCAATGTTTTCTGCAAATCCCGACTTTTCGGCAGTGGCATCGACTGCCATCATCAGTGAAAATCGAATGCGAAAACGTGAGGTGGTATACGTTAGTGACCACAGTATTGTGGTATAAGGCTAAAGCAATAAGTAGAAAGACGTAGTTTCTATGGAAATATTTCATTTCGAATATGATTTTAAATATAAATCTTAGAACATGGAAGTCATATATGGTTCTCCTTACCGATACTTTCTATGACGAACGATAACTGCCGCAAATTCAAAGAAAATCAAATACTTTTTTGCATACCTTCCTACATTGCAGAGACCTCAAGGCCTGTTAATGTTAGTGAAGATCGTTAAAGGGAAAGTGGTAGTTTACCTGAAACATGTTATGTTGTAACAAGAGAAATGTTTCCATGACGAACGATAACTGCCGCAAATTGAAACAGAATCAAATGTTTTTTGCATGCATCCCTGTATTGCAGAGGATTGAAGGTCTATTGATTTTGGTGAAGATCGGTTTAGAGAAACGGGTAGTTTACCTGCAACGTTTTATGTTTTAACAAGAGTAAAGTACTTAATTTTGATAAATAAAGTATCTTGATAAGAAGCTCACAATAATCCACTGTAGAAACGTAGATGAAACTTGTATAAATGAAGAGGTGGGAGTAATTTTCTAGAAATGAAAATTATAGTTGAAGGGGTAGGCGAGAATTTTGTATGTGTACTACGTTATCGGCAACAAAGAAGTAGTTCTTTGTTAAAATTCCTTCCCGGGCTGTTTAGTCGTAGTCGAATGTTTTCTGCAAAACCAGACTTTTCGGCAGTGCCATCGACTTCCATCTCAGTGAAAATCGAGTGCGAAAATGTGAGGTGGTATACGATAGTGACTACAGTACTGTGGTTTAAGGCTGAAGCAATAAGTAGAAAGAAGTAGTTTCTATGGAAATATTTCATTTCGAATATGATTTTAAATATAAATATTTGTAAATGAAGTCCTGTATGGTTCTCCATACCGATATTTTTCTATGGCAAACAATAACAGCCGTAAATTGAAAAAGAATCAAATACTGTTTTGCATACAGTCCTGAATTGTAGAGTTCTCAAGACCTGTTGGTTTTGGTGAAGATCGGTTAGGGGAATAGGGTAGTTTACCAGCAACACTTTATGTTTTAACAAGGGTAATTTTTCTTATGACGAACGATAACTGCCGTAAATTCAAACAGAATCAACTACACTTTTGCATACCTTTTTAAGTTATGCAGAACGCAATATCTGGTGATTTTGTTGAAGATCGGTTAACGGAAAGGGGTAGTTTACGGGCAACGTTTTTTTATCAAGTGTAATTTTTTGGTTTGGCAAACGATAACAGCCGCAAACTGAGACAGAATCAAATATTATTTTGCATGCATCCCTGCATTGCAGAGGACTGAAGGTCTATTCATTTTGGTGAAGATCGGTTTAGAGAAACGGGTAGTTTACCTGCAACGTTTTATGTTTTAACAAGAGTAAAGTACTTAATTTTTATAAATAAAGTATCTTGATAAGAAGCTCATAAATATCCGCTGTAGAAACGTAGACGAAATATCTATAAATAAAGAGGTTAGGTGAACGGGGTGGGGGTAATTTTCTATTATTAAAATTTATAGTTGAAGGTGGAGGGGACAATTTTTTATGTGTACTACGTTATCGGCAACAAAGAAGTAGTTTTTTGTTAAAATTGCTTCCCGGGCTGATTAGCCGTAGTCCAATGTTTTCTGCAAATCCAGATTTTTCGGCAGTGGCATCGACTGCCATCATCAGTGAAAATCGAATGCGAAAACGTGAGGTGCTATACGTTAGTGACCACAGTATTGTGGTATAAGGCTAAAGCAATAAGTAGAAAGACGTAGTTTCTATGGAAATATTTCATTTCGAATATGATTTTAAATATAAATCTTAGAACATGGAAGTCATATATGGTTCTCCTTACCGATACTTTCTATGACGAACGATAACTGCCGCAAATTCAAAGAAAATCAAATACTTTTTTGCATATCTTCCTACATTGCAGAGACCTCAAGGCCTGTTAATGTTAGTGAAGATCGTTAAAGGGAAAGGGGTAGTTTACCTGAAACATGTTATGTTGTAACAAGAGAAATGTTTCCATTACGAACGATAACTGCCGCAAATTGAAACAGAATCAAATGTTTTTTGCATGCATCCCTGTATTGCAGAGGATTGAAGGTCTATTGATTTTGGTGAAGATCGGTTTAGAGAAACGGGTAGTTTACCTGCAACGTTTTATGTTTTAACAAGAGTAAAGTACTTAATTTTGATAAATAAAGTATCTTGATAAGAAGCTCATAATAATCCACTGTAGAAACGTAGATGAAACTTGTATAAATGAAGAGGTGGGAGTAATTTTCTAGAAATGAAAATTATAGTTGAAGGGGTAGGCGAGAATTTTGTATGTGTACTACGTTATCGGCAACAAAGAAGTAGTTCTTTGTTAAAATTCCTTCCCGGGCTGTTTAGTCGTAGTCGAATGTTTTCTGCAAAACCAGACTTTTCGGCAGTGCCATCGACTTCCATCTCAGTGAAAATCGAGTGCGAAAATGAGAGGTGGTATACGTTAGTGACCACAGTACTGTGGTTTAAGGCTGAAGCAATAAGTAGAAAGAAGTAGTTTCTATGGAAATATTTCATTTCGAATATGATTTTAAATATAAATATTAGTAAATGAAGTCCTGTATGGTTCTCCATACCGATATTTTTCTATGGCAAACAATAACAGCCGCAAATTGAAACAGAATCAAATACTGTTGTGCATACAGCCCTGAATTGTAGAGTTCTCAAGACCTGTTGGTTTTGGTGAAGATCGGTTAAGGGAATAGGGTAGTTTACCAGCAACACTTTATGTTTTAACAAGGGTAATTTTTCTTATGACGAACGATAACTGCCGTAAATTCAAACAGAATCAACTACACTTTTGCATACCTTTTTATGTTATGCAGAACGCAAACTGGTGATTTTGTTGAAGATCGGTTAACGGAAAGGGGTAGTATACAGGCAAAGTTTTTTAACAAGTGTAATTTTTTGGTTTGGCACACGATAACAGCCGCAAAATGAAACAGAATCAAATATTATTTTGCATGCATCACTGCATTTCAGAGGACTGAAGGTCTATTGATTTTGGTGAAGATCGGTTTAGAGAAACGGGTAGTTTACCTGCAACGTTTTATGTTTTAACATGAGTAAAGTACTTAATTTTGATAAATAAAGTATCTTGATAAGAAGCTCATAATAATCCGCTGTAGAAACGTAGACGAAATATCTATAAATAAAGAGGTTAGGTGAACGGGGTGGGGGTAATTTTCTATTATTAAAATTTATAGTTGAAGGTGGAGGGGACAATTTTTTATGTGTACTACGTTATCGGCAACAAACAAGTAGTTTTTTGTTAAAATTGCTTCCCGGGCTGATTAGCCGTAGTCCAATGTTTTCTGCAAAACCAAACTTTTCGGCAGTGGCATCGACTGCCATCATCAGTGAAAATCGAATGCGAAAACGTGAGGTGGTATACGTTAGTGACCACAGTATTGTGGTATAAGGCTAAAGCAATAAGTAGAAAGACGTAGTTTCTATGGAAATATTTCATTTCGAATATGATTTTAAATATAAATCTTAGAACATGGAAGTCATATATGGTTCTCCTTACCGATACTTTCTATGACGAACGAAAACTGCCGCAAATTCAAAGAAAATCAAATACTTTTTTGCATACCTTCCTACATTGCAGAGACCTCAAGGCCTGTTAATGTTAGTGAAGATCGGTAAAGGGAAAGGGGTAGTTTACCTGAAACATGTTATTTTGTAACAAGAGAAATGTTTCCATGACGAACGATAACTGCCGCAAATTGAAACAGAATCAAATGTTTTTTGCATGCATCCATGTATTGCAGAGGATTGAAGGTCTATTGATTTTGGTGAAGATCGGTTTAGAGAAACGGGTAGTTTACCTGCAACGTTTTATGTTTTAACAAGAGTAAAGTACTTAATTTTGATAAATAAAGTATCTTGATAAGAAGCTCATAATAATCCACTGTAGAAACGTAGATGAAACTTGTATAAATGAAGAGGTGGGAGTAATTTTCTAGAAATGAAAATTATAGTTGAAGGGGTAGGCGAGAATTTTGTATGTGTACTACGTTATCGGCAACAAAGAAGTAGTTCTTTGTTAAAATTCCTTCCCGGGCTGTTTAGTCGTAGTCGAATGTTTTCTGCAAAACCAGACTTTTCGGCAGTGCCATCGACTTCCATCTCAGTGAAAATCGAGTGCGAAAATGTGAGGTGGTATACGATAGTGGCTACAGTACTGTGGTTTAAGGCTGAAGCAATAAGTAGAAAGAAGTAGTTTCTATGAAAATATTTCATTTCGAATATGATTTTAAATATAAATATTAGTAAATGAAGTCCTGTATGGTTCTCCATACCGATATTTTTCTACTGCAAACAATAACAGCCGCAAATTGAAACAGAATCAAATACTGTTTTGCATACAGTCCTGAATTGTAGAGTTCTCAAGACCTGTTGGTTTTGGTGAAGATCGGTTAAGGGAATAGGGTAGCTTACCAGCAACACTTTATGTTTTAACAAAGGTAATTTTTTTTATGACGAACGATAACTGCCGTAAATTCAAACAGAATCAACTACACTTTTGCATACCTTTTTAAGTTATGCAGAACGCAAGGTATGGTGATTTTGTTGGAGATCGGTTAACGGAAAGGGGTAGTTTACGGGCAACGTTTTTTTATCAAGTGTAATTTTTTGGTTTGGCAAACGATAACAGCCGCAAACTGAAACAGAATCAAATATTATTTTGCTTGCATCACTGCATTGCAGAGGACTGAAGGTCTATTCATTTTGGTGAAGATCGGTTTAGAGAAACGGGTAGTTTACCTGCAACGTTTTATGTTTTAACAAGAGTAAAGTACTTAATTTTGATAAATAAAGTATCTTGAGTAGATGCTCATAATAATCCGCTGTAGAAACGTAGACGAAATATCTATAAATAAAGAGGTTAGGTGAACGGGGTGGCGGTAATTTTCTATTATTAAAATTTATAGTTGATGGTGGAGGGGACAATTTTTTATGTGTACTACGTTATCGGCAACAAACAAGTAGTTTTTTGTTAAAATTGCTTCCCGGGCTGATTAGCCGTAGTCCAATGTTTTCTGCAAAACCAGACTTTTCGGCAGTGGCATCGACTGCCATCATCAGTGAAAATCGAATGCGAAAACGTGAGGTGGTATACGTTAGTGACCACAGTATTGTGGTATAAGGCTAAAGCAATAAGTAGAAAGACGTAGTTTCTATGGAAATTTTCATTTCGAATATGATTTTAAATATAAATCTTAGAACATGGAAGTCATATATGGTTCTCCTTACCGATACTTTCTATGACGAACGATAACTGCCGCAAATTCAAAGACAATCAAATACTTTTTTGCATACCTTCCTACATTGCAGAGACCTCAAGGCCTGTTAATGTTAGTGAAGATCGGTAAAGGGAAAGGGGTAGTTTACCTGAAACATGTTATGTTGTAACAAGAGAAATGTTTCCATGACGAACGATAACTGCCGCAAATTGAAACAGAATCAAATGTTTTTTGCATGCATCCCTGTATTGCAGAGGATTGAAGGTCTATTGATTTTGGTGAAGATCGGTTTAGAGAAACGGGTAGTTTACCTGCAACGTTTTATGTTTTAACAAGAGTAAAGTACTTAATTTTGATAAATAAAGTATCTTGATAAGAAGCTCATAATAATCCACTGTAGAAACGTAGATGAAACTTGTATAAATGAAGAGGTGGGAGTAATTTTCTAGAAATGAAAATTATAGTTGAAGGGGTAGGCGAGAATTTTGTATGTGTACTACGTTATCGGCAACAAAGAAGTAGTTCTTTGTTAAAATTCCTTCCCGGGCTGTTTAGTCGTAGTCGAATGTTTTCTGCAAAACCAGACTTTTCGGCAGTGCCATCGACTTCCATCTCAGTGAAAATCGAGTGCGAAAATGTGAGGTGGTATACGATAGTGACTACAGTACTGTGGTTTAAGGCTGAAGCAATAAGTAGAAAGAAGTAGTTTCTATGGAAATATTTCATTTCGAATATGATTTTAAATATAAATATTTGTAAATGAAGTCCTGTATGGTTCTCCATACCGATATTTTTCTATGGCAAACAATAACAGCCGTAAATTGAAAAAGAATCAAATACTGTTTTGCATACAGTCCTGAATTGTAGAGTTCTCAAGACCTGTTGGTTTTGGTGAAGATCGGTTAGGGGAATAGGGTAGTTTACCAGCAACACTTTATGTTTTAACAAGGGTAATTTTTCTTATGACGAACGATAACTGCCGTAAATTCAAACAGAATCAACTACACTTTTGCATACCTTTTTAAGTTATGCAGAACGCAATATCTGGTGATTTTGTTGAAGATCGGTTAACGGAAAGGGGTAGTTTACAGCAACGTTTTTTTATCAAGTGTAATTTTTTGGTTTGGCAAACGATAACAGCCGCAAACTGAGACAGAATCAAATATTATTTTGCATGCATCCCTGCATTGCAGAGGACTGAAGGTCTATTCATTTTGGTGAAGATCGGTTTAGAGAAACGGGTAGTTTACCTGCAACGTTTTATGTTTTAACAAGAGTAAAGTACTTAATTTTTATAAATAAAGTATCTTGATAAGAAGCTCATAAATATCCGCTGTAGAAACGTAGACGAAATATCTATAAATAAAGAGGTTAGGTGAACGGGGTGGGGGTAATTTTCTATTATTAAAATTTATAGTTGAAGGTGGAGGGGACAATTTTTTATGTGTACTAAGTTATCGGCAACAAAGAAGTAGTTTTTTGTTAAAATTGCTTCCCGGGCTGATTAGCCGTAGTCCAATGTTTTCTGCAAATCCAGATTTTTCGGCAGTGGCATCGACTGCCATCATCAGTGAAAATCGAATGCGAAAACGTGAGGTGCTATACGTTAGTGACCACAGTATTGTGGTATAAGGCTAAAGCAATAAGTAGAAAGACGTAGTTTCTATGGAAATATTTCATTTCGAATATGATTTTAAATATAAATCTTAGAACATGGAAGTCACATATGGTTCTCCTTACCGATACTTTCTATGACGAACGAAAACTGCCGCAAATTCAAAGAAAATCAAATACTTTTTTGCATACCTTCCTACATTGCAGAGACCTCAAGGCCTGTTAATGTTAGTGAAGATCGGTAAAGGGAAAGGGGTAGTTTACCTGAAACATGTTATTTTGTAACAAGAGAAATGTTTCCATGACGAACGATAACTGCCGCAAATTGAAACAGAATCAAATGTTTTTTGCATGCATCCATGTATTGCAGAGGATTGAAGGTCTATTGATTTTGGTGAAGATCGGTTTAGAGAAACGGGTAGTTTACCTGCAACGTTTTATGTTTTAACAAGAGTAAAGTACTTAATTTTGATAAATAAAGTATCTTGATAAGAAGCTCATAATAATCCACTGTAGAAACGTAGATGAAACTTGTATAAATGAAGAGGTGGGAGTAATTTTCTAGAAATGAAAATTATAGTTGAAGGGGTAGGCGAGAATTTTGTATGTGTACTACGTTATCGGCAACAAAGAAGTAGTTCTTTGTTAAAATTCCTTCCCGGGCTGTTTAGTCGTAGTCGAATGTTTTCTGCAAAACCAGACTTTTCGGCAGTGCCATCGACTTCCATCTCAGTGAAAATCGAGTGCGAAAATGTGAGGTGGTATACGATAGTGGCTACAGTACTGTGGTTTAAGGCTGAAGCAATAAGTAGAAAGAAGTAGTTTCTATGAAAATATTTCATTTCGAATATGATTTTAAATATAAATATTAGTAAATGAAGTCCTGTATGGTTCTCCATACCGATATTTTTCTACTGCAAACAATAACAGGCGCAAATTGAAACAGAATCAAATACTGTTTTGCATACAGTCCTGAATTGTAGAGTTCTCAAGACCTGTTGGTTTTGGTGAAGATCGGTTAAGGGAATAGGGTAGCTTACCAGCAACACTTTATGTTTTAACAAGGGTAATTTTTTTTATGACGAACGATAACTGCCGTAAATTCAAACAGAATCAACTACACTTTTGCATACCTTTTTAAGTTATGCAGAACGCAAGGTATGGTGATTTTGTTGGAGATCGGTTAACGGAAAGGGGTAGTTTACGGGCAACGTTTTTTTATCAAGTGTAATTTTTTGGTTTGGCAAACGATAACAGCCGCAAACTGAAACAGAATCAAATATTATTTTGCTTGCATCACTGCATTGCAGAGGACTGAAGGTCTATTCATTTTGGTGAAGATCGGTTTAGAGAAACGGGTAGTTTACCTGCAACGTTTTATGTTTTAACAAGAGTAAAGTACTTAATTTTGATAAATAAAGTATCTTGAGTAGATGCTCATAATAATCCGCTGTAGAAACGTAGACGAAATATCTATAAATAAAGAGGTTAGGTGAACGGGGTGGCGGTAATTTTCTATTATTAAAATTTATAGTTGATGGTGGAGGGGACAATTTTTTATGTGTACTACGTTATCGGCAACAAACAAGTAGTTTTTTGTTAAAATTGCTTCCCGGGCTGATTAGCCGTAGTCCAATGTTTTCTGCAAAACCAGACTTTTCGGCAGTGGCATCGACTGCCATCATCAGTGAAAATCGAATGCGAAAACGTGAGGTGGTATACGTTAGTGACCACAGTATTGTGGTATAAGGCTAAAGCAATAAGTAGAAAGACGTAGTTTCTATGGAAATTTTCATTTCGAATATGATTTTAAATATAAATCTTAGAACATGGAAGTCATATATGGTTCTCCTTACCGATACTTTCTATGACGAACGATAACTGCCGCAAATTCAAAGAAAATCAAATACTTTTTTGCATACCTTCCTACATTGCAGAGACCTCAAGGCCTATTAATGTTAGTGAAGATCGGTAAAGGGAAAGGGGTAGTTTACCTGAAACATGTTATGTTGTAACAAGAGAAATGTTTCCATGACGAACGATAACTGCCGCAAATTGAAACAGAATCAAATGTTTTTTGCATGCATCCCTGTATTGCAGAGGATTGAAGGTCTATTGATTTTGGTGAAGATCGGTTTAGAGAAACGGGTAGTTTACCTGCAACGTTTTATGTTTTAACAAGAGTAAAGTACTTAATTTTGATAAATAAAGTATCTTGATAAGAAGCTCATAATAATCCACTGTAGAAACGTAGATGAAACTTGTATAAATGAAGAGGTGGGAGTAATTTTCTAGAAATGAAAATTATAGTTGAAGGGGTAGGCGAGAATTTTGTATGTGTACTACGTTATCGGCAACAAAGAAGTAGTTCTTTGTTAAAATTCCTTCCCGGGCTGTTTAGTCGTAGTCGAATGTTTTCTGCAAAACCAGACTTTTCGGCAGTGCCATCGACTTCCATCTCAGTGAAAATCGAGTGCGAAAATGTGAGGTGGTATACGATAGTGACTACAGTACTGTGGTTTAAGGCTGAAGCAATAAGTAGAAAGAAGTAGTTTCTATGGAAATATTTCATTTCGAATATGATTTTAAATATAAATATTTGTAAATGAAGTCCTGTATGGTTCTCCATACCGATATTTTTCTATGGCAAACAATAACAGCCGTAAATTGAAAAAGAATCAAATACTGTTTTGCATACAGTCCTGAATTGTAGAGTTCTCAAGACCTGTTGGTTTTGGTGAAGATCGGTTAGGGGAATAGGGTAGTTTACCAGCAACACTTTATGTTTTAACAAGGGTAATTTTTCTTATGACGAACGATAACTGCCATAAATTCAAACAGAATCAACTACACTTTTGCATACCTTTTTAAGTTATGCAGAACGCAATATCTGGTGATTTTGTTGAAGATCGGTTAACGGAAAGGGGTAGTTTACGGGCAACGTTTTTTTATCAAGTGTAATTTTTTGGTTTGGCAAACGATAACAGCCGCAAACTGAGACAGAATCAAATATTATTTTGCATGCATCCCTGCATTGCAGAGGACTGAAGGTCTATTCATTTTGGTGAAGATCGGTTTAGAGAAACGGGTAGTTTACCTGCAACGTTTTATGTTTTAACAAGAGTAAAGTACTTAATTTTTATAAATAAAGTATCTTGATAAGAAGCTCATAAATATCCGCTGTAGAAACGTAGACGAAATATCTATAAATAAAGAGGTTAGGTGAACGGGGTGGGGGTAATTTTCTATTATTAAAATTTATAGTTGAAGGTGGAGGGGACAATTTTTTATGTGTACTACGTTATCGGCAACAAAGAAGTAGTTTTTTGTTAAAATTGCTTCCCGGGCTGATTAGCCGTAGTCCAATGTTTTCTGCAAATCCAGATTTTTCGGCAGTGGCATCGACTGCCATCATCAGTGAAAATCGAATGCGAAAACGTGAGGTGCTATACGTTAGTGACCACAGTATTGTGGTATAAGGCTAAAGCAATAAGTAGAAAGACGTAGTTTCTATGGAAATATTTCATTTCGAATATGATTTTAAATATAAATCTTAGAACATGGAAGTCATATATGGTTCTCCTTACCGATACTTTCTATGACGAACGATAACTGCCGCAAATTCAAAGAAAATCAAATACTTTTTTGCATACCTTCCTACATTGCAGAGACCTCAAGGCCTGTTAATGTTAGTGAAGATCGTTAAAGGGAAAGGGGTAGTTTACCTGAAACATGTTATGTTGTAACAAAAGAAATGTTTCCATTACGAACGATAACTGCCGCAAATTGAAACAGAATCAAATGTTTTTTGCATGCATCCCTGTATTGCAGAGGATTGAAGGTCTATTGATTTTGGTGAAGATCGGTTTAGAGAAACGGGTAGTTTACCTGCAACGTTTTATGTTTTAACAAGAGTAAAGTACTTAATTTTGATAAATAAAGTATCTTGATAAGAAGCTCATAATAATCCACTGTAGAAACGTAGATGAAACTTGTATAAATGAAGAGGTGGGAGTAATTTTCTAGAAATGAAAATTATAGTTGAAGGGGTAGGCGAGAATTTTGTATGTGTACTACGTTATCGGCAACAAAGAAGTAGTTCTTTGTTAAAATTCCTTCCCGGGCTGTTTAGTCGTAGTCGAATGTTTTCTGCAAAACCAGACTTTTCGGCAGTGCCATCGACTTCCATCTCAGTGAAAATCGAGTGCGAAAATGAGAGGTGGTATACGTTAGTGACCACAGTACTGTGGTTTAAGGCTGAAGCAATAAGTAGAAAGAAGTAGTTTCTATGGAAATATTTCATTTCGAATATGATTTTAAATATAAATATTAGTAAATGAAGTCCTGTATGGTTCTCCATACCGATATTTTTCTATGGCAAACAATAACAGCCGCAAATTGAAACAGAATCAAATACTGTTGTGCATACAGCCCTGAATTGTAGAGTTCTCAAGACCTGTTGGTTTTGGTGAAGTTCGGTTAAGGGAATAGGGTAGTTTACCAGCAACACTTTATGTTTTAACAAGGGTAATTTTTCTTATGACGAACGATAACTGCCGTAAATTCAAACAGAATCAACTACACTTTTGCATACTTTTTTATGTTATGCAGAACGCAAACTGGTGATTTTGTTGAAGATCGGTTAACGGAAAGGGGTAGTTTACAGGCAAAGTTTTTTAACAAGTGTAATTTTTTGGTTTGGCACACGATAACAGCCGCAAAATGAAACAGAATCAAATATTATTTTGCATGCATCACTGCATTTCAGAGGACTGAAGGTCTATTGATTTTGGTGAAGATCGGTTTAGAGAAACGGGTAGTTTACCTGCAACGTTTTATGTTTTAACATGAGTAAAGTATTTAATTTTGATAAATAAAGTATCTTGATAAGAAGCTCATAATAATCCGCTGTAGAAACGTAGACGAAATATCTATAAATAAAGAGGTTAGGTGAACGGGGTGGGGGTAATTTTCTATTATTAAAATTTATAGTTGAAGGTGGAGGGGACAATTTTTTATGTGTACTACGTTATCGGCAACAAACAAGTAGTTTTTTGTTAAAATTGCTTCCCGGGCTGATTAGCCGTAGTCCAATGTTTTCTGCAAAACCAAACTTTTCGGCAGTGGCATCGACTGCCATCATCAGTGAAAATCGAATGCGAAAACGTGAGGTGGTATACGTTAGTGACCACAGTATTGTGGTATAAGGCTAAAGCAATAAGTAGAAAGACGTAGTTTCTATGGAAATATTTCATTTCGAATATGATTTTAAATATAAATCTTAGAACATGGAAGTCATATATGGTTCTCCTTACCGATACTTTCTATGACGAACGAAAACTGCCGCAAATTCAAAGAAAATCAAATACTTTTTTGCATACCTTCCTACATTGCAGAGACCTCAAGGCCTGTTAATGTTAGTGAAGATCGGTAAAGGGAAAGGGGTAGTTTACCTGAAACATGTTATTTTGTAACAAGAGAAATGTTTCCATGACGAACGATAACTGCCGCAAATTGAAACAGAATCAAATGTTTTTTGCATGCATCCATGTATTGCAGAGGATTGAAGGTCTATTGATTTTGGTGAAGATCGGTTTAGAGAAACGGGTAGTTTACCTGCAACGTTTTATGTTTTAACAAGAGTAAAGTACTTAATTTTGATAAATAAAGTATCTTGATAAGAAGCTCATAATAATCCACTGTAGAAACGTAGATGAAACTTGTATAAATGAAGAGGTGGGAGTAATTTTCTAGAAATGAAAATTATAGTTGAAGGGGTAGGCGAGAATTTTGTATGTGTACTACGTTATCGGCAACAAAGAAGTAGTTCTTTGTTAAAATTCCTTCCCGGGCTGTTTAGTCGTAGTCGAATGTTTTCTGCAAAACCAGACTTTTCGGCAGTGCCATCGACTTCCATCTCAGTGAAAATCGAGTGCGAAAATGTGAGGTGGTATACGATAGTGGCTACAGTACTGTGGTTTAAGGCTGAAGCAATAAGTAGAAAGAAGTAGTTTCTATGAAAATATTTCATTTCGAATATGATTTTAAATATAAATATTAGTAAATGAAGTCCTGTATGGTTCTCCATACCGATATTTTTCTACTGCAAACAATAACAGCCGCAAATTGAAACAGAATCAAATACTGTTTTGCATACAGTCCTGAATTGTAGAGTTCTCAAGACCTGTTGGTTTTGGTGAAGATCGGTTAAGGGAATAGGGTAGCTTACCAGCAACACTTTATGTTTTAACAAGGGTAATTTTTTTTATGACGAACGATAACTGCCGTAAATTCAAACAGAATCAACTACACTTTTGCATACCTTTTTAAGTTATGCAGAACGCAAGGTATGGTGATTTTGTTGGAGATCGGTTAACGGAAAGGGGTAGTTTACGGGCAACGTTTTTTTATCAAGTGTAATTTTTTGGTTTGGCAAACGATAACAGCCGCAAACTGAAACAGAATCAAATATTATTTTGCTTGTATCACTGCATTGCAGAGGACTGAAGGTCTATTCATTTTGGTGAAGATCGGTTTAGAGAAACGGGTAGTTTACCTGCAACGTTTTATGTTTTAACAAGAGTAAAGTACTTAATTTTGATAAATAAAGTATCTTGAGTAGATGCTCATAATAATCCGCTGTAGAAACGTAGACGAAATATCTATAAATAAAGAGGTTAGGTGAAGGGGTGGCGGTAATTTTCTATTATTAAAATTTATAGTTGATGGTGGAGGGGACAATTTTTTATGTGTACTACGTTATCGGCAACAAACAAGTAGTTTTTTGTTAAAATTGCTTCCCGGGCTGATTAGCCGTAGTCCAATGTTTTCTGCAAAACCAGACTTTTCGGCAGTGGCATCGACTGCCATCATCAGTGAAAATCGAATGCGAAAACGTGAGGTGGTATACGTTAGTGACCACAGTATTGTGGTATAAGGCTAAAGCAATAAGTAGAAAGACGTAGTTTCTATGGAAATTTTCATTTCGAATATGATTTTAAATATAAATCTTAGAACATGGAAGTCATATATGGTTCTCCTTACCGATACTTTCTATGACGAACGATAACTGCCGCAAATTCAAAGAAAATCAAATACTTTTTTGCATACCTTCCTACATTGCAGAGACCTCAAGGCCTGTTAATGTTAGTGAAGATCGGTAAAGGGAAAGGGGTAGTTTACCTGAAACATGTTATGTTGTAACAAGAGAAATGTTTCCATGACGAACGATAACTGCCGCAAATTGAAACAGAATCAAATGTTTTTTGCATGCATCCCTGTATTGCAGAGGATTGAAGGTCTATTGATTTTGGTGAAGATCGGTTTAGAGAAACGGGTAGTTTACCTGCAACGTTTTATGTTTTAACAAGAGTAAAGTACTTAATTTTGATAAATAAAGTATCTTGATAAGAAGCTCATAATAATCCACTGTAGAAACGTAGATGAAACTTGTATAAATGAAGAGGTGGGAGTAATTTTCTAGAAATGAAAATTATAGTTGAAGGGGTAGGCGAGAATTTTGTATGTGTACTACGTTATCGGCAACAAAGAAGTAGTTCTTTGTTAAAATTCCTTCCCGGGCTGTTTAGCCGTAGTCGAATGTTTTCTGCAAAACCAGACTTTTCGGCAGTGCCATCGACTTCCATCTCAGTGAAAATCGAGTGCGAAAATGTGAGATGTTATACGATAGTGACTACAGTACTGTGGTTTAAGTCTGAAGCAATAAGTAGAAAGAAGTAGTTTCTATGGAAATATTTCATTTCGAATATGATTATAAATATAAATATTAGTAAATGAAGTCCTGTATGGTTCTGCATAACGATATTTTTCTATGGCAAACAATAACAGCCGCAAATTGAAACAGAATCAAATACTGTTGTGCATACAGTCCTGAATTGTAGAGTTCTCAAGACCTGTTGGTTTCGGTGAAGATCGGTTAAGGGAATAGGGTAGTTTACCAGCAACACTTTATGTTTTAACAAGGGTAATTTTTCTTATGACGAACGATAACTGACGTAAATTCAAACAGAATCAACTACACTTTTGCATACCTTTTAAGTTATGCAGAACGCAAGGTATGGTGATTTTGTTGAAGATCGGTTAACGGAAAGGGGTAGTTTACAGGCAACGTTTTTTTATCAAGTGTAATTTTTTGGTTTGGCAAACGATAACAGCCGCAAACTGAGACAGAATGAAATATTATTTTGCATGCATCCCTGCATTGCAGAGGACTGAAGGTCTATTCATTTTGGTGAAGATCGGTTTAGAGAAACGGGTAGTTTACCTGCAACGTTTTATGTTTTAACAAGAGTAAAGTACTTAATTTTGATAAATAAAGTATCTTGATAAGAAGCTCATAATAATCCGCTGTAGAAACGTAGACGAAATATCTATAAATAAAGAGGTTAGGTGAACGGGGTGGGGGTAATTTTCTATTATTAAAATTTATAGTTGAAGGTGGAGGGGACAATTTTTTATGTGTACTACCTTATCGGCAACAAACAAGTAGTTTTTTGTTAAAATTGCTTCCCGGGCTGATTAGCTGTAGTCCAATGTTTTCTGCAAAACCAGACTTTTTGGCAGTGGCATCGACTGCCATCATCAGTGAAAATCGAATGCGAAAACGTGAGGTGGTATACGTTAGAGACCACAGTATTGTGGTATCACGTTAAAGCAATAAGTAGAAAGATGTAGTTTCTATGGAAATATTTCATTTCGAATATGATTTTAAATATAAATCTTAGAACATGGAAGTCATATATGGTTCTCCTTACCGATACTTTCTATGACGAACGATAACTGCCGTAAATTCAAAGAAAATCAAATACTTTTTTGCATACCTGCTTACATTGCAGAGTCCTCAAGGACTGTTGATTTTGGTGAAAATCGGTAAAGGGAAAGGGGTAGTTTACCTGAAACATGTTATGTTGTAACAAGAGAAATGTTTCCATGACGAACGATAACTGCAGCAAATTGAAACAGAATCAAATGTTTTTTGCATGCATCCCTGTATTGCAGAGGATTGAAGGTCTATTTATTTTGGTGAAGATCGGTTTAGAGAAACGGGTAGTTTACCTGCAACGTTTTATGTTTTAACAAGAGTAAAGTACTTAATTTTTTATAAATAAAGTATCTTGATAAGAAGCTCATAATAATCCACTGTAGAAAAGTTGATGAAATTTGTATAAATGAAGAGGTGGGAGTAATTTTCTAGAAATGAAAATTATAGTTGAAGGGGGAGGCGAGAATTTTGTATGTGTACTACGTTATCGGCAACAAAGAAGTAGTTCTTTGTTAAAATTCCTTCCCGGGCTGTTTAGTCGTAGTCGAATGTTTTCTGCAAATCCAGACTTTTCGGCAGTGCCATCGACTTCCATCTCAGTGAAAATCGAGTGCGAAAATGTGAGGTGGTATACGTTAGTGACCACAGTACTGTGGTTTAAGGCTGAAGCAATAAGTAGAAAGAAGTAGTTTCTATGGAAATATTTCATTTCGAATATGATTTTAAATATAAATATTAGTAAATGAAGTCCTGTATGGTTCTCCATACCGATATTTTTCTATGGCAAACAATAACAGCCGCAAATTGAAACAGAATCAAATACTGTTTTGCATACAGTCCTGAATTGTAGAGTTCTCAAGACCTGTTGGTTTTGGTGAAGATCGGTTAAGGGAATAGGGTAGCTTACCAGCAACACTTTATGTTTTAACAAGGGTAATTTTTTTTATGACGAACGATAACTGCCGTAAATTCAAACAGAATCAACTACACTTTTGCATACCTTTTTAAGTTATGCAGAACGCAAGGTATGGTGATTTTGTTGAAGATCGGTTAACGGAAAGGGGTAGTTTACAGGCAACGTTTTTTTATCAAGTGTAATTTTTTGGTTTGGCAAACGATAACAGCCGCAAACTGAAACAGAATCAAATATTATTTTGCTTGCATCACTGCATTGCAGAGGACTGAAGGTCTATTCATTTTGGTGAAGATCGGTTTAGAGAAACGGGTAGTTTACCAGGAAGGTTTTATGTTTTAACAAGAGTAAAGTACTTAATTTTGATAAATAAAGTATCTTGAGTAGATGCTCATAATAATCCGCTGTAGAAACGTAGACGAAATATCTATAAATAAAGAGGTTAGGTGAACGGGGTGGCGGTAATTTTCTATTATTAAAATTTATAGTTGATGGTGGAGGGGACAATTTTTTATGTGTACTACGTTATCGGCAACAAACAAGTAGTTTTTTGTTAAAATTGCTTCCCGGGCTGATTAGCCGTAGTCCAATGTTTTCTGCAAAACCAGACTTTTCGGCAGTGGCATCGACTGCCATCATCAGTGAAAATCGAATGCGAAAACGTGAGGTGGTATACGTTAGTGACCACAGTATTGTGGTATAAGGCTAAAGCAATAAGTAGAAAGACGTAGTTTCTATGGAAATTTTCATTTCGAATATGATTTTAAATATAAATCTTAGAACATGGAAGTCATATATGGTTCTCCTTACCGATACTTTCTATGACGAACGATAACTGCCGCAAATTCAAAGAAAATCAAATACTTTTTTGCATACCTTCCTACATTGCAGAGACCTCAAGGCCTGTTAATGTTAGTGAAGATCGGTAAAGGGAAAGGGGTAGTTTACCTGAAACATGTTATGTTGTAACAAGAGAAATGTTTCCATGACGAACGATAACTGCCGCAAATTGAAACAGAATCAAATGTTTTTTGCATGCATCCCTGTATTGCAGAGGATTGAAGGTCTATTGATTTTGGTGAAGATCGGTTTAGAGAAACGGGTAGTTTACCTGCAACGTTTTATGTTTTAACAAGAGTAAAGTACTTAATTTTGATAAATAAAGTATCTTGATAAGAAGCTCATAATAATCCACTGTAGAAAAGTTGATCAAATTTGTATAAATGAAGAGGTGGGAGTAATTTTCTATAAATGAAAATTATAGTTGAAGGGGGAGGCGAGAATTTTGTATGTGTACTACGTTATCGGCAAGAAAGAAGTAGTTCTTTGTTAAAATTGCTTCCCGGGCTGTTTAGTCGTAGTCGAATGTTTTCTGCAAATCCAGACTTTTCGGCAGTGCCATCGACTTCCATCTCAGTGAAAATCGAGTGCGAAAATGTGAGGTGGTATGAGTTAGTGACCACAGCACTGTGGTTTAAGGCTGAAGCAATAAGTAGAAAGAAGTAGTTTCTATGGAAATATACATTTCGAATATGATTTTAAATATAAATATTTGTAAATGAAGTCCTGTATGGTTCTCCATACCGATATTTTTCTACTGCAAACAATAACAGCCGCAAATTGAAACAGAATCAAATACTGTTTTGCATACAGTCCTGAATTGTAGAGTTCTCAAGACCTGTTGGTTTTGGTGAAGATCGGTTAAGGGAATAGGGTAGCTTACCAGCAACACTTTATGTTTTAACAAGGGTAATTTTTTTTATGACGAACGATAACTGCCGTAAATTCAAACAGAATCAACTACACTTTTGCATACCTTTTTAAGTTATGCAGAACGCAATATCTGGTGATTTTGTTGAAGATCGGTTAACGGAAAGGGGTAGTTTACGGGCAACGTTTTTTTATCAAGTGTAATTTTTTGGTTTGGCAAACGATAACAGCCGCAAACTGAGACAGAATGAAATATTATTTTGCATGCATCACTGCATTGCAGAGGACTGAAGGTCTATTCATTTTGGTGAAGATCGGTTTAGAGAACGGGTAGTTTACCTGCAACGTTTTATGTTTTAACAAGTATAAAGTACTTAATTTTGATAAATAAAGTATCTTGATAAGAAGCTCATAATAATCCGCTGTAGAAACGTAGACGAAATATCTATAAATAAAGAGGTTAGGTGAGCGGGGTGGGGGTAATTTTCTATTATTAAAATTTATAGTTGAAGGTGGAGGGGACAATTTTTTATGTGTACTACGTTATCGGCAACAAAGAAGTAGTTTTTTGTTAAAATTGCTTCCCGGGCTGATTAGCCGTAGTCCAATGTTTTCTGCAAATCCCGACTTTTCGGCAGTGGCATCGACTGCCATCATCAGTGAAAATCGAATGCGAAAACGTGAGGTGGTATACGTTAGTGACCACAGTATTGTGGTATAAGGCTAAAGCAATAGTAGAAAGACGTAGTTTCTATGGAAATATTTCATTTCGAATATGATTTTAAATATAAATCTTAGAACATGGAAGTCATATATGGTTCTCCTTACCGATACTTTCTATGACGAACGATAACTGCCGCAAATTCAAAGAAAATCAAATACTTTTTTGCATACCTTCCTACATTGCAGAGACCTCAAGGCCTGTTAATGTTAGTGAAGATCGTTAAAGGGAAAGTGGTAGTTTACCTGAAATATGTTATGTTGTAACAAGAGAAATGTTTCCATGACGAACGATAACTGCCGCAAATTGAAACAGAATCAAATGTTTTTTGCATGCATCCCTGTATTGCAGAGGATTGAAGGTCTATTGATTTTGGTGAAGATCGGTTTAGAGAAACGGGTAGTTTACCTGCAACGTTTTATGTTTTAACAAGAGTAAAGTACTTAATTTTGATAAATAAAGTATCTTGATAAGAAGCTCATAATAATCCACTGTAGAAACGTAGATGAAACTTGTATAAATGAAGAGGTGGGAGTAATTTTCTAGAAATGAAAATTATAGTTGAAGGGGTAGGCGAGAATTTTGTATGTGTACTACGTTATCGGCAACAAAGAAGTAGTTCTTTGTTAAAATTCCTTCCCGGGCTGTTTAGTCGTAGTCGAATGTTTTCTGCAAAACCAGACTTTTCGGCAGTGCCATCGACTTCCATCTCAGTGAAAATCGAGTGCGAAAATGTGAGGTGGTATACGATAGTGACTACAGTACTGTGGTTTAAGGCTGAAGCAATAAGTAGAAAGAAGTAGTTTCTATGGAAATATTTCATTTCGAATATGATTTTAAATATAAATATTTGTAAATGAAGTCCTGTATGGTTCTCCATACCGATATTTTTCTATGGCAAACAATAACAGCCGTAAATTGAAAAAGAATCAAATACTGTTTTGCATACAGTCCTGAATTGTAGAGTTCTCAAGACCTGTTGGTTTTGGTGAAGATCGGTTAGGGGAATAGGGTAGTTTACCAGCAACACTTTATGTTTTAACAAGGGTAATTTTTCTTATGACGAACGATAACTGCCGTAAATTCAAACAGAATCAACTACACTTTTGCATACCTTTTTAAGTTATGCAGAACGCAATATCTGGTGATTTTGTTGAAGATCGGTTAACGGAAAGGGGTAGTTTACGGGCAACGTTTTTTTATCAAGTGTAATTTTTTGGTTTGGCAAACGATAACAGCCGCAAACTGAGACAGAATCAAATATTATTTTACATGCATCCCTGCATTGCAGAGGACTGAAGGTCTATTCATTTTGGTGAAGATCGGTTTAGAGAAACGGGTAGTTTACCTGCAACGTTTTATGTTTTAACAAGAGTAAAGTACTTAATTTTTATAAATAAAGTATCTTGATAAGAAGCTCATAAATATCCGCTGTAGAAACGTAGACGAAATATCTATAAATAAAGAGGTTAGGTGAACGGGGTGGGGGTAATTTTCTATTATTAAAATTTATAGTTGAAGGTGGAGGGGACAATTTTTTATGTGTACTACGTTATCGGCAACAAAGAAGTAGTTTTTTGTTAAAATTGCTTCCCGGGCTGATTAGCCGTAGTCCAATGTTTTCTGCAAATCCAGATTTTTCGGCAGTGGCATCGACTGCCATCATCAGTGAAAATCGAATGCGAAAACGTGAGGTGCTATACGTTAGTGACCACAGTATTGTGGTATAAGGCTAAAGCAATAAGTAGAAAGACGTAGTTTCTATGGAAATATTTCATTTCGAATATGATTTTAAATATAAATCTTAGAACATGGAAGTCATATATGGTTCTCCTTACCGATACTTTCTATGACGAACGATAACTGCCGCAAATTCAAAGAAAATCAAATACTTTTTTGCATACCTTCCTACATTGCAGAGACCTCAAGGCCTGTTAATGTTAGTGAAGATCGGTAAAGGGAAAGGGGTAGTTTACCTGAAACATGTTATGTTGTAACAAGAGAAATGTTTCCATGACGAACGATAACTGCCGCAAATTGAAACAGAATCAAATGTTTTTTGCATGCATCCCTGTATTGCAGAGGATTGAAGGTCTATTGATTTTGGTGAAGATCGGTTTAGAGAAACGGGTAGTTTACCTGCAACGTTTTATGTTTTAACAAGAGTAAAGTACTTAATTTTGATAAATAAAGTATCTTGATAAGAAGCTCATAATAATCCACTGTAGAAAAGTTGATCAAATTTGTATAAATGAAGAGGTGGGAGTAATTTTCTATAAATGAAAATTATAGTTGAAGGGGGAGGCGAGAATTTTGTATGTGTACTACGTTATCGGCAAGAAAGAAGTAGTTCTTTGTTAAAATTGCTTCCCGGGCTGTTTAGTCGTAGTCGAATGTTTTCTGCAAATCCAGACTTTTCGGCAGTGCCATCGACTTCCATCTCAGTGAAAATCGAGTGCGAAAATGTGAGGTGGTATACGATAGTGACTACAGTACTGTGGTTTAAGGCTGAAGCAATAAGTAGAAAGAAGTAGTTTCTATGGAAATATTTCATTTCGAATATGATTTTAAATATAAATATTTGTAAATGAAGTCCTGTATGGTTCTCCATACCGATATTTTTCTATGGCAAACAATAACAGCCGTAAATTGAAAAAGAATCAAATACTGTTTTGCATACAGTCCTGAATTGTAGAGTTCTCAAGACCTGTTGGTTTTGGTGAAGATCGGTTAGGGGAATAGGGTAGTTTACCAGCAACACTTTATGTTTTAACAAGGGTAATTTTTCTTATGACGAACGATAACTGCCGTAAATTCAAACAGAATCAACTACACTTTTGCATACCTTTTTAAGTTATGCAGAACGCAATATCTGGTGATTTTGTTGAAGATCGGTTAACGGAAAGGGGTAGTTTACGGGCAACGTTTTTTTATCAAGTGTAATTTTTTGGTTTGGCAAACGATAACAGCCGCAAACTGAGACAGAATCAAATATTATTTTACATGCATCCCTGCATTGCAGAGGACTGAAGGTCTATTCATTTTGGTGAAGATCGGTTTAGAGAAACGGGTAGTTTACCTGCAACGTTTTATGTTTTAACAAGAGTAAAGTACTTAATTTTTATAAATAAAGTATCTTGATAAGAAGCTCATAAATATCCGCTGTAGAAACGTAGACGAAATATCTATAAATAAAGAGGTTAGGTGAACGGGGTGGGGGTAATTTTCTATTATTAAAATTTATAGTTGAAGGTGGAGGGGACAATTTTTTATGTGTACTACGTTATCGGCAACAAAGAAGTAGTTTTTTGTTAAAATTGCTTCCCGGGCTGATTAGCCGTAGTCCAATGTTTTCTGCAAATCCAGATTTTTCGGCAGTGGCATCGACTGCCATCATCAGTGAAAATCGAATGCGAAAACGTGAGGTGCTATACGTTAGTGACCACAGTATTGTGGTATAAGGCTAAAGCAATAAGTAGAAAGACGTAGTTTCTATGGAAATATTTCATTTCGAATATGATTTTAAATATAAATCTTAGAACATGGAAGTCATATATGGTTCTCCTTACCGATACTTTCTATGACGAACGATAACTGCCGCAAATTCAAAGAAAATCAAATACTTTTTTGCATACCTTCCTACATTGCAGAGACCTCAAGGCCTGTTAATGTTAGTGAAGATCGGTAAAGGGAAAGGGGTAGTTTACCTGAAACATGTTATGTTGTAACAAGAGAAATGTTTCCATGACGAACGATAACTGCCGCAAATTGAAACAGAATCAAATGTTTTTTGCATGCATCCCTGTATTGCAGAGGATTGAAGGTCTATTGATTTTGGTGAAGATCGGTTTAGAGAAACGGGTAGTTTACCTGCAACGTTTTATGTTTTAACAAGAGTAAAGTACTTAATTTTGATAAATAAAGTATCTTGATAAGAAGCTCATAATAATCCACTGTAGAAAAGTTGATCAAATTTGTATAAATGAAGAGGTGGGAGTAATTTTCTATAAATGAAAATTATAGTTGAAGGGGGAGGCGAGAATTTTGTATGTGTACTACGTTATCGGCAAGAAAGAAGTAGTTCTTTGTTAAAATTGCTTCCCGGGCTGTTTAGTCGTAGTCGAATGTTTTCTGCAAATCCAGACTTTTCGGCAGTGCCATCGACTTCCATCTCAGTGAAAATCGAGTGCGAAAATGTGAGGTGGTATGAGTTAGTGACCACAGCACTGTGGTTTAAGGCTGAAGCAATAAGTAGAAAGAAGTAGTTTCTATGGAAATATACATTTCGAATATGATTTTAAATATAAATATTTGTAAATGAAGTCCTGTATGGTTCTCCATACCGATATTTTTCTACTGCAAACAATAACAGCCGCAAATTGAAACAGAATCAAATACTGTTTTGCATACAGTCCTGAATTGTAGAGTTCTCAAGACCTGTTGGTTTTGGTGAAGATCGGTTAAGGGAATAGGGTAGCTTACCAGCAACACTTTATGTTTTAACAAGGGTAATTTTTTTTATGACGAACGATAACTGCCGTAAATTCAAACAGAATCAACTACACTTTTGCATACCTTTTTAAGTTATGCAGAACGCAATATCTGGTGATTTTGTTGAAGATCGGTTAACGGAAAGGGGTAGTTTACGGGCAACGTTTTTTTATCAAGTGTAATTTTTTGGTTTGGCAAACGATAACAGCCGCAAACTGAGACAGAATGAAATATTATTTTGCATGCATCACTGCATTGCAGAGGACTGAAGGTCTATTCATTTTGGTGAAGATCGGTTTAGAGAACGGGTAGTTTACCTGCAACGTTTTATGTTTTAACAAGAATAAAGTACTTAATTTTGATAAATAAAGTATCTTGATAAGAAGCTCATAATAATCCGCTGTAGAAACGTAGACGAAATATCTATAAATAAAGAGGTTAGGTGAGCGGGGTGGGGGTAATTTTCTATTATTAAAATTTATAGTTGAAGGTGGAGGGGACAATTTTTTATGTGTACTACGTTATCGGCAACAAAGAAGTAGTTTTTTGTTAAAATTGCTTCCCGGGCTGATTAGCCGTAGTCCAATGTTTTCTGCAAATCCCGACTTTTCGGCAGTGGCATCGACTGCCATCATCAGTGAAAATCGAATGCGAAAACGTGAGGTGGTATACGTTAGTGACCACAGTATTGTGGTATAAGGCTAAAGCAATAGTAGAAAGACGTAGTTTCTATGGAAATATTTCATTTCGAATATGATTTTAAATATAAATCTTAGAACATGGAAGTCATATATGGTTCTCCTTACCGATACTTTCTATGACGAACGATAACTGCCGCAAATTCAAAGAAAATCAAATACTTTTTTGCATACCTTCCTACATTGCAGAGACCTCAAGGCCTGTTAATGTTAGTGAAGATCGTTAAAGGGAAAGTGGTAGTTTACCTGAAATATGTTATGTTGTAACAAGAGAAATGTTTCCATGACGAACGATAACTGCCGCAAATTGAAACAGAATCAAATGTTTTTTGCATGCATCCCTGTATTGCAGAGGATTGAAGGTCTATTGATTTTGGTGAAGATCGGTTTAGAGAAACGGGTAGTTTACCTGCAACGTTTTATGTTTTAACAAGAGTAAAGTACTTAATTTTGATAAATAAAGTATCTTGATAAGAAGCTCATAATAATCCACTGTAGAAACGTAGATGAAACTTGTATAAATGAAGAGGTGGGAGTAATTTTCTAGAAATGAAAATTATAGTTGAAGGGGTAGGCGAGAATTTTGTATGTGTACTACGTTATCGGCAACAAAGAAGTAGTTCTTTGTTAAAATTCCTTCCCGGGCTGTTTAGTCGTAGTCGAATGTTTTCTGCAAAACCAGACTTTTCGGCAGTGCCATCGACTTCCATCTCAGTGAAAATCGAGTGCGAAAATGTGAGGTGGTATACGATAGTGACTACAGTACTGTGGTTTAAGGCTGAAGCAATAAGTAGAAAGAAGTAGTTTCTATGGAAATATTTCATTTCGAATATGATTTTAAATATAAATATTTGTAAATGAAGTCCTGTATGGTTCTCCATACCGATATTTTTCTATGGCAAACAATAACAGCCGTAAATTGAAAAAGAATCAAATACTGTTTTGCATACAGTCCTGAATTGTAGAGTTCTCAAGACCTGTTGGTTTTGGTGAAGATCGGTTAGGGGAATAGGGTAGTTTACCAGCAACACTTTATGTTTTAACAAGGGTAATTTTTCTTATGACGAACGATAACTGCCGTAAATTCAAACAGAATCAACTACACTTTTGCATACCTTTTTAAGTTATGCAGAACGCAATATCTGGTGATTTTGTTGAAGATCGGTTAACGGAAAGGGGTAGTTTACGGGCAACGTTTTTTTATCAAGTGTAATTTTTTGGTTTGGCAAACGATAACAGCCGCAAACTGAGACAGAATCAAATATTATTTTGCATGCATCCCTGCATTGCAGAGGACTGAAGGTCTATTCATTTTGGTGAAGATCGGTTTAGAGAAACGGGTAGTTTACCTGCAACGTTTTATGTTTTAACAAGAGTAAAGTACTTAATTTTTATAAATAAAGTATCTTGAGTAGATGCTCATAATAATCCGCTGTAGAAACGTAGACGAAATATCTATAAATAAAGAGGTTAGGTGAACGGGGTGGGGGTAATTTTCTATTATTAAAATTTATAGTTGAAGGTGGAGGGGACAATTTTTTATGTGTACTACGTTATCGGCAACAAACAAGTAGTTTTTTGTTAAAATTGCTTCCCGGGCTGATTAGCCGTAGTCCAATGTTTTCTGCAAAACCAAACTTTTCGGCAGTGGCATCGACTGCCATCATCAGTGAAAATCGAATGCGAAAACGTGAGGTGGTATACGTTAGTGACCACAGTATTGTGGTATAAGGCTAAAGCAATAAGTAGAAAGACGTAGTTTCTATGGAAATATTTCATTTCGAATATGATTTTAAATATAAATCTTAGAACATGGAAGTCATATATGGTTCTCCTTACCGATACTTTCTATGACGAACGAAAACTGCCGCAAATTCAAAGAAAATCAAATACTTTTTTGCATACCTTCCTACATTGCAGAGACCTCAAGGCCTGTTAATGTTAGTGAAGATCGGTAAAGGGAAAGGGGTAGTTTACCTGAAACATGTTATTTTGTAACAAGAGAAATGTTTCCATGACGAACGATAACTGCCGCAAATTGAAACAGAATCAAATGTTTTTTGCATGCATCCATGTATTGCAGAGGATTGAAGGTCTATTGATTTTGGTGAAGATCGGTTTAGAGAAACGGGTAGTTTACCTGCAACGTTTTATGTTTTAACAAGAGTAAAGTACTTAATTTTGATAAATAAAGTATCTTGATAAGAAGCTCATAATAATCCACTGTAGAAACGTAGATGAAACTTGTATAAATGAAGAGGTGGGAGTAATTTTCTAGAAATGAAAATTATAGTTGAAGGGGTAGGCGAGAATTTTGTATGTGTACTACGTTATCGGCAACAAAGAAGTAGTTCTTTGTTAAAATTCCTTCCCGGGCTGTTTAGTCGTAGTCGAATGTTTTCTGCAAAACCAGACTTTTCGGCAGTGCCATCGACTTCCATCTCAGTGAAAATCGAGTGCGAAAATGAGAGGTGGTATACGTTAGTGACCACAGTACTGTGGTTTAAGGCTGAAGAAATAAGTAGAAAGAAGTAGTTTCTATGGAAATATTTCATTTCGAATATGATTTTAAATATAAATATTTGTAAATGAAGTCCTGTATGGTTCTCCATACCGATATTTTTCTATGGCAAACAATAACAGCCGTAAATTGAAAAACAATCAAATACTGTTTTGCATACAGTCCTGAATTGTAGAGTTCTCAAGACCTGTTGGTTTTGGTGAAGATCGGTTAGGGGAATAGGGTAGTTTACCAGCAACACTTTATGTTTTAACAAAGGTAATTTTTTTTATGACGAACGATAACTGACGTAAATTCAAACAGAATCAACTACACTTTTGCATACCTTTTTAAGTTATGCAGAACGCAAGGTATGGTGATTTTGTTGAAGATCGGTTAACGGAAAGGGGTAGTTTACAGGCAACGTTTTTTTATCAAGTGTAATTTTTTGGTTTGGCAAACGATAACAGCCGCAAACTGAAACAGAATCAAATATTATTTTGCTTGCATCACTGCATTGCAGAGGACTGAAGGTCTATTCATTTTGGTGAAGATCGGTTTAGAGAAACGGGTAGTTTACCAGGAAGGTTTTATGTTTTAACAAGAGTAAAGTACTTAATTTTGATAAATAAAGTATCTTGAGTAGATGCTCATAATAATCCGCTGTAGAAACGTAGACGAAATATCTATTAATAAAGAGGTTAGGTGAACGGGGTGGCGGTAATTTTCTATTATTAAAATTTATAGTTGATGGTGGAGGGGACAATTTTTTATGTGTACTACGTTATCGGCAACAAACAAGTAGTTTTTTGTTAAAATTGCTTCCCGGGCTGATTAGCCGTAGTCCAATGTTTTCTGCAAAACCAGACTTTTCGGCAGTGGCATCGACTGCCATCATCAGTGAAAATCGAATGCGAAAACGTGAGGTGGTATACGTTAGTGACCACAGTATTGTGGTATAAGGCTAAAACAATAAGTAGAAAGACGTAGTTTCTATGGAAATTTTCATTTCGAATATGATTTTAAATATAAATCTTAGAACATGGAAGTCATATATGGTTCTCCTTACCGATACTTTCTATGACGAACGATAACTGCCGCAAATTCAAAGAAAATCAAATACTTTTTTGCATACCTTCCTACATTGCAGAGACCTCAAGGCCTGTTAATGTTAGTGAAGATCGGTAAAGGGAAAGGGGTAGTTTACCTGAAACATGTTATGTTGTAACAAGAGAAATGTTTCCATGACGAACGATAACTGCCGCAAATTGAAACAGAATCAAATGTTTTTTGCATGCATCCCTGTATTGCAGAGGATTGAAGGTCTATTGATTTTGGTGAAGATCGGTTTAGAGAAACGGGTAGTTTACCTGCAACTTTTTATGTTTTAACAAGAGTAAAGTACTTAATTTTGATAAATAAAGTATCTTGATAAGAAGCTCATAATAATCCACTGTAGAAAAGTTGATCAAATTTGTATAAATGAAGAGGTGGGAGTAATTTTCTATAAATGAAAATTATAGTTGAAGGGGGAGACGAGAATTTTGTATGTGTACTACGTTATCGGCAAGAAAGAAGTAGTTCTTTGTTAAAATTGCTTCCCGGGCTGTTTAGTCGTAGTCGAATGTTTTCTGCAAATCCAGACTTTTCGGCAGTGCCATCGACTTCCATCTCAGTGAAAATCGAGTGCGAAAATGTGAGGTGGTATGAGTTAGTGACCACAGCACTGTGGTTTAAGGCTGAAGCAATAAGTAGAAAGAAGTAGTTTCTATGGAAATATTTCATTTCGAATATGATTTTAAAGATAAATATTAGTAAATGAAGTCCTGTATGGTTCTCCATACCGATATTTTTCTATGGCAAACAATAACAGCCGAAAATTGAAACAGAATCAAATACTGTTGTGCATACACTCCTGAATTGTAGAGTTCTCAAGACCTGTTGGTTTTGGTGAAGATCGGTTAAGGGAATAGGGTAGTTTACCAGCAACACTTTATGTTATAACAAGGGTAATTTTTCTTATGACGAACGATAACTGACGTAAATTCAAACAGAATCAACTACACTTTTGCATACCTTTTTAAGTTATGCAGAACGCAAGGTATGGTGATTTTGTAGAAGATCGGTTAACGGAAAGGGGTAGTTTACAGGCAACGTTTTTTTATCAAGTGTAATTTTTTGGTTTGGCAAACGATAACAACCGCAAACTGAAACAGAATCAAATATTATTTTGCATGCATCACTGCATTGCAGAGGACTGAAGGTCTATTGATTTTGGTGAAGATCGGTTTAGAGAAACGGGTAGTTTACCTGCAACGTTTTATGTTTTAACAAGAGTAAAATACTTAATTTTGATAAATAAAGTATCTTGATAAGAAGCTCATAATAATCCACTGTAGAAACGTAGACGAAATATCTATTAATAAAGAGGTTTGGTGAACGGGGTGGGGGTAATTTTCTATTATTAAAATTTATAGTTGAAGGTGGAGGGGACAATTTTTTATGTGTACTACGTTATCGGCAACAAAGAAGTAGTTTTTTGTTAAAATTGCTTCCCGGGCTGATTAGCCGTAGTCCAATGTTTTCTGCAAAACCAGACTTTTCGGCAGTGGCATCGACTGCCATCATCAGTGAAAATCGAATGCGAAAACGTGAGGTGGTATACGTTAGTGACCACAGTATTGTGGTATAAGGCTAAAGCAATAAGTAGAAAGACGTAGTTTCTATGGAAATATTTCATTTCGAATATGATTTTAAATATAAATCTTAGAACATGGAGGTCATATATGGTTCTCCTTACCGATACTTTATATGACGAACGATAACTGCCGCAAATTCAAAGAAAATCAAATACTTTTTTGCATACCTTCCTACATTGCAGAGACCTCAAGGCCTGTTGATTTTGGTGAAGATCGGTAAAGGGAAAGGGGTAGTTTACCTGAAACATGTTATGTTGTAACAAGAGAAATGTTTCCATGACGAACGATAACTGCAGCAAATTGAAACAGAATCAAATGTTTTTTGCATGCATCCCTGTATTGCAGAGGATTGAAGGTCTATTGATTTTGGTGAAGATCGGTTTAGAGAAACGGGTAGTTTACCTGCAACGTTTTATGTTTTAACAAGAGTAAAGTACTTAATTTTGATAAATAAAGTATCTTGATAAGAAGCTCATAATAATCCACTGTAGAAACGTAGATGAAACTTGTATAAATGAAGAGGTGGGAGTAATTTTCTAGAAATGAAAATTATAGTTGAAGGGGTAGGCGAGAATTTTGTATGTGTACTACGTTATCGGCAACAAAGAAGTAGTTCTTTGTTAAAATTCCTTCCCGGGCTGTTTAGTCGTAGTCGAATGTTTTCTGCAAAACCAGACTTTTCGGCAGTGCCATCGACTTCCATCTCAGTGAAAATCGAGTGCGAAAATGTGAGGTGGTATACGATAGTGGCTACAGTACTGTGGTTTAAGGCTGAAGCAATAAGTAGAAAGAAGTAGTTTCTATGAAAATATTTCATTTCGAATATGATTTTAAATATAAATATTAGTAAATGAAGTCCTGTATGGTTCTCCATACCGATATTTTTCTACTGCAAACAATAACAGCCGCAAATTGAAACAGAATCAAATACTGTTTTGCATACAGTCCTGAATTGTAGAGTTCTCAAGACCTGTTGGTTTTGGTGAAGATCGGTTAAGGGAATAGGGTAGCTTACCAGCAACACTTTATGTTTTAACAAGGGTAATTTTTTTTATGACGAACGATAACTGCCGTAAATTCAAACAGAATCAACTACACTTTTGCATACCTTTTTAAGTTATGCAGAACGCAAGGTATGGTGATTTTGTTGGAGATCGGTTAACGGAAAGGGGTAGTTTACGGGCAACGTTTTTTTATCAAGTGTAATTTTTTGGTTTGGCAAACGATAACAGCCGCAAACTGAGACAGAATGAAATATTATTTTGCATGCATCCCTGCATTGCAGAGGACTGAAGGTCTATTCATTTTGGTGAAGATCGGTTTAGAGAAACGGGTAGTTTACCTGCAACGTTTTATGTTTTAACAAGAGTAAAGTACTTAATTTTGATAAATAAAGTATCTTGATAAGAAGCTCATAATAATCCGCTGTAGAAACGTAGACGAAATATCTATAAATAAAGAGGGTAGGTGAACGGGGTGGGGGTAATTTTCTATTATTAAAATTTATAGTTGAAGGTGGAGGGGACAATTTTTTATGTGTACTACCTTATCGGCAACAAACAAGTAGTTTTTTGTTAAAATTGCTTCCCGGGCTGATTAGCTGTAGTCCAATGTTTTCTGCAAAACCAGACTTTTCGGCAGTGGCATCGACTGCCATCATCAGTGAAAATCGAATGCGAAAACGTGAGGTGGTATACGTTAGAGACCACAGTATTGTGGTATCACGTTAAAGCAATAAGTAGAAAGATGTAGTTTCTATGGAAATATTTCATTTCGAATATGATTTTAAATATAAATCTTAGAACATGGAAGTCATATATGGTTCTCCTTACCGATACTTTCTATGACGAACGATAACTGCCGTAAATTCAAAGAAAATCAAATACTTTTTTGCATACCTGCTTACATTGCAGAGTCCTCAAGGACTGTTGATTTTGGTGAAAATCGGTAAAGGGAAAGGGGTAGTTTACCTGAAACATGTTATGTTGTAACAAGAGAAATGTTTCCATGACGAACGATAACTGCAGCAAATTGAAACAGAATCAAATGTTTTTTGCATGCATCCCTGTATTGCAGAGGATTGAAGGTCTATTTATTTTGGTGAAGATCGGTTTAGAGAAACGGGTAGTTTACCTGCAACGTTTTATGTTTTAACAAGAGTAAAGTACTTAATTTTTTATAAATAAAGTATCTTGATAAGAAGCTCATAATAATCCACTGTAGAAAAGTTGATGAAATTTGTATAAATGAAGAGGTGGGAGTAATTTTCTAGAAATGAAAATTATAGTTGAAGGGGGAGGCGAGAATTTTGTATGTGTACTACGTTATCGGCAACAAAGAAGTAGTTCTTTGTTAAAATTCCTTCCCGGGCTGTTTAGTCGTAGTCGAATGTTTTCTGCAAATCCAGACTTTTCGGCAGTGCCATCGACTTCCATCTCAGTGAAAATCGAGTGCGAAAATGTGAGGTGGTATACGTTAGTGACCACAGTACTGTGGTTTAAGGCTGAAGCAATAAGTAGAAAGAAGTAGTTTCTATGGAAATATTTCATTTCGAATATGATTTTAAATATAAATATTAGTAAATGAAGTCCTGTATGGTTCTCCATACCGATATTTTTCTATGGCAAACAATAACAGCCGCAAATTGAAACAGAATCAAATACTGTTTTGCATACAGTCCTGAATTGTAGAGTTCTCAAGACCTGTTGGTTTTGGTGAAGATCGGTTAAGGGAATAGGGTAGCTTACCAGCAACACTTTATGTTTTAACAAGGGTAATTTTTTTTATGACGAACGATAACTGACGTAAATTCAAACAGAATCAACTACACTTTTGCATACCTTTTTAAGTTATGCAGAACGCAAGGTATGGTGATTTTGTTGAAGATCGGTTAACGGAAAGGGGTAGTTTACAGGCAACGTTTTTTTATCAAGTGTAATTTTTTGGTTTGGCAAACGATAACAGCCGCAAACTGAAACAGAATCAAATATTATTTTGCTTGCATCACTGCATTGCAGAGGACTGAAGGTCTATTCATTTTGGTGAAGATCGGTTTAGAGAAACGGGTAGTTTACCAGGAAGGTTTTATGTTTTAACAAGAGTAAAGTACTTAATTTTGATAAATAAAGTATCTTGAGTAGATGCTCATAATAATCCGCTGTAGAAACGTAGACGAAATATCTATTAATAAAGAGGTTAGGTGAACGGGGTGGCGGTAATTTTCTATTATTAAAATTTATAGTTGATGGTGGAGGGGACAATTTTTTATGTGTACTACGTTATCGGCAACAAACAAGTAGTTTTTTGTTAAAATTGCTTCCCGGGCTGATTAGCCGTAGTCCAATGTTTTCTGCAAAACCAGACTTTTCGGCAGTGGCATCGACTGCCATCATCAGTGAAAATCGAATGCGAAAACGTGAGGTGGTATACGTTAGTGACCACAGTATTGTGGTATAAGGATAAAACAATAAGTAGAAAGACGTAGTTTCTATGGAAATTTTCATTTCGAATATGATTTTAAATATAAATCTTAGAACATGGAAGTCATATATGGTTCTCCTTACCGATACTTTCTATGACGAACGATAACTGCCGCAAATTCAAAGAAAATCAAATACTTTTTTGCATACCTTCCTACATTGCAGAGACCTCAAGGCCTGTTAATGTTAGTGAAGATCGGTAAAGGGAAAGGGGTAGTTTACCTGAAACATGTTATGTTGTAACAAGAGAAATGTTTCCATGACGAACGATAACTGCCGCAAATTGAAACAGAATCAAATGTTTTTTGCATGCATCCCTGTATTGCAGAGGATTGAAGGTCTATTGATTTTGGTGAAGATCGGTTTAGAGAAACGGGTAGTTTACCTGCAACGTTTTATGTTTTAACAAGAGTAAAGTACTTAATTTTGATAAATAAAGTATCTTGATAAGAAGCTCATAATAATCCACTGTAGAAAAGTTGATCAAATTTGTATAAATGAAGAGGTGGGAGTAATTTTCTAGAAATGAAAATTATAGTTGAAGGGGGAGGCGAGAATTTTGTATGTGTACTACGTTATCGGCAACAAAGAAGTAGTTCTTTGTTAAAATTCCTTCCCGGGCTGTTTAGTCGTAGTCGAATGTTTTCTGCAAATCCAGACTTTTCGGCAGTGCCATCGACTTCCATCTCAGTGAAAATCGAGTGCGAAAATGTGAGGTGGTATACGTTAGTGACCACAGTACTGTGGTTTAAGGCTGAAGCAATAAGTAGAAAGAAGTAGTTTCTATGGAAATATTTCATTTCGAATATGATTTTAAATATAAATATTAGTAAATGAAGTCCTGTATGGTTCTCCATACCGATATTTTTCTATGGCAAACAATAACAGCCGCAAATTGAAACAGAATCAAATACTGTTTTGCATACAGTCCTGAATTGTAGAGTTCTCAAGACCTGTTGGTTTTGGTGAAGATCGGTTAAGGGAATAGGGTAGCTTACCAGCAACACTTTATGTTTTAACAAGGGTAATTTTTTTTATGACGAACGATAACTGACGTAAATTCAAACAGAATCAACTACACTTTTGTATACCTTTTTAAGTTATGCAGAACGCAAGGTATGGTGATTTTGTTGAAGATCGGTTAACGGAAAGGGGTAGTTTACAGGCAACGTTTTTTTATCAAGTGTAATTTTTTGGTTTGGCAAACGATAACAGCCGCAAACTGAAACAGAATCAAATATTATTTTGCTTGCATCACTGCATTGCAGAGGACTGAAGGTCTATTCATTTTGGTGAAGATCGGTTTAGAGAAACGGGTAGTTTACCAGGAAGGTTTTATGTTTTAACAAGAGTAAAGTACTTAATTTTGATAAATAAAGTATCTTGAGTAGATGCTCATAATAATCCGCTGTAGAAACGTAGACGAAATATCTATTAATAAAGAGGTTAGGTGAACGGGGTGGCGGTAATTTTCTATTATTAAAATTTATAGTTGATGGTGGAGGGGACAATTTTTTATGTGTACTACGTTATCGGCAACAAACAAGTAGTTTTTTGTTAAAATTGCTTCCCGGGCTGATTAGCCGTAGTCCAATGTTTTCTGCAAAACCAGACTTTTCGGCAGTGGCATCGACTGCCATCATCAGTGAAAATCGAATGCGAAAACGTGAGGTGGTATACGTTAGTGACCACAGTATTGTGGTATAAGGCTAAAACAATAAGTAGAAAGACGTAGTTTCTATGGAAATTTTCATTTCGAATATGATTTTAAATATAAATCTTAGAACATGGAAGTCATATATGGTTCTCCTTACCGATACTTTCTATGACGAACGATAACTGCCGCAAATTCAAAGAAAATCAAATACTTTTTTGCATACCTTCCTACATTGCAGAGACCTCAAGGCCTGTTAATGTTAGTGAAGATCGGTAAAGGGAAAGGGGTAGTTTACCTGAAACATGTTATGTTGTAACAAGAGAAATGTTTCCATGACGAACGATAACTGCCGCAAATTGAAACAGAATCAAATGTTTTTTGCATGCATCCCTGTATTGCAGAGGATTGAAGGTCTATTGATTTTGGTGAAGATCGGTTTAGAGAAACGGGTAGTTTACCTGCAACGTTTTATGTTTTAACAAGAGTAAAGTACTTAATTTTGATAAATAAAGTATCTTGATAAGAAGCTCATAATAATCCACTGTAGAAAAGTTGATCAAATTTGTATAAATGAAGAGGTGGGAGTAATTTTCTATAAATGAAAATTATAGTTGAAGGGGGAGGCGAGAATTTTGTATGTGTACTACGTTATCGGCAAGAAAGAAGTAGTTCTTTGTTAAAATTGCTTCCCGGGCTGTTTAGTCGTAGTCGAATGTTTTCTGCAAATCCAGACTTTTCGGCAGTGCCATCGACTTCCATCTCAGTGAAAATCGAGTGCGAAAATGTGAGGTGGTATGAGTTAGTGACCACAGCACTGTGGTTTAAGGCTGAAGCAATAAGTAGAAAGAAGTAGTTTCTATGGAAATATTTCATTTCGAATATGATTTTAAAGATAAATATTAGTAAATGAAGTCCTGTATGGTTCTCCATACCGATATTTTTCTATGGCAAACAATAACAGCCGAAAATTGAAACAGAATCAAATACTGTTGTGCATACACTCCTGAATTGTAGAGTTCTCAAGACCTGTTGGTTTTGGTGAAGATCGGTTAAGGGAATAGGGTAGTTTACCAGCAACACTTTATGTTATAACAAGGGTAATTTTTCTTATGACGAACGATAACTGACGTAAATTCAAACAGAATCAACTACACTTTTGCATACCTTTTTAAGTTATGCAGAACGCAAGGTATGGTGATTTTGTAGAAGATCGGTTAACGGAAAGGGGTAGTTTACAGGCAACGTTTTTTTATCAAGTGTAATTTTTTGGTTTGGCAAACGATAACAACCGCAAACTGAAACAGAATCAAATATTATTTTGCATGCATCACTGCATTGCAGAGGACTGAAGGTCTATTGATTTTGGTAAAGATCGGTTTAGAGAAAGGGGTAGTTTACCTGCAACGTTTTATGTTTTAACAAGAGTAAAATACTTAATTTTGATAAATAAAGTATCTTGATAAGAAGCTCATAATAATCCACTGTAGAAACGTAGACGAAATATCTATTAATAAAGAGGTTTGGTGAACGGGGTGGGGGTAATTTTCTATTATTAAAATTTATAGTTGAAGGTGGAGGGGACAATTTTTTATGTGTACTACCTTATCGGCAACAAAGAAGTAGTTTTTTGTTAAAATTGCTTCCCGGGCTGATTAGCCGTAGTCCAATGTTTTCTGCAAAACCAGACTTTTCGGCAGTGGCATCGACTGCCATCATCAGTGAAAATCGAATGCGAAAACGTGAGGTGGTATACGTTAGTGACCACAGTATTGTGGTATAAGGCTAAAGCAATAAGTAGAAAGACGTAGTTTCTATGGAAATATTCATTTCGAATATGATTTTAAATATAAATCTTAGAACATGGAAGTCATATATGGTTCTCCTTACCGATACTTTATATGACGAACGATAACTGCCGCAAATTCAAAGAAAATCAAATACTTTTTTGCATACCTTCCTACGTTGCAGAGACCTCAAGGCCTGTTGATTTTGGTGAAGATCGGTAAAGGGAAAGGGGTAGTTTACCTGAAACATGTTATGTTGTAACAAGAGAAATGTTTCCATGACGAACGATAACTGCAGCAAATTGAAACAGAATCAAATGTTTTTTGCATGCATCCCTGTATTGCAGAGGATTGAAGGTCTATTGATTTTGGTGAAGATCGGTTTAGAGAAACGGGTAGTTTACCTGCAACGTTTTATGTTTTAACAAGAGTAAAGTACTTAATTTTGATAAATAAAGTATCTTGATAAGAAGCTCATAATAATCCACTGTAGAAAAGTTGATGCAATTTGTATAAATGAAGAGGTGGAGGTAATTTTCTATAAATGAAAATTATAGTTGAAGGGGGATTCGAGAATTTTGTATGTGTACTACGTTATCGGCAACAAAGAAGTAGTTCTTTGTTAAAATTCCTTCCCGGGCTGTTTAGTCGTAGTCGAATGTTTTCTGCAAATCCAGACTTTTCGGCAGTGCCATCGACTTCCATCTCAGTGAAAATCGAGTGCGAAAATGTGAGGTGGTATGAGTTAGTGACCACAGAACTGTGGTTTAAGGCTGAAGCAATAAGTAGAAAGAAGTAGTTTCTATGGAAATATTTCATTTCGAATATGATTTTAAATATAAATATTAGTAAATGAAGTCCTGTATGGTTCTCCATACCGATATTTTTTTATGGCAAACAATAACAGCCGCACATTGAAAAAGAATCAAATACTGTTGTGCATACACTACTGAATTGTAGAGTTCTCAAGACCTGTTGGTTTTGGTGAAGATCGGTTAAGGGAATAGGGTAGTTTACCAGCAACACTTTATGTTTTAACAAGGGTAATTTTTCTTATGACGAACGATAACTGCCGTAAATTCAAACAGAATCAACTACACTTTTGCATACCTTTTTAAGTTTTGCAGAACGCAATGTCTGTTGATTTTGTTGAAGATCGGTTAACGGAAAGGGGTAGTTTACAGGCAACGTTTTTTTATCAAGTGTAATTTTTTGGTTTGGCAAACGATAACAGCCGCAAACTGAGACAGAATGAAATATTATTTTGCATGCATCCCTGCATTGCAGAGGACTGAAGGTCTATTCATTTTGGTGAAGATCGGTTTAGAGAAACGGGTAGTTTACCGGCAACGTTTTATGTTTTAACAAGAGTAAAGTACTTAATTTTGATAAATAAATTATCTTGATAAGAAGCTCATAATAATCCGCTGTAGAAACGTAGACGAAATATCTATAAATGAAGAGGTTAGGTGAACGGGGTGGGGGTAATTTTCTATTATTAAAATTTATAGTTGAAGGTGGAGGGGACAATTTTTTATGTGTACTACGTTATCGGCACCAAAGAAGTAGTTTTTTGTTAAAATTGCTTCCCGGGCTGTTTAGCCGTAGTCCAATGTTTTCTGCAAAACCAGACTTTTCGGCAGTGGCATCGACTGCCATCATCAGTGAAAATCGAATGCGAAAACGTGAGGTGGTATACGTTAGTGACCACAGTATTGTGGTATAAGGCTAAAGCAATAAGTAGAAAGACATAGTTTCTATGGAAATATTTCATTTCGAATATGATTTTGAATATAAATCTTAGAACATGGAAGTCATATATGGTTCTCCTTACCGATACTTTCTATGACGAACGATAACTGCCGCAAATTCAAAGAAAATCAAATACTTTTTTGCATACTCTCCTACATTGCAGAGACCTCAAGGCCTGTTGATTTTGGTGAAGATCGGTAAAGGGAAAGGGGTAGTTTACCAGAAACATTTTATGTTGTAACAAGAGAAATGTTTCCATGACGAACGATAACTGCCGCAAATTGAAACAGAATCAAATGTTTTTTGCATGCATCCCTGTTTTGCAGAGGATTGAAGGTCTATTGATTTTGGTGAAGATCGGTTTAGAGAAACGGGTAATTTAACTGCAACGTTTTATGTTTTAACAAGAGTAAAGTACTTAATATTGATAATTAAAGTATCTTGATAAGAAGCTCATAATAATCCACTGTAGAAAAGTTGATGCAATTTGTATAAATGAAGAGGTGGGAGTAATTTTCTATAAATGAAAAATATAGTTGAAGGGGGAGGCGAGAATTTTGTATGTGTACTACGTTATCGGCAACAACGAAGTAGTTCTTTGTTAAAATTCCTTCCCGGGCTGTTTAGTCGTAGTCGAATGTTTTCTGCAAATCCAGACTTTTCGGCAGTGCCATCGACTTCCATCTCAGTGAAAATCGAGTGCGAAAATGTGAGGTGGTATACGTTAGTGACCACAGCACTGTGGTTGAACGCTGAAGCAATAAGTAGAAAGAAGTAGTTTCTATGGAAATATTTCATTTCGAATATGATTTTAAATATAAATATTAGTAAATGAAGTCCTGTATGGTTCTCCATACCGATATTTTTCTATGGCAAACAATAACAGCCGCAAATTGAAACAGAATCAAATACTGTTGTGCATACACTCCTGAATTGTAGAGTTCTCAAGACCTGTTGGTTTTGGTGAAGATCGGTTAAGGGAATAGGGTAGTTTACCAGCAACACTTTATGTTTTAACAAGGGTAATTTTTCTTATGACGAACGATAACTGACGTAAATTCAAACAGAATCAACTACACTTTTGCATACCTTTTTAGGTTATGCAGAACGCAAGGTATGGTGATTTTGTTGAAGATCGGTTAACGGAAAGGGGTAGTTTACAGGCAACGTTTTTTTATCAAGTGTAATTTTTTGGTTTGGCAAACGATAACAACCGCAAACTGAAACAGAATCAAATATTATTTTGCATGCATCACTGCATTGCAGAGTACTGAAGGTCTATTGATTTTGGTGAAGATCGGTTTAGAGAAACGGGTAGTTTACCTGCAACGTTTTATGTTTTAACAAGAGTAAAGTACTTAATTTTGATAAATAAAGTATCTTGATAAGAAGCTCATAATAATCCACTGTAGAAACGTAGATGAAATATCTATAAATAAAGAGGTTAGGTGAACGGGGTGGGGGTAATTTTCTATTATTAAAATTTATAGTTGATGGTGGAGGGGACAATTTTTTATGTGTACTACGTTATCGGCAACAAAGAAGTAGTTTTTTTGTTAAAATTGCTTCCCGGGCTGATTAGCCGTAGTCCAATGTTTTCTGCAAAACCAGACTTTTCGGCAGTGGCATCGACTGCCATCATCAGTGAAAATCGAATGCGAAAACGTGAGGTGGTATACGTTAGTGACCACAGTATTGTGGTATAAGGCTAAAGCAATAAGTAGAAAGAGGTAGTTTCTATGGAAATATTTCATTTCGAATATGATTTTAAATGTAAATCTTAGAACATGGAAGTCATATATGGTTCTCCTTACCGATACTTTATATGACGAACGATAACTGCCGTAAATTCAAAGAAAATCAAATACTTTTTTGCATACCTTCCTACATTGCAGAGACCTCAAGGCCTGTTAATGTTGGTGAAGATCGGTAAAGGGAAAGGGGTAGTTTACCAGAAACATGTTTGGTTGTAACAAGAGAAATGTTTCCATGACGAACGATAACTGCCGCAATTTGAAACAGAATCAAATGTTTTTTGCATGCATCCCTGTTTTGCAGAGGATTGAAGGTCTATTGATTTTGGTGAAGATCGGTTTAGAGAAACGGGTAATTTAACTGCAACGTTTTATGTTTTAACAAGAGTAAAGTACTTAATTTTGATAAATAAAGTATCTTGATAAGAAGCTCATAATAATCCACTGTAGAAAAGTTGATGCAATTTGTATAAATGAAGAGGTGGGAGTAATTTTCTATAAATGAAAAATATAGTTGAAGGGGGAGGCGAGAATTTTGTATGTGTACTACGTTATCGGCAACAACGAAGTAGTTCTTTGTTAAAATTCCTTCCCGGGCTGTTTAGTCGTAGTCGAATGTTTTCTGCAAATCCAGACTTTTCGGCAGTGCCATCGACTTCCATCTCAGTGAAAATCGAGTGCGAAAATGTGAGGTGGTATACGTTAGTGACCACAGCACTGTGGTTGAAGGCTGAAGCAATAAGTAGAAAGAAGTAGTTTCTATGGAAATATTTCATTTCGAATATGATTTTAAATATAAATATTAGTAAATGAAGTCCTGTATGGTTCTCCATACCGATATTTTTCTATGGCAAACAATAACAGCCGCACATTGAAAAAGAATCAAATACTGTTTTGCATACAGTCCTGAATTGTAGAGTTCTCAAGACCTGTTGGTTTTGGTGAAGATCGGTTAAGGGAATAGGGTAGTTTACTAGCAACACTTTATGTTTTAACAAGGGTAATTTTTCTTATGACGAACGATAACTGCCGTAAATTCAAACAGAATCAACTACACTTTTGCATACCTTTTTAAGTTATGCAGAACGCAATGTCTGTTGATTTTGTTGAAGATCGGTTAACGGAAAGGGGTAGTTTACAGGCAACGTTTTTTTATCAAGTGTAATTTTTTGGTTTGGCAAACGATAACAGCCGCAAACTGAGACAGAATGAAATATTATTTTGCATGCATCCCTGCATTGCAGAGGACTGAAGGTCTATTGATTTTGGTGAAGATCGGTTTAGAGAAACGGGTAGTTTACCGGCAACGTTTTATGTTTTAACAAGAGTAAAGTACTTAATTTTGATAAATAAAGTATCTTCATTAGAAGCTCATAATAATCCACTGTAGAAACGTAGACGAAATATCTATAAATGACGAGGTTAGGTGAACGAGGTGGGGGTAATTTTCTATTATTAAAATTTATAGTTGAAGGTGGAGGGGACAATTTTTTATGTGTACTACGTTATCGGCAACAAAGAAGTAGTTTTTTTGTTAAAATTGCTTCCCGGGCTGATTAGCCGTAGTCCAATGTTTTCTGCATAACAAGACTTTTCGGCAGTGGCATCGACTGCCATCATCAGTGAAAATCGAATGCGAAAACGTGAGGTGGTATACGTTAGTGACCACAGTATTGTGGTATAAGGCTAAAGCAATAAGTAGAAAGACATATTTTCTATGGAAATATTTCATTTCGAATATGATTTTAAATATAAATCTTAGAACATGGAAGTCATATATGGTTCTCCTTACCGATACTTTCTATGACGAACGATAACTGCCGCAAATTCAAAGAAAATCAAATACTTTTTTGCATACTCTCCTACATTGCAGAGACCTCAAGGCCTGTTGATTTTGGTGAAGATCGGTAAAGGGAAAGGGGTAGTTTACCTGAAACATGTTATGTTGTAACAAGAGAAATGTTTCCATGACGAACGATAACTGCCGCAAATTGAAACAGAATCAAATCTTTTTTGCATGCATCCCTGTATTGCAGAGGATTGAAGGTCTATTGATTTTGGTGAAGATCGGTTTAGAGAAACGGGTAATTTACCTGCAACGTTTTATGTTTTAACAAGAGTAAAGTACTTAATTTTGATAAATAAAGTATCTTGATAAGTAGCTCATAATAATCCACTGTAGAAAAGTTGATGAAATTTGTATAAATGAAGAGGTGGGTGTAATTTTCTATAAATGAAAAATATAGTTGAAGGGGGAGGCGAGAATTTTGTATGTGTACTACGTTATCGGCAACAAAGAAGTAGTTCTTTGTTAAAATTCCATCCCGGGCTGTTTAGTCGTAGTCGAATGTTTTCTGCAAATCCAGACTTTTCGGCAGTGCCATCGACTTCCATCTCAGTGAAAATCGAGTGCGAAAATGTGAGGTGGTATACGTTAGTGACCACAGCACTGTGGTTTAAGGCTGAAGCAATAAGTAGAAAGAAGTAGTTTCTATGGAAATATTTCATTTCGAATATGATTTTAAATATAAATATTAGTAAATGAAGTCCTGTATGGTTCTCCATACCGATATTTTTCTATGGCAAACAATAACAGCCGCACATTGAAAAAGAATCAAATACGGTTTTGCATACAGTCCTGAATTGTAGAGTTCTCAAGACCTGTTGGTTTTAGTGAAGATCGGTTAAGGGAATAGGGTAGTTTACTAGCAACACTTTATGTTTTAACAAGGGTAATTTTTCTTATGACGAACGATAACTGCCGTAAATTCAAACAGAATCAACTACACTTTTGCATACCTTTTTAAGTTATGCAGAACGCAATGTCTGTTGATTTTGTTGAAGATCGGTTAACGGAAAGGGGTAGTTTACAGGCAACGTTTTTTTATCAAGTGTAATTTTTTGGTTTGGCAAACGATAACAGCCGCAAACTGAGACAGAATGAAATATTATTTTGCATGCATCCCTGCATTGCAGAGGACTGAAGGTCTATTGATTTTGGTGAAGATCGGTTTAGAGAAACGGGTAGTTTACCGGCAACGTTTTATGTTTTAACAAGAGTAAAGTACTTAATTTTGATAAATAAAGTATCTTCATTAGAAGCTCATAATAATCCACTGTAGAAACGTAGACGAAATATCTATAAATGACGAGGTTAGGTGAACGAGGTGGGGGTAATTTTCTATTATTAAAATTTATAGTTGAAGGTGGAGGGGACAATTTTTTATGTGTACTACGTTATCGGCAACAAAGAAGTAGTTTTTTTGTTAAAATTGCTTCCCGGGCTGATTAGCCGTAGTCCAATGTTTTCTGCAAAACAAGACTTTTCGGCAGTGGCATCGACTGCCATCATCAGTGAAAATCGAATGCGAAAACGTGAGGTGGTATACGTTAGTGACCACAGTATTGTGGTATAAGGCTAAAGCAATAAGTAGAAAGACATATTTTCTATGGAAATATTTCATTTCGAATATGATTTTAAATATAAATCTTAGAACATGGAAGTCATATATGGTTCTCCTTACCGATACTTTCTATGACGAACGATAACTGCCGTAAATTCAAAGAAAATCAAATACTTTTTTGCATACTCTCCTACATTGCAGAGACCTCAAGGACGGTTGATTTTGGTGAAGATCGGTAAAGGGAAAGGGGTAGTTTACCTGAAACATATTATGTTGTAACAAGAGAAATGTTTCCATGACGAACGATAACTACCGCAAATTGAAACAGAATCAAATGTTTTTTGCATGCATCCCTGTATTGCAGAGGATTGAAGGTCTATTGATTTTGGTGAAGATCGGTTTAGAGAAACGGGTAGTTTACCTGCAACGTTTTATGTTTTAACAAGAGTAAAGTACTTAATTTTGATAAATAAAGTATCTTGATAAGAAGCTCATAATAATCCACTGTAGAAACGTAGATGAAATTTGTATAAATGAAGAGGTGGGAGTAATTTTCTATAAATGAAAATTATAGTCGAAGGGGGAGGCGAGAATTTTGTATGTGTACTACGTTATCGGCAACAAAGAAGTAGTTCTTTGTTAAAATTCCTTCCCGTGCTGTTTAGTCGTAGTCGAATGTTTTCTGCAAAAACAGACTTTTCGGCAGTGCCATCGACTTCCATCTCAGTGAAAATCGAGTGCGAAAATGTGAGGTGGTATACGTTAGTGACCACTGTACTGTGGTTTAAGGCTGAAGCAATAAGTAGAAAGAAGTAGTTTCTATGGAAATATTTCATTTCGAATATGATATTAAATATAAATATTAGTAAATGAAGTCCTGTATGGTTCTCCATACCGATATTTTTCTATGGCAAACAATAACAGCCGCAAATTGAAACAGAATCAAATACTGTTGTGCATACAGCCCTGAATTGTAGAGTTCTCAAGACCTGTTGGTTTTGGTGAAGATCGGTTAAGGGAATAGGGTAGTTTACCAGCAACACTTTATGTTTTAACAAGGATAATTTTTCTTATGACGAACGATAACTGCCGTAAATTCAAACAGAATCAACTACACTTTTGCATACCTTTTTAAGTTATGCAGAACGCAAGGTATGGTGATTTTGTTGAAGATCGGTTAACGGAAAGGGGTAGTTTACAGGCAACGTTTTTTTATCAAGTGTAATTTTTTGGTTTGGCAAACGATAACAGCCGCAAACTGAAACAGAATCAAATATTATTTTGCATGCATCAATCCATTGCAGAGGACTGAAGGTCTATTCATTTTGGTGAAGATCGGTTTAGAGAAACGGGTAGTTTACCTGCAACGTTTTATGTTTTAACAAGAGTAAAGTACTTAATTTTGAAAAATAAAATATCTTGATAAGAAGCTCATAATAATCCACTGTAGAAACGTAGACGAAATATCTATAAATAAAGAGGTTATGTGAAGGGGGTGGGGGTAATTTTCTATTATTAAAATTTATAGTTGAAAGTGGAGGGGACAATTTTTTATGTGTACTACGTTATCGGCAACAAAGAAGTAGTTTTTTGTTAAAATTGCTTCCCGGGCTGATTAGCCGTAGTCCAATGTTTTCTGCAAAACCAGATTTTCGGCAGTGGCATCGACTGCCATCATCAGTGAAAATCGAATGCGAAAACGTGAGGTGGTATACGTTAGTGACCACAGTATTGTGGTATAAGGCTAAAGCAATAAGCAGAAAGACGTAGTTTGTATGGAAATATTTCATTTCGGATATGATTTTAAATATAAATCTTAGAACATGGAAGTCATATATGGTTCTCCTTACCGATACTTTCTTTGACGACCGATAACTGCCGTAAATTCAAAGAAAATCAAATACTTTTTTGCATACCTTCCTACATTGAAGAGACCTCAAAGACTGTTGATTTGGGTGAAGATCGGTAAAGGGAAAGGGGTAGTTTACCTGAAACAAGTTATGTTGTAACAAGAGAAATGTTTCCATGACGAACGATAACTGCCGCAATTTAAAACAGAATCAAATGTTTTGCATGCATCCCTGTATTGCAGAGGATTGAAGGTCTATTGATTTTGGTGAAGATCGGTTTAGAGAAACGGGTAGTTTACCTGCAACGTTTTATGTTTTAACAAGAGTAAAGTACTTAATTTTGATAAATAAAATATCTTGATAAGAAGCTCATAATAATCCACTGTAGAAACGTAGATGAAATTTGTATAAATGAAGAGGTGGGAGTAATTTTCTATAAATGAAAATTATAGTTGAAGGGGGAGGCGAGAATTTTGTATGTGTACTACGTTATCGGCAACAAAGAAGTAGTTCTTTGTTAAAATTCCTTCCCGTGCTGTTTAGTCGTAGTCGAATGTTTTCTGCAAAAACAGACTTTTCGGCAGTGCCATCGACTTCCATCTCAGTGAAAATCGAGTGCGAAAATGTGAGGTGGTATACGTTAGTGACCACAGTACTGTGGTTTAAGGCTGAAGCAATAAGTAGAAAGAAGTAGTTTCTATGTAAATATTTCATTTCGAATATGATTTTAAATATAAATATTAGTAAATGAAGTCCTGTATGGTTCTCCATACCGATATTTTTCTATGGCAAACAATAACAGCCGCAAATTGAAACAGAATCAAATACTGTTGTGCATACAGCCCTGAATTGTAGAGTTCTCAAGACCTGTTGGTTTTAGGTGAAGATCGGTTAAGGGAATAGGGTAGTTTACCAGCAACACTTTATGTTTTAACAAGGGTAATTTTTCTTATGACGAACGATAACTGCCGTAAATTCAAACAGAATCAACTACACTTTTGCATACCTTTTTAAGTTATGCAGAACGCAAGGTCTGGTGATTTTGTTGAAGATCGGTTAACGGAAAGGGGTAGTTTACAGGCAACGTTTTTTTATCAAGTGTAATTTTTTGGTTTGGCAAACGATAACAGCCGCAAACTGAAACAGAATCAAATATTATTTTGCATGCATCACTGCATTGCAGAGGACTGAAGATCTGTTGATTTTGGTGAAGATCGGTTTAGAGAAACAGGTAGTTTACCTGCAACGTTTTATGTTTTAACAAGAGTAAAGTACTTAATTTTGAAAAATAAAATATCTTGATAAGAAGCTCATAATAATCCACTGTAGAAACGTAGATGAAATATCTATAAATAAAGAGGTTAGGTGAACGGGGTGGGGGTAATTTTCTATTATTAAAATTTATAGTTGATGGTGGAGGGGACTATTTTTTATGTGTACTACGTTATCGGCAACAAAGAAGTAGTTTTTTGTTAAAATTGCTTCCCGGGCTGATTAGCCGTAGTCCAATGTTTTCTGCAAAACCAGACTTTTCGGCAGTGGCATCGACTGCCATCATCAGTGAAAATCGAATGCGAAAACGTGAGGTGGTATACGTTAGTGACCACAGTATTGTGGTATAAGGCTAAAGCAATAAGTAGAAAGACGTAGTTTCTATGGAAATATTTCATTTCGAATATGATTTTAAATATAAATCTTAGAAGATGGAAGTCATATATGGTTCTCCTTACCGATACTTTCTTTGACGACCGATAACTGTCGTAAATTCAAAGAAAATCAAATACTTTTTTGCATACATTCCTACATTGCAGAGACCTCAAGGACTGTTGATTTGGGTGAAGATCGGTAAAGGGAAAGGGGTAGTTTACCAGGAACATGTTATGTTGTAACAAGAGAAATGTTTCCATGACGAACGATAACTGCCGCAAATTGAAACAGAATCAAATGTTTTTTGCATGCATCCCTGTATTGCAGAGGATTGAAGGTCTATTGATTTTGGTGAAGATCGGTTTAGAGAAACGGGTAGTTTACCAGCAACATTTTATGTTTTAACAAGAGTAAAGTGCTTAATTTTGATAAATAAAGTATCTTGATAAGAAGCTCATAATAATCCACTGTAGAAACGTAGATGAAATTTGTATAAATGAAGAGGTGGGAGTAATTTTCTATAAATGAAAATTATAGTTGAAGGGGGAGGCGAGAATTTTGTATGTGTACTACGTTATCGGCAACAAAGAAGTAGTTCTTTGTTAAAATTCCTTCCCGTGCTGTTTAGTCGTAGTCGAATGTTTTCTGCAAAAACAGACTTTTCGGCAGTGCCATCGACTTCCATCTCAGTGAAAATCGAGTGCGAAAATGTGAGGTGGTATACGTTAGTGACCACAGTACTGTGGTTTAAGGCTGAAGCAATAAGTAGAAAGAAGTAGTTTCTATGGAAATATTTCATTTCGAATATGATTTTAAATATAAATATTAGTAAATGAAGTCCTGTATGGTTCTCCATACCGATATTTTTCTATGGCAAACAATAACAGCCGCAAATTGAAACAGAATCAAATACTGTTGTGCATACAGCCCTGAATTGTAGAGTTCTCAAGACCTGTTGGTTTTGGTGAAGATCGGTTAAGGGAATAGGGTAGTTTACCAGCAACACTTTATGTTTTAACAAGGGTAATTGTTCTTATGACGAACGATAACTGCCGTAAATTCAAACAGAATCAACTACACTTTTGCATACCTTTTTAAGTTATGCAGAACGCAAGGTATGGTGATTTTGTTGAAGATCGGTTAACGGAAAGGGGTAGTTTACAGGCAACGTTTTTTTATCAAGTGTAATTTTTTGGTTTGGCAAACGATAACAGCCGCAAACTGAAACAGAATCAAATATTATTTTGCATGCATCAATCCATTGCAGAGGACTGAAGGTCTATTCATTTTGGTGAAGATCGGTTTAGAGAAACGGGTAGTTTACCTGCAACGTTTTATGTTTTAACAAGAGTTATATCTATAAATAAAGAGGTTAGGTGAAGGGGGTGGGGGTAATTTTCTATTATTAAAATTTATAGTTGAAAGTGGAGGGGACAATTTTTTATGTGTACTACGTTATCGGCAACAAAGAAGTAGTTTTTTGTTAAAATTGCTTCCCGGGCTGATTAGCCGTAGTCCAATGTTTTCTGCAAAACCAGATTTTCGGCAGTGGCATCGACTGCCATCATCAGTGAAAATCGAATGCGAAAACGTGAGGTGGTATACGTTAGTGACCACAGTATTGTGGTATAAGGCTAAAGCAATAAGTAGAAAGACGTAGTTTGTATGGAAATATTTCATTTCGGATATGATTTTAAATATAAATCTTAGAACATGGAAGTCATATATGGTTCTCCTTACCGATACTTTCTTTGACGACCGATAACTGCCGTAAATTCAAAGAAAATCAAATACTTTTTTGCATACCTTCCTACATTGAAGAGACCTCAAAGACTGTTGATTTGGGTGAAGATCGGTAAAGGGAAAGGGGTAGTTTACCTGAAACAAGTTATGTTGTAACAAGAGAAATGTTTCCATGACGAACGATAACTGCCGCAAATTAAAACAGAATCAAATGATTTGCATGCATCCCTGTTTTGCAGAGGATTGAAGGTCTATTGATTTTGGTGAAGATCGGTTTAGAGAAACGGGTAGTTTACCTGCAACGTTTTATGTTTTAACAAGAGTAAAGTACTTAATTTTGATAAATAAAGTATCTTGATAAGAAGCTCACAATATTCCACTGTAGAAAAGTTGATGAAATTTGTATAAATGAAGAGGTGGGAGTAATTTTCTATAAATGAAAATTATAGTTGAAGGGGGAGGCGAGAATTTTGTATGTGTACTACGTTATCGGCAACAAAGAAGTAGTTCTTTGTTAAAATTCCTTCCCGGGCTGTTTAGTCGTAGTCGAATGTTTTCTGCAAAAACAGACTTTTCGGCAGTGCCATCGACTTCCATCTCAGTGAAAATCGAGTGCGAAAATGTGAGGTGGTATACGTTAGTGACCACAGTACTGTGGTTTAAGGCTGAAGCAATAAGTAGAAAGAAGTAGTTTCTATGGAAATATTTCATTTCGAATATGATTTTAAATATAAATATTAGTAAATGAAGTCCTGTATGGTTCTCCATACCGATATTTTTCTATGGCAAACAATAACAGCCGCAAATTGAAACAGAATCAAATACTGTTGTGCATACAGCCCTGAATTGTAGAGTTCTCAAGACCTGTTGGTTTTAGGTGAAGATCGGTTAAGGGAATAGGGTAGTTTACCAGCAACACTTTATGTTTTAACAAGGGTAATTTTTCTTATGACGAACGATAACTGCCGTAAATTCAAACAGAATCAACTACACTTTTGCATACCTTTTTAAGTTATGCAGAACGCAAGGTCTGGTGATTTTGTTGAAGATCGGTTAACGGAAAGGGGTAGTTTACAGGCAACGTTTTTTTATCAAGTGTAATTTTTTGGTTTGGCAAACGATAACAGCCGCAAACTGAAACAGAATCAAATATTATTTTGCATGCATCACTGCATTGCAGAGGACTGAAGATCTGTTGATTTTGGTGAAGATCGGTTTAGAGAAACAGGTAGTTTACCTGCAACGTTTTATGTTTTAACAAGAGTAAAGTACTTAATTTTGAAAAATAAAATATCTTGATAAGAAGCTCATAATAATCCACTGTAGAAACGTAGATGAAATATCTATAAATAAAGAGGTTAGGTGAACGGGGTGGGGGTAATTTTCTATTATTAAAATTTATAGTTGATGGTGGAGGGGACAATTTTTTATGTGTACTACGTTATCGGCAACAAAGAAGTAGTTTTTTGTTAAAATTGCTTCCCGGGCTGATTAGCCGTAGTCCAATGTTTTCTGCAAAACCAGACTTTTCGGCAGTGGCATCGACTGCCATCATCAGTGAAAATCGAATGCGAAAACGTGAGGTGGTATACGTTAGTGACCACAGTATTGTGGTATAAGGCTAAAGCAATAAGTAGAAAGACGTAGTTTCTATGGAAATATTTCATTTCGAATATGATTTTAAATATAAATCTTAGAAGATGGAAGTCATATATGGTTCTCCTTACCGATACTTTCTTTGACGACCGATAACTGTCGTAAATTCAAAGAAAATCAAATACTTTTTTGCATACCTTCCTACATTGCAGAGACCTCAAGGACTGTTGATTTGGGTGAAGATCGGTAAAGGGAAAGGGGTAGTTTACCAGGAACATGTTATGTTGTAACAAGAGAAATGTTTCCATGACGAACGATAACTGCCGCAAATTGAAACAGAATCAAATGTTTTTTGCATGCATCCCTGTATTGCAGAGGATTGAAGGTCTATTGATTTTGGTGAAGATCGGTTTAGAGAAACGGGTAGTTTACCTGCAACGTTTTATGTTTTAACGAGAGTAAAGTACTTAATTTTGATAAATAAAGTATCTTGATAAGAAGCTCATAATAATCCACTGTAGAAACGTAGATGAAATTTGTATAAATGAAGAGGTGGGAGTAATTTTCTATAAATGAAAATTATAGTTGAAGGGGGAGGCGAGAATTTTGTATGTGTACTACGTTATCGGCAACAAAGAAGTAGTTCTTTGTTAAAATTCCTTCCCGTGCTGTTTAGTCGTAGTCGAATGTTTTCTGCAAAAACAGACTTTTCGGCAGTGCCATCGACTTCCATCTCAGTGAAAATCGAGTGCGAAAATGTGAGGTGGTATACGTTAGTGACCACAGTACTGTGGTTTAAGGCTGAAGCAATAAGTAGAAAGAAGTAGTTTCTATGGAAATATTTCATTTCGAATATGATTTTAAATATAAATATTAGTAAATGAAGTCCTGTATGGTTCTCCATACCGATATTTTTCTATGGCAAACAATAACAGCCGCAAATTGAAACAGAATCAAATACTGTTGTGCATACAGCCCTGAATTGTAGAGTTCTCAAGACCTGTTGGTTTTGGTGAAGATCGGTTAAGGGAATAGGGTAGTTTACCAGCAACACTTTATGTTTTAACAAGGGTAATTTTTCTTATGACGAACGATAACTGCCGTAAATTCAAGCAGAATCAACTACACTTTTGCATACCTATTTAAGTTATGCAGAACGCAAGGTCTGGTGATTTTGTTGAAGATCGGTTAACGGAAAGGGGTAGTTTACAGGCAACGTTTTTTTATCAAGTGTAATTTTTTGGTTTGGCAAACGATAACAGCCGCAAACTGAAACAGAATCAAATATTATTTTGCATGCATCACTGCATTGCAGAGGACTGAAGATCTGTTGATTTTGGTGAAGATCGGTTTAGAGAAACAGGTAGTTTACCTGCAACGTTTTATGTTTTAACAAGAGTAAAGTACTTAATTTTGAAAAATAAAATATCTTGATAAGAAGCTCATAATAATCCACTGTAGAAACGTAGATGAAATATCTATAAATAAAGAGGTTAGGTGAACGGGGTGGGGGTAATTTTCTATTATTAAAATTTATAGTTGAAAGTGGAGGGGACAATTTTTTATGTGTACTACGTTATCGGCAACAAAGAAGTAGTTTTTTGTTAAAATTGCTTCCCGGGCTGATTAGCCGTAGTCCAATGTTTTCTGCAAAACCAGATTTTCGGCAGTGGCATCGACTGCCATCATCAGTGAAAATCGAATGCGAAAACGTGAGGTGGTATATACGTTAGTGACCACAGTATTGTGGTATAAGGCTAAAGCAATAAGTAGAAAGACGTAGTTTCTATGGAAATATTTCATTTCGGATATGATTTTAAATATAAATCTTAGAACATGGAAGTCATATATGGTTCTCCTTACCGATACTTTCTTTGACGACCGATAACTGCCGTAAATTCAAAGAAAATCAAATACTTTTTTGCATACCTTCCTACATTGAAGAGACCTCAAGGACTGTTCATTTGGGTGAAGATCGGTAAAGGGAAAGGGGTAGTTTACCTGAAACAAGTTATGTTGTAACAAGAGAAATGTTTCCATGACGAACGATAACTGCCGCAAATTAAAACAGAATCAAATGTTTCTTGCATGCATCCCTGTATTGCAGAGGATTGAAGGTCTATTGATTTTGGTGAAGATCGGTTTAGAGAAACGGGTAGTTTACCTGCAACGTTTTATGTTTTAACAAGAGTAAAGTACTTAATTTTGATAATTAAAGTATCTTGATAAGAAGCTCACAATATTCCACTGTAGAAAAGTTGATGAAATTTGGATAAATGAAGAGGTGGGAGTAATTTGCTATAAATGAAAATTATAGTTGAAGGCGAGAATTTTGTATGTGTACTACGTTATCGGCAACAAAGAAGTAGTTCTTTGTTAAAATTCCTTCCCGGGCTGTTTAGTCGTAGTCGAATGTTTTCTGCAAATCCAGACTTTTCGGCAGTGCCATCGACTTCCATCTCAGTGAAAATCGAATGCGAAAACGTGAGGTGGTATACGTTAGTGACCACAGTATTGTGGTATAAGGCTAAAGCAATAAGTAGAAAAACGTAGTTTGTATGGAAATATTTCATTTCGAATATGATTTTAAATATAAATCTTAGAACATGGAAGTCATATATGGTTCTCCTTACCGATACTTTCTATGACGAACGATAACTGCCGCAAATTCAAAGAAAATCAAATACTTTTTTGCATACCTTCCTATATTGCAGAGACGTCAAGGCCTGTTGATTTTGGTGAAGATCGGTAAAGGGAAAGGGGTAGTTTACCAGAAACATGTTATGTTGTAACAAGAGAAATGTTTCCATGACGAACGATAACTGCCGCAAATTGAAACAGAATCAAATGTTTTTTGCATGCATCCCTGTATTGGAGAGGATTGAAGGTCTATTGATTTTGGTGAAGATAGGTTTAGAGAAACGGGTAGTTTACCTGCAACGTTTTATGTTTTAACAAGAGTAAAGTACTTAATTTTGATAAATAAAGTATCTTGATAAGAAGCTCATAATAATCCACTGTAGAAAAGTTCATGAAATTTGTATAAATGAAGAGGTGGGAGTAATTTTCTATAAATGAAAATTATAGTTGAAGGGGGAGGCGAGAATTTTGTATGTGTACTACGTTATCGGCAACAAAGAAGTAGTTCTTTGTTAAAATTCCTTCCCGGGCTGTTTAGTCGTAGTCGAATGTTTTCTGCAAATCCAGACTTTTAGGCAGTGCCATCGACTTCCATCTCAGTGAAAATCGAGTGCGAAAATGTGAGGTGGTATGAGTTAGTGACCACAGCACTGTGGTTTAAGGCTGAAGCAATAAGTAGAAAGAAGTAGTTTCTATGGAAATATTTCATTTCGAATATGATTTTAAATATAAATATTAGTAAATGAAGTCCTGTATGGTTCTCCATACCGATATTTTTCTATGGCAAACAATAACAGCCGCAAATTGAAACAGAATCAAATACTGTTGTGCATACACTCCTGAATTGTAGAGTTCTCAAGACCTGTTGGTTTTGGTGAAGATCGGTTAAGGGAATAGGGTAGTTTACCAGCAACACTTTATGTTTTAACAAGGGTAATTTTTCTTATGACGAACGATAACTGACGTAAATTCAAGCAGAATCAACTACACTTTTGCATACCTTTTTAAGTTATGCAGAACGCAAGGTATGGTAATTTTGTTGAAGATCGGTTAACGGAAAGGGGTAGTTTACAGGCAACGTTTTTTTATCAAGTGTAATTTTTTGTTTTGGCAAACGATAACAACCGCAAACTGAAACAGAATCAAATATTATTTTGCATGCATCACTCCATTGCAGAGGGCTGAAGGTCTGTTGATTTTGGTGAAGATCGGTTTAGAGAAACGGGTAGTTTACCTGCAACGTTTTATGTTTTAACAAGAGTAAAGTACTTAATTTTGATAAATAAAGTGTCTTGATAAGAAGCTCATAATAATCCACTGTAGAAAAGTTGATGAAATTTGTATAAATGAGGAGGTGGGAGTAATTTTCTATAAATGAAAATTATAGTTGAAGGGGGAGGCGAGAATTTTGTATGTGTACTACGTTATCGGCAACAAAGAAGTAGTTCTTTGTTAAAATTCCTTCCCGGGCTGTTTAGTCGTAGTCGAATGTTTTCTGCAAATCCAGACTTTTCGGCAGTGCCATCGACTTCCATCTCAGTGAAAATCGAATGCGAAAACGTGAGGTGGTATACGTTAGTGACCACAGTATTGTGGTATAAGGCTAAAGCAATAAGTAGAAAAACGTAGTTTGTATGGAAATATTTCATTTCGAATATGATTTTAAATATAACTCTTAGAACATGGAAGTCATATATGGTTCTCCTTACCGATACTTTCTTTGACGACCGATAACTGCCGTAAATTCAAAGAAAATCAAATACTTTTTTACATACCTTCCTACACTGCAGAGACCTCAAGGACTGTTGATTTGGGTGAAGATCGGTAAAGGGAAAGAGGTAGTTTACCTGAAACATGTTATGTTGTAACAAGAGAAATGTTTCCACGACGAACGATAACTGCCGCAAAGTGAAACAGAATCAAATGTTTTTTTGAATGCATCCCTGTATTGCAGAGGATTGAAGGTCTGTTGATTTTGGTGAAGATCGGTTTAGAGAAACGGGTAGTTTACCCGTTACACGTTACGGGTAGTTTGTTTTATGTTTTAACAAGAGTAAAGTACTTAATTTTGATAAATAAAGTATCTTGATAAGAAGCTCATAATAATCCACTGTAGAAACGTAGATGAAACTTGTATAAATGAAGAGGTGGGAGTAATTTTCTAGAAATGAAAATTATAGTTGAAGGGGTAGGCGAGAATTTTTTATGTGTACTACGTTATCGGCAACAAAGAAGTAGTTCTTTGTTAAAATTCCTTCCCGGGCTGTTTAGTCGTAGTCGAATGTATTCTGCAAATCCAGACTTTTCGGCAGTGCCATCGACTTCCATCTCAGTGAAAATCGAGTGCGAAAATGTGAGGTGGTATACGTTAGTGACCACAGCACTGTGGTTTAAGGCTGAAGCAATAAGTAGAAAGAAGTAGTTTCTATGGAAATATTTCATTTCGAATATGATTTTAAATATAAATATTAGTAAAAGATGTCCTGTATGGTTCTCCATACCGATATTTTTCTATGGCAAACAATAACAGCCGCACATTGAAAAAGAATCAAATACTGTTTTGCATACAGTCCTGAATTGTAGAGTTCTCAAGACCTGTTGGTTTTGGTGAAGATCGGTTAAGGGAATAGGGTAGTTTACTAGCAACACTTTATGTTTTAACAAGGGTAATTTTTCTTATGACGAACGATAACTGCCGTAAATTCAAACAGAATCAACTACACTTTTGCATACCTTTTTAAGTTATGCAGAACGCAATGTCTGTTGATTTTGTTGAAGATCGGTTAACGGAAAGGGGTAGTTTACAGGCAACGTTTTTTTATCAAGTGTAATTTTTTGGTTTGGCAAACGATAACAACCGCAAACTGAAACAGAATCAAATATTATTTTGCATGCATCACTGCATTGCAGAGGACTGAAGGTCTATTGATTTTGGTGAAGATCGGTTTAGAGAAACGGGTAGTTTACCTGCAACGTTTTATGTTTTAACAAGAGTAAAGTACTTAATTTTGATAAATAAAGTATCTTGATAAGAAGCTCATAATAATCCACTGTAGAAACGTAGATGAAATATCTATAAATAAAGAGGTTAGGTGAACGGGGTGGGGGTAATTTTCTATTATTAAAATTTATAGTTGATGGTGGAGGGGACAATTTTTTGTGTACTACGTTATCGGCAACAAAGAAGTAGTTTTTTTGTTAAAATTGCTTCCCGGGCTGATTAGCCGTAGTCCAATGTTTTCTGCAAAACCAGACTTTTCGGCAGTGGCATCGACTGCCATCATCAGTGAAAATCGAATGCGAAAACGTGAGGTGGTATACGTTAGTGACCACAGTATTGTGGTATAAGGCTAAAGCAATAAGTAGAAAGACGTAGTTTCTATGGAAATTTTTCATTTCGAATATGATTTTAAATATAAATCTTAGAACATGGAAGTCATATATGGTTCTCCTTACCGATACTTTCTATGACGAACGATAACTGCCGCAAATTCAAAGAAAATCAAATACTTTTTTGCAAACCTTCCTATATTGCAGAGACGTCAAGGCCTGTTGATTTTGGTAAATATCGGTAAAGGGAAAGGGGTAGTTTACCAGAAACATGTTATGTTGTAACAAGAGAAATGTTTCCATGACGAACGATAACTGCCGCAAATTGAAACAGAATCAAATATTATTTTGCATGCATCCCTGCATTGCAGAGGACTGAAGGTCTATTGATTTTGGTGAAGGTCGTTTAGAGAAACGGGTAGTTTACCTGCAACGTTTTATGTTTTAACAAGAGTAAAGTACTTAATTTTTATAAATAAAGTATTTTGATAAGAACCTCATAATAATCCACTGTAGAAACGTAGATGAAATATCTATTAATAAAAAGGTTAGGTGAACGGGGTGGGGGTAATTTTCTATTATTAAAATTTATAGTTGAAGGTGGAGGGGACAATTTTTTATTTGTACTACGTTATCGGCAACAAAGAAGTAGTTTTTTGTTAAAATTGCTTCCCGGGCTGATTAGCCGTAGTCCAATGTTTTCTGCAAAACCAGACTTTTCGGCAGTGGCATCGACTTCCATCTCAGTGAAAATCGAGTGCGAAAATGTGAGGTGGTATACGTTAGTGACCACAGTACTGTGGTTTAAGGCTGAAGCAATAAGTAGAAAGAAGTAGTTTCTATGGAAATATTTCATTTCGAATATGATTTTAAATATAAATATTAGTAAATGAAGTCCTGTATGGTTCTCCATACCGATATTTTTCTATGGCAAACAATAACAGCCGCAAATTGAAACAGAATCAAATACTGTTGTGCATACAGCCCTGAATTGTAGAGTTCTCAAGACCTGTTGGTTTTGGTGAAGATCGGTTAAGGGAATAGGGTAGTTTACCAGCAACACTTTATGTTTTACAAGTGTAATTTTTCTTATGACGAACGATAACTGCCGTAAATTCAAACAGAATCAACTACACTTTTGCATACCTTTTTAACTTATGCAGAACGCAAGGTATGGTGATTTTGTTGAAGATCGGTTAACGGAAAGGGGTAGTTTACAGGCAACGTTTTTTTATCAAGTGTAATTTTTTGGTTTGGCAAACGATAACAACCGCAAACTGAAACAGAATCAAATATTATTTTGCATGCATCACTGCATTGCAGAGGACTGAAGGTCTATTGATTTTGGTGAAGATCGGTTTAGAGAAACGGGTAGTTTACCTGCAACGTTTTATGTTTTAACAAGAGTAAAGTACTTAATTTTGATAAATAAAGTATCTTGATAAGAAGCTCATAATAATCCACTGTAGAAACGTAGATGAAATATCTATAAATAAAAAGGTTAGGTGAACGGGGTGGGGATAATTTTCTGTTATTAAAATTTATAGTTGAAAGTGGAGGGGAAAATTTTTTATGTGTACTACGTTATCGGCAACAAAGAAGTAGTTTTTTGTTAAAATTGCTTCCCGGGCTGATTAGCCGTAGTCCAATGTTTTCTGCAAAACCAGATTTTCGGCAGTGGCATCGACTGCCATCATCAGTGAAAATCGAATGCGAAAACGTGAGGTGGTATACGTTAGTGACCACAGTATTGTGGTATAACGCTAAAGCAATAAGTAGAAAGACGTAGTTTGTATGGAAATATTTCATTTCGGATATGATTTTAAATATAAATCTTAGAACATGGAAGTCATATATGGTTCTCCTTACCGATACTTTCTTTGACGACCGATAACTGCCGTAAATTCAAAGAAAATCAAATACTTTTTTGCATACCTTCCTACATTGAAGAGACCTCAAGGACTGTTCATTTGGGTGAAGATCGGTAAAGGGAAAGGGGTAGTTTACCTGAAACAAGTTATGTTGTAACAAGAGAAATGTTTCCATGACGAACGATAACTGCCGCAAATTAAAACAGAATCAAATGTTTCTTGCATGCATCCCTGTATTGCAGAGGATTGAAGGTCTATTGATTTTGGTGAAGATCGGTTTAGAGAAACGGGTAGTTTACCTGCAACGTTTTATGTTTTAACAAGAGTAAAGTACTTAATTTTGATAATTAAAGTATCTTGATAAGAAGCTCACAATATTCCACTGTAGAAAAGTTGATGAAATTTGGATAAATGAAGAGGTGGGAGTAATTTGCTATAAATGAAAATTATAGTTGAAGGCGAGAATTTTGTATGTGTACTACGTTATCGGCAACAAAGAAGTAGTTCTTTGTTAAAATTCCTTCCCGGGCTGTTTAGTCGTAGTCGAATGTTTTCTGCAAATCCAGACTTTTCGGCAGTGCCATCGACTTCCATCTCAGTGAAAATCGAATGCGAAAACGTGAGGTGGTATACGTTAGTGACCACAGTATTGTGGTATAAGGCTAAAGCAATAAGTAGAAAAACGTAGTTTGTATGGAAATATTTCATTTCGAATATGATTTTAAATATAAATCTTAGAACATGGAAGTCATATATGGTTCTCCTTACCGATACTTTCTATGACGAACGATAACTGCCGCAAATTCAAAGAAAATCAAATACTTTTTTGCATACCTTCCTATATTGCAGAGACGTCAAGGCCTGTTGATTTTGGTGAAGATCGGTAAAGGGAAAGGGGTAGTTTACCAGAAACATGTTATGTTGTAACAAGAGAAATGTTTCCATGACGAACGATAACTGCCGCAAATTGAAACAGAATCAAATGTTTTTTGCATGCATCCCTGTATTGCAGAGGATTGAAGGTCTATTGATTTTGGTGAAGATAGGTTTAGAGAAACGGGTAGTTTACCTGCAACGTTTTATGTTTTAACAAGAGTAAAGTACTTAATTTTGATAAATAAAGTATCTTGATAAGAAGCTCATAATAATCCACTGTAGAAAAGTTCATGAAATTTGTATAAATGAAGAGGTGGGAGTAATTTTCTATAAATGAAAATTATAGTTGAAGGGGGAGGCGAGAATTTTGTATGTGTACTACGTTATCGGCAACAAAGAAGTAGTTCTTTGTTAAAATTCCTTCCCGGGCTGTTTAGTCGTAGTCGAATGTTTTCTGCAAATCCAGACTTTTAGGCAGTGCCATCGACTTCCATCTCAGTGAAAATCGAGTGCGAAAATGTGAGGTGGTATGAGTTAGTGACCACAGCACTGTGGTTTAAGGCTGAAGCAATAAGTAGAAAGAAGTAGTTTCTATGGAAATATTTCATTTCGAATATGATTTTAAATATAAATATTAGTAAATGAAGTCCTGTATGGTTCTCCATACCGATATTTTTCTATGGCAAACAATAACAGCCGCAAATTGAAACAGAATCAAATACTGTTGTGCATACACTCCTGAATTGTAGAGTTCTCAAGACCTGTTGGTTTTGGTGAAGATCGGTTAAGGGAATAGGGTAGTTTACCAGCAACACTTTATGTTTTAACAAGGGTAATTTTTCTTATGACGAACGATAACTGACGTAAATTCAAGCAGAATCAACTACACTTTTGCATACCTTTTTAAGTTATGCAGAACGCAAGGTATGGTAATTTTGTTGAAGATCGGTTAACGGAAAGGGGTAGTTTACAGGCAACGTTTTTTTATCAAGTGTAATTTTTTGTTTTGGCAAACGATAACAACCGCAAACTGAAACAGAATCAAATATTATTTTGCATGCATCACTCCATTGCAGAGGGCTGAAGGTCTGTTGATTTTGGTGAAGATCGGTTTAGAGAAACGGGTAGTTTACCTGCAACGTTTTATGTTTTAACAAGAGTAAAGTACTTAATTTTGATAAATAAAGTGTCTTGATAAGAAGCTCATAATAATCCACTGTAGAAAAGTTGATGAAATTTGTATAAATGAGGAGGTGGGAGTAATTTTCTATAAATGAAAATTATAGTTGAAGGGGGAGGCGAGAATTTTGTATGTGTACTACGTTATCGGCAACAAAGAAGTAGTTCTTTGTTAAAATTCCTTCCCGGGCTGTTTAGTCGTAGTCGAATGTTTTCTGCAAATCCAGACTTTTCGGCAGTGCCATCGACTTCCATCTCAGTGAAAATCGAATGCGAAAACGTGAGGTGGTATACGTTAGTGACCACAGTATTGTGGTATAAGGCTAAAGCAATAAGTAGAAAAACGTAGTTTGTATGGAAACATTTCATTTCGAATATGATTTTAAATATAACTCTTAGAACATGGAAGTCATATATGGTTCTCCTTACCGATACTTTCTTTGACGACCGATAACTGCCGTAAATTCAAAGAAAATCAAATACTTTTTTACATACCTTCCTACACTGCAGAGACCTCAAGGACTGTTGATTTGGGTGAAGATCGGTAAAGGGAAAGAGGTAGTTTACCTGAAACATGTTATGTTGTAACAAGAGAAATGTTTCCACGACGAACGATAACTGCCGCAAAGTGAAACAGAATCAAATGTTTTTTTGAATGCATCCCTGTATTGCAGAGGATTGAAGGTCTGTTGATTTTGGTGAAGATCGGTTTAGAGAAACGGGTAGTTTACCCGTTACACGTTACGGGTAGTTTGTTTTATGTTTTAACAAGAGTAAAGTACTTAATTTTGATAAATAAAGTATCTTGATAAGAAGCTCATAATAATCCACTGTAGAAACGTAGATGAAACTTGTATAAATGAAGAGGTGGGAGTAATTTTCTAGAAATGAAAATTATAGTTGAAGGGGTAGGCGAGAATTTTTTATGTGTACTACGTTATCGGCAACAAAGAAGTAGTTCTTTGTTAAAATTCCTTCCCGGGCTGTTTAGTCGTAGTCGAATGTATTCTGCAAATCCAGACTTTTCGGCAGTGCCATCGACTTCCATCTCAGTGAAAATCGAGTGCGAAAATGTGAGGTGGTATACGTTAGTGACCACAGCACTGTGGTTTAAGGCTGAAGCAATAAGTAGAAAGAAGTAGTTTCTATGGAAATATTTCATTTCGAATATGATTTTAAATATAAATATTAGTAAAAGATGTCCTGTATGGTTCTCCATACCGATATTTTTCTATGGCAAACAATAACAGCCGCACATTGAAAAAGAATCAAATACTGTTTTGCATACAGTCCTGAATTGTAGAGTTCTCAAGACCTGTTGGTTTTGGTGAAGATCGGTTAAGGGAATAGGGTAGTTTACTAGCAACACTTTATGTTTTAACAAGGGTAATTTTTCTTATGACGAACGATAACTGCCGTAAATTCAAACAGAATCAACTACACTTTTGCATACCTTTTTAAGTTATGCAGAACGCAATGTCTGTTGATTTTGTTGAAGATCGGTTAACGGAAAGGGGTAGTTTACAGGCAACGTTTTTTTATCAAGTGTAATTTTTTGGTTTGGCAAACGATAACAACCGCAAACTGAAACAGAATCAAATATTATTTTGCATGCATCACTGCATTGCAGAGGACTGAAGGTCTATTGATTTTGGTGAAGATCGGTTTAGAGAAACGGGTAGTTTACCTGCAACGTTTTATGTTTTAACAAGAGTAAAGTACTTAATTTTGATAAATAAAGTATCTTGATAAGAAGCTCATAATAATCCACTGTAGAAACGTAGATGAAATATCTATAAATAAAGAGGTTAGGTGAACGGGGTGGGGGTAATTTTCTATTATTAAAATTTATAGTTGATGGTGGAGGGGACAATTTTTTGTGTACTACGTTATCGGCAACAAAGAAGTAGTTTTTTTGTTAAAATTGCTTCCCGGGCTGATTAGCCGTAGTCCAATGTTTTCTGCAAAACCAGACTTTTCGGCAGTGGCATCGACTGCCATCATCAGTGAAAATCGAATGCGAAAACGTGAGGTGGTATACGTTAGTGACCACAGTATTGTGGTATAAGGCTAAAGCAATAAGTAGAAAGACGTAGTTTCTATGGAAATTTTTCATTTCGAATATGATTTTAAATATAAATCTTAGAACATGGAAGTCATATATGGTTCTCCTTACCGATACTTTCTATGACGAACGATAACTGCCGCAAATTCAAAGAAAATCAAATACTTTTTTGCAAACCTTCCTATATTGCAGAGACGTCAAGGCCTGTTGATTTTGGTAAATATCGGTAAAGGGAAAGGGGTAGTTTACCAGAAACATGTTATGTTGTAACAAGAGAAATGTTTCCATGACGAACGATAACTGCCGCAAATTGAAACAGAATCAAATATTATTTTGCATGCATCCCTGCATTGCAGAGGACTGAAGGTCTATTGATTTTGGTGAAGGTCGTTTAGAGAAACGGGTAGTTTACCTGCAACGTTTTATGTTTTAACAAGAGTAAAGTACTTAATTTTTATAAATAAAGTATTTTGATAAGAACCTCATAATAATCCACTGTAGAAACGTAGATGAAATATCTATTAATAAAAAGGTTAGGTGAACGGGGTAGGGGTAATTTTCTATTATTAAAATTTATAGTTGAAGGTGGAGGGGACAATTTTTTATTTGTACTACGTTATCGGCAACAAAGAAGTAGTTTTTTGTTAAAATTGCTTCCCGGGCTGATTAGCCGTAGTCCAATGTTTTCTGCAAAACCAGACTTTTCGGCAGTGGCATCGACTTCCATCTCAGTGAAAATCGAGTGCGAAAATGTGAGGTGGTATACGTTAGTGACCACAGTACTGTGGTTTAAGGCTGAAGCAATAAGTAGAAAGAAGTAGTTTCTATGGAAATATTTCATTTCGAATATGATTTTAAATATAAATATTAGTAAATGAAGTCCTGTATGGTTCTCCATACCGATATTTTTCTATGGCAAACAATAACAGCCGCAAATTGAAACAGAATCAAATACTGTTGTGCATACAGCCCTGAATTGTAGAGTTCTCAAGACCTGTTGGTTTTGGTGAAGATCGGTTAAGGGAATAGGGTAGTTTACCAGCAACACTTTATGTTTTACAAGTGTAATTTTTCTTATGACGAACGATAACTGCCGTAAATTCAAACAGAATCAACTACACTTTTGCATACCTTTTTAACTTATGCAGAACGCAAGGTATGGTGATTTTGTTGAAGATCGGTTAACGGAAAGGGGTAGTTTACAGGCAACGTTTTTTTATCAAGTGTAATTTTTTGGTTTGGCAAACGATAACAACCGCAAACTGAAACAGAATCAAATATTATTTTGCATGCATCACTGCATTGCAGAGGACTGAAGGTCTATTGATTTTGGTGAAGATCGGTTTAGAGAAACGGGTAGTTTACCGGCAACGTTTTATGTTTTAACAAGAGTAAAGTACTTAATTTTGATAAATAATGTATCTTCATAAGAAGCTCATAATAATCCACTGTAGAAACGTAGATGAAATATCTATAAATAAAAAGGTTAGGTGAACGGGGTGGGGATAATTTTCTGTTATTAAAATTTATAGTTGAAAGTGGAGGGGACAATTTTTTATGTGTACTACGTTATCGGCAACAAAGAAGTAGTTTTTTGTTAAAATTGCTTCCCGGGCTGATTAGCCGTAGTCCAATGTTTTCTGCAAAACCAGACTTTTCGGCAGTGGCATCGACTGCCATCATCAGAGAAAATCGAATGCGAAAACGTGAGGTGGTATACGTTAGTGACCACAGTATTGTGGTATAAGGCTAAAGCAATAAGTAGAAAGACGTAGTTTCTATGGAAATATTTCATTTCGAATATGATTTTAAATATAAATCTTAGAACATGGAAGTCATATATGGTTCTCCTTACCGATACTTTCTATGACGAACGATAACGGCCGTAAATTCAATGAAAATCAAATATTTTTTTGCATACCTTCCTACATTGCAGAGACCTCAAGGCCTGTTAATTTTGGTGAAGATCGGTAAAGGGAAAGAGGTAGTTTACCAGAAACATGTTATGTTGTAATAAGAGAAATGTTTCCACGACGAACGATAACTGCCGCAAAGTGAAACAGAATCAAATGTTTTTTTGCATGCATCCCTGTATTGCAGAGGATTGAAGGTCTGTTGATTTTGGTGAAGATCGGTTTAGAGAAACGTGTAGTTTACCCGTTACACGTTACGGGTAGTTTGTTTTATGTTTTAACAAGAGTAAAGTACTTAATTTTGATAAATAAAGTATCTTGATAAGAAGCTCATAATAATCCACTGTAGAAACGTAGATGAAACTTGTATAAATGAAGAGGTGGGAGTAATTTTCTAGAAATGAAAATTATAGTTGAAGGGGTAGGCGAGAATTTTTTATGTGTACTACGTTATCGGCAACAAAGAAGTAGTTCTTTGTTAAAATTCCTTCCCGGGCTGTTTAGTCGTAGTCGAATGTATTCTGCAAAACCAGACTTTTCGGCAGTGCCATCGACTTCCATCTCAGTGAAAATCGAGTGCGAAAATGTGAGGTGGTATACGATAGTGACTACAGTACTGTGGTTTAAGGCTGAAGCAATAAGTAGAAAGATGTAGTTTCTATGGAAATATTTCATTTCGAATATGATTTTAAATATAAATATTAGTAAATGAAGTCCTGTATGGTTCTCCATACCGATATTTTTCTATGGCAAACAATAACAGCCGCAAATTGAAACATAATCAAATACTGTTGTGCATACAGCCCTGAATTGTAGACTTCTCAAGACCTGTTGGTTTCGGTGAAGATCGGTTAAGGGAATAGGGTAGTTTACCAGCAACACTTTATGTTTTAACAAGGGTAATTTTTCTTATGACGAACGATAACTGCCGTAAATTCAAACAGAATCAACTACACTTTTGCATACCTTTTTAAGTTATGCAGAACGCAATGTCTGTTGATTTTGTTGAAGATCGGTTAACGGAAAGGGGTAGTTTACAGGCAACGTTTTTTTATCAAGTGTAATTTTTTGGTTTGGCAAACGATAACAACCGCAAACTGAAACAGAATCAAATATTATTTTGCATGCATCACTGCATTGCAGAGTACTGAAGGTCTATTGATTTTGGTGAAGATCGGTTTAGAGAAACGGGTAGTTTACCTGCAACGTTTTATGTTTTAACAAGAGTAAAGTACTTAATTTTGATAAATAAAGTATCTTGATAAGAAGCGCATAATAATCCACTGTAGAAACGTAGATGAAATATCTATAAATAAAGAGGTTAGGTGAACGGGGTGGGGGTAATTTTCTATTATTAAAATTTATAGTTGATGGTGGAGGGGACAATTTTTTATGTGTACTACGTTATCGGCAACAAAGAAGTAGTTTTTTTGTTAAAATTGCTTCCCGGGCTGATTAGCCGTAGCCCAATGTTTTCTGCAAAACCAGACTTTTCGGCAGTGGCATCGACTGCCATCATCAGTGAAAATCGAATGCGAAAACGTGAGGTGCTATACGTTAGTGACCACAGTATTGTGGTATAAGGCTAAAGCAATAAGTAGAAAGACGTAGTTTCTATGGAAATATTTCATTTCGAATATGATTTTAAATATAAATCTTAGAACATGGAAGTCATATATGGTTCTCCTTACCGATACTTTCTATGACGAACGATAACTGCCGCAAATTCAAAGAAAATCAAATATTTTTTTGCATAACTTCCTATATTGCAGAGACGTCAAGGCCTGTTGATTTTGGTGAAGATCGGTAAAGGGAAAGGGGTAGTTTACCAGAAACATGTTATGTTGTAACAAGAGAAATATTTCCATGACGAACGATAACTGCCGCAAATTGAAACAGAATCAAATGTTTTTTGCATGCATCCCTGTATTGCAGAGGATTGAAGGTCTATTGATTTTGGTGAAGATCGGTTTAGAGAAACGGGTAGTTTACCTGCAATGTTTTATGTTTTAACAAGAGTAAAGTACTTAATTTTGATAAATAAAGTATCTTGATAAGAAGCTCATAATAATCCACTGTAGAAAAGTTCATGAAATTTGTATAAATGAAGAGGTGGGAGTAATTTTCTATAAATGAAAATTATAGTTGAAGGGGGAGGCGAGAATTTTGTATGTGTACTACGTTATCGGCAACAAAGAAGTAGTTCTTTGTTAAAATTCCTTCCCGGGCTGTTTAGTCGTAGTCGAATGTTTTCTGCAAATCCAGACTTTTCGGCAGTGCCATCGACTTCCATCTCAGTGAAAATCGAGTGCGAAAATGTGAGGTGGTATACGTTAGTGACCACAGTACTGTGGTTTAAGGCTGAAGCAATAAGTAGAAAGAAGTAGTTTCTATGGAAATATTTCATTTCGAATATGATTTTAAATATAAATATTAGTAAATGAAGTCCTGTATGGTTCTCCATAACGATATTTTTCTATGGCAAACAATAACAGCCGCAAATTGAAACAGAATCAAATACTGTTGAGCATACAGCCCTGAATTGTAGAGTTCTCAAGACCTGTTGGTTTTGGTGAAGATCGGTTAACGGAAAGGGGTAGTTTACCATCAACACTTTATGTTTTAACAATGGTAATTGTTCTTATGACGAACGATAACTGCCGTAAATTCAAACAGAATCAACTATACTTTTGCATACCTTTTTAAGTTATGCAGAACGCAAGGTCTGGTGATTTTGTTGAAGATCGGTTAACGGAAAGGGGAAGTTTAGAGGCAACATTTTTTTATCAAGTGTAATTTTTTGGTTTGGCAAACGATAACAGCCGCAAACTGAAACAGAATCAAATATTATTTTGCATGCATCACTGCATTGCAGAGGACTGAAGGTCTATTCATTTTGGTGAAGATCGGTTTACAGAAACGGGTAGTTTACCTGCAACGTTTTATGTTTTAACAAGAGTAAAGTACTTAATTTTGATAAATAAAGTATCTTGATAAGAAGCTCATAATAATCCACTGTAGAAACGTAGATAAAATATCTATAAATAAGGAGGATAGGTGAACGGGGTGGGGGTAATTTTCTATTATTTAAATTTATAGTTGATGGTGGTGGGGACAATTTTTTATGTGTACTACGTTATCGGCAACAAAGAAGAAGTTTTTTGTTAAAATTGCTTCCCGGGCTGATTAGCCGTAGTCCAATGTTTTCTGCAAAACCAGATTTTCGGCAGTGGCATCGACTGCCATCATCAGTGAAAGTCGAATGCGAAAACGTGAGGGGCTATACGTTAGTGACCACAGTTTTGTGGTATAAGGCTAAAGCAATAAGTAGAAAGACGTAGTTTCTATGGAAATATTTCATTTCGAATATGATTTTAAATATAAATCTTAGAACATGGAAGTCATATATGGTTCTCCTTACCGATAGTTTCTATGACGAACGATAACTGCCGTAAATTCAAAGAAAATCAAATACTTTTTTGCATACCTTCCTACATTGCAGAGACCTCAAGGCCTGTTAATGTTGGTGAAGATCGGTAAAGGGAAAGGGGTAGTTTACCTGAAACATGTTATGTTGTAACATGAGAAATGTTTCCATGACGAACGATAACTGCCGCAAATTGAAACAGAATCAAATGTTTTTTGCATGCATCCCTGTATTGCAGAGGATAGAAGGTCTATTGATTTTGGTGAAGATCGGTTTAGAGAAACGGGTAGTTTACCTGCATAGTTTTATGTTTTAACAAGAGTAAAGTACTTAATTTTGATAAATAAAGTATCTTGATAAGAAGCACATAATAATCCACTGTAGAAACGTAGATGAAATTTGTATAAATGAAGAGGTGGGAGTAATTTTCTAGAAATGAAAATTATAGTTGAAGGGGGAGGCGAGAATTTTGTATGTGTACTACGTTATCGGCAACAAAGAAGTAGTTCTTTGTTAAAATTGCTTCCCGGGCTGTTTAGTCGTAGTCGAATGTTTTCTGCAAAACCAGACTTTTCGGCAGTGCCATCGACTTCCATCTCAGTGAAAATCGAGTGCGAAAATGTGAGGTGGTATACGATAGTGACTACAGTACTGTGGTTTAAGGCTGAAGCAATAAGTAGAAAGAAGTAGTTTCTATGGAAATATTTCATTTCGAATATGATTTTATATATAAATATTAGTAAATGAAGTCCTGTATGGTTCTCCATACCGATATTTTTCTATGGCAAACAATAACAGCCGCACATTGAAAAAGAATCAAATACTGTTGTGCATACAGCCCTGAATTGTAGACTTCTCAAGACCTGTTGGTTTCGGTGAAGATCGGTTAAGGGAATAGGGTAGTTTACCAGCAACACTTTATGTTTTAACAAGGGTAATTTTTCTTATGACGAACGATAACTGCCGTAAATTCAAACAGAATCAACTACACTTTTGCATACCTTTTTAAGTTATGCAGAACGCAAGGTCTGGTGATTTTGTTGAAGATCGGTTAACGGAAAGGGGTAGTTTACAGGCAACGTTTTTTTATCAAGTGTAATTTTTTGGTTTGGCAAACGATAACAGCCGCAAACTGAAACAGAATCAAATATTATTTTGCATGCATCACTGCAATGCAGAGGACTGAAGGTCTATTGATTTTGGTGAAGATCGGTTTAGAGAAACGGGTAGTTTAACTGCAACGTTTTATGTTTTAACAAGAGTAAAGTACTTAATTTTGATAAATAAATTATCTTGATAAGAAGCTCATAATAATCCACTGTAGAAACGTAGACGAAATATCTATTAATAAAGAGGTTAGGTGAACGGGGTGGGGGTAATTTTCTATTATTAAAATTTATAGTTGAAGGTGGAGGGGACAATTTTTTATGTGTACTACGTTATCGGCAACAAAGAAGTAGTTTTTTGTTAAAATTGCTTCCCGGGCTGATTAGCCGTAGTCCAATGTTTTCTGCAAAACCAGACTTTTCGGCAGTGGCATCGACTGCCATCATCAGTGAAAATCGAATGCGATGCGAAAACGTGAGGTGGTATACGTTAGTGACCACAGTATTGTGGTATAAGGCTAAAGCAATAAGTAGAAAGACGTAGTTTCTATGGAAATATTTCATTTCGAATATGATTTTAAATATAAATCTTAGAACATGGAAGTAATATATGGTTCTCCTTACCGATACTTTCTATGACGAACGATAACTGCCGTAAATTCAAAGAAAATCAAATACTTTTTGCATACCTTCCTACATTGCAGAGACCTCAAGGCCTGTTAATGTTGGTGAAGATCGGTAAAGGGAAAGGGGTAGTTTACCAGAAACATGTTATGTTGTAACAAGAGAAATGTTTCCATGACGAACGATAACTGCCGCAAATTGAAACAGAATCAATTGTTTTTTGCATGCATCCCTGTATTGCAGAGGATTGAAGGTCTATTGATTTTGGTGAAGATCGGTTTAGAGAAACGGGTAGTTTACCTGCAACGTTTTATGTTTTAACAAGAGTAAAGTACTTAATTTTGATAAATAAAGTATCTTGATAAGAAGCTCATAATAATCCACTGTAGAAACGTAGATGAAATTTGTATAAATGAAGAGGTGGGAGTAATTTTGTAGAAATGAAAATTATAGTTGAAGGGGGAGGCGAGAATTTTGTTTGTGTACTAGGTTATCGGCAACAAAGAAGTAGTTCTTTGTTAAAATTGCTTCCCGGGCTGTTTAGTCGTAGTCGAATGTTTTCTGCAAAACCAGACTTTTCAGCAGTGCCATCGACTTCCATCTCAGTGAAAATCGAGTGCGAAAATGTGAGGTGGTATACGATAGTGACTACAGTACTGTGGTTTAAGGCTGAAGCATAAGTAGAAAGAAGTAGTTTCTATGGAAATATTTCATTTCGAATATGATTTATATATAAATATTAGTAAATGAAGTCCTGTATTGTTCTCCATACCGATATTTTTCTATGGCAAACAATAACAGCCGCACATTGAAAAAGAATCAAATACTGTTTTGCATACAGTCCTGATTTGTAGAGTTTTCAAGACCTGTTGGTTTTGGTGAAGATCGGTTAAGGGAATAGGGTAGTTTACCAGCAACACTTTATGTTTTAACAAGGGTAATTTTTCTTATGACGAACGATAACTGCCGTAAATTCAAACAGAATCAACTACACTTTTGCATACCTTATTAAGTTATGCAGAACGCAATGTCTGGTGATTTTGTTGAAGATCGGTTAACGGAAAGGGGTAGTTTACAGGCAACGTTTTTTTATCAAGTGTAATTTTTTGGTTTGGCAAACGATAACAGCCGCAAACTGAGACAGAATGAAATATTATTTTGCATGCATTCCTGCATTGCAGAGGACTGAAGGTCTATTCATTTTGGTGAAGATCGGTTTACAGAAACGGGTAGTTTACCTGCAACGTTTTATGTTTTAACAAGAGTAAAGTACTTAATTTTGATAAATAAATTATCTTGATAAGAAGCTCATAATAATCCGCTGTAGAAACGTAGACGAAATATCTATAAATGAAGAGGTTAGGTGAACGGGGTGGGGGTAATTTTATATTATTAAAATTTATAGTTGAAGGTGGAGGGGAAAATTTTTTATGTGTACTACGTTATCGGCAACAAAGAAGTAGTTTTTTATTAAAATTCTTACCGGGCTGATTAGCCGTAGTCCAATGTTTTCTGCAAAAAAAGACTTTTCGGCAGTGGCATCGACTGCCATCATCAGTGAAAATCGAATGCGAAAACGTGAGGTGGTATACGTTAGTGACGACAGTATTGTGGTATAAGGCTAAAGCAATAAGTAGAAAGACGTAGTTTCTATGGAAATATTTCATTTCGAATATGATTTTAAATATAAATCTTAGAACATGGAAGTTATATATGGTTCTCCTTACCGATACTTTCTATGACGAACGATAACTGCCGTAAATTCAAAGAAAATCAAATACTTTTTTGCATACCTTCCTACATTGCAGAGACCTCAAGGCCTGTTGATTTTGGTGAAGATCGGTAAAGGGAAAGGGGTAGTTTACCTGAAACATGTTATGTTGTAACAAGAGAAATGTTTCCATGACGAACGATAACTGCCGCAAATTGAAACAGAATCAAATGTTTTTTGCATGCATCCCTGTATTGCAGAGGATTGCAGGTATATTGATTTTGGTGAAGATCGGTTTAGAGAAACGGGTAGTTTACCTGCAACGTTTTATGTTTTAACAAGAGTAAAGTACTTAATTTTGATAAATAAAGTATCTTGATAAGAAGCTCATAATAATCCACTGTAGAAACGTAGATGAAATTTGTATAAATGAAGAGGTGGGAGTAATTTTCTAGAAATGAAAATTATAGTTGAAGGGGGAGGCGAGAATTTTGTATGTGTACTACGTTATCGGCATCAAAGAAGTAGTTCTTTGTTAAAATTGCTTCCCGGGCTGTTTAGTCGTAGTCGAATGTTTTCTGCAAAACCAGACTTTTCGGCAGTGCCATCGACTTCCATCTCAGTGAAAATCGAGTGCGAAAATGTGAGGTGGTATACGATAGTGACTACAGTACTGTGGTTTAAGGCTGAAGCAATAAGTAGAAAGAAGTAGTTTCAATGGAAATATTTCATTTCGAATATGATTTGAAATATAAATATTAGTAAATGAAGTCCTGTATGGTTCTCCATACCGATATTTTTCTATGGCAAACAATAACAGCCGCAAATTGAAACAGAATCAAATACTGTTATGCATACACTCCTGAATTGTAGAGTTCTCAAGACCTGTTGGTTTTGGTGAAGATCGGTTAAGGGAATAGGGTAGTTTACCAGCAACACTTTATGTTTTAACAAGGGTAATTTTTCTTATGACGAACGATAACTGCCGTAAATTAAAACAGAATCAACTACACTTTTGCATACCTTTTTAAGTTATGCAGAACGCAAGGTATGGTGATTTTGTAGAAGATCGGTTAACGGAAAGGGGTAGTTTACAGGCAACGTTTTTTTAACTAGTGTAATTTTTTGGTTTGGCAAACGATAACAGACGCAAACTGATACAGAATCAAATATTATTTTGCATGCATCACTGCATTGCAGAGGACTGAAGGTCTATTGATTTTGGTGAAGATCGGTTTGAGAAACGGGTAGTTTAACTGCAACGTTTTATGTTTTAACAAGAGTAAAGTACTTAATTTTGATAAATAAAGTATCTTGATAAGAAGCTCATAATAATCCACTGTAGAAACGTAGACGAAATATCTATTAATAAAGAGGTTAGGTGAACGGGGTGGGGGTAATTTTCTATTATTAAAATTTATAGTTGAAGGTGGAGGGGACAATTTTTTATGTGTACTACGTTATCGGCAAAATGAAGTAGTTTTTTGTTAAAATTGCTTCCCGGGCTGATTAGCTGTAGTCCAATGTTTTCTGCAAAACCAGACTTTTCGGCAGTGGCATCGACTGCCATCATCAGTGAAAATCGAATGCGAAAACGTGAGGTGGTACACGTTAGTGATCACAGTTTTGTGGTATAAGGCTAAAGCAATAAGTAGAAAGACGTAGTTTGTATGGAAATATTTCATTTCGAATATGATTTTAAATATAAATCTTAGGACATGGAAGTCATATATGGTTCTCCTTACCGATACTTTCTATGACGAACGATAACTGCCGTAAATTCAAAGAAAATCAAATATTTTTTTGCATAACTTCCTACATTGCAGAGACCTCAAGGCCTGTTGATTTTGGTGAAGATCGGTAAAGGGAAAGGGGTAGTTTACCAGAAAAAAGATATGTTGTAACAAGAGAAATGTTTTCATGACGAACGATAACTGCCGCAAATTGAAACAGAATCAAATGTTTTTTTGCATGCATCCCTGTATTGCAGAGGATTGCAGGTCTATTGATTTTGGTGAAGATCGGTTTAGAGAAACGGGTAGTTTACCTGCAACGTTTTATGTTTTAACAAGAGTAAAGTACTTAATTTTGATAAATAAAGTATCTTGATAAGAAGCTCATAATAATCCACTGTAGAAACGTAGATGAAATTTGTATAAATGAAGAGGTGGGAGTAATTTTCTAGAAATGAAAATTATATTTGAAGGGGGAGGCGAGAATATTGTATGTGTACTACTTTATCGGCAATTAAGAAGTAGTTCTTTGTTAAAATTCCTTCCCGGGCTGTTTACTCGTAGTCGAATGTTTTCTGCAAAACCAGACTTTCCAGCAGTGCCATCGACTTCCATCTCAGTGAAAATCGAGTGCCAAAATGTGAGGTGGTATACGATAGTGACTACAGTACTGTGGTTTAAGGCTGAAGCAATAAGTAGAAAGAAGTAGTTTCTACGGAAATATTTCATTTCGAATATGATTTTAAATATAAATATTAGTAAATGAAGTCCTGTATGGTTCTCCATACCGATATTTTTCTATGGCAAACAATAACAGCCGCAAATTGAAACAGAATCAAATACTGTTGTGCATACAGCCCTGAATTGTAGAGTTCTCAAGACCTGTTGGTTTTGGTGAAGATCGGTAAAGGGAAAGGGGTAGTTTACCTGAAACAAGTTATGTTGTAACAAGAGAAATGTTTCCATGACGAACGATAACTGCCGTAAATTCAAACAGAATAAACTACACTTTTGCATACCTTTTTAAGTTATGCAGAACGTAAGGTCTGGTGATTTTGTTGAAGATCGGTTAACGGAAAGGGGAAGTTTAGAGGCAACATTTTTTTATCAAGTGTAATTTTTTGGTTTGGCAAACGATAACAGCCGCAAACTGAAACAGAATCAAATATTATTTTGCATGCATCACTGCATTGCAGAGGACTGAAGGTCTATTCATTTTGGTGAAGATCGGTTTCCAGAAACGGGTAGTTTACCTGCAACGTTTTATGTTTTAACAAGAGTAAAGTACTTAATTTTGATAAATAAAGTATCTTGATAAGAAGCTCATAATAATCCACTGTAGAAACGTAGATAAAATATCTATAAATAAAGAGGATAGGTGAACGGGGTGGGGGTAATTTTCTATTATTTAAATTTATAGTTGATGGTGGAGGGGACAATTTTTTATGTGTACTATGTTATCGGCAACAAAGAAGAAGTTTTTTGTTAAAATTGCTTCCCGGGCTGATTAGCCGTAGTCCAATGTTTTCTGCAAAACCAGATTTTCGGCAGTGGCATCGACTGCCATCATCAGTGAAAGTCGAATGCGAAAACGTGAGGGGCTATACGTTAGTGACCACAGTTTTGTGGTATAAGGCTAAAGCAATAAGTAGAAAGACGTAGTTTCTATGGAAATATTTCATTTCGAATATGATTTTAAATATAAATCTTAGAACATGGAAGTCATATATGGTTCTCCTTACCGATAGTTTCTATGACGAACGATAACTGCCGTAAATTCAAAGAAAATCAAATACTTTTTTGCATACCTTCCTACATTGCAGAGACCTCAAGGCCTGTTAATGTTGGTGAAGATCGGTAAAGGGAAAGGGGTAGTTTACCTGAAACATGTTATGTTGTAACATGAGAAATGTTTCCATGACGAACGATAACTGCCGCAAATTGAAACAGAATCAAATGTTTTTTGCATGCATCCCTGTATTGCAGAGGATAGAAGGTCTATTGATTTTGGTGAAGATCGGTTTAGAGAAACGGGTAGTTTACCTGCAAAGTTTTATGTTTTAACAAGAGTAAAGTACTTAATTTTGATAAATAAAGTATCTTGATAAGAAGCACATAATAATCCACTGTAGAAACGTAGATGAAATTTGTATAAATGAAGAGGTGGGAGTAATTTTCTAGAAATGAAAATTATAGTTGAAGGGGGAGGCGAGAATTTTGTATGTGTACTACGTTATCGGCAACAAAGAAGTAGTTCTTTGTTAAAATTGCTTCCCGGGCTGTTTAGTCGTAGTCGAATGTTTTCTGCAAAACCAGACTTTTCGGCAGTGCCATCGACTTCCATCTCAGTGAAAATCGAGTGCGAAAATGTGAGGTGGTATACGATAGTGACTACAGTACTGTGGTTTAAGGCTGAAGCAATAAGTAGAAAGAAGTAGTTTCTATGGAAATATTTCATTTCGAATATGATTTTATATATAAATATTAGTAAATGAAGTCCTGTATGGTTCTCCATACCGATATTTTTCTATGGCAAACAATAACAGCCGCACATTGAAAAAGTATCAAATACTGTTGTGCATACAGCCCTTAATTGTAGAGTTCTCAAGACCTGTTGGTTTTGGTGAAGATCGGTTAAGGGAATAGGGTAGTTTACCAGCAACACTTTATGTTTTAACAAGGGTAATTTTTCTTATGACGAACGATAACTGCCGTAAATTCAAAGAGAATCAACTACACTTTTGCATACCTTTTTAAGTTATGCAGGACGCAATGTCTGTTGATTTTGTTGAAGATCGGTTAATGGAAAGGGGTAGTTTACAGGCAACGTTTTTTTATCAAGTGTAATTTTTTGGTTTGGCAAACGATAACAACCGCAAACTGAAACAGAATCAAATATTATTTTGCATGCATCACTGCATTGCAGAGTACTGAAGGTCTATTGATTTTGGTGAAGATCGGTTTAGAGAAACGGGTAGTTTACCTGCAACGTTTTATGTTTTAACAAGAGTAAAGTACTTAATTTTGATAAATAAAGTATCTTGATAAGAAGCTCATAATAATCCACTGTAGAAACGTAGATGAAATATCTATAAATAAAGAGGTTAGGTGAACGGGGTGGGGGTAATTTTCTATTATTAAAATTTATAGTTGATGGTGGAGGGGACAATTTTTTATGTGTACTACGATATCGGCAACAAAGAAGTAGTTTTTTGTTAAAATTGCTTCCCGGGCTGATTAGCCGTAGTCCAATGTTTTCTGCAAAACCAGACTTTTCGGCAGGGGCATCGTCTGCCATCATCAGTGAAAATCGAATGCGAAAACGTGAGGTGGTATACGTTAGTGACCACAGTATTGTGGTATAAGGCTAAAGCAATAAGTAGAAAGACGTAGTTTCTATGGAAATATTTCATTTCGAATATGATTTTAAATATAAATCTTAGAACATGGAAGTTATATATGGTTCTCCTTACCGATACTTTCTATGACGAACGATAACTGCCGTAAATTCAAAGAAAATAAAATACTTTTTTGCATACCTTCCTACATTGCAGAGACCTCAAGGCCTGTTGATTTTGGTGAAGATCGGTAAAGGGAAAGGGGTAGTTTACCTGAAACATGTTATGTTGTAACAAGAGAAATGTTTCCATGACGAACGATAACTGCCGCAAATTGAAACAGAATCAAATGTTTTTTGCATGCATCCCTGTATTGCAGAGGATTGCAGGTATATTGATTTTGGTGAAGATCGGTTTAGAGAAACGGGTAGTTTACCTGCAACCTTTTTATGTTTTAACAAGAGTAAAGTACTTAATTTTGATAAATAAAGTATCTTGATAAGAAGCTCATAATAATCCACTGTAGAAACGTAGATGAAATTTGTATAAATGAAGAGGTGGGAGTAATTTTCTAGAAATGAAAATTATAGTTGAAGGGGGAGGCGAGAATTTTGTATGTGTACTACGTTATCGGCATCAAAGAAGTAGTTCTTTGTTAAAATTGCTTCCCGGGCTGTTTAGTCGTAGTCGAATGTTTTCTGCAAAACCAGACTTTTCGGCAGTGCCATCGACTTCCATCTCAGTGAAAATCGAGTGCGAAAATGTGAGGTGGTATACGATAGTGACTACAGTACTGTGGTTTAAGGCTGAAGCAATAAGTAGAAAGAAGTAGTTTCAATGGAAATATTTCATTTCGAATATGATTTGAAATATAAATATTAGTAAATGAAGTCCTGTATGGTTCTCCATACCGATATTTTTCTATGGCAAACAATAACAGCCGCAAATTGAAACAGAATCAAATACTGTTATGCATACACTCCTGAATTGTAGAGTTCTCAAGACCTGTTGGTTTTGGTGAAGATCGGTTAAGGGAATAGGGTAGTTTACCAGCAACACTTTATGTTTTAACAAGGGTAATTTTTCTTATGACGAACGATAACTGCCGTAAATTAAAACAGAATCAACTACACTTTTGCATACCTTTTTAAGTTATGCAGAACGCAATGTATGGTGATTTTGTAGAAGATCGGTTAACGGAAAGGGGTAGTTTACAGGCAACGTTTTTTTAACAAGTGTAATTTTTTGGTTTGGCAAACGATAACAGACGCAAACTAATACAGAATCAAATATTATTTTGCATGCATCACTGCATTGCAGAGGACTGAAGGTCTATTGATTTTGGTGAAGATCGGTTTGAGAAACGGGTAGTTTAACTGCAACGTTTTATGTTTTAACAAGAGTAAAGTACTTAATTTTGATAAATAAAGTATCTTGATAAGAAGCTCATAATAATCCACTGTAGAAACGTAGACGAAATATCTATTAATAAAGAGGTTAGGTGAACGGGGTGGGGGTAATTTTCTATTATTAAAATTTATAGTTGAAGGTGGAGGGGACAATTTTTTATGTGTACTACGTTATCGGCAAAATGAAGTAGTTTTTTGTTAAAATTGCTTCCCGGGCTGATTAGCTGTAGTCCAATGTTTTCTGCAAAACCAGACTTTTCGGCAGTGGCATCGACTGCCATCATCAGTGAAAATCGAATGCGAAAACGTGAGGTGGTATACGTTAGTGATCACAGTTTTGTGGTATAAGGCTAAAGCAATAAGTAGAAAGACGTAGTTTGTATGGAAATATTTCATTTCGAATATGATTTTAAATATAAATCTTAGGACATGGAAGTCATATATGGTTCTCCTTACCGATACTTTCTATGACGAACGATAACTGCCGTAAATTCAAAGAAAATCAAATATTTTTTTGCATAACTTCCTACATTGCAGAGACCTCAAGGCCTGTTGATTTTGGTGAAGATCGGTAAAGGGAAAGGGGTAGTTTACCAGAAAAAAGATATGTTGTAACAAGAGAAATGTTTTCATGACGAACGATAACTGCCGCAAATTGAAACAGAATCAAATGTTTTTTTGCATGCATCCCTGTATTGCAGAGGATTGCAGGTCTATTGATTTTGGTGAAGATCGGTTTAGAGAAACGGGTAGTTTACCTGCAACGTTTTATGTTTTAACAAGAGTAAAGTACTTAATTTTGATAAATAAAGTATCTTGATAAGAAGCTCATAATAATCCACTGTAGAAACGTAGATGAAATTTGTATAAATGAAGAGGTGGGAGTAATTTTCTAGAAATGAAAATTATATTTGAAGGGGGAGGCGAGAATATTGTATGTGTACTACTTTATCGGCAATTAAGAAGTAGTTCTTTGTTAAAATTCCTTCCCGGGCTGTTTACTCGTAGTCGAATGTTTTCTGCAAAACCAGACTTTCCAGCAGTGCCATCGACTTCCATCTCAGTGAAAATCGAGTGCCAAAATGTGAGGTGGTATACGATAGTGACTACAGTACTGTGGTTTAAGGCTGAAGCAATAAGTAGAAAGAAGTAGTTTCTACGGAAATATTTCATTTCGAATATGATTTTAAATATAAATATTAGTAAATGAAGTCCTGTATGGTTCTCCATACCGATATTTTTCTATGGCAAACAATAACAGCCGCAAATTGAAACAGAATCAAATACTGTTGTGCATACAGCCCTGAATTGTAGAGTTCTCAAGACCTGTTGGTTTTGGTGAAGATCGGTAAAGGGAAAGGGGTAGTTTACCTGAAACAAGTTATGTTGTAACAAGAGAAATGTTTCCATGACGAACGATAACTGCCGTAAATTCAAACAGAATAAACTACACTTTTGCATACCTTTTTAAGTTATGCAGAACGCAAGGTCTGGTGATTTTGTTGAAGATCGGTTAACGGAAAGGGGAAGTTTAGAGGCAACATTTTTTTATCAAGTGTAATTTTTTGGTTTGGCAAACGATAACAGCCGCAAACTGAAACAGAATCAAATATTATTTTGCATGCATCACTGCATTGCAGAGGACTGAAGGTCTATTCATTTTGGTGAAGATCGGTTTACAGAAACGGGTAGTTTACCGGCAACGTTTTATGTTTTAACAAGAGTAAAGTACTTAATTTTGATAAATAAAGTATCTTGATAAGAAGCTCATAATAATCCACTGTAGAAACGTAGATAAAATATCTATAAATAAAGAGGATAGGTGAACGGGGTGGGGGTAATTTTCTATTATTTAAATTTATAGTTGATGGTGGAGGGGACAATTTTTTATGTGTACTACGTTATCGGCAACAAAGAAGAAGTTTTTTGTTAAAATTGCTTCCCGGGCTGATTAGCCGTAGTCCAATGTTTTCTGCAAAACCAGATTTTCGGCAGTGGCATCGACTGCCATCATCAGTGAAAATCGAATGCGAAAACGTGAGGTGGTATACGTTAGTGACCACAGTATTGTGGTATAAGGCTAAAGCAATAAGTAGAAAGACATATTTTCTATGGAAATATTTCATTTCGAATATGATTTTAAATATAAATCTTAGAACATGGAAGTCATATATGGTTCTCCTTACCGATAGTTTCTATGACGAACGATAACTGCCGTAAATTCAAAGAAAATCAAATACTTTTTTGCATACCTTCCTACATTGCAGAGACCTCAAGGCCTGTTAATGTTGGTGAAGATCGGTAAAGGGAAAGGGGTAGTTTACCTGAAACATGTTATGTTGTAACATGAGAAATGTTTCCATGACGAACGATAACTGCCGCAAATTGAAACAGAATCAAATGTTTTTTGCATGCATCCCTGTATTGCAGAGGATAGAAGGTCTATTGATTTTGGTGAAGATCGGTTTAGAGAAACGGGTAGTTTACCTGCAAAGTTTTATGTTTTAACAAGAGTAAAGTACTTAATTTTGATAAATAAAGTATCTTGATAAGAAGCACATAATAATCCACTGTAGAAACGTAGATGAAATTTGTATAAATGAAGAGGTGGGAGTAATTTTCTATAAATGAAATTATAGTTGAAGGGGGAGGCGAGAATTTTGTATGTGTACTACGTTATCGGCAACAAAGAAGTAGTTCTTTGTTAAAATTGCTTCCCGGGCTGTTTAGTCGTAGTCGAATGTTTTCTGCAAAACCAGACTTTTCGGCAGTGCCATCGACTTCCATCTCAGTGAAAATCGAGTGCGAAAATGTGAGGTGGTATACGATAGTGACTACAGTACTGTGGTTTAAGGCTGAAGCAATAAGTAGAAAGAAGTAGTTTCTATGGAAATATTTCATTTCGAATATGATTTTATATATAAATATTAGTAAATGAAGTCCTGTATGGTTCTCCATACCGATATTTTTCTATGGCAAACAATAACAGCCGCACATTGAAAAAGTATCAAATACTGTTGTGCATACAGCCCTTAATTGTAGAGTTCTCAAGACCTGTTGGTTTTGGTGAAGATCGGTTAAGGGAATAGGGTAGTTTACCAGCAACACTTTATGTTTTAACAAGGGTAATTTTTCTTATGACGAACGATAACTGCCGTAAATTCAAAGAGAATCAACTACACTTTTGCATACCTTTTTAAGTTATGCAGGACGCAATGTCTGTTGATTTTGTTGAAGATCGGTTAATGGAAAGGGGTAGTTTACAGGCAACGTTTTTTTATCAAGTGTAATTTTTTGGTTTGGCAAACGATAACAACCGCAAACTGAAACAGAATCAAATATTATTTTGCATGCATCACTGCATTGCAGAGTACTGAAGGTCTATTGATTTTGGTGAAGATCGGTTTAGAGAAACGGGTAGTTTACCTGCAACGTTTTATGTTTTAACAAGAGTAAAGTACTTAATTTTGATAAATAAAGTATCTTGATAAGAAGCTCATAATAATCCACTGTAGAAACGTAGATGAAATATCTATAAATAAAGAGGTTAGGTGAACGGGGTGGGGGTAATTTTCTATTATTAAAATTTATAGTTGATGGTGGAGGGGACAATTTTTTATGTGTACTACGATATCGGCAACAAAGAAGTAGTTTTTTGTTAAAATTGCTTCCCGGGCTGATTAGCCGTAGTCCAATGTTTTCTGCAAAACCAGACTTTTCGGCAGGGGCATCGACTGCCATCATCAGTGAAAATCGAATGCGAAAACGTGAGGTGGTATACGTTAGTGACCACAGTATTGTGGTATAAGGCTAAAGCAATAAGTAGAAAGACGTAGTTTCTATGGAAATATTTCATTTCGAATATGATTTTAAATATAAATCTTAGAACATGGAAGTTATATATGGTTCTCCTTACCGATACTTTCTATGACGAACGATAACTGCCGTAAATTCAAAGAAAATAAAATACTTTTTTGCATACCTTCCTACATTGCAGAGACCTCAAGGCCTGTTGATTTTGGTGAAGATCGGTAAAGGGAAAGGGGTAGTTTACCTGAAACATGTTATGTTGTAACAAGAGAAATGTTTCCATGACGAACGATAACTGCCGCAAATTGAAACAGAATCAAATGTTTTTTGCATGCATCCCTGTATTGCAGAGGATTGCAGGTATATTGATTTTGGTGAAGATCGGTTTAGAGAAACGGGTAGTTTACCTGCAACGTTTTATGTTTTAACAAGAGTAAAGTACTTAATTTTGATAAATAAAGTATCTTGATAAGAAGCTCATAATAATCCACTGTAGAAACGTAGATGAAATTTGTATAAATGAAGAGGTGGGAGTAATTTTCTAGAAATGAAAATTATAGTTGAAGGGGGAGGCGAGAATTTTGTATGTGTACTACGTTATCGGCATCAAAGAAGTAGTTCTTTGTTAAAATTGCTTCCCGGGCTGTTTAGTCGTAGTCGAATGTTTTCTGCAAAACCAGACTTTTCGGCAGTGCCATCGACTTCCATCTCAGTGAAAATCGAGTGCGAAAATGTGAGGTGGTATACGATAGTGACTACAGTACTGTGGTTTAAGGCTGAAGCAATAAGTAGAAAGAAGTAGTTTCAATGGAAATATTTCATTTCGAATATGATTTGAAATATAAATATTAGTAAATGAAGTCCTGTATGGTTCTCCATACCGATATTTTTCTATGGCAAACAATAACAGCCGCAAATTGAAACAGAATCAAATACTGTTATGCATACACTCCTGAATTGTAGAGTTCTCAAGACCTGTTGGTTTTGGTGAAGATCGGTTAAGGGAATAGGGTAGTTTACCAGCAACACTTTATGTTTTAACAAGGGTAATTTTTCTTATGACGAACGATAACTGCCGTAAATTAAAACAGAATCAACTACACTTTTGCATACCTTTTTAAGTTATGCAGAACGCAAGGTATGGTGATTTTGTAGAAGATCGGTTAACGGAAAGGGGTAGTTTACAGGCAACGTTTTTTTAACAAGTGTAATTTTTTGGTTTGGCAAACGATAACAGACGCAAACTAATACAGAATCAAATATTATTTTGCATGCATCACTGCATTGCAGAGGACTGAAGGTCTATTGATTTTGGTGAAGATCGGTTTGAGAAACGGGTAGTTTAACTGCAACGTTTTATGTTTTAACAAGAGTAAAGTACTTAATTTTGATAAATAAAGTATCTTGATAAGAAGCTCATAATAATCCACTGTAGAAACGTAGACGAAATATCTATTAATAAAGAGGTTAGGTGAACGGGGTGGGGGTAATTTTCTATTATTAAAATTTATAGTTGAAGGTCGAGGGGACAATTTTTTATGTGTACTACGTTATCGGCAAAATGAAGTAGTTTTTTGTTAAAATTGCTTCCCGGGCTGATTAGCTGTAGTCCAATGTTTTCTGCAAAACCAGACTTTTCGGCAGTGGCATCGACTGCCATCATCAGTGAAAATCGAATGCGAAAACGTGAGGTGGTATACGTTAGTGATCACAGTTTTGTGGTATAAGGCTAAAGCAATAAGTAGAAAGACGTAGTTTGTATGGAAATATTTCATTTCGAATATGATTTTAAATATAAATCTTAGGACATGGAAGTCATATATGGTTCTCCTTACCGATACTTTCTATGACGAACGATAACTGCCGTAAATTCAAAGAAAATCAAATATTTTTTTGCATAACTTCCTACATTGCAGAGACCTCAAGGCCTGTTGATTTTGGTGAAGATCGGTAAAGGGAAAGGGGTAGTTTACCAGAAAAAAGATATGTTGTAACAAGAGAAATGTTTTCATGACGAACGATAACTGCCGCAAATTGAAACAGAATCAAATGTTTTTTTGCATGCATCCCTGTATTGCAGAGGATTGCAGGTCTATTGATTTTGGTGAAGATCGGTTTAGAGAAACGGGTAGTTTACCTGCAACGTTTTATGTTTTAACAAGAGTAAAGTACTTAATTTTGATAAATAAAGTATCTTGATAAGAAGCTCATAATAATCCACTGTAGAAACGTAGATGAAATTTGTATAAATGAAGAGGTGGGAGTAATTTTCTAGAAATGAAAATTATATTTGAAGGGGGAGGCGAGAATATTGTATGTGTACTACTTTATCGGCAATTAAGAAGTAGTTCTTTGTTAAAATTCCTTCCCGGGCTGTTTACTCGTAGTCGAATGTTTTCTGCAAAACCAGACTTTCCAGCAGTGCCATCGACTTCCATCTCAGTGAAAATCGAGTGCCAAAATGTGAGGTGGTATACGATAGTGACTACAGTACTGTGGTTTAAGGCTGAAGCAATAAGTAGAAAGAAGTAGTTTCTACGGAAATATTTCATTTCGAATATGATTTTAAATATAAATATTAGTAAATGAAGTCCTGTATGGTTCTCCATACCGATATTTTTCTATGTCAAACAATAACAGCCGCAAATTGAAACAGAATCAAATACTGTTGTGCATACAGCCCTGAATTGTAGAGTTCTCAAGACCTGTTGGTTTTGGTGAAGATCGGTAAAGGGAAAGGGGTAGTTTACCTGAAACAAGTTATGTTGTAACAAGAGAAATGTTTCCATGACGAACGATAACTGCCGTAAATTCAAACAGAATAAACTACACTTTTGCATACCTTTTTAAGTTATGCAGAACGCAAGGTCTGGTGATTTTGTTGAAGATCGGTTAACGGAAAGGGGAAGTTTAGAGGCAACATTTTTTTATCAAGTGTAATTTTTTGGTTTGGCAAACGATAACAGCCGCAAACTGAAACAGAATCAAATATTATTTTGCATGCATCACTGCATTGCAGAGGACTGAAGGTCTATTCATTTTGGTGAAGATCGGTTTACAGAAACGGGTAGTTTACCTGCAACGTTTTATGTTTTAACAAGAGTAAAGTACTTAATTTTGATAAATAAAGTATCTTGATAAGAAGCTCATAATAATCCACTGTAGAAACGTAGATAAAATATCTATAAATAAAGAGGATAGGTGAACGGGGTGGGGGTAATTTTCTATTATTTAAATTTATAGTTGATGGTGGAGGGGACAATTTTTTATGTGTACTACGTTATCGGCAACAAAGAAGAAGTTTTTTGTTAAAATTGCTTCCCGGGCTGATTAGCCGTAGTCTAATGTTTTCTGCAAAACCAGATTTTCGGCAGTGGCATCGACTGCCATCATCAGTGAAAGTCGAATGCGAAAACGTGAGGGGCTATACGTTAGTGACCACAGTTTTGTGGTATAAGGCTAAAGCAATAAGTAGAAAGACGTAGTTTCTATGGAAATATTTCATTTCGAATATGATTTTAAATATAAATCTTAGAACATGGAAGTCATATATGGTTCTCCTTACCGATAGTTTCTATGACGAACGATAACTGCCGTAAATTCAAAGAAAATCAAATACTTTTTTGCATACCTTCCTACATTGCAGAGACCTCAAGGCCTGTTAATGTTGGTGAAGATCGGTAAAGGGAAAGGGGTAGTTTACCTGAAACATGTTATGTTGTAACATGAGAAATGTTTCCATGACGAACGATAACTGCCGCAAATTGAAACAGAATCAAATGTTTTTTGCATGCATCCCTGTATTGCAGAGGATAGAAGGTCTATTGATTTTGGTGAAGATCGGTTTAGAGAAACGGGTAGTTTACCTGCAAAGTTTTATGTTTTAACAAGAGTAAAGTACTTAATTTTGATAAATAAAGTATCTTGATAAGAAGCACATAATAATCCACTGTAGAAACGTAGATGAAATTTGTATAAATGAAGAGGTGGGAGTAATTTTCTAGAAATGAAAATTATAGTTGAAGGGGGAGGCGAGAATTTTGTATGTGTACTACGTTATCGGCAACAAAGAAGTAGTTCTTTGTTAAAATTGCTTCCCGGGCTGTTTAGTCGTAGTCGAATGTTTTCTGCAAAACCAGACTTTTCGGCAGTGCCATCGACTTCCATCTCAGTGAAAATCGAGTGCGAAAATGTGAGGTGGTATACGATAGTGACTACAATACTGTGGTTTAAGGCTGAAGCAATAAGTAGAAAGAAGTAGTTTCTATGGAAATATTTCATTTCGAATATGATTTTATATATAAATATTAGTAAATGAAGTCCTGTATGGTTCTCCATACCGATATTTTTCTATGGCAAACAATAACAGCCGCACATTGAAAAAGTATCAAATACTGTTGTGCATACAGCCCTTAATTGTAGAGTTCTCAAGACCTGTTGGTTTTGGTGAAGATCGGTTAAGGGAATAGGGTAGTTTACCAGCAACACTTTATGTTTTAACAAGGGTAATTTTTCTTATGACGAACGATAACTGCCGTAAATTCAAAGAGAATCAACTACACTTTTGCATACCTTTTTAAGTTATGCAGGACGCAATGTCTGTTGATTTTGTTGAAGATCGGTTAATGGAAAGGGGTAGTTTACAGGCAACGTTTTTTTATCAAGTGTAATTTTTTGGTTTGGCAAACGATAACAACCGCAAACTGAAACAGAATCAAATATTATTTTGCATGCATCACTGCATTGCAGAGTACTGAAGGTCTATTGATTTTGGTGAAGATCGGTTTAGAGAAACGGGTAGTTTACCTGCAACGTTTTATGTTTTAACAAGAGTAAAGTACTTAATTTTGATAAATAAAGTATCTTGATAAGAAGCTCATAATAATCCACTGTAGAAACGTAGATGAAATATCTATAAATAAAGAGGTTAGGTGAACGGGGTGGGGGTAATTTTCTATTATTAAAATTTATAGTTGATGGTGGAGGGGACAATTTTTTATGTGTACTACGATATCGGCAACAAAGAAGTAGTTTTTTGTTAAAATTGCTTCCCGGGCTGATTAGCCGTAGTCCAATGTTTTCTGCAAAACCAGACTTTTCGGCAGGGGCATCGACTGCCATCATCAGTGAAAATCGAATGCGAAAACGTGAGGTGGTATACGTTAGTGACCACAGTATTGTGGTATAAGGCTAAAGCAATAAGTAGAAAGACGTAGTTTCTATGGAAATATTTCATTTCGAATATGATTTTAAATATAAATCTTAGAACATGGAAGTCATATATAGTTCTCCTTACCGATACTTTCTGTGACGACCGATAACTGTCGTAAATTCAAAGAAAATCAAATACTTTTTTGCATACCTTCCAACATTGCAGAGACCTCAAGGCCTGTTGATTTTGGTGAAGATCGGTAAAGGGAAAGGGGTAGTTTACCTGAAACATGTTATGTTGTAACAAGAGAAATGTTTCCATGACGAACGATAACTGCCGCAAATTGAAACAGAATCAAATGTTTTTTGCATGCATCCCTGTATTGCAGAGGATTGAAGGTCTATTGATTTTGGTGAAGATCGGTTTAGAGAAACGGGTAGTTTACCTGCAACGTTTTATGTTTTAACAAGAGTAAAGTACTTAATTTTGATAAATAAAGTATCTTGATAAGAAGCTCATAATAATCCACTGTAGAAAAGTTCATGAAATTTGTATAAATGAAGAGGTGGGAGTAATTTTCTATAAATGAAAATTATAGTTGAAGGGGGAGGCGAGAATGTTGTATGTGTACTACGTTATCGGCAACAAAGAAGTAGTTCTTTGTTAAAATTCCTCCCCGGGCTGTTTAGTCGTAGTCGACTGTTTTCTGCAAATCCAGACTTTTCGGCAGTGCCATCGACTTCCATCTCAGTGAAAATCGAGTGCGAAAATGTGAGGTGGTATACGTTAGTGACCACAGTACTGTGGTTTAAGGCTGAAGCAATAAGTAGAAAGAAGTAGTTTCTATGGAAATATTTCATTTCGAATATGATTTTAAATATAAATATTAGTAAATGAAGTCCTGTATGGTTCTCCATAACGATATTTTTCTATGGCAAACAATAACAGCCGCAAATTCAAAGAAAATCAAATACTTTTTTGCATACCTTCCTACCTTGCAGAGACCTCAAGGACTGTTGATTTGGGTGAAGATCGGTAAAGGGAAAGGGGTAGTTTACCTGAAACAAGTTATGTTGTAACAAGAGAAATGTTTCCATGACGAACGATAACTGCCGTAAATTCAAACAGAATAAACTACACTTTTGCATACCTTATTAAGTTATGCAGAACGCAAGGTCTGGTGATTTTGTTGAAGATCGGTTAACGGAAAGGGGTAGTTTACAGGAAACGTTTTTTATCAAGTGTAATTTTTTGGTTTGGCAAACAATAACAGCCGCAAACTGAAACAGAATCAAATATTATTTTGCATGCACCCTGCATTGCAGAGGACTGAAGGTCTATTGATTTTGGTGAAGATCGGTTTAGAGAAACGGGTAGTTTACCGGCAACGTTTTATGTTTTAACAAGAGTAAAGTACTTAATTTTGATAAATAAAGTATCTTCATAAGAAGCTCATAATAATCCACTGTGGAAACGTAGATGAAATATCTATAAATAAAGAGGTTAGGTGAACGGGGTGGGGGTAATTTTCTATTATTAAAATTTATAGTTGAAGGTGGAGGGGACAATTTTTTATGTGTACTACGTTATCGGCAACAAAGAAGTAGTTTTTTATTAAAATTCTTACCGGGCTGATTAGCCGTAGTCCAATGTTTTCTGCAAAACCAGACTTTTCGGCAGTGGCATCGACTGCCATCATCAGTGAAAATCGAATGCGAAAACGTGAGGTGGTATACGTTAGTGACCACAGTATTGTGGTATAAGGCTAAAGCAATAAGTAGAAAGACGTAGTTTCTATGGAAATATTTCATTTCGAATATGATTTTAAATATAAATCTTAGAACATGGAAGTTATATATGGTTCTCCTTACCGATACTTTCTATGACGAACGATAACTGCCGTAAATTCAAAGAAAATCAAATACTTTTTTGCATACCTTCCTACATTGCAGAGACTCAAGGCCTGTTGATTTTGGTGAAGATCGGTAAAGGGAAAGGGGTAGTTTACCTGAAACATGTTATGTTGTAACAAGAGAAATGTTTCCATGACGAACGATAACTGCCGCAAAGTGAAACAGAATCAAATGTTTTTTGCATGCATCCCTGTATTGCAGAGGATTGAAGGTCTATTGATTTTGGTGAAGATCGGTTTAGAGAAACGGGTAGTTTACCTGCAACGTTTTATGTTTTAACAAGAGTAAAGTACTTAATTTTGATAAATAAAGTATCTTGATAAGAAGCTCATAATAATCCACTGTAGAAACGTAGATGAAATTTGTATAAATGAAGAGGTGGGAGTAATTTTCTAGAAATGAAAATTATAGTTGAAGGGGGAGGCGAGAATTTTGTATGTGTACTACGTTATCGGCATCAAAGAAGTAGTTCTTTGTTAAAATTGCTTCCCGGGCTGTTTAGTCGTAGTCGAATGTTTTCTGCAAAACCAGACTTTTCAGCAGTGCCATCGACTTCCATCTCAGTGAAAATCGAGTGCGAAAATGTGAGGTGGTATACGATAGTGACTACAGTACTGTGGTTTAAGGCTGAAGCAATAAGTAGAAAGAAGTAGTTTCAATGGAAATATTTCATTTCGAATATGATTTTAAATATAAATATTAGTAAATGAAGTCCTGTATGGTTCTCCATACCGATATTTTTCTATGGCAAACAATAACAGCCGCAAATTGAAACAGAATCAAATACTGTTGTGCATACACTCCTGAATTGTAGAGTTCTCAAGACCTGTTGGTTTTGGTGAAGATCGGTTAAGGGAATAGGGTAGTTTACCAGCAACACTTTATGTTTTAACAAGGGTAATTTTTCTTATGACGAACGATAACTGCCGTAAATTAAAACAGAATCAACTACACTTTTGCATACCTTTTTAAGTTATGCAGAACGCAAGGTATGGTGATTTTGTAGAAGATCGGTTAACGGAAAGGGGTAGTTTACATGCAACGTTTTTTTATCAAGTGTAATTTTTTGGTTTGGCAAACGATAACAGCCGCAAACTGAAACAGAATCAAATATTATTTTGCATGCATCACTGCATTGCAGAGGACTGAAGGTCTATTCATTTTGGTGAAGATCGGTTTACAGAAACGGGTAGTTTACCTGCAACGTTTTATGTTTTAACAAGAGTAAAGTACTTAATTTTGATAAATAAAGTATCTTGATAAGAAGCTCATAATAATCCACTGTAGAAACGTAGATAAAATATCTATAAATAAAGAGGATAGGTGAACGGGGTGGGGGTAATTTTCTATTATTTAAATTTATAGTTGATGGTGGAGGGGACAATTTTTTATGTGTACTACGTTATCGGCAACAAAGAAGAAGTTTTTTGTTAAAATTGCTTCCCGGGCTGATTAGCCGTAGTCCAATGTTTTCTGCAAAACCAGATTTTCGGCAGTGGCATCGACTGCCATCATCAGTGAAAGTCGAATGCGAAAACGTGAGGGGCTATACGTTAGTGACCACAGTTTTGTGGTATAAGGCTAAAGCAATAAGTAGAAAGACGTAGTTTCTATGGAAATATTTCATTTCGAATATGATTTTAAATATAAATCTTAGAACATGGAAGTCATATATGGTTCTCCTTACCGATAGTTTCTATGACGAACGATAACTGCCGTAAATTCAAAGAAAATCAAATACTTTTTTGCATACCTTCCTACATTGCAGAGACCTCAAGGCCTGTTAATGTTGGTGAAGATCGGTAAAGGGAAAGGGGTAGTTTACCTGAAACATGTTATGTTGTAACATGAGAAATGTTTCCATGACGAACGATAACTGCCGCAAATTGAAACAGAATCAAATGTTTTTTGCATGCATCCCTGTATTGCAGAGGATAGAAGGTCTATTGATTTTGGTGAAGATCGGTTTAGAGAAACGGGTAGTTTACCTGCAAAGTTTTATGTTTTAACAAGAGTAAAGTACTTAATTTTGATAAATAAAGTATCTTGATAAGAAGCTCATAATAATCCACTGTAGAAACGTAGATGAAATTTGTATAAAAGAAGAGGTGGGAGTAATTTTCTAGAAATGAAAATTATAGTTGAAGGGGGAGGCGAGAATTTTGTATGTGTACTACGTTATCGGCAACAAAGAAGTAGTTCTTTGTTAAAATTGCTTCCCGGGCTGTTTAGTCGTAGTCGAATGTTTTCTGCAAAACCAGACTTTTCGGCAGTGCCATCGACTTCCATCTCAGTGAAAATCGAGTGCGAAAATGTGAGGTGGTATACAATAGTGACTACAGTACTGTGGTTTAAGGCTGAAGCAATAAGTAGAAAGAAGTAGTTTCTATGGAAATATTTCATTTCGAATATGATTTTATATATAAATATTAGTAAATGAAGTCCTGTATGGTTCTCGATACCGATATTTTTCTATGGCAAACAATAACAGCCGCAAATTGAAACAGAATCAAATACTGTTTTGCATACAGTCCTGATTTGTAGAGTTCTCAAGACCTGTTGGTTTTGGTGAAGATCGGTTAAGGGAATAGGGTAGTTTACCAGCAACACTTTATGTTTTAACAAGGGTAATTTTTCTTATGACGAACGATAACTGCCGTAAATTCAAACAGAATCAACTACACTTTTGCATACCTTTTTAAGTTATGCAGAACGCAATGTCTGGTGATTTTGTTGAAGATCGGTTAACGGAAGGGGGTAGTTTACAGGCAACGTTTTTTTATCAAGTGTAATTTTTTGGTTTGGCAAACGATAACAGCCGCAAACTGGAACAGAATCAAATATTATTTTGCATGCATCACTGCAATGCAGAGGACTGAAGGTCTATTGATTTTGGTGAAGATTGGTTTAGAGAAACGGGTAGTTTACCGGCAACGTTTTATGTTTTAACAAGAGTAAAGTACTTAATTTTGATAAATAAATTATCTTGATAAGAAGCTCATAATAATCCACTGTAGAAACGTAGACGAAATATCTATTAATAAAGAGGTTAGGTGAACGGGGTGGGGGTAATTTTCTATTATTAAAATTTATAGTTGAAGGTGGAGGGGACAATTTTTTTATGTGTACTACGTTATCGGCAACAAAGAAGTAGTTTTTTGTTAAAATTGCTTCCCGGGCTGATTAGCCGTAGTCCAATGTTTTCTGCAAAACCAGACTTTTCGGCAGTGGCATCGACTGCCATCATCAGTGAAAATCGAATGCGAAAACGTGAGGTGGTATACGTTAGTGACCACAGTATTGTGGTATAAGGCTAAAGCAATAAGTAGAAAGACGTAGTTTCTATGGAAATATTTCATTTCGAATATGATTTTAAATATAAATCTTAGAACATGGAAGTCATATATGGTTCTCCTTACCGATACTTTCTATGACGAACGATAACTGCCGTAAATTGAAACAGAATCAAATGTTTTTTGCATGCATCCCTGTATTGCAGAGGATTGAAGGTCTATTGATTTTGGTGAAGATCGGTTTAGAGAAACGGGTAGTTTACCTGCAACGTTTTATGTTTTAACAAGAGTAAAGTACTTAATTTTGATAAATAAAGTATCTTGATAAAAAGCTCATAATAATCCACTGTAGAAACGTAGATGAAATTTGTATAAATGAAGAGGTGGGAGTAATTTTCTAGAAATGAAAATTATTGTTGAAGGGGGAGGCGAGAATTTTGTTTGTGTACTACGTTATCGGCAACAAAGAAGTAGTTCTTTGTTAAAATTGCTTCCCGGGCTGTTTAGTCGAAGTCGAATGTTTTCTACAAAACCAGACTTTTCAGCAGTGCCATCGACTTCCATCTCAGTGAAAATCGAGTGCGAAAATGTGAGGTGGTATACGATAGTGACTACAGTACTGTGGTTTAAGGCTGAAGCAATAAGTAGAAAGAAGTAGTTTCTATGGAAATATTTCATTTCGAATATGATTTTATATATAAATATTAGTAAATGAAGTCCTGTATGGTTCTCGATACCGATATTTTTCTATGGCAAACAATAACAGCCGCAAATTGAAACAGAATCAAATACTGTTTTGCATACAGTCCTGATTTGTAGAGTTCTCAAGACCTGTTGGTTTTGGTGAAGATCGGTTAAGGGAATAGGGTAGTTTACCAGCAACACTTTATGTTTTAACAAGGGTAATTTTTCTTATGACGAACGCTAACTGCCGTAAATTCAAACAGAATCAACTACACTTTTGCATACCTTTTTAAGTTATGCAGAACGCAATGTCTGGTGATTTTGTTGAAGATCGGTTAACGGAAGGGGGTAGTTTACAGGCAACGTTTTTTTATCAAGTGTAATTTTTTGGTTTGGCAAACGATAACAGCCGCAAACTGAGACAGAATGAAATATTATTTTGCATGCATCCCTGCATTGCAGAGGACTGAAGGTCTATTCATTTTGGTGAAGATCGGTTTACAGAAACGGGTAGTTTACCTGCAACGTTTTATGTTTTAACAAGAGTAAAGTACTTAATTTTGATAAATAAAGTATCTTGATAAGAAGCTCATAATAATCCACTGTAGAAACGTAGACGAAATATCTATTAATAAAGAGGTTAGGTGAACGGGGTGGGGATAATTTTCTATTATTAAAATTTATAGTTGAAGGTGGAGGGGACAATTTTTTATGTGTACTACGTTATCGGCAACAAAGAAGTACTTTTGTTAAAATTGCTTCCCGGGCTGATTAGCCGTAGTCCAATGTTTTCTGCAAAACCAGATTTTCGGCAGTGGCATCGACTGCCATCATCAGTGAAAATCGAATGCGAAAACGTGAGGTGGTATACGTTAGTGACCACAGTATTGTGGTATAAGGCTAAAGCAATAAGTAGAAAGACGTAGTTTCTATGGAAATATTTCATTTCGAATATGATTTTAAATATAAATCTTAGAACATGGAAGTCATATATGGTTCTCCTTACCGATACTTTCTATGACGAACGATAACTGCCGTAAATTGAAACAGAATCAAATGTTTTTTGCATGCATCCCTGTATTGCAGAGGATTGAAGGTCTATTGATTTTGGTGAAGATCGGTTTAGAGAAACGGGTAGTTTACCTGCAACGTTTTATGTTTTAACAAGAGTAAAGTACTTAATTTTGATAAATAAAGTATCTTGATAAAAAGCTCATAATAATCCACTGTAGAAACGTAGATGAAATTTGTATAAATGAAGAGGTGGGAGTAATTTTCTAGAAATGAAAATTATAGTTGAAGTGGGAGGCGAGAATTTTGTTTGTGTACTACGTTATCGGCAACAAAGAAGTAGTTCTTTGTTAAAATTGCTTCCCGGGCTGTTTAGTCGAAGTCGAATGTTTTCTACAAAACCAGACTTTTCAGCAGTGCCATCGACTTCCATCTCAGTGAAAATCGAGTGCGAAAATGTGAGGTGGTATACGATAGTGACTACAGTACTGTGGTTTAAGGTTGAAGCAATAAGTAGAAAGAAGTAGTTTCTATGGAAATATTTCATTTCGAATATGATTTTATATATAAATATTAGTAAATGAAGTCCTGTATGGTTCTCCATACCGATATTTTTCTATGGCAAACAATAACAGCCGCACATTGAAAAAGAATCGAATACTGTTTTGCATACAGTCCTGATTTGTACAGTTCTCAAGACCTGTTGGTTTTGGTGTAGGGAATAGGGTAGTTTACCAGCAACACTTTATGTTTTAACAAGGGTAATTTTTCTTATGACGAACGATAACTGCCGTAAATTCAAACAGAATTAACTACACTTTTGCATACCTTTTTAAGTTATGCAGAACGCAATGTCTGGTGATTTTGTTGAAGATCGGTTAACGGAAAGGGGTAGTTTACAGGCAACGTTTTTTTATCAAGTGTAATTTTTTGGTTTGGCAAACGATAACAGCCGCAAACTGAGACAGAATGATATATTATTTTGCATGCATCCCTGCATTGCAGAGGACTGAAGGTCTATTCATTTTGGTGAAGATCGGTTTAGAGAAACGGGTAGTTTACCTGCAACGTTTTATGTTTTAACAAGAGTAAAGTTCTTAATTTTGATAAATAAAGTATCTTGATAAGAAGCTCATAATAATCCACTGTAGAAACGTAGACGAAATATCTATTAATAAAGAGGTTACGTGAACGGGGTGGGGGTAATTTTCTATTATTAAAATTTATAGTTGAAGGTGGAGGGGACAATTTTTTGTGTACTACGTTATCGGCAAAAAGAAGTAGTTTTTTGTTAAAATTGCTTCCCGGGCTGATTAGCTGTAGTCCAATGTTTTCTGCAAAACCAGACTTTTCGGCAGTGGCATCGACTGCCATCATCAGTGAAAATCGAATGCGATGCGAAAACGTGAGGTGGTATACGTTAGTGACCACAGTTTTGTGGTATAAGGCTAAAGCAATAAGTAGAAAGACGTAGTTTGTATGGAAATATTTCATTTCGAATATGATTTTAAATATAAATCTTAGAACATGGAAGTCATATATGGTTCTCCTTACCGATACTTTCTATGACGAACGATAACTGCCGTAAATTCAAAGAAAATCAAATACTTTTTTGCATACCTTCCTACGTTGCAGAAACCGTAGTCCACTCAAGGACTGTTGATTTTGGTGAAGATCGGTAAAGGGAAAGGGGTAGTTTACCTGAAACATGTTATGTTGTAACAAGAGAAATGTTTCCATGACGAACGATAACTGCCGCAAATTGAAACAGAATCAAATGTTTTTGCATGCATCCCTGTATTGCAGAGGATTGAAGGTCTATTGATTTTGGTGAAGATCGGTTTAGAGAAACGTGTAGTTTACCTGCAACGTTTTATGTTTTAACAAGAGTAAAGTACTTAATTTTGATAAATAAAGTATCTTGATAAAAAGCTCATAATAATCCACTGTAGAAACGTAGATGAAATTTGTATAAATGAAGAGGTGGGAGTAATTTTCTATAAATGAAAATTATAGTTGAAGGGGGAGGCGAGAATTTTGTATGTGTATACGTTATCGGCAACAAAGAAGTAGTTCTTTGTTAAAATTCCTTCCCGGGCTGTTTAGTCGTAGTCGAATGTTTTCTGCAAAACCAGACTTTTCGGCAGTGCCATCGACTTCCATCTCAGTGAAAATCGAGTGCGAAAATGTGAGGTGGTATACGTTAGTGACCACAGTACTGTGGTTTAAGGCTGAAGCAATAAGTTGAAAGAAGTAGTTTCTACGGAAATATTTCATTTCGAATATGATTTTAAAATTAAATATTAGTAAATGAAGTCCTGTATGGTTCTCCATACCGATATTTTTCTATGGCAAACAATAACAGCCGGTAATTGAAACAGAATAAAATACTGTTGTGCATACAGCCCTGAATTGTAGACTTCTCAAGACCTGTTGGTTTTGGTGAAGATCGGTTAAGGGAATAGGGTAGTTTACCAGCAACACTTTATGTTTTAACAAGGGTAATTGTTCTTATGACGAACGATAACTGCCGTAAATTCAAACAGAATCAACTACACTTTTGCATACCTTTTTAAGTTATGCAGAACGCAAGGTCTGGTGATTTTGTTGAAGATCGGTTAACGGAAAGGGGTAGTTTACTGGCAACGTTTTTTTATCAAGTGTAATTTTTTGGCTTGTCAAACGATAACAGCCGCAAACTGAAACAGAATCAAATATTATTTTGCATGCATCACTGCATTGCAGAGGACTGAAGGTCTATTGATTTTGGTGAAGATCGGTTTAGAGAAACGGGTAGTTTACCTGCAACGTTTTATGTTTTAACAAGAGTAAAGTACTTAATTTTGATAAATAAAGTATCTTGATAAGAAGCTCATAATAATCCACTGTAGAAACGTAGATGAAATATCTATAAATAAAGACGTTTGGTGAACGGGGTGTGGGTAATTTTCTATTATTAAAATTTATAGTTGAAGGTGGAGGGGAGAATTTTTTATGTGTACTACGTTATCGGCAACAAAGAAGTAGTTTTTTGTTAAAATTGCTTCCCGGGCTGATTAGCCGTAGTCCAATGTTTTCTGCAAAACCAGACTTTTCGGCAGTGGCGTCGACTGCCATCATCAGTGAAAATCGAATGCGATAACGTGAGGTGGTATACGTTAGTGACCACAGTATTGTGGTATAAGGCTAAAACAATAAGTAGAAAGACGTAGTTTCTATGGAAATATTTCATTTCGAATATGATTTTAAATATAAATCTTAGAACATGGAAGTCATATATGGTTCTCCTTACCGATACTTTCTATGACGAACGATAACTGCCGTAAATTCAATGAAAATCAAATATTTTTTGCATACCTTCCTACATTGCAGAGACCTCAAGGCCTGTTCATTTTGGTGAAGATCGGTAAAGGGAAAGAGGTAGTTTACCTGAACAATGTTATGTTGTAACAAGAGAAATGTTTCCACGACGAACGATAACTGCCGCAAAGTGAAACAGAATCAAATGTTTTTTTGAATGCATCCCTGTATTGCAGAGGATTGAAGGTCTGTTGATTTTGGTGAAGATCGGTTTAGAGAAACGGGTAGTTTACCTGCAACGTTTTATGTTTTAACAAGAGTAAAGTACTTAATTTTGATAAATAAAGTATCTTGATAAGAAGCTCATAATAATCCACTGTAGAAACGTAGATGAAATTTGTATAAATGAAGAGGTGGGAGTAATTTTCTATAAATGAAAATTATAGTTGAAGGGGGAGGCGAGAATTTTGTATGTGTACTACGTTATCGGCAACAAAGAAGTAGTTCTTTGTTAAAATTCCTTCCCGGGCTGTTTAGTCGTAGTCGAATGTTTTCTGCAAAACCAGACTTTTCGGCAGTGCCATCGACTTCCATCTCAGTGAAAATCGAGTGCGAAAATGTGAGGTGGTATACGTTAGTGACCACAGTACTGTGGTTTAAGGCTGAAGCAATAAGTAGAAAGAAGTAGTTTCTACGGAAATATTTCATTTCGAATATGATATTAAAATTAAATATTAGTAAATGAAGTCCTGTATGGTTCTCCATACCGATATTTTTCTATGGCAAACAATAACAGCCGCAAATTGAAACAGAATCAAATACTGTTGTGCATACAGCAATGAATTGTAGAGTTCTCAAGACCTGTTGGTTTTGGTGAAGATCGGTTAAGTCAATAGGGTAGTTTACCAGCAACACTTTATGTTTTAACAAGGGTAATTTTTCTTATGACGAACGATAACTGCCGTAAATTCAAACAGAATCACTACACTTTTGCATACCTTTTTATGTTATGCAGAACGCAAGGTCTGGTGATTTTGTTGAAAATCGGTTAACGGAAAGGGGTGGTTTACAGGCATTGTTTTTTATCAAGTGTAATTTTTTGGTTTAGCAAACGATAACAGCCGCAAACTGAAACAGAATCAAATATTATTTTGCATGCATCACTGCATTGCAGATGACTGAAGGTCTATTGATTTTGGTGAAGATCGGTTTAGAGAAACGGGTAGTTTACCTGCAACGTTTTATGTTTTAACAAGAGTAAAGTACTTAATTTTGTTAAATAAAGTATCTTGATAAGAAGCTCATAATAATCCACTGTAGAAACGTAGATGAAATATCTATAAATAAAGAGGTTAGGTGAACGGGGTGGGGGTAATTTTCTATTATTAAAATTTATAGTTGAAGGTGGAGGGGACAATTTTTTATGTGTACTACGTTATCGGCAACAAAGAAGTACTTTTATTAAAATTGCTTCCCGGGCTGATTAGCCGTAGTCCAATGTTTTCTGCAAAACCAGATTTTCGGCAGTGGCATCGACTGCCATCATCAGTGAAAATCGAATGCGAAAACGTGAGGTGGTATACGTTAGTGACCACAGTTTTGTGGTATAAGGCTAAAGCAATAAATAGAAAGACGTAGTTTGGATGGAAATATTTCATTTCGAATATGATTTTAAATATAAATCTTAGAACATGGAAGTCATATACGGTTCTCCTTACCGATACTTTCTATGACGAACGATAACTGCCGTAAATTCAAAGAAAATCAAATCTTTTTTTGCATACCTTCCTTCATTGCAGAGACCTCAAGGCCTGTAGATTTTGGTGAAGATCGGTAAAGGGAAAGGGGTAGATTACCTGAAACATGTTATGTTGTAACAAGAGAAATGTTTCCATGACGAACGATAACTGCCGCAAATTGAAACAGAATCAAATTTTTTTTTGCATGCATCCCTATATTGCAGAGGATTGAAGGTCCATTGATTTTGTTTTGAAAGTACTTAGTTTTGATAAATAAAGTGTCTTGATAAGAAGCTCATAATAATCCACTGTAGAAACGTAGACGAAATATCTATTAATAAAGAGGTTAGGTGAACGGGGTGGGGGTAATTTTCTATTATTAAAATTTATAGTTGAAGGTGGAGGGGACAATTTTTTATGTGTACTACGTTATCGGCAACAAAGAAGTAGTTTTTTGTTAAAATTGCTTCCCGGGCTGATTAGCCGTAGTCCAATGTTTTCTGCAAAACCAGACTTTTCGGCAGTGGCATCGACTGCCATCATCAGTGAAAATCGAATGCGAAAACGTGAGGTGGTATACGTTAGTAACCACAGTATTGTGGTATAAGGCTAAAGCAATAAGTAGAAAGACGTAGTTTGTATGGAAATATTTCATTTCGAATATGATTTCAAATATAAATCTTAGAACATGGAAGTCATATATGGTTCTCCTTACCGATACTTTCTACGACGAACGATAACTGCCGTAAATTCAAAGAAAATCAAATATTTTTTTGCATAACTTCCTACATTGCAGAGACCTCAAGGCCTGTTGATTTTGGTGAAGATCGGTAAAGGGAAAGGGGTAGTTTACCTGAAACATGTTATGTTGTAACAAGAGAAATGTTTTCATGACGAACGATAACTGCACCAAATTGAAACAGAATCAAATGTTTTTTTGCATGCATCCCTGTATTGCAGAGGATTGCAGGTCTATTGATTTTGGTGAAGATCGGTTTAGAGAAACGGGTAGTTTACCTGCAACGTTTTATGTTTTAACAAGAGTAAAGTACTTAATTTTGATAAATAAAGTATCTTCATAAGAAGCTCATAATAATCCACTGTAGAAACGTAGAAAAAATTTGTATAAATGAAGAGGTGGGAGTAATTTTCTATAAATGAAAATTATAGTTGAAGGGGGAGGCGAGAATTTTGTATGTGTACTACGTTATCGGCAACAAAGAAGTAGCTCTTTGTTAAAATTGCTTCCCGGGTTGTTTAGTCGTAGTCGAATGTTTTCTGCAAATCCAGACTTTTCGGCAGTGCCATCGACTTCCATCTCAGTGAAAATCGAGTGCGAAAATGTGAGGTGGTATACGTTAGTGACCACAGTACTGTGGTTTAAGGCTGAAGCAATAAGTAGAAAGAAGTAGTTTCTATGGAAATATTTCATTTCGAATATGATTTTAAATATAAATATTAGTAAATGAAGTCCTGTATGGTTCTCCATACCGATATTTTTCTATGGCAAACAATAACAGCCGCAAATTGAAACAGAATCAAATACTGTTGTGCATACAGCACTGAATTGTAGAGTTCTCAAGACCTGTTGGTTTTGGTGAAGATCGGTTAAGGGAATAGGGTAGTTTACCAGCAACACTTTATGTTTTAACAAGGGTAATTGTTCTTATGACGAACGATAACTGCCGTAAATTCAAACAGAATCAACTACACTTTTGCATACCTTTTTAAGTTATGCAGAACGCAAGGTCTGGTGATTTTGTTGAAGATCGGTTAAAGGAAAGGGGTAGTTTACAGGCAACGTTTTTTTATCAAGTGTAATTTTTTGGTTTGGCAAACGATAACAGCCGCAAACTGAAACAGAATGAAATATTATTTTGCATGCATCACCGCTTTGCAGAGGACTGAAGTTCTATTGATTTTGGTGAAGATCGGTTTAGAGAAACGGGTGTTTACCTGCAACGTTTTATGTTTTTACAAGAGTAAAGTACTTAATTTTGATAAATAAAGTATCTTGATAAGAAGCTCATAATAATCCACTGTAGAAACGTAGATGAAATATCTATAAATAAAGAGGTTAGGTGAACGGGGTGGGGGTAATTTTCTATTATTAAAATTTATAGTTGAAGGTGGAGGGGACAATTTTTTATGTGTACTACGTTATCGGCAACAAAGAAGTAGTTTTTTTGTTAAAATTGCTTCCCGGGCTGATTAGCCGTAGCCCAATGTTTTCTGCAAAACCAGACTTTTCGGCAGTGGCATCGACTGCCATCATCAGTGAAAATCTAATGCGAAAACGTGAGGTGGTATACGTTAGTGACCACAGTTTTGTGGTATAAGGCTAAAGCAATAAGTAGAAAGACGTAGTTTGTATGGAAATATTTCATTTCGAATATGATTTTAAATATAAATCTTAGAACATGGAAGTCATATATGGTTCTCCTTACCGATACTTTCTATGACGACCGATAACTGCCGTAAATTCAAAGAAAATCAAATACTTTTTTGCATACCTTCCTACGTTGCAGAGACCTCAAGGACTGTTGATTTTGGTGAAGATCGGTAAAGGGAAAGGGGTAGTTTACCTGAAACATGTTATGTTGTAACAAGAGAAATGTTTCCATGACGAACGATAACTGCCGCAAATTGAAACAGAATCAAATGTTTTTTGCATGCATCCCTGTATTGCAGAGGATTGAAGGTCTATTGATTTTGGTGAAGATCGGTTTAGAGAAACGTGTAGTTTACCTGCAACGTTTTATGTTTTAACAAGAGTAAAGTACTTAATTTTGATAAATAAAGTATCTTGATAAAAAGCTCATAATAATCCACTGTAGAAACGTAGATGAAATTTGTATAAATGAAGAGGTGGGAGTAATTTTCTATAAATGAAAATTATAGTTGAAGGGGGAGGCGAGAATTTTGTATGTGTACTACGTTATCGGCAACAAAGAAGTAGTTCTTTGTTAAAATTCCTTCCCGGGCTGTTTAGTCGTAGTCGAATGTTTTCTGCAAAACCAGACTTTTCGGCAGGGCCATCGACTTCCATCTCAGTGAAAATCGAGTGCGAAAATGTGAGGTGGTATACGTTAGTGACCACAGTACTGTGGTTTAAGGCTGAAGCAATAAGTTGAAAGAAGTAGTTTCTACGGAAATATTTCATTTCGAATATGATTTTAAAATTAAATATTAGTAAATGAAGTCCTGTATGGTTCTCCATACCGATATTTTTCTATGGCAAACAATAACAGCCGGTAATTGAAACAGAATAAAATACTGTTGTGCATACAGCCCTGAATTGTAGACTTCTCAAGACCTGTTGGTTTTGGTGAAGATCGGTTAAGGGAATAGGGTAGTTTACCAGCAACACTTTATGTTTTAACAAGGGTAATTGTTCTTATGACGAACGATAACTGCCGTAAATTCAAACAGAATCAACTACACTTTTGCATACCTTTTTATGTTATGCAGAACGCAAGGTCTGGTGATTTTGTTGAAGATCGGTTAACGGAAAGGGGTAGTTTACTGGCAACGTTTTTTTATCAAGTGTAATTTTTTGGCTTGTCAAACGATAACAGCCGCAAACTGAAACAGAATCAAATATTATTTTGCATGCATCACTGCATTGCAGAGGACTGAAGGTCTATTGATTTTGGTGAAGATCGGTTTAGAGAAACGGGTGTTTACCTGCAACGTTTTATGTTTTTACAAGAGTAAAGTACTTAATTTTGATAAATAAAGTATCTTGATAAGAAGCTCATAATAATCCACTGTAGAAACGTAGATGAAATATCTATAAATAAAGAGGTTAGGTGAACGGGGTGGGGGTAATTTTCTATTATTAAAATTTATAGTTGAAGGTGGAGGGGAGAATTTTTTATGTGTACTACGTTATCGGCAACAAAGAAGTAGTTTTTTTGTTAAAATTGCTTCCCGGGCTGATTAGCCGTAGCCCAATGTTTTCTGCAAAACCAGACTTTTCGGCAGTGGCATCGACTGCCATCATCAGTGAAAATCTAATGCGAAAACGTGAGGTGGTATACGTTAGTGACCACAGTTTTGTGGTATAAGGCTAAAGCAATAAGTAGAAAGACGTAGTTTGTATGGAAATATTTCATTTCGAATATGATTTTAAATATAAATCTTAGAACATGGAAGTCATATATGGTTCTCCTTACCGATACTTTCTATGACGACCGATAACTGCCGTAAATTCAAAGAAAATCAAATACTTTTTTGCATACCTTCCTACGTTGTAGAGACCTCAAGGACTGTTGATTTTGGTGAAGATCGGTAAAGGGAAAGGGGTAGTTTACCTGAAACATGTTATGTTGTAACAAGAGAAATGTTTCCATGACGAACGATAACTGCCGCAAATTGAAACAGAATCAAATGTTTTTTGCATGCATCCCCTGTATTGCAGAGGATTGAAGGTCTATTGATTTTGGTGAAGATCGGTTTAGAGAAACGGGTAGTTTACCTGCAACGTTTTATGTTTTAACAAGAGTAAAGTACTTAATTTTGATAAATAAAGTATCTTGATAAGAAGCTCATAATAATCCACTGTAGAAACGTAGATGAAATTTGTATAAATGAAGAGGTGGGAGTAATTTTCTATAAATGAAAATTATAGTTGAAGGGGGAGGCGAGAATTTTGTATGTGTACTACGTTATCGGCAACAAAGAAGTAGTTCTTTGTTAAAATTCCTTCCCGGGCTGTTTAGTCGTAGTCGAATGTTTCCTGCAAAACCAGACTTTTCGGCAGTGCCATCGACTTCCATCTCAGTGAAAATCGAGTGCGAAAATGTGAGGTGGTATACGTTAGTGACCACAGTACTGTGGTTTAAGGCTGAAGCAATAAGTAGAAAGAAGTAGTTTCTACGGAAATATTTCATTTCGAATATGATTTTAAAATTAAATATTAGTAAATGAAGTCCTGTATGGTTCTCCATGCCGATATTTTTCTATGGCAAACAATAACAGCCGCAAATTGAAACAGAATCAAATACTGTAGTGCATACAGCAATGAATTGTAGAGTTCTCAAGACCTGTTGGTTTTGGTGAAGATCGGTTAAGTCAATAGGGTAGTTTACCAGCAACACTTTATGTTTTAACAAGGGTAATTTTTCTTATGACGAACGATAACTGCCGTAAATTCAAACAGAATCAACTACACTTTTGCATACCTTTTTATGTTATGCAGAACGCAAGGTCTGGTGATTTTGTTGAAAATCGGTTAACGGAAAGGGGTGGTTTACAGGCAACGTTTTTTATCAAGTGTAATTTTTTGGTTTGGCAAACGATAACAGCCGCAAACTGAAACAGAATCAAATATTATTTTGCATGCATCACTGCATTGCAGATGACTGAAGGTCTATTGATTTTGGTGAAGATCGGTTTAGAGAAACGGGTAGTTTACCTGCAACGTTTTATGTTTTAACAAGAGTAAAGTACTTAATTTTGATAAATAAAGTATCTTGATAAGAAGCTCATAATAATCCACTGTAGAAACGTAGATAAAATATCTATAAATAAAGAGGTTAGGTGAACGGGGTGGGGGTAATTTTCTATTATTTAAATTTATAGTTGATGGTGGAGGGGACAATTTTTTATGTGTACTACGTTATCGGCAACAAAGAAGTAGTTTTTTGTTAAAATTGCTTCCCGGGCTGATTAGCCGTAGTCCAATGTTTTCTGCAAAACCAGACTTTTCGGCAGTGGCATCGACTGCCATCATCAGTGAAAATCGAATGCGAAAACGTGAGGTGGTATACGTTAGTGACCACAGTATTGTGGTATAATGCTAAAGCAATAAGTAGAAAGACGTAGTTTGTATGGAAATATTTCATTTCGAATATGATTTTAAATATAAATCTTAGAACATGGAAGTCATATACGGTTCTCCTTACCGATACTTTCTATGACGAACGATAACTGCCGTAAATTCAAAGAAAATCAAATCTTTTTTTGCATACCTTCCTTCATTGCAGAGACCTCAAGGCCTGTTGATTTTGGTGAAGATCGGTAAAGGGAAAGGGGTAGTTTACCTGAAACATGTTATGTTGTAACAAGAGAAATGTTTCCATGACGAACGATAACTCCCGCAAATTGAAACAGAATCAAATTTTTTTTTTGCATGCATCCCTATATTGCAGAGGATTGAAGGTCTATTGATTTTGTTTTGAAAGTACTTAGTTTTGATAAATAAAGTATCTTGATAAGAAGCTCATAATAATCCACTGTAGAAACGTAGACGAAATATCTATTAATAAAGAGGTTAGGTGAACGGGGTGGGGGTAATTTTTTATTATTAAAATTTATAGTTGAAGGTGGAGGGGACAATTTTTTATGTGTACTACGTTATCGGCAAAAAGAAGTAGTTTTTTGTTAAAATTGCTTCCCGGGCTGATTAGCTGTAGTCCACTGTTTTCTGAAAAACCAGACTTTTCGGCAGTGGCATCGACTGCCATCATCAGTGAAAATCGAATGCGATGCGAAAACGTGAGGTGGTATACGTTAGTGACCACAGTTTTGTGGTATAAGGCTAAAGCAATAAGTAGAAAGACGTAGTTTGTATGGAAATATTTCATTTCGAATATGATTTTAAATATAAATCTTAGAACATGGAACTCATATATGGTTCTCCTTACCGATACTTTCTATGACGAACGATAACTGCCGTAAATTCAAAGAAAATCAAATATTTTTTTGCATAACTTCCTACATTGCAGAGACCTCAAGGCCTGTTGATTTTGGTGAAGATCGGTAAAGGGAAGGGGTAGTTTACCTGAAACATGTTATGTTGTAACAAGAGAAATGTTTTCATGACGAACGATAACTGCCGAAAATTGAAACAGAATCAAATGTTTTTTTGCATGCATCCCTGTATTGCTGAGGATTGCAGGTCTATTGATTTTGGTGAAGATCGGTTTAGAGAAACGGGTAGTTTACCTGCAACGTTTTATGTTTTAACAAGAGTAAAGTACTTAATTTTGATAAATAAAGTATCTTGATAAGAAGCTCATAATAATCCACTGTAGAAACGTAGATGAAATTTGTATAAATGAAGAGGTGGGAGTAATTTTCTAGAAATGAAAATTATAGTTGAAGGGGGAGGCGAGAATTTTGTATGTGTACTACGTTATCGGCAACAAAGAAGTAGTTCTTTGTTAAAATTGCTTCCCGGGCTGTTTAGTCGTAGTCGAATGTTTTCTGCAAATCCAGACTTTTCGGCAGTGCCATCGACTTCCATCTCAGTGAAAATCGAGTGCGAAAATGTGAGGTGGTATACGTTAGTGACCACAGTACTGTGGTTTAAGGCTGAAGCAATAAGTAGAAAGAAGTAGTTTCTATGGAAATATTTCATTTCGAATATGATTTTAAATATAAATATTAGTAAATGAAGTCCTGTATGGTTCTCCATACCGATATTTTTCTATGGCAAACAATAACAGCCGCAAATTGAAACAGAATCAAATACTGTTGTGCATACAGCCCTGAATTGTAGAGTTCTCAAGACCTGTTGGTTTTGGTGAAGATCGGTTAAGGGAATAGGGTAGTTTACCAGCAACACTTTATGTTTTAACAAGGGTAATTGTTCTTATGACGAACGATAACTGCCGTAAATTCAAACAGAATCAACTACACTTTTGCATACCTTTTTAAGTTATGCAGAACGCAAGGTCTGGTGATTTTGTTGAAGATCGGTTAAAGGAAAGGGGTAGTTTACAGGCAACGTTTTTTTATCAAGTGTAATTTTTTGGTTTGGCAAACGATAACAGCCGCAAACTGAAACAGAATGAAATATTATTTTGCATGCATAACCGCTTTGCAGAGTACTGAAGGTCTATTGATTTTGGTGAAGATCGGTTTAGAGAAACGGGTAGTTTACCTGCAACGTTTTATGTTTTAACAAGAGTAAAGTACTTAATTTTGATAAATAAAGTATCTTGATAAGAAGCTCATAATAATCCACTGTAGAAACGTAGATGAAATATCTATAAATAAAGAGGTTAGGTGAACGGGGTGGGGGTAATTTTCTATTATTAAAATTTATAGTTGAAGGTGGAGGGGACAATTTTTAAGTGTACTACGTTATCGGCAACAAAGAAGTACTTTTGTTAAAATTGCTTCCCGGGCTGATTAGCCGTAGTCCAATGTTTTCTGCAAAACCAGATTTTCGGCAGTGGCATCGACTGCCATCATCAGTGAAAATCGAATGCGAAAACGTGAGGTGGTATACGTTAGTGACCACAGTTTTGTGGTATAAGGCTAAAGCAATAAGTAGAAAGACGTAGTTTGTATGGAAATATTTCATTTCGAATATGATTTTAAATATAAATCTTAGAACATGGAAGTCATATACGGTTCTCCTTACCGATACTTTCTATGACGAACGATAACTGCCGTAAATTCAAAGAAAATCAAATCTTTTTTTGCATACCTTCCTTCATTGCAGAGACCTCAAGGCCTGTTGATTTTGGTGAAGATCGGTAAAGGGAAAGGGGTAGTTTACCTGAAACATGTTATGTTGTAACAAGAGAAATGTTTCCATGACGAACAATAACTGCCGCAAATTGAAACAGAATCAAATTTTTTTTTGCATGCATCCCTATATTGCAGAGGATTGAAGGTCTATTGATTTTGTTTTGAAAGTACTTAGTTTTGATAAATAAAGTATCTTGATAAGAAGCTCATAATAATCCACTGTAGAAACGTAGACGAAATATCTATTAATAAAGAGGTTAGGTGAACGGGGTGGGGGTAATTTTCTATTATTAAAATTTATAGTTGAAGGTGGAGGGGACAATTTTTTATGTGTACTACGTTATCGGCAAAAAGAAGTAGTTTTTTGTTAAAATTGCTTCCCGGGCTGATTAGCTGTAGTCCAATGTTTTCTGAAAAACCAGAATTTTCGGCAGTGGCATCGACTGCCATCATCAGTGAAAATCGAATGCGATGCGAAAACGTGAGGTGGTATACGTTAGTGACCACAGTTTTGTGGTGTAAGGCTAAAGCAATAAGTAGAAAGACGTAGTTTGTATGGAAATATTTCATTTCGAATATGATTTTAAATATAAATCTTAGAACATGGAACTCATATATGGTTCTCCTTACCGATACTTTCTATGACGAACGATAACTGCCGTAAATTCAAAGAAAATCAAATATTTTTTTGCATAACTTCCTACATTGCAGAGACCTCAAGGCCTGTTGATTTTGGTGAAGATCGGTAAAGGGAACGGGTAGTTTACCTGAAACATGTTATGTTGTAACAAGAGAAATGTTTTCATGACGAACGATAACTGCCGCAAATTGAAACAGAATCAAATGTTTTTTTGCATGCATCCCTGTATTGCTGAGGATTGCAGGTCTATTGATTTTGGTGAAGATCGGTTTAGAGAAACGGGTAGTTTACCTGCAACGTTTTATGTTTTAACAAGAGTAAAGTACTTAATTTTGATAAATAAAGTATCTTGATAAGAAGCTCATAATAATCCACTGTAGAAACGTAGATGAAATTTGTATAAATGAAGAGGTGGGAGTAATTTTCTAGAAATGAAAATTATAGTTGAAGGGGGAGGCGAGAATTTTGTATGTGTACTACGTTATCGGCAACAAAGAAGTAGTTCTTTGTTAAAATTGCTTCCCGGGCTGTTTAGTCGTAGTCGAATGTTTTCTGCAAATCCAGACTTTTCGGCAGTGCCATCGACTTCCATCTCAGTGAAAATCGAGTGCGAAAATATGAGGTGGTATACGTTAGTGACCACAGTACTGTGGTTTAAGGCTGAACCAATAAGTAGAAAGAAGTAGTTTCTATGGAAATATTTCATTTCGAATATGATTTTAAATATAAATATTAGTAAATGAAGTCCTGTATGGTTCTCCATACCGATATTTTTCTATGGCAAACAATAACAGCCGCAAATTGAAACAGAATCAAATACTGTTGTGCATACAGCCCTGAATTGTAGAGTTCTCAAGACCTGTTGGTTTTGGTGAAGATCGGTTAAGGGAATAGGGTAGTTTACCAGCAACACTTTATGTTTTAACAAGGGTAATTTTTCTTATGACGAACGATAACTGCCGTAAATTAAAACAGAATCAACTACACTTTTGCATACCTTTTTAAGTTATGCAGAACGCAAGGTCTGGTGATTTTGTTGAAGATCGGTTAAAGGAAAGGGGTAGTTTACAGGCAACGTTTTTTTATCAAGTGTAATTTTTTGGTTTGGCAAACGATAACAGCCGCAAACTGAAACAGAATGAAATATTATTTTGCATGCATCACCGCTTTGCAGAGTACTGAAGGTCTATTGATTTTGGTGAAGATCGGTTTAGAGAAACGGGTAGTTTACCTGCAACGTTTTATGTTTTAACAAGAGTAAAGTACTTAATTTTGATAAATAAAGTATCTTGATAAGAAGCTCATAATAATCCACTGTAGAAACGTAGATGAAATATCTATAAATAAAGAGGTTAGGTGAACGGGGTGTGGGTAATTTTCTATTATTAAAATTTATAGTTGAAGGTGGAGGGGACAATTTTTTATGTGTACTACGTTATCGGCAACAAAGAAGTACTTTTGTTAAAATTGCTTCCCGGGCTGATTAGCCGTAGTCCAATGTTTTCTGCAAAACCAGATTTTCGGCAGTGGCATCGACTGCTATCATCAGTGAAAATCGAATGCGAAAACGTGAGGTGGTATACGTTAGTGACCACAGTTTTGTGGTATAAGGCTAAAGCAATAAGTAGAAAGACGTAGTTTGTATGGAAATATTTCATTTCGAATATGATTTTAAATATAAATCTTAGAACATGGAAGTCATATACGGTTCTCCTTACCGATACTTTCTATGACGAACGATAACTGCCGTAAATTCAAAGAAAATCAAATCTTTTTTTGCATACCTTCCTTCATTGCAGAGACCTCAAGGCCTGTAGATTTTGGTGAAGATCGGTAAAGGGAAAGGGGTAGATTACCTGAAACATGTTATGTTGTAACAAGAGAAATGTTTCCATGACGAACGATAACTGCCGCAAATTGAAACAGAATCAAATTTTTTTTTGCATGCATCCCTATATTGCAGAGGATTGAAGGTCCATTGATTTTGTTTTGAAAGTACTTAGTTTTGATAAATAAAGTATCTTGATAAGAAGCTCATAATAATCCACTGTAGAAACGTAGACGAAATATCTATTAATAAAGAGGTTAGGTGAACGGGGTGGGGGTAATTTTCTATTATTAAAATTTACAGTTGAAGGTGGAGGGGACAATTTTTTATGTGTACTACGTTATCGGCAACAAAGAAGTAGTTTTTTGTTAAAATTGCTTCCCGGGCTGATTAGCCGTAGTCCAATGTTTTCTGCAAAACCAGACTTTTCGGCAGTGGCATCGACTGCCATCATCAGTGAAAATCGAATGCGAAAACGTGAGGTGGTATACGTTAGTAACCACAGTATTGTGGTATAAGGCTAAAGCAATAAGTAGAAAGACGTAGTTTCTATGGAAATATTTCATTTCGAATATGATTTTAAATATAAATCGTAGAACATGGAAGTCATGTATGGTTCTCCTTACCGATACTTTCTATGACGAACGATAACTGCCGTAAATTCAAAGAAAATCAAATACTTTTTGCATACCTTCCTACATTGCAGAGACCTCAAGGCCTGTTAATGTTGGTGAAGATCGGTAAAGGGAAAGGGGTAGTTTACCTGAAACATGTTATGTTGTAACAAGAGAAATGTTTCCATGACGAACGATAACTGCCGCAAATTGAAACAGAATCAAATGTTTTTTGCATGCATCCCTGTATTGCAGAGGATTGAAGGTCTATTGATTTTGGTGAAGATCGGTTTAGAGAAACGGGTAGTTTACCTGCAACGTTTTATGTTTTAACAAGAGTAAAGTACTTAATTTTGATAAATAAAGTATCTTGATAAAAAGCTCATAATAATCCACTGTAGAAACGTAGATGAAATTTGTATAAATGAAGAGGTGGGAGTAATTTTCTAGAAATGAAAATTATAGTTGAAGTGGGAGGCGAGAATTTTGTTTGTGTACTACGTTATCGGCAACAAAGAAGTAGTTCTTTGTTAAAATTGCTTCCCGGGCTGTTTAGTGGAAGTCGAATGTTTTCTACAAAACCAGACTTTTCAGCAGTGCCATCGACTTCCATCTCAGTGAAAATCGAGTGCGAAAATGTGAGGTGGTATACGATAGTGACTACAGTACTGTGGTTTAAGGCTGAAGCAATAAGTAGAAAGAAGTAGTTTCTATGGAAATATTTCATTTCGAATATGATTTTATATATAAATATTAGTAAATGAAGTCCTGTATGGTTCTCCATACCGATATTTTTCTATGGCAAACAATAACAGCCGCACATTGAAAAAGAATCAAATACTGTTTTGCATACAGTCCTGATTTGTACAGTTCTCAAGACCTGTTGGTTTTGGTGAAGATCGGTTAACGGAAAGGGGTAGTTTACAGGCAACGTTTTTTTATCAAGTGTAATTTTTTGGTTTGGCAATCGATAACAGCCGCAAACTGAGACAGAATGATATATTATTTTGCATGCATCCCTGTATTGCAGAGGACTGAAGGTCTATTCATTTTGGTGAAGATCGGTTTACAGAAACGGGTAGTTTACCTGCAACGTTTTATGTTTTAACAAGAGTAAAGTACTTAATTTTGATAAATAAAGTATCTTGATAAGAAGCTCATAATAATCCACTGTAGAAACGTAGACGAAATATCTATTAATAAAGAGGTTAGGTGAACGGGGTGGGGGTAATTTTCTATTATTAAAATTTATAGTTGAAGGTGGAGGGGACAATTTTTTATGTGTACTACCTTATCGGCAACAAACAAGTAGTTTTTTGTTAAAATTGCTTCCCGGGCTGATTAGCTGTAGTCCAATGTTTTCTGCAAAACCAGACTTTTCGGCAGTGGCATCGACTGCCATCATCAGTGAAAATCGAATGCGATGCGACAACGTGAGGTGGTATACGTTAGTGACCACAGTTTTGTGGTATAAGGCTAAAGCAATAAGTAGAAAGACGTAGTTTGTATGGAAATATTTCATTTCGAATATGATTTCAAATATAAATCTTAGAACATGGAAGTCATATATGGTTCTCCTTACCGATACTTTCTATGACGAACGATAACTGCCGTAAATTCAAAGAAAATCATATATTTTTTTGCATAACTTCCTACATTGCAGAGACCTCAAGGCCTGTTGATTTTGGTGAAGATCGGTAAAGGGAAAGGGGTAGTTTACCTGAAACATGTTATGTTGTAACAAGAGAAATGTTTTCATGACGAACGATAACTGCACCAAATTGAAACAGAATCAAATGTTTTTTTGCATGCATCACTGCATTGCAGAGGACTGAAGGTCTATTGATTTTGGTGAAGATCGGTTTAGAGAAACGGGTAGTTTACCTGCAACGTTTTATGTTTTAACAAGAGTAAGGTACTTAATTTTGATAAATAAAGTATCTTGATAAGAAGCTCATAATAATCCACTGTAGAAACGTAGATGAAATTTGTATAAATGAAGAGGTGGGAGTAATTTTCTAGAAATGAAAATTATAGTTGAAGGGGGAGGCGAGAATTATGTATGTGTACTACGTTATCGGCAACAAAGAAGTAGTTCTTTGTTAAAATTCCTTCCCGGGCTGTTTAGTCGTAGTCGAATGTTTTCTGCAAAACCAGACTTTTCGGCAGTGGCATCGACTGCCATCATCAGTGAAAATCGAAGGCGAAAACGTGAGGTGGTATACGTTAGTGACCACAGTATTGTGGTATATGGCTAAAACAATAAGTAGAAAGACGTAGTTTCTATGGAAATATTTCATTTCGAATATGATTTTAAATATAAATCTTAGAACATGGAAGTCATATATGGTTCTCCTTACCGATACTTTCTATGACGAACGATAACTGCCGTAAATTCAATGAAAATCAAATATTTTTTGCATACCTTCCTACATTGCAGAGACCTCAAGGCCTGTTCATTTTGGTGAAGATCGGTAAAGGGAAAGAGGTAGTTTACCTGAAACATGGTATGTTGTAACAAGAGAAATGTTTCCACGACGAACGATAACTGCCGCAAAGTGAAACAGAATCAAATGTTTTTTTGCATGCATCCCTGTATTGCAGAGGACTGAAGGTCTATTGATTTTGGTGAAGATCGGTTTAGAGAAACGGGTAGTTTACCTGCAACGTTTTATGTTTTAACAAGAGTAAGGTACTTAATTTTGATAAATAAAGTATCTTGATAAGAAGCTCATAATAATCCACTGTAGAAACGTAGATGAAATTTGTAGAAATGAAGAGGTGGGAGTAATTTTCTATAAATGAAAATTATAGTTGAAGGGGGAGGGGAGAATTTTGTATGTGTACTACGTTATCGGCAACAAAGAAGTAGTTCTTTGTTAAAATTCCTTCCCGGGCTGTTTAGTCGTAGTCGAATGTTTTCTGCAAAACCAGACTTTTCGGCAGTGCCATCGACTTCCATCTCAGTGAAAATCGAGTGCAAAAATGTGAGGTGGTATACGTTAGTGACCACAGTACTGTGGTTTAAGGCTGAAGCAATAAGTAGAAAGAAGTAGTTTCTACGGAAATATTTCATTTCGAATATGATTTTAAATATAAATATTAGTAAATGAAGTCCTGTATGGTTCTCCATACCGATATTTTTCTATGGCAAACAATAACAGCCGCAAATTGAAACAGAATCAAATACTGTTGTGCATACACCACTGAATTGTAGAGTTCTCAAGACCTGTTGGTTTTGGTGAAGATCGGTTAAGGGAATAGGGTAGTTTACGAGCAACACTTTATGTTTTAACAAGGGTAATTTTTCTTATGACGAACGATAACTGCCGCAAATTCAAAGAAAATCAAATACTTTTTTGCATACCTTCCTACATTGCAGAGACCTCAAGGCCTGTTGATTTTGGTGAAGATCGGTAAAGGGAAAGGGGTAGTTTACCTGAAACATGTTATGTTGTAACAAGAGAAATGTTTCCATGACGAACGATAACTGCCGCAAATTGAAACAGAATCAAATTTTTTTTTGCATGCATCTCTATATTGCAGAGGATTGAAGGTCTATTGATTTTGTTTTGAAAGTACTTAGTTTTGATAAATAAAGTATCTTGATAAGAAGCTCATAATAATCCACTGTAGAAACGTAGACGAAATATCTATTAATAAAGAGGTTAGGTGAACGGGGTGGGGGTAATTTTCTATTATTAAAATTTATAGTTGAAGGTGGAGGGGACAATTTTTTATCTGTACTACGTTATCGGCAACAAAGAAGTAGTTTTTTGTTAAAATTGCTTCCCGGGCTGATTAGCCGTAGTCCTATGTTTTCTGCAAAACCAGACTTTTCGGCAGTGGCATCGACTGCCATCATCATTGAAAATCGAATGCGAAAACGTGAGGTGGTATACGTTAGTGACCACAGTATTGTGGTATAAGGCTAAAGCAATAAGTAGAAAGACGTAGTTTCTATGGAAATATTTCATTTCGAATATGATTTTAAATATAAATCGTAGAACATGGAAGTCATATATGGTTCTCCTTACCGATACTTTCTATGACGAACGATAACTGCCGTAAATTGAAACAGAATCAAATGTTTTTTGCATGCATCCCTGTATTGCAGAGGATTGAAGGTCTATTGATTTTGGTGAAGATCGGTTTAGAGAAACGGGTAGTTTACCTGCAACGTTTTATGTTTTAACAAGAGTAAAGTACTTAATTTTGATAAATAAAGTATCTTGATAAAAAGCTCATAATAATCCACTGTAGAAACGTAGATGAAATTTGTATAAATGAAGAGGTGGGAGTAATTTTCTAGAAATGAAAATTATAGTTGAAGGGGGAGGCGAGAATTTTGTTTGTGTACTACGTTATCGGCAACAAAGAAGTAGTTCTTTGTTAAAATTGCTTCCCGGGCTGTTTAGTGAAGTCGAATGTTATCTACAAAACCAGACTTTTCAGCAGTGCCTTCGACTTCCATCTCAGTGAAAATCGAGTGCGAAAATGTGAGGTGGTATACGATAGTGACTACAGTACTGTGGTTTAAGGCTGAAGCAATAAGTGGAAAGAAGTAGTTTCTATGGAAATATTTCATTTCGAATATGATTTTAAATTTAAATATTAGTAAATGATGTCCTGTATGGTTCTCCATACCGATATTTTTCTATGGCAAACAATAACAGCCGCAAATTGAAACAGAATCAAATACTGTTGTGCATACAGCCCTGAATTGTAGAGTTCTCAAGACCTGTTGGTTTTGGTGAAGATCGGCTAAGGGAATAGGGTAGTTTACCAGCAACACTTTATGTTTTAACAAGGGTAATTTTTCTTATGTCGAACGATAACTGCCGTAAATTCAAACAGAAGCAACTACACTTTTGCATACCTTTTTAAGTTATGCAGAACGCAAGGTCTGGTGATTTTGTTGAAGATCGGTTAAAGGAAAGGGGTAGTTTACAGGCAACGTTTTTTTATCAAGTGTAATTTTTTGGTTTGGCAAACGATAACAGCCGCAAACTGAAACAGAATGAAATATTATTTTGCATGCATCACCGGTTTGCAGAGGACTGAAGGTCTATTGATTTTGGTGAAGATCGGTTTAGAGAAACGGGTAGTTTACCTGCAACGTTTTATGTTTTAACAAGAGTAAAGTACTTAATTTTGATAAATAAAGTATCTTGATAAGAAGCTCATAATAATCCACTGTAGAAACGTAGATGAAATATCTATAAATAAAGAGGTTAGGTGAACGGGGTGGGGGTAATTTTCTATTATTAAAATTTATAGTTGAAGGTGGAGGGGAGAATTTTTTATGTGTACTACGTTATCGGCAACAAAGAAGTACTTTTGTTAAAATTGCTTCCCGGGCTGATTAGCCGTAGTCCAATGTTTTCTGCAAAACCAGATTTTCGGCAGTGGCATCGACTGCCATCATCAGTGAAAATCGAATGCGAAAACGTGAGGTGGTATACGTTAGTGACCACAGTTTTGTGGTATAAGGCTAAAGCAATAAGTAGAAAGACGTAGTTTGTATGGAAATATTTCATTTCGAATATGATTTTAAATATAAATCTTAGAACATGGAAGTCATATATGGTTCTCCTTACCGATACTTTCTATGACGACCGATAACTGCCGTAAATTCAAAGAAAATCAAATACTTTTTTGCATACCTTCCTACGTTGCAGAGACCTCAAGGACGGTTGATTTTGGTGAAGATCGGTAAAGGGAAAGGGGTAGTTTACCTGAAACATATTATGTTGTAACAAGAGAAATGTTTCCATGACGAACGATAACTACCGCAAATTGAAACAGAATCAAATGTTTTTTGCATGCATCCCTGTATTGCAGAGGATTGAAGGTCTATTGATTTTGGTGAAGATCGGTTTAGAGAAACGGGTAGTTTACCTGCAACGTTTTATGTTTTAACAAGAGTAAAGTACTTAATTTTGATAAATAAAGTATCTTGATAAGAAGCTCATAATAATCCACTGTAGAAACGTAGATGAAATTTGTATAAATGAAGAGGTGGGAGTAATTTTCTAGAAATGAAAATTATAGTTGAAGGGGGAGGCGAGAATTTTGTATGTGTACTACGTTATCGGCAACAAAGAAGTAGTTTTTGTTAAAATTCCTTCCCGGGCTGTTTAGTCGTAGTCGAATGTTTTCTGCAAAACCAGACTTTTCGGCAGTGCCATCGACTTCCATCTCAGTGAAAATCGAGTGCGAAAATGTGAGGTGGTATACGTTAGTGACCACAGTACTGTGGTTTAAGGCTGAAGCAATAAGTAGAAAGAAGTAGTTTCTATGGAAATATTTCATTTCGAATATGATTTTAAATATAAATATTAGTAAATGAAGTCCTGTATGGTTCTCCATACCGATATTTTTCTATGGCAAACAATAACAGCCGCTAATTGAAACAGAATAAAATACTGTTGTGCATACAGCCCTGAATTGTAGACTTCTCAAGACCTGTTGGTTTTGGTGAAGATCGGTTAAGGGAATAGGGTAGTTTACCAGCAACACTTTATGTTTTAACAAGGGTAATTGTTCTTATGACGAACGATAACTGCCGTAAATTCAAACAGAATCAACTACACTTTTGCATACCTTTTTAAGTTATGCAGAACGCAAGGTCTGGTGATTTTGTTGAAGATCGGTTAACGGAAAGGGGTATTTTACTGGCAACGTTTTTTTATCAAGTGTAATTTTTTGGCTTGGCAAACGATAACAGCCGCAAACTGAAACAGAATCAAATATTATTTTGCATGCATCACTGCATTGCAGAGGACTAAAGGTCTATTGATTTTGGTGAAGATCGGTTTAGAGAAACGGGTAGTTTACCTGCAACGTTTTATGTTTTAACAAGAGTAAAGTACTTAATTTTGATAAATAAAGTATCTTGATAAGAAGCTCATAATAATCCACTGTAGAAACGTAGATGAAATATCTATAAATAAAGACGTTTGGTGAACGGGGTGGGGGTAATTTTCTATTATTAAAATTTATAGTTGAAGGTGGAGGGGAGAATTTTTTATGTGTACTACGTTATCGGCAACAAAGAAGTAGTTTTTTGTTAAAATTGCTTCCCGGGCTGATTAGCCGTAGTCCAATGTTTTCTGCAAAACCAGACTTTTCGGCAGTGGCATCGACTGCCATCATCAGTGAAAATCGAATGCGAAAACGTGAGGTGGTATACGTTAGTGACCACAGTATTGTGGTATAAGGCTAAAACAATAAGTAGAAAGACGTAGTTTCTATGGAAATATTTCATTTCGAATATGATTTTAAATATAAATCTTAGAACATGGAAGTCATATATGGTTCTCCTTACCGATACTTTCTATGACGAACGATAACTGCCGTAAATTCAATGAAAATCAAATATTTTTTGCATACCTTCCTACATTGCAGAGACCTCAAGGCCTGTTCATTTTGGTGAAGATCGGTAAAGGGAAAGAGGTAGTTTACCTGAAACATGTTATGTTGTAACAAGAGAAATGTTTCCATGACGAACGATAACTGCCGCAAATTGAAACAGAATCAAATTTTTTTTTGCATGCATCCCTATATTGCAGAGGATTGAAGGTCTATTGATTTTGTTTTGAAAGTACTTAGTTTTGATAAATAAAGTATCTTGATAAGAAGCTCATAATAATCCACGAGTGCGAAAACTTGAGGTGGTATACGTTAGTAGCCACAGTACTGTGGTTTAAGGCTGAAGCAACAAGTAGAAAGAAGTAGTTTCTATGGAAATATTTCATTTCGAATATGATTTTAAATATAAATCTTAGAACATGGAAGTCCTGTATGGTTCTCCATACCGATATTTTTCTATGGCAAACATTAACAGCCGCAAATTGAAACAGAATCAAATAATGTTTTGCATACAGCTCTGAATTGTAGAGTTCTCAAGACCTGTTTGTTTTGGTGATGATCGGTTAAGGGAATAGGGTAGTTTACCAGCAACATTTTATGTTTTAACAAGGGTAATTTTTCCTATGACGAACGATAACTTCCGTAAATTCAAACAGAATCAAATAATGTTTTGCATACAGCCCGGAATAGTAGAGTTCTAAAGACCTTTTGTTTTTGGTGAAGATCGTTTAAGGGAAAGGGGTAGTTTACCTGCAACGTTTTATGTTTTAAAAGGGTATTTTATATGGGAAACGATAAGAGCCGCATATTCAAACAGAATCAAATACGTTTTTGCATACAGCCCAGATTTGTTTAGTACTAAAGACCCTTTTTTTTGGTGAAGATTGGTTAAGGGAAAGAGGTAGTTTACCTGCCACGTTATTTGTTTTATCAAGGGTATTTTCTTTGGCAAACGATAACAGCCGCAAATTCAAACAGAATCATATAATATTTTGGATACAGCACTGAATTGTAGAGTTCTCACGACCTGTTGGTTTTGGTGAAGATCGGTTAAGCGAATAGGGTAGTTTACCGGCAACATTTTATGTTTTAACAAGGTTAATTTTTTATATGACGAACGATAACTGCCGTACATTAAAACAGAATCAACTACTCTTCTGCATACCTTTTTGAATTATACAGAACTCAAGGTCTGTTGATTCTGTTGAAGATGGGTTAAGGGAAGGGGGTAGTTTACCAGCAACGTTTTATGTTTTAACAAGGGTAATTTTTTCTATGATGAACGATAACTGCCGTAAATTCAAAGAGAATCAAATAATGATTTGCATGCAACCCTGAATTGTAGAGTTCTCAAGACCTATTGTTTTTGGTGAAGATCGGTTAATTTTTTTTTTTTTTTGGGGGGATCTGTAAGCTGTTCGACTGAGCGAACATTTAACAAATTGGCTGACAACACACACAGGATTATGAAGAGCTGGCCATTGACAGCCCTTCTTGTTTTTGATAATAGATTAAAGAGGTAACAAAATACAAAACTAAATGATAAAAACATGTAAACAAATGAACAAAAGTCACTTCCACTTCCTGCTGGCATGATACAATAAGTTCAAATATTAAACACTGGGCCCATAAAGCACATATACAGGTTGACATTAACACGTATGAATGACACGAATACAAAAACTTACAGAACAGATATCACAGACAGTACAATACAGAAAATACAGAGAATATATGATGAGTTAAACCTGAATGGTAAGTCTAATAGTTTGTGTCTTTTTAGTCTATAAATATCTTCACTGTTGTCTAACAAGTTAATTGCCAGGTGGTTATGATGGTGTTCTAGTTTGGAGATTTGAGTCCTGCAGAGGCGCATGATTTCTTCTCTCACGGTTGAAACTTTGAGGTCGCGGTGTATAGAGTTGTTGGAGACAAACCATGGAGCGTCGACTATTGATCTAAGTGTTTTGGACTGAAAGCGCTGGATAATCTCAATATTACTTGTACTTACAGTACCCCAAAGTTGAATACCATAAGTCCATACCGGTTTAAGAACGGCTTTATAGATCAAGAGTTTGTTGACGAGACTTAAACGTGATTGTCTGCCTATAAACAAATAGATGTTTCTGACCTTGTGATTAAGTTCAAGCTTCTTAGATGTTATATGTTTTTTCCATGTTAGTCTCCTGTCCAGATGCATCCGAAGGTACTTAGCACTTTCAGCTTGCGGTACTGGTTGACCGTTAATTGTGACTGGAGGGCAGGTTGCCTTAAGTGTGGTGAAGGTAACGTGGACTGACTTGGATGAATTGATTTGTATGCGCCAATTATCAAGCCATAACTGAACGCTGTTTAATGATTCTTGTAGTAGAAGAGATGCTATTGAGGGTCGGAGTGTGTCGCTAGGATTACTGTGTCATCGGCGTAGGTAGCAACAGTGGTTTCACTTGCTGACGGTAAGTCCGAGGTGAACAGGAGGTAGAGCAGAGGACACAGGACACCACTCTGCGGAACACCCGACCCCACTGGTAATAGAGGAGAAGTAGCATACGAGTACTTGACTTGAAACACTCTGCCCACTAAGTAGGAATGTAAAATACGGTTAATGGAATAGGGTAGTTTACCAGCAACGTTTTACGTTTTATCAAAGGTGTTTTATAAGGCAAACGATGATAGCCGCAAATTCAAACAGAATCAAATAATGTTTTGCATACAGCCCTGAATTGTAGAGTTCTCAAGACCTGTTTGTTTTGGTGATGATCGGTTAAGGGAATAGGGTAGTTTACCAGCAACATTTTATGTTTTAACAAGGGTAATTTTTCCTATGATGAACGATAACTGCCGTAAATTCAAACAGAATTAAATAATGTTTTGCATACTGCCCTGTATTGTAGAGTTCTCAAGACCTATTGGTGTCGGTGAAGATCGGTAAAGGGAAAGGGGTAGTTTACCAGAAACATGTTATGTTGTAACAAGAGAAATGCTTACATGACGAAGGATAACTGCCGCAAATTAAACAGAATCAACTACTCTTCTGCATACCTTTTTGAATTATACAGAACTCAAAGTCTGTTGTTTCTGTTGAAGATCGGTTAAGGGAAAGGGGTAGTTTACCAGCAACGTTTTATGTTTTATCAAGGGTAATGTTTTCTACGATGAACGATAACTGCCGTAAATTCAAAGAGAATCAAATAATGTTTTGCATACAGCACTAAATTGTAGAGTTCTCAAAACCTATTGTTTTTGGTGAAGATCGGTTAATGGAATAGGATAGTTTACCAGCAACGTTTTACGTTTTATCAAAGGTGTTTTATATGGCAAACTATAATAGCCGCATATTCAAACAGAATCAAATAGAGTTTTGCACACAGCCCTGACCTGTAGAGTTCTCAAGACTTATTAGTGTCGGTGAAGGTGGGTTAAGGGAAAGGGGTAGTTTACCAGCAACATTTTATGCTTTAACAAGGGTAATTTTTAATATGACAAACGATAACTGCTGTAAGTTAAAACAGAATCAAATATTTTTTTAAATGCATCCCTGAATTGTAGAGTACTGAAGATCTGTTGATTTTGGAGAAGATCGGTTTAGAGAAAGGGGTAGTTTACCAGAAACGTTTTATGATTTAACAAGAGTAAAGTACTTAATTTTTATAATTAAAGTATCCTGATAAGAAGCTCATAATAATCCACTGTAGAAACGTAGATGAAATATCTATAAATGGAGAGGTTATGTGAACGGCGTGGGGGTAATTTTCTATTATTAAAATTTATAGTTGAAGGTGGAGGGGAGAATTTTTTATACGTGTACTATGTTATCGGCAACAAAGAAGTAGTTTTTTGTTAAAATTGCTTCCCGTGCTGTTTAGCCGTAGTCCAATGTATTCTGCAAAACCAAACATTTCGGCAGTGGCATCGACTGCCATCATCAGTGAAAATCGAGTGCGAAAACGTGAGGTGGTATACGTTAGTGACCACAGTATTGTTGTTAATGCTGAAGCAATAAGTAGAAAGACGTAGTTTCTATGGAAATATTTCATTTCGAATATGATTTTAAATATAAATCTTAGAACATGGAAGTCATGTATGGTTCTCCATACCGATACTTTCTATGGCAAACGATAACAGCCGCAAATTCAAACAGAATTAAATAATGTTTTGCATACAGCCCGGAATAGTAGAGTTCTAAAGACCTTTTGTTTTTGGTGAAGATCGGTTAAGGGAAGGGGTAGTTTACGAGACACGTTTTTTGTTTTATCAAGGGTATTTTCTATGGTAAACGATAACAGCCGCAAATTCAAACAGAATCAAATATATTTTTGCATACAGCCCTGATTTGTAAAGTACTCACGTCTTTTGTTTTTGGTGAAGATTGGTTGAGGGAAAGGGGTAGTTTACCTGCAACGGTTTTTTTACCAAGTGTAATTTTTGTTGTTTGGCAAACGATAACAGCCGCAAATTCAAACAGAACCAACTAATGTTTCGCATACAGCCCTGGTTTGTAGAGTTCTCAAGATCTGTTGATTTTGGTAAAGATCAGTTAAGGGAAAGGGGTAGTTTACCAGCAACATTTTATGTTTTAACAAGGGTATTTTCTATGGCAAACGATAACAGTCGCAAATTCAAATTTAATCAACTAATTTTTTGCATACTGCCCTAAATTGCAGGGTTCTCAAGACCTATTGTTTTTGGTGAAGATTGTTTAAGGGAAAGGGGTAGTTTACCAGCAACGTTTTATGTTTTAAAAGGGTATTTTATATGGGAAACGATAAGAGCCGCATATTCAAACAGAATCAAATACGTTTTTGCATACAGCCCAGATTTGTTTAGTACTAAAGACCCTTTTTTTTGGTGAAGATTGGTTAAGGGAAAGAGGTAGTTTACCTGCCACGTTATTTGTTTTATCAAGGGTATTTTCTTTGGCAAACGATAACAGCCGCAAATTCAAACAGAATCATATAATATTTTGGATACAGCACTGAATTGTAGAGTTCTCACGACCTGTTGGTTTTGGTGAAGATCGGTTAAGCGAATAGGGTAGTTTACCGGCAACATTTTATGTTTTAACAAGGTTAATTTTTTATATGACGAACGATAACTGCCGTACATTAAAACAGAATCAACTACTCTTCTGCATACCTTTTTGAATTATACAGAACTCAAGGTCTGTTGATTCTGTTGAAGATGGGTTAAGGGAAGGGGGTAGTTTACCAGCAACGTTTTATGTTTTAACAAGGGTAATTTTTTCTATGATGAACGATAACTGCCGTAAATTCAAAGAGAATCAAATAATGATTTGCATGCAGCCCTGAATTGTAGAGTTCTCAAGACCTATTGTTTTTGGTGAAGATCGGTTAATTTTTTTTTTTTTTGGGGGGATCTGTAAGCTGTTCGACTGAGCGAACATCTAACAAATTGGCTGACAACACACACAGGATTATGAAGAGCTGGCCATTGACAGCCCTTCTTGTTTTTGATAATAGATTAAAGAGGTAACAAAATACAAAACTAAATGATAAAAACATGTAAACAAATGAACAAAAGTCACTTCCACTTCCTGCTGGCATGATACAATAAGTTCAAATATTAAACACTGGGCCCATAAAGCACATATACAGGTTGACATTAACACGTATGAATGACACGAATACAAAAACTTACAGAACAGATATCACAGACAGTACAATACAGAAAATACAGAGAATATATGATGAGTTAAACCTGAATGGTAAGTCTAATAGTTTGTGTCTTTTTAGTCTATAAATATCTTCACTGTTGTCTAACAAGTTAATTGCCAGGTGGTTATGATGGTGTTCTAGTTTGGAGATTTGAGTCCTGCAGAGGCGCATGATTTCTTCTCTCACGGTTGAAACTTTGAGGTCGCGGTGTATAGAGTTGTTGGAGACAAACCATGGAGCGTCGACTATTGATCTAAGTGTTTTGGACTGAAAGCGCTGGATAATCTCAATATTACTTGTACTTACAGTACCCCAAAGTTGAATACCATAAGTCCATACCGGTTTAAGAACGGCTTTATAGATCAAGAGTTTGTTGACGAGACTTAAACGTGATTGTCTGCCTATAAACAAATAGATGTTTCTGACCTTGTGATTAAGTTCAAGCTTCTTAGATGTTATATGTTTTTTCCATGTTAGTCTCCTGTCCAGATGCATCCGAAGGTACTTAGCACTTTCAGCTTGCGGTACTGGTTGACCGTTAATTGTGACTGGAGGGCAGGTTGCCTTAAGTGTGGTGAAGGTAACGTGGACTGACTTGGATGAATTGATTTGTATGCGCCAATTATCAAGCCATAACTGAACGCTGTTTAATGATTCTTGTAGTAGAAGAGATGCTATTGAGGGTCGGAGTGTGTCGCTAGGATTACTGTGTCATCGGCGTAGGTAGCAACAGTGGTTTCACTTGCTGACGGTAAGTCCGAGGTGAACAGGAGGTAGAGCAGAGGACACAGGACACCACTCTGCGGAACACCCGACCCCACTGGTAATAGAGGAGAAGTAGCATACGAGTACTTGACTTGAAACACTCTGCCCACTAAGTAGGAATGTAAAATACGGTTAATGGAATAGGGTAGTTTACCAGCAACGTTTTACGTTTTATCAAAGGTGTTTTATAAGGCAAACGATGATAGCCGCAAATTCAAACAGAATCAAATAATGTTTTGCATACAGCCCTGAATTGTAGAGTTCTCAAGACCTGTTTGTTTTGGTGATGATCGGTTAAGGGAATAGGGTAGTTTACCAGCAACATTTTATGTTTTAACAAGGGTAATTTTTCCTATGATGAACGATAACTGCCGTAAATTCAAACAGAATTAAATAATGTTTTGCATACTGCCCTGTATTGTAGAGTTCTCAAGACCTATTGGTGTCGGTGAAGATCGGTAAAGGGAAAGGGGTAGTTTACCAGAAACATGTTATGTTGTAACAAGAGAAATGCTTACATGACGAAGGATAACTGCCGCAAATTAAACAGAATCAACTACTCTTCTGCATACCTTTTTGAATTATACAGAACTCAAAGTCTGTTGTTTCTGTTGAAGATCGGTTAAGGGAAAGGGGTAGTTTACCAGCAACGTTTTATGTTTTATCAAGGGTAATGTTTTCTATGATGAACGATAACTGCCGTAAATTCAAAGAGAATCAAATAATGTTTTGCATACAGCACTAAATTGTAGAGTTCTCAAAACCTATTGTTTTTGGTGAAGATCGGTTAATGGAATAGGATAGTTTACCAGCAACGTTTTACGTTTTATCAAAGGTGTTTTATATGGCAAACTATAATAGCCGCATATTCAAACAGAATCAAATAGAGTTTTGCACACAGCCCTGACCTGTAGAGTTCTCAAGACTTATTAGTGTCGGTGAAGGTGGGTTAAGGGAAAGGGGTAGTTTACCAGCAACATTTTATGCTTTAACAAGGGTAATTTTTAATATGACAAACGATAACTGCTGTAAGTTAAAACAGAATCAAATATTTTTTTAAATGCATCCCTGAATTGTAGAGTACTGAAGATCTGTTGATTTTGGAGAAGATCGGTTTAGAGAAAGGGGTAGTTTACCAGAAACGTTTTATGATTTAACAAGAGTAAAGTACTTAATTTTTATAATTAAAGTATCCTGATAAGAAGCTCATAATAATCCACTGTAGAAACGTAGATGAAATATCTATAAATGGAGAGGTTATGTGAACGGCGTGGGGGTAATTTTCTATTATTAAAATTTATAGTTGAAGGTGGAGGGGAGAATTTTTTATACGTGTACTATGTTATCGGCAACAAAGAAGTAGTTTTTTGTTAAAATTGCTTCCCGTGCTGTTTAGCCGTAGTCCAATGTATTCTGCAAAACCAAACATTTCGGCAGTGGCATCGACTGCCATCATCAGTGAAAATCGAGTGCGAAAACGTGAGGTGGTATACGTTAGTGACCACAGTATTGTTGTTAATGCTGAAGCAATAAGTAGAAAGACGTAGTTTCTATGGAAATATTTCATTTCGAATATGATTTAAATATAAATCTTAGAACATGGAAGTCATGTATGGTTCTCCATACCGATACTTTCTATGGCAAACGATAACAGCCGCAAATTCAAACAGAATTAAATAATGTTTTGCATACAGCCCGGAATAGTAGAGTTCTAAAGACCTTTTGTTTTTGGTGAAGATCGGTTAAGGGAAGGGGTAGTTTACGAGACACGTTTTTTGTTTTATCAAGGGTATTTTCTATGGTAAACGATAACAGCCGCAAATTCAAACAGAATCAAATATATTTTTGCATACAGCCCTGATTTGTAAAGTACTCACGTCTTTTGTTTTTGGTGAAGATTGGTTGAGGGAAAGGGGTAGTTTACCTGCAACGGTTTTTTTACCAAGTGTAATTTTTGTTGTTTGGCAAACGATAACAGCCGCAAATTCAAACAGAACCAACTAATGTTTCGCATACAGCCCTGGTTTGTAGAGTTCTCAAGATCTGTTGATTTTGGTAAAGATCAGTTAAGGGAAAGGGGTAGTTTACCAGCAACATTTTATGTTTTAACAAGGGTATTTTCTATGGCAAACGATAACAGTCGCAAATTCAAATTTAATCAACTAATTTTTTGCATACTGCCCTAAATTGCAGGGTTCTCAAGACCTATTGTTTTTGGTGAAGATTGTTTAAGGGAAAGGGGTAGTTTACCAGCAACGTTTTATGTTTTAAAAGGGTATTTTATATGGCAAACGATAAGAGCCGCATATTCAAACAGAATCAAATAGGTTGTTGCATACAGCCCTGATTTGTTTAGTACTAAAAACCCTTTTTTTGTGAAGATCGGTTAAGGGGAAGGGGTAGTTTACCGGCCTCGTTTTTTGTATTAAAGGGTATTTTCTATGGCAAACGATAACAGCCGCAAATTCAAACAGAATCAAATAATATTTTGCATACAGCCCTGAATTCTAGAATTCTCAAGACCTGTTGGTTTTGGTGAAGATCGGTTAAGCGAATGGGGTAGTTTACCGGCAACATTTTATGTTTTAACAAGGGTAATTTTTTATATGACGAACGGTAACTGCCGTACATTAAAACAGAATCAACTACTCTTCGACATACCTTTTTGAATTATACAGAATTCAATGTCTGTTGATTCTGTTGAAGATCGGTTAAGGGAAAGGGTAGTTTACCAGCAACGTTTTATGTTTTATCAAGTGTAATGTTTTCTACGATAAACGATAACTGCCGCAAATTCAAACAGAATCAAATAGAGTTTTGCACACAGCCCTGACTTATAGAGTTCTCACGACGTATTGATGTTGGTGAAGATCGGATAAGAGAAAGGGGTAGTTTACCAGCAACGGGTTTTTATCAAGGGTAATTTTCTTTTATGGTAAACGATAACAGCCGCAAATTCAAACAGAATCAAATGATGTTTTGCATACTGCCCTGTATTGTAGAGTTCTCAAGTCCTATTAGTGTCGGTGAAGGTGGGTTAAGGGAAAGGGGTAGTTTACCAGCAACATTTTATGCTTTAACAAGGGTAATTTTTAATATGACAAACTATAACTGCTGTAAGATAAAACAGAATCAAATATTTTTTTAAATGCATCCCTGAATTGTAGAGTACTGAAGGTCTGTTGATTTTGGAGAAGTTCGGATAAGAGAAAGGGGTAGTTTACCGGAAACATTTGATGATTTAACTAGAGTAAAGTACTTAATTTTTATAATTAAAGTAACCTGATAAGAAGCTCATTATAATCCACTGTAGAAACGTAGATGAAATATCTATAAATGGAGAGGTTAGGTGAACGTGGTGGGGGTAATTTTCTATAAATGAAAATTATAGTTTTCGGGGAGGGAGAATCTTGTATGTGTACTACGTTATCGGCTACAAAGAAGTTGTTCTTTGTTAAAATTCCTTCCCGGGCTGTTTAGCCGTAGCCCAATTTTTATGTAAAACCACATTTTTCGGCAGTGCCATCGACTTCCATCTCAGTGAAAATCGAGTGCGAAAATGTGAGGTGGTATACGTTAGTGACCACAGTACTGTGGTTTAAGGCTGAAGCAATAAGTAGAAAGACGTAGTTTCTATGGAAATATTTCATTTCGAATATGATTTTAAATATAAATCTTAGAACATAGAAGTCCTGTATGGTTCTCCATACCGATATTTTAATATGGCAAACAATAACAGCCGCAAATTGAAACAGAATGAAATAATGTTTTGCATACAGCCCTGAATTGTAGAGTTTTAAAAACCAGTTGGTTTTGGTGAAGATCGGTTATGGGAATAGGGTAGTTTACCAGCCACGTTTTTTGTTTTATCAATGTTATTTTCTATGGCAAACGATAACAGCCGCAAATTCAAACAGAATCAAATATATTTTTGCATACAGCCCTGATTTGTAGAGTACTCACGTCTTTTGTTTTTGGTGAAGATCGGTTGAGGGAAAGGGGTAGTTTACCAGCAACGTTTTATGTTTTAAAAGGGTATTTTATGTGGCAAACGAAAAGAGCCGCATATTCAAACAGAATCACATAAGTTTTTGCATACAGCCCTGATTCGTTTAGTACTAAAGACCTTTTTTTTGTGAAGATCGTTTAAGGGAAAGGGGTAGTTTACCGGTCACGTTTTTGTATTATCAAGGTTATTTTTTATGGCAAACGATAACAGCCGCAAAGTCAAACAGAATCATATAATATTTTGCATACCGCCCTGAATTGTAGAGTTCTAAAGACCTGTTGGTTTTGGAGAAGATCGGATAAGAGAAAGGGGTAGTTTACCAGAAACGTTTTATGATTTAACAAGATTAAAGTACTTAATTTTTATAATTAAAGTATCCTGATAAGAAGCTCATAATAATCCACTGTAGAAATGTAGATGAAATATCTATAAATGGAGAGGTTATGTGAACGTGGTGGGGGTAATTTTCTATTATTAAAATTTATAGTTGAAGGTGGAGGGGAGAATTTTTTATACGTGTACTATGTTATCGGCAACAAAGAAGTAGTTTTTTGGTAAAATTGCTTCCCGTGCTGTTTAGCCGTAGTCCAATGTTTTCTGCAAAACCAAACTTTTCGGCAGTGGCATCGACTGCCTTCATCAGTGAAAATCGAGTGCGAAAACGTGAGGTGGTATACGTTAGTGACCACAGTATTGTGGTTAATGCTGAAGCAATAAGTAGAAAGACGTAGTTTCTATGGAAATATTTCATTTCGAATATGATTTTAAATATAAATCTTAGAACATGGAAGTCATGTATGGTTCTCCATACCGATACATTCTATGACGAACGATAACTGCCGTAAATTCAAAGAAAATCAAATATTTTTTTGCATACCTTCCTAAATTGTAGAGACCTCAAGGCCTGTTGGTTTTGGTGAAGATCGGTTAAGGGAAGGGGTAGTTTACCAGACACGTTTTTTGTTTAATCAAGGGTATTTTCTATGGCAAACGATAACCACCGCAAATTCAAACAGAATCAAATATATTTTTGTATACAGCCCTGATTTGTAAAGTACTCACGTCTTTTGTTTTTGGTGAAGATCGGTTGAAGGAAAGGGGTAGTTTACCTGCAACGGTTTTTTTATCAAGTGTAATTTTTGTTGTTTGGCAAACGATAACAACCGCAAATTCAAACAGAATCAAATAATGTTTCGCATACAGCCCTGGGTTGTAGAGTTCTCAAGATCTGTTGATTTTGGTAAAGATCAGTTACGGGAAAGAGGTAGTTTACCAGTAACATTTTATGTTTTAACAAGGGTATTTTCTATGGCAAACGATAACAGTCGCAAATTCAAATTTAATCAAATAATTTTTTGCATACTGCCCTAAATTGCAGGGTTCTCAAAACCTATTGTTTTTGGTGAAGATCGTTTAAGGGAAAGGGGTAGTTTACCAGCAACGTTTTATGTTTCAAAAGGGTATTTTATATGGCAAAGGATAAGAGCCGCATATTCAAACAGAATCAAATAAGTTTTTGCATACAGCCCTGATTCGTTTAGTACTAAAGGCCTTTTTTTTGTGAAGATCGGTTAAGGGAAAGGGGTAGTTTACCGGCCACGTTTTTTATATTATCAAGGGTATTTTGTATGGCAAACGATAACAGCCGCAAATTCAAACAGAATCATATAATATTTTGCATACAGCCCTGAATTGTAGAGTTCTCAAGACCTGTTGGTTTTGGTGAAGATCGGTGAAGCGAATAGGGTAGTTTACCGGCAACATTTTATGTTTTAACAAGGGTAATTTTGTATATGACGAACGGTAACTGCCTTACATTAAAACAGAATCAACTACTCTTCTGCATACCTTTTTGAATTATACAGAACTCAAAGTCTGTTGATTCTGTTGAAGATCGGTTAAGGGAAAGGGGTAGTTTACCAGCAACGTTTTATGTTTTATCAAGGGTAATGTTTTCTATGATGAACGGTAACTGCCGTAAATTCAAAGAGAATCAAATAATGTTTTGCATACAGCACTAAATTGTAGAGTTCTCAAAACATATTGTTTTTGGTGAAGATCGGTTAATGGAATAGGATAGTTTACCAGCAACGTTTTACGTTTTATCAAAGGTGTTTTATATGGCAAACTATAATAGCCGCAAATTCAAACAGAATCAAATAGAGTTTTGCACACAGTCCTGACTTGTAGAGTTCTCACGACGTATTGATGTTGGTGAAGATCGGATAAGAGAAAGGGGTAGTTTACCAGCAACGGGTTTTTTTCAAGGGTAATTTTTTTCTATGGTAAACGATAACAGCCGCAAATTCAAACAGAATCAAATGATGTTTTGCATACTGCCCTGTATTGTAGAGTTCTCAAGACCTATTAGTGTCGGTGAAGGTGGGTTAAGGGAAAGGGGTAGTTTACCAGCAACATTTTATGCTTTAACAAGGGTAATTTTTAATATGACAAACGATAACTGCTGTAAGTTAAAACAGAATCAAATATTTTTTTAAATGCATCCCTGAATTGTAGAGTACTGAAGGTCTGTTGATTTTGGAGAAGATCGGATAAGAGAAAGGGGTAGTTTACCAGAAACGTTTTATGATTTAACAAGAGTAAAGTACTTAATTTTTATAATTAAAGTATCCTGATAAGAAGCACATAATAATCCACTGTAGAAACGTAGATAAAATATCTATAAATGGAGAGGTTAAGTGAACGGGGTGGGGGTAATTTTCTATTATTAAAATTTATAGTTGAAGGAGGAGGGGAGAATTTTTTATACGTGTACTATGTTATCGGCAACAAAGAAGTAGTTTTTTGTTAAAATTGCTTCCCGTGCTGTTTAGCCGTAGTCCAATGTTTTCTGCAAAACCAAACTTTTCGGCAGTGGCATCGACTGCCATCATCAGTGAAAATCGAGTGCGAAAACGTGAGGTGGTATACGTTAGTGACCACAGTATTGTTGTTAATGCTGAAGCAATAAGTAGAAAGACGTAGTTTCTATGGAAATATTTCATTTCGAATATGATTTAAATATAAATCTTAGAACATGGAAGTCATGTATGGTTCTCCATACCGATACTTTCTATGGCAAACGATAACAGCCGCAAATTCAAACAGAATTAAATAATGTTTTGCATACAGCCCGGAATAGTAGAGTTCTAAAGACCTTTTGTTTTTGGTGAAGATCGGTTAAGGGAAGGGGTAGTTTACGAGACACGTTTTTTGTTTTATCAAGGGTATTTTCTATGGTAAACGATAACAGCCGCAAATTCAAACAGAATCAAATATATTTTTGCATACAGCCCTGATTTGTAAAGTACTCACGTCTTTTGTTTTTGGTGAAGATTGGTTGAGGGAAAGGGGTGGTTTACCTGCAACGGTTTTTTTACCAAGTGTAATTTTTGTTGTTTGGCAAACGATAACAGCCGCAAATTCAAACAGAACCAACTAATGTTTCGCATACAGCCCTGGTTTGTAGAGTTCTCAAGATCTGTTGATTTTGGTAAAGATCAGTTAAGGGAAAGGGGTAGTTTACCAGCAACATTTTATGTTTTAACAAGGGTATTTTCTATGGCAAACGATAACAGTCGCAAATTCAAATTTAATCAACTAATTTTTTGCATACTGCCCTAAATTGCAGGGTTCTCAAGACCTATTGTTTTTGGTGAAGATTGTTTAAGGGAAAGGGGTAGTTTACCAGCAACGTTTTATGTTTTAAAAGGGTATTTTATATGGCAAACGATAAGAGCCGCATATTCAAACAGAATCAAATAGGTTGTTGCATACAGCCCTGATTTGTTTAGTACTAAAAACCCTTTTTTTGTGAAGATCGGTTAAGGGGAAGGGGTAGTTTACCGGCCTCGTTTTTTGTATTAAAGGGTATTTTCTATGGCAAACGATAACAGCCGCAAATTCAAACAGAATCAAATAATATTTTGCATACAGCCCTGAATTCTAGAATTCTCAAGACCTGTTGGTTTTGGTGAAGATCGGTTAAGCGAATGGGGTAGTTTACCGGCAACATTTTATGTTTTAACAAGGGTAATTTTTTATATGACGAACGGTAACTGCCGTACATTAAAACAGAATCAACTACTCTTCGACATACCTTTTTGAATTATACAGAATTCAATGTCTGTTGATTCTGTTGAAGATCGGTTAAGGGAAAGGGTAGTTTACCAGCAACGTTTTATGTTTTATCAAGTGTAATGTTTTCTACGATAAACGATAACTGCCGCAAATTCAAACAGAATCAAATAGAGTTTTGCACACAGCCCTGACTTATAGAGTTCTCACGACGTATTGATGTTGGTGAAGATCGGATAAGAGAAAGGGGTAGTTTACCAGCAACGGGTTTTTATCAAGGGTAATTTTCTTTTATGGTAAACGATAACAGCCGCAAATTCAAACAGAATCAAATGATGTTTTGCATACTGCCCTGTATTGTAGAGTTCTCAAGTCCTATTAGTGTCGGTGAAGGTGGGTTAAGGGAAAGGGGTAGTTTACCAGCAACATTTTATGCTTTAACAAGGGTAATTTTTAATATGACAAACTATAACTGCTGTAAGATAAAACAGAATCAAATATTTTTTTAAATGCATCCCTGAATTGTAGAGTACTGAAGGTCTGTTGATTTTGGAGAAGTTCGGATAAGAGAAAGGGGTAGTTTACCGGAAACATTTGATGATTTAACTAGAGTAAAGTACTTAATTTTTATAATTAAAGTAACCTGATAAGAAGCTCATTATAATCCACTGTAGAAACGTAGATGAAATATCTATAAATGGAGAGGTTAGGTGAACGTGGTGGGGGTAATTTTCTATAAATGAAAATTATAGTTTTCGGGGAGGGAGAATCTTGTATGTGTACTACGTTATCGGCTACAAAGAAGTTGTTCTTTGTTAAAATTCCTTCCCGGGCTGTTTAGCCGTAGCCCAATTTTTATGTAAAACCACATTTTTCGGCAGTGCCATCGACTTCCATCTCAGTGAAAATCGAGTGCGAAAATGTGAGGTGGTATACGTTAGTGACCACAGTACTGTGGTTTAAGGCTGAAGCAATAAGTAGAAAGACGTAGTTTCTATGGAAATATTTCATTTCGAATATGATTTTAAATATAAATCTTAGAACATAGAAGTCCTGTATGGTTCTCCATACCGATATTTTAATATGGCAAACAATAACAGCCGCAAATTGAAACAGAATGAAATAATGTTTTGCATACAGCCCTGAATTGTAGAGTTTTAAAAACCAGTTGGTTTTGGTGAAGATCGGTTATGGGAATAGGGTAGTTTACCAGCCACGTTTTTTGTTTTATCAATGTTATTTTCTATGGCAAACGATAACAGCCGCAAATTCAAACAGAATCAAATATATTTTTGCATACAGCCCTGATTTGTAGAGTACTCACGTCTTTTGTTTTTGGTGAAGATCGGTTGAGGGAAAGGGGTAGTTTACCAGCAACGTTTTATGTTTTAAAAGGGTATTTTATGTGGCAAACGAAAAGAGCCGCATATTCAAACAGAATCACATAAGTTTTTGCATACAGCCCTGATTCGTTTAGTACTAAAGACCTTTTTTTTGTGAAGATCGTTTAAGGGAAAGGGGTAGTTTACCGGTCACGTTTTTGTATTATCAAGGTTATTTTTTATGGCAAACGATAACAGCCGCAAAGTCAAACAGAATCATATAATATTTTGCATACCGCCCTGAATTGTAGAGTTCTAAAGACCTGTTGGTTTTGGAGAAGATCGGATAAGAGAAAGGGGTAGTTTACCAGAAACGTTTTATGATTTAACAAGATTAAAGTACTTAATTTTTATAATTAAAGTATCCTGATAAGAAGCTCATAATAATCCACTGTAGAAATGTAGATGAAATATCTATAAATGGAGAGGTTATGTGAACGTGGTGGGGGTAATTTTCTATTATTAAAATTTATAGTTGAAGGTGGAGGGGAGAATTTTTTATACGTGTACTATGTTATCGGCAACAAAGAAGTAGTTTTTTGGTAAAATTGCTTCCCGTGCTGTTTAGCCGTAGTCCAATGTTTTCTGCAAAACCAAACTTTTCGGCAGTGGCATCGACTGCCTTCATCAGTGAAAATCGAGTGCGAAAACGTGAGGTGGTATACGTTAGTGACCACAGTATTGTGGTTAATGCTGAAGCAATAAGTAGAAAGACGTAGTTTCTATGGAAATATTTCATTTCGAATATGATTTTAAATATAAATCTTAGAACATGGAAGTCATGTATGGTTCTCCATACCGATACATTCTATGACGAACGATAACTGCCGTAAATTCAAAGAAAATCAAATATTTTTTTGCATACCTTCCTAAATTGTAGAGACCTCAAGGCCTGTTGGTTTTGGTGAAGATCGGTTAAGGGAAGGGGTAGTTTACCAGACACGTTTTTTGTTTAATCAAGGGTATTTTCTATGGCAAACGATAACCACCGCAAATTCAAACAGAATCAAATATATTTTTGTATACAGCCCTGATTTGTAAAGTACTCACGTCTTTTGTTTTTGGTGAAGATCGGTTGAAGGAAAGGGGTAGTTTACCTGCAACGGTTTTTTTATCAAGTGTAATTTTTGTTGTTTGGCAAACGATAACAACCGCAAATTCAAACAGAATCAAATAATGTTTCGCATACAGCCCTGGGTTGTAGAGTTCTCAAGATCTGTTGATTTTGGTAAAGATCAGTTACGGGAAAGAGGTAGTTTACCAGTAACATTTTATGTTTTAACAAGGGTATTTTCTATGGCAAACGATAACAGTCGCAAATTCAAATTTAATCAAATAATTTTTTGCATACTGCCCTAAATTGCAGGGTTCTCAAAACCTATTGTTTTTGGTGAAGATCGTTTAAGGGAAAGGGGTAGTTTACCAGCAACGTTTTATGTTTCAAAAGGGTATTTTATATGGCAAAGGATAAGAGCCGCATATTCAAACAGAATCAAATAAGTTTTTGCATACAGCCCTGATTCGTTTAGTACTAAAGGCCTTTTTTTTGTGAAGATCGGTTAAGGGAAAGGGGTAGTTTACCGGCCACGTTTTTTATATTATCAAGGGTATTTTGTATGGCAAACGATAACAGCCGCAAATTCAAACAGAATCATATAATATTTTGCATACAGCCCTGAATTGTAGAGTTCTCAAGACCTGTTGGTTTTGGTGAAGATCGGTGAAGCGAATAGGGTAGTTTACCGGCAACATTTTATGTTTTAACAAGGGTAATTTTGTATATGACGAACGGTAACTGCCTTACATTAAAACAGAATCAACTACTCTTCTGCATACCTTTTTGAATTATACAGAACTCAAAGTCTGTTGATTCTGTTGAAGATCGGTTAAGGGAAAGGGGTAGTTTACCAGCAACGTTTTATGTTTTATCAAGGGTAATGTTTTCTATGATGAACGGTAACTGCCGTAAATTCAAAGAGAATCAAATAATGTTTTGCATACAGCACTAAATTGTAGAGTTCTCAAAACATATTGTTTTTGGTGAAGATCGGTTAATGGAATAGGATAGTTTACCAGCAACGTTTTACGTTTTATCAAAGGTGTTTTATATGGCAAACTATAATAGCCGCAAATTCAAACAGAATCAAATAGAGTTTTGCACACAGTCCTGACTTGTAGAGTTCTCACGACGTATTGATGTTGGTGAAGATCGGATAAGAGAAAGGGGTAGTTTACCAGCAACGGGTTTTTTTCAAGGGTAATTTTTTTCTATGGTAAACGATAACAGCCGCAAATTCAAACAGAATCAAATGATGTTTTGCATACTGCCCTGTATTGTAGAGTTCTCAAGACCTATTAGTGTCGGTGAAGGTGGGTTAAGGGAAAGGGGTAGTTTACCAGCAACATTTTATGCTTTAACAAGGGTAATTTTTAATATGACAAACGATAACTGCTGTAAGTTAAAACAGAATCAAATATTTTTTTAAATGCATCCCTGAATTGTAGAGTACTGAAGGTCTGTTGATTTTGGAGAAGATCGGATAAGAGAAAGGGGTAGTTTACCAGAAACGTTTTATGATTTAACAAGAGTAAAGTACTTAATTTTTATAATTAAAGTATCCTGATAAGAAGCACATAATAATCCACTGTAGAAACGTAGATAAAATATCTATAAATGGAGAGGTTAAGTGAACGGGGTGGGGGTAATTTTCTATTATTAAAATTTATAGTTGAAGGAGGAGGGGAGAATTTTTTATACGTGTACTATGTTATCGGCAACAAAGAAGTAGTTTTTTGTTAAAATTGCTTCCCGTGCTGTTTAGCCGTAGTCCAATGTTTTCTGCAAAACCAAACTTTTCGGCAGTGGCATCGACTGCCATCATCAGTGAAAATCGAGTGCGAAAACGTGAGGTGGTATACGTTAGTGACCACAGTATTGTGGTTAATGCTGAAGCAATAAGTAGAAAGACGTAGTTTCTATGGAAATATTTCATTTCGAATATGATTTTAAATATAAATCTTAGAACATGGAAGTCATGTATGGTTCTCCATACCAATACTTTCTATGGCAAACGATAACAGCCGCAAATTCAAACAGAATCAAATAATGTTTTGCATACAGCCCGGAATAGTAGAGTTCTAAAGACCTTTTGTTTTTGGTGAAGATCGGTTAAGGGAAGGGGTAGTTTACGAGACACGTTTTTTGTTTTATCAAGGGTATTTTCTATGGCAAACGATAACAGCCAAAATTCAAACAGAATCAAATATATTTTTGCATACAGCCCTGATTTGTATAGTACTCACGTCTTTTGTTTTTGGTGAAGATTGGTTGAGGGAAAGGGGTAGTTTACCTGCAACGGTTTTTTTATCAAGTGTAATTTTTGTTGTTTAGCAAACGATAACAGCCGCAAATTCAAACAGAATCAAATAATGTTTCGCATACAGCCCTGGTTTGTAGAGTTCTCAAGATCTGTTGATTTTGGTAAAGATCAGTTAAGGGAAAGGGGTAGTTTACCAGCAACATTTTATGTTTTAACAAGGGTATTTTCTATGGCAAACGATAACAGTCGCAAATTCAAATTTAATCAACTAATTTTTTGCATACTGCCCTAAATTGCTGGGTTCTCAAGACCTATTGTTTTTGGTGAAGATCGTTTAAGGGAAAGGGGTAGTTTACCAGCAACGTTTTATGTTTTGAAAGGGTATTTTATATGGCAAACGATAAGAGCCGCAAATTCAAACAGAATCAAATAAGTTTCTCATACAGCCCTGATTTGTTTAGTACTAATAACCCTTTTTTTGTGAAGATCGGTAAAGGGAAGGGGTAGTTTACCGGCCACGTTTTTTGTATTATCAAGGGTATTTTATATGGCAAACGATAACAGCCGCAAATTCAAACAGAATCAAATAATATTTTGCATGCAGCCCTGAATTCTAGAATTCCCAAGACCTGTTGGTTTTGGTGAAGATCGGTTAAGCGGATGGGGTAGTTTACCGGCAACATTTTATGTTTTAACAAGGGTAATTTTTTATATGACGAACGGTAACTGCCGTACATTAAAACAGAATCAACTACTCTTCTGCATACCTTTTTGAATTATACAGAATTCAAGGTCTGTTGATTCTGTTGAAGATCGGTTAAGGGGAAGGGTAGTTTACCAGCAACGTTTTATGTTTTATCAAGTGTAATGTTTTCTATGATGAACGATAACTGCCGCAAATTCAAACAGAATCAAATAGAGTTTTGCACACAGCCCTGACTTGTAGAGTTCTCACGACGTATTGATGTTGGTGAAGATCGGATAAGAGAAAGGGGTAGTTTACAAGCAAAGGATTTTTATCGAGGCTGGTTTTGGTGAAGATCGGTTAAGGGAATAGGGTAGTTTACCGGCAACATTTTATGTTTTAACAAGGGTAATTTTTTATATGACGGACGATAACTGTTTACATTAAAACAGAATCAACTACTCTTCTGCATACCTTTTTGAATTAGACAGAACTCAAGGTCTGTTGATTCTGTTGAAGATCGGTTAAGGGAAAGGGGTAGTTTACCAGCAACATTTTATATTTTAACAAGGGTAATTTTTAATATGACGAATAATAACTGCTGTAAATTCAACAGAATCAAATATTTTTTTGCATGCTTCCTTGAATTGTATAGTACTGAAGGTCTCTTGATTTTGGAGAAGATCGGATAAGAGAAAGGGGTAGTTTACCGGAAACGTTTTATGATTTAACAAGAGTAAAATACTTAATTTATATAGTTAAAGTATCCTGATAAGAATCTCATAATAATCCACTGCAGAAACGTAGATGAAATATCTATAAATGAAGAGCTTATGTGAACGGGGTGGGGGAAATTTTCTATTATGAAAATTTATAGTTGAAGGTGAAGGGAAGAATTTTTTATGTCTACTACGTTATCGGCAACAAAGAAGTAGTTTTTTGTTAAAATTGTTTTCCGGGCTGTTTAGCCGTAGTCCAATGTTTCCAGCAAAACCAGACTTTTCGGCAGTGGCATCGTCTGCCATCATCAGTGGAAATCGAGTGCGAAAAAAAAGTGAGATGGTATACGTTAGTGACCACAGTATTGCGGTTAATGCTGAAGGAATAAGTAGAAAGACGTAGTTTCAATGGAAATATTTCATTTTGAATATGATTTTAAATATACATCTTAGAACATGGAAGTCATGTATGGTTCTCCATACCGATATTGTTTTATGGCAAACAAAAACATCCGCAAATTGAAACAGAATCAAATAATGTTTTGCATACAGCCCTGAATTGTAGAGTTCTCAAGACCTTTTGGTTTTGGTGAAGATCGGTTAAGGGAACAGGGTAGTTTACCAGCAACATTTTATATTTTAACAAGGGTAATGTTTCCTATGACGAACGATAACTGCCGTAAATTCAAACAGAAACAACTACACTTTTGCATACATTTTTAAATTATGCAGAACGCAAGGTCTGGTGATTTTGTTGAAGATCGGTTAATGGAAAGGGGAAGTTTACCGGCAACGTTTTTTTATCAGGGGTAATTTTTTGTCTATGGCAAACGATAACAGCTGCAAATTCAAACAGAATCAAATAATGTTCTGCATACAGCCCGGAAAAGTATAGTTCTAAAGACCTTTTGATTTTGGTGATGATCGGTTAAGGGGAAAGGGTTGTTTACCGGCCATGTTTTTTGTTTTATCAAGGGTATTTTCTGTGGCAAACGATAACAGCCGCAAATTCAAACAGAATCATTAATATTTTGCATACAACGCTGAATTGTAGAGTTCTCTAGAGATCTGTTGATTTTGGTAAAGATCAGTTAAGGGAAAGGGGTAGTTTACCAGCAACATTTTATGTTTTAACAAGGGTATTATCTATGTCAAACGATAACAGCCGCAAATTCAAACATAATCAATTAATTTTTTGCATACTGCCCTAAATTGCAGGGTTCTCAAGACCTATTGTTTTTGGTGAAGATCGTTTAAGGGAAAGGGGTAGTTTACCAGCAACGTTTTATGTTTTAAAAGGGTATTTTATATGGCAAACGATAAGAGCCGCATATTCAAACAGAATCAAATAAGTTTTTGCATACAGCCCTCATTTGTTTAGTACTAAAGACCTTTTGTTTTGGTGAAGATCGGTTAAGGGAAAAGGGTTATTTACCTGCCATGTTTTTTGTTTTATGAAGGGTATTTTCTATGGCAAACGATAACAGCCGCAAATTCAAACAGAATCATTTAATATTTTGCATACAGCCCTGAATTCTAGAGTTCTCAAGACCTGTTGGTTTTGGTGAAGGTCAGTTAAGGGAATAGGTTAGTTTACCGGCAACATTTTTTGTTTTAACAAGGGTAATTTTTCCTATGACGATCGATAACTGCCGTAAATTCAAACAAAATTAACTTCACTTTTGCATACATTTTTACATTATGCAGAACGCAAGGTCTGGTGATTTTGTTGAAGATCGGTAAATGGAAAGGGGTAGTTTGCCGGCAAGGTTTTTTTATCAGGAGTAATTTTTTTCTATGGCAAACGATAACAGCCGCAAATTCAAACTGAATCAAATAATGTTTTGCATACAGCCCGGAATAGTATAGTTCTAAAGACCTTTCTTTTGGTGAAGATCGGTTAAGGGAAAGGGGTAGCTTACCAGCCACGTTTTTTGTTTTATCAAGGGTATTTTCTATGGCAAACGATAACAGCCGCAAATTCAAACATAATCAAATAATGTTTCGCATACAGTACGGAATTGTAGAGTTCGCAATATCTGTTGATTTTGGTAAAGATCGGAGAAGGGAAAGGGGTAGTTTACCAGCAACATTTTATGTTTTAACAAGGGTATTTTCTATGGCAAACGATAAGAGCTGCAAATTCAAAAATAATCAAATAATTTTTTGTATACTGCCCTAAATTGCAGGGTTCTGAATACCTATTGTTTTTGGTGAAGATCGTTTAAGGGAAAGGGGTAGTTTACCAGCAACGTTTTATGTTTTAAAAGGGTATATTATATGGCAAACGATAAAAGCCGCATATTCAAACAGAATCAAATAAGTTATTGCATACAGCCCTGTTTTGTTTAGTTCTAAAGACCTTTTGTTTTTGGTGAAGATCGGGTAAGTGAAAGGGGTAGTTTACCGGAAACGTTTTATGTTTTATCAAGAGTAAAGTACTTAATTTTTATAATTAAAGTATCCTGATAAGAAGCACATAATAATCCACTGTAGAAACGTAGATAAAATATCTATAAATGGAGAGGTTAAGTGAACGGGGTGGGGGTAATTTTCTATTATTAAAATTTATAGTTGAAGGAGGAGGGGAGAATTTTTTATACGTGTACTATGTTATCGGCAACAAAGAAGTAGTTTTTTGTTAAAATTGCTTCCCGTGCTGTTTAGCCGTAGTCCAATGTTTTCTGCAAAACCAAACTTTTCGGCAGTGGCATCGACTGCCATCATCAGTGAAAATCGAGTGCGAAAACGTGAGGTGGTATACGTTAGTGACCACAGTATTGTGGTTAATGCTGAAGCAATAAGTAGAAAGACGTAGTTTCTATGGAAATATTTCATTTCGAATATGATTTTAAATATAAATCTTAGAACATGGAAGTCATGTATGGTTCTCCATACCGATACTTTCTATGGCAAACGATAACAGCCGCAAATTCAAACAGAATCAAATAATGTTTTGCATACAGCCCGGAATAGTAGAGTTCTAAAGACCTTTTGTTTTTGGTGAAGATCGGTTAAGGGAAGGGGTAGTTTACGAGACACGTTTTTTGTTTTATCAAGGGTATTTTCTATGGCAAACGATAACAGCCAAAATTCAAACAGAATCAAATATATTTTTGCATACAGCCCTGATTTGTATAGTACTCACGTCTTTTGTTTTTGGTGAAGATTGGTTGAGGGAAAGGGGTAGTTTACCTGCAACGGTTTTTTTATCAAGTGTAATTTTTGTTGTTTAGCAAACGATAACAGCCGCAAATTCAAACAGAATCAAATAATGTTTCGCATACAGCCCTGGTTTGTAGAGTTCTCAAGATCTGTTGATTTTGGTAAAGATCAGTTAAGGGAAAGGGGTTGTTTACCAGCAACATTTTATGTTTTAACAAGGGTATTTTCTATGGCAAACGATAACAGTCGCAAATTCAAATTTAATCAACTAATTTTTTGCATACTGCCCTAAATTGCTGGGTTCTCAAGACCTATTGTTTTTGGTGAAGATCGTTTAAGGGAAAGGGGTAGTTTACCAGCAACGTTTTATGTTTTGAAAGGGTATTTTATATGGCAAACGATAAGAGCCGCAAATTCAAACAGAATCAAATAAGTTTCTCATACAGCCCTGATTTGTTTAGTACTAATAACCCTTTTTTTGTGAAGATCGGTAAAGGGAAGGGGTAGTTTACCGGCCACGTTTTTTGTATTATCAAGGGTATTTTATATGGCAAACGATAACAGCCGCAAATTCAAACAGAATCAAATAATATTTTGCATGCAGCCCTGAATTCTAGAATTCCCAAGACCTGTTGGTTTTGGTGAAGATCGGTTAAGCGGATGGGGTAGTTTACCGGCAACATTTTATGTTTTAACAAGGGTAATTTTTTATATGACGAACGGTAACTGCCGTACATTAAAACAGAATCAACTACTCTTCTGCATACCTTTTTGAATTATACAGAATTCAAGGTCTGTTGATTCTGTTGAAGATCGGTTAAGGGGAAGGGTAGTTTACCAGCAACGTTTTATGTTTTATCAAGTGTAATGTTTTCTATGATGAACGATAACTGCCGCAAATTCAAACAGAATCAAATAGAGTTTTGCACACAGCCCTGACTTGTAGAGTTCTCACGACGTATTGATGTTGGTGAAGATCGGATAAGAGAAAGGGGTAGTTTACAAGCAAAGGATTTTTATCGAGGCTGGTTTTGGTGAAGATCGGTTAAGGGAATAGGGTAGTTTACCGGCAACATTTTATGTTTTAACAAGGGTAATTTTTTATATGACGGACGATAACTGTTTACATTAAAACAGAATCAACTACTCTTCTGCATACCTTTTTGAATTAGACAGAACTCAAGGTCTGTTGATTCTGTTGAAGATCGGTTAAGGGAAAGGGGTAGTTTACCAGCAACATTTTATATTTTAACAAGGGTAATTTTTAATATGACGAATAATAACTGCTGTAAATTCAACAGAATCAAATATTTTTTTGCATGCTTCCTTGAATTGTATAGTACTGAAGGTCTCTTGATTTTGGAGAAGATCGGATAAGAGAAAGGGGTAGTTTACCGGAAACGTTTTATGATTTAACAAGAGTAAAATACTTAATTTATATAGTTAAAGTATCCTGATAAGAATCTCATAATAATCCACTGCAGAAACGTAGATGAAATATCTATAAATGAAGAGCTTATGTGAACGGGGTGGGGGAAATTTTCTATTATGAAAATTTATAGTTGAAGGTGAAGGGAAGAATTTTTTATGTCTACTACGTTATCGGCAACAAAGAAGTAGTTTTTTGTTAAAATTGTTTTCCGGGCTGTTTAGCCGTAGTCCAATGTTTCCAGCAAAACCAGACTTTTCGGCAGTGGCATCGTCTGCCATCATCAGTGGAAATCGAGTGCGAAAAAAAAGTGAGATGGTATACGTTAGTGACCACAGTATTGCGGTTAATGCTGAAGGAATAAGTAGAAAGACGTAGTTTCAATGGAAATATTTCATTTTGAATATGATTTTAAATATACATCTTAGAACATGGAAGTCATGTATGGTTCTCCATACCGATATTGTTTTATGGCAAACAAAAACATCCGCAAATTGAAACAGAATCAAATAATGTTTTGCATACAGCCCTGAATTGTAGAGTTCTCAAGACCTTTTGGTTTTGGTGAAGATCGGTTAAGGGAACAGGGTAGTTTACCAGCAACATTTTATATTTTAACAAGGGTAATGTTTCCTATGACGAACGATAACTGCCGTAAATTCAAACAGAAACAACTACACTTTTGCATACATTTTTAAATTATGCAGAACGCAAGGTCTGGTGATTTTGTTGAAGATCGGTTAATGGAAAGGGGAAGTTTACCGGCAACGTTTTTTTATCAGGGGTAATTTTTTTTCTATGGCAAACGATAACAGCTGCAAATTCAAACAGAATCAAATAATGTTCTGCACACAGCCCGGAAAAGTATAGTTCTAAAGACCTTTTGATTTTGGTGATGATCGGTTAAGGGGAAAGGGTTGTTTACCGGCCATGTTTTTTGTTTTATCAAGGGTATTTTCTGTGGCAAACGATAACAGCCGCAAATTCAAACAGAATCATTAATATTTTGCATACAACGCTGAATTGTAGAGTTCTCTAGAGATCTGTTGATTTTGGTAAAGATCAGTTAAGGGAAAGGGGTAGTTTACCAGCAACATTTTATGTTTTAACAAGGGTATTATCTATGTCAAACGATAACAGCCGCAAATTCAAACATAATCAATTAATTTTTTGCATACTGCCCTAAATTGCAGGGTTCTCAAGACCTATTGTTTTTGGTGAAGATCGTTTAAGGGAAAGGGGTAGTTTACCAGCAACGTTTTATGTTTTAAAAGGGTATTTTATATGGCAAACGATAAGAGCCGCATATTCAAACAGAATCAAATAAGTTTTTGCATACAGCCCTCATTTGTTTAGTACTAAAGACCTTTTGTTTTGGTGAAGATCGGTTAAGGGAAAAGGGTTATTTACCTGCCATGTTTTTTGTTTTATGAAGGGTATTTTCTATGGCAAACGATAACAGCCGCAAATTCAAACAGAATCATTTAATATTTTGCATACAGCCCTGAATTCTAGAGTTCTCAAGACCTGTTGGTTTTGGTGAAGGTCAGTTAAGGGAATAGGTTAGTTTACCGGCAACATTTTTTGTTTTAACAAGGGTAATTTTTCCTATGACGATCGATAACTGCCGTAAATTCAAACAAAATTAACTTCACTTTTGCATACATTTTTACATTATGCAGAACGCAAGGTCTGGTGATTTTGTTGAAGATCGGTAAATGGAAAGGGGTAGTTTGCCGGCAAGGTTTTTTTATCAGGAGTAATTTTTTTCTATGGCAAACGATAACAGCCGCAAATTCAAACTGAATCAAATAATGTTTTGCATACAGCCCGGAATAGTATAGTTCTAAAGACCTTTCTTTTGGTGAAGATCGGTTAAGGGAAAGGGGTAGCTTACCAGCCACGTTTTTTGTTTTATCAAGGGTATTTTCTATGGCAAACGATAACAGCCGCAAATTCAAACATAATCAAATAATGTTTCGCATACAGTACGGAATTGTAGAGTTCGCAATATCTGTTGATTTTGGTAAAGATCGGAGAAGGGAAAGGGGTAGTTTACCAGCAACATTTTATGTTTTAACAAGGGTATTTTCTATGGCAAACGATAAGAGCTGCAAATTCAAAAATAATCAAATAATTTTTTGTATACTGCCCTAAATTGCAGGGTTCTGAATACCTATTGTTTTTGGTGAAGATCGTTTAAGGGAAAGGGGTAGTTTACCAGCAACGTTTTATGTTTTAAAAGGGTATATTATATGGCAAACGATAAAAGCCGCATATTCAAACAGAATCAAATAAGTTATTGCATACAGCCCTGTTTTGTTTAGTTCTAAAGACCTTTTGTTTTTGGTGAAGATCGGGTAAGAGAAAGGGGTAGTTTACCGGAAACGTTTTATGTTTTATCAAGAGTAAAGTACTTAATTTTTATAATTAAAGTATCCTGATAAGAAGCACATAATAATCCACTGTAGAAACGTAGATAAAATATCTATAAATGGAGAGGTTAAGTGAACGGGGTGGGGGTAATTTTCTATTATTAAAATTTATAGTTGAAGGAGGAGGGGAGAATTTTTTATACGTGTACTATGTTATCGGCAACAAAGAAGTAGTTTTTTGTTAAAATTGCTTCCCGTGCTGTTTAGCCGTAGTCCAATGTTTTCTGCAAAACCAAACTTTTCGGCAGTGGCATCGACTGCCATCATCAGTGAAAATCGAGTGCGAAAACGTGAGGTGGTATACGTTAGTGACCACAGTATTGTGGTTAATGCTGAAGCAATAAGTAGAAAGACGTAGTTTCTATGGAAATATTTCATTTCGAATATGATTTTAAATATAAATCTTAGAACATGGAAGTCATGTATGGTTCTCCATACCGGTACTTTCTATGACGAACGGTAACTGCAGTAAATTCAAAGAAAATCAAATATATTTTTGGATAACTTCCTAAATTGTAGAGACCTCAAGGCCTGTTGATTTTGGTGAAGATCGGTAAAGGGAAAGGGGTAGTTTACCTGAAACATGTTATGTTGTAAAAAGAGAAATGTTTCCATGACGAACGATAACTGCCGCAAATTGAAACAGAATCAAATATTTTTTTGCATGCATCTCTGCATTGCAGAGGACTGAAGGTCTGTTGATTTTGGTGAAGATGGGTTTAGAGAAACGGGTAGTTTACCTGCAACGTTTTATGTTTTAACAAGAGTAAAGTACTTAATTTTGATAAATAAAGTATCTTGATAAGACGCTCATAATAATCAACTGTAGAAACGTAGATGAAATATCTATAATAGAAGAGGTTATGTGAACGGGGTGGGGGTAATTTTCTATAAATGAAAATTGTAGTTGAATGGGGAGGGGAGAATTTTGTATGTGTACTACGTTATCGGCAACAAAGAAGTAGTTCTTTGTTAAAATTCCTTCCCGGGCTGTTTAGCCGTAGTCCAATGTTTTCTGCAAAACTAGACTTTTCGGCAATGCCATCGACTTCCATCTCAGTGAAAATCGAGTGCGAAAACATGAGGTGGTATACGTTAGTGACCACAGTACTGTGGTTTATGGCTGAAGCAATAAGTAGAAAGAAGTCGTTTCTATGGAAATATTTAATTTCGAATATGATTTTAAATATAAATCTTTTAACATGTAAGTCCTGTATGGTTCTCCATACCGATATTTTTCTATGGCAAACAATAACAGCCGCAAATTGAAACAGAATCAAATAATGTTTTGCATACAGCCCTGAATTGTAGAATTCTCAAGACCTGTTAGTTTTGGTGAAGATCGGTTAAGGGAATAGGGTAGTTTACCAGCAACATTTTATGTTTTAACAAGAGAATTTTTCCTATGACGAACGATAACTGCCATAAATTCAAACAGAATCGACTACACTTTTGCATACCTTTTTAGATTGTGCAAAACGCAAGGTCTATTGATTTTGTTGAAGATCGGTTAAGGGAAAGGGGTAGTATACCGGCAACTTTTTTTTATCAGGGGTAAAATTTTCCTATGGCAAACGAAAGCAGCCGCTAATTCAAACAGAATCAAATAATGTTTTGCATGCAGCCCGTAATAGTAGAGTTCTAATGACCTTTTGTTTTTGGTGAAGATCGGTTAAGGGAAAGGGGTAGCTTACCAGCCAGGTTTTTTGTTTTATCAAGGGTATTTTCTATGGCAAACGATAACAGCCGCAAATTCAAACAGAATCAAATAATTTTTTGCATATAGCCCTGATTTGTAGAGTACTCACGTCTTCTGTTTTTGGTGAAGATCGGTTGAGGGAAAGGTGTAGTTTACCTGCAACGTTTTTGTTATCAAGGGTAATTTTTTTGTTTGGGAAACGATAACAGCCGCAAATTCAAATAGAATCATATAATATTTTGCATACAGCCCTGAATTCTAGAGTTCTCTAGATCTGTTGATTTTGGTAAAGAACAGTTAAGGGAAAGGGGTAGTTTACCAGCAACATTTTATGTTTTAACAAGGGTATTTTCTATGGCAAACTATAACAGCCGCAAATTCAAACAGAATCATATAATATTTTGCATACAGCCCTGAATTCTAGAGTTCTCAAGACCTGTTGGTTTTGGTGAAGATCGGTTATGGGAATAGGGTAGTTTACTGGCAACATTTTATGTTTTAACAAGGGTAATTTTTTATATGACGAACGATAACTTTTTACATTAAAACAGAATCAACTACTCGTCCGCATACCTTTTTGAATTACACAGAACTCAAGGTCTGTTGATTCTGTTGAAGATCTGTTAAGGGAAAGGGGTAGTTTACCAGGAACGTTTTATGTTTTAACGAGAGTAATTTTTTCTATGACGAAAGATAACTGCCGTAAATTCAAAGAGAATCAAATAATGTTTTACATACAGTCCTGAATTGTAGAGTTCTCGAGACCTATTGTTTTTGGTGAAGATCGGTTAATGGAATAGGGTAGTTTACGAGTAACGTTATACGTTTTATCAAAGGTGTTTTATATGGCACACGATAATAGCCGCAAATTCCAACAGAATCAAATGATGTTTTGCATACAGACCTGAGTTGTAGTGTTCTCTCGACGTTTTGATTTTGGTGAAGATAGGTTAAGAGAAAGGGGTAGTTTACCAGCAACGGTTTTTTATCAAGGGTAATTTTTTTCTATGGTAAAAGATAACAGCCGCAACTTCAAACAGAATCAAATGATTTTTTGCATACTTCCCTGTATTGTAGAGTTCTCAAGACTTATTGGTGTCGGAAAGGGGTAGTTTACCAGCAACATTTTATATTTTAACAAGGGTAATTTTTAATATGACGAACGATAAGTGCTGTAAATTCAACAGAATCAAATATTTTTTTGCATGCTTCCTTGAATTGTAGAGTACTGAAGGTCTCTTGATTTTGGAGAAGATCGGATAAGAGGAAGGGGTAGTTTACCGGAAACGTTTTATGATTTAACAAGAGTAAGGTACTTAATTTTTGTAATTAAAGTATCCTGATAAGAAGCTCATAATAATCCACTGTAGAAACGTAAATGAAATATCTATAAATGAAGAGCTTATGTGAACGGGGTGGGGGAAATTTTCTATTATTAAAATTTATAGTTGAAGGTGAAGGGGAGAATTTTTTATGTGTACTACGTTATCGGCAACAAAGAAGTAGTTTTTTGTTAAAATTGCTTTCCGGGCTGTTTAGCCGTAGTCCAATGTTTCCAGCAAAACCAGACTTTTCGGCAGTGGCATCGACTGCCATCATCAGTGGAAATCGAGTGCGAAAAAAGTGAGATGGTATACGTTAGTGACCACAGTATTGCGGTTAATGCTGAAGGAATAAGTAGAAAGACGTAGTTTCTATGGAAATATTTCATTTTGAATATGATTTTAAATATACATCTTAGAACATGGAAGTCATGTATGGTTCTCCATACCGATATTGTTTTATGGCAAACAAAAACATCCGCAAATTGAAACAGAATCAAATAATGTTTTGCATACAGCCCTGAATTTTAGAGTTCTCAAGACCTGTTGGTTTTGGTGAAGATCGGGTAAGAGAATAGGGTAGTTTACCAGAAACATGTTATGTTGTAACAAGAGAAATGTTTCCATGACGAACGATAACTGCCACAAATTGAAACAGAATCAAATATTTTTTTGCATGCATCCCTGCATTGCAGAGGACTGAAGGTCTATTGATTTTGGTGAAGATGGGTTTAGAGAAACGGGTAGTTTACCAGCAACGTTTTATGTTTTAACAAGAGTAAAGTACTTAATTTTGATAAATAAAAATAAAGTATCTTTATAAGAAGCTCATAATAATCAACTGTAGAAACGTAGATGAAATATCTATAAATGAAGAGGTTAGGTGAACGGGGTGGGGGTAATTTTCTATAATGAAAATTATAGTTGAAGTTGGAGGGGAGAATTTTGTATGTGTACTACGTTATCGGCAACAAAGAAGTAGTTCTTTGTTAAAATTCCTTCCGGGCAGTTTAGCCGTAGTCCCAATGTATTCTGCAAAACCAGACTTTTCGGCAGTGCCATCGACTTCCATCTCAGTGAAAATCGAGTGCGAAAGCGTAGGTGGTATACGTTAGTGACCACAGTACTGTGGTTTAAGGCTGAAGCAATAAGTAGAAAGGAGTAATTTCTATGGAAATATTTCATTTAGAATATGATTTAAAATATAAATCTTAGAACATGGAAGTCCTGTATAGTTCTCCATACCGATATTTTTCTATGGGAAACAATAACAGCCGCAAATTGAAACAGAATCAAATAATGTTTTGCATACAGCCCTGAATTGTAGAGTTCTCAAGACCTTTTGGTTTTGGTGAAGATCGGTTAAGGGAACAGGGTAGTTTACCAGCAACATATTATGTTTTAACAAGGGTAATGTTTCCTATGACGAACGATAACTGCCGTAAATTCAAACAGAAACAACTACACTTTTGCATACATTTTTAAATTATGCAGAACGCAAGGTCTGGTGATTTTGTTGAAGATCGGTTAATGGAAAGGGGAAGTTTACCGGCAACGTTTTTTTATCAGGGTAATTTTTTTTCTATGGCAAACGATAACAGCTGCAAATTCAAACAGAATCAAATAATGTTCTGCATACAGCCCGGAAAAGTATAGTTCTAAAGACCTTTTGATTTTGGTGATGATCGGTTAAGGGAAAGGGTTGTTTACCGGCCATGTTTTTTGTTTTATCAAGGGTATTTTCTGTGGCAAACGATAACAGCCGCAAATTCAAACAGAATCATTAATATTTTGCATACAACGCTGAATTGTAGAGTTCTCTAGAGATCTGTTGATTTTGGTAAAGATCAGTTAAGGGAAAGGGGTAGTTTACCAGCAACATTTTATGTTTTAACAAGGGTATTATCTATGTCAAACGATAACAGCCGCAAATTCAAACATAATCAATTAATTTTTTGCATACTGCCCTAAATTGCAGGGTTCTCAAGACCTATTGTTTTTGGTGAAGATCGTTTAAGGAAAGGGGTAGTTTACCAGCAACGTTTATGTTTTAAAAGGGTATTTTATATGGCAAACGATAAGAGCCGCATATTCAAACAGAATCAAATAAGTTTTTGCATACAGCCCTCATTTGTTTAGTACTAAAGACCTTTTGTTTTGGTGAAGATCGGTTAAGGGAAAAGGGTTATTTACCTGCATGTTTTTTGTTTTATGAAGGGTATTTTCTATGGCAAACGATAACAGCCGCAAATTCAAACAGAATCATTTAATATTTTGCATACAGCCCTGAATTCTAGAGTTCTCAAGACCTGTTGGTTTTGGTGAAGGTCAGTTAAGGGAATAGGTTAGTTACCGGCAACATTTTTGTTTTAACAAGGGTAATTTTTCCTATGACGATCGATAACTGCCGTAAATTCAAACAAAATTAACTTCACTTTTGCATACATTTTTACATTATGCAGAACGCAAGGTCTGGTGATTTTGTTGAAGATCGGTAAATGGAAAGGGGTAGTTTGCCGGCAAGGTTTTTTTATCAGGAGTAATTTTTTTCTATGGCAAACGATAACAGCCGCAAATTCAAACTGAATCAAATAATGTTTTGCATACAGCCCGGAATAGTATAGTTCTAAAGACCTTTCTTTTGGTGAAGATCGGTTAAGGGAAAGGGTAGCTTACCAGCCACGTTTTTTGTTTTATCAAGGGTATTTTCTATGGCAAACGATAACAGCCGCAAATTCAAACATAATCAAATAATGTTTCGCATACAGTACGGAATTGTAGAGTTCGCAATATCTGTTGATTTTGGTAAAGATCGGAGAAGGGAAAGGGGTAGTTTACCAGCAACATTTATGTTTTAACAAGGTATTTTCTATGGCAAACGATAAGAGCTGCAAATTCAAAAATAATCAAATAATTTTTTGTATACTGCCCTAAATTGCAGGGTTCTGAATACCTATTGTTTTTGGTGAAGATCGTTTAAGGGAAAGGGGTAGTTTACCAGCAACGTTTTATGTTTTAAAAGGGTATATTATATGGCAAACGATAAAAGCCGCATATTCAAACAGAATCAAATAAGTTATTGCATACAGCCCTGTTTTGTTTAGTTCTAAAGACCTTTTGTTTTTGGTGAAGATCGGGTAAGAGAAAGGGGTAGTTTACCGAAACGTTTTATGTTTTATCAAGAGTAAAGTACTTAATTTTTATAATTAAAGTATCCTGATAAGAAGCACATAATAATCCACTGTAGAAACGTAGATAAAATATCTATAAATGGAGAGGTTAAGTGAACGGGGTGGGGGTAATTTTCTATTATTAAAATTTATAGTTGAAGGAGGAGGGGAGAATTTTTATACGTGTACTATGTTATCGGCAACAAAGAAGTAGTTTTTTGTTAAAATTGCTTCCCGTGCTGTTTAGCCGTAGTCCAATGTTTTCTGCAAACCAAACTTTTCGGCAGTGGCATCGACTGCCATCATCAGTGAAAATCGAGTGCGAAAACGTGAGGTGGTATACGTTAGTGACCACAGTATTGTGGTTAATGCTGAAGCAATAAGTAGAAAGACGTAGTTTCTATGGAAATATTTCATTTCGAATATGATTTTAAATATAAATCTTAGAACATGGAAGTCATGTATGGTTCTCCATACCGGTACTTTCTATGACGAACGGTAACTGCAGTAAATTCAAAGAAAATCAAATATATTTTGGATAAATTCCTAAATTGTAGAGACCTCAAGGCCTGTTGATTTTGGTGAAGATCGGTAAAGGGAAAGGGGTAGTTTACCTGAAACATGTTATGTTGTAAAAAGAGAAATGTTTCCATGACGAACGATAACTGCCGCAAATTGAAACAGAATCAAATATTTTTTTTGCATTCATCTCTGCATTGCAGAGGACTGAAGGTCTGTTGATTTTGGTGAAGATGGGTTAGAGAAACGGGTAGTTTACCTGCAACGTTTTATGTTTTAACAAGAGTAAAGTACTTAATTTTGATAAATAAAGTATCTTGATAAGACGCTCATAATAATCAACTGTAGAAACGTAGATGAAATATCTATAATAGAAGAGGTTATGTGAACGGGGTGGGGTAATTTTCTATAAATGAAAATTGTAGTTGAATGGGGAGGGGAGAATTTTGTATGTGTACTACGTTATCGGCAACAAAGAAGTAGTTCTTTGTTAAAATTCCTTCCCGGGCTGTTTAGCCGTAGTCCAATGTTTTCTGCAAAACTAGACTTTTCGGCAATGCCATCGACTTCCATCTCAGTGAAAATCGAGTGCGAAAACATGAGGTGGTATACGTTAGTGACCACAGTACTGTGGTTTATGGCTGAAGCAATAAGTAGAAAGAAGTCGTTTCTATGGAAATATTTAATTTCGAATATGATTTTAAATATAAATCTTTTAACATGTAAGTCCTGTATGGTTCTCCATACCGATATTTATCTATGGCAAACAATAACAGCCGCAAATTGAAACAGAATCAAATAATGTTTTGCATACAGCCCTGAATTGTAGAATTCTCAAGACCTGTTAGTTTTGGTGAAGATCTGTTAAGGGAATAGGGTAGTTTACCAGCAACATTTTATGTTTTAACAAGAGAATTTTTCCTATGACGAACGATAACTGCCATAAATTCAAACAGAATCGACTACACTTTTGCATACCTTTTTAGATTGTGCAAAACGCAAGGTCTATTGATTTTGTTGAAGATCGGTTAAGGGAAAGGGGTAGTATACCGGCAACTTTTTTTTATCAGGGGTAAAATTTTCCTATGGCAAACGAAAGCAGCCGCTAATTCAAACAGAATCAAATAATGTTTTGCATGCAGCCCGTAATAGTAGAGTTCTAATGACCTTTTGTTTTTGGTGAAGATCGGTTAAGGGAAAGGGGTAGCTTACCAGCCAGGTTTTTTGTTTTATCAAGGGTATTTTCTATGGCAAACGATAACAGCCGCAAATTCAAACAGAATCAAATAATTTTTTGCATATAGCCCTGATTTGTAGAGTACTCACGTCTTCTGTTTTTGGTGAAGATCGGTTGAGGGAAAGGTGTAGTTTACCTGCAACGTTTTTGTTATCAAGGGTAATTTTTTTGTTTGGGAAACGATAACAGCCGCAAATTCAAATAGAATCATATAATATTTTGCATACAGCCCTGAATTCTAGAGTTCTCTAGATCTGTTGATTTTGGTAAAGAACAGTTAAGGGAAAGGGGTAGTTTACCAGCAACATTTTATGTTTTAACAAGGGTATTTTCTATGGCAAACTATAACAGCCGCAAATTCAAACAGAATCATATAATATTTTGCATACAGCCCTGAATTCTAGAGTTCTCAAGACCTGTTGGTTTTGGTGAAGATCGGTTATGGGAATAGGGTAGTTTACTGGCAACATTTTATGTTTTAACAAGGGTAATTTTTTATATGACGAACGATAACTTTTTACATTAAAACAGAATCAACTACTCGTCCGCATACCTTTTTGAATTACACAGAACTCAAGGTCTGTTGATTCTGTTGAAGATCTGTTAAGGGAAAGGGGTAGTTTACCAGGAACGTTTTATGTTTTAACGAGAGTAATTTTTTCTATGACGAAAGATAACTGCCGTAAATTCAAAGAGAATCAAATAATGTTTTACATACAGTCCTGAATTGTAGAGTTCTCGAGACCTATTGTTTTTGGTGAAGATCGGTTAATGGAATAGGGTAGTTTACGAGTAACGTTATACGTTTTATCAAAGGTGTTTTATATGGCACACGATAATAGCCGCAAATTCCAACAGAATCAAATGATGTTTTGCATACAGACCTGAGTTGTAGTGTTCTCTCGACGTTTTGATTTTGGTGAAGATAGGTTAAGAGAAAGGGGTAGTTTACCAGCAACGGTTTTTTATCAAGGGTAATTTTTTTCTATGGTAAAAGATAACAGCCGCAACTTCAAACAGAATCAAATGATTTTTTGCATACTGCCCTGTATTGTAGAGTTCTCAAGACTTATTGGTGTCGGAAAGGGGTAGTTTACCAGCAACATTTTATATTTTAACAAGGGTAATTTTTAATATGACGAACGATAAGTGCTGTAAATTCAACAGAATCAAATATTTTTTTGCATGCTTCCTTGAATTGTAGAGTACTGAAGGTCTCTTGATTTTGGAGAAGATCGGATAAGAGGAAGGGGTAGTTTACCGGAAACGTTTTATGATTTAACAAGAGTAAGGTACTTAATTTTTGTAATTAAAGTATCCTGATAAGAAGCTCATAATAATCCACTGTAGAAACGTAAATGAAATATCTATAAATGAAGAGCTTATGTGAACGGGGTGGGGGAAATTTTCTATTATTAAAATTTATAGTTGAAGGTGAAGGGGAGAATTTTTTATGTGTACTACGTTATCGGCAACAAAGAAGTAGTTTTTTGTTAAAATTGCTTTCCGGGCTGTTTAGCCGTAGTCCAATGTTTCCAGCAAAACCAGACTTTTCGGCAGTGGCATCGACTGCCATCATCAGTGGAAATCGAGTGCGAAAAAAGTGAGATGGTATACGTTAGTGACCACAGTATTGCGGTTAATGCTGAAGGAATAAGTAGAAAGACGTAGTTTCTATGGAAATATTTCATTTTGAATATGATTTTAAATATACATCTTAGAACATGGAAGTCATGTATGGTTCTCCATACCGATATTGTTTTATGGCAAACAAAAACATCCGCAAATTGAAACAGAATCAAATAATGTTTTGCATACAGCCCTGAATTTTAGAGTTCTCAAGACCTGTTGGTTTTGGTGAAGATCGGGTAAGAGAATAGGGTAGTTTACCAGAAACATGTTATGTTGTAACAAGAGAAATGTTTCCATGACGAACGATAACTGCCACAAATTGAAACAGAATCAAATATTTTTTTGCATGCATCCCTGCATTGCAGAGGACTGAAGGTCTATTGATTTTGGTGAAGATGGGTTTAGAGAAACGGGTAGTTTACCAGCAACGTTTTATGTTTTAACAAGAGTAAAGTACTTAATTTTGATAAATAAAGTATCTTTATAAGAAGCTCATAATAATCAACTGTAGAAACGTAGATGAAATATCTATAAATGAAGAGGTTAGGTGAACGGGGTGGGGGTAATTTTCTATAAATGAAAATTATAGTTGAAGTTGGAGGGGAGAATTTTGTATGTGTACTACGTTATCGGCAACAAAGAAGTAGTTCTTTGTTAAAATTCCTTCCCGGGCAGTTTAGCCGTAGTCCAATGTATTCTGCAAAACCAGACTTTTCGGCAGTGCCATCGACTTCCATCTCAGTGAAAATCGAGTGCGAAAGCGTAGGTGGTATACGTTAGTGACCACAGTACTGTGGTTTAAGGCTGAAGCAATAAGTAGAAAGGAGTAATTTCTATGGAAATATTTCATTTAGAATATGATTTAAAATATAAATCTTAGAACATGGAAGTCCTGTATAGTTCTCCATACCGATATTTTTCTATGGCAAACAATAACAGCCGCAAATTGAAACAGAATCAAATAATGTTTTGCATACAGCCCTGAATTGTAGAGTTCTCAAGACCTTTTGGTTTTGGTGAAGATCGGTTAAGGGAACAGGGTAGTTTACCAGCAACATATTATGTTTTAACAAGGGTAATGTTTCCTATGACGAACGATAACTGCCGTAAATTCAAACAGAAACAACTACACTTTTGCATACCTTTTTATATTATGCAGAACGCAAGGTCTGGTGATTTTGTTGAAGATCGGTTAATGGAAAGGGGTAGTTTACCGGCAACGTTTTTTTATCAGGGGTAATTTTTTTTCTATGGCAAACGATAACAGCCGCAAATTCAAACAGAATCAAATAATGTTCTGCATACAGCCCGGAAAAGTATAGTTCTAAAGACCTTTTGATTTTGGTGATGATCGGTTAAGGGGAAAGTGTTGGTTACCGGCCATGTTTTTTGTTTTATCAAGGGTATTTTCTATGGCAAACTATAACAGCCGCAAATTCAAACAGAATCATTAATATTTTGCATACAGCCCTGAATTGTAGAGTTCTCTAGAGATCTGTTGATTTTGGTAAAGATCAGTTAAGGGAAAGGGGTAGTTTGCCAGCAACCTTTTACGTTTTAACAAGGGTATTTTCTATGTCAAACGATAACAGCCGCAAATTCAAACTTAATCAATTAATTTTTTGCACTCTGCCCTAAATTGCAGGGTTCTCAAGGCCTATTGTTTTTGGTGAAGATCGTTTAAGGGAAAGGCGTAGTTTACCAGCAACGTTTTATGTTTTAATAGGGTATTTTATATGGCAAACGATAAGAGCCGCATATTCAAACAGAATCAAATACGTTTTTGCATACAGCCTTCATTTGTTTAGTACTAAAGACCTTTTCTTTTTGGTGAAGATCGGTTAAGGGAAAAGGGTTATTTACCTGCCATGTTTTTTGTTTTATGAAGGGTATTTTCTATGGCAAACGATAACAGCCGCAAATTCAAACAGAATCATATAATATTTTGCATACAGTCCTGAATTCTAGAGTTCTGAAGACCTGTTGGTTTTGGTGAAGATCAGTTAAGGGAATAGGTTAGTTTACCGGCAACATTTTATGTTTTAACAAGGGTAATTTTTTCTATGACGAACGATAACTGCCGTATATTAAAACAGAATCAAATAATGTTTCGCATAATAAAATTTTAGAACATGGAAGTCCTGTATGGTTCACCATACCGATATTTTTCTATGGCAAACAATAACAGCCGCAAATTGAAAGAGAATCAAATAATGATTTGCATACAGCCCTGAATTGTAGAGTTCTCAAGACCTGTTGGTTCTGGTGAAGATCGGATAAGGGAATAGGGTAGATTACCAGCAACATTTTATGTTTTAACAAGGGTAATTTTTCCTATGACGATCGATAACTGCCGTAAATTCAAACAAAATCAACTACATTCTTGCATACATTTTTACATTATGCAGAACGCAAGGTCTGGTGATTTTGTTGAAGATCAGTTAATGGAAAGGGGTAGTTTGCCGGCAACGTTTTTTTATCAGGGGTAATTTTTTTCTATGGCAAACGATAACAGCCGCAAATTCAAACTGAATCAAATAATCTTTTGCATACAGCCCGGAAGAGTATAGTTCTAAAGACCTTTCTTTTTTGGTGAAGATCGGTTAAGGGAAAGGGGTAGTTTACCAGCCACGTTTTTTGTTTTAACAAGGGTAATTTTTCCTATGACGATCGATAACTGCCGTAAATTCAAACAAAATCAACTACATTCTTGCATACATTTTTACATTATGCAGAACGCAAGGTCTGGTGATTTTGTTGAAGATCAGTTAATGGAAAGGGGTAGTTTGCCAGCAACCTTTTACGTTTTAACAAGGGTATTTTCTATGTCAAACGATAACAGCCGCAAATTCAAACTTAATCAATTAATTTTTTGCACTCTGCCCTAAATTGCAGGGTTCTCAAGGCCTATTGTTTTTGGTGAAGATCGTTTAAGGGAAAGGCGTAGTTTACCAGCAACGTTTTATGTTTTAATAGGGTATTTTCTATGGTAAACAATAACAGCCGCAAATTCAAACAGAATCATATAATATTTTGCAACAGTCCTGAATTCTAGAGTTCTCAAGACCTGTTGTTTTTGGTAAAGATCAGATAAGGGAAAGGGGTAGTTTACCAGCAACATTTTATGTTTTAACAAGGGTATTTTCTATGGCAAACGATAACAGCTGCAAATTCAAAAATAATCATATAATTTTTTGCACTCTGCCCTAAATTGCAGGGTTCTCAAGGCCTATTGTTTTTGGTGAAGATCGTTTAAGGGAAAGGCGTAGTTTACCAGCAACGTTTTATGTTTTAATAGGGTATTTTCTATGGTAAACAATAACAGCCGCAAATTCAAACAGAATCATATAATATTTTGCAACAGTCCTGAATTCTAGAGTTCTCAAGACCTGTTGTTTTTGGTAAAGATCAGATAAGGGAAAGGGGTAGTTTACCAGCAACGTTTTATGTTTTAAAAGGGTATATTATATGGCAAACGATAAGAGCCGCATATTCAAACAGAATCTAATAAGTTATTGCATACAGCTTGCATACAGCCCTGTTTTGTTTAGTTCTAAAGACCTTTCGTTTTTGGCGAAGATGGGGTAAGAGAAAGGGGTAGTTTACCGGAAACGTTTTATGATTTAACAAGAGTAAAGTACTTAATTTTTATAATTAAAGTATCCTGATAAGAAGCTCATAATAATCCACTGTAGAAACGTAGATGAAATATCTATAAATGAAGAGGTTAAGTGAACGGGGTGGGTAGTAGTAATTTTCTATTATTAAAATTTATAGTTGAATGTGGAGGGGTATATTTTTTATACGTGTACTACGTTATCGGCAACAAAGAAGTAGTTTTTTGTTAAAATTGTGTCCCGGGCTGTTTAGCCGTATTCCAATGTTTACTGCAAAACCAGACTTTTCGGCAGTGGCATCGACTGCCATCATCAGTGAAAATCGAGTGCGAAAACATGAGGTGGTATACGTTAGTGACCACAGTATTGTGGTTAATGCTGAAGCAGTAAGTAGAAAGACGTAGTTTCTATGGAAATATTTCATTTCGAATATGATTTTAAATATAAATCTTAGAACATGGAAGTCATATATGGTTCTCCATACCGATACTTTCTATGACGAACGATAACTGCCGTAAGTTCAAAGAAAATCAAATATTTTTTTTGCATACCTTCCTAAATTGTAGAGACCTCAAGGCCTCTTGGTTTTGGTGAAGATCGGTAAAGGGAAAGGGGTAGTTTACCAGAAACATGTTATGTTGTAACAAGAGAAATGTTTCCATGACGAACGTTAACTGCCGCAAATTGAAACAGAATCAATTTTTTTTTGCATGCATCCCTGCATTGCAGAGGACTGAAGGTCTATTGCTTTTGGTGCAGATCGGTTTAGAGAAACGGGTAGTTTACCTGCAACGTATTATGTTTTAACAAGAGTAAAGTACTTAATTTTGATAAATAAAGTATCTTGATAAGAAGCTCATAATAATGCACTGTAGAAACGTAGATGAAATATCTATAAATGCAGAGGTTATCTGAAGGGGGTGGGGGTAATTTTCTATAAATGAAAATTATAGTTGAAGGGGATGGGAGAATTTTGTATGTGTCCTACGTTATCGGCAACAAAGAAGTAGTTCTTTGTTAAAATTCCTTCCCGGGCTGTTTAGTCGTAGTCGAATGTTTTCTGCAAAACCAGACTTTTCGGCAGTGCCATCGACTTCCATCTCAGTGAAAATCGAGTGCGAAAGCGACAGGTGGTATACGTTAGTGACCACAGTACTGTGGTTTAAGGGTGAAGCAATAAGTAGAAAGAAGTTTTTTCTATGGAAATATTTCATTTCGAATATGATTTTAAATATAAATCTTCGAACATGGAAGTCCTGTATAGTTCTCCATACCGATATTTTTCTATGGCAAACAATAACAGCCGCAAATTCAAACAGAATCATATAATATTTTGCAACAGTCCTGAATTCTAGAGTTCTCAAGACCTGTTGTTTTTGGTAAAGATCAGATAAGGGAAAGGGGTAGTTTACCAGCAACATTTTATGTTTTAACAAGGGTATTTTCTATGGCAAACGATAACAGCTGCAAATTCAAAAATAATCATATAATTTTTTGCACACTGCCCTAAATTGCAGGGTTCTCAATACCTGTTGTTTTTGGTGAAGATCGTTTAAGGGAAAGGGGTAGTTTACCAGCAACGTTTTATGTTTTAAAAGGGTATATTATATGGCAAACGATAAGAGCCGCATATTCAAACAGAATCTAATAAGTTATTGCATACAGCTTGCATACAGCCCTGTTTTGTTTAGTTCTAAAGACCTTTCGTTTTTGGCGAAGATGGGGTAAGAGAAAGGGGTAGTTTACCGGAAACGTTTTATGATTTAACAAGAGTAAAGTACTTAATTTTTATAATTAAAGTATCCTGATAAGAAGCTCATAATAATCCACTGTAGAAACGTAGATGAAATATCTATAAATGAAGAGGTTAAGTGAACGGGGTGGGTAGTAGTAATTTTCTATTATTAAAATTTATAGTTGAATGTGGAGGGGTATATTTTTTATACGTGTACTACGTTATCGGCAACAAAGAAGTAGTTTTTTGTTAAAATTGTGTCCCGGGCTGTTTAGCCGTATTCCAATGTTTACTGCAAAACCAGACTTTTCGGCAGTGGCATCGACTGCCATCATCAGTGAAAATCGAGTGCGAAAACATGAGGTGGTATACGTTAGTGACCACAGTATTGTGGTTAATGCTGAAGCAGTAAGTAGAAAGACGTAGTTTCTATGGAAATATTTCATTTCGAATATGATTTTAAATATAAATCTTAGAACATGGAAGTCATATATGGTTCTCCATACCGATACTTTCTATGACGAACGATAACTGCCGTAAGTTCAAAGAAAATCAAATATTTTTTTTGCATACCTTCCTAAATTGTAGAGACCTCAAGGCCTCTTGGTTTTGGTGAAGATCGGTAAAGGGAAAGGGGTAGTTTACCAGAAACATGTTATGTTGTAACAAGAGAAATGTTTCCATGACGAACGTTAACTGCCGCAAATTGAAACAGAATCAATTTTTTTTTGCATGCATCCCTGCATTGCAGAGGACTGAAGGTCTATTGCTTTTGGTGCAGATCGGTTTAGAGAAACGGGTAGTTTACCTGCAACGTATTATGTTTTAACAAGAGTAAAGTACTTAATTTTGATAAATAAAGTATCTTGATAAGAAGCTCATAATAATGCACTGTAGAAACGTAGATGAAATATCTATAAATGCAGAGGTTATCTGAAGGGGGTGGGGGTAATTTTCTATAAATGAAAATTATAGTTGAAGGGGATGGGAGAATTTTGTATGTGTCCTACGTTATCGGCAACAAAGAAGTAGTTCTTTGTTAATATTCCTTCCCGGGCTGTTTAGCCGTAGTCCAATGTATTCTGCAAAACCAGACTTTTCGGCAGTGCCATCGACTTCCATCTCAGTGAAAATCGAGTGCGAAAGCGACAGGTGGTATACGTTAGTGACCACAGTACTGTGGTTTAAGGGTGAAGCAATAAGTAGAAAGAAGTTTTTTCTATGGAAATATTTCATTTCGAATATGATTTTAAATATAAATCTTCGAACATGGAAGTCCTGTATAGTTCTCCATACCGATATTTTTCTATGGCAAACAATAACAGCCGCAAATTGAAACAGAATCGAATAATGTTTTGCATACAGCCCTGAATTGTAGAGTTCTCAAGACCTTTTGGTTTTGGTGAAGATCGGTTAAGGGAATAGGTTAGTTTACCAGCAACATTTTATGTTTTAATAAGGGTAATTTTTTCTATGACGAACGATAACTGCCGTATATTAAAGCGCAATCAAATAATGTTTCGCGTAATAAAATCTTAGAATATGTAAGACCTGTATGGTTCTCCATACCGATATTTTTTTTTGGCAAACAATAACAGCCGCAAATTGAAACAGAATCAAATAATGTTTTGCATACAGCCCTGATTTGTAGAGTACTCACGGCAATTTGTTTTTGGTGAAGATCGGTTGAGGGAAAGGTGTAGTTTACCGGCAACGTTTTTTTATCAGGGGTAATTTTTTTCTATGGCAAACGATAACAGGCGCAAATTCAAACAGAATCAAATAATGTTTTGCAAACAGCCCTGAATTGTAGAGTTCTAAAGACCTTTTGTTTTTGGTGAAGATCGGTTGAGGGAAATGTGTAGTTTACCAGCAAAGGTTTTTTTATCAAGTGTAATTTATTTTGTTTGGCAAACGATAACAGCCGCAAATTCAAACATAATCAATTAATTTTTTGCATACTTCCCTACATTGCAGGGTTCTCAAGACCTATTGTTTTTGGTGAAGATCGTTTAAGGGAAAGGGGTAGTTTACCAGCAACGTTTTATGTTTTAAAAGGGTATTTTATATGGCAAACGATAAGAGCCGCATATTCAAACAGAATCAAATAAGTTTTTGCATACAGCCCTCATTTGTTTAGTACTAAGGAACTTTTGTTTTTGGTGAAGATCGGTTAAGGGAAAAGAGTTGTTTACCTGCCATATTTTATGTTTTATCAAGGCTATTTTTTTATGGCAAACGATAACAGCCGCAAATTCAAACAGAAACATATAATATTTTGCATACAGCCCTGAATTGTAGTTCTCAAGATCTGTTGATTTTGAAAAGATCAGTTAAGGGAAAGGGGTAGTTTACCAGCAACATTTTATGTTTTAACAAGGGAATTTTCTATGTCAAACGATAACAGACGCAAATTCAAACATAATCAATTAATTTTTTGTATACTGCACTAAATTGCAGGGTTCTCAAGACCTATTGTTTTTGGTGAAGATCGTTTTAGGAAAAGGGGTAGTTTACCAGCAAAGTTTTATGTTTTAAAAGGGTATTTTATATGGCAAACGATAACAGCCGCAAATTCAAACAGAATCAAATAATTTTTTGCATACTGCCCTGATTTGTAGAGTACTCACGGCAATTTTATTTTTGGTGAAGATCGGTTGAGGGAAAGGTGTAGTTTACCGGCAACGTTTTTTTATCAGGGGTAATTTTTTTCTATGGCAAACGATAACAGCCGCAAATTCAAACAGAATCAAATAATGTTTCTCAAACAGCCCTGAATTGTAGAGTTCTAAAGACCTTTTGTTTTTGGTGAAGATCGGTTGAGGGAAAGGTGTAGTTTACCAGCAACGGTTTTTTTATCAAGTGTAATTTATTTTGTTTGGCAAACGATAACAGCCGCAAATTCAAACATAATCAATTAATTTTTTGTATACTGCGCTAAATTGCAGGGTTCTCAAGACCTATTGTTTTTGGTGAAGATCGTTTAAGGAAAAGGGGTAGATAAACAGCAACGTTTTATGTTTTATATTTTAACTAGGCTATTTTCTATGGCAAACGATAAGAGGCGCATATTCAAACAGAATCAAATACGTTTTTGCATACAGCACTCATTTGTTTAGTACTAAAGACCTTTTGTTTTTGGTGAAGATCGGTTAAGGGAAAAGGGTTGTTTACCGGCTATGTTTTGTGTTTTATCATAGGTATTTTCTATGGCAAACGATAACAGCCGCAAATTCAACAGAATCAAATATGTTTTTGCATACAGCCCTGATTTGTTTAGTTCTAAAGACCTGTTGTTTTATAGCCCGAAATGTAGAGTTCTAAAGACCTGTTGGTTTTGGTGAAGATCGGTTAAGGGAATAGGGTAGATTACCAGCAACATTTTATGTTTTAACAAGGGTAATTTTTCCTATGACGAACGATAACTGCCGTAAATTCAAAAAGAATCAACTACACTTTTGCATAGCTTTTTAAATTATGCAGAACGCAAGGTCTGGTGATTTTGTCGAAGATCGGTTAATTTTAAAGGGGTAGTTTACCGGCAACGTTTATTTTATCAAGGGTAATTTTTTTTTTGTATGGCAAACTATAAAAGCTGTAAATTCAAACAGAATAAAACAATGTTTTGCATACAGCCCGGAATAGTAGAGTTCTAAAGACATTTTGTTTTTGGTGAAGATTGGTTAAGGGAAAGGGGTAGTTTACCGGCCACGATTTTTGTTTTATCAAGGGTATTTTCTATGGCAAACGATAACAGCCGCAAATTCAAACAGAATCAAATAATTTTTTGAATACTGCCCTGATTTGTAGAGTACTCACGGCAATTTGTTTTTGGTGAAGATCGGTTGAGGGAAAGGTGTAGTTTACCGGCAAAGTTTTTTTATCAGGGGTAGTTTTTTTCTATGGCAAACGATAACAGCCGCAAATTCAAACAGAATCAAATAATGTTTCGCAAACAGCCCTGAATTGTAGAGTTCTCAAGATCTGTTGACTTTGGTAAAGATCAGTTAAGGGAAAGGGGTAGTTTACCAGCAACATTTTATGTTTTAACGAGGGTATTTTCTAAGTCAAACTATAACAGTCGCAAATTGAAACATAATCAAATAATTTTTTGCATACTTCCCTAAATTGCACGGTTCTCAAGACCTATTGTTTTTGGTGAAAATCGCTTAAGGGAAAGGGGTAGTTTACCAGCAACGTTTTATGTTTTAAAAGGGTATTTTATATGGCAAACGATAAGAGCCACATATTCAGACAGAATCAAATACGTTTTTGGATACAGCCCTCATTTGTTAAGTACTAAAGACCATTTGTTTTGGTGAAGATCGGTTAAGGGAAAAGGGTTGTTTACCTGTCATGTTTTGTGTTTTATCAAGTGTATTGTCTATGGCAAACGATAACAGACGCTAATTCAACAGAATACTATAATATTTTGCATACAGCCCTGAATTATAGAGTTCTCAAGACCTGTTGGTTTTGGTGAAGATCGGTTAAGGGAATAGGGTAGTTTACCGTCAACATTTTATGTTTTAAGAAAGGTAATTTTTTCTATGACGAACGATAACTGCCGTATATTAAAGAACAATCAAATAATGTTTCGCATAATAAAATGTTAGAACATGGAAGTCCTGTATGGTTCTCCATACCGATATTTTTCTATGGCAAACAATAACAGCCGCAAATTGAAACATAATCAAATAATGTTTTGCATACAGCCCTGAATTGTAGAGTTCTCAAGACCTGTTGGTTCTGGTGAAGGGAATAGGGTAGATTACCAGCAACATTTTATGTTTTAACAAGGGTAATTTTTTATTTGACGAACGATAACTGCCGTAAATTCAAACAGAATCAACTACACTTTTGCATACATTTTTACATTATGCAGAACGCAAGGTCTGATGATTTTGTTGAAGATCGGTTAAGGGAAAGGGGTAGTTTACCAGCCACGTTTTTTGTTTTATCAAGGGTATTTTCTATGTCAAACGATAACAGCCACAATTTCAAACAGAATTTTTATAATTAAAGTATCCTGATAAGAAGCTCATAATAATCCACTGTGGAAACGTAGACGAAATATCTATAAATGAAGAGGTTAAGTGAACAGGGTGGGAGTAATTTTCTATTTTAACATTTATAGTTGAAGGTGGAGGGGAGAATTTTTTAAAAGTGTACTACGTTATCGGCAACAAAGAAGTAGTTTTTTGTTAAAATTGTTTCCCGGGCTGTTTAGCCGTAGTCCAATGTTTGCTGCAAAACCAGACTTTTCGGCAGTGGCATCGACTGCCATCATCAGTGAAAATCGAGTGCGAAAACGTGAGGTGGTATACGTTAGTGACCACAGTATTGTGGTTAATGCTGAAGCAGTAAGTAGAAAGACGTAGTTTCTATGGAAATATTTAATTTCGAAGATGATTTTAAATAAAAATCTTAGAACATGGAAGTCATGTATGGTTCTCCATACCGATACTTTCAATGACGAACGATAACTGCCGTAAATTCAAAGAAAATCAAATACTTTTTTTGCATACCTTCCTAAATTGTAGAGACCTCAAGGCCTGTTGGTTTTGGTGAAGATCGGTAAAGGGAAAGGGGTAGTTTATCAGAAACATGTTATGTTGTAACAAGAGAAATGTTTCCATGACGAACGATAACTGCCGCAAATTGTAACAGAATCAATTTCCTTTTGCATGCATCCCTGCATTGCAGAGGACTGAAGGTCTATTGATTTTGGTGAACATCGGTTTAAAGAAACGGGTAGTTTACCTGCAACGTATTATGTTTTAACAAGAGTAAAGTACTTAATTTTGATAAATAAAGTAACTTGATAAGAAGCTCATAATAATCCACTGTAGAAACGTAGATGAAATATCTATAAATGAAGAGGTTAAGTGAACGGGGTGGGGGTAATTTTCTATTATTAAAATTTATAGTTGAAGGTGGAGGGGAGAATTTTTTATACGTGTACTACGTTATCGGCAACAAAGAAGTAGTTTTTTGTTAAAAGTGTTTCCCGGGCTGTTTAGCCGTAGTCCAATGATTTCTGCAAAACCAGACTTTTCGGCAATGCCATCGACTTCCATCTCAGTGAAAATCGAGTACGAAAGCGTCAGGTGGTATACGTTAGTGACCACAGTACTGTGGTTTAGGGCTGAAGCAATAAGTAGAAAGAAGCAGTTTCTATGGAAATATTTCATGTGGAATATGATTTTAAATATAAATCTTAGAACATGGAAGTCCTGTATAGCTCTCCATACAGATATTTTTTTATGGCAAACAATAACAGCCGCAAATTGAAACAGAATCAAATAATGTTTTGCATACAGCCCTGAATTGTAGTGTTCTCATGACCTGTTGGTTTTGGTGAAGATCGGTTAAGGGAATAGGGTAGTTTACCAGAAACATGTTATGTTGTAACAAGAGAAAAGTTTCCTATGACGAACGATAACTTCCGTAAATTGAAACAGAATCAACTACACTTTTGCATACCTTTTTAGATTATGCAGAACGCAAGGTCTGGTGATTTTGTTGAAGATCGGCTAGTGGAAAGGGGTAGTTTACCGGCAACGTTTTTTTATCAGGGTTAATTTTTTTCTATGGCAAACGATAACAGCCGCAAATTCAAACAGAATCAAATAATGTTCTGCATACAGCCCTGTATAGTTTAGTTTAAAGACCTTTTGTTTTTGGTGAAGATCGGTTAAGGGAAAAGGGTTGTATACCTGCCATGCTTTCGTTTTATCAAGGGTATTTTCTATGGCAAACGATAACAGCCGAAAATTCAAACAGAATCATATAATATTTTGTATACAGCCCTGAATTGTAGATTTCTCAAGATCTGTTGATTTTGGTAAAGATCAGTTAAGGGAAAGGAGTAGTTTACGAGCAACGGTTTTTTTATCAAGTGTAATTTTTTTTGTTTGGCAAACGATAACAGCCGCAAATTCAAACAGAATCAAATAATGTTTCGCAAACAGCCCTGAGTTGTAGAGTTCTCAAGATCTGTTGATTTTGGTAAAGATCAGTTAAGGGAAAGGGGTAGTTTACCAGCAACACTTTATGTTTTAACAAGGGTATTTTCTATGTCAAGCGATAACAGCCGCAAATTCAAACATAAACAATTAATTTTTTGCATACTGCCCTAAATTGCAGGGTTCTCAAGACCTAATTTTATATGGCAAACGATAAGAGGCGCATATTCAAACAGAATCAAATAAGTTTTTGCATACAGCCCTCATTTATTTAGTACTAAAGACCTTTTGTTTTTGGTGAAGATCGGTTAAGGGAAAAGGGTTGTTTACCTGCATTGTTTTTTGTTTTATCAAGGGTATTTTCTATGGCAAACGATAACAGCCGCAAATTCAAACAGAATCATATAATATTTTGCATACAGCCCTGATTCTAGAGTTCTCAAGACCTGTTGGTTTTGGTGAAGATCGGTTAAGGGAATAGCGTAGTTTACCGGCAACATTTTATGTTTTAACAAGGGTAATTTTTTCTATGACGAACGATAACTGCCGTATATTAAAACAGAATCAAATAATGTTTCGCATAATAAAATCTTACAATATGGAAGTCCTGTATGTTTCTCCATACCGATATTTTTCTATGGCAAACAATAACAGCCGCAAATTGAAACAGAATCAAATAATGTTTTGCATACAGACCGGAATAGTAGAGTTCTAAAGACCTTTTGTTTTTTGGTGAAGTTCGGTTAAGGGAAAGGGGTAGTTTACCTGCCACGTTTTTTGTTTTATCAAGGGTATTTTCTATGTCAAACGATAACAGCCACAAATTCAAACAGAATCAAATACTTTTTTGCACACAGCCCTGATTTGTAGAGTACTCACGACCTTTTGTTTTTGGTGAAGATCGGTTTAGGGAAAGGGGTAGTTTACCAAGCAACGGTTTTTTTTATCAAGGGTAATTTTTTTGTTTGGCAAACTATAAAAGCCGCAAATTCAAACAGAATCAAATAGTGTTTCGCATACAGCCCGGAATAGTAGAGTTCTAAAGACATTTTGCATTTTGGTGAAGATCGGTTAAGGGAAAGGGGTAGTATGCCAGCAACATTTTATGTTTTAACAAGGGTATTTTCTATGTCAAATGATAACAGCCGCAAATTCATACCAAATCAATTGATTTTTTGCATACTGCCCTAAATTGCAGGGTTCTCAAGATCTATTGTTTTTGGTGAAGATCGTTTAGTTGAAAAGGGTAGTTTACCAAGAACGTTTTATGTTTTAAAAGGTTATTTTATATGGCAAACGATAAGAGCCGCATATTCAAACAGAATCAAATAAGTTTTTGCATACAGCCCTCATTTGTTTAGTACTAAAGACATTTTGTTTTTTGTGAAGATCGGTTAAGGGAAAAGGGTTGTTTACCGGACATGTTTTTTCTTTTATCAAGGGTATTTTCTATGGCAAACGATAACAGCCGCAAATTGAAACAGAATCAAATAATGTTTTGCATAATATAAATCTTAGAACATGGAAGTCCTGTATGGTTCTCCATACCGATATTTTTCTATGGCAAACAATAACAGCCGCAAATTCAAACAGTATCAAATAATAGTGAAGATCGGTTAATGGAAAGGGGTAGTTTGCCGGCAACGTTTTTTTATAAGGGGTAATTTTTTTCTACGGCAAACGATAACAGCCGTACTCACGACCTTTTGTGTTTGGTGAAGGTCGGTTGAGGGAAAGGGGTAGTTTACCAGCAACGGTTTTTTTTATAAAGGGTCATTTTTTTTGTTTAGCAAATTATATCAGCCGCAAATTCAAACAGAATCTAATAGTGTTTCGCATACAGCCCGGAATAGTAAAGTTCTAAAGACCTTTTGTTTTTTGGTGAAGATCGGTTAAGGGAAAGGGGTAGTTTACCTGCCACGTTTTTTGTTTTAACAAGGGTATTTTCTATGGCAAACGATAACAGCCGCAATTTCAAACATAAACAAATAATTTTTTGCATACTGCCCTAAAATTGCAGGGATCTCAGGACCTATTGTTTTTGGTGGAGATCGTTTATGGGAAAGGGGTAGTTTACCAGCAACGTTTTATGTTTTAAAAGGGTATTTTATATGGCAAACGGTAAGAGCCGCATATTCAAACAGAATCAAAAAAGTTTTCGCAAACAGCCCTGAGTTGTAGAGTTCTCAAGATCTGTTGATTTTGGTAAAGATCAGTTAAGGGAAAGGGGTAGTTTACCAGCAACACTTTATGTTTTAACAAGGGTATTTTCTATGTCAAGCGATAACAGCCGCAAATTCAAACATAAACAATTAATTTTTTGCATACTGCCCTAAATTGCAGGGTTCTCAAGACCTAATTTTATATGGCAAACGATAAGAGGCGCATATTCAAACAGAATCAAATAAGTTTTTGCATACAGCCCTCATTTATTTAGTACTAAAGACCTTTTGTTTTTGGTGAAGATCGGTTAAGGGAAAAGGGTTGTTTACCTGCATTGTTTTTTGTTTTATCAAGGGTATTTTCTATGGCAAACGATAACAGCCGCAAATTCAAACAGAATCATATAATATTTTGCATACAGCCCTGATTCTAGAGTTCTCAAGACCTGTTGGTTTTGGTGAAGATCGGTTAAGGGAATAGCGTAGTTTACCGGCAACATTTTATGTTTTAACAAGGGTAATTTTTTCTATGACGAACGATAACTGCCGTATATTAAAACAGAATCAAATAATGTTTCGCATAATAAAATCTTAGAATATGGAAGTCCTGTATGTTTCTCCATACCGATATTTTTCTATGGCAAACAATAACAGCCGCAAATTGAAACAGAATCAAATAATGTTTTGCATACAGACCGGAATAGTAGAGTTCTAAAGACCTTTTGTTTTTTGGTGAAGTTCGGTTAAGGGAAAGGGGTAGTTTACCTGCCACGTTTTTTGTTTTATCAAGGGTATTTTCTATGTCAAACGATAACAGCCACAAATTCAAACAGAATCAAATACTTTTTTGCACACAGCCCTGATTTGTAGAGTACTCACGACCTTTTGTTTTTGGTGAAGATCGGTTTAGGGAAAGGGGTAGTTTACCAAGCAACGGTTTTTTTTATCAAGGGTAATTTTTTTGTTTGGCAAACTATAAAAGCCGCAAATTCAAACAGAATCAAATAGTGTTTCGCATACAGCCCGGAATAGTAGAGTTCTAAAGACATTTTGTATTTTGGTGAAGATCGGTTAAGGGAAAGGGGTAGTATGCCAGCAACATTTTATGTTTTAACAAGGGTATTTTCTATGTCAAATGATAACAGCCGCAAATTCATACCAAATCAATTGATTTTTTGCATACTGCCCTAAATTGCAGGGTTCTCAAGATCTATTGTTTTTGGTGAAGATCGTTTAGTTGAAAAGGGTAGTTTACCAAGAACGTTTTATGTTTTAAAAGGTTATTTTATATGGCAAACGATAAGAGCCGCATATTCAAACAGAATCAAATAAGTTTTTGCATACAGCCCTCATTTGTTTAGTACTAAAGACATTTTGTTTTTTGTGAAGATCGGTTAAGGGAAAAGGGTTGTTTACCTGACATGTTTTTTCTTTTATCAAGGGTATTTTCTATGGCAAACGATAACAGCCGCAAATTGAAACAGAATCAAATAATGTTTTGCATAATATAAATCTTAGAACATGGAAGTCCTGTATGGTTCTCCATACCGATATTTTTCTATGGCAAACAATAACAGCCGCAAATTCAAACAGTATCAAATAATAGTGAAGATCGGTTAATTGAAAGGGGTAGTTTGCCGGCAACGTTTTTTTATGAGGGGTAATTTTTTTCTATGGCAAACGATAACAGCCGTACTCACGACCTTTTGTGTTTGGTGAAGGTCGGTTGAGGGAAAGGGGTAGTTTACCAGCAACGGTTTTTTTTATGAAGGGTAATTTTTTTTGTTTAGCAAATTATATCAGCCGCAAATTCAAACAGAATCTAATAGTGTTTCGCATACAGCCCGGAATAGTAAAGTTCTAAAGACCTTTTGTTTTTTGGTGAAGATCGGTTAAGGGAAAGGGGTAGTTTACCTGCCACGTTTTTTGTTTTAACAAGGGTATTTTCTATGGCAAACGATAACAGCCGCAATTTCAAACATAAACAAATAATTTTTTGCATACTGCCCTAAAATTGCAGGGATCTCAGGACCTATTGTTTTTGGTGGAGATCGTTTAAGGGAAAGGGGTAGTTTACCAGCAACGTTTTATGTTTTAAAAGGGTATTTTATATGGCAAACGGTAAGAGCCGCATATTCAAACAGAATCAAAAAAGTTTTTCATACAGCCCTGATTTGTTAAGTTCTAAAGACCTGTTGTTTTATAGCCTGAATTGTAGAGTTCTAAAGACCTGTTGGTTTTGGTGAAGATCGGTTAAGGGAATAGGGTAGATTACCAGCAACATTTTATGTTTTAACAAGGGTAATTTTTCCTATGACGAACGATAACTGCCGTAAATTCAAAAAGAATTAGCTACACTTTTGCATACCTTTTTAAATTTTGCAGAACACAAGGTCTGTTGATTTTGTCGCAGATCGGTTAATTTTAAAGGGGTAGTTTACCGGCCACGTTTTTTGTTTTATCAAGGGTATTTTCTATGGCAAACGATAACAGCCGCAAATTCAAACAAAATCAAATAATTTTTTGCATACTGCCCTGATATGTAGAGTACTCACGGCTATTTGTTTTTGGTGAAGATCGGTTGAGGGAAAGGTGTAGTTTACCGGCAACGTTTTTTTATCAGGGGTAATTTTTTTCTATGGCAAACGATAACAGCCGCAAATTCAAACAGAAACAAATAATCTTTCGCAAACAGCCCTGAATTGTAGAGTTCTCAAGATCTGTTGATTTTGGTAAAGATCAGTTAAGGGAAAGGGGTAGTTTACCAGCAACATTTTATGTTTTAACAAGGGTATTTTCTAAGTCAAACGATAACAGTCGCAAATTGAAACATAATCAAATAATTTTTTGCATACTGCCCTTATATGCAGGGTTCTCAAGACCTATTTTTATTGGTAAAAATCGCTTAAGGGGAAGGGGTAGTTTACCAGCAACGTTTTATATTTTAAAAGGGTATTTTATATGGCAAACGATAAGAGCCGCATATTCAGGCAGAATCAAATAAGTTTTTGGATTCAGCCCTCATTTGTTAAGTACTAAAGACCATTTGTTTTTGGTGAAGATCGGTTAAGGGAAAAGCGTTGTTTACCAGCAATGTTTTTTTTATCAAGGGTATTTTCTATGGCAAACGATAACAGCCGCAAATTCAAACAGAATCAATAATATTTTGCATACAGCCCTGAATTGTAGAGCCCTAGAGATCTGTTGATTTTGGTAAAGATCAGTTAAGGGAAAGGGGTAGTTTACCAGCAACATTTTATGTTTTAACAAGGGTATTTTCTATGTCAAACGATAACAGCCGCAAATTCAAACATAATCAATTAATTTTTTGCATACTGCCCTAAATATCAGGGTGCTCAAGACCTATTGTTTTTGGTGAAGATCGTTTAAGGGAAAGGCGTAGTTTACCAGCAACATTTTATGTTTTAACAAGGGTAATTTTTTCTATGACGAACGATAACTGCCGTATATTAAAAAAGAATCAAATAATGTATCGCATAATAAAATCTTAGAACATGGAAGTCCTGTATGGTTCTCCATACCGATATTTTTCTATGGCAAACAATAACAGCCGCAAACTGTAACAGAGTCAAATAATGATTTGCATACAGCCCTGAATTGTAGAGTTCTCAAGACCTGTTGGTTCTTGTGAAGATCGGATAAGGGAATAGGGTTGATTACCAGAAACATTTTATGTTTCTACAAGCGTAATTTTTCCTATGACGATCGATAACTGCCGTAAATTCAAACAAAATCAAGTACACTTTTGCATACATTTTTACATTATGCAGAACGCAAGGTCTGGTGATTTTGTTGAAGATCGGTTAATGGAAAGGGGTAGTTTGCCGGCAACGTTTTTGTATCAGGGTTAATTTTTTTCTATGGCAAACGATAACAGCCGCAAATTCAAACAGAATCAAATAAATTTTTGCATACAGCTCTGATTTATAGAGTACTCACGACATTTTGTTTTTGGTGAAGATCGGTTAAGGGAAAGGTGTAGTTTACCAGCAACGGTTTTTTTTAACAAGGGTATTTTTTTTGTTTGGCAAACTATAACAGCCGCAAATTCAAACAGAATCAAATAGTGTTTTGCATACAGGCCTGAATTGTAGAGTTCTCAAGATCTGTTGTATTTGGTAAAGATCAGTTAAGGGAAAGGGGTAGTTTACCAGCAACATTTTATGATTTAACAAGGGTATTTTCTATGGCAAACGATAACAGCCGCAAATTCAAACATAAACAAATAATTTTTTGAATACTGCCCTAAATTGCAGGGTTCTCAAGACCTATTGTTTTTGGTGAAGATCGTTTAAGGGAAAGGTGTAGTTTACCGGCCTCGTTTTTTGTTTTATCAAGGGTATTTTCTATGGCAAACGATAACAGCCGCAAATTCAAACAGAATCAAGTAAATTTTTGCATACAGCTCTGAAATGTAGAGTACTCACGACCTTTTGTTTTTGGTGAAGATCGGTTGAGGGAAAGGTGTAGTTTACCAGCAACGGTTTTTTTTATCAAGGGTAATTTTTTTTGTTTGGCAAACTATAACAGCTGGAAATTCAAACATAATCAAATAGTGTTTTGCATACAGCCCTGAATTGTAGAGTTCTCAAGATCTGTTGTATTTGGTAAAGATCAGTTAAGGGAAAGGGGTAGTTTACCAGCAACATTTATGATTTAAAAAGGGTATTTTCTATGGCAAACGATAACAGCCGCAAATTCAAACAGAATCAAATAATGTTTCGCAAACAGCCCAGAATTGTAGAGTTCTCAAGATCTGTTGATTTTGGTAAAGATCAGTTAAGGGAAAGGGGTAGTTTATCAGCAACATTTTATGTTTTTACAAGGGTATTTTCTAAGTCAAACGATAACAGTCGCAAATTGAAACATAATCAAATAATTTTTTGCATACTGCCCTTATATGCAAGGTTCTCAAGACCTATGGTTTTTGGTGAAAATCGCTTAAGGAAATGGGGTAGTTTACCAGCAACGTTTTATGTTTTAAAAGGGTATTTTATATGGCAAACGATAAGAGCCGCATATTCAGACAGAATCATATATGTTTTTGGATACAGCCCTCATTTGTTAAGTACTAAAGACCATTTGTTTTTGGTGAAGGTCGGTTAAGGGAAAAGGGATGTTTACCAGCCATGTTTTTTTTTATCAAGTGTATTTTCTATGGCAAACGATAACAGCCGCAAATTCAAACAGAATCAATTAATTTTTTGCATACTGCACTAACGTGCAGGGTGCTCAAGACCTATTGTTTTTGGTGAAGATCGTTTAAGGGAAAGGTGTAGTTTACCAGCAACGTTTTATGGTTTAAAAGGGTATTTTATATGGCAAATGATAAGAGCAGCATATTCAAACAGAATCATATACGTTTTTGTATACAGCCCTGATTTGTTTAGTTCTAAAGACCTTTTGTTTTTGGTGAAGATCGGATAAGAGAGAGGGGTAGATTACCAAAAAAGTTTTATGATTTAACAAGAGTAAAGTACTTAATTTTTATAATTAAAGTATCCTGATAAGAAGCTCAGAATAATCCACTGTAGAAACGTAGATGAAATATCTATAAATGAAGAGGTTAAGTTAACGGGGTGGGGGTAATTTTCTATTTTAACATTTATAGTTGAAGGTGGAGTGGAGAATTTTTTATACGTGTACAACGTTATCGGCAACGAAGAAGTAGTTTTTTGTTAAAATTGTTTCCCGGGCTGTTTAGCCGTAGTCCAATGTTTTCTGCAAAACCAGACTTTTCGGCAGTGGCATCGACTGCCATCATCAGTGAAAATCGGGTGCAAAACGTGAGGTGGTATACGTTAGTGACCACTGTATTGTGGTTAATGCTGAAGCAATAAGTAGAAAGACGTAGTTTCTATGGAAATATTTCATTTCGAATATGATTTTAAATATATATCTTAGATGTATGGTTCTCCATACCGATACTTCCTATGACGAACGATAACTACCGTAAATTCAAAGAAAATCAAATATTTTTTTGCATACCTTCCCAAATTGTAGAGACCTCAAGGCCTGTTGATTTTGGTGAAGATCGGTAAAGGGAAAGGGGTAGTTTACCAGAAACATGTTAGGTTGTAACAAGAGAAATGTTTCCATGACGAACGATAACTGCCGCAAATTGAAACAGCTTCAAATTTTTTTTGCATGCATCCCTGCATTGCAGAGAACTGAAGGTCTATTGATTTTGGTGAAGATCGGTTTAGAGAAACGGGTAGTTTACCAGCAACGTTTTAAGTTTTAACAAAAGTAAAGTACTTAATTATGATAAATAAAGTATCTTGATAAGAAGCTCATAATAATTCACTGTAGAAACGTAGATGAAATATCTATAAATGAAGAGGTTAGGTGAACGGGGTGGGGGTAATTTTCTATAAATGAAAATTATAGTTGAAGGGGAGGGGAGAATTTTGTATGTGTACTACGTTATCGGCAACAAAGAAGTAGTTCTTTGTTAAAATTCCTTCCCGGGCTGTTTAGCCGTAGTCCAATGTTTTCTGCAAAACCAGACTTTTCGGCACTGCCATCGACTTCCATCTCAGTGAAAATCGAGTGCGAAAGCGTCAGGTGGTATACGTTAGTGACCACAGTACTGTGGTTTAAGGCTGAAGCAATAAGTATAATGAAGCAGTTTCTATGGAAATATTTCATTTGGAGTATGATTTTAAATATAAATCTTAGAACATGGAAGTCCTGTATGGTTCTCCATACCGATATTTTTTTATGGCAAACAATAACAGCCGCAAATTGAAACAGAATCAAATAATGTTTTGCATACAGCCCTGAATTATAGAGTTCTCAAGACCTGTTGGTTTTGGTGAAGATCGGTTAAGGGAATAGGGTAGTTTACCAGCAACATTCTATGTTTTAACAAGGGTAATGTTTCTTATGACGAACGATAACTGCCGTAAATTCAAACAGAAACAACTACACTTTTGCATACCTTTTTAAATTATGCAGAAGGCAAGGTCTGGTGATTTTGTTGGAGATCGGTTAATGGAAAGGGGTAGTTTACCGGCAACGTTTTTTTATCAGGGGTAATTTTTTTCTATGGCAAACGATAACAGCCGCAATTTCAAACAGAATCAAATAATGTTCTGCATACAGCCCTGTATAGTTTAGTTTAAAGACCTTTTGTTTTTGGTGAAGATCGGTTAACGGAAAACGGTTGTATACCAGCCACGTTTTTTGTTTTATCAAGGTTTTTTTCTATGGCAAACGATAACAGCCGCAAATTCAAACAGAATCATATAATATTTTGTATACTGCTCTGAATAGTAGAATTCTCAAGATCTGCTGATTTTGGTAAAGATCAGTTAAGGGAGAGGGGTAGTTTACCAGAAACATTTTATGTTTTAACAAGGGTATTTTCTATGTCAAACGATAACAGCCGCAAATTCAAACATAATCAATTAATTTTTTGCATACTGCCCTAAATTGCAGGGTTCTCAAGACCTATTGTTTTTGGTGAAGATCGTTTAAGGGAAAGGGGTAGTTTACCAGCAACGTTTTATGTTTTAAAAGGGTATTTTATATGGCAAAGGATAAGAGCAGCGTATTCAAACAGAATCAAATAAGTTTTTGCATACAGCCCGGAATATTAGAGTTCTAAAGAACTTTTGTTTTTGGTGAAGATCGGTTAAGGGAAAGGGATAGTTTACCGGCAACGTTTTTTGTTTTATCAAGGGTATTTTCTCTGGCAAACGATAACAGCCGCAAATTCAAACAGAATCAAATATTTTTTTGCATACTGCCCTGATTTGTAGAGTACTGAAGGTCTGTTGATTTTGGAGAAGATCGGATAAGAGAAAGGGGTAGTTTACCGGAAAGGTTTTATGATTTGACAAGAGTAGAGTACTTAATTTTTATAATTAAAGTATCCTGATAAGAAGCTCATAAGAATCCACTGTAGAAACGTAAATGGAATATCTATAAATGAAGAGGTTAAATGAAGGGGGTGTGGGTAATTTTCTATTATTAAAATTAAAGTTGAAGGTGGAGAGGAGAATTTTTTATATGTGTACTACGTTATCGGCAACAAAGAAGTAGTTTTTTGTTAAAATTCCTTCCCGGGCTGTTTAGCCGTAGTCCAATGTTTTCTGCAAAACCAGACTTTTCGGCAGTGGCATCGACGCCATCATCAGTGAAAATCGAGTGCGAAACGTGAGGTAGTATACGTTAGTGACCACAGTATTGCGGTTAATGCTGTAGCAGTAAGTAGAAAGACATAGTTTCTATGGAAATATTTCATTTCGAATATGATTTTAAATATAAATCTTAGAACATGGAAGTCATGTATGGTTCTCTATACCGATAATTTCTATGACGAACGATAACTGCCGTAAATTCAAAGAATATCAAATATTTTTTTGCATACCTTCCTAAGTTGTAGAGACCTCAAGGCCTGTTGATTTTGGTGAAGATCGGTAAAGGGAAAGGGGTAGTTTACCAGAAACATGTTATGTTGTAACAAGAGAAATGTTTCCATGACAAACGATAACTGCCGCAAATTGAAAAAGAATCAACTACACTTTTGCATACCTTTTTAAATTATGCAGATCGCAAGGTCTGGTGTTTTGTTGAAGATCGGTTAATGGAAAGGGGTAGTTTACCGGCAACGTTTTGTTATCAGGGGTAATTTTTTTCTATGGCAAACGATAATAGCCGCAAATTCAAAAAAAAATCAAATAATTTTTTGCATGCAGTCCTGACTTGTAGCGTACTCAAGACCTTTTGTTTTTGGTAAAGATCGGTTAAGGGAAAGGGGTAGATAACCTACAACGTTTTTTTTTTAACCAAGGGTAATTATTTTCTATGGCAAACGATAACAGCCGCAAATTCAAACAGAATCAAATGATTATTTGCATATAGGCGTGAATTGTAGAGTTCTCAAGACATTTTCTTTTAGCTGAAGATAGGTTATGGAAAACGGGTAGTTTACCTGCAACGTTTTATGTTTTAACAAGGGTATTGTCTATGGCAAACGATAACAGCCGCAAATTCAAACAGAATCAAATAATGTTTTGCACACAACCCTGAAATGTAGAGTTCTCAAGACCTGTTGGTTTTGGTGAAGATCGGTTAAGGGAATAGGTTAGTTTACCTGAACATTTTATGTTTTACAAGGGTTATTTTTTCTATGATGAACGATAACTGCCGTAAATTAAAACAGAACAACTACTCTTTTGCATACCTTTTTGAGTTATACAGAACTCAATGTCTTTTGATTTTGTTGAAGATCGGTTAAGGGAATGGGGTAGTTTACCAGCAACGTTTTATATTTTAACTAGGCTATTTTCTATGGCAAACGATAAGAGCCGCAAATTCAAACAGAATCAAATAATTTTTTGCATACAGCCCTGAACTGTAGAGTACTCAAGACCTGTTGTTTTTGGTGAAGATCGGTTAAGGGAAAGGGGTAGTTTACCAGCAACGTTTTTTTATCAAGGGTAATTTGTTTCTATGGCAAACGATAACAGCCGCAAATTCAAACAGAATCAAATAATGTATTGCATACCTTTTTGAATTAAAGAGAACTCAAGGTCTGTTGATTTTGTTGAAGATCGGTCAAGGGAAAGGGGTAGTTTACCAGCAACATTTTATGTTTTAACATGGGTAATTTTTTATATGACGAACGATAACTGCCGTAAATTGAAACAGAATCAACTACGTTTTTGCATACCTTTTTGAATTAAAGAGAAATCAAGGTTTGTTGATTTTGTTGAAGATCGGTTAAGGGAAAGGGGTAGTTTACCTGCAACGTTTTTTTTTAATTAAGGGTAATTAATTTCTATGGCAAACGATAACAGCCGCAAATTCAAACAGATTCAAATAATTTTTTGCATACAGCCTGATTTGTAGAGTACTCAAGACTTATTGTTTTTGGCGAAGATCGGTTAAGGGAAAGGGGTAGTTTACCTGCAACGTTTTTTTATAAAGGGTAAATTTTCCATGGTAAACGATAACAGCCGCAAATTCAAACAGAATCAAATAATGTTTTGCACACAGCTCTGAAATTTAGAGTTCTCAAGACCTGTTGGTTTTGGTGAAGATCGGTTAAGGGAATAGGGTAGTTTACCAGCAACATTTTATGTTTTAACAAGGGTAATTTTTCCTATGACGAACGATAACTGCCGTAAATTCAAACAGAATCAACTACACTTTTGCATACCTTTTTAAATTATGCAGAACGTAACGTCTGGTGATTTTGTTGAAGATCGGTTAATGGAAAGCGGTAGTTTACCGGCAACGTTTTATATTTTAACAAGGGTATTTTCTTTGGCAAACGATAAGACCCGCAAATTCAAACAAAATCATATAATATTTTGCATACAGCCCTGAACTGAATTGTAGAGTACTCAAGACCTATTGTTTTTGGTGAAGATCGGTTGAGGTAAAGGGGTAGTTTACCAGCAACGTTTTTTTATCAAGGGTAATTTTTTCCTATGGCAAAAGATAACAGGCGCAAATTCAAACAGAATCAAATAATGTTTTGCACACAGCCCTGAAATGTAGAGTTCTCAAGACCTGTTGGTTTTGGTGAAGATCGGTCCGTTTTTTTTTTATCAAGGGTAATTTGTTATATGACTAACGATAACTGCCGTAAATTCAAACAGAATCAACTACGTTTTTGCAAGCCTTTTTGAATTATAGAGAACTCAACGTCTGTTGATTTTGTTGAAGCTCGGTTTGCATACCTTTTTAAATTATGCAGAACGCAACGTCTGGTGATTTTGTTGAAGATCGGTTAATTTTAAAGGCGTAGTTTACCGGCAACGTTTATTTTATCAAGGGTAATTTTTTTTTGTATGGCAAACGATAACAGCCGCAAATTCGAACAGAATCAAACAATGTTTTGCATACAGCCCGGAATATTAGAGTTCTAAAGAACTTTTGTTTTTGGTGAAGATCGGTTAAGGGAAAGGGATAGTTTACCGGCAACGTTTTTTGTTTTATCAAGGGTATTTTCTCTGGCAAACGATAACAGCCGCAAATTCAAACAGAATCAAATATTTTTTTGCATACTGCCCTGATTTGTAGAGTACTGAAGGTCTGTTGATTTTGGAGAAGATCGGATAAGAGAAAGGGGTAGTTTACCGGAAAGGTTTTATGATTTGACAAGAGTAGAGTACTTAATTTTTATAATTAAAGTATCCTGATAAGAAGCTCATAAGAATCCACTGTAGAAACGTAAATGGAATATCTATAAATGAAGAGGTTAAATGAAGGGGGTGTGGGTAATTTTCTATTATTAAAATTAAAGTTGAAGGTGGAGAGGAGAATTTTTTATATGTGTACTACGTTATCGGCAACAAAGAAGTAGTTTTTTGTTAAAATTCCTTCCCGGGCTGTTTAGCCGTAGTCCAATGTTTTCTGCAAAACCAGACTTTTCGGCAGTGGCATCGACGCCATCATCAGTGAAAATCGAGTGCGAAACGTGAGGTAGTATACGTTAGTGACCACAGTATTGCGGTTAATGCTGTAGCAATAAGTAGAAAGACATAGTTTCTATGGAAATATTTCATTTCGAATATGATTTTAAATATAAATCTTAGAACATGGAAGTCATGTATGGTTCTCTATACCGATAATTTCTATGACGAACGATAACTGCCGTAAATTCAAAGAATATCAAATATTTTTTTGCATACCTTCCTAAGTTGTAGAGACCTCAAGGCCTGTTGATTTTGGTGAAGATCGGTAAAGGGAAAGGGGTAGTTTACCAGAAACATGTTATGTTGTAACAAGAGAAATGTTTCCATGACAAACGATAACTGCCGCAAATTGAAACAGAATCAACTACACTTTTGCATACCTTTTTAAATTATGCAGATCGCAAGGTCTGGTGTTTTGTTGAAGATCGGTTAATGGAAAGGGGTAGTTTACCGGCAACGATTTGTTATCAGGGGTAATTTTTTTCTATGGCAAACGATAATAGCCGCAAATTCAAAAAAAAATCAAATAATTTTTTGCATGCAGTCCTGACTTGTAGCGTACTCAAGACCTTTTGTTTTTGGTAAAGATCGGTTAAGGGAAAGGGGTAGATAACCTACAACGTTTTTTTTTTAATCAAGGGTAATTATTTTCTATGGCAAACGATAACAGCCGCAAATTCAAACAGAATCAAATGATTATTTGCATATAGGCATGAATTTTAGAGTTCTCAAGACATTTTCTTTTTGCTGAAGATAGGTTATGGAAAACGGGTAGTTTACCTGCAACGTTTTATGTTTTAACAAGGGTATTGTCTATGGCAAACGATAACAGCCGCAAATTCAAACAGAATCAAATAATGTTTTGCACACAACCCTGAAATGTAGAGTTCTCAAGACCTGTTGGTTTTGGTGAAGATCGGTTAAGGGAATAGGTTAGTTTACCTGAACATTTTATGTTTTACAAGGGTTATTTTTTCTATGATGAACGATAACTGCCGTAAATTAAAACAGAACAACTACTCTTTTGCATACCTTTTTGAGTTATACAGAACTCAATGTCTTTTGATTTTGTTGAAGATCGGTTAAGGGAATGGGGTAGTTTACCAGCAACGTTTTATATTTTAACTAGGCTATTTTCTATGGCAAACGATAAGAGCCGCAAATTCAAACAGAATCAAATAATTTTTTGCATACAGCCCTGAACTGTAGAGTACTCAAGACCTGTTGTTTTTGGTGAAGATCGGTTAAGGGAAAGGGGTAGTTTACCAGCAACGTTTTTTTATCAAGGGTAATTTGTTTCTATGGCAAACGATAACAGCCGCAAATTCAAACAGAATCAAATAATGTATTGCATACCTTTTTGAATTAAAGAGAACTCAAGGTCTGTTGATTTTGTTGAAGATCGGTCAAGGGAAAGGGGTAGTTTACCAGCAACATTTTATGTTTTAACATGGGTAATTTTTTATATGACGAACGATAACTGCCGTAAATTGAAACAGAATCAACTACGTTTTTGCATACCTTTTTGAATTAAAGAGAAATCAAGGTTTGTTGATTTTGTTGAAGATCGGTTAAGGGAAAGGGGTAGTTTACCTGCAACGTTTTTTTTAAATTAAGGGTAATTAATTTCTATGGCAAACGATAACAGCCGCAAATTCAAACAGAATCAAATAATTTTTTGCATACAGCCTGATTTGTAGAGTACTCAAGACTTATTGTTTTTGGCGAAGATCGGTTAAGGGAAAGGGGTAGTTTACCTGCAACGTTTTTTTATAAAGGGTAAATTTTCCATGGTAAACGATAACAGCCGCAAATTCAAACAGAATCAAATAATGTTTTGCACACAGCTCTGAAATTTAGAGTTCTCAAGACCTGTTGGTTTTGGTGAAGATCGGTTAAGGGAATAGGGTAGTTTACCAGCAACATTTTATGTTTTAACAAGGGTAATTTTTCCTATGACGAACGATAACTGCCGTAAATTCAAACAGAATCAACTACACTTTTGCATACCTTTTTAAATTATGCAGAACGTAACGTCTGGTGATTTTGTTGAAGATCGGTTAATGGAAAGCGGTAGTTTACCGGCAACGTTTTATATTTTAACAAGGGTATTTTCTTTGGCAAACGATAAGACCCGCAAATTCAAACAAAATCATATAATATTTTGCATACAGCCCTGAACTGAATTGTAGAGTACTCAAGACCTATTGTTTTTGGTGAAGATCGGTTGAGGTAAAGGGGTAGTTTACCAGCAACGTTTTTTTATCAAGGGTAATTTTTTCCTATGGCAAAAGATAACAGGTGCAAATTCAAACAGAATCAAATAATGTTTTGCACACAGCCCTGAAATGTAGAGTTCTCAAGACCTGTTGGTTTTGGTGAAGATCGGTCCGTTTTTTTTTTATCAAGGGTAATTTGTTATATGACTAACGATAACTGCCGTAAATTCAAACAGAATCAACTACGTTTTTGCAAGCCTTTTTGAATTATAGAGAACTCAACGTCTGTTGATTTTGTTGAAGCTCGGTTTGCATACCTTTTTAAATTATGCAGAACGCAACGTCTGGTGATTTTGTTGAAGATCGGTTAATTTTAAAGGCGTAGTTTACCGGCAACGTTTATTTTATCAAGGGTAATTTTTTTTTGTATGGCAAACGATAACAGCCGCAAATTCGAACAGAATCAAACAATGTTTTGCATACAGCCCGGAATATTAGAGTTCTAAAGAACTTTTGTTTTTGGTGAAGATCGGTTAAGGGAAAGGGATAGTTTACCGGCAACGTTTTTTGTTTTATCAAGGGTATTTTCTCTGGCAAACGATAACAGCCGCAAATTCAAACAGAATCAAATATTTTTTTGCATACTGCCCTGATTTGTAGAGTACTGAAGGTCTGTTGATTTTGGAGAAGATCGGATAAGAGAAAGGGGTAGTTTACCGGAAAGGTTTTATGATTTGACAAGAGTAGAGTACTTAATTTTTATAATTAAAGTATCCTGATAAGAAGCTCATAAGAATCCACTGTAGAAACGTAAATGGAATATCTATAAATGAAGAGGTTAAATGAAGGGGGTGTGGGTAATTTTCTATTATTAAAATTAAAGTTGAAGGTGGAGAGGAGAATTTTTTATATGTGTACTACGTTATCGGCAACAAAGAAGTAGTTTTTTGTTAAAATTCCTTCCCGGGCTGTTTAGCCGTAGTCCAATGTTTTCTGCAAAACCAGACTTTTCGGCAGTGGCATCGACGCCATCATCAGTGAAAATCGAGTGCGAAACGTGAGGTAGTATACGTTAGTGACCACAGTATTGCGGTTAATGCTGTAGCAATAAGTAGAAAGACATAGTTTCTATGGAAATATTTCATTTCGAATATGATTTTAAATATAAATCTTAGAACATGGAAGTCATGTATGGTTCTCTATACCGATAATTTCTATGACGAACGATAACTGCCGTAAATTCAAAGAATATCAAATATTTTTTTGCATACCTTCCTAAGTTGTAGAGACCTCAAGGCCTGTTGATTTTGGTGAAGATCGGTAAAGGGAAAGGGGTAGTTTACCAGAAACATGTTATGTTGTAACAAGAGAAATGTTTCCATGACAAACGATAACTGCCGCAAATTGAAACAGAATCAACTACACTTTTGCATACCTTTTTAAATTATGCAGATCGCAAGGTCTGGTGTTTTGTTGAAGATCGGTTAATGGAAAGGGGTAGTTTACCGGCAACGTTTTGTTATCAGGGGTAATTTTTTTCTATGGCAAACGATAATAGCCGCAAATTCAAAAAAAAATCAAATAATTTTTTGCATGCAGTCCTGACTTGTAGCGTACTCAAGACCTTTTGTTTTTGGTAAAGATCGGTTAAGGGAAAGGGGTAGATAACCTACAACGTTTTTTTTTTAATCAAGGGTAATTATTTTCTATGGCAAACGATAACAGCCGCAAATTCAAACAGAATCAAATGATTATTTGCATATAGGCGTGAATTGTAGAGTTCTCAAGACATTTTCTTTTTGCTGAAGATAGGTTATGGAAAACGGGTAGTTTACCTGCAACGTTTTATGTTTTAACAAGGGTATTGTCTATGGCAAACGATAACAGCCGCAAATTCAAACAGAATCAAATAATGTTTTGCACACAACCCTGAAATGTAGAGTTCTCAAGACCTGTTGGTTTTGGTGAAGATCGGTTAAGGGAATAGGTTAGTTTACCTGAACATTTTATGTTTTACAAGGGTTATTTTTTCTATGATGAACGATAACTGCCGTAAATTAAAACAGAACAACTACTCTTTTGCATACCTTTTTGAGTTATACAGAACTCAATGTCTTTTGATTTTGTTGAAGATCGGTTAAGGGAATGGGGTAGTTTACCAGCAACGTTTTATATTTTAACTAGGCTATTTTCTATGGCAAACGATAAGAGCCGCAAATTCAAACAGAATCAAATAATTTTTTGCATACAGCCCTGAACTGTAGAGTACTCAAGACCTGTTGTTTTTGGTGAAGATCGGTTAAGGGAAAGGGGTAGTTTACCAGCAACGTTTTTTTATCAAGGGTAATTTGTTTCTATGGCAAACGATAACAGCCGCAAATTCAAACAGAATCAAATAATGTATTGCATACCTTTTTGAATTAAAGAGAACTCAAGGTCTGTTGATTTTGTTGAAGATCGGTCAAGGGAAAGGGGTAGTTTACCAGCAACATTTTATGTTTTAACATGGGTAATTTTTTATATGACGAACGATAACTGCCGTAAATTGAAACAGAATCAACTACGTTTTTGCATACCTTTTTGAATTAAAGAAAACTCAAGGTTTGTTGATTTTGTTGAAGATCGGTTAAGGGAAAGGGGTAGTTTACCTGCAACTTTTTTTTTAATTAAGGGTAATTAATTTCTATGGCAAACGATAACAGCCGCAAATTCAAACAGAATCAAATAATTTTTTGCATACAGCCTGATTTGTAGAGTACTCAAGACTTATTGTTTTTGGCGAAGATCGGTTAAGGGAAAGGGGTAGTTTACCTGCAACGTTTTTTTATAAAGGGTAAATTTTCCATGGTAAACGATAACAGCCGCAAATTCAAACAGAATCAAATAATGTTTTGCACACAGCTCTGAAATTTAGAGTTCTCAAGACCTGTTGGTTTTGGTGAAGATCGGTTAAGGGAATAGGGTAGTTTACCAGCAACATTTTATGTTTTAACAAGGGTAATTTTTCCTATGACGAACGATAACTGCCGTAAATTCAAACAGAATCAACTACACTTTTGCATACCTTTTTAAATTATGCAGAACGTAACGTCTGGTGATTTTGTTGAAGATCGGTTAATGGAAAGCGGTAGTTTACCGGCAACGTTTTATATTTTAACAAGGGTATTTTCTTTGGCAAACGATAAGACCCGCAAATTCAAACAAAATCATATAATATTTTGCATACAGCCCTGAACTGAATTGTAGAGTACTCAAGACCTATTGTTTTTGGTGAAGATCGGTTGAGGTAAAGGGGTAGTTTACCAGCAACGTTTTTTTATCAAGGGTAATTTTTTCCTATGGCAAAAGATAACAGGCGCAAATTCAAACAGAATCAAATAATGTTTTGCACACAGCCCTGAAATGTAGAGTTCTCAAGACCTGTTGGTTTTGGTGAAGATCGGTTAAGGGAATAGGGTAGTTTACCAGCAACATTTTATGTTTTAACAAGGGTAATTTTTCCTATGACGAACAATAACTGCCGTAAATTCAAACAGAATCAACTACACTTTTGCATACCTTTTTAAATTATGCAGAACGTAACGTCTGGTGATTTTGTTGAAGATCGGTTAATGGAAAGCGGTAGTTTACCGGCAACGTTTTATATTTTAACAAGGGTATTTTCTTTGGCAAACGATAAGACCCGCAAATTCAAACAAAATCATATAATATTTTGCATACAGCCCTGAACTGAATTGTAGAGTACTCAAGACCTATTGTTTTTGGTGAAGATCGGTTGAGGTAAAGGGGTAGTTTACCAGCAACGTTTTTTTATCAAGGGTAATTTTTTCCTATGGCAAAAGATAACAGGCGCAAATTCAAACAGAATCAAATAATGTTTTGCACACAGTCCTGAATTGTAGAGATCTCAAGGCCTGTTGATTTTTGTGAAGATCGGTTAAGGGAAAGGGGTAGTTTACCAACAACATTTATTTATATTTATGTACTACATTATCGGCAACAAAGAAGTAGTTTGTTGTTAAAATTCCTTCCCGTCCTGTTTGGCCGTAGACCAAAGTTTTCTGCAAAACCAGACGTTTCGGCAGTGCCATCGACTTCCATCATCAGTGAAAATCGAGTGCGAAAACGTGAGGTGGTATACGTTAGTGACCACAGTACTGTGGTTAAGGCTGGGCAATAAGTAGAAAGAAGTAGTTTCTATGGAAATATTTCATTTCGAATATGATTTTAATTATAAATCTAAGAACATGGAAGTCATGTATGGTTCTCCATACATGTAAAATTTTTACCAATAAAAAACTTACTGTTGCCAAGTCAGTAGTATTATACTTATAGTTGGTCTTCTTTAAATTTTGGTTGTTTCTACTTCTTTACTTCCATGTTCCTTAAGGAAATGGAAGTATGGTGATGGCAAAAAAAAATTCGTGTTCGAGATAATTGCTGATTCTGATTGTACTACACTCAAAACATGAAAAAAAGTCAGTTTTCGAAAAGTGTCTGTGTGCCTATCTGTCTGTGTCTACAGATTTTTTTCTTTTGCAAACGATAACAGCCGCAAATTCAAACAAAATCAAATAATTTTTTGCATGCAGTCCTGACTTGTAGCGTACTCAAGACCTTTTGTTTTTGGTAAAGATCGGTTGAGGGAAAGGGGTAGATAACCTACAACGTTTTTTTTTAATCAAGGGTAATTATTTTCTATGGCAAACGATAACAGCCGCAAATTCAAACAGAATCAAATGATTATTTGCATATAGGCTTGAATTGTAGAGTTCTCAAGACATTTTGTTTTTGCTGAAGATAGGTTATGGGAAACGGGTAGTTTACCTGCAACGTTTTATGTTTTAACAAGGGTATTGTCTATGGCAAACGATAACAGCCGCAAATTCAAACAGAATCAAATAATGTTTTGCACACAACCCTGAAATGTAGAGTTCTCAAGACCTTTTGTTTTTGGTGAAGATCGGTTAAGGGAGAGGAGTAATTTACCTGCAACATTTTATGTTTTACAAGGGTTATTTTTTCTATGATGAACGATAACTGCCGTAAATTAAAACAGAATCAACTACTCTTTTGCATACCTTTTTGAATTATACAGAACTCAATGTCTTTTGATTTTGTTGAAGATCGGTTAAGGGAATGGGGTAGTTTACCAGCAACGTTTTATATTTTAACTAGGCTATTTTCTATGGCAAACGATAAGAGCCGCAAATTCAAACAGAATCAAATTATTTTTTGCATACATTCCTGAACTGTAGAGTACTCAAGACCTTTTGTTTTTGGTGAAGATCGGTTAAGGGAGAGGAGTAGTTTACCTGCAACGTTTTTTTATCAGGGGTAATTTTTTTCTATGGCAAACGATAACAGCCGCAAATTCAAACAGAATCAAATAATGTTTTGCATACAGCCCGGAATAGTAGAGTTCTCAAGACTGGCTGGTTTTGGTGAAGATCGGTTAAGGGAAAGGGGTAGTTTACCTGCAACGGTTTTTTGTCAAGGGTAATTTGTTTCTATGGCAAACGATAACAGCCGCAAATTCAAACAGAATCAAATAATGTTTTGCATACCTTTTTGAATTAATGAGAACTCAAGGTCTGTTGATTTTGTTGAAGATCGGTCAAGGGAAAGGCGTAGTTTACCAGCAACATTTTATGTTTTAACATGGGTAATTTTTTATATGACGAACGATAACTGCCGTAAATTGAAACAGAATCAACTACGTTTTTGCATACCTTTTTGAATTAAAGAGAACTCAAGGTTTGTTGATTTTGTTGAAGATCGGTTAAGGGAAAGGGGTAGTTTACCTGCAATGTTTTATATTTTAGCTAGGGTATTTTCTATGGCAAACGATAGGAGCCGCAAATTCAAACAGAATCAAATAATTTTTTGCATACAACCCTGAACTGTAGAGTACTCAAGGCCTTTTGTTTTTGGTGAAGATTGGTTGAGGGAAAGGAGTAGTTTACCTGCAATATTTTATTTTGTAACAAGAGAAATGTTTCCATGACGAACGATAACTGCCGCACATTCAAACAGAATCAAATTTTTTTTTTGCAAGCATCCCTGCATTGTAGAGGACTGAAGGTCTATTGATTTTGGTGAAGATCGGTTAAGAGATAGGGGTACTTTACCCGCAACGTTTTATGTTTTAACAAGAGTAAAGTACTTAATTTTGATAAATAAAGTATCCTGATAAGAAGCTCATAATAATCCACTGTAGAAACGCAGATGAAATATTTATAAATGAAGAGGTTAGGTGAACGGGGTGGGGGTAATTTTCTATAAATGAATATTATAGTTGATGGGAGAGGGGAGAATTTTGTATATGTGTACTACGTTATCGGCAACAAAGAAGTAGTTCTTTGTTAAAATTCCTTCCCGGGCTGTTTAGCTTTAGTCCAATGGTTTCTGAAAAACCAGACTTTTCAGCAGTGCCATCGACTGCCATCATCAGTGAAAATCGAGTGCAAAAACGTGAGGTGGTATATGTTAGTGACCACAGTACTGTGGTTAAGGCTGAAGCAATAAGTAGAAAGAAGTAGTTTCTATGGAAATATTTCATTTCGAATATGATTTTAAATATAAATCTTAGAACATGGAAGTCATGTATGTTTCTCTATACTGATATTTATGTGTTTCCACTGCAACTGAGACAACAGCTTTCACATCTTACTTAATCATCTAGTTGATGTCTGAATATAAATACAATATTATCTTTCTACTGGACAAATTCCATTAATAATTGCACTGAATTACACCCAATTTTAAATTAACACCATGTTAATTTTAAAAAATTAAGTCTGCTCTTATGCTGGTATATATGTAGTCTAGTAAACAAAACTAACACTACAAAATGGATAAAAAAATTGATATTAAATCAAATTATTTTTGCAAACTAATTAAATTGGTTAGTTATCTTAAGTCAATAATACACTGCAGATCTATATAATAAATTTAAGTGTAAAATGAATTTGACACATTTTACTGTTTCTCATTTATATAAGTCCATTTGATGACGTTAAATAGTACCAAAATGTTGAGGGAAGTATTTTAATTGTTTTCATTCATCAAAATTTCTTATCTTCAGTACACACAAAATTAGTACACATTATGCAACAATTCCCTATATTTGTTTTTAATACACAGTATTTAAATTAAGTTAATGTATTGCATATCATGACAAATTTTTATGATAATGCAAAATAAATAATTATGTTAGCTCATGATTTCTTGTACAATAAGTAAATAACATAATTGATTTACCTTCATTTTTTGGTATGGTACTACATCAAGTACATCTGGTACAACATAATGGTCTCTGAATGCTTTGCTAAACTTAGCTTTCTGAATTGCTGTTTTCCTCCATGGCTCTTTCCTTCTTTTAATTTTACCGAAGCACATATCATGAGTTAATGTTATCATAATTATTAGTCTTATATACCAAAGCATAATGATTATGGTTTGTTATGGTTATGATGTTAACTTTGTTACAAAGATATGATAATAATTAAAAAAAATTAAAACACACTTCTGTCTTGTTTATAGGCTACAAGCAATGTAACTGAATCTTATCAGGATTAAAAATCAATTATTAAACTTTCATAATGTCTGATAACTTTTTAAATATCAGATAAAAAGTACACTATGGAATTACTGTAGTTCAGTACAGTATGAAACCAATTACAGTAGTTCACATATAGATTTAATTATTAATCTTACATTAATACACATAAATATTTAATAAATGTAAATAATAAATTTGGAGAATTATAGATTTTGTTTATTTATATAATTTTGCTAGGCACATAAATTGCTTCATTCATGTGTTGAATAACTTTTTTATATGAACATTTGGCTTGACATTGTACGAGGGTAGGGTGAAAAGTTCCAGGACTGACAGAGATAGCGCTACTATGCTCATTATTTAGATTGTGTTGTATGATTTTATCCTTTGTAGGCTTAGATTCAAAGATTTCAAGTCAATGAGTTGTTCATTTAGAGGTGTGCTAAACTAGTATTTGAAAATAACAGGTACAAATGAAACCATTCCAAAAAAATAACACGTACAAATACTTGTATTATATCATTTGTTATAAGAAATAAATTTAAACTAAAAGTATTAATAGTGTTAATTTACACGGTGACTTTATTAAGTTGTTACTGTTTAAAAGAAAATAAGAAACAAGAGAATTTATACGCCTATCCCCCTTTGGGAATACTAATTTAAGTTTTCACTGGGAGTAAACAAACTGACATAGGTTTAATATTAAATTACTGATTCCATTTTGGTTAGACAAATCAGTTGCAAAACTCAGGCAATGAAATTTATAGTGCATGTAACATCACAACAAATAATGTCAAAAAAACATCAGAAACATATAATAAAAACATAACAGTAAACCACAACAGTTACAACAATCTCATCATTTACGTAAGATGTGCAGTGAAGTTAAAATCATCTCTGGAATCACATTAGCAAAATGTACTATATGGCCTATCAACTATCAGCCACTCTGTAGGTTACAAAGTATAATTAGCTTTTTCAAAATTTATCAAGTTGGTGACTAGTATAATACATAATTTGTTATTATAATCTGTATTATATATCTGCATAAGACATGAGAATAAATGTAACCGTCTTAATTTTTGTTATTTATTCAGTTTCGTCTCTTTAGCATAGAGATATTCTGAACCTCACTGTTTTGATTCATTCCATATTTTTATGGTAATCGGCACATATGCAGAATGAAGTATTCAGCACCAAAAAGTGACTTTATACTCATGTACTTGTACTACTTGTTTATTTGTTAGTTGCGTAGGGGGCTCCTGCGACTTGGAATCGCAAGGCCCTGAGTAATCGGATCGGGTATTTCAACTTTTCATCAGTGGATTAGTATTTCATCAGGCATCAGTGGATAGACTGGACATTCACACTGTGATTAAATTTTTTTTTGAAAGGGGTAACTGCAACTGATATAAAAATGGAGCTGGATTCAACATAGGAAGATTCTTCTCTATCAAATATAATGGTTAAATGCTGAGTTGCTGAATTTAAAATGGGTCAGACAAGCACAACTGACGATCCACATCTTGGACGTCTCATTAAAGTGACTATGCCAGAAAAAATAGAAAAAAAGCCATAAAATTGTTTTCGCAGACCATAGAATGAAAGTGAGTGAGATAGCTGAGACTGTTGGTATATCAACAGAGTGAGTGCGCAATATCTTACACAAACATCTGTGTATGGCAAAGCTATGCACTAGATGGGTGCCACACTTGCTGACACTTGAGCAAAAACAGTGTCCAAAGGATGTTTTAATCGATTGTTTGGCACTCTATACATACAATCCAACTGAATTTTTGTGCCGATTCATAACCGTTGATGAGACTTGGGTCCACCCAACACTTTTGAGACCAAACAACAGTCAAAACAATGGACCACAAAAGGCAAACTACCTCCAAAGAAGGCAAAGACAATTCTTTCTGCTGATAAGGTTAAGGCGACTGATTTTGGGATGCATGTGGAGTAATCTTCATTGACTACCATAAAACGTAGAAAACAATTAGTGCGGAGTACTATGCAAACCCACTGCACCTTTTGAACAATAAAATCAAGAAAAAATGGCTACATTTTGCAAAAAAGAAAGTGGTGTTTCATGAAGACAATGCACCATCTCACATGTCAACTGTTGTGATGGCTAAAAACAAGGAACTGAAGTTAGAATTGCTTCCTCACCCACCATACTTGACTGATTTAACCCTGAGTGACTTCTAGCTCCTTTCTAACTTCAAAAAATTGCTTGGTGGTGTGCCATAGGCTACTTCGTTTGGCGCTCCGTTGTTAATATGCTAAGTTCGGTGGTATGCGTGTATACCATTTCATTTTAAAAACTCATCGTCGCTGTGTGTAGCGGGCTACGTTTGTTAGTTGCGGTGACAAAAATTATGTCGGCCAGGGCCAGCTGTTGTTGCCGTAACCTGTAAAAATAGCGAAGTCTCGTGGGTGCAATTGGCCATGTATTCTGCCTCATTTCTCTTCGGACCTTCTCAGAGAAATCTTCACTGGTTACGACTGACGGCGCCTGAATCATTCTGCCTGGTTGAAGCCTTTACTATGGGAAAATAATTTAAAGCTAGCTCCAGGTAGGCATAGCCTTAATTATAGCTCAATTATTTTTTAACCTCAAAACATTTTTGTTAGGTGTTCTTACTAAAAGGTATCCGTGTGTGTGTGAATTTCCAGGCATGCAACAGTGTCTAATTAAATTAAATGTAACTTATTAACTTGGTTAAATCAATTTAAACTTATCTTACACTCAGCTACTCGTTCAGAAATTGTTAATGAGAACGGCCTAGGTAGAAAGTAATTTCATAGTTATAAAAGGGGTTATAAAAGATTTATAAAACTAAATAATGCACATCTTGTGGTTAGAGCGGATTGTTAATAAGATAGTAAGTGTTTGTGAAAAGGTTCTTGTCCCATGCTGAATATTAAAGTGTGATTTCTCTATAGCATTATAATTGTGGCATGAGTGCGAGCTGTGCTTGTGTTATGTCTATGACACCCTATATAGCAAGTTGCCTGTCTTAGGTGCTCGGCCAATGGCGAGATGGTGTCGGGGTTGGCCTAAGACCTGCCAACCCCTTGTGCAGAGAAATTACATAAGCCTTGAGACGCCGTCAGTTGGGACAGAGATGCAAACTCTTAGAGAAATTCTGCCCCCAGAAATCCTCCGTTTCAACTACTGCTCAACCTAGACACATGGCCACCTACTACATTGGACAATTCAGGTGTGATCCATCTCAATTTAATTTAACACCATCATCTACCACAACACAGTGCATCTGCAGACACTCTCAAAAACAGACTTATAAAATCCACTCAGAACTTGTTTAAAATATGCACACACATGTTAGGTTTCGTGCCTGCATGCTCGGACACTGTACACAGATAAACACCTTATGTATATTTAAGATACTCTTATACTATGTAAGGGATTACACATATACATGTGCTTTGATGAACAGCTCTGAGTTTCCTTGTTTCTCGTGTTCAATGTATCAGAGTGTTGGTTGTGGCCTGCTTAATCATGTACTTCCATGTGGGCATAATGCAGGACTGGGGTGTTTGAATTTCGTGCCATTATTGAGGCCTTAACAGTAATTATGGCTTATTTCCCTGAGTTGTTAATCCAGACTGCATGAATCCTGTATTAAATTACAAATTTAAGTTATCTTGTAATGTGGGGGCAAATCAGTTGCTTTGGTTATATGAATTTTCATCTTAATGGTGACACAAGTATCTGAGTTGTAAGTTGGGTATAGTTGTAAAGTTTCTATTATGTGATGGGTTATAGCGAGAAGGTTGATGCAGGAATTGGAGTGTGTGTTATATATGTGCGTAGTACGTGTTTATGTGTAATTCTCAAAAAAAAGGGGGAATATAATATAATGTTAATGATGTATAGCACATGTGCTATCATGACTGTCGACAGAACTAGCAATTCTAGGCTACCTTGCCATCAAATACTATATATTGAATATCATATATCAAATAATATATATCAAATACTGTATATCAATTACCAAAAATCGAATATTACATGTTAATATCAAATATCAATCCTTGAGTTGCATTTATTTTTTTTACTAGCCACTGCATTAAGCATTCATGCCAAAATCTATGGTGTTGTACAATAATTGTACATGCATAATGATTATATATATATATATATATATATATATATATATATATATATATATAGATGCTCTCACACAACATAGTGAGGTAATTAACATATATATATTGTTACAACTTATATTAATAGATGTCTCCCGAGTATCCACGTTAAGCCCCACTGTTGGGTTCGCCAATTTGTAGTTTATATATCTTATGTGGGTCTGTATAATAATGCTTAAATACGCTCCACGTTAGAAACGTCAATTTGTAACAAATAATGAATTATTTCAATGTGTGTTTTACTTATTGATGAAGTTGTGAGTGGTCTCTCTTAAGCACCGCAATATCAATCTATTTATAAAGAATTAATATTTTTTATATGGGTGATAGTATTCAATTAAGGATAATATCTCAATATTATATAGTAATTAAGTAATTTATGAAAGAATAACGTTCCACACCAGTTAATATATTGGGTAATTCTATCGTTATTATTCAAGCCTAGTCTGCATCTAACATTGAGAGAGCTGAGAGCGGCTGCCACGAATTAGTTTTCTCTTCTCTCGTAATTCACCAGCTGTCCGCGGACTAGCACTGTTGTTTACAATCAGCCAGTTATTATAGGTTAAGTTGTTTGAGCCTGGTGTTCCTCTCGTTTCTCCCTTTATACACTATAAGTTCCTTAAAATACACTAAATCGTTAACAAATAATAATTACTCATCAAGTTCAGGAAAGATTCTTTATTTTTTTTTATTTTTTCTCAAAACAGATGTTTTCTCATGGCACAGATACAACACATCGATCAAACAGGACTGAATCGATTAGTTATTGAATTCAGGTTTAGATGTTTTTTAAGTTTAATCATATTATTAATTTTTTCTTAATCTCAGGGTACATGAAGTTCTTGTGACTATTAGTAAGGTCAGAAAATGCAAGTTAAGGTTACAAGGTATTACAATTTAGTTAAAATCTTATTAAATAAAATATAAACATGAGCTGGTTTTTTTACCATACGTTTACAAGATACTCGTTATGGCGGTGTTCCACTGAATGGTGACGGAGAGCAGAATGATGACAAATGTCTGGAATATATCAACCTCCAGCTTCTCAATGAAAGTTTGGTGTTGGTGTCCCAGGATGTAGTGGAAGGTTCAGTTCTTGATCTTCGCTAATTTTTACGTTTCTGGTGGTCACAGGTCCCAATGGAGTTTGTGTAGTATTAAGTCTTCGCTCCGTTGTAGAAAGTGAGGTTCTGGACGTAATTTTAATCTTCTTTATTTTCGTTTTACGGTATTTATTTACTTTGACTTCTCCAGGTCTTGGGTTGTCTTCATTTATTTATTATTTTTCATTAAATATCACTATAGTATTGACGACTCGGAACACTAAGTTTTTTATAAGTAAAAACGTAAAATTTTACCTTACAGCCTAAACCGGCTTTCACCTATAGAAGGCTTCATCAGAGGCTTATTTTTCATTATTACTTATTTGACGGTATCGGATTAGTTAATTTATTCTTTAGAAAATTTTGTTTTAGTTTTATTGATAGGTAGAATTATATTCTCTGAGTGAGAGCCTCGGAAGTCGATCAACCGTCTTTGTAATCAGTTCCTATGTATTAATTTTGATTGATAGTAAATTTATTCATTAGGTTTCTTGGTTTTTCAAGATTTATCACAACTGAACTCTCCTCATTCATATATAACAATTGAGTCCTGAATCAACAAGATATCTCGTATTTTGTCGTCCATGACAACCATTCTTTGTTCTGTTATTGGATAATATTTGTTATCCTAGTGCCGTAATTAGAAAAATGTTCTTGCACTTACTTAATAAAATACTCCCTTATTAAAATTACATTACATCATATAAAACTTTTACATAATCTGTGTTATTAAACTATATAAATTTTGCTACATTTTCTTCTTGATTGTCCTAATCTAATAGGTATTATCTTCCCTTTACAAAATACTAATTTTAGGCCTATTTGTTTTATTACATGTGTTATAAATTTTTTTTTGTATTTTAAGTCACTTATCCTTTTATTAATTAATACTACAATTTTCCTTTACTTTATTCTATTACCTTGAATGTTTTTACATTTTTTAGTTATTTAACTTTTCTGATCTGACCTACTGTACAATGTGTCACTGGCTTATGGCCAATCATTCTGATTTTATTTCATCCTGATTTCAATTTATTATTATTTATTTTAGTATTGAACCCTTCATCTGTCTATACCATAATTACAATAACCCTTTGGCAATTTATCAACAATTATTGCCTTCATGGCCAAGTTTACAAATATAATCTAACAATATCTCTATTATTTATTCAAAGTAAGTATCCAAATATTTACTCTTATAAAGTTTAACATAAATGAAATTAACATCCATGAATTGATGCTTTCTCAAAGCAATTGCTTCACTCCTGCTACATACAAAAGACAAAATAACTACCATGCAAACAAAATAACATGACAAAACATAATAACATGCACATTATTATAAAATATTAAATACCAATTAATTAGTCTACTCTTTAGTATATAATTATACTAATTATCTATAGGCAATTTTTATTATTACCTAGTAACCTTACTTGGTATTATTGATTTGTTTATTTTACGAAGGTTTACTTTTCTGACCTTTATTATAACGGACAATTAATGTTGTTTTATTTTGATAATTATAAAGTTTTTATGTAACGTAGGGGACCTTAGTTTCGTTACGTTACATAATACTCCCCCTCCAAAAGAATTTTATTTTAGCTGAATGTGGTTTGGGTAAAATAAACTTATAGTTTAATGTCTGGGAATGTTTTCTTCTTAATCGTAGTATTTTTTTATTTCAGCTTGGTTATAAGTACCCCTTACCTTGTTGTTACTTGGGTCAGTCACCACGTATGTGTTGTTTTGGTTATCCTTGCTTATTAGAAAAGGTCCAACATATAATAACAATAATTTTTTAGCTATCCCTTCAGAACTGCTGGGTTGTTGTCTGTTTCTTATTAACATTTTTTCACCTACTGTGTATTTAATGATATTTCTTCCTGTTGTATTCTGTTTTTTCCTTCGAAGTTCCATCTTGTGGAGTAATCTGTTATAAACATGGGTAAGGTTGAGTTCTTCCTCTGGTCCTTCAGGGAATTGTATCATATTAGCAATTTCTTGAGGTGGCAGTTTTGAAAACATCATTTGGTATGGTGTAACACCAATAGTTTCGTGATATGCAATATTTAAAAAGTTTCGGTTTCACTTATGAATTCACCCCATTTTTTATGGTTGTCATAACAATAAGTACGGAGGACTCGCCCTACCTCTCTAAGTACCCATTCCGCCGGATTACTGCTAGGATGGTAAATAGAAGTTTTGTATGTTTTGATTCCTCTATTTGTCATTTCTAATTTCCATTTTTGACCTTTAAACTGGGTTCCATGATCCGTTATTATAGAATATGGAGTTCCTACATCCATTAGGTACCTTTCTGTGATCACCTTAACGATAACATTGGTGGATGCTTTACTTATAGGGTACAGTTTAGTGTATCGTGTGAAATGGTCTAGTATTATTACAATATATTTATATCGGTGCCTGTCTCCACTGCGTGGGAAAGGCCCGCAAATGTCAAGAAATGTTTTTTCTAATTTCCTCTCTGAGGTAATTGTCATTAAAGTCCCTTCCTTTCGCTCATTGTTCACCTTTACTTTTTGACATATCACACACTTTTTTACTATTTCCCTTACCTTTTTGTTTAAACCCTTAATAAACACATGCTCCTCCAGTGCCTTTACTACTTTGATAGGACCCATGTGTCCATACCTTTGATGGTAATTATTTATTATTGATGACTCCATTAATTTGGGAATATACAATTTCCACTTATTTTTCATGACAGGGGACTTTATGAAAATTAAACTGTTATATAATTGATAATATTGGACAATTATGGCATCGTCATTGGTGAGGCGCTCTCGTATGGTAGATAATCTTTGATATTTTGACTGTTCTTCCTGAATTTTGCTTAATACTTCTACTAGTTCTTCTCTGGCTGTCATCATATGATATACTCTTCCAACATCCTCCCTTTCAATTTCAAAAGTACCACTTTGCAGGTTTACTCTAGATAGAGCGTCTGCTACTGTGTTTTGCTTACCCGGCACATATTCCCATGTTATATTATACTCTTGGAGAGCCAATATCCATCGAGTTAGTCTCCCATGGCTTAACTTACACCTTTGTATGAATGATATGGACTTATGGTCGGACCATACTGTTCAGGGGTAACCTAATATGTATGTGCGGAATTTACCGCTGTAATGGGTCAAAAGGGGGTATTTTATTTTATTTTATTTTATTTTTATTAAATTCATGTGACTAAAGCAGCAAGACCCCGACATAATACGGTTTCCGTGAGACAAAGAATGCAGTCACATAGTGTTGCAAGGTGTGACTGGAGAATGCAGTATACTTCCCAGAATTCCAGTTCTGTGTGGCGCACACTAACGCGCGAACACCAGCGGTGCACACAGACGACGCTTACAGTCTCGGGCCAAGCCGAACAAACATGGCCAATTGTAACAAATTTTGTCAGCAACATGGTCCCATGCTGACGGAAGTTTGACAAGACCATGCCTATCCGAGGCATACGACGAAAGGCAGTGCAATTTCATCGACGTCTAACACACATGAATAACCCATACTTTGGGTACAGAGCCGAACATTTTAACAGAAGAAGGCAGTGATTTTCTGGACCAGCAATCCAACGTGGTGGGAGTTGGTTGATACTCTCGGTACAGGAGTCGACGAAAAACAACTAAACTTAACGGACGCGAGTACTGGCGCGTGTACCCGGTCGGGCAAAAACTTTATAAAAAATGTGAAAATCTCAGTTGAATTAACACCGCATCCCAGCCGGGAGCTAAGAAAAACGTGTGCACACCAAATTTAAATCTCTTATGTAAAAAGTGTTAACCAGAATTTAAAAGTGAACTGATATAGCAGAATAAAGTCAGTGAAGTAAACGGGCAAAATAAAAATGTGAATTAAAGAAAACTTTCCGACATATAAACACACGCGGCACATGGCAACGAGAGGAGTGACGCCGGTTGGGTAATCTACTATCAGTCCTAATAATTTAATCTTTTAAAAGGGTTCAAATCAATTGATCAAGACAAAATGGGGTTTTAAAAATGGTATGAATGTTGTGTATGAGCAGGCTGGGCTGCTTTCTTTAATATAAGATGTTTAGATAAATTTGATTGATATAAGATTGTTTCATTAATAGTTTAAGAATGTTTTTTTGTTTTGTCTTAATTATCTGGAAATAATTGATAATATGATTTGAGAGGGGAAAGAAATGAATAGTTCGTAATTTGAAAGCAGTTTAAAGAACAAAATAAAATTTTAGTTGTCTTACACTAATGCAAGTTGCGTGTGTTATTTTCACAACCTCAAAATCACGTTTGCATTCACAGTTCGTGCTGGGATCTTGGACCTGAATTTAAGGTAGGTATGAAGGTAATTATAATTTATAATTCTGTAAATATTTGAATAATTACAGATGACGCCCAAGAACAGGGACTCGAGTTAAATATTTTCAATAATTAATTAATTTACAGTAAAACGTATAATCACACCGCATGCGAATACCATACTCAATAATTCATTTTCCGTGACACTGTAATTTCGTTCACATTGATTTAACACCCTGATGGCAAAGCTTATTACTTGGTGATCTCCTTCCTTGTCTTCCTGGTACAGTTCGGCACCAAACTCACATCACTTGCATCACAATTTATAAAAAATTCCTTATCAAAATCAGGATGATGCAGAATGATGTTCTGTAAAAATTTTTCTTTAATCAAGCTGAATGTCTCATCATCTCCCTCATTCCATTTTCATTTATGTTTAGATGATAGTAAGTGTTTGAACCTCGTTGTTAATTGGGAATAATTCCTTTGGAATTTGCAGTAGTAGTTACACACTCCTAGAAATGATTGCAACTGACCATGTTTCTTGGTCTGGGGAAGTTTTGAATGGCTTCCACTTTTTCAGGCGATGTGGATATCCCATTTTCAGAGAGTATGAAACCGAGGAATTGTAACTGATTAGTTATTAATTTTGATTTATTCAATTTCAGAGTAATGTTGCTTCTTTCTAATTTGTTTAATATCATTTCCACACGTTGACAATGTTCTTCCCATGTGGTTGAAGTTACCAATATGTCATCCACGTACACCGTTGTGAAGTCTAACACTTCCCTACCCAGGACCTGGTCCATGCATTTGATGAAAACCGCCACAGAGTTTACTAATCCAAAAGGAAGACGTTTAAAATGGTAATTTCTACCCTCAAATATAAATGCAACATAATTTCGACTGTTGGGATGCAACTCCACCTGCCAGTATCCACAAACGGCATCCCAAATGCTCATATACTTACAATCCTTAAATTTCTTCATTAATTCCTTAATTTCCACTGGTGAAGTCCTGTCATCAATTATATTTTTGTTAATCTCCCGGCCATCTAAACATAGGAGTACTGTACCGTCCTTTTTCTTTATGGCTACTATCGGGCTGGTGTATGGGGATGAGCTATATTCAATTATATCCTGTTCTATCATACTCTGTATTTCCCTTCTCACTGCTGGTTTTAGGGATTGGGGTATAGGATATGATTTCCTGTTAAAATTAATGGGTTGTTTGAATGACAATTCACAAATGAAATTCTTAGCCTTTCCAGGCAAATCTGAAAATACTTTTTTATATTTGTTGTAGATTTTTACTAACTGATTTTTTTGTTCCGGTGTCACTTCGCTCGTACTGGTAGCTTTAAACGAATAAATTTCTTGTAATTTTTCTTTCCATTCCATTATTTATGAGTACCAATTCACAGAAGGGGAAACACCAACATTCAAAGTAATTTAAAAAGTTTTTAAGAGCTAAATTAATGATAATGGTAGTGCATCTAGTCTGAGCCACATTATTCGTCAAATGAGATTTTGATGAAAACGTGCCAAAAGCAATAGGAAACTTTTAATAAAATAACTCATTAGAAAGTTAAGAGAAAATGTATACGAAAATTATGGCAATTCAGAGAAGAACGGCGGCCTATAGTTTACATAGACGAAACTGAATTCAACGTAAGTTAAAAAAAACGTGGATAGACGCCGTTCTTCTCTGAATTGCCGTAATTTTCTTATATATTTTCTCTTAACTTTCTATTGTGTTATTCTATTAAAAGTTTCCTATTGCTTTTGGCACGTTTTGATCGACAAATGTGGCTGAAAATTTCAATGAATAAATAAATCCACCTGCAACATCATTAACAAAAAGACAAACACGATTAACTGGTTAGTGAATAATGGGATTTCTTTAGTCCATTTATCTTAATCTGAGTTCTATTCACTAATTAAACAAAGTAACCCAACATACATACTCTTATAATAACCACTGTTTTGGCAAACCATGGACATTCCACTCTATCATCCTGACTTCCTGATCTTAATCATAGAACTGATTTAGGCAATCGTGAAGAAGCGTGCTAAAAAAAACATGCATTTTCCATAGACAGTGTTAGAAACTTAGCAAAAAAGGAATTTGAATGTATTTCTTTCGTAGATTGCACATCAAGATGTGACCATGCCATGAAAATTTAAAAAATTACGTGAGATCAGACCAAAGAGTGTATAATGTAACAGTTCGTTTCAAAATTAATAAATAACGGGATATCAGCAGTGAAGACGATTTGAGTTATAATAACAGCGAAGGAAACATTAGTGGGGTGGAAGAATTGAGCTAAATATTTGTAATTGGTTGTAAGTGATTAAATGCTATATTACTTAAACAGTTGTGGTATAATCTTTTCATTAATTTTGTCTCTTCTGTTCTTTATGGACAATTTACATCTGTTGTTTTTTTAAAACACACACAGTCATTTCATACTCGAGCCTGTTATTGATGTTACTTATTCAAACAAATTAAGTGGCCAGGGTAATGTTGACTATAATCCTGGATTTTGTTGTCCATTGATTAACTAATTATAAATATATAACTACTGACTCGGAACACTAATTTTTTATTGGTAAAAATGTTAAACTTTCACCTTGTAGCTTGAACTAGTTTTCATCAGTTCAAAATATACAAGGTTTGTTAATGTCTAGACTCAACTAGAAGATGTGGAGAAAGACTGCAATGGACACAACATGCCAAATTACTGTTTACAAAATAATTGCAGTAGGCCTACTAAATGTTAAAACATTTTCTAACTCGGTGAAATCTTTGTATGATACCTCTGTTGTATCTATTGCTTGTTTCGTCTTACAAAACGTCCATATGTAGGCCTACTGTTAAGTAGTGTCGAAATAGAAATCAAAATCAAAACCTCCGTACGTAGACTCGTCATTCAGGGAGAAGGCTAATATTTTCAAAAGGCCTTTTTCTACTGACGTGTATAAAATACTTCCCGCCTTATCCCCACTACAAAGTGCGTAACTGCTTTATGTCTGATTATTTTAACTAAATTATTGTATTATTACTTCAATAAAGTCGGCGTCTACTGATTAAGTAATTTAGATTATTCAATAATCATATGCAAATTAGTAAGCCTGTGCTTAACATGATTTTAACTCATAATTCTCACAAACATTGTGTGTATGATTCTTACACGTGCAGTATGCCTTTGCAGCATTATAGGTGGAACGTACATGAGTGAAATTCTATGAAATAAAGTTAATTTTTACCTATTCTTGCAACATTGGCTCCTTATAAGTTGCGTATTGTCGTTTCTCCAGCAAAAAGCCCTCCTTGTAAAGAAAAGAATGAGGAAAACCAAAATTGTGCACCTTGTTTCTAAATTTTCAACCCCCCCCCCAAAAATCCTGGGTGCGCCACTGATATTATTTGATTGTCATTTTTATTTTCTGACGGTAACCCTTCTTCAGTTTGATCCTCTTGTATATTTTTTAAATAATTGTTTTCCGTAATGATTATAATTTTGTTATTGTCTTTTTTTGTTGGTATATACCCTTTCAATCCCAGCAGTGAGGGGCTACTTGACACTTCCACTGCTGAATTTAGTTTTCCACCCTATCCTGCAGACGATCATCTCTAGCAGTGTTTCCTGGGTTGCCATCATCTGGTCTGAACTCTCTATTATTTTCTTGGTTCCTAGGTGGGTCGTCCTCTCGACTTCTATTACCGTTTTGATTTCGTCGGTCATTGTTCCCTCGGTTACTATTCCAATAGTCTCTTCCATTGTCAAAATTCCTGCGGCCTGTGCTGTATCGGTTATTATTCGGGTTATTATAATGGTTATTGTTTTGGTAATTATTATTGCGGTAGTTGTTATTCATATAATTATTATTAATATTTCGGTTATACCTATTCACTCCCTGACGCGGTTCTCTATTTTGCTACTCTCTCCTATTGTTTGAATAGTCATTTTGTCTTCGAGACCTCTGATAATAGTCTTCCATTTTATAGCTGGCTAACAACGTTTCCATCGCTCCTACTGTCTTCACTTGCCCACTGCTTCTAGCGCGAACTATTTCTTCTTCAAAATGGTATGATAGCTTGTTCACCAAACACTCCTCTGGTATTCGCGGTTCTAGATGACGCGCCAAACACACTTTTCCCAAAAGGTAGGTAGTTGGGGACTGTTCTTGATTAACGTTGAATCTTCCGTTGGTGATATTGTCCCTAATCATATTCTGTACGGAATCCGACCAGTATTTAGACGTAAAAACCTTCTTAAACTCTTCATAATTACTTGTTTCATTTCGAACCGCCGACCACCAATTATCATTTATGTTTTTAAAACAGTCATCCAACAAATTTTTAATTATGTTCCATCGGGTCACTTTAATTCTGCAAAACCATTCATCTATCCTATCTAAAAATTCAATAGGGTTTCCTCTATAAATTTTGAAATTAATGTTTTTCTTTTGATCCGGGGCTATGTGGTGTGCCAGGTACATTGGTCTATTTTGTAAATTTTCAATTGATTCCTTCATATTAATCAATTCCTGATTTTGTATATTTTCAACGGTCCCTTTATTATGATCCACTTGAGTTTTTATTTGTGTTATTTCATTGTTAACTAGCTCTATTCTTCCAGCTATGTTAATTTGTACTTCATCTAATTTTTCTTGGGTTTCTAATCGTACCTCTTTTATTCTAGTTTCGTTATTGTTTTCTACTTGGTTTATTTTGGCCTCTACTTCCACTCAGTTGTATGATGGTTTCATCTGTCCTTTCTAGACCTACCTTAGTTTCAGCTATTTGCTGTCTTACTTCCTCTTCGTAATCATCCACCCTTTTGTTAAGTGTTTCATAGACATTTGCAATCCTCTCATTGATGACTTCCCTCAACGCTTGGTTTTGTTCATTTATAATGTGCCGCAAATCCTTATTACTGTTTTCAATTTTTTCGTCTATTTGTTTGTTATTTTCCTGAATCTGCTTTAAGCTCTTGTCGTTCCTGTCAAACCTTTCATTAATTTGGTTTAAGCTTTCATTTATCTGCCGGTTATTCTCATCAGTTTCCTCTTTATTCTTGTCAAACTTCTCGTTCATTAGTTTGATTAAGTTCTCACTCAAAATTTCGTGTTGTTTCTTTGAGTTTTCATTAATACTGTTTATTTTGTTTTCTAGCTTTTCTGAATTTTCATTTATACTGTCTATTTTATTTTCTAGCTTTTCTGAATTTTCTTCAAATTTTTTATTTAATTCTTCCTTCTGTTTCTTGGAATCTTCTTTAATACTGTCTATTTATTTTCTAGCTTTTCTGAGTTTTCTTCAAGCTTTTATAACATTTGTTTGTTTTTCTCGTTGGTTTGTTTATTATCCTCCTTCATGCTACTCATTAATTGCATTAATTTTTCCCAGTTTACTCCTCCTCTGGCTTCCTCTTTATCGCCCGCCTGTTGTTCCATTTCGGTGTCTGTAATTATCTCTGCTTCTTCTTCCCGTCTATCTTCTTCCATTTCTTGGTTCTTCGCTATCCTTTTAGAAACACCTCTCGTATGCATTCCTGTGCCTCTAATAGTCGCCTGCTCAGGTTAAGTAATAGCGATGTAGTCGATTTTTTTACTTAACTCAAGCCCTACCAGTTGAGCGCCAATTTGTTACAACTTATATTAATAGATGTCTCCTGAGTATCCACATTAAGCCCCACTGTTGGGTTCGCCAATTTGTAGTTTATATATCTTATGTGGGTCTGTATAATAATGCTTAAATACGCTCCACGTTGGAAACGTCAATTTGTAACAAATAATGAATTATTTCAATGTGTGTTTTTCTTATTTATGAAGTTGTGAGTGGTCTTTCTTAAGCACCGCAATATCAATCTATTTATAAAGAATTAATATTTTTTATATGGGTGATAGTATTCAATTAAGGATAATATCTCAATATTATATAGTAATTAAGTAATTTATGAAAGAATAACATTCCACACCAGTTAATATATTGGGTAATTCTATCGTTATTATTCAAGCCTAGTCTGCATCCAACATTGAGAGAGCTGAGAGCGGCTGCCACGAATTAGTTTTCTCTTCTCTCATAATTCACCAGCTGTCCGCGGACTAGCGCTGTTGTTTACAATCAGCCAGTTATTATAGGTTAAGTTGTTTGAGCCTGGTGTTCCTCTCGTTTCTCCCTTTATACACTATAAGTTCTTAAAATACACTAAATCGTTAACAAATAATAATTACTCATCAAGTTCAGGAAAGATTCTTTATTTTTTTTTATTTTTTCTCAAAACAGATGTTTTCTCATGGCACAGATACAACACATCGATCAAACAGGACTGAATCGATTAGTTATTGAATTCAGGTTTAGATGTTTTTTAAGTTTAATCATATTATTAATTTTTTCTTAATCTCAGGGTACATGAAGTTCTTGTGACTATTAGTAAGGTCAGAAAATGCAAGTTAAGGTTACAAGGTATTACAATTTAGTTAAAATCTAATTAAATGAAATATAAACATGAGCTGGTTTTTTTACCGTACGTTTACAAGATACTTGTTATGGCGGTGTTCCACTGAATGGTGACGGATAGCAGAATGATGACAAATGTCTGGAATATATCAACCTCCAGCTTCACAATAAAAGTTTGGTGTTGGTGTCCCAGGATGTAGTGGAAGGTTCAGTTCTTGATCTTCGCTAATTTTTACGTTTCTGGTGGTCACAGGTCCCAATGGAATTTGTGTAGTATTAAGTCTTCGCTCCGTTGTAGAAAGTGAGGTTCTGGACGTAATTTTAATTTTCTTTATTTTCGTTTTACGGTATTTATTTACTTTGACTTCTCCAGGTCTTGGGTTGTCTTCATTTATTTATTATTTTTCATTACTACTCATTTGACGGTATCGGATTAGTTAATTTATTCTTTAGAAAATTTTGTTTTAGTTTTATTGATAGGTAGAATTATATTCTCTGAGTGAGAGCCTCGGAAGTCGATCAACCGTCTTTGTAATCAGTTCCTATGTATTAATTTTGATTGATAGTAAATTTATTCATTAGGTTTCTTGGTTTTTTTCAAGATTTATCACAACTGAACTGTCCTCGTTCATATATAACAATTGAGTCCTGAATCAACAAGATATCTCGTATTTTGTCGTCCATGACAACCATTCTTCGTTCTGTTATTGGATAATATTTGTTATCCTAGTGCCGTAATTAGAAAAATGTTCTTGCACTTACTTAATAAAATACTCCCTTATTAAAATTACATTACATCATATAAAACTTTTACATAATCTGTGTTATTAAACTATATAAATTTTGCTACATTTTCTTCTTGATTGTCCTAATCTAATAGGTATTATCTTCCCTTTACAAAATACTAATTTTAGGCCTATTTGTTTTATTACATGTGTTATAAATTTTTATTTTTGTATTTTAAGTCACTTATCCTTTTATTAATTAATACTACTGCTTTCCTTTACTTTATTCTATTACCTTGAATGTTTTTACATTTTTTAGTTATTTAACTTTTCTGATCTGACCTACTGTACAATGTGTCACTGGCTTATGGCCAATCATTCTGATTTTATTTCATCCTGATTTCAATTTATTATTATTTATTTTAGTATTGAACCCTTCATCTGTCTATACCATAATTACAATAACCCTTTGGCAATTTATCAACAATTATTGCCTTCATGGCCAAGTTTACAAATATAATCTAACAATATCTCTATTATTTATTCAGAGTAAGTATCCAAATATTTACTCTTATAAAGTTTAACATAAATGAAATTAACATCCATCAATTGATGCTTTCTCAAAGCAATTGCTTCACTCCTGCTACATACAAAAGACAAAGTAACTACCATGCAAACAAAATAACATGACAAAACATAATAACATGCACATTATTATAAAATATTAAATACCAATTAATTAGTCTACTCTTTAGTATATAATTATACTAATTATCTATCGGCAATTAATTAATCTGTCTATAGTACTTTCACATTGTTTGACACTGTGTTTATCGCTTACACTTTCCACTGACCACTTCATAGTTTGTATTTATAAACATTTCAATTTTTTTTTTATTATTACCTAGTAACCTAACTTGGTATTATTGATTTGTTTATTTTACAAAGGTTTACTTTTCTGACCTTTATTATAACGGACAATTAATGTTGTTTTATTTTGATAATTATAAAGTTTTTATGTAACGTAGGGGACCTTAGTTTCGTTACGTTACAATATACATAACTTATAATAGTGATGACTGTCATATGCAGAACAATACATTTTGGTGATTGAAAATTCTTGCATACATTCACATGATGCTTAGGGCTTGATCAAGGATATACATATATATTTGTATTTTAATATTACTCAGTGGCATTTATATAATTGTACTTTACTCATGCTTATTATATTGTGTACAGACTGGACATCAAATAAATATAAATTTGTTACTGTTAATAGAGTTTCTTATTTGCAAGTCCTGTCATCCAAACAGTGGACATGTCTGAAATTGTGGCTTGGGTCTTTGCACACTTTAGGTTTCCTCTAGGTTCATTACCTAGTTTTAAATACTATGTCTCTCCCCTTTACAAAAAAAAACTTAAAAAATAAAAATAAAAGGGGGGTTTCAAATGGTAGCAGAGCGTGGTTATGATTCAATGGGTTTATATAATCATATGCATTCAGAATATGTAGTAAATTGCATTTCAGAACTTAATTCATTGAATTTTGGAGTTATAGGCAGTGGGGACTTGCATTTATTGATGTTACTTGAATACTTAGTGTGGCTGCAGGCATGTCAGCTGGCGTTGGGATTTGCAAATATTGAGTCTGAAAAATGATTTTTGATCTGAGTCAAGGGTATTTGAAGAAGTTAATTGAAATTTTGCACAGTTTGATTAATTAATAGAATTTTGATGGCATGCTATTTTGTATAAAAATAGAGATGGATTAAATTTTGAACATAGAAAATTTTGAACATGATCGGGTGCCGTCAGTACTTGTCTGTTTTTGGTTAGGACTTGTTCTGTTGTAGTGAGAACTTGTCTTTATGGCAAGCCCAGTTATGTAGTGACTTGTTGGTTTCTTTTGGTTATTGAGAACATTCTATTTGGGGTAAATTATGAAGCAAGACACTCATGTAATGGTGCGATTCAACTTATGGTATTTTGGGTCATTTTAATTTATGAATGCGGTTATGGTCCGGCCAGACGTCGTGATGCTGTGATGTGTTATTAAATCCTTGATGGAATATTTGAAGTTGGGTCACATTGTGACATACCGATTTTCGACATGAATCTAATTAGTTGAATTAGCTGAACAGCATTATTTGTTATTTATTTAGATGTTATGTGTACTTCTTGTGGATTGGTGTATTGTAAGTTAGATGTGTAGTCTTGTGTTCTCTTCTGGGCATTTCGAGTAGCTCTCTCTCTGCCTTCATTATACACCCATCTCGTCGCATCGCTAGAGCACTCTGGAGCCACTTAAATGATCAAGTTCTTCCTGTTTCCTTGCTATTTTGTTATTGTCACATTATATTGTTTGTGTGAATATTGTGTGGCGATGACCAGCTCGGTAAACGTGGATTTGTTTGTAAAAGATGAGCTCGAGTGGGAGGTCCGGTTCCGGGGTCGGAAACCGCAAGACACGGTCGCCTCATTGAGGAAGCAACTGCGGGAGGCTCTTGCCTCCAGAGAAGCCCCGGGTGGTAAAGTAATCCTCACGGATGTCACTGCTGAAGTGGATCTGTGTCAGGAAAAATTCATTGAACTCAAAGATTTGGCCGAAGGCCTGCAGTCGGCTGCACCAAGCTCCACGGCTAGACAAAGGGTGCGCCAACGATTACAACATGTATTATGCCGATTGCAGAATTTAGAATCGCAGACTACTACCACAGAGTTAGAGAGAACCATTTCTTCACTTACAGAACAAGTGACCATTGCATTGCGAGTCTTCTCTCGGCCAGTACCATCCCGTGGACGCGAATCCTGGTCCCTCTTCTCTTGAGTCTGCTCACAAATTAGAACTTACAGAGGCGGTTCCCGCCTTCTCGGGGGTGGCTGCCGCAAGCTATCACAAGCTCCCAAACCCGCTGTCCGAGGTCATCCAGCGCCTCCCAGTAGTGGATGGGTTGGACATAGAAAAACTTTTAAAATTCTTTCATATATTTTTTCAATTAGCGGATTTTCCGGGGATGTCGGGGCGGACCTTGCTCGAGCTCATTTACCCGTATTGCAGGGGATCTATGGCTGAGCGGGTGACCAGCACCCTTTGGGGTGCTGGTAGTATCGACCGTTTTCATAGGGAAGTGCTGGAAGCTTTCGTACCAGGGAGGCTGCGCGAGCAGCTGAGACAAAAGCATTTTTACCGGGTGCAGGCAAATGGGGAGGCCCTCGCCAATTTCGTTTCTAGTATTAAGGACGCTGCACGGATCCTGAGACTGGGGTTGCCCGAGGGCGAAATAATCCAAACCATTCTGGAAGGGGTGACCCCCCCAAGAGAGGTCACGTTTAGTGTTTGCTGAACGTCGCCGGAGCTTTATCGACCTGGATAGGCTGTGTCCTGTCGAAGACCATTCAATGTAATGATAATACTAGAGGTCACGAGGCTAGGCGGAGTCTTGATCGCCAAGTTGTCGAGCGACGTGTCGGGCGGTCGAGTCTCAGGGTTCTCGGTCTGCGGCCATTCAAATTAGTGATGCTCGTGACTCTGTCTGCTTCAGATGTCACAGACCGGGCCACATTGCTCGATACTGTCCCGGTACTAGACAGCGTCCGGTGCCTTCCCGAAATGAACACAACAGAAAAAACGTAAATACCCGGGGAAGATAAGTCGGAGGTCGTCTTCCCCGTTAGGTCATTCTGTTGCAGATTTACTTAACCCCAGGCAGGTAGTAGGTCCCGGATCTGCTGGCATCAAGGTCTTGCAAACTGTCTCCAACTACACTTCAGTATGCCCCTTCCTGTTGCTCGAGTTGAAAAGGGGTCAACTCAGAGCTTTAGTTGACTCTGGATCAGCCCGATCCATAATTTCATTGAGAGTGTGTGCGGACCTTGAAAAACAGGGCTTTATAAAAGGGTCGGATCAGTCTTTGGTGGTATGCTGGACTGCATCGCGGGAAATTCTGCCCATCTCCCGGGTGGTTTCCTTTAAATTTAAAATCGAAGGTTTTTCATGGGTGTGGCGCGTTTTGGTTTCTCCGGCTCTGGGAGTCGACTGTATCGTGGGTGCCGATTTCATCTCTAAGAGTGGTCTCGTATTAGACATTCAAGGGCACCAATGCTATTTCAAGTTCAATCGGGGAGTTGTCATTCCTTTCCTTGGGTACCAGGGAGCTAAGGGAGGTATGCAAGAGGTAGAGTGTCCCGATTCAGCAAGAGACCATCTCACTCCTTCCCAGAAGTATGCCTTAAATCAGCTGTGTGAGCAATTCCCTACAGTGTTAACTCCTACCCTGGGGCTCACACACCTTTTGGAGTATAAAATCCGCCTAACTGACTCCACCGTAGTACATTCACACCCATAAAAGTTCGCTCCTCCAAAAATGGCTGTTCTAAGAGAGAAGGTTCAAGAATTGCTTGAGCAAGGGGTAATTGAGCCTTCTAATTCTAGTTATGCTAGTCCAGCGTTTCTGGTGCCCAAGCCTAGGGGTAAACATCGTATGGTAATTGATTACCGAAGATTAAATGCAAATATAGAAGTGGATTCCGTTCCCCTTCTGGACTTGCATTCTGCTTTCGATTGGTTCAGTGAGGCCAGATACTTCACCGTTATTGACCTCAATGCGGCCTATTATCAGATACCTCTGTCTAAAGAAAGCCGACCCTACACGGCGTTCTGCGTGCCGTGGAATCTTTACCAGTACACTAGGGTACCAATGGGCCTGGCAGTGGGGGCCCAAACCCTCACGCGGCTTCTTGACACAGTCTTTCATGATGTCAAGTTCAAATTTATTTTTAATTACCTGGATGACTTATTAGTTTATAGTAAAACTTATGAAGAACATTTGTGTCATCTGAAAGAGGTAATGTGTCGGTTGAGGAGTGCTGCTCTCACTGTCAATCCGGAAAAGGTCAAATTTGCTCAACAAAGTATTTCGTTTTTGGGGCATCTTGTCTCACACAGGGGTGATACGGTTGACCCGGAGAGGACGCAAAGCATCCGAGATTTTCCTCCTCCCAGAGATGCGAAGGGTATTGCCAGATTTGTTGGCATGATTAATTTCTATCGCAGGTTCATCCCTAATGCCGCGGAGATCGCCGCTCCCTTAAATGAACTAAGAAAAAAGGGAACCAAATTCGTATGGGGTGAGAAGCAACAGAAGGCCTTTGATACCCTAAAGGAGGCAATCATCTCCCCGCCTGTGTTGCGGATGCCTGACTTTTCGAAACCATTCATCTTACAAACGGACGCGAGTTCTGTGGGGCTCGGGGCGGTTCTGTCCCAGGTTGTTGATGGTACTAGGCAGCCAGTGGCGTTTATATCCAGGACATTGACCCAACAAGAAAGGAAGTCATCAGTGTATGAACTAGAGTGTCTAGCTGTCGTGTACGCTCTAGATAAGTTCAGGCGTTTCTTGGAACATGCTGAGTTCCTGCTCGAGACCGACAATCAGGCTCTCTCTTGGCTTTTGCTCATCCCCGCCAACTGGGTAAAATAGGAAGATGGGTGGTCAAAATCTCATCCTTCAAATTCAAAGTGCAACACATTAGGGGAACTCAAAATGTGGTTGCAGATGCTTTGTCACGCATGTTCTCCCAACCCAGTGAAGCCCACTCTGAGCAACCCTGTTCTGTTCTATTGGACTTTCCTTTGGCTTTCACTGATGTGTTACCCCATCAGTTAAATGATGAAGAGTTGGGTCCGATCATCCAAAATCTAAAGAGGGTAACGTACAGGCCCCATATTTCTTGTCCAAGGGCGTCCTGTGCTGCAGAGAAAGAAAAGGACGAGCCCCAAAGATTGTGCTGCCTAGCAAGCTCGTGCCCATGGTCTTCAGTTACTATCATGATTCCCCAGTAGGTGGACATAAGGGAATTTCGAAGACCATTTCCGGTATTAGGAAACATTTTATCTGGAAGGGCATGGATAGGGACATAGCTACTCGTGTGAAAGCATGTCATCTCTGTGGCTTGAGTAAGCCTGCACAAAACACCAAATTGGGTTTATTGTCATCAGACGTGGCGAGCAAACCGATGGAGAAGTTATTCATCGACTACGTGGGACCTTCCCTCGTAGCAAGTCAGGTAATGCCTACCCGCTTGTTTGTGTGGATGCTTTTTCTAAGTTTGTCTGGCTACTGCCCTTACGACAGGCAAACGCTCGATCGACCATCCTTGCGCTACAGACCCATGTTTTTCAGCATTTCGGTCTTCTGGCCACCATTGTCTCGGACAATGGTCCACAGTTTATCTCAAGTGATTTCCGGCGAATGTGTTTCGCTAACGGCATCAAACATGTGACCATTTCCCCCTACTACCCTCAGCCATCCCACGCGGAGAGATTCAACCGGAATCTCCGTTCAGCCCTTATCGCCTATCATGCTGAAGAACAGAATTGTTGGGATCAAAATCTAAAGTGGTTACAATTGGCATTTAATACGGCTTTACATGAAAGTCATAAGGCCGTAACCTTTGAGGTTATGTTTGGTTTCTCGCCGACACTTCCCTTGGCCAACTTGTGGAACACTGAGGATCTTCTACCTAGTGATCCGGACATTGAGACGGTGGATAAATGGAAGGAGGCCCGGAAGAATTTGCTTCGTGCGCACGAGCGCGTCCCCTATAATCAGGGGCGAATTCCGAACCCTTTTAAGGTTGGAGATCTGGTCTACTGCCAGAGCCACCTGATAAGCTCAGCCATAGACAGAAGGGCCGCTAAACTGTGTTATCGTTGGTCGGGACCATACCCATTCTATCGTTTGGTCGGAACCATTCTACGGTTTGTGTCGCCAGTTACGGAAAAATTGGGGGATCCCGGTGGAAATGTTGCGAGGATGACCACGCACATCTCAAAATTAAAGTTTTGCCATAGCGCATAGACATGAATGGTGGTAAAGGGGTTTGTTCCGTTGTTTGGTTCCTGGGTCTCAGTTGTTGAGTTTAGGGGGCCTTGGGTGGTCAGTACTCAGAGCAGGATCCTGCGGTTCTTGTCTTTCTCCTTTTCATTTCTGTTCCTTATCTCTGCATGCGGACCAGGGCCCGGCGAGCATGCAGGACGCACACTTACACTTACTCATTCAGGCACACACACAGGTATAACTTACACTCCTTCCTTCTGCTTCTTTCGTTTCCCTGAGACACTGAACCCACCAAGAGCGCATAGATGTCTGAGGTTTCCCAGGAGTCCCACAGCAATCGTGGTAGATACTATGTTTAGATTTTTTTTTGGGCAATCATGTTGCCTTTTTGGGGTGAGGGTGTGCCGTACTTCGTTCGGCGCTCCGTTGTTAATATGCTAAGTTCGGTGGTATGCGCGTATACCATTTCATTTTAAAAACTCGCGCGTTCTCCCCGTCGTGCACTGCTATGTATGGTGCATCATCGCTGTGTGTAGCGGGCTACGTTTGTTTGTTGCGGCGACGAAAATTATGTCGGCCAGGGCCAGCTGTTGTTGCCGTAACCTGTAAAAATAGCGAAGTCTCGTGGGTGCAATTGGCCATGTATTCTGCCTCATTTCTCTTCGGACCTTCTCAGAGAAATCTTCACTGGTTACGACTGACGGCGCCTGAATCATTCTGCCTGGTTGAAGCCTTTACTATGGAAAAATAATTTAAAGCTAGCTCCAGGTAGGCATAGCCTTAATTATAGCTCAATTATTTTTTAACCTCAAAACATTTTTGTTAGGTGTTCTTACTAAAAGGTATCCGTGTGTTTGTGAATTTCCAGGCGTGCAACAGTGTCTAATTAAATTAAATGTAACTTATTAACTTGGTTAAATCAATTTAAACTTATCTTACACTCAGTTACTCTTTCATAAATTGTAAATGAGAGTGGCCTAGGTAGAAAGTAATTTCATAGTTATAAAAGATTTATAAAACTAAATAATGCACATCTTGTGCTTAGAGCGGATTGTTAATAAGATAGTAAGTGTTTGTGAAAAGGTTCTTGTCCCATGCTGAATATTAAAGTGTGATTTCTCTATAGGATTATAGTTGTGGCGTGAGTGCGAGCTAGTGTGGCTGAGTGTCTATGACACCCTATATAGCAAGTTGCCTGTCCTAGGTGCTCGGCCAATGGCAAGATGGGTGTCGGGGTTGGCCTAAGACCTGCCAACTCCTTGTGCAGAGAAACTACATAAGCCTTGAGACCCCATCAGTCGGGACAGAGATGCAAACTCTTAGAGAAGTTCTGCCCCCAGAAATCCTCCATTTCAATTACTGCTCAACCTAGACACATGGCCACCTACTACATTGGACAATTCAGGTGTGATCCATCTCAATTTAGTTTAACACCATCATCTACCACAACACAGTGCATCTGCAGACACTCTCAAAAACAGACTTATAAAATCCACTCAGAACTTGTTTAAAATCTGCAAACACATGTTAGGTTTCGTGCCTGCATGCTCGGACACTGTACACAGATAAACACCTTATCTATATTTAAGACACTCTTATACTATGTAAGGGATTACACATATACATGTGCTTAGATGAACAGCTCTGAGTTTCCTTGTTTCTCGTGTTCAATGTATCAGAGTGTTGGTTGTGGCCTGCTTAATCATGCATAATGCAGGACTGGGGTGTTTGAATTTCGTGCCATTATTGAGGCCTTAACAGTAATTATGGCTATTTCCCTGAGTTGTTAATCCAGACTGCATGAATCCTGTATTAAATTACAAATGTAAGTTATCTTGTAATGTGGGGGCAAATCAGTTGCTTTGGTTATATGAATTTTCATCTTAATGGTGACACAAGTATCTGAGTTGTAAGTTGGGTATAGTTGTAAAGTTTCTATTATGTGATGGGTTATAGCGAGAAGGTTGATGCAGGAATTGGGGTGTGTGTTATATATATGCGTAATACGTGTTTATGTGTAATTCTCAAAAAAAAGGGGGAATATAACATAATGTTAATGATGTATAGCACATGTGCTATCATGACTGTCGACAGAACTAGCAATTCTAGGCTACCTTGCCATCAAATACTATATATTGAATATCATATATCAAATAATATATATCAAATACTGTATATCAATTACCAAAAATCGAATATTACATGTTAATATCAAATATCAATCCTTGAGTTGCATTTATTTTTTTTACTAGCTACTGCATTAAGCATTCATGCTTATATCTATGGTGTTGTACAATAATTGTACATGCATAAAGATTTTATGTATGTATATATATATATATATATATATATTACATTTAATATTTATAATTAAATTTACCTCAAGATGTTATTTTTCTGTATGGAACATGTTTCGAGAGTTCCTGTTCTCTCATCTTCAGCCTTGGCGATCTTGTTTCTGGTGAAGTATTTGTGTGTTGGCTGCTGGATGCAATTAAGGTTGTTTGTTGGTCTTTGGTATTTTAAAGTTGTATTATTGTGTGTGATGTGGTATATGTTTTTGTATTTTGTATATTTTCGATGTTGAGTGCTTTGAATATTGTGTCATGTTTTGCATTGATTTGTATTTGTTCTGGTATTAGTTTGTTTTGTGTTTTATGTTTGTATATTTGTAAATTTTCCCAAATGTTCATTATGGTGCCTTTGTGTGGTATATGTTTTATTAGTGATATATTGGTTATGTCTGGGAATTCGTGTCCTGTGTTTATTGCATGTGTGGCTAAATTGGATTTATATATTTCTGGTTTTTTGTATGCGTTTAGGTGTTCAAAATAACGTTTTTTCAGTTGTTTTTTTGTTTGTCCTATGTAACATTTATTGCAATCTTGGCATTCAATTTTGTATATACCGTTAGTTGTTATATTAAAATTTTCAGTCTGTTGTTCTAATTTGTTTTCTAAACTTCCTGTTTGTTCTTTAAGTTTAGCATTCAAATTTTCTGTCTGTTTTGTAACTACTTCGTCCATCATGGCCCACATCATTTTTCGAAAGGCCTCCATATCTAAGTTTCCTGGAGTCGTCATGTTGAATTATTTTGTATTTAAATATTTATTTATAATTTATTATTATTAGTGAACCATATGCAAGCTTTTATTTATTTATTGTTGAACTGTTATTATTTGTTTATTTTTATTTACTCATGTTACAATTACACCTGTTTATTTTGTTGACCGCCAGTTGTGTTTTAGTACACAACAATTAACATAACATACAGTTAATGTTTAATATAAAGAATTATTACATATAATATATTTTTCATTTAACACACTTTTATTTTTAGAGCAACCATTTATCTACAAAATTTCTAATAGTTAAATGGTGTGCGCCAAATAGTTAACACGTTCAGTTGCGCCAAAATTATACAACGAATTTATATGTATAATTTAAATTTGTGGAGCCCCACAATCTTGGAGCGCAAAAATTATACAACGTTACATATACATACATATTGTTACAACACAATTAAGCCACCCCAATACCAGGGATAAAAAAGATGATTATGAATATAAAATAATAATTCATATAAAATAAAATGTTTAATATAAAGAAAATAAAAAGACAATGACACGACAAATGACGACATGACCTAACCCAAGTGATTGACCCAACAAAAGGAAACAAAAGAAGAAGGGAACAACAAAAAACAAACGAGAATAAAACCAAATGAAGAAGAAAGTGATTAACCAAACAAGAATGAAACAAATTGAAGGAATTGAATGACTCAGTGCCACATATTAAAATGAACCCAAAGGAGAAGGGTGAAAGAAACAAGATATAAAGGAAATACACTGAAGGTGAAGAAGGAGGAAAATGAAAAAGAAACAAACCTAAGATAAAGGGAAATAAATAAAAAGGAAATCAAATGATAAGACACAATCAAGTAATAAAGAATATGAGCAGGAGAAATGGTACACTCAAATGTAATATTGGAAAAGAGACCAATAATTAACCTATGTAAAAAAATAAATATTATTATCAATTAATGGATAAAAAAGTAAATGACAATTGAAAGAAACCCAATTAAAGAATGTTAAAAATAAAAGCAAACTAACCCACAAATCAGAGTTAGAAGTAATGTTAAAATCAATAGAGACATAAAATTGTTAATATTATTAATGAGATTTGTAATGAAAGAGATAGTACGGTAGTGAGAAAGTAATTATAGGGATTACCCATTTAGAAACACTTAAAACCAAAAACATTTGAGAAGTGTAAAAACCCCAAAGTAAAGTGATAAAGAAAAAACACTAAATAAATTATAATAAACAATAAATAATTTAAAAGTGAAGGTGATGATTAAATGAGAATAATGTATAACAAAGAATGTTTGTATTGTGAAAAATAGTGAAGGATAACTACATAAACACTTAATAAATTAATAAGAAACACTAAAGGATTAACAGTGAAAAATATTAGTAATTAAGAAAGTTGTTAAGAATAGTATTAAGAGTAAACAGTTAATTAAGATATAATGAACACTGAAAAGTGATGAAAACAGTATTAATTAAGAAAGAATATTATTGTTAAGTTTAATTGAATACAATTATAATTAAAAGGGAGAATCCTATGAAAGAGAAAACAGATAGTGTTATCATGGAGTGAAGGTAAAGATGATTTTAAAATTAAGAACTTAAAACAAATCAATAAACACCCCATGTTACAAGGGATAATTATTAAAGTAAGTTCAAAAAATGTGATGTTGTTTATCACCCAAAAACTAATATAAAATGAGATGAACGGTAAACAAATATTACCCAATAATTGTTAAATAATTGTTTAAGCAAGTTTATGAATAGGATATGGCTGGAAGAATTATACCGACCATAGGCCTAGATGTTGTATTTTATGTGAACAAAAAATAGTAAATAATAGCCACATTGTTATTATTGGCAAATTAAATAAGGAAGAAAGTAAAGAAATGTATGAACTAGAAAACGAGAAAACCAGATAGTAAATAATTAGCGATTCATGATGTATAAAATAATAGTAACATACAAATAACACAACGACAGATCCAAAACACATCAGTAAATAACACAACCAATTATAATAACAAAATAAAGCCCATTAGGCTAAAAATAGATGTAATTTGTACAAAATAAGTAAATACACATAATGGCTACTTAGGCCTATGAAATGCCTAACTGTCAAGAACAAACAACTACAAATTGTAATAAGTTAACAAAGAAATTAGCAAATCCGAGGCGAATAACTTACCAAGGATAATTTGTAAATCATTTTTAAGGCAAAATATTATAATAAGGATTTAAATTAAAGAGAAACGTAATTAGCAAATATTAAAATAATTGTAAAATCATAAAACATAAAATAACCCAAACTTGTGGGATACCAAAATAATCTTTGGAAGAAAATACAAATAACAGTGATAATAGTTAATACTTAGGAGGGAAGATAGAGGAATAAAAGCAATCAGAAGATATACAAGGATTTTGAAAAGAATTCAAATTTTGATAACAATGGATTTCTAGCCAGATTAACCAATCAAATTTAATTAGTAACCATAGCAACTGCCGTTAGGGACGGAATTACCGTTGAATATCGTTACTCGTAAAGTGACGCTCTTGCAGAACAGAAGCCGAATTTTGAACGACCAATTTTTAATCAAAAAATGTAAAAATAGTAAACAAAATTCAAAACGATGATCGAATAAGAAGCAGATGAACAACCGGAACAGTTAACTAAAGCCAAGGACCATTTTACCAGGAAATTAAACGAAAATATGACCACATCTAATATGAAAAGGATGCCAGACCTACTTAAGCCCCAAGATTAATGAAAAACTGAAAACTATTGCAGCCCAATCCTCTTCCGAATCAATGATTGATAACACCAAGTCATCTGATGTGTTAAGTATCCTTGAATTACCCAATTTCCAAAAATAAACTCACTTTAAATATTTCTAAAAGTAATTTGAACTCTCACTATAAACCGAATATTCTCTTTCAAAGATTAATTAAGAAAAATAATACACTGAAAATTTGTTAACATAAAACATAACCTGTTGTTTGAATACGAACTTTAGAAACACATTTAACGACACTACAGAACAGATTATAACCACACACCTTATCATTTAAGTACCCATAAAGTAAGGTAATGTACTTTGTATTGTAATCATAGGAATTATTTGTCTTGTAATCAAAAGAATCCCAGATTTTTGAACGAGAATAATTGTAATAACTAAACAACTCAGCAGCCATGCTGATATGAATACCTCGTTGCCAAAATCGATTCGTCATCCTGAGAAAAATTGTTTCATGTAAAATGTCGGTGCAAATTTATTAATCAACAAATATAATTTAATTGTCAAACTGAAATTTTACTTATCAACCATTAAAATAACTAGTACAGGGAGTAACCATTGTTATTATTTTATAGGGAGTGTATCATATAAGTTGTGTTTGTTAGCGAATTAGCTTTGACGGCACAGCACTCACGCTGCAAATCAACACACTACCTGATCGAGTCAGTCGTCTAACCAAGGCGGGAAGTATTTGAATGCCCCGGCCGTCACAGCTGTGAACTTAGTTATAACATATTATCTAAGAATTTTAATTGTTTCTAATAAACAATTTGGCGCCACCCGGGAATCACAAACCCCTATTAACTAACAGGTAAGGTTACTACCGCGTTGTACTGGTAATTGCAACATCGCTACGGACATCGTTAGCGCAAGAATAGATGTAACGACCCCAGTGTGAGACGAACGCACTCACACTACATACACAATATACACATCTTTTACAGAGACGACCACATCCGATCGTTACAATATACATGTAGGCATGTCAGGCCTCACGTTCAAGGGATACAAAATTATACAACGAATTTATATGTAAATTCGATACACAGTAATTCATGCAGGTTGTATAATTATACCAGGTGTATTTATAATAAGAGTATTTTATTTATCAATATTCAAAACTCATATTTATTATTTATTCATTATTATAAATATTCATAAACATCATTAATAATTGTCGGTCACGATATTTCTCATTATTAAATGTTTATATCTTATGATATGCAACATTACACATATTTAAAAAAAAATCTCTTATGTCTAAACATGTTAATAATCTTATATCTATACATGTTAAATAATTGGTTTATTAATTTATTATAAAATTAAAATATTTTTATATTGAAATAAATTATCTTGTTGATTCATCCTCTTCGTTCACTTTATAAAATATTATTATATATATAAACTTTCACAATATGAACTTACTTTCTTTATCACTTCCCCAAACGTTTCGAGGTGTTGTGCCTCTTCCTCAGTGGGAGTAAATACTGAATGTCATTTTACAGAATAACGGTTATGGACTATAGGTGTGTGTGGTGGGGGTTGATGGTGTATTCCAAGCATGGAGTATTTTATTGAAAAAGAGTAGTAATATTCTATAATCCTGGCTCTAGGATATCTAATTTCACCCAATGACAGAAAAAAGTGGTCGTTAAGGCAACTGAAATGTACATGAGTTGTTTATATTGAATCATTCGTTCCGATTGTTACAAGCTATTGAGTTGAGATGGGCAGATACATTTAAAAAGAATGAATAATAAATTCTGAAGAAAATATGAATCTAAATTAAAAAACCCTCTTTGAAACCTAATTCTATCATAATACTGATGAGTAATAAAACCAATTAGACTTCCAAATTATAACTGAATACATTTAAAAGAGTTGAAAACCCCTCACCTCATTCACCAGAATAATTCCGCTGGATTCGGTATTAAACCGATTTCTCCTATAACCAGAAGATTAGTTGAGAGAAATAAAGGCCGAAACTAACGGAATTATTGAGAAGACATACGAAGACCTCATTTTGCAGAGTTAACCTTCACTTGCAGAAGAAGCTGGGATACTATTTTCATTCCACCGTGACCGACAACTATCAAGATCGTAGGAGAAGAACAGCAGTTAGAAGAGTTCCTGAGAGCTTCCCTGGATACTGCACCATCAATTTTATTAAGGGCCAAAACAATTTTTCCTGGATGAATGTAACTTAAGCCGAACATCTTCACTGTTTACAGACGACCAGTGCCAGTTTGAGTTCTGCCAACCCGGTAAAAAACAACCTATTTTAAATTCAATATATTTAGAGTTAATAATTTTGTTTTGTAATACTTGAGTAACCTTAATTTTGCATTTTACCTGGCCTTACTAATGGTTCAAAGAATCTTACGAACCCTGGGATAAGAAATATTTATTGTTATATTTAATTTGTATAAGTCAAAGGAACTTGATCAATTGACAATCGATATATTTTTGTATAATCGATTTGATAATATTATTATTTTGGAGATAACGGTGACTGTGAAATAACAGATAAAATTAATAAAGGATCTTTATTGTATGAGATAATGTTTTAAGTTATTGCAGAATAGATACTATAGGTTGTGGGTGGAACAATTTACAATAAAAGGTCGATTCAAACCGGATGAACGTCTAACCTAGAAGCACGCTTATTACAAATAACAGCGCTAATTGCCTACAGCTGGTGGAACGGGAGATTGCCGAACTAGCGTGTTTTCAGTACAAAATTTGAATAGAATTCTCTAACATCGAGGGACTAGGGTTGACAAGAATACTCAATACATTCAGTCAATACACTATATATCTCGTTGATATTGCCCAACTACTGAATACTAAGTTAAACCTATATCATAGTACGATTATAAGTTAAAAGAACATAATCATAATTATATTTGCCTAATAATATATTTTCAGGAGGTTTCAGCTGTAACAACCTAATAGATACATTCATTAATGACACATTGATTAAAAACAGGTAACAACATTTTAATTGTTACAAATTGCCTCCTTCAACGTGTTGATTGACGTTGATACACGGGAGTCACATATAAGTAAATAAAACACCATAACACGTTCTATATCAAATTGACGACTCCAACGTGGGGCTGAATTAAGAAGGACTCCATTGTAAACGTTATATATCAAATTGACGCTCACAACGTGGGGCTGAATTAAGAAGGACTCCCTTGTAAACGTTATATATCAAATTGGCGAACCCAACAGTGGGGCTGAATTAACAAAACCCGTAATTGCAATACACTCTTGGAGAGGCGGAAACCTTTGAGAGAGAGGTGTTATATATCAAATTGGCGCTCAACGAGTGGGCTTTAGTTAAGTAAAAAGTCATATTAATTATTACTTAACTTGAGCAGGCAACCATTAGAGGCACAGGAATGCATACGAGAGGTGTTACTAAAAGGATGGAGAAGAAGCAGGAAACAGAAGAAGATAGACGGCAAGAAGAAACAGAGGTAGTTACAGACACCGAAATGGAACAACAGGCGAGCAATACTGAGGATGCCCAAGGGGACCAACCAGATAAAACGGTAGCCAGAGAAGAACCAAATTGGCAAGATATGATGAGATTTATGGCCGAACAATTTAGGAAACAGGAGGAAAACTCAAAGCAAACCAAGGAGGAAACTAATGAGAGTTTAAAACAAATTAATGAGAGTTTAAGACAAATCAAAGAAGAATTAGATAAAAAATTTGACGAGAATTCAGAAAAGCTAGAAAATAAAATAGACAGTATCAAAGAAGATAATAGACAAACTAATGAAAAAATAGACAGTATCAATGAAAACTCAAAGAAAAAAAACGAAATTTTGAGTGAGAAGTGAATCAAACTAATGAATGAGAAGTTTGACAAAAATAAAGAGGAGAATGATGAGAATAACCGGCTGATAAATGAAAGTTTGAACCAAATTAATGAAAGGTTTGACAGGAATGATGAGAGATTAAAGCAGATTCTGGAGAATACCAAACAAATGGATGAGAAAATTGAAACCCGTAATCAGGAGTTGCGGCAAATTATCAATGAACAAGGCCTAGCGTTGAGGGAAGTCATCAATGGAAGTATTATAATTGTCAATGACACACGGAGCAAAGGAGTTGATAGCTATGAAGTGGAAGAAAGACAGAAAATAACCGAAATTCAGGTGGGTCTGGAAAGACAGATGAACCAATCATGCAACTCGGAGTGGAAGTAGAGACCAAAATTACTCAAATAGGAAACCTACAAGCGAAGACCCAAGAAAAATTTGACGGGATACCAATTAATATAACCGGAAGAATAGAACGGGTTCATAATGAAATAAAGACACTGAAAATAAGACAAACGCATAAAAAGAAATTAATAAATATACGGGAAGAATTGGAGATGATTAAAAGGGGATTGGTTCAGCTACATAATATACCAATTACGGAACCAGGAGAAGTAATGCAAGGTAGAAATTTTAAACGAACCACACTTGAATTCCCAGATGGACTAGAAGGACCAAAAAGGCCAAAACTAACCGAGGAGCATGGCGGACTTATGGAATATATGTATGAACCATTAGAACAATTAAGAACCAGTACAGAAGAATCAGTTTGAAAGGCGATGGTGAACTTGAACATAAATGACAATTTTATAGCGACAAGATGCAAGAACCAGATAATAATGAGATATGTCAAAAGGACAGAAATAACTCTATACACTAGAGAAATCCGAACAATCAGTACAGAGGAAATAATGGACCACAGTTAAACAGATTCCAAACAGAATATAAAGAAAAGGGACGGATTTTATGGATACAGGATCAAGCAAATCCAAGGAAAATAATGAAGGAACAATAAAACAACAAAATTCAAAAAATAAATAAGAACACCTTACTATATAATTCAGAAGAAATTACTTTAAACTAATATAAAAGAAAAAAAAAACAAATATTTAAGAATTATCCGTAAGAAAGCCAATTAATAAATATCAATAAAATAGCCAAGTATTGGAGAGGAGAAGTGTATAATAGAAGGAAGAATTAATATGAAGAAATAATATGATCTGAGTTAAAGCACAGTGAATAATCCCTAGAGTATTATTATTATTAATTATTTTATTGAAGGTCACATGATGACTACCTTGCGAGGTTTATTAATGAAGATTGACTGTAGAATATTCCAGCAATCATTTAACTGGGCAGAGATGATGTTCCTCTGATCCCAGAAGGTATGTAACGGACGACGGTATTTGGTAAGCCGATAGAGCACCACCGATTCGATTCCAGTTATAATGTTAGGGAGGTTTAGGAAAATTAAATATTAGAGGGAAAACTCACAAATAAATATAGATAAATAAATAAAACCAGATCCAAAATGTATAATTAATAAAGAATGTCACGAGAATGATTATAGAAGTAAGATTTAAACTTGGGAAATAATTGATTTTAAGAAGGAAAGAAGAAATAATAGTAATACAATGGATAATTCCATACGCAAATAATAGGGTGAAAGGTACATACAACCAGTCTGAAATAAAAAAGTATTATGAATAGGAGAACCAATTGGTCAGATACAAGTTGTGAGTTTATTTTTTACTAAACTTTGTTAAGACAAAATAAACTTCTTTCGAAGGGGGGGGTGTTATGTAACGTAACAGAGTTGAGGTCCCCAACGTTACATAAAAAATTGAATTAACTATGGTCAAGGACCATACCCTGAATTAAGGTTGCTCAGTAATTAATGCATCTGAGAAGTACCTCAAGTCAAAAGAGGCAATAATTAATGTTGAATATAAAATACTATACTAATTAATAGTTAAGATAATAAATTGTGCTTGTTTTTATACTGTAGCATGTTAATGTTCACAGAATATTTATGTTATGTTTTGAGTATGGTAAGAGTGAACTAATGTTGTTTAATAGGAATACTTCATCAATGATAATGTTTGTATTTATGTTAAATTTGTCTTTAGACAATCAAGTATAGTTACCTGTGTTAGGCATTATACTAAGTTTTAAGTATTGTCTAAAATTGAATAATGAAGTTGTTTTAATTAATGTTTGTAAACTTGGCCAGGAGGGCAATCAGTGTTTAAGGTTTGACAAGTAGTTCTGATAATTATATTGTAAACTAATGAAGGGTTCCAAGACGAATTAATTAAGGTAATAAAATAAAAACCAGGAAGTTAAAAAAAATGTAAATAACCATTAACCAATATAATTTAAACATTTTTCTTGCCTCCAGAAACGATTAAGACTATAAAATAGGTTAATTACCTTCTGTCAACGTTTCTTAAAATCCTTTTAGGATGACTCGAGTTTCAACACCATTTGGTGTCATCATCAGATCGGAATATGAATTAAGTTAAAACATTTTGATGCATATACATCTCGTCAGATATTAAAAAAATTTTAAAAACGACACATAACATTATATAAATAATAAATAAACTATATCACAATAAAATAATAATACAACAATAAAATATAAAACCACAAACGGCCGCAAACGAACCTGTACAGGAACGCCCCCACGGTAAAACTAATCAATGCCGGTTTGACCTTGGTTCAATTTATCGATCTGATATAGCCAATTTCTCATTCTATAAGATCGATTCTATTAAATAAAACATTATTGGTATGTATTGCTTTCTCATTTAGGATACGATTGTGATCCTTCTTTATGGCTTTATATATCTCGAACCTTTCACGGGTGTCCAGCTTTAGTGACTTTTTACATTTATGTAGGATACCCAAATTATCATTAATACTCTTTATATTATGGTTAAATGAGCTCAAATGTTCTGCAAATGTGGATCTTATTACATTTGACTTGGAGCTTGGGATATGTTCTTTATAGCGTAATTTGAAAGAACGACCTGTTTGTCCTATATAGAACTGTGCGCAATCAGAACAATTAAGTCTATATACACCAGTACCATCAAATATATCGGAGGGTATATTTTTGTTGGTAAATGTAAGTTTTTTCTCAAGTTTATTACTTGCCTTTGAAGCCAAAGTAATATTATGCTTTTTTAATTGGTTTTTTAAAGTGTGGTATAGATTTTCACCATATTCTATAGCAATGTATTTGTTTACTTTTTCTTTGGATACATCAATATTTATTGGTTTATTTTGTTTTTTATTAATTATTCTATCTACTATATGACTTTTGTATCCATTGGCTAAAGCTATGTGTTTGATAATGTTTAGTTCATTGTTATAATCATCTTTGGATAAGGGCAACGCCAGCAATCTATGAATCATACAGTTGAAAAAAGCCATTTTTTGTGAAATAGGGTGATACGATGAGGCGTGAATAGCATGATCCGTAATTGTTGGTTTTCTGTTAATATTATAGTTAATTTTATTATTTATTTTAGTTAAAGTTAAACCTAAAAAATTAATTTTATTATTCATTTCAGTCTCTAATGTGAATTGTAAATTATTTGTAATTGTATTCATATGTTTTTTAAGCATTTCTAATTGTCTGCAATTGCCATTGTAAATCATTATTGTGTCATCCACATATCGTCGGTAAAATAAAATTTTTGTATAATGTTTGTTTTTAGTCGATAAAATTTCGTTTGTTTCAATATGATTTAGGTAAATTTCAGCCAGGATGCCTGACAATGGGGATCCCATAGCTAAACCATCCCGTTGTAAGTAATATTTGTTGTCGAAAGTAAAATAATTTTGTTCTAATATTACTTTTGTCAAATTGATTAACTCATCAACTGTTTCATGATTTAATGTGGATTTAGATAGTAATAAATTTTTAGCTATTTCTAACGTTTCGGTAATAGGTATGTTCGTGTATAGATTTACTATGTCGAATGAGGCGAGAGTGTGTCTAGGTTCGACTGTAATAGTTTTTGTAAGTTCAACCAGTTCTAAACTGTTTTTCAAGCTATAATTTTTATTGAACGTTATGTGTTGTCTAAAAATTTTTTCGAGTTTTTTGGCAATTTTATATGAAGGTGCAGACATAAAATTAACTAAAGGACGGACAGGCATATTATTTTTATGTATTTTAGGAAGGCCCTTAAGTCTAGGGGCCTTGGGATCTATCATTTTTAGGTATTTTTTCTCATCGTTCGTTATGACGTATTTTGATTTATTCAATATTGATTTCACTTTATTGTTAAATGTAAGAGTGGGATCGCTATGAATCTCAATAATGTTATTGTTTTTAATGAAGTCCAGTATCTTGTTTTTATAATCATCATAAGTTAAAATTACGAGAGTTTGACCTTTGTCCGCTTTGGTGACGATTGCGTTATGGTCTATTAATTTCGTCTTTATCTCATTAAACACCCTTGTTTCGCTATGGTAAATAGTTTTTGTATTCTTTATGTTTTCGGCGTTCATAACTTTTTTTTATTTTATTATCAATTGCATGTCTTATTACTGTTTTCGTTTCTTCATCGGATATGGAATTTATCGCGGTTTCAGCGTTCAGTATTTCATTACAGAGTGATTGTTTAGAACTATTGTTTTTAAGATTGTATTTTATACCTTTATTCAATAAGTTGGTTTCTTCGTTGTTGAACTGTATTCCAGTAAGATTAACAATACGAGGGTAAAACTGGTGATTTATTATATTGTTCTCTTGCGTGTCGTTCTGTTTTTTCAATAAGTTACGAATTTTTTTATTTTGTGTCTTCTTTTTCTTTATAATGGTATTATTTATTTGTCTTTCAATCAAATATGTTACATTTTGGACTTGTGAGGCATGTAAGTTTTGTAAAAGTTCGAGATGTTTTTTCATGAGCATCGTATTGAGTAAGTTCTTTTTACTATGCAATTGTTTTATTTCATTTTTAATCCATAATTTAGTGGCCATTTCTTTAGTTTTTTTAGCGCTATAAGAATTAGATGTTATTTTTATTTGGACATAACTCGGCACGATTTGCAAACTTAAACATGTTTTGTTATATCTAATATTTAGTGCCGTTTTTAGTAGTTTTAACCTTAAATTCATATATTGAAAGGCAATTTTTACCTGACTGGCATTCAATTTAAACATTTTTCTTGCCTCCAGAAACGATTAAGACTATAAAATAGGTTAATTACCTTCTGTCAACGTTTCTTAAAATCCTTTTAGGATGACTCGAGTTTCGACACCATTTAGTGTCATCATCAGATCGGAATATGAATTAAGTTAAAACATTTTGATGCATATACATCTCGTCAGATATTAAAAAATTTTTAAAAACGACACAACATTATATAAATAATAAATAAACTATATCACAATAAAATAACAATACAACAATAAAATATAAAACCACGCGGCCGCAAACGAACCTGTACAGGAACGCCCCCACGGTAAGACTAATCAATGCCGGTTTGACCTTGGTTCAATTTATCGATCTGATATAGCCAATTTCTCGTTCTATAAGATCGATTCTATTAAATAAAACATTATTGGTATGTATTGCTTTCTCATTTAGGATACGATTGTGATCCTTCTTTATGGCTTTATATATCTCGAACCTTTCAAGGGTGTCCAGCTTTAGTGACTTTTTACATTTATGTAGGATACCCAAATTATCATTAATACTCTTTATATTATGGTTAAATGAGCTCAAATGTTCTGCAAATGTGGATCTTATTACATTTGACTTGGAGCTTGGGATATGTTCTTTATAGCGTAATTTGAAAGAACGACCTGTTTGTCCTATATAGAACTGTGCGCAATCAGAACAATTAAGTCTATATACACCAGTACCATCAAATATATCGGAGGGTATATTTTTGTTGGTAAATGTAAGTTTTTTCTCAAGTTTATTACTTGCCTTTGAAGCCAAAGTAATATTATGCTTTTTTAATTGGTTTTTTAAAGTGTGGTATAGATTTTCACCATATTCTATAGCAATGTATTTGTTTACTTTTTCTTTGGATACATCAATATTTATTGGTTTATTTTGTTTTTTATTAATTATTCTATCTACTATATGACTTTTGTATCCATTGGCTAAAGCTATGTGTTTGATAATGTTTAGTTCATTGTTATAATCATCTTTGGATAAGGGCAATGCCAGCAATCTGTGAATCATACAGTTGAAAAAAGCCATTTTTTGTGAAATAGGGTGATACGATGAGGCGTGAATAGCATGATCCGTAATTGTTGGTTTTCTGTAAATATTATAGTTAATTTTATTATTTATTTTAGTTAAAGTTAAATCTAAAAAATTAATTTTATTATTCATTTCAGTCTCTAATGTGAATTGTAAATTATTTGTAATTGTATTCATATGTTTTATAAGCATTTCTAATTGTCTGCAATTGCCATTGTAAATCATTATTGTGTCATCCATATATCGTCGGTAAAATAAAATTTTTGTATAATGTTTGTTTTTAGTCGATAAAATTTTGTTTGTTTCAATATGATTTAGGTAAATTTCAGCCAGGATGCCTGACAATGGGGATCCCATAGCTAAACCATCCCGTTGTAAGTAATATTTGTTGTCGAAAGTAAAATAATTTTGTTCTAATATTACTTTTGTCAAATTGATTAACTCATCAACTGTTTCATGATTTAATGTGGATTTAGATAGTAATAAATTTTTAGCTATTTCTAACGTTTCGGTAATAGGTATGTTCGTGTATAGATTTACTATGTCGAATGAGGCGAGAGTATGTCTAGGTTCGACTGTAATAGTTTTTGTAAGTTCGACCAGTTCTAAACTGTTTTTCAAGCTATAATTTTTATTGAACGTTATGTGTTGTCTAAAAATTTTTTCGAGTTTTTTGGCAATTTTATATGAAGGTGCAGACATAAAATTAACTAAAGGACGGACAGGCATATTATTTTTATGTATTTTAGGAAGGCCCTTAAGTCTAGGGGCCTTGGGATCTATCATTTTTAGGTATTTTTTCTCATCGTTCGTTATGACGTATTTTGATTTATTCAATATTGATTTCACTTTATTGTTAAATGTAAGAGTGGGATCGCTATGAATCTCAATAATGTTATTGTTTTTAATGAAGTCCAGTATCTTGTTTTTATAATCATCATAAGTTAAAATTACGAGAGTTTGACCTTTGTCCGCTTTGGTGACGATTGCGTTATGGTCTATTAATTTCGTCTTTATCTCATTAAACACCCCTGTTTCGCTATGGTAAATAGTTTTTGTATTCTTTATGTTTTCGGCGTTCATAACTTTTTTTTATTTTATTATCAATTGCATGTCTTATTACTGTTTTCGTTTCTTCATCGGATATGGAATTTATCGCGGTTTCAGCGTTCAGTATTTCATTACAGAGTGATTGTTTAGAACTATTGTTTTTAAGATTGTATTTTAAGCCTTTATTCAATAAGTTGGTTTCTTCGTTGTTGAACTGTATTCCAGTAAGATTAACAATACGAGGGTAAAACTGGTGATTTATTATATTGTTCTCTTGCGTGTCGTTCTGTTTTTTCAATAAGTTACGAATTTTTTTATTTTGTGTCTTCTTTTTCTTTATAATGGTATTATTTATTTGTCTTTCAATCAAATATGTTACATTTTGGACTTGTGAGGCATGTAAGTTTTGTAAAAGTTCGAGATGTTTTTTCATGAGCATCGTATTGAGTAAGTTCTTTTTACTATGCAATTGTTTTATTTCATTTTTAATCCATAATTTAGTGGCCATTTCTTTAGTTTTTTTAGCGCTATAAGAATTAGATGTTATTTTTATTTGGACATAACTCGGCACGATTTGCAAACTTAAACATGTTTTGTTATATCTAATATTTAGTGCCGTTTTTAGTAGTTTTAACCTTAAATTCATATATTGAAAGGCAATTTTTACCTGACTGGCATTCAATTTAAACATTTTTCTTGCCTCCAGAAACGATTAAGACTATAAAATAGGTTAATTACCTTCTGTCAACGTTTCTTAAAATCCTGTTAGGATGACTCGAGTTTCGACACCATTTAGTGTCATCATCAGATCGGAATATGAATTAAGTTAAAACATTTTGATGCATATACATCTCGTCAGATATTAAAAAATTTTTAAAAACGACACATAACATTATATAAATAATAAATAAACTATATCACAATAAAATAACAATACAACAATAAAATATAAAACCACGCGGCCGCAAACGAACCTGTACAGGAACGCCCCCACGGTAAGACTAATCAATGCCGGTTTGACCTTGGTTCAATTTATCGATCTGATATAGCCAATTTCTCGTTCTATAAGATCGATTCTATTAAATAAAACATTATTGGTATGTATTGCTTTCTCATTTAGGATACGATTGTGATCCTTCTTTATGGCTTTATATATCTCGAACCTTTCAAGGGTGTCCAGCTTTAGTGACTTTTTACATTTATGTAGGATACCCAAATTATCATTAATACTCTTTATATTATGGTTAAATGAGCTCAAATGTTCTGCAAATGTGGATCTTATTACATTTGACTTGGAGCTTGGGATATGTTCTTTATAGCGTAATTTGAAAGAACGACCTGTTTGTCCTATATAGAACTGTGCGCAATCAGAACAATTAAGTCTATATACACCAGTACCATCAAATATATCGGAGGGTATATTTTTGTTGGTAAATGTAAGTTTTTTCTCAAGTTTATTACTTGCCTTTGAAGCCAAAGTAATATTATGCTTTTTTAATTGGTTTTTTAAAGTGTGGTATAGATTTTCACCATATTCTATAGCAATGTATTTGTTTACTTTTTCTTTGGATACATCAATATTTATTGGTTTATTTTGTTTTTTATTAATTATTCTATCTACTATATGACTTTTGTATCCATTGGCTAAAGCTATGTGTTTGATAATGTTTAGTTCATTGTTATAATCATCTTTGGATAAGGGCAATGCCAGCAATCTGTGAATCATACAGTTGAAAAAAGCCATTTTTTGTGAAATAGGGTGATACGATGAGGCGTGAATAGCATGATCCGTAATTGTTGGTTTTCTGTAAATATTATAGTTAATTTTATTATTTATTTTAGTTAAAGTTAAATCTAAAAAATTAATTTTATTATTCATTTCAGTCTCTAATGTGAATTGTAAATTATTTGTAATTGTATTCATATGTTTTTTAAGCATTTCTAATTGTCTGCAATTGCCATTGTAAATCATTATTGTGTCATCCATATATCGTCGGTAAAATAAAATTTTTGTATAATGTTTGTTTTTAGTCGATAAAATTTCGTTTGTTTCAATATGATTTAGGTAAATTTCAGCCAGGATGCCTGACAATGGGGATCCCATAGCTAAACCATCCCGTTGTAAGTAATATTTGTTGTCGAAAGTAAAATAATTTTGTTCTAATATTACTTTTGTCAAATTGATTAACTCATCAACTGTTTCATGATTTAATGTGGATTTAGATAGTAATAAATTTTTAGCTATTTCTAACGTTTCGGTAATAGGTATGTTCGTGTATAGATTTACTATGTCGAATGAGGCGAGAGTATGTCTAGGTTCGACTGTAATAGTTTTTGTAAGTTCAACCAGTTCTAAACTGTTTTTCAAGCTATAATTTTTATTGAACGTTATGTGTTGTCTAAAAATTTTTTCAAGTTTTTTGGCAATTTTATATGAAGGTGCAGACATAAAATTAACTAAAGGACGGACAGGCATATTATTTTTATGTATTTTAGGAAGGCCCTTAAGTCTAGGGGCCTTGGGATCTATCATTTTTAGGTATTTTTTCTCATCGTTCGTTATGACGTATTTTGATTTATTCAATATTGATTTCACTTTATTGTTAAATGTAAGAGTGGGATCGCTATGAATCTCAATAATGTTATTGTTTTTAATGAAGTCCAGTATCTTGTTTTTATAATCATCATAAGTTAAAATTACGAGAGTTTGACCTTTGTCCGCTTTGGTGACGATTGCGTTATGGTCTATTAATTTCGTCTTTATCTCATTAAACACCCTTGTTTCGCTATGGTAAATAGTTTTTGTATTCTTTATGTTTTCGGCGTTCATAACTTTTTTTTATTTTATTATCAATTGCATGTCTTATTACTGTTTTCGTTTCTTCATCGGATATGGAATTTATCGCGGTTTCAGCGTTCAGTATTTCATTACAGAGTGATTGTTTAGAACTATTGTTTTTAAGATTGTATTTTAAGCCTTTATTCAATAAGTTGGTTTCTTCGTTGTTGAACTGTATTCCAGTAAGATTAACAATACGAGGGTAAAACTGGTGATTTATTATATTGTTCTCTTGCGTGTCGTTCTGTTTTTTCAATAAGTTACGAATTTTTTTATTTTGTGTCTTCTTTTTCTTTATAATGGTATTATTTATTTGTCTTTCAATCAAATATGTTACATTTTGGACTTGTGAGGCATGTAAGTTTTGTAAAAGTTCGAGATGTTTTTTCATGAGCATCGTATTGAGTAAGTTCTTTTTACTATGCAATTGTTTTATTTCATTTTTAATCCATAATTTAGTGGCCATTTCTTTAGTTTTTTTAGCGCTATAAGAATTAGATGTTATTTTTATTTGGACATAACTCGGCACGATTTGCAAACTTAAACATGTTTTGTTATATCTAATATTTAGTGACGTTTTTTGTAGTTTTAACCTTAAATTCATACATTGAAAGGCAATTTTTACCTGACTGGCATTCAATTTAAACATTTTTCTTGCCTCCAGAAACGATTAAGACTATAAAATAGGTTAATTACCTTCTGTCAACGTTTCTTAAAATCCTTTTAGGATGACTCGAGTTTCGACACCATTTGGTGTCATCATCAGATCGGAATATGAATTAAGTTAAAACATTTTGATGCATATACATCTCGTCAGATATTAAAAAATTTTTAAAAACGACACATAACATTATATAAATAATAAATAAACTATATCACAATAAAATAACAATACAACAATAAAATATAAAACCACGCGGCCGCAAACGAACCTGTACAGGAACGCCCCCACGGTAAGACTAATCAATGCCGGTTTGACCTTGGTTCAATTTATCGATCTGATATAGCCAATTTCTCGTTCTATAAGATCGATTCTATTAAATAAAACATTATTGGTATGTATTGCTTTCTCATTTAGGATACGATTGTGATCCTTCTTTATGGCTTTATATATCTCGAACCTTTCAAGGGTGTCCAGCTTTAGTGACTTTTTACATTTATGTAGGATACCCAAATTATCATTAATACTCTTTATATTATGGTTAAATGAGCTCAAATGTTCTGCAAATGTGGATCTTATTACATTTGACTTGGAGCTTGGGATATGTTCTTTATAGCGTAATTTGAAAGAACGACCTGTTTGTCCTATATAGAACTGTGCGCAATCAGAACAATTAAGTCTATATACACCAGTACCATAAAATATATCGGAGGGTATATTTTTGTTGGTAAATGTAAGTTTTTTCTCAAGTTTATTACTTGCCTTTGAAGCCAAAGTAATATTATGCTTTTTTAATTGGTTTTTTAAAGTGTGGTATAGATTTTCACCATATTCTATAGCAATGTATTTGTTTACTTTTTCTTTGGATACATCAATATTTATTAGTTTATTTTGTTTTTTATTAATTATTCTATCTACTATATGACTTTTGTATCCATTGGCTAAAGCTATGTGTTTGATAATGTTTAGTTCATTGTTATAATCATCTTTGGATAAGGGCAATGCCAGCAATCTATGAATCATACAGTTGAAAAAAGCCATTTTTTGTGAAATAGGGTGATACGATGAGGCGTGAATAGCATGATCCGTAATTGTTGGTTTTCTGTAAATATTATAGTTAATTTTATTATTTATTTTAGTTAAAGTTAAATCTAAAAAATTAATTTTATTATTCATTTCAGTCTCTAATGTGAATTGTAAATTATTTGTAATTGTATTCATATGTTTTTTAAGCATTTCTAATTGTCTGCAATTGCCATTGTAAATCATTATTGTGTCATCCATATATCGTCGGTAAAATAAAATTTTTGTATAATGTTTGTTTTTAGTCGATAAAATTTCGTTTGTTTCAATATGATTTAGTTAAATTTCAGCCAGGATGCCTGACAATGGGGATCCAATAGCTAAACCATCCCGTTGTAAGTAATATTTGTTGTCGAAAGTAAAATAATTTTGTTCTAATATTACTTTTGTCAAATTGATTAACTCATCAACTGTTTCATGATTTAATGTGGATTTAGATAGTAATAAATTTTTAGCTATTTCTAACGTTTCGGTAATAGGTATGTTCGTGTATAGATTTACTATGTCGAATGAGGCGAGAGTATGTCTAGGTTCGACTGTAATAGTTTTTGTAAGTTCGACCAGTTCTAAACTGTTTTTCAAGCTATAATTTTTATTGAACGTTATGTGTTGTCTAAAAATTTTTTCGAGTTTTTTGGCAATTTTATATGAAGGTGCAGACATAAAATTAACTAAAGGACGGACAGGCATATTATTTTTATGTATTTTAGGAAGGCCCTTAAGTCTAGGGGCCTTGGGATCTATCATTTTTAGGTATTTTTTCTCATCGTTCGTTATGACGTATTTTGATTTATTCAATATTGATTTCACTTTATTGTTAAATGTAAGAGTGGGATCGCTATGAATCTCAATAATGTTATTGTTTTTAATGAAGTCCAGTATCTTGTTTTTATAATCATCATAAGTTAAAATTACGAGAGTTTGACCTTTGTCCGCTTTGGTGACGATTGCGTTATGGTCTATTAATTTCGTCTTTATCTCATTAAACACCCTTGTTTCGCTATGGTAAATAGTTTTTGTATTCTTTATGTTTTCGGCGTTCATAACTTTTTTTTATTTTATTATCAATTGCATGTCTTATTACTGTTTTCGTTTCTTCATCGGATATGGAATTTATCGCGGTTTCAGCGTTCAGTATTTCATTACAGAGTGATTGTTTAGAACTATTGTTTTTAAGATTGTATTTTAAGCCTTTATTCAATAAGTTGGTTTCTTCGTTGTTGAACTGTATTCCAGTAAGATTAACAATACGAGGGTAAAACTGGTGATTTATTATATTGTTCTCTTGCGTGTCGTTCTGTTTTTTCAATAAGTTACGAATTTTTTTATTTTGTGTCTTCTTTTTCTTTATAATGGTATTATTTATTTGTCTTTCAATCAAATATGTTACATTTTGGACTTGTGAGGCATGTAAGTTTTGTAAAAGTTCGAGATGTTTTTTCATGAGCATCGTATTGAGTAAGTTCTTTTTACTATGCAATTGTTTTATTTCATTTTTAATCCATAATTTAGTGGCCATTTCTTTAGTTTTTTTAGCGCTATAAGAATTAGATGTTATTTTTATTTGGACATAACTCGGCACGATTTGCAAACTTAAACATGTTTTGTTATATCTAATATTTAGTGCCGTTTTTAGTAGTTTTAACCTTAAATTCATATATTGAAAGGCAATTTTTACCTGACTGGCATTCAATTTAAACATTTTTCTTGCCTCCAGAAACGATTAAGACTATAAAATAGGTTAATTACTTTCTGTCAACGTTTCTTAAAATCCTTTTAGGATGACTCGAGTTTCGACACCATTTGGTGTCATCATCAGATCGGAATATGAATTAAGTTAAAACATTTTGATGCATATACATCTCGTCAGATATTAAAAAATTTTTAAAAACGACACATAACATTATATAAATAATAAATAAACTATATCACAATAAAATAACAATACAACAATAAAATATAAAACCACGCGGCCGCAAACGAACCTGTACAGGAACGCCCCCACGGTAAGACTAATCAATGCCGGTTTGACCTTGGTTCAATTTATCGATCTGATATAGCCAATTTCTCGTTCTATAAGATCGATTCTATTAAATAAAACATTATTGGTATGTATTGCTTTCTCATTTAGGATACGATTGTGATCCTTCTTTATGGCTTTATATATCTCGAACCTTTCACGGGTGTCCAGCTTTAGTGACTTTTTACATTTATGTAGGATACCCAAATTATCATTAATACTCTTTATATTATGGTTAAATGAGCTCAAATGTTCTGCAAATGTGGATCTTATTACATTTGACTTGGAGCTTGGGATATGTTCTTTATAGCGTAATTTGAAAGAACGACCTGTTTGTCCTATATAGAACTGTGCGCAATCAGAACAATTAAGTCTATATACACCAGTACCATCAAATATATCGGAGGGTATATTTTTGTTGGTAAATGTAAGTTTTTACTCAAGTTTATTACTTGCCTTTGAAGCCAAAGTAATATTATGCTTTTTTAATTGGTTTTTTAAAGTGTGGTATAGATTTTCACCATATTCTATAGCAATGTATTTGTTTACTTTTTCTTTGGATACATCAATATTTATTGGTTTATTTTGTTTTTTATCAATTATTCTATCTACTATATGACTTTTGTATCCATTGGCTAAAGCTATGTGTTTGATAATGTTTAGTTCATTGTTATAATCATCTTTGGATAAGGGCAATGCCAGCAATCTATGAATCATACAGTTGAAAAAAGCCATTTTTTGTGAAATAGGGTGATACGATGAGGCGTGAATAGCATGATCCGTAATTGTTGGTTTTCTGTAAATATTATAGTTAATTTTATTATTTATTTTAGTTAAAGTTAAATCTAAAAAATTAATTTTATTATTCATTTCAGTCTCTAATGTGAATTGTAAATTATTTGTAATTGTATTCATATGTTTTTTAAGCATTTCTAATTGTCTGCAATTGCCATTGTAAATCATTATTGTTTCATCCATATATCGTCGGTAAAATAAAATTTTTGTATAATGTTTGTTTTTAGTCGATAAAATTTCGTTTGTTTCAATATGATTTAGGTAAATTTCAGCCAGGATGCCTGACAATGGGGATCCCATAGCTAAACCATCCCGTTGTAAGTAATATTTGTTGTCGAAAGTAAAATAATTTTGTTCTAATATTACTTTTGTCAAATTGATTAACTCATCAACTGTTTCATGATTTAATGTGGATTTAGATAGTAATAAATTTTTAGCTATTTCTAACGTTTCGGTAATAGGTATGTTCGTGTATAGATTTACTATGTCGAATGAGGCGAGAGTATGTCTAGGTTCGACTGTAATAGTTTTTGTAAGTTCGACCAGTTCTAAACTGTTTTTCAAGCTATAATTTTTATTGAACGTTATGTGTTGTCTAAAAATTTTTTCGAGTTTTTTGGCAATTTTATATGAAGGTGCAGACATAAAATTAACTAAAGGACGGACAGGCATATTATTTTTATGTATTTTAGGAAGGCCCTTAAGTCTAGGGGCCTTGGGATCTATCATTTTTAGGTATTTTTTCTCATCGTTCGTTATGACGTATTTTGATTTATTCAATATTGATTTCACTTTATTGTTAAATGTAAGAGTGGGATCGCTATGAATCTCAATAATGTTATTGTTTTTAATGAAGTCCAGTATCTTGTTTTTATAATCATCATAAGTTAAAATTACGAGAGTTTGACCTTTGTCCGCTTTGGTGACGATTGCGTTATGGTCTATTAATTTCGTCTTTATCTCATTAAACACCCTTGTTTCGCTATGGTAAATAGTTTTTGTATTCTTTATGTTTTCGGCGTTCATAACTTTTTTTTATTTTATTATCAATTGCATGTCTTATTACTGTTTTCGTTTCTTCATCGGATATGGAATTTATCGCGGTTTCAGCGTTCAGTATTTCATTACAGAGTGATTGTTTAGAACTATTGTTTTTAAGATTGTATTTTAAGCCTTTATTCAATAAGTTGGTTTCTTCGTTGTTGAACTGTATTCCAGTAAGATTAACAATACGAGGGTAAAACTGGTGATTTATTATATTGTTCTCTTGCGTGTCGTTCTGTTTTTTCAATAAGTTACGAATTTTTTTATTTTGTGTCTTCTTTTTCTTTATAATGGTATTATTTATTTGTCTTTCAATCAAATATGTTACATTTTGGACTTGTGAGGCATGTAAGTTTTGTAAAAGTTCGAGATGTTTTTTCATGAGCATCGTATTGAGTAAGTTCTTTTTACTATGCAATTGTTTTATTTCATTTTTAATCCATAATTTAGTGGCCATTTCTTTAGTTTTTTTAGCGCTATAAGAATTAGATGTTATTTTTATTTGGACATAACTCGGCACGATTTGCAAACTTAAACATGTTTTGTTATATCTAATATTTAGTGCCGTTTTTAGTAGTTTTAACCTTAAATTCATATATTGAAAGGCAATTTTTACCTGACTGGCATTCAATTTAAACATTTTTCTTGCCTCCAGAAACGATTAAGACTATAAAATAGGTTAATTACCTTCTGTCAACGTTTCTTAAAATCCTTTTAGGATGACTCGAGTTTCGACACCATTTGGTGTCATCATCAGATCGGAATATGAATTAAGTTAAAACATTTTGATGCATATACATCTCGTCAGATATTAAAAAATTTTTAAAAACGACACATAACATTATATAAATAATAAATAAACTATATCACAATAAAATAACAATACAACAATAAAATATAAAACCACGCGGCCGCAAACGAACCTGTACAGGAACGCCCCCACGGTAAGACTAATCAATGCCGGTTTGACCTTGGTTCAATTTATCGATCTGATATAGCCAATTTCTCGTTCTATAAGATCGATTCTATTAAATAAAACATTATTGGTATGTATTGCTTTCTCATTTAGGATACGATTGTGATCCTTCTTTATGGCTTTATATATCTCGAACCTTTCACGGGTGTCCAGCTTTAGTGACTTTTTACATTTATGTAGGATACCCAAATTATCATTAATACTCTTTATATTATGGTTAAATGAGCTCAAATGTTCTGCAAATGTGGATCTTATTACATTTGACTTGGAGCTTGGGATATGTTCTTTATAGCGTAATTTGAAAGAACGACCTGTTTGTCCTATATAGAACTGTGCGCAATCAGAACAATTAAGTCTATATACACCAGTACCATCAAATATATCGGAGGGTATATTTTTGTTGGTAAATGTAAGTTTTTACTCAAGTTTATTACTTGCCTTTGAAGCCAAAGTAATATTATGCTTTTTTAATTGGTTTTTTAAAGTGTGGTATAGATTTTCACCATATTCTATAGCAATGTATTTGTTTACTTTTTCTTTGGATACATCAATATTTATTGGTTTATTTTGTTTTTTATTAATTATTCTATCTACTATATGACTTTTGTATCCATTGGCTAAAGCTATGTGTTTGATAATGTTTAGTTCATTGTTATAATCATCTTTGGATAAGGGCAATGCCAGCAATCTATGAATCATACAGTTGAAAAAAGCCATTTTTTGTGAAATAGGGTGATACGATGAGGCGTGAATAGCATGATCCGTAATTGTTGGTTTTCTGTAAATATTATAGTTAATTTTATTATTTATTTTAGTTAAAGTTAAATCTAAAAAATTAATTTTATTATTCATTTCAGTCTCTAATGTGAATTGTAAATTATTTGTAATTGTATTCATATGTTTTTTAAGCATTTCTAATTGTCTGCAATTGCCATTGTAAATCATTATTGTGTCATCCATATATCGTCGGTAAAATAAAATTTTTGTATAATGTTTGTTTTTAGTCGATAAAATTTCGTTTGTTTCAATATGATTTAGGTAAATTTCAGCCAGGATGCCTGACAATGGGGATCCCATAGCTAAACCATCCCGTTGTAAGTAATATTTGTTGTCGAAAGTAAAATAATTTTGTTCTAATATTACTTTTGTCAAATTGATTAACTCATCAACTGTTTCATGATTTAATGTGGATTTAGATAGTAATAAATTTTTAGCTATTTCTAACGTTTCGGTAATAGGTATGTTCGTGTATAGATTTACTATGTCGAATGAGGCGAGAGTATGTCTAGGTTCGACTGTAATAGTTTTTGTAAGTTCGACCAGTTCTAAACTGTTTTTCAAGCTATAATTTTTATTGAACGTTATGTGTTGTCTAAAAATTTTTTCGAGTTTTTTGGCAATTTTATATGAAGGTGCAGACATAAAATTAACTAAAGGACGGACAGGCATATTATTTTTATGTATTTTAGGAAGGCCCTTAAGTCTAGGGGCCTTGGGATCTATCATTTTTAGGTATTTTTTCTCATCGTTCGTTATGACGTATTTTGATTTATTCAATATTGATTTCACTTTATTGTTAAATGTAAGAGTGGGATCGCTATGAATCTCAATAATGTTATTGTTTTTAATGAAGTCCAGTATCTTGTTTTTATAATCATCATAAGTTAAAATTACGAGAGTTTGACCTTTGTCCGCTTTGGTGACGATTGCGTTATGGTCTATTAATTTCGTCTTTATCTCATTAAACACCCTTGTTTCGCTATGGTAAATAGTTTTTGTATTCTTTATGTTTTCGGCGTTCATAACTTTTTTTTATTTTATTATCAATTGCATGTCTTATTACTGTTTTCGTTTCTTCATCGGATATGGAATTTATCGCGGTTTCAGCGTTCAGTATTTCATTACAGAGTGATTGTTTAGAACTATTGTTTTTAAGATTGTATTTTAAGCCTTTATTCAATAAGTTGGTTTCTTCGTTGTTGAACTGTATTCCAGTAAGATTAACAATACGAGGGTAAAACTGGTGATTTATTATATTGTTCTCTTGCGTGTCGTTCTGTTTTTTCAATAAGTTACGAATTTTTTTATTTTGTGTCTTCTTTTTCTTTATAATGGTATTATTTATTTGTCTTTCAATCAAATATGTTACATTTTGGACTTGTGAGGCATGTAAGTTTTGTAAAAGTTCGAGATGTTTTTTCATGAGCATCGTATTGAGTAAGTTCTTTTTACTATGCAATTGTTTTATTTCATTTTTAATCCATAATTTAGTGGCCATTTCTTTAGTTTTTTTAGCGCTATAAGAATTAGATGTTATTTTTATTTGGACATACCTCGGCACGATTTGCAAACTTAAACATGTTTTGTTATATCTAATATTTAGTGCCGTTTTTAGTAGTTTTAACCTTAAATTCATATATTGAAAGGCAATTTTTACCTGACTGGCATTCAATTTAAACATTTTTCTTGCCTCCAGAAACGATTAAGACTATAAAATAGGTTAATTACCTTCTGTCAACGTTTCTTAAAATCCTTTTAGGATGACTCGAGTTTCGACACCATTTGGTGTCATCATCAGATCGGAATATGAATTAAGTTAAAACATTTTGATGCATATACATCTCGTCAGATATTAAAAAATTTTTAAAAACGACACATAACATTATATAAATAATAAATAAACTATATCACAATAAAATAACAATACAACAATAAAATATAAAACCACGCGGCCGCAAACGAACCTGTACAGGAACGCCCCCACGGTAAGACTAATCAATGCCGGTTTGACCTTGGTTCAATTTATCGATCTGATATAGCCAATTTCTCGTTCTATAAGATCGATTCTATTAAATAAAACATTATTGGTATGTATTGCTTTCTCATTTAGGATACGATTGTGATCCTTCTTTATGGCTTTATATATCTCGAACCTTTCACGGGTGTCCAGCTTTAGTGACTTTTTACATTTATGTAGGATACCCAAATTATCATTAATACTCTTTATATTATGGTTAAATGAGCTCAAATGTTCTGCAAATGTGGATCTTATTACATTTGACTTGGAGCTTGGGATATGTTCTTTATAGCGTAATTTGAAAGAACGACCTGTTTGTCCTATATAGAACTGTGCGCAATCAGAACAATTAAGTCTATATACACCAGTACCATCAAATATATCGGAGGGTATATTTTTGTTGGTAAATGTAAGTTTTTACTCAAGTTTATTACTTGCCTTTGAAGCCAAAGTAATATTATGCTTTTTTAATTGGTTTTTTAAAGTGTGGTATAGATTTTCACCATATTCTATAGCAATGTATTTGTTTACTTTTTCTTTGGATACATCAATATTTATTGGTTTATTTTGTTTTTTATTAATTATTCTATCTACTATATGACTTTTGTATCCATTGGCTAAAGCTATGTGTTTGATAATGTTTAGTTCATTGTTATAATCATCTTTGGATAAGGGCAATGCCAGCAATCTATGAATCATACAGTTGAAAAAAGCCATTTTTTGTGAAATAGGGTGATACGATGAGGCGTGAATAGCATGATCCGTAATTGTTGGTTTTCTGTAAATATTATAGTTAATTTTATTATTTATTTTAGTTAAAGTTAAATCTAAAAAATTAATTTTATTATTCATTTCAGTCTCTAATGTGAATTGTAAATTATTTGTAATTGTATTCATATGTTTTTTAAGCATTTCTAATTGTCTGCAATTGCCATTGTAAATCATTATTGTGTCATCCATATATCGTCGGTAAAATAAAATTTTTGTATAATGTTTGTTTTTAGTCGATAAAATTTCGTTTGTTTCAATATGATTTAGGTAAATTTCAGCCAGGATGCCTGACAATGGGGATCCCATAGCTAAACCATCCCGTTGTAAGTAATATTTGTTGTCGAAAGTAAAATAATTTTGTTCTAATATTACTTTTGTCAAATTGATTAACTCATCAACTGTTTCATGATTTAATGTGGATTTAGATAGTAATAAATTTTTAGCTATTTCTAACGTTTCGGTAATAGGTATGTTCGTGTATAGATTTACTATGTCGAATGAGGCGAGAGTATGTCTAGGTTCGACTGTAATAGTTTTTGTAAGTTCGACCAGTTCTAAACTGTTTTTCAAGCTATAATTTTTATTGAACGTTATGTGTTGTCTAAAAATTTTTTCGAGTTTTTTGGCAATTTTATATGAAGGTGCAGACATAAAATTAACTAAAGGACGGACAGGCATATTATTTTTATGTATTTTAGGAAGGCCCTTATGTCTAGGGGCCTTGGGATCTATCATTTTTAGGTATTCTTTCTCATCGTTCGTTATGACGTATTTTGATTTATTCAATATTGATTTCACTTTATTGTTAAATGTAAGAGTGGGATCGCTATGAATCTCAATAATGTTATTGTTTTTAATGAAGTCCAGTATCTTGTTTTTATAATCATCATAAGTTAAAATTACGAGAGTTTGACCTTTGTCCGCTTTGGTGACGATTGCGTTATGGTCTATTAATTTCGTCTTTATCTCATTAAACACCCTTGTTTCGCTATGGTAAATAGTTTTTGTATTCTTTATGTTTTCGGCGTTCATAACTTTTTTTTATTTTATTATCAATTGCATGTCTTATTACTGTTTTCGTTTCTTCATCGGATATGGAATTTATCGCGGTTTCAGCGTTCAGTATTTCATTACAGAGTGATTGTTTAGAACTATTGTTTTTAAGATTGTATTTTAAGCCTTTATTCAATAAGTTGGTTTCTTCGTTGTTGAACTGTATTCCAGTAAGATTAACAATACGAGGGTAAAACTGGTGATTTATTATATTGTTCTCTTGCGTGTCGTTCTGTTTTTTCAATAAGTTACGAATTTTTTTATTTTGTGTCTTCTTTTTCTTTATAATGGTATTATTTATTTGTCTTTCAATCAAATATGTTACATTTTGGACTTGTGAGGCATGTAAGTTTTGTAAAAGTTCGAGATGTTTTTTCATGAGCATCGTATTGAGTAAGTTCTTTTTACTATGCAATTGTTTTATTTCATTTTTAATCCATAATTTAGTGGCCATTTCTTTAGTTTTTTTAGCGCTATAAGAATTAGATGTTATTTTTATTTGGACATACCTCGGCACGATTTGCAAACTTAAACATGTTTTGTTATATCTAATATTTAGTGCCGTTTTTAGTAGTTTTAACCTTAAATTCATATATTGAAAGGCAATTTTTACCTGACTGGCATTCAATTTAAACATTTTTCTTGCCTCCAGAAACGATTAAGACTATAAAATAGGTTAATTACCTTCTGTCAACGTTTCTTAAAATCCTTTTAGGATGACTCGAGTTTCGACACCATTTGGTGTCATCATCAGATCGGAATATGAATTAAGTTAAAACATTTTGATGCATATACATCTCGTCAGATATTAAAAAATTTTTAAAAACGACACATAACATTATATAAATAATAAATAAACTATATCACAATAAAATAACAATACAACAATAAAATATAAAACAACGCGGCCGCAAACGAACCTGTACAGGAACGCCCCCACGGTAAGACTAATCAATGCCGGTTTGACCTTGGTTCAATTTATCGATCTGATATAGCCAATTTCTCGTTCTATAAGATCGATTCTATTAAATAAAACATTATTGGTATGTATTGCTTTCTCATTTAGGATACGATTGTGATCCTTCTTTATGGCTTTATATATCTCGAACCTTTCACGGGTGTCCAGCTTTAGTGACTTTTTACATTTATGTAGGATACCCAAATTATCATTAATACTCTTTATATTATGGTTAAATGAGCTCAAATGTTCTGCAAATGTGGATCTTATTACATTTGACTTGGAGCTTGGGATATGTTCTTTATAGCGTAATTTGAAAGAACGACCTGTTTGTCCTATATAGAACTGTGCGCAATCAGAACAATTAAGTCTATATACACCAGTACCATCAAATATATCGGAGGGTATATTTTTGTTGGTAAATGTAAGTTTTTACTCAAGTTTATTACTTGCCTTTGAAGCCAAAGTAATATTATGCTTTTTTAATTGGTTTTTTAAAGTGTGGTATAGATTTTCACCATATTCTATAGCAATGTATTTGTTTACTTTTTCTTTGGATACATCAATATTTATTGGTTTATTTTGTTTTTTATTAATTATTCTATCTACTATATGACTTTTGTATCCATTGGCTAAAGCTATGTGTTTGATAATGTTTAGTTCATTGTTATAATCATCTTTGGATAAGGGCAATGCCAGCAATCTATGAATCATACAGTTGAAAAAAGCCATTTTTTGTGAAATAGGGTGATACGATGAGGCGTGAATAGCATGATCCGTAATTGTTGGTTTTCTGTAAATATTATAGTTAATTTTATTATTTATTTTAGTTAAAGTTAAATCTAAAAAATTAATTTTATTATTCATTTCAGTCTCTAATGTGAATTGTAAATTATTTGTAATTGTATTCATATGTTTTTTAAGCATTTCTAATTGTCTGCAATTGCCATTGTAAATCATTATTGTGTCATCCATATATCGTCGGTAAAATAAAATTTTTGTATAATGTTTGTTTTTAGTCGATAAAATTTCGTTTGTTTCAATATGATTTAGGTAAATTTCAGCCAGGATGCCTGACAATGGGGATCCCATAGCTAAACCATCCCGTTGTAAGTAATATTTGTTGTCGAAAGTAAAATAATTTTGTTCTAATATTACTTTTGTCAAATTGATTAACTCATCAACTGTTTCATGATTTAATGTGGATTTAGATAGTAATAAATTTTTAGCTATTTCTAACGTTTCGGTAATAGGTATGTTCGTGTATAGATTTACTATGTCGAATGAGGCGAGAGTATGTCTAGGTTCGACTGTAATAGTTTTTGTAAGTTCGACCAGTTCTAAACTGTTTTTCAAGCTATAATTTTTATTGAACGTTATGTGTTGTCTAAAAATTTTTTCGAGTTTTTTGGCAATTTTATATGAAGGTGCAGACATAAAATTAACTAAAGGACGGACAGGCATATTATTTTTATGTATTTTAGGAAGGCCCTTAAGTCTAGGGGCCTTGGGATCTATCATTTTTAGGTATTTTTTCTCATCGTTCGTTATGACGTATTTTGATTTATTCAATATTGATTTCACTTTATTGTTAAATGTAAGAGTGGGATCGCTATGAATCTCAATAATGTTATTGTTTTTAATGAAGTCCAGTATCTTGTTTTTATAATCATCATAAGTTAAAATTACGAGAGTTTGACCTTTGTCCGCTTTGGTGACGATTGCGTTATGGTCTATTAATTTCGTCTTTATCTCATTAAACACCCTTGTTTCGCTATGGTAAATAGTTTTTGTATTCTTTATGTTTTCGGCGTTCATAACTTTTTTTTATTTTATTATCAATTGCATGTCTTATTACTGTTTTCGTTTCTTCATCGGATATGGAATTTATCGCGGTTTCAGCGTTCAGTATTTCATTACAGAGTGATTGTTTAGAACTATTGTTTTTAAGATTGTATTTTAAGCCTTTATTCAATAAGTTGGTTTCTTCGTTGTTGAACTGTATTCCAGTAAGATTAACAATACGAGGGTAAAACTGGTGATTTATTATATTGTTCTCTTGAGTGTCGTTCTGTTTTTTCAATAAGTTACGAATTTTTTTATTTTGTGTCTTCTTTTTCTTTATAATGGTATTATTTATTTGTCTTTCAATCAAATATGTTACATTTTGGACTTGTGAGGCATGTAAGTTTTGTAAAAGTTCGAGATGTTTTTTCATGAGCATCGTATTGAGTAAGTTCTTTTTACTATGCAATTGTTTTATTTCATTTTTAATCCATAATTTAGTGGCCATTTCTTTAGTTTTTTTAGCGCTATAAGAATTAGATGTTATTTTTATTTGGACATAACTCGGCACGATTTGCAAACTTAAACATGTTTTGTTATATCTAATATTTAGTGCCGTTTTTAGTAGTTTTAACCTTAAATTCATATATTGAAAGGCAATTTTTACCTGACTGGCATTCAATTTAAACATTTTTCTTGCCTCCAGAAACGATTAAGACTATAAAATAGGTTAATTACCTTCTGTCAACGTTTCTTAAAATCCTTTTAGGATGACTCGAGTTTCGACACCATTTGGTGTCATCATCAGATCGGAATATGAATTAAGTTAAAACATTTTGATGCATATACATCTCGTCAGATATTAAAAAATTTTTAAAAACGACACATAACATTATATAAATAATAAATAAACTATATCACAATAAAATAACAATACAACAATAAAATATAAAACCACGCGGCCGCAAACGAACCTGTACAGGAACGCCCCCACGGTAAGACTAATCAATGCCGGTTTGACCTTGGTTCAATTTATCGATCTGATATAGCCAATTTCTCGTTCTATAAGATCGATTCTATTAAATAAAACATTATTGGTATGTATTGCTTTCTCATTTAGGATACGATTGTGATCCTTCTTTATGGCTTTATATATCTCGAACCTTTCACGGGTGTCCAGCTTTAGTGACTTTTTACATTTATGTAGGATACCCAAATTATCATTAATACTCTTTATATTATGGTTAAATGAGCTCAAATGTTCTGCAAATGTGGATCTTATTACATTTGACTTGGAGCTTGGGATATGTTCTTTATAGCGTAATTTGAAAGAACGACCTGTTTGTCCTATATAGAACTGTGCGCAATCAGAACAATTAAGTCTATATACACCAGTACCATCAAATATATCGGAGGGTATATTTTTGTTGGTAAATGTAAGTTTTTACTCAAGTTTATTACTTGCCTTTGAAGCCAAAGTAATATTATGCTTTTTTAATTGGTTTTTTAAAGTGTGGTATAGATTTTCACCATATTCTATAGCAATGTATTTGTTTACTTTTTCTTTGGATACATCAATATTTATTGGTTTATTTTGTTTTTTATTAATTATTCTATCTACTATATGACTTTTGTATCCATTGGCTAAAGCTATGTGTTTGATAATGTTTAGTTCATTGTTATAATCATCTTTGGATAAGGGCAATGCCAGCAATCTATGAATCATACAGTTGAAAAAAGCCATTTTTTGTGAAATAGGGTGATACGATGAGGCGTGAATAGCATGATCCGTAATTGTTGGTTTTCTGTAAATATTATAGTTAATTTTATTATTTATTTTAGTTAAAGTTAAATCTAAAAAATGAATTTTATTATTCATTTCAGTCTCTAATGTGAATTGTAAATTATTTGTAATTGTATTCATATGTTTTTTAAGCATTTCTAATTGTCTGCAATTGCCATTGTAAATCATTATTGTGTCATCCATATATCGTCGGTAAAATAAAATTTTTGTATAATGTTTGTTTTTAGTCGATAAAATTTCGTTTGTTTCAATATGATTTAGGTAAATTTCAGCCAGGATGCCTGACAATGGGGATCCCATAGCTAAACCATCCCGTTGTAAGTAATATTTGTTGTCGAAAGTAAAATAATTTTGTTCTAATATTACTTTTGTCAAATTGATTAACTCATCAACTGTTTCATGATTTAATGTGGATTTAGATAGTAATAAATTTTTAGCTATTTCTAACGTTTCGGTAATAGGTATGTTCGTGTATAGATTTACTATGTCGAATGAGGCGAGAGTATGTCTAGGTTCGACTGTAATAGTTTTTGTAAGTTCGACCAGTTCTAAACTGTTTTTCAAGCTATAATTTTTATTGAACGTTATGTGTTGTCTAAAAATTTTTTCGAGTTTTTTGGCAATTTTATATGAAGGTGCAGACATAAAATTAACTAAAGGACGGACAGGCATATTATTTTTATGTATTTTAGGAAGGCCCTTAAGTCTAGGGGCCTTGGGATCTATCATTTTTAGGTATTTTTTCTCATCGTTCGTTATGACGTATTTTGATTTATTCAATATTGATTTCACTTTATTGTTAAATGTAAGAGTGGGATCGCTATGAATCTCAATAATGTTATTGTTTTTAATGAAGTCCAGTATCTTGTTTTTATAATCATCATAAGTTAAAATTACGAGAGTTTGACCTTTGTCCGCTTTGGTGACGATTGCGTTATGGTCTATTAATTTCGTCTTTATCTCATTAAACACCCCTGTTTCGCTATGGTAAATAGTTTTTGTATTCTTTATGTTTTCGGCGTTCATAACTTTTTTTTATTTTATTATCAATTGCATGTCTTATTACTGTTTTCGTTTCTTCATCGGATATGGAATTTATCGCGGTTTCAGCGTTCAGTATTTCATTACAGAGTGATTGTTTAGAACTATTGTTTTTAAGATTGTATTTTAAGCCTTTATTCAATAAGTTGGTTTCTTCGTTGTTGAACTGTATTCCAGTAAGATTAACAATACGAGGGTAAAACTGGTGATTTATTATATTGTTCTCTTGCGTGTCGTTCTGTTTTTTCAATAAGTTACGAATTTTTTTATTTTGTGTCTTCTTTTTCTTTATAATGGTATTATTTATTTGTCTTTCAATCAAATATGTTACATTTTGGACTTGTGAGGCATGTAAGTTTTGTAAAAGTTCGAGATGTTTTTTCATGAGCATCGTATTGAGTAAGTTCTTTTTACTATGCAATTGTTTTATTTCATTTTTAATCCATAATTTAGTGGCCATTTCTTTAGTTTTTTTAGCGCTATAAGAATTAGATGTTATTTTTATTTGGACATAACTCGGCACGATTTGCAAACTTAAACATGTTTTGTTATATCTAATATTTAGTGCCGTTTTTAGTAGTTTTAACCTTAAATTCATATATTGAAAGGCAATTTTTACCTGACTGGCATTCAATTTAAACATTTTTCTTGCCTCCAGAAACGATTAAGACTATAAAATAGGTTAATTACCTTCTGTCAACGTTTCTTAAAATCCTTTTAGGATGACTCGAGTTTCGACACCATTTGGTGTCATCATCAGATCGGAATATGAATTAAGTTAAAACATTTTGATGCATATACATCTCGTCAGATATTAAAAAATTTTTAAAAACGACACAACATTATATAAATAATAAATAAACTATATCACAATAAAATAACAATACAACAATAAAATATAAAACCACGCGGCCGCAAACGAACCTGTACAGGAACGCCCCCACGGTAAGACTAATCAATGCCGGTTTGACCTTGGTTCAATTTATCGATCTGATATAGCCAATTTCTCGTTCTATAAGATCGATTCTATTAAATAAAACATTATTGGTATGTATTGCTTTCTCATTTAGGATACGATTGTGATCCTTCTTTATGGCTTTATATATCTCGAACCTTTCACGGGTGTCCAGCTTTAGTGACTTTTTACATTTATGTAGGATACCCAAATTATCATTAATACTCTTTATATTATGGTTAAATGAGCTCAAATGTTCTGCAAATGTGGATCTTATTACATTTGACTTGGAGCTTGGGATATGTTCTTTATAGCGTAATTTGAAAGAACGACCTGTTTGTCCTATATAGAACTGTGCGCAATCAGAACAATTAAGTCTATATACACCAGTACCATCAAATATATCGGAGGGTATATTTTTGTTGGTAAATGTAAGTTTTTACTCAAGTTTATTACTTGCCTTTGAAGCCAAAGTAATATTATGCTTTTTTAATTGGTTTTTTAAAGTGTGGTATAGATTTTCACCATATTCTATAGCAATGTATTTGTTTACTTTTTCTTTGGATACATCAATATTTATTGGTTTATTTTGTTTTTTATTAATTATTCTATCTACTATATGACTTTTGTATCCATTGGCTAAAGCTATGTGTTTGATAATGTTTAGTTCATTGTTATAATCATCTTTGGATAAGGGCAATGCCAGCAATCTATGAATCATACAGTTGAAAAAAGCCATTTTTTGTGAAATAGGGTGATACGATGAGGCGTGAATAGCATGATCCGTAATTGTTGGTTTTCTGTAAATATTATAGTTAATTTTATTATTTATTTTAGTTAAAGTTAAATCTAAAAAATTAATTTTATTATTCATTTCAGTCTCTAATGTGAATTGTAAATTATTTGTAATTGTATTCATATGTTTTTTAAGCATTTCTAATTGTCTGCAATTGCCATTGTAAATCATTATTGTGTCATCCATATATCGTCGGTAAAATAAAATTTTTGTATAATGTTTGTTTTTAGTCGATAAAATTTCGTTTGTTTCAATATGATTTAGGTAAATTTCAGCCAGGATGCCTGACAATGGGGATCCCATAGCTAAACCATCCCGTTGTAAGTAATATTTGTTGTCGAAAGTAAAATAATTTTGTTCTAATATTACTTTTGTCAAATTGATTAACTCATCAACTGTTTCATGATTTAATGTGGATTTAGATAGTAATAAATTTTTAGCTATTTCTAACGTTTCGGTAATAGGTATGTTCGTGTATAGATTTACTATGTCGAATGAGGCGAGAGTATGTCTAGGTTCGACTGTAATAGTTTTTGTAAGTTCGACCAGTTCTAAACTGTTTTTCAAGCTATAATTTTTATTGAACGTTATGTGTTGTCTAAAAATTTTTTCGAGTTTTTTGGCAATTTTATATGAAGGTGCAGACATAAAATTAACTAAAGGACGGACAGGCATATTATTTTTATGTATTTTAGGAAGGCCCTTAAGTCTAGGGGCCTTGGGATCTATCATTTTTAGGTATTTTTTCTCATCGTTCGTTATGACGTATTTTGATTTATTCAATATTGATTTCACTTTATTGTTAAATGTAAGAGTGGGATCGCTATGAATCTCAATAATGTTATTGTTTTTAATGAAGTCCAGTATCTTGTTTTTATAATCATCATAAGTTAAAATTACGAGAGTTTGACCTTTGTCCGCTTTGGTGACGATTGCGTTATGGTCTATTAATTTCGTCTTTATCTCATTAAACACCCCTGTTTCGCTATGGTAAATAGTTTTTGTATTCTTTATGTTTTCGGCGTTCATAACTTTTTTTTATTTTATTATCAATTGCATGTCTTATTACTGTTTTCGTTTCTTCATCGGATATGGAATTTATCGCGGTTTCAGCGTTCAGTATTTCATTACAGAGTGATTGTTTAGAACTATTGTTTTTAAGATTGTATTTTAAGCCTTTATTCAATAAGTTGGTTTCTTCGTTGTTGAACTGTATTCCAGTAAGATTAACAATACGAGGGTAAAACTGGTGATTTATTATATTGTTCTCTTGCGTGTCGTTCTGTTTTTTCAATAAGTTACGAATTTTTTTATTTTGTGTCTTCTTTTTCTTTATAATGGTATTATTTATTTGTCTTTCAATCAAATATGTTACATTTTGGACTTGTGAGGCATGTAAGTTTTGTAAAAGTTCGAGATGTTTTTTCATGAGCATCGTATTGAGTAAGTTCTTTTTACTATGCAATTGTTTTATTTCATTTTTAATCCATAATTTAGTGGCCATTTCTTTAGTTTTTTTAGCGCTATAAGAATTAGATGTTATTTTTATTTGGACATAACTCGGCACGATTTGCAAACTTAAACATGTTTTGTTATATCTAATATTTAGTGCCGTTTTTAGTAGTTTTAACCTTAAATTCATATATTGAAAGGCAATTTTTACCTGACTGGCATTCAATTTAAACATTTTTCTTGCCTCCAGAAACGATTAAGACTATAAAATAGGTTAATTACCTTCTGTCAACGTTTCTTAAAATCCTTTTAGGATGACTCGAGTTTCGACACCATTTGGTGTCATCATCAGATCGGAATATGAATTAAGTTAAAACATTTCGATGCATATACATCTCGTCAGATATTAAAAAATTTTTAAAAACGACACAACATTATATAAATAATAAATAAACTATATCACAATAAAATAACAATACAACAATAAAATATAAAACCACGCGGCCGCAAACGAACCTGTACAGGAACGCCCCCACGGTAAGACTAATCAATGCCGGTTTGACCTTGGTTCAATTTATCGATCTGATATAGCCAATTTCTCGTTCTATAAGATCGATTCTATTAAATAAAACATTATTGGTATGTATTGCTTTCTCATTTAGGATACGATTGTGATCCTTCTTTATGGCTTTATATATCTCGAACCTTTCACGGGTGTCCAGCTTTAGTGACTTTTTACATTTATGTAGGATACCCAAATTATCATTAATACTCTTTATATTATGGTTAAATGAGCTCAAATGTTCTGCAAATGTGGATCTTATTACATTTGACTTGGAGCTTGGGATATGTTCTTTATAGCGTAATTTGAAAGAACGACCTGTTTGTCCTATATAGAACTGTGCGCAATCAGAACAATTAAGTCTATATACACCAGTACCATCAAATATATCGGAGGGTATATTTTTGTTGGTAAATGTAAGTTTTTACTCAAGTTTATTACTTGCCTTTGAAGCCAAAGTAATATTATGCTTTTTTAATTGGTTTTTTAAAGTGTGGTATAGATTTTCACCATATTCTATAGCAATGTATTTGTTTACTTTTTCTTTGGATACATCAATATTTATTGGTTTATTTTGTTTTTTATTAATTATTCTATCTACTATATGACTTTTGTATCCATTGGCTAAAGCTATGTGTTTGATAATGTTTAGTTCATTGTTATAATCATCTTTGGATAAGGGCAATGCCAGCAATCTATGAATCATACAGTTGAAAAAAGCCATTTTTTGTGAAATAGGGTGATACGATGAGGCGTGAATAGCATGATCCGTAATTGTTGGTTTTCTGTAAATATTATAGTTAATTTTATTATTCATTTCAGTCTCTAATGTGAATTGTAAATTATTTGTAATTGTATTCATATGTTTTTTAAGCATTTCTAATTGTCTGCAATTGCCATTGTAAATCATTATTGTGTCATCCATATATCGTCGGTAAAATAAAATTTTTGTATAATGTTTGTTTTTAGTCGATAAAATTTCGTTTGTTTCAATATGATTTAGGTAAATTTCAGCCAGGATGCCTGACAATGGGGATCCCATAGCTAAACCATCCCGTTGTAAGTAATATTTGTTGTCGAAAGTAAAATAATTTTGTTCTAATATTACTTTTGTCAAATTGATTAACTCATCAACTGTTTCATGATTTAATGTGGATTTAGATAGTAATAAATTTTTAGCTATTTCTAACGTTTCGGTAATAGGTATGTTCGTGTATAGATTTACTATGTCGAATGAGGCGAGAGTATGTCTAGGTTCGACTGTAATAGTTTTTGTAAGTTCGACCAGTTCTAAACTGTTTTTCAAGCTATAATTTTTATTGAACGTTATGTGTTGTCTAAAAATTTTTTCGAGTTTTTTGGCAATTTTATATGAAGGTGCAGACATAAAATTAACTAAAGGACGGACAGGCATATTATTTTTATGTATTTTAGGAAGGCCCTTAAGTCTAGGGGCCTTGGGATCTATCATTTTTAGGTATTTTTTCTCATCGTTCGTTATGACGTATTTTGATTTATTCAATATTGATTTCACTTTATTGTTAAATGTAAGAGTGGGATCGCTATGAATCTCAATAATGTTATTGTTTTTAATGAAGTCCAGTATCTTGTTTTTATAATCATCATAAGTTAAAATTACGAGAGTTTGACCTTTGTCCGCTTTGGTGACGATTGCGTTATGGTCTATTAATTTCGTCTTTATCTCATTAAACACCCCTGTTTCGCTATGGTAAATAGTTTTTGTATTCTTTATGTTTTCGGCGTTCATAACTTTTTTTTATTTTATTATCAATTGCATGTCTTATTACTGTTTTCGTCCGGTTTCAGCGTTCAGTATTTCATTACAGAGTGATTGTTTAGAACTATTGTTTTTAAGATTGTATTTTAAGCCTTTATTCAATAAGTTGGTTTCTTCGTTGTTGAACTGTATTCCAGTAAGATTAACAATACGAGGGTAAAACTGGTGATTTATTATATTGTTCTCTTGCGTGTCGTTCTGTTTTTTCAATAAGTTACGAATTTTTTTATTTTGTGTCTTCTTTTTCTTTATAATGGTATTATTTATTTGTCTTTCAATCAAATATGTTACATTTTGGACTTGTGAGGCATGTAAGTTTTGTAAAAGTTCGAGATGTTTTTTCATGAGCATCGTATTGAGTAAGTTCTTTTTACTATGCAATTGTTTTATTTCATTTTTAATCCATAATTTAGTGGCCATTTCTTTAGTTTTTTTAGCGCTATAAGAATTAGATGTTATTTTTATTTGGACATAACTCGGCACGATTTGCAAACTTAAACATGTTTTGTTATATCTAATATTTAGTGCCGTTTTTAGTAGTTTTAACCTTAAATTCATATATTGAAAGGCAATTTTTACCTGACTGGCATTCAATTTAAACATTTTTCTTGCCTCCAGAAACGATTAAGACTATAAAATAGGTTAATTACCTTCTGTCAACGTTTCTTAAAATCCTTTTAGGATGACTCGAGTTTCGACACCATTTGGTGTCATCATCAGATCGGAATATGAATTAAGTTAAAACATTTTGATGCATATACATCTCGTCAGATATTAAAAAATTTTTAAAAACGACACAACATTATATAAATAATAAATAAACTATATCACAATAAAATAACAATACAACAATAAAATATAAAACCACGCGGCCGCAAACGAACCTGTACAGGAACGCCCCCACGGTAAGACTAATCAATGCCGGTTTGACCTTGGTTCAATTTATCGATCTGATATAGCCAATTTCTCGTTCTATAAGATCGATTCTATTAAATAAAACATTATTGGTATGTATTGCTTTCTCATTTAGGATACGATTGTGATCCTTCTTTATGGCTTTATATATCTCGAACCTTTCACGGGTGTCCAGCTTTAGTGACTTTTTACATTTATGTAGGATACCCAAATTATCATTAATACTCTTTATATTATGGTTAAATGAGCTCAAATGTTCTGCAAATGTGGATCTTATTACATTTGACTTGGAGCTTGGGATATGTTCTTTATAGCGTAATTTGAAAGAACGACCTGTTTGTCCTATATAGAACTGTGCGCAATCAGAACAATTAAGTCTATATACACCAGTACCATCAAATATATCGGAGGGTATATTTTTGTTGGTAAATGTAAGTTTTTACTCAAGTTTATTACTTGCCTTTGAAGCCAAAGTAATATTATGCTTTTTTAATTGGTTTTTTAAAGTGTGGTATAGATTTTCACCATATTCTATAGCAATGTATTTGTTTACTTTTTCTTTGGATACATCAATATTTATTGGTTTATTTTGTTTTTTATTAATTATTCTATCTACTATATGACTTTTGTATCCATTGGCTAAAGCTATGTGTTTGATAATGTTTAGTTCATTGTTATAATCATCTTTGGATAAGGGCAATGCCAGCAATCTATGAATCATACAGTTGAAAAAAGCCATTTTTTGTGAAATAGGGTGATACGATGAGGCGTGAATAGCATGATCCGTAATTGTTGGTTTTCTGTAAATATTATAGTTAATTTTATTATTCATTTCAGTCTCTAATGTGAATTGTAAATTATTTGTAATTGTATTCATATGTTTTTTAAGCATTTCTAATTGTCTGCAATTGCCATTGTAAATCATTATTGTGTCATCCATATATCGTCGGTAAAATAAAATTTTTGTATAATGTTTGTTTTTAGTCGATAAAATTTCGTTTGTTTCAATATGATTTAGGTAAATTTCAGCCAGGATGCCTGACAATGGGGATCCCATAGCTAAACCATCCCGTTGTAAGTAATATTTGTTGTCGAAAGTAAAATAATTTTGTTCTAATATTACTTTTGTCAAATTGATTAACTCATCAACTGTTTCATGATTTAATGTGGATTTAGATAGTAATAAATTTTTAGCTATTTCTAACGTTTCGGTAATAGGTATGTTCGTGTATAGATTTACTATGTCGAATGAGGCGAGAGTATGTCTAGGTTCGACTGTAATAGTTTTTGTAAGTTCGACCAGTTCTAAACTGTTTTTCAAGCTATAATTTTTATTGAACGTTATGTGTTGTCTAAAAATTTTTTCGAGTTTTTTGTCAATTTTATATGAAGGTGCAGACATAAAATTAACTAAAGGACGGACAGGCATATTATTTTTATGTATTTTAGGAAGGCCCTTAAGTCTAGGGGCCTTGGGATCTATCATTTTTAGGTATTTTTTCTCATCGTTCGTTATGACGTATTTTGATTTATTCAATATTGATTTCACTTTATTGTTAAATGTAAGAGTGGGATCGCTATGAATCTCAATAATGTTATTGTTTTTAATGAAGTCCAGTATCTTGTTTTTATAATCATCATAAGTTAAAATTACGAGAGTTTGACCTTTGTCCGCTTTGGTGACGATTGCGTTATGGTCTATTAATTTCGTCTTTATCTCATTAAACACCCCTGTTTCGCTATGGTAAATAGTTTTTGTATTCTTTATGTTTTCGGCGTTCATAACTTTTTTTTATTTTATTATCAATTGCATGTCTTATTACTGTTTTCGTTTCTTCATCGGATATGGAATTTATCGCGGTTTCAGCGTTCAGTATTTCATTACAGAGTGATTGTTTAGAACTATTGTTTTTAAGATTGTATTTTAAGCCTTTATTCAATAAGTTGGTTTCTTCGTTGTTGAACTGTATTCCAGTAAGATTAACAATACGAGGGTAAAACTGGTGATTTATTATATTGTTCTCTTGCGTGTCGTTCTGTTTTTTCAATAAGTTACGAATTTTTTTATTTTGTGTCTTCTTTTTCTTTATAATGGTATTATTTATTTGTCTTTCAATCAAATATGTTACATTTTGGACTTGTGAGGCATGTAAGTTTTGTAAAAGTTCGAGATGTTTTTTCATGAGCATCGTATTGAGTAAGTTCTTTTTACTATGCAATTGTTTTATTTCATTTTTAATCCATAATTTAGTGGCCATTTCTTTAGTTTTTTTAGCGCTATAAGAATTAGATGTTATTTTTATTTGGACATAACTCGGCACGATTTGCAAACTTAAACATGTTTTGTTATATCTAATATTTAGTGCCGTTTTTAGTAGTTTTAACCTTAAATTCATATATTGAAAGGCAATTTTTACCTGACTGGCATTCAATTTAAACATTTTTCTTGCCTCCAGAAACGATTAAGACTATAAAATAGGTTAATTACCTTCTGTCAACGTTTCTTAAAATCCTTTTAGGATGACTCGAGTTTCGACACCATTTGGTGTCATCATCAGATCGGAATATGAATTAAGTTAAAACATTTTGATGCATATACATCTCGTCAGATATTAAAAAATTTTTAAAAACGACACAACATTATATAAATAATAAATAAACTATATCACAATAAAATAACAATACAACAATAAAATATAAAACCACGCGGCCGCAAACGAACCTGTACAGGAACGCCCCCACGGTAAGACTAATCAATGCCGGTTTGACCTTGGTTCAATTTATCGATCTGATATAGCCAATTTCTCGTTCTATAAGATCGATTCTATTAAATAAAACATTATTGGTATGTATTGCTTTCTCATTTAGGATACGATTGTGATCCTTCTTTATGGCTTTATATATCTCGAACCTTTCACGGGTGTCCAGCTTTAGTGACTTTTTACATTTATGTAGGATACCCAAATTATCATTAATACTCTTTATATTATGGTTAAATGAGCTCAAATGTTCTGCAAATGTGGATCTTATTACATTTGACTTGGAGCTTGGGATATGTTCTTTATAGCGTAATTTGAAAGAATGACCTGTTTGTCCTATATAGAACTGTGCGCAATCAGAACAATTAAGTCTATATACACCAGTACCATCAAATATATCGGAGGGTATATTTTTGTTGGTAAATGTAAGTTTTTACTCAAGTTTATTACTTGCCTTTGAAGCCAAAGTAATATTATGCTTTTTTAATTGGTTTTTTAAAGTGTGGTATAGATTTTCACCATATTCTATAGCAATGTATTTGTTTACTTTTTCTTTGGATACATCAATATTTATTGGTTTATTTTGTTTTTTATTAATTATTCTATCTACTATATGACTTTTGTATCCATTGGCTAAAGCTATGTGTTTGATAATGTTTAGTTCATTGTTATAATCATCTTTGGATAAGGGCAATGCCAGCAATCTATGAATCATACAGTTGAAAAAAGCCATTTTTTGTGAAATAGGGTGATACGATGAGGCGTGAATAGCATGATCCGTAATTGTTGGTTTTCTGTAAATATTATAGTTAATTTTATTATTTATTTTAGTTAAAGTTAAATCTAAAAAATTAATTTTATTATTCATTTCAGTCTCTAATGTGAATTGTAAATTATTTGTAATTGTATTCATATGTTTTTTAAGCATTTCTAATTGTCTGCAATTGCCATTGTAAATCATTATTGTGTCATCCATATATCGTCGGTAAAATAAAATTTTTGTATAATGTTTGTTTTTAGTCGATAAAATTTCGTTTGTTTCAATATGATTTAGGTAAATTTCAGCCAGGATGCCTGACAATGGGGATCCCATAGCTAAACCATCCCGTTGTAAGTAATATTTGTTGTCGAAAGTAAAATAATTTTGTTCTAATATTACTTTTGTCAAATTGATTAACTCATCAACTGTTTCATGATTTAATGTGGATTTAGATAGTAATAAATTTTTAGCTATTTCTAACGTTTCGGTAATAGGTATGTTCGTGTATAGATTTACTATGTCGAATGAGGCGAGAGTATGTCTAGGTTCGACTGTAATAGTTTTTGTAAGTTCGACCAGTTCTAAACTGTTTTTCAAGCTATAATTTTTATTGAACGTTATGTGTTGTCTAAAAATTTTTTCGAGTTTTTTGGCAATTTTATATGAAGGTGCAGACATAAAATTAACTAAAGGACGGACAGGCATATTATTTTTATGTATTTTAGGAAGGCCCTTAAGTCTAGGGGCCTTGGGATCTATCATTTTTAGGTATTTTTTCTCATCGTTCGTTATGACGTATTTTGATTTATTCAATATTGATTTCACTTTATTGTTAAATGTAAGAGTGGGATCGCTATGAATCTCAATAATGTTATTGTTTTTAATGAAGTCCAGTATCTTGTTTTTATAATCATCATAAGTTAAAATTACGAGAGTTTGACCTTTGTCCGCTTTGGTGACGATTGCGTTATGGTCTATTAATTTCGTCTTTATCTCATTAAACACCCCTGTTTCGCTATGGTAAATAGTTTTTGTATTCTTTATGTTTTCGGCGTTCATAACTTTTTTTTATTTTATTATCAATTGCATGTCTTATTACTGTTTTCGTTTCTTCATCGGATATGGAATTTATCACGGTTTCAGCGTTCAGTATTTCATTACAGAGTGATTGTTTAGAACTATTGTTTTTAAGATTGTATTTTAAGCCTTTATTCAATAAGTTGGTTTCTTCGTTGTTGAACTGTATTCCAGTAAGATTAACAATACGAGGGTAAAACTGGTGATTTATTATATTGTTCTCTTGCGTGTCGTTCTGTTTTTTCAATAAGTTACGAATTTTTTTATTTTGTGTCTTCTTTTTCTTTATAATGGTATTATTTATTTGTCTTTCAATCAAATATGTTACATTTTGGACTTGTGAGGCATGTAAGTTTTGTAAAAGTTCGAGATGTTTTTTCATGAGCATCGTATTGAGTAAGTTCTTTTTACTATGCAATTGTTTTATTTCATTTTTAATCCATAATTTAGTGGCCATTTCTTTAGTTTTTTTAGCGCTATAAGAATTAGATGTTATTTTTATTTGGACATAACTCGGCACGATTTGCAAACTTAAACATGTTTTGTTATATCTAATATTTAGTGCCGTTTTTAGTAGTTTTAACCTTAAATTCATATATTGAAAGGCAATTTTTACCTGACTGGCATTCAATTTAAACATTTTTCTTGCCTCCAGAAACGATTAAGACTATAAAATAGGTTAATTACCTTCTGTCAACGTTTCTTAAAATCCTTTTAGGATGACTCGAGTTTCGACACCATTTGGTGTCATCATCAGATCGGAATATGAATTAAGTTAAAACATTTTGATGCATATACATCTCGTCAGATATTAAAAAATTTTTAAAAACGACACAACATTATATAAATAATAAATAAACTATATCACAATAAAATAACAATACAACAATAAAATATAAAACCACGCGGCCGCAAACGAACCTGTACAGGAACGCCCCCACGGTAAGACTAATCAATGCCGGTTTGACCTTGGTTCAATTTATCGATCTGATATAGCCAATTTCTCGTTCTATAAGATCGATTCTATTAAATAAAACATTATTGGTATGTATTGCTTTCTCATTTAGGATACGATTGTGATCCTTCTTTATGGCTTTATATATCTCGAACCTTTCACGGGTGTCCAGCTTTAGTGACTTTTTACATTTATGTAGGATACCCAAATTATCATTAATACTCTTTATATTATGGTTAAATGAGCTCAAATGTTCTGCAAATGTGGATCTTATTACATTTGACTTGGAGCTTGGGATATGTTCTTTATAGCGTAATTTGAAAGAACGACCTGTTTGTCCTATATAGAACTGTGCGCAATCAGAACAATTAAGTCTATATACACCAGTACCATCAAATATATCGGAGGGTATATTTTTGTTGGTAAATGTAAGTTTTTACTCAAGTTTATTACTTGCCTTTGAAGCCAAAGTAATATTATGCTTTTTTAATTGGTTTTTTAAAGTGTGGTATAGATTTTCACCATATTCTATAGCAATGTATTTGTTTACTTTTTCTTTGGATACATCAATATTTATTGGTTTATTTTGTTTTTTATTAATTATTCTATCTACTATATGACTTTTGTATCCATTGGCTAAAGCTATGTGTTTGATAATGTTTAGTTCATTGTTATAATCATCTTTGGATAAGGGCAATGCCAGCAATCTATGAATCATACAGTTGAAAAAAGCCATTTTTTGTGAAATAGGGTGATACGATGAGGCGTGAATAGCATGATCCGTAATTGTTGGTTTTCTGTAAATATTATAGTTAATTTTATTATTCATTTCAGTCTCTAATGTGAATTGTAAATTATTTGTAATTGTATTCATATGTTTTTTAAGCATTTCTAATTGTCTGCAATTGCCATTGTAAATCATTATTGTGTCATCCATATATCGTCGGTAAAATAAAATTTTTGTATAATGTTTGTTTTTAGTCGATAAAATTTCGTTTGTTTCAATATGATTTAGGTAAATTTCAGCCAGGATGCCTGACAATGGGGATCCCATAGCTAAACCATCCCGTTGTAAGTAATATTTGTTGTCGAAAGTAAAATAATTTTGTTCTAATATTACTTTTGTCAAATTGATTAACTCATCAACTGTTTCATGATTTAATGTGGATTTAGATAGTAATAAATTTTTAGCTATTTCTAACGTTTCGGTAATAGGTATGTTCGTGTATAGATTTACTATGTCGAATGAGGCGAGAGTATGTCTAGGTTCGACTGTAATAGTTTTTGTAAGTTCGACCAGTTCTAAACTGTTTTTCAAGCTATAATTTTTATTGAACGTTATGTGTTGTCTAAAAATTTTTTCGAGTTTTTTGTCAATTTTATATGAAGGTGCAGACATAAAATTAACTAAAGGACGGACAGGCATATTATTTTTATGTATTTTAGGAAGGCCCTTAAGTCTAGGGGCCTTGGGATCTATCATTTTTAGGTATTTTTTCTCATCGTTCGTTATGACGTATTTTGATTTATTCAATATTGATTTCACTTTATTGTTAAATGTAAGAGTGGGATCGCTATGAATCTCAATAATGTTATTGTTTTTAATGAAGTCCAGTATCTTGTTTTTATAATCATCATAAGTTAAAATTACGAGAGTTTGACCTTTGTCCGCTTTGGTGACGATTGCGTTATGGTCTATTAATTTCGTCTTTATCTCATTAAACACCCCTGTTTCGCTATGGTAAATAGTTTTTGTATTCTTTATGTTTTCGGCGTTCATAACTTTTTTTTATTTTATTATCAATTGCATGTCTTATTACTGTTTTCGTTTCTTCATCGGATATGGAATTTATCGCGGTTTCAGCGTTCAGTATTTCATTACAGAGTGATTGTTTAGAACTATTGTTTTTAAGATTGTATTTTAAGCCTTTATTCAATAAGTTGGTTTCTTCGTTGTTGAACTGTATTCCAGTAAGATTAACAATACGAGGGTAAAACTGGTGATTTATTATATTGTTCTCTTGCGTGTCGTTCTGTTTTTTCAATAAGTTACGAATTTTTTTATTTTGTGTCTTCTTTTTCTTTATAATGGTATTATTTATTTGTCTTTCAATCAAATATGTTACATTTTGGACTTGTGAGGCATGTAAGTTTTGTAAAAGTTCGAGATGTTTTTTCATGAGCATCGTATTGAGTAAGTTCTTTTTACTATGCAATTGTTTTATTTCATTTTTAATCCATAATTTAGTGGCCATTTCTTTAGTTTTTTTAGCGCTATAAGAATTAGATGTTATTTTTATTTGGACATAACTCGGCACGATTTGCAAACTTAAACATGTTTTGTTATATCTAATATTTAGTGCCGTTTTTAGTAGTTTTAACCTTAAATTCATATATTGAAAGGCAATTTTTACCTGACTGGCATTCAATTTAAACATTTTTCTTGCCTCCAGAAACGATTAAGACTATAAAATAGGTTAATTACCTTCTGTCAACGTTTCTTAAAATCCTTTTAGGATGACTCGAGTTTCGACACCATTTGGTGTCATCATCAGATCGGAATATGAATTAAGTTAAAACATTTTGATGCATATACATCTCGTCAGATATTAAAAAATTTTTAAAAACGACACAACATTATATAAATAATAAATAAACTATATCACAATAAAATAACAATACAACAATAAAATATAAAACCACGCGGCCGCAAACGAACCTGTACAGGAACGCCCCCACGGTAAGACTAATCAATGCCGGTTTGACCTTGGTTCAATTTATCGATCTGATATAGCCAATTTCTCGTTCTATAAGATCGATTCTATTAAATAAAACATTATTGGTATGTATTGCTTTCTCATTTAGGATACGATTGTGATCCTTCTTTATGGCTTTATATATCTCGAACCTTTCACGGGTGTCCAGCTTTAGTGACTTTTTACATTTATGTAGGATACCCAAATTATCATTAATACTCTTTATATTATGGTTAAATGAGCTCAAATGTTCTGCAAATGTGGATCTTATTACATTTGACTTGGAGCTTGGGATATGTTCTTTATAGCGTAATTTGAAAGAATGACCTGTTTGTCCTATATAGAACTGTGCGCAATCAGAACAATTAAGTCTATATACACCAGTACCATCAAATATATCGGAGGGTATATTTTTGTTGGTAAATGTAAGTTTTTACTCAAGTTTATTACTTGCCTTTGAAGCCAAAGTAATATTATGCTTTTTTAATTGGTTTTTTAAAGTGTGGTATAGATTTTCACCATATTCTATAGCAATGTATTTGTTTACTTTTTCTTTGGATACATCAATATTTATTGGTTTATTTTGTTTTTTATTAATTATTCTATCTACTATATGACTTTTGTATCCATTGGCTAAAGCTATGTGTTTGATAATGTTTAGTTCATTGTTATAATCATCTTTGGATAAGGGCAATGCCAGCAATCTATGAATCATACAGTTGAAAAAAGCCATTTTTTGTGAAATAGGGTGATACGATGAGGCGTGAATAGCATGATCCGTAATTGTTGGTTTTCTGTAAATATTATAGTTAATTTTATTATTTATTTTAGTTAAAGTTAAATCTAAAAAATTAATTTTATTATTCATTTCAGTCTCTAATGTGAATTGTAAATTATTTGTAATTGTATTCATATGTTTTTTAAGCATTTCTAATTGTCTGCAATTGCCATTGTAAATCATTATTGTGTCATCCATATATCGTCGGTAAAATAAAATTTTTGTATAATGTTTGTTTTTAGTCGATAAAATTTCGTTTGTTTCAATATGATTTAGGTAAATTTCAGCCAGGATGCCTGACAATGGGGATCCCATAGCTAAACCATCCCGTTGTAAGTAATATTTGTTGTCGAAAGTAAAATAATTTTGTTCTAATATTACTTTTGTCAAATTGATTAACTCATCAACTGTTTCATGATTTAATGTGGATTTAGATAGTAATAAATTTTTAGCTATTTCTAACGTTTCGGTAATAGGTATGTTCGTGTATAGATTTACTATGTCGAATGAGGCGAGAGTATGTCTAGGTTCGACTGTAATAGTTTTTGTAAGTTCGACCAGTTCTAAACTGTTTTTCAAGCTATAATTTTTATTGAACGTTATGTGTTGTCTAAAAATTTTTTCGAGTTTTTTGGCAATTTTATATGAAGGTGCAGACATAAAATTAACTAAAGGACGGACAGGCATATTATTTTTATGTATTTTAGGAAGGCCCTTAAGTCTAGGGGCCTTGGGATCTATCATTTTTAGGTATTTTTTCTCATCGTTCGTTATGACGTATTTTGATTTATTCAATATTGATTTCACTTTATTGTTAAATGTAAGAGTGGGATCGCTATGAATCTCAATAATGTTATTGTTTTTAATGAAGTCCAGTATCTTGTTTTTATAATCATCATAAGTTAAAATTACGAGAGTTTGACCTTTGTCCGCTTTGGTGACGATTGCGTTATGGTCTATTAATTTCGTCTTTATCTCATTAAACACCCCTGTTTCGCTATGGTAAATAGTTTTTGTATTCTTTATGTTTTCGGCGTTCATAACTTTTTTTTATTTTATTATCAATTGCATGTCTTATTACTGTTTTCGTTTCTTCATCGGATATGGAATTTATCGCGGTTTCAGCGTTCAGTATTTCATTACAGAGTGATTGTTTAGAACTATTGTTTTTAAGATTGTATTTTAAGCCTTTATTCAATAAGTTGGTTTCTTCGTTGTTGAACTGTATTCCAGTAAGATTAACAATACGAGGGTAAAACTGGTGATTTATTATATTGTTCTCTTGCGTGTCGTTCTGTTTTTTCAATAAGTTACGAATTTTTTTATTTTGTGTCTTCTTTTTCTTTATAATGGTATTATTTATTTGTCTTTCAATCAAATATGTTACATTTTGGACTTGTGAGGCATGTAAGTTTTGTAAAAGTTCGAGATGTTTTTTCATGAGCATCGTATTGAGTAAGTTCTTTTTACTATGCAATTGTTTTATTTCATTTTTAATCCATAATTTAGTGGCCATTTCTTTAGTTTTTTTAGCGCTATAAGAATTAGATGTTATTTTTATTTGGACATAACTCGGCACGATTTGCAAACTTAAACATGTTTTGTTATATCTAATATTTAGTGCCGTTTTTAGTAGTTTTAACCTTAAATTCATATATTGAAAGGCAATTTTTACCTGACTGGCATTCAATTTAAACATTTTTCTTGCCTCCAGAAACGATTAAGACTATAAAATAGGTTAATTACCTTCTGTCAACGTTTCTTAAAATCCTTTTAGGATGACTCGAGTTTCGACACCATTTAGTGTCATCATCAGATCGGAATATGAATTAAGTTAAAACATTTTGATGCATATACATCTCGTCAGATATTAAAAAATTTTTAAAAACGACACATAACATTATATAAATAATAAATAAACTATATCACAATAAAATAACAATACAACAATAAAATATAAAACCACGCGGCCGCAAACGAACCTGTACAGGAACGCCCCCACGGTAAGACTAATCAATGCCGGTTTGACCTTGGTTCAATTTATCGATCTGATATAGCCAATTTCTCGTTCTATAAGATCGATTCTATTAAATAAAACATTATTGGTATGTATTGCTTTCTCATTTAGGATACGATTGTGATCCTTCTTTATGGCTTTATATATCTCGAACCTTTCACGGGTGTCCAGCTTTAGTGACTTTTTACATTTATGTAGGATACCCAAATTATCATTAATACTCTTTATATTATGGTTAAATGAGCTCAAATGTTCTGCAAATGTGGATCTTATTACATTTGACTTGGAGCTTGGGATATGTTCTTTATAGCGTAATTTGAAAGAACGACCTGTTTGTCCTATATAGAACTGTGCGCAATCAGAACAATTAAGTCTATATACACCAGTACCATCAAATATATCGGAGGGTATATTTTTGTTGGTAAATGTAAGTTTTTACTCAAGTTTATTACTTGCCTTTGAAGCCAAAGTAATATTATGCTTTTTTAATTGGTTTTTTAAAGTGTGGTATAGATTTTCACCATATTCTATAGCAATGTATTTGTTTACTTTTTCTTTGGATACATCAATATTTATTGGTTTATTTTGTTTTTTATTAATTATTCTATCTACTATATGACTTTTGTATCCATTGGCTAAAGCTATGTGTTTGATAATGTTTAGTTCATTGTTATAATCATCTTTGGATAAGGGCAATGCCAGCAATCTATGAATCATACAGTTGAAAAAAGCCATTTTTTGTGAAATAGGGTGATACGATGAGGCGTGAATAGCATGATCCGTAATTGTTGGTTTTCTGTAAATATTATAGTTAATTTTATTATTCATTTCAGTCTCTAATGTGAATTGTAAATTATTTGTAATTGTATTCATATGTTTTTTAAGCATTTCTAATTGTCTGCAATTGCCATTGTAAATCATTATTGTGTCATCCATATATCGTCGGTAAAATAAAATTTTTGTATAATGTTTGTTTTTAGTCGATAAAATTTCGTTTGTTTCAATATGATTTAGGTAAATTTCAGCCAGGATGCCTGACAATGGGGATCCCATAGCTAAACCATCCCGTTGTAAGTAATATTTGTTGTCGAAAGTAAAATAATTTTGTTCTAATATTACTTTTGTCAAATTGATTAACTCATCAACTGTTTCATGATTTAATGTGGATTTAGATAGTAATAAATTTTTAGCTATTTCTAACGTTTCGGTAATAGGTATGTTCGTGTATAGATTTACTATGTCGAATGAGGCGAGAGTATGTCTAGGTTCGACTGTAATAGTTTTTGTAAGTTCGACCAGTTCTAAACTGTTTTTCAAGCTATAATTTTTATTGAACGTTATGTGTTGTCTAAAAATTTTTTCGAGTTTTTTGGCAATTTTATATGAAGGTGCAGACATAAAATTAACTAAAGGACGGACAGGCATATTATTTTTATGTATTTTAGGAAGGCCCTTAAGTCTAGGGGCCTTGGGATCTATCATTTTTAGGTATTTTTTCTCATCGTTCGTTATGACGTATTTTGATTTATTCAATATTGATTTCACTTTATTGTTAAATGTAAGAGTGGGATCGCTATGAATCTCAATAATGTTATTGTTTTTAATGAAGTCCAGTATCTTGTTTTTATAATCATCATAAGTTAAAATTACGAGAGTTTGACCTTTGTCCGCTTTGGTGACGATTGCGTTATGGTCTATTAATTTCGTCTTTATCTCATTAAACACCCTTGTTTCGCTATGGTAAATAGTTTTTGTATTCTTTATGTTTTCGGCGTTCATAACTTTTTTTTATTTTATTATCAATTGCATGTCTTATTACTGTTTTCGTTTCTTCATCGGATATGGAATTTATCGCGGTTTCAGCGTTCAGTATTTCATTACAGAGTGATTGTTTAGAACTATTGTTTTTAAGATTGTATTTTAAGCCTTTATTCAATAAGTTGGTTTCTTCGTTGTTGAACTGTATTCCAGTAAGATTAACAATACGAGGGTAAAACTGGTGATTTATTATATTGTTCTCTTGCGTGTCGTTCTGTTTTTTCAATAAGTTACGAATTTTTTTATTTTGTGTCTTCTTTTTCTTTATAATGGTATTATTTATTTGTCTTTCAATCAAATATGTTACATTTTGGACTTGTGAGGCATGTAAGTTTTGTAAAAGTTCGAGATGTTTTTTCATGAGCATCGTATTGAGTAAGTTCTTTTTACTATGCAATTGTTTTATTTCATTTTTAATCCATAATTTAGTGGCCATTTCTTTAGTTTTTTTAGCGCTATAAGAATTAGATGTTATTTTTATTTGGACATAACTCGGCACGATTTGCAAACTTAAACATGTTTTGTTATATCTAATATTTAGTGCCGTTTTTAGTAGTTTTAACTTTAAATTCATATATTGAAAGGCAATTTTTACCTGACTGGCATTCAATTTAAACATTTTTCTTGCCTCCAGAAACGATTAAGACTATAAAATAGGTTAATTACCTTCTGTCAACGTTTCTTAAAATCCTTTTAGGATGACTCGAGTTTCGACACCATTTAGTGTCATCATCAGATCGGAATATGAATTAAGTTAAAACATTTTGATGCATATACATCTCGTCAGATATTAAAAAATTTTTAAAAACGACACATAACATTATATAAATAATAAATAAACTATATCACAATAAAATAACAATACAACAATAAAATATAAAACCACGCGGCCGCAAACGAACCTGTACAGGAACGCCCCCACGGTAAGACTAATCAATGCCGGTTTGACCTTGGTTCAATTTATCGATCTGATATAGCCAATTTCTCGTTCTATAAGATCGATTCTATTAAATAAAACATTATTGGTATGTATTGCTTTCTCATTTAGGATACGATTGTGATCCTTCTTTATGGCTTTATATATCTCGAACCTTTCACGGGTGTCCAGCTTTAGTGACTTTTTACATTTATGTAGGATACCCAAATTATCATTAATACTCTTTATATTATGGTTAAATGAGCTCAAATGTTCTGCAAATGTGGATCTTATTACATTTGACTTGGAGCTTGGGATATGTTCTTTATAGCGTAATTTGAAAGAACGACCTGTTTGTCCTATATAGAACTGTGCGCAATCAGAACAATTAAGTCTATATACACCAGTACCATCAAATATATCGGAGGGTATATTTTTGTTGGTAAATGTAAGTTTTTTCTCAAGTTTATTACTTGCCTTTGAAGCCAAAGTAATATTATGCTTTTTTAATTGGTTTTTTAAAGTGTGGTATAGATTTTCACCATATTCTATAGCAATGTATTTGTTTACTTTTTCTTTGGATACATCAATATTTATTGGTTTATTTTGTTTTTTATTAATTATTCTATCTACTATATGACTTTTGTATCCATTGGCTAAAGCTATGTGTTTGATAATGTTTAGTTCATTGTTATAATCATCTTTGGATAAGGGCAATGCCAGCAATCTATGAATCATACAGTTGAAAAAAGCCATTTTTTGTGAAATAGGGTGATACGATGAGGCGTGAATAGCATGATCCGTAATTGTTGGTTTTCTGTAAATATTATAGTTAATTTTATTATTTATTTTAGTTAAAGTTAAATCTAAAAAATTAATTTTATTATTCATTTCAGTCTCTAATGTGAATTGTAAATTATTTGTAATTGTATTCATATGTTTTTTAAGCATTTCTAATTGTCTGCAATTGCCATTGTAAATCATTATTGTGTCATCCATATATCGTCGGTAAAATAAAATGTTTGTATAATGTTTGTTTTTAGTCGATAAAATTTCGTTTGTTTCAATATGATTTAGGTAAATTTCAGCCAGGATGCCTGACAATGGGGATCCCATAGCTAAACCATCCCGTTGTAAGTAATATTTGTTGTCGAAAGTAAAATAATTTTGTTCTAATATTACTTTTGTCAAATTGATTAACTCATCAACTGTTTCATGATTTAATGTGGATTTAGATAGTAATAAATTTTTAGCTATTTCTAACGTTTCGGTAATAGGTATGTTCGTGTATAGATTTACTATGTCGAATGAGGCGAGAGTATGTCTAGGTTCGACTGTAATAGTTTTTGTAAGTTCGACCAGTTCTAAACTGTTTTTCAAGCTATAATTTTTATTGAACGTTATGTGTTGTCTAAAAATTTTTTCGAGTTTTTTGGCAATTTTATATGAAGGTGCAGACATAAAATTAACTAAAGGACGGACAGGCATATTATTTTTATGTATTTTAGGAAGGCCCTTAAGTCTAGGGGCCTTGGGATCTATCATTTTTAGGTATTTTTTCTCATCGTTCGTTATGACGTATTTTGATTTATTCAATATTGATTTCACTTTATTGTTAAATGTAAGAGTGGGATCGCTATGAATCTCAATAATGTTATTGTTTTTAATGAAGTCCAGTATCTTGTTTTTATAATCATCATAAGTTAAAATTACGAGAGTTTGACCTTTGTCCGCTTTGGTGACGATTGCGTTATGGTCTATTAATTTCGTCTTTATCTCATTAAACACCCTTGTTTCGCTATGGTAAATAGTTTTTGTATTCTTTATGTTTTCGGCGTTCATAACTTTTTTTTATTTTATTATCAATTGCATGTCTTATTACTGTTTTCGTTTCTTCATCGGATATGGAATTTATCGCGGTTTCAGCGTTCAGTATTTCATTACAGAGTGATTGTTTAGAACTATTGTTTTTAAGATTGTATTTTAAGCCTTTATTCAATAAGTTGGTTTCTTCGTTGTTGAACTGTATTCCAGTAAGATTAACAATACGAGGGTAAAACTGGTGATTTATTATATTGTTCTCTTGCGTGTCGTTCTGTTTTTTCAATAAGTTACGAATTTTTTTATTTTGTGTCTTCTTTTTCTTTATAATGGTATTATTTATTTGTCTTTCAATCAAATATGTTACATTTTGGACTTGTGAGGCATGTAAGTTTTGTAAAAGTTCGAGATGTTTTTTCATGAGCATCGTATTGAGTAAGTTCTTTTTACTATGCAATTGTTTTATTTCATTTTTAATCCATAATTTAGTGGCCATTTCTTTAGTTTTTTTAGCGCTATAAGAATTAGATGTTATTTTTATTTGGACATAACTCGGCACGATTTGCAAACTTAAACATGTTTTGTTATATCTAATATTTAGTGCCGTTTTTAGTAGTTTTAACCTTAAATTCATATATTGAAAGGCAATTTTTACCTGACTGGCATTCAATTTAAACATTTTTCTTGCCTCCAGAAACGATTAAGACTATAAAATAGGTTAATTACCTTCTGTCAACGTTTCTTAAAATCCTTTTAGGATGACTCGAGTTTCGACACCATTTAGTGTCATCATCAGATCGGAATATGAATTAAGTTAAAACATTTTGATGCATATACATCTCGTCAGATATTAAAAAATTTTTAAAAACGACACATAACATTATATAAATAATAAATAAACTATATCACAATAAAATAACAATACAACAATAAAATATAAAACCACGCGGCCGCAAACGAACCTGTACAGGAACGCCCCCACGGTAAGACTAATCAATGCCGGTTTGACCTTGGTTCAATTTATCGATCTGATATAGCCAATTTCTCGTTCTATAAGATTGATTCTATTAAATAAAACATTATTGGTATGTATTGCTTTCTCATTTAGGATACGATTGTGATCCTTCTTTATGGCTTTATATATCTCGAACCTTTCACGGGTGTCCAGCTTTAGTGACTTTTTACATTTATGTAGGATACCCAAATTATCATTAATACTCTTTATATTATGGTTAAATGAGCTCAAATGTTCTGCAAATGTGGATCTTATTACATTTGACTTGGAGCTTGGGATATGTTCTTTATAGCGTAATTTGAAAGAACGACCTGTTTGTCCTATATAGAACTGTGCGCAATCAGAACAATTAAGTCTATATACACCAGTACCATCAAATATATCGGAGGGTATATTTTTGTTGGTAAATGTAAGTTTTTACTCAAGTTTATTACTTGCCTTTGAAGCCAAAGTAATATTATGCTTTTTTAATTGGTTTTTTAAAGTGTGGTATAGATTTTCACCATATTCTATAGCAATGTATTTGTTTACTTTTTCTTTGGATACATCAATATTTATTGGTTTATTTTGTTTTTTATTAATTATTCTATCTACTATATGACTTTTGTATCCATTGGCTAAAGCTATGTGTTTGATAATGTTTAGTTCATTGTTATAATCATCTTTGGATAAGGGCAATGCCAGCAATCTATGAATCATACAGTTGAAAAAAGCCATTTTTTGTGAAATAGGGTGATACGATGAGGCGTGAATAGCATGATCCGTAATTGTTGGTTTTCTGTAAATATTATAGTTAATTTTATTATTTATTTTAGTTAAAGTTAAATCTAAAAAATTAATTTTATTATTCATTTCAGTCTCTAATGTGAATTGTAAATTATTTGTAATTGTATTCATATGTTTTTTAAGCATTTCTAATTGTCTGCAATTGCCATTGTAAATCATTATTGTGTCATCCATATATCGTCGGTAAAATAAAATGTTTGTATAATGTTTGTTTTTAGTCGATAAAATTTCGTTTGTTTCAATATGATTTAGGTAAATTTCAGCCAGGATGCCTGACAATGGGGATCCCATAGCTAAACCATCCCGTTGTAAGTAATATTTGTTGTCGAAAGTAAAATAATTTTGTTCTAATATTACTTTTGTCAAATTGATTAACTCATCAACTGTTTCATGATTTAATGTGGATTTAGATAGTAATAAATTTTTAGCTATTTCTAACGTTTCGGTAATAGGTATGTTCGTGTATAGATTTACTATGTCGAATGAGGCGAGAGTATGTCTAGGTTCGACTGTAATAGTTTTTGTAAGTTCGACCAGTTCTAAACTGTTTTTCAAGCTATAATTTTTATTGAACGTTATGTGTTGTCTAAAAATTTTTTCGAGTTTTTTGGCAATTTTATATGAAGGTGCAGACATAAAATTAACTAAAGGACGGACAGGCATATTATTTTTATGTATTTTAGGAAGGCCCTTAAGTCTAGGGGCCTTGGGATCTATCATTTTTAGGTATTTTTTCTCATCGTTCGTTATGACGTATTTTGATTTATTCAATATTGATTTCACTTTATTGTTAAATGTAAGAGTGGGATAGCTATGAATCTCAATAATGTTATTGTTTTTAATGAAGTCCAGTATCTTGTTTTTATAATCATCATAAGTTAAAATTACGAGAGTTTGACCTTTGTCCGCTTTGGTGACGATTGCGTTATGGTCTATTAATTTCGTCTTTATCTCATTAAACACCCTTGTTTCGCTATGGTAAATAGTTTTTGTATTCTTTATGTTTTCGGCGTTCATAACTTTTTTTTATTTTATTATCAATTGCATGTCTTATTACTGTTTTCGTTTCTTCATCGGATATGGAATTTATCGCGGTTTCAGCGTTCAGTATTTCATTACAGAGTGATTGTTTAGAACTATTGTTTTTAAGATTGTATTTTAAGCCTTTATTCAATAAGTTGGTTTCTTCGTTGTTGAACTCTATTCCAGTAAGATTAACAATACGAGGGTAAAACTGGTGATTTATTATATTGTTCTCTTGCGTGTCGTTCTGTTTTTTCAATAAGTTACGAATTTTTTTATTTTGTGTCTTCTTTTTCTTTATAATGGTATTATTTATTTGTCTTTCAATCAAATATGTTACATTTTGGACTTGTGAGGCATGTAAGTTTTGTAAAAGTTCGAGATGTTTTTTCATGAGCATCGTATTGAGTAAGTTCTTTTTACTATGCAATTGTTTTATTTCATTTTTAATCCATAATTTAGTGGCCATTTCTTTAGTTTTTTTAGCGCTATAAGAATTAGATGTTATTTTTATTTGGACATAACTCGGCACGATTTGCAAACTTAAACATGTTTTGTTATATCTAATATTTAGTGCCGTTTTTAGTAGTTTTAACTTTAAATTCATATATTGAAAGGCAATTTTTACCTGACTGGCATTCAATTTAAACATTTTTCTTGCCTCCAGAAACGATTAAGACTATAAAATAGGTTAATTACCTTCTGTCAACGTTTCTTAAAATCCTTTTAGGATGACTCGAGTTTCGACACCATTTAGTGTCATCATCAGATCGGAATATGAATTAAGTTAAAACATTTTGATGCATATACATCTCGTCAGATATTAAAAAATTTTTAAAAACGACACATAACATTATATAAATAATAAATAAACTATATCACAATAAAATAACAATACAACAATAAAATATAAAACCACGCGGCCGCAAACGAACCTGTACAGGAACGCCCCCACGGTAAGACTAATCAATGCCGGTTTGACCTTGGTTCAATTTATCGATCTGATATAGCCAATTTCTCGTTCTATAAGATCGATTCTATTAAATAAAACATTATTGGTATGTATTGCTTTCTCATTTAGGATACGATTGTGATCCTTCTTTATGGCTTTATATATCTCGAACCTTTCACGGGTGTCCAGCTTTAGTGACTTTTTACATTTATGTAGGATACGCAAATTATCATTAATACTCTTTATATTATGGTTAAATGAGCTCAAATGTTCTGCAAATGTGGATCTTATTACATTTGACTTGGAGCTTGGGATATGTTCTTTATAGCGTAATTTGAAAGAACGACCTGTTTGTCCTATATAGAACTGTGCGCAATCAGAACAATTAAGTCTATATACACCAGTACCATCAAATATATCGGAGGGTATATTTTTGTTGGTAAATGTAAGTTTTTTCTCAAGTTTATTACTTGCCTTTGAAGCCAAAGTAATATTATGCTTTTTTAATTGGTTTTTTAAAGTGTGGTATAGATTTTCACCATATTCTATAGCAATGTATTTGTTTACTTTTTCTTTGGATACATCAATATTTATTGGTTTATTTTGTTTTTTATTAATTATTCTATCTACTATATGACTTTTGTATCCATTGGCTAAAGCTATGTGTTTGATAATGTTTAGTTCATTGTTATAATCATCTTTGGATAAGGGCAATGCCAGCAATCTATGAATCATACAGTTGAAAAAAGCCATTTTTTGTGAAATAGGGTGATACGATGAGGCGTGAATAGCATGATCCGTAATTGTTGGTTTTCTGTAAATATTATAGTTAATTTTATTATTTATTTTAGTTAAAGTTAAATCTAAAAAATTAATTTTATTATTCATTTCAGTCTCTAATGTGAATTGTAAATTATTTGTAATTGTATTCATATGTTTTTTAAGCATTTCTAATTGTCTGCAATTGCCATTGTAAATCATTATTGTGTCATCCATATATCGTCGGTAAAATAAAATTTTTGTATAATGTTTGTTTTTAGTCGATAAAATTTCGTTTGTTTCAATATGATTTAGGTAAATTTCAGCCAGGATGCCTGACAATGGGGATCCCATAGCTAAACCATCCCGTTGTAAGTAATATTTGTTGTCGAAAGTAAAATAATTTTGTTCTAATATTACTTTTGTCAAATTGATTAACTCATCAACTGTTTCATGATTTAATGTGGATTTAGATAGTAATAAATTTTTAGCTATTTCTAACGTTTCGGTAATAGGTATGTTCGTGTATAGATTTACTATGTCGAATGAGGCGAGAGTATGTCTAGGTTCGACTGTAATAGTTTTTGTAAGTTCGACCAGTTCTAAACTGTTTTTCAAGCTATAATTTTTATTGAACGTTATGTGTTGTCTAAAAATTTTTTCGAGTTTTTTGGCAATTTTATATGAAGGTGCAGACATAAAATTAACTAAAGGACGGACAGGCATATTATTTTTATGTATTTTAGGAAGGCCCTTAAGTCTAGGGGCCTTGGGATCTATCATTTTTAGGTATTTTTTCTCATCGTTCGTTATGACGTATTTTGATTTATTCAATATTGATTTCACTTTATTGTTAAATGTAAGAGTGGGATAGCTATGAATCTCAATAATGTTATTGTTTTTAATGAAGTCCAGTATCTTGTTTTTATAATCATCATAAGTTAAAATTACGAGAGTTTGACCTTTGTCCGCTTTGGTGACGATTGCGTTATGGTCTATTAATTTCGTCTTTATCTCATTAAACACCCTTGTTTCGCTATGGTAAATAGTTTTTGTATTCTTTATGTTTTCGGCGTTCATAACTTTTTTTTATTTTATTATCAATTGCATGTCTTATTACTGTTTTCGTTTCTTCATCGGATATGGAATTTATCGCGGTTTCAGCGTTCAGTATTTCATTACAGAGTGATTGTTTAGAACTATTGTTTTTAAGATTGTATTTTAAGCCTTTATTCAATAAGTTGGTTTCTTCGTTGTTGAACTGTATTCCAGTAAGATTAACAATACGAGGGTAAAACTGGTGATTTATTATATTGTTCTCTTGCGTGTCGTTCTGTTTTTTCAATAAGTTACGAATTTTTTTATTTTGTGTCTTCTTTTTCTTTATAATGGTATTATTTATTTGTCTTTCAATCAAATATGTTACATTTTGGACTTGTGAGGCATGTAAGTTTTGTAAAAGTTCGAGATGTTTTTTCATGAGCATCGTATTGAGTAAGTTCTTTTTACTATGCAATTGTTTTATTTCATTTTTAATCCATAATTTAGTGGCCATTTCTTTAGTTTTTTTAGCGCTATAAGAATTAGATGTTATTTTTATTTGGACATAACTCGGCACGATTTGCAAACTTAAACATGTTTTGTTATATCTAATATTTAGTGCCGTTTTTAGTAGTTTTAACCTTAAATTCATATATTGAAAGGCAATTTTTACCTGACTGGCATTCAATTTAAACATTTTTCTTGCCTCCAGAAACGATTAAGACTATAAAATAGGTTAATTACCTTCTGTCAACGTTTCTTAAAATCCTTTTAGGATGACTCGAGTTTCGACACCATTTAGTGTCATCATCAGATCGGAATATGAATTAAGTTAAAACATTTTGATGCATATACATCTCGTCAGATATTAAAAAATTTTTAAAAACGACACATAACATTATATAAATAATAAATAAACTATATCACAATAAAATAACAATACAACAATAAAATATAAAACCACGCGGCCGCAAACGAACCTGTACAGGAACGCCCCCACGGTAAGACTAATCAATGCCGGTTTGACCTTGGTTCAATTTATCGATCTGATATAGCCAATTTCTCGTTCTATAAGATCGATTCTATTAAATAAAACATTATTGGTATGTATTGCTTTCTCATTTAGGATACGATTGTGATCCTTCTTTATGGCTTTATATATCTCGAACCTTTCACGGGTGTCCAGCTTTAGTGACTTTTTACATTTATGTAGGATACCCAAATTATCATTAATACTCTTTATATTATGGTTAAATGAGCTCAAATGTTCTGCAAATGTGGATCTTATTACATTTGACTTGGAGCTTGGGATATGTTCTTTATAGCGTAATTTGAAAGAACGACCTGTTTGTCCTATATAGAACTGTGCGCAATCAGAACAATTAAGTCTATATACACCAGTACCATCAAATATATCGGAGGGTATATTTTTGTTGGTAAATGTAAGTTTTTTCTCAAGTTTATTACTTGCCTTTGAAGCCAAAGTAATATTATGCTTTTTTAATTGGTTTTTTAAAGTGTGGTATAGATTTTCACCATATTCTATAGCAATGTATTTGTTTACTTTTTCTTTGGATACATCAATATTTATTGGTTTATTTTGTTTTTTATTAATTATTCTATCTACTATATGACTTTTGTATCCATTGGCTAAAGCTATGTGTTTGATAATGTTTAGTTCATTGTTATAATCATCTTTGGATAAGGGCAATGCCAGCAATCTATGAATCATACAGTTGAAAAAAGCCATTTTTTGTGAAATAGGGTGATACGATGAGGCGTGAATAGCATGATCCGTAATTGTTGGTTTTCTGTAAATATTATAGTTAATTTTATTATTTATTTTAGTTAAAGTTAAATCTAAAAAATTAATTTTATTATTCATTTCAGTCTCTAATGTGAATTGTAAATTATTTGTAATTGTATTCATATGTTTTTTAAGCATTTCTAATTGTCTGCAATTGCCATTGTAAATCATTATTGTGTCATCCATATATCGTCGGTAAAATAAAATTTTTGTATAATGTTTGTTTTTAGTCGATAAAATTTCGTTTGTTTCAATATGATTTAGGTAAATTTCAGCCAGGATGCCTGACAATGGGGATCCCATAGCTAAACCATCCCGTTGTAAGTAATATTTGTTGTCGAAAGTAAAATAATTTTGTTCTAATATTACTTTTGTCAAATTGATTAACTCATCAACTGTTTCATGATTTAATGTGGATTTAGATAGTAATAAATTTTTAGCTATTTCTAACGTTTCGGTAATAGGTATGTTCGTGTATAGATTTACTATGTCGAATGAGGCGAGAGTATGTCTAGGTTCGACTGTAATAGTTTTTGTAAGTTCGACCAGTTCTAAACTGTTTTTCAAGCTATAATTTTTATTGAACGTTATGTGTTGTCTAAAAATTTTTTCGAGTTTTTTGGCAATTTTATATGAAGGTGCAGACATAAAATTAACTAAAGGACGGACAGGCATATTATTTTTATGTATTTTAGGAAGGCCCTTAAGTCTAGGGGCCTTGGGATCTATCATTTTTAGGTATTTTTTCTCATCGTTCGTTATGACGTATTTTGATTTATTCAATATTGATTTCACTTTATTGTTAAATGTAAGAGTGGGATCGCTATGAATCTCAATAATGTTATTGTTTTTAATGAAGTCCAGTATCTTGTTTTTATAATCATCATAAGTTAAAATTACGAGAGTTTGACCTTTGTCCGCTTTGGTGACGATTGCGTTATGGTCTATTAATTTCGTCTTTATCTCATTAAACACCCTTGTTTCGCTATGGTAAATAGTTTTTGTATTCTTTATGTTTTCGGCGTTCATAACTTTTTTTTATTTTATTATCAATTGCATGTCTTATTACTGTTTTCGTTTCTTCATCGGATATGGAATTTATCGCGGTTTCAGCGTTCAGTATTTCATTACAGAGTGATTGTTTAGAACTATTGTTTTTAAGATTGTATTTTAAGCCTTTATTCAATAAGTTGGTTTCTTCGTTGTTGAACTGTATTCCAGTAAGATTAACAATACGAGGGTAAAACTGGTGATTTATTATATTGTTCTCTTGCGTGTCGTTCTGTTTTTTCAATAAGTTACGAATTTTTTTATTTTGTGTCTTCTTTTTCTTTATAATGGTATTATTTATTTGTCTTTCAATCAAATATGTTACATTTTGGACTTGTGAGGCATGTAAGTTTTGTAAAAGTTCGAGATGTTTTTTCATGAGCATCGTATTGAGTAAGTTCTTTTTACTATGCAATTGTTTTATTTCATTTTTAATCCATAATTTAGTGGCCATTTCTTTAGTTTTTTTAGCGCTATAAGAATTAGATGTTATTTTTATTTGGACATAACTCGGCACGATTTGCAAACTTAAACATGTTTTGTTATATCTAATATTTAGTGCCGTTTTTAGTAGTTTTAACTTTAAATTCATATATTGAAAGGCAATTTTTACCTGACTGGCATTCAATTTAAACATTTTTCTTGCCTCCAGAAACGATTAAGACTATAAAATAGGTTAATTACCTTCTGTCAACGTTTCTTAAAATCCTTTTAGGATGACTCGAGTTTCGACACCATTTAGTGTCATCATCAGATCGGAATATGAATTAAGTTAAAACATTTTGATGCATATACATCTCGTCAGATATTAAAAAATTTTTAAAAACGACACATAACATTATATAAATAATAAATAAACTATATCACAATAAAATAACAATACAACAATAAAATATAAAACCACGCGGCCGCAAACGAACCTGTACAGGAACGCCCCCACGGTAAGACTAATCAATGCCGGTTTGACCTTGGTTCAATTTATCGATCTGATATAGCCAATTTCTCGTTCTATAAGATCGATTCTATTAAATAAAACATTATTGGTATGTATTGCTTTCTCATTTAGGATACGATTGTGATCCTTCTTTATGGCTTTATATATCTCGAACCTTTCACGGGTGTCCAGCTTTAGTGACTTTTTACATTTATGTAGGATACCCAAATTATCATTAATACTCTTTATATTATGGTTAAATGAGCTCAAATGTTCTGCAAATGTGGATCTTATTACATTTGACTTGGAGCTTGGGATATGTTCTTTATAGCGTAATTTGAAAGAACGACCTGTTTGTCCTATATAGAACTGTGCGCAATCAGAACAATTAAGTCTATATACACCAGTACCATCAAATATATCGGAGGGTATATTTTTGTTGGTAAATGTAAGTTTTTTCTCAAGTTTATTACTTGCCTTTGAAGCCAAAGTAATATTATGCTTTTTTAATTGGTTTTTTAAAGTGTGGTATAGATTTTCACCATATTCTATAGCAATGTATTTGTTTACTTTTTCTTTGGATACATCAATATTTATTGGTTTATTTTGTTTTTTATTAATTATTCTATCTACTATATGACTTTTGTATCCATTGGCTAAAGCTATGTGTTTGATAATGTTTAGTTCATTGTTATAATCATCTTTGGATAAGGGCAATGCCAGCAATCTATGAATCATACAGTTGAAAAAAGCCATTTTTTGTGAAATAGGGTGATACGATGAGGCGTGAATAGCATGATCCGTAATTGTTGGTTTTCTGTAAATATTATAGTTAATTTTATTATTTATTTTAGTTAAAGTTAAATCTAAAAAATTAATTTTATTATTCATTTCAGTCTCTAATGTGAATTGTAAATTATTTGTAATTGTATTCATATGTTTTTTAAGCATTTCTAATTGTCTGCAATTGCCATTGTAAATCATTATTGTGTCATCCATATATCGTCGGTAAAATAAAATTTTTGTATAATGTTTGTTTTTAGTCGATAAAATTTCGTTTGTTTCAATATGATTTAGGTAAATTTCAGCCAGGATGCCTGACAATGGGGATCCCATAGCTAAACCATCCCGTTGTAAGTAATATTTGTTGTCGAAAGTAAAATAATTTTGTTCTAATATTACTTTTGTCAAATTGATTAACTCATCAACTGTTTCATGATTTAATGTGGATTTAGATAGTAATAAATTTTTAGCTATTTCTAACGTTTCGGTAATAGGTATGTTCGTGTATAGATTTACTATGTCGAATGAGGCGAGAGTATGTCTAGGTTCGACTGTAATAGTTTTTGTAAGTTCGACCAGTTCTAAACTGTTTTTCAAGCTATAATTTTTATTGAACGTTATGTGTTGTCTAAAAATTTTTTCGAGTTTTTTGTCAATTTTATATGAAGGTGCAGACATAAAATTAACTAAAGGACGGACAGGCATATTATTTTTATGTATTTTAGGAAGGCCCTTAAGTCTAGGGGCCTTGGGATCTATCATTTTTAGGTATTTTTTCTCATCGTTCGTTATGACGTATTTTGATTTATTCAATATTGATTTCACTTTATTGTTAAATGTAAGAGTGGGATCGCTATGAATCTCAATAATGTTATTGTTTTTAATGAAGTCCAGTATCTTGTTTTTATAATCATCATAAGTTAAAATTACGAGAGTTTGACCTTTGTCCGCTTTGGTGACGATTGCGTTATGGTCTATTAATTTCGTCTTTATCTCATTAAACACCCTTGTTTCGCTATGGTAAATAGTTTTTGTATTCTTTATGTTTTCGGCGTTCATAACTTTTTTTTATTTTATTATCAATTGCATGTCTTATTACTGTTTTCGTTTCTTCATCGGATATGGAATTTATCGCGGTTTCAGCGTTCAGTATTTCATTACAGAGTGATTGTTTAGAACTATTGTTTTTAAGATTGTATTTTAAGCCTTTATTCAATAAGTTGGTTTCTTCGTTGTTGAACTGTATTCCAGTAAGATTAACAATACGAGGGTAAAACTGGTGATTTATTATATTGTTCTCTTGCGTGTCGTTCTGTTTTTTCAATAAGTTACGAATTTTTTTATTTTGTGTCTTCTTTTTCTTTATAATGGTATTATTTATTTGTCTTTCAATCAAATATGTTACATTTTGGACTTGTGAGGCATGTAAGTTTTGTAAAAGTTCGAGATGTTTTTTCATGAGCATCGTATTGAGTAAGTTCTTTTTACTATGCAATTGTTTTATTTCATTTTTAATCCATAATTTAGTGGCCATTTCTTTAGTTTTTTTAGCGCTATAAGAATTAGATGTTATTTTTATTTGGACATAACTCGGCACGATTTGCAAACTTAAACATGTTTTGTTATATCTAATATTTAGTGCCGTTTTTAGTAGTTTTAACCTTAAATTCATATATTGAAAGGCAATTTTTACCTGACTGGCATTCAATTTAAACATTTTTCTTGCCTCCAGAAACGATTAAGACTATAAAATAGGTTAATTACCTTCTGTCAACGTTTCTTAAAATCCTTTTAGGATGACTCGAGTTTCGACACCATTTGGTGTCATCATCAGATCGGAATATGAATTAAGTTAAAACATTTTGATGCATATACATCTCGTCAGATATTAAAAAATTTTTAAAAACGACACATAACATTATATAAATAATAAATAAACTATATCACAATAAAATAACAATACAACAATAAAATATAAAACCACGCGGCCGCAAACGAACCTGTACAGGAACGCCCCCACGGTAAGACTAATCAATGCCGGTTTGACCTTGGTTCAATTTATCGATCTGATATAGCCAATTTCTCGTTCTATAAGATCGATTCTATTAAATAAAACATTATTGGTATGTATTGCTTTCTCATTTAGGATACGATTGTGATCCTTCTTTATGGCTTTATATATCTCGAACCTTTCAAGGGTGTCCAGCTTTAGTGACTTTTTACATTTATGTAGGATACCCAAATTATCATTAATACTCTTTATATTATGGTTAAATGAGCTCAAATGTTCTGCAAATGTGGATCTTATTACATTTGACTTGGAGCTTGGGATATGTTCTTTATAGCGTAATTTGAAAGAACGACCTGTTTGTCCTATATAGAACTGTGCGCAATCAGAACAATTAAGTCTATATACACCAGTACCATCAAATATATCGGAGGGTATATTTTTGTTGGTAAATGTAAGTTTTTTCTCAAGTTTATTACTAGCCTTTGAAGCCAAAGTAATATTATGCTTTTTTAATTGGTTTTTTAAAGTGTGGTATAGATTTTCACCATATTCTATAGCAATGTATTTGTTTACTTTTTCTTTGGATACATCAATATTTATTGGTTTATTTTGTTTTTTATTAATTATTCTATCTACTATATGACTTTTGTATCCATTGGCTAAAGCTATGTGTTTGATAATGTTTAGTTCATTGTTATAATCATCTTTGGATAAGGGCAATGCCAGCAATCTATGAATCATACAGTTGAAAAAAGCCATTTTTTGTGAAATAGGGTGATACGATGAGGCGTGAATAGCATGATCCGTAATTGTTGGTTTTCTGTAAATATTATAGTTAATTTTATTATTTATTTTAGTTAAAGTTAAATCTAAAAAATTAATTTTATTATTCATTTCAGTCTCTAATGTGAATTGTAAATTATTTGTAATTGTATTCATATGTTTTTTAAGCATTTCTAATTGTCTGCAATTGCCATTGTAAATCATTATTGTGTCATCCATATATCGTCGGTAAAATAAAATTTTTGTATAATGTTTGTTTTTAGTCGATAAAATTTCGTTTGTTTCAATATGATTTAGGTAAATTTCAGCCAGGATGCCTGACAATGGGGATCCCATAGCTAAACCATCCCGTTGTAAGTAATATTTGTTGTCGAAAGTAAAATAATTTTGTTCTAATATTACTTTTGTCAAATTGATTAACTCATCAACTGTTTCATGATTTAATGTGGATTTAGATAGTAATAAATTTTTAGCTATTTCTAACGTTTCGGTAATAGGTATGTTCGTGTATAGATTTACTATGTCGAATGAGGCGAGAGTATGTCTAGGTTCGACTGTAATAGTTTTTGTAAGTTCGACCAGTTCTAAACTGTTTTTCAAGCTATAATTTTTATTGAACGTTATGTGTTGTCTAAAAATTTTTTCGAGTTTTTTGGTAATTTTATATGAAGGTGCAGACATAAAATTAACTAAAGGACGGACAGGCATATTATTTTTATGTATTTTAGGAAGGCCCTTAAGTCTAGGGGCCTTGGGATCTATCATTTTTAGGTATTTTTTCTCATCGTTCGTTATGACGTATTTTGATTTATTCAATATTGATTTCACTTTATTGTTAAATGTAAGAGTGGGATCGCTATGAATCTCAATAATGTTATTGTTTTTAATGAAGTCCAGTATCTTGTTTTTATAATCATCATAAGTTAAAATTACGAGAGTTTGACCTTTGTCCGCTTTGGTGACGATTGCGTTATGGTCTATTAATTTCGTCTTTATCTCATTAAACACCCTTGTTTCGCTATGGTAAATAGTTTTTGTATTCTTTATGTTTTCGGCGTTCATAACTTTTTTTTATTTTATTATCAATTGCATGTCTTATTACTGTTTTCGTTTCTTCATCGGATATGGAATTTATCGCGGTTTCAGCATTCAGTATTTCATTACAGAGTGATTGTTTAGAACTATTGTTTTTAAGATTGTATTTTAAGCCTTTATTCAATAAGTTGGTTTCTTCGTTGTTGAACTGTATTCCAGTAAGATTAACAATACGAGGGTAAAACTGGTGATTTATTATATTGTTCTCTTGCGTGTCGTTCTGTTTTTTCAATAAGTTACGAATTTTTTTATTTTGTGTCTTCTTTTTCTTTATAATGGTATTATTTATTTGTCTTTCAATCAAATATGTTACATTTTGGACTTGTGAGGCATGTAAGTTTTGTAAAAGTTCGAGATGTTTTTTCATGAGCATCGTATTGAGTAAGTTCTTTTTACTATGCAATTGTTTTATTTCATTTTTAATCCATAATTTAGTGGCCATTTCTTTAGTTTTTTTAGCGCTATAAGAATTAGATGTTATTTTTATTTGGACATAACTCGGCACGATTTGCAAACTTAAACATGTTTTGTTATATCTAATATTTAGTGCCGTTTTTAGTAGTTTTAACCTTAAATTCATATATTGAAAGGCAATTTTTACCTGACTGGCATTCAATTTAAACATTTTTCTTGCCTCCAGAAACGATTAAGACTATAAAATAGGTTAATTACCTTCTGTCAACGTTTCTTAAAATCCTTTTAGGATGACTCGAGTTTCGACACCATTTGGTGTCATCATCAGATCGGAATATGAATTAAGTTAAAACATTTTGATGCATATACATCTCGTCAGATATTAAAAAATTTTTAAAAACGACACATAACATTATATAAATAATAAATAAACTATATCACAATAAAATAACAATACAACAATAAAATATAAAACCACGCGGCCGCAAACGAACCTGTACAGGAACGCCCCCACGGTAAGACTAATCAATGCCGGTTTGACCTTGGTTCAATTTATCGATCTGATATAGCCAATTTCTCGTTCTATAAGATCGATTCTATTAAATAAAACATTATTGGTATGTATTGCTTTCTCATTTAGGATACGATTGTGATCCTTCTTTATGGCTTTATATATCTCGAACCTTTCAAGGGTGTCCAGCTTTAGTGACTTTTTACATTTATGTAGGATACCCAAATTATCATTAATACTCTTTATATTATGGTTAAATGAGCTCAAATGTTCTGCAAATGTGGATCTTATTACATTTGACTTGGAGCTTGGGATATGTTCTTTATAGCGTAATTTGAAAGAACGACCTGTTTGTCCTATATAGAACTGTGCGCAATCAGAACAATTAAGTCTATATACACCAGTACCATCAAATATATCGGAGGGTATATTTTTGTTGGTAAATGTAAGTTTTTTCTCAAGTTTATTACTTGCCTTTGAAGCCAAAGTAATATTATGCTTTTTTAATTGGTTTTTTAAAGTGTGGTATAGATTTTCACCATATTCTATAGCAATGTATTTGTTTACTTTTTCTTTGGATACATCAATATTTATTGGTTTATTTTGTTTTTTATTAATTATTCTATCTACTATATGACTTTTGTATCCATTGGCTAAAGCTATGTGTTTGATAATGTTTAGTTCATTGTTATAATCATCTTTGGATAAGGGCAATGCCAGCAATCTATGAATCATACAGTTGAAAAAAGCCATTTTTTGTGAAATAGGGTGATACGATGAGGCGTGAATAGCATGATCCGTAATTGTTGGTTTTCTGTAAATATTATAGTTAATTTTATTATTTATTTTAGTTAAAGTTAAATCTAAAAAATTAATTTTATTATTCATTTCAGTCTCTAATGTGAATTGTAAATTATTTGTAATTGTATTCATATGTTTTTTAAGCATTTCTAATTGTCTGCAATTGCCATTGTAAATCATTATTGTGTCATCCATATATCGTCGGTAAAATAAAATTTTTGTATAATGTTTGTTTTTAGTCGATAAAATTTCGTTTGTTTCAATATGATTTAGGTAAATTTCAGCCAGGATGCCTGACAATGGGGATCCCATAGCTAAACCATCCCGTTGTAAGTAATATTTGTTGTCGAAAGTAAAATAATTTTGTTCTAATATTACTTTTGTCAAATTGATTAACTCATCAACTGTTTCATGATTTAATGTGGATTTAGATAGTAATAAATTTTTAGCTATTTCTAACGTTTCGGTAATAGGTATGTTCGTGTATAGATTTACTATGTCGAATGAGGCGAGAGTATGTCTAGGTTCGACTGTAATAGTTTTTGTAAGTTCGACCAGTTCTAAACTGTTTTTCAAGCTATAATTTTTATTGAACGTTATGTGTTGTCTAAAAATTTTTTCGAGTTTTTTGGTAATTTTATATGAAGGTGCAGACATAAAATTAACTAAAGGACGGACAGGCATATTATTTTTATGTATTTTAGGAAGGCCCTTAAGTCTAGGGGCCTTGGGATCTATCATTTTTAGGTATTTTTTCTCATCGTTCGTTATGACGTATTTTGATTTATTCAATATTGATTTCACTTTATTGTTAAATGTAAGAGTGGGATCGCTATGAATCTCAATAATGTTATTGTTTTTAATGAAGTCCAGTATCTTGTTTTTATAATCATCATAAGTTAAAATTACGAGAGTTTGACCTTTGTCCGCTTTGGTGACGATTGCGTTATGGTCTATTAATTTCGTCTTTATCTCATTAAACACCCTTGTTTCGCTATGGTAAATAGTTTTTGTATTCTTTATGTTTTCGGCGTTCATAACTTTTTTTTATTTTATTATCAATTGCATGTCTTATTACTGTTTTCGTTTCTTCATCGGATATGGAATTTATCGCGGTTTCAGCGTTCAGTATTTCATTACAGAGTGATTGTTTAGAACTATTGTTTTTAAGATTGTATTTTAAGCCTTTATTCAATAAGTTGGTTTCTTCGTTGTTGAACTGTATTCCAGTAAGATTAACAATACGAGGGTAAAACTGGTGATTTATTATATTGTTCTCTTGCGTGTCGTTCTGTTTTTTCAAGAAGTTACGAATTTTTTTATTTTGTGTCTTCTTTTTCTTTATAATGGTATTATTTATTTGTCTTTCAATCAAATATGTTACATTTTGGACTTGTGAGGCATGTAAGTTTTGTAAAAGTTCGAGATGTTTTTTCATGAGCATCGTATTGAGTAAGTTCTTTTTACTATGCAATTGTTTTATTTCATTTTTAATCCATAATTTAGTGGCCATTTCTTTAGTTTTTTTAGCGCTATAAGAATTAGATGTTATTTTTATTTGGACATAACTCGGCACGATTTGCAAACTTAAACATGTTTTGTTATATCTAATATTTAGTGCCGTTTTTAGTAGTTTTAACCTTAAATTCATATATTGAAAGGCAATTTTTACCTGACTGGCATTCAATTTAAACATTTTTCTTGCCTCCAGAAACGATTAAGACTATAAAATAGGTTAATTACCTTCTGTCAACGTTTCTTAAAATCCTTTTAGGATGACTCGAGTTTCGACACCATTTGGTGTCATCATCAGATCGGAATATGAATTAAGTTAAAACATTTTGATGCATATACATCTCGTCAGATATTAAAAAATTTTTAAAAACGACACATAACATTATATAAATAATAAATAAACTATATCACAATAAAATAACAATACAACAATAAAATATAAAACCACGCGGCCGCAAACGAACCTGTACAGGAACGCCCCCACGGTAAGACTAATCAATGCCGGTTTGACCTTGGTTCAATTTATCGATCTGATATAGCCAATTTCTCGTTCTATAAGATCGATTCTATTAAATAAAACATTATTGGTATGTATTGCTTTCTCATTTAGGATACGATTGTGATCCTTCTTTATGGCTTTATATATCTCGAACCTTTCAAGGGTGTCCAGCTTTAGTGACTTTTTACATTTATGTAGGATACCCAAATTATCATTAATACTCTTTATATTATGGTTAAATGAGCTCAAATGTTCTGCAAATGTGGATCTTATTACATTTGACTTGGAGCTTGGGATATGTTCTTTATAGCGTAATTTGAAAGAACGACCTGTTTGTCCTATATAGAACTGTGCGCAATCAGAACAATTAAGTCTATATACACCAGTACCATCAAATATATCGGAGGGTATATTTTTGTTGGTAAATGTAAGTTTTTTCTCAAGTTTATTACTTGCCTTTGAAGCCAAAGTAATATTATGCTTTTTTAATTGGTTTTTTAAAGTGTGGTATAGATTTTCACCATATTCTATAGCAATGTATTTGTTTACTTTTTCTTTGGATACATCAATATTTATTGGTTTATTTTGTTTTTTATTAATTATTCTATCTACTATATGACTTTTGTATCCATTGGCTAAAGCTATGTGTTTGATAATGTTTAGTTCATTGTTATAATCATCTTTGGATAAGGGCAATGCCAGCAATCTATGAATCATACAGTTGAAAAAAGCCATTTTTTGTGAAATAGGGTGATACGATGAGGCGTGAATAGCATGATCCGTAATTGTTGGTTTTCTGTAAATATTATAGTTAATTTTATTATTTATTTTAGTTAAAGTTAAATCTAAAAAATTAATTTTATTATTCATTTCAGTCTCTAATGTGAATTGTAAATTATTTGTAATTGTATTCATATGTTTTTTAAGCATTTCTAATTGTCTGCAATTGCCATTGTAAATCATTATTGTGTCATCCATATATCGTCGGTAAAATAAAATTTTTGTATAATGTTTGTTTTTAGTCGATAAAATTTCGTTTGTTTCAATATGATTTAGGTAAATTTCAGCCAGGATGCCTGACAATGGGGATCCCATAGCTAAACCATCCCGTTGTAAGTAATATTTGTTGTCGAAAGTAAAATAATTTTGTTCTAATATTACTTTTGTCAAATTGATTAACTCATCAACTGTTTCATGATTTAATGTGGATTTAGATAGTAATAAATTTTTAGCTATTTCTAACGTTTCGGTAATAGGTATGTTCGTGTATAGATTTACTATGTCGAATGAGGCGAGAGTATGTCTAGGTTCGACTGTAATAGTTTTTGTAAGTTCGACCAGTTCTAAACTGTTTTTCAAGCTATAATTTTTATTGAACGTTATGTGTTGTCTAAAAATTTTTTCGAGTTTTTTGGCAATTTTATATGAAGGTGCAGACATAAAATTAACTAAAGGACGGACAGGCATATTATTTTTATGTATTTTAGGAAGGCCCTTAAGTCTAGGGGCCTTGGGATCTATCATTTTTAGGTATTTTTTCTCATCGTTCGTTATGACGTATTTTGATTTATTCAATATTGATTTCACTTTATTGTTAAATGTAAGAGTGGGATCGCTATGAATCTCAATAATGTTATTGTTTTTAATGAAGTCCAGTATCTTGTTTTTATAATCATCATAAGTTAAAATTACGAGAGTTTGACCTTTGTCCGCTTTGGTGACGATTGTGTTATGGTCTATTAATTTCGTCTTTATCTCATTAAACACCCTTGTTTCGCTATGGTAAATAGTTTTTGTATTCTTTATGTTTTCGGCGTTCATAACTTTTTTTTATTTTATTATCAATTGCATGTCTAATTACTGTTTTCGTTTCTTCATCGGATATGGAATTTATCGCGGTTTCAGCGTTCAGTATTTCATTACAGAGTGATTGTTTAGAACTATTGTTTTTAAGATTGTATTTTAAGCCTTTATTCAATAAGTTGGTTTCTTCGTTGTTGAACTGTATTCCAGTAAGATTAACAATACGAGGGTAAAACTGGTGATTTATTATATTGTTCTCTTGCGTGTCGTTCTGTTTTTTCAATAAGTTACGAATTTTTTTATTTTGTGTCTTCTTTTTCTTTATAATGGTATTATTTATTTGTCTTTCAATCAAATATGTTACATTTTGGACTTGTGAGGCATGTAAGTTTTGTAAAAGTTCGAGATGTTTTTTCATGAGCATCGTATTGAGTAAGTTCTTTTTACTATGCAATTGTTTTATTTCATTTTTAATCCATAATTTAGTGGCCATTTCTTTAGTTTTTTTAGCGCTATAAGAATTAGATGTTATTTTTATTTGGACATAACTCGGCACGATTTGCAAACTTAAACATGTTTTGTTATATCTAATATTTAGTGCCGTTTTTAGTAGTTTTAACCTTAAATTCATATATTGAAAGGCAATTTTTACCTGACTGGCATTCAATTTAAACATTTTTCTTGCCTCCAGAAACGATTAAGACTATAAAATAGGTTAATTACCTTCTGTCAACGTTTCTTAAAATCCTTTTAGGATGACTCGAGTTTCGACACCATTTGGTGTCATCATCAGATCGGAATATGAATTAAGTTAAAACATTTTGATGCATATACATCTCGTCAGATATTAAAAAATTTTTAAAAACGACACATAACATTATATAAATAATAAATAAACTATATCACAATAAAATAACAATACAACAATAAAATATAAAACCACGCGGCCGCAAACGAACCTGTACAGGAACGCCCCCACGGTAAGACTAATCAATGCCGGTTTGACCTTGGTTCAATTTATCGATCTGATATAGCCAATTTCTCGTTCTATAAGATCGATTCTATTAAATAAAACATTATTGGTATGTATTGCTTTCTCATTTAGGATACGATTGTGATCCTTCTTTATGGCTTTATATATCTCGAACCTTTCAAGGGTGTCCAGCTTTAGTGACTTTTTACATTTATGTAGGATACCCAAATTATCATTAATACTCTTTATATTATGGTTAAATGAGCTCAAATGTTCTGCAAATGTGGATCTTATTACATTTGACTTGGAGCTTGGGATATGTTCTTTATAGCGTAATTTGAAAGAACGACCTGTTTGTCCTATATAGAACTGTGCGCAATCAGAACAATTAAGTCTATATACACCAGTACCATCAAATATATCGGAGGGTATATTTTTGTTGGTAAATGTAAGTTTTTTCTCAAGTTTATTACTTGCCTTTGAAGCCAAAGTAATATTATGCTTTTTTAATTGGTTTTTTAAAGTGTGGTATAGATTTTCACCATATTCTATAGCAATGTATTTGTTTACTTTTTCTTTGGATACATCAATATTTATTGGTTTATTTTGTTTTTTATTAATTATTCTATCTACTATATGACTTTTGTATCCATTGGCTAAAGCTATGTGTTTGATAATGTTTAGTTCATTGTTATAATCATCTTTGGATAAGGGCAATGCCAGCAATCTATGAATCATACAGTTGAAAAAAGCCATTTTTTGTGAAATAGGGTGATACGATGAGGCGTGAATAGCATGATCCGTAATTGTTGGTTTTCTGTAAATATTATAGTTAATTTTATTATTTATTTTAGTTAAAGTTAAATCTAAAAAATTAATTTTATTATTCATTTCAGTCTCTAATGTGAATTGTAAATTATTTGTAATTGTATTCATATGTTTTTTAAGCATTTCTAATTGTCTGCAATTGCCATTGTAAATCATTATTGTGTCATCCATATATCGTCGGTAAAATAAAATTTTTGTATAATGTTTGTTTTTAGTCGATAAAATTTCGTTTGTTTCAATATGATTTAGGTAAATTTCAGCCAGGATGCCTGACAATGGGGATCCCATAGCTAAACCATCCCGTTGTAAGTAATATTTGTTGTCGAAAGTAAAATAATTTTGTTCTAATATTACTTTTGTCAAATTGATTAACTCATCAACTGTTTCATGATTTAATGTGGATTTAGATAGTAATAAATTTTTAGCTATTTCTAACGTTTCGGTAATAGGTATGTTCGTGTATAGATTTACTATGTCGAATGAGGCGAGAGTATGTCTAGGTTCGACTGTAATAGTTTTTGTAAGTTCGACCAGTTCTAAACTGTTTTTCAAGCTATAATTTTTATTGAACGTTATGTGTTGTCTAAAAATTTTTTCGAGTTTTTTGGCAATTTTATATGAAGGTGCAGACATAAAATTAACTAAAGGACGGACAGGCATATTATTTTTATGTATTTTAGGAAGGCCCTTAAGTCTAGGGGCCTTGGGATCTATCATTTTTAGGTATTTTTTCTCATCGTTCGTTATGACGTATTTTGATTTATTCAATATTGATTTCACTTTATTGTTAAATGTAAGAGTGGGATCGCTATGAATCTCAATAATGTTATTGTTTTTAATGAAGTCCAGTATCTTGTTTTTATAATCATCATAAGTTAAAATTACGAGAGTTTGACCTTTGTCCGCTTTGGTGACGATTGTGTTATGGTCTATTAATTTCGTCTTTATCTCATTAAACACCCTTGTTTCGCTATGGTAAATAGTTTTTGTATTCTTTATGTTTTCGGCGTTCATAACTTTTTTTTATTTTATTATCAATTGCATGTCTAATTACTGTTTTCGTTTCTTCATCGGATATGGAATTTATCGCGGTTTCAGCGTTCAGTATTTCATTACAGAGTGATTGTTTAGAACTATTGTTTTTAAGATTGTATTTTAAGCCTTTATTCAATAAGTTGGTTTCTTCGTTGTTGAACTGTATTCCAGTAAGATTAACAATACGAGGGTAAAACTGGTGATTTATTATATTGTTCTCTTGCGTGTCGTTCTGTTTTTTCAATAAGTTACGAATTTTTTTATTTTGTGTCTTCTTTTTCTTTATAATGGTATTATTTATTTGTCTTTCAATCAAATATGTTACATTTTGGACTTGTGAGGCATGTAAGTTTTGTAAAAGTTCGAGATGTTTTTTCATGAGCATCGTATTGAGTAAGTTCTTTTTACTATGCAATTGTTTTATTTCATTTTTAATCCATAATTTAGTGGCCATTTCTTTAGTTTTTTTAGCGCTATAAGAATTAGATGTTATTTTTATTTGGACATAACTCGGCACGATTTGCAAACTTAAACATGTTTTGTTATATCTAATATTTAGTGCCGTTTTTAGTAGTTTTAACCTTAAATTCATATATTGAAAGGCAATTTTTACCTGACTGGCATTCAATTTAAACATTTTTCTTGCCTCCAGAAACGATTAAGACTATAAAATAGGTTAATTACCTTCTGTCAACGTTTCTTAAAATCCTTTTAGGATGACTCGAGTTTCGACACCATTTGGTGTCATCATCAGATCGGAATATGAATTAAGTTAAAACATTTTGATGCATATACATCTCGTCAGATATTAAAAAATTTTTAAAAACGACACATAACATTATATAAATAATAAATAAACTATATCACAATAAAATAACAATAAAATATAAAACCACGCGGCCGCAAACGAACCTGTACAGGAACGCCCCCACGGTAAGACTAATCAATGCCGGTTTGACCTTGGTTCAATTTATCGATCTGATATAGCCAATTTCTCGTTCTATAAGATCGATTCTATTAAATAAAACATTATTGGTATGTATTGCTTTCTCATTTAGGATACGATTGTGATCCTTCTTTATGGCTTTATATATCTCGAACCTTTCAAGGGTGTCCAGCTTTAGTGACTTTTTACATTTATGTAGGATACCCAAATTATCATTAATACTCTTTATATTATGGTTAAATGAGCTCAAATGTTCTGCAAATGTGGATCTTATTACATTTGACTTGGAGCTTGGGATATGTTCTTTATAGCGTAATTTGAAAGAACGACCTGTTTGTCCTATATAGAACTGTGCGCAATCAGAACAATTAAGTCTATATACACCAGTACCATCAAATATATCGGAGGGTATATTTTTGTTGGTAAATGTAAGTTTTTTCTCAAGTTTATTACTTGCCTTTGAAGCCAAAGTAATATTATGCTTTTTTAATTGGTTTTTTAAAGTGTGGTATAGATTTTCACCATATTCTATAGCAATGTATTTGTTTACTTTTTCTTTGGATACATAAATATTTATTGGTTTATTTTGTTTTTTATTAATCATTCTATCTACTATATGACTTTTGTATCCATTGGCTAAAGCTATGTGTTTGATAATGTTTAGTTCATTGTTATAATCATCTTTGGATAAGGGCAATGCCAGCAATCTATGAATCATACAGTTGAAAAAAGCCATTTTTTGTGAAATAGGGTGATACGATGAGGCGTGAATAGCATGATCCGTAATTGTTGGTTTTCTGTAAATATTATAGTTAATTTTATTATTCATTTCAGTCTCAAATGTGAATTGTAAATTATTTGTAATTGTATTCATATGTTTTTTAAGCATTTCTAATTGTCTGCAATTGCCATTGTAAATCATTATTGTGTCATCCATATATCGTCGGTAAAATAAAATTTTTGTATAATGTTTGTTTTTAGTCGATAAAATTTCGTTTGTTTCAATATGATTTAGGTAAATTTCAGCCAGGATGCCTGACAATGGGGATGCCATAGCTAAACCATCCCGTTGTAAGTAATATTTGTTGTCGAAAGTAAAATAATTTTGTTCTAATATTACTTTTGTCAAATTGATTAACTCATCAACTGTTTCATGATTTAATGTGGATTTAGATAGTAATAAATTTTTAGCTATTTCTAACGTTTCGGTAATAGGTATGTTCGTGTATAGATTTACTATGTCGAATGAGGCGAGAGTATGTCTAGGTTCGACTGTAATAGTTTTTGTAAGTTCGACCAGTTCTAAACTGTTTTTCAAGCTATAATTTTTATTGAACGTTATGTGTTGTCTAAAAATTTTTTCGAGTTTTTTGGCAATTTTATATGAAGGTGCAGACATAAAATTAACTAAAGGACGGACAGGCATATTATTTTTATGTATTTTAGGAAGGCCCTTAAGTCTAGGGGCCTTGGGATCTATCATTTTTAGGTATTTTTTCTCATCGTTCGTTATGACGTATTTTGATTTATTCAATATTGATTTCACTTTATTGTTAAATGTAAGAGTGGGATCGCTATGAATCTCAATAATGTTATTGTTTTTAATGAAGTCCAGTATCTTGTTTTTATAATCATCATAAGTTAAAATTACGAGAGTTTGACCTTTGTCCGCTTTGGTGACGATTGCGTTATGGTCTATTAATTTCGTCTTTATCTCATTAAACACCCTTGTTTCGCTATGGTAAATAGTTTTTGTATTCTTTATGTTTTCGGCGTTCATAACTTTTTTTTATTTTATTATCAATTGCATGTCTTATTACTGTTTTCGTTTCTTCATCGGATATGGAATTTATCGCGGTTTCAGCGTTCAGTATTTCATTACAGAGTGATTGTTTAGAACTATTGTTTTTAAGATTGTATTTTAAGCCTTTATTCAATAAGTTGGTTTCTTCGTTGTTGAACTGTATTCCAGTAAGATTAACAATACGAGGGTAAAACTGGTGATTTATTATATTGTTCTCTTGCGTGTCGTTCTGTTTTTTCAATAAGTTACGAATTTTTTTATTTTGTGTCTTCTTTTTCTTTATAATGGTATTATTTATTTGTCTTTCAATCAAATATGTTACATTTTGGACTTGTGAGGCATGTAAGTTTTGTAAAAGTTCGAGATGTTTTTTCATGAGCATCGTATTGAGTAAGTTCTTTTTACTATGCAATTGTTTTATTTCATTTTTAATCCATAATTTAGTGGCCATTTCTTTAGTTTTTTTAGCGCTATAAGAATTAGATGTTATTTTTATTTGGACATAACTCGGCACGATTTGCAAACTTAAACATGTTTTGTTATATCTAATATTTAGTGCCGTTTTTAGTAGTTTTAACCTTAAATTCATATATTGAAAGGCAATTTTTACCTGACTGGCATTCAATTTAAACATTTTTCTTGCCTCCAGAAACGATTAAGACTATAAAATAGGTTAATTACCTTCTGTCAACGTTTCTTAAAATCCTTTTAGGATGACTCGAGTTTCGACACCATTTGGTGTCATCATCAGATCGGAATATGAATTAAGTTAAAACATTTTGATGCATATACATCTCGTCAGATATTAAAAAATTTTTAAAAACGACACATAACATTATATAAATAATAAATAAACTATATCACAATAAAATAACAATAAAATATAAAACCACGCGGCCGCAAACGAACCTGTACAGGAACGCCCCCACGGTAAGACTAATCAATGCCGGTTTGACCTTGGTTCAATTTATCGATCTGATATAGCCAATTTCTCGTTCTATAAGATCGATTCTATTAAATAAAACATTATTGGTATGTATTGCTTTCTCATTTAGGATACGATTGTGATCCTTCTTTATGGCTTTATATATCTCGAACCTTTCAAGGGTGTCCAGCTTTAGTGACTTTTTACATTTATGTAGGATACCCAAATTATCATTAATACTCTTTATATTATGGTTAAATGAGCTCAAATGTTCTGCAAATGTGGATCTTATTACATTTGACTTGGAGCTTGGGATATGTTCTTTATAGCGTAATTTGAAAGAACGACCTGTTTGTCCTATATAGAACTGTGCGCAATCAGAACAATTAAGTCTATATACACCAGTACCATCAAATATATCGGAGGGTATATTTTTGTTGGTAAATGTAAGTTTTTTCTCAAGTTTATTACTTGCCTTTGAAGCCAAAGTAATATTATGCTTTTTTAATTGGTTTTTTAAAGTGTGGTATAGATTTTCACCATATTCTATAGCAATGTATTTGTTTACTTTTTCTTTGGATACATCAATATTTATTGGTTTATTTTGTTTTTTATTAATTATTCTATCTACTATATGACTTTTGTATCCATTGGCTAAAGCTATGTGTTTGATAATGTTTAGTTCATTGTTATAATCATCTTTGGATAAGGGCAATGCCAGCAATCTATGAATCATACAGTTGAAAAAAGCCATTTTTTGTGAAATAGGGTGATACGATGAGGCGTGAATAGCATGATCCGTAATTGTTGGTTTTCTGTAAATATTATAGTTAATTTTATTATTTATTTTAGTTAAAGTTAAATCTAAAAAATTAATTTTATTATTCATTTCAGTCTCTAATGTGAATTGTAAATTATTTGTAATTGTATTCGTATGTTTTTTAAGCATTTCTAATTGTCTGCAATTGCCATTGTAAATCATTATTGTGTCATCCATATATCGTCGGTAAAATAAAATTTTTGTATAATGTTTGTTTTTAGTCGATAAAATTTCGTTTGTTTCAATATGATTTAGGTAAATTTCAGCCAGGATGCCTGACAATGGGGATCCCATAGCTAAACCATCCCGTTGTAAGTAATATTTGTTGTCGAAAGTAAAATAATTTTGTTCTAATATTACTTTTGTCAAATTGATTAACTCATCAACTGTTTCATGATTTAATGTGGATTTAGATAGTAATAAATTTTTAGCTATTTCTAACGTTTCGGTAATAGGTATGTTCGTGTATAGATTTACTATGTCGAATGAGGCGAGAGTATGTCTAGGTTCGACTGTAATAGTTTTTGTAAGTTCGACCAGTTCTAAACTGTTTTTCAAGCTATAATTTTTATTGAACGTTATGTGTTGTCTAAACATTTTTTCGAGTTTTTTGGCAATTTTATATGAAGGTGCAGACATAAAATTAACTAAAGGACGGACAGGCATATTATTTTTATGTATTTTAGGAAGGCCTTTAAGTCTAGGGGCCTTGGGATCTATCATTTTTAGGTATTTTTTCTCATCGTTCGTTATGACGTATTTTGATTTATTCAATATTGATTTCACTTTATTGTTAAATGTAAGAGTGGGATCGCTATGAATCTCAATAATGTTATTGTTTTTAATGAAGTCCAGTATCTTGTTTTTATAATCATCATAAGTTAAAATTACGAGAGTTTGACCTTTGTCCGCTTTGGTGACGATTGTGTTATGGTCTATTAATTTCGTCTTTATCTCATTAAACACCCTTGTTTCGCTATGGTAAATAGTTTTTGTATTCTTTATGTTTTCGGCGTTCATAACTTTTTTTTATTTTATTATCAATTGCATGTCTAATTACTGTTTTCGTTTCTTCATCGGATATGGAATTTATCGCGGTTTCAGCGTTCAGTATTTCATTACAGAGTGATTGTTTAGAACTATTGTTTTTAAGATTGTATTTTAAGCCTTTATTCAATAAGTTGGTTTCTTCGTTGTTGAACTGTATTCCAGTAAGATTAACAATACGAGGGTAAAACTGGTGATTTATTATATTGTTCTCTTGCGTGTCGTTCTGTTTTTTCAATAAGTTACGAATTTTTTTATTTTGTGTCTTCTTTTTCTTTATAATGGTATTATTTATTTGTCTTTCAATCAAATATGTTACATTTTGGACTTGTGAGGCATGTAAGTTTTGTAAAAGTTCGAGATGTTTTTTCATGAGCATCGTATTGAGTAAGTTCTTTTTACTATGCAATTGTTTTATTTCATTTTTAATCCATAATTTAGTGGCCATTTCTTTAGTTTTTTTAGCGCTATAAGAATTAGATGTTATTTTTATTTGGACATAACTCGGCACGATTTGCAAACTTAAACATGTTTTGTTATATCTAATATTTAGTGCCGTTTTTAGTAGTTTTAACCTTAAATTCATATATTGAAAGGCAATTTTTACCTGACTGGCATTCAATTTAAACATTTTTCTTGCCTCCAGAAACGATTAAGACTATAAAATAGGTTAATTACCTTCTGTCAACGTTTCTTAAAATCCTTTTAGGATGACTCGAGTTTCGACACCATTTGGTGTCATCATCAGATCGGAATATGAATTAAGTTAAAACATTTTGATGCATATACATCTCGTCAGATATTAAAAAATTTTTAAAAACGACACATAACATTATATAAATAATAAATAAACTATATCACAATAAAATAACAATAAAATATAAAACCACGCGGCCGCAAACGAACCTGTACAGGAACGCCCCCACGGTAAGACTAATCAATGCCGGTTTGACCTTGGTTCAATTTATCGATCTGATATAGCCAATTTCTCGTTCTATAAGATCGATTCTATTAAATAAAACATTATTGGTATGTATTGCTTTCTCATTTAGGATACGATTGTGATCCTTCTTTATGGCTTTATATATCTCGAACCTTTCAAGGGTGTCCAGCTTTAGTGACTTTTTACATTTATGTAGGATACCCAAATTATCATTAATACTCTTTATATTATGGTTAAATGAGCTCAAATGTTCTGCAAATGTGGATCTTATTACATTTGACTTGGAGCTTGGGATATGTTCTTTATAGCGTAATTTGAAAGAACGACCTGTTTGTCCTATATAGAACTGTGCGCAATCAGAACAATTAAGTCTATATACACCAGTACCATCAAATATATCGGAGGGTATATTTTTGTTGGTAAATGTAAGTTTTTTCTCAAGTTTATTACTTGCCTTTGAAGCCAAAGTAATATTATGCTTTTTTAATTGGTTTTTTAAAGTGTGGTATAGATTTTCACCATATTCTATAGCAATGTATTTGTTTACTTTTTCTTTGGATACATCAATATTTATTGGTTTATTTTGTTTTTTATTAATCATTCTATCTACTATATGACTTTTGTATCCATTGGCTAAAGCTATGTGTTTGATAATGTTTAGTTCATTGTTATAATTATCTTTGGATAAGGGCAATGCCAGCAATCTATGAATCATACAGTTGAAAAAAGCCATTTTTTGTGAAATAGGGTGATACGATGAGGCGTGAATAGCATGATCCGTAATTGTTGGTTTTCTGTAAATATTATAGTTAATTTTATTATTCATTTCAGTCTCAAATGTGAATTGTAAATTATTTGTAATTGTATTCATATGTTTTTTAAGCATTTCTAATTGTCTGCAATTGCCATTGTAAATCATTATTGTGTCATCCATATATCGTCGGTAAAATAAAATTTTTGTATAATGTTTGTTTTTAGTCGATAAAATTTCGTTTGTTTCAATATGATTTAGGTAAATTTCAGCCAGGATGCCTGACAATGGGGATCCCATAGCTAAACCATCCCGTTGTAAGTAATATTTGTTGTCGAAAGTAAAATAATTTTGTTCTAATATTACTTTTGTCAAATTGATTAACTCATCAACTGTTTCATGATTTAATGTGGATTTAGATAGTAATAAATTTTTAGCTATTTCTAACGTTTCGGTAATAGGTATGTTCGTGTATAGATTTACTATGTCGAATGAGGCGAGAGTATGTCTAGGTTTGACTGTAATAGTTTTTGTAAGTTCGACCAGTTCTAAACTGTTTTTCAAGCTATAATTTTTATTGAACGTTATGTGTTGTCTAAAAATTTTTTCGAGTTTTTTGGCAATTTTATATGAAGGTGCAGACATAAAATTAACTAAAGGACGGACAGGCATATTATTTTTATGTATTTTAGGAAGGCCCTTAAGTCTAGGGGCCTTGGGATCTATCATTTTTAGGTATTTTTCTCATCGTTCGTTATGACGTATTTTGATTTATTCAATATTGATTTCACTTTATTGTTAAATGTAAGAGTGGGATCGCTATGAATCTCAATAATGTTATTGTTTTTAATGAAGTCCAGTATCTTGTTTTTATAATCATCATAAGTTAAAATTACGAGAGTTTGACCTTTGTCCGCTTTGGTGACGATTGCGTTATGGTCTATTAATTTCGTCTTTATCTCATTAAACACCCTTGTTTCGCTATGGTAAATAGTTTTTGTATTCTTTATGTTTTCGGCGTTCATAACTTTTTTTTATTTTATTATCAATTGCATGTCTTATTACTGTTTTCGTTTCTTCATCGGATATGGAATTTATCGCGGTTTCAGCGTTCAGTATTTCATTACAGAGTGATTGTTTAGAACTATTGTTTTTAAGATTGTATTTTAAGCCTTTATTCAATAAGTTGGTTTCTTCGTTGTTGAACTGTATTCCAGTAAGATTAACAATACGAGGGTAAAACTGGTGATTTATTATATTGTTCTCTTGCGTGTCGTTCTGTTTTTTCAATAAGTTACGAATTTTTTTATTTTGTGTCTTCTTTTTCTTTATAATGGTATTATTTATTTGTCTTTCAATCAAATATGTTACATTTTGGACTTGTGAGGCATGTAAGTTTTGTAAAAGTTCGAGATGTTTTTTCATGAGCATCGTATTGAGTAAGTTCTTTTTACTATGCAATTGTTTTATTTCATTTTTAATCCATAATTTAGTGGCCATTTCTTTAGTTTTTTTAGCGCTATAAGAATTAGATGTTATTTTTATTTGGACATAACTCGGCACGATTTGCAAACTTAAACATGTTTTGTTATATCTAATATTTAGTGCCGTTTTTAGTAGTTTTAACCTTAAATTCATATATTGAAAGGCAATTTTTACCTGACTGGCATTCAATTTAAACATTTTTCTTGCCTCCAGAAACGATTAAGACTATAAAATAGGTCAATTACCTTCTGTCAACGTTTCTTAAAATCCTTTTAGGATGACTCGAGTTTCGACACCATTTAGTGTCATCATCAGATCGGAATATGAATTAAGTTAAAACATTTTGATGCATATACATCTCGTCAGATATTAAAAAATTTTAAAAAACGACACATAACATTATATAAATAATAAATAAACTATATCACAATAAAATAACAATACAACAATAAAATATAAAACCACGCGGCCGCAAACGAACCTGTACAGGAACGCCCCCACGGTAAGACTAATCAATGCCGGTTTGACCTTGGTTCAATTTATCGATCTGATATAGCCAATTTCTCGTTCTATAAGATCGATTCTATTAAATAAAACATTATTGGTATGTATTGCTTTCTCATTTAGGATACGATTGTGATCCTTCTTTATGGCTTTATATATCTCGAACCTTTCAAGGGTGTCCAGCTTTAGTGACTTTTTACATTTATGTAGGATACCCAAATTATCATTAATACTCTTTATATTATGGTTAAATGAGCTCAAATGTTCTGCAAATGTGGATCTTATTACATTTGACTTGGAGCTTGGGATATGTTCTTTATAGCATAATTTGAAAGAACGACCTGTTTGTCCTATATAGAACTGTGCGCAATCAGAACAATTAAGTCTATATACACCAGTACCATCAAATATATCGGAGGGTATATTTTTGTTGGTAAATGTAAGTTTTTTCTCAAGTTTATTACTTGCCTTTGAAGCCAAAGTAATATTATGCTTTTTTAATTGGTTTTTTAAAGTGTGGTATAGATTTTCACCATATTCTATAGCAATGTATTTGTTTACTTTTTCTTTGGATACATCAATATTTATTGGTTTATTTTGTTTTTTATTAATTATTCTATCTACTATATGACTTTTGTATCCATTGGCTAAAGCTATGTGTTTGATAATGTTTAGTTCATTGTTATAATCATCTTTGGATAAGGGCAATGCCAGCAATCTATGAATCATACAGTTGAAAAAAGCCATTTTTTGTGAAATAGGGTGATACGATGAGGCGTGAATAGCATGATCCGTAATTGTTGGTTTTCTGTAAATATTATAGTTAATTTTATTATTTATTTTAGTTAAAGTTAAATCTAAAAAATTAATTTTATTATTCATTTCAGTCTCTAATGTGAATTGTAAATTATTTGTAATTGTATTCATATGTTTTTTAAGCATTTCTAATTGTCTGCAATTGCCATTGTAAATCATTATTGTGTCATCCATATATCGTCGGTAAAATAAAATTTTTGTATAATGTTTGTTTTTAGTCGATAAAATTTCGTTTGTTTCAATATGATTTAGGTAAATTTCAGCCAGGATGCCTGACAATGGGGATCCCATAGCTAAACCATCCCGTTGTAAGTAATATTTGTTGTCGAAAGTAAAATAATTTTGTTCTAATATTACTTTTGTCAAATTGATTAACTCATCAACTGTTTCATGATTTAATGTGGATTTAGATAGTAATAAATTTTTAGCTATTTCTAACGTTTCGGTAATAGGTATGTTCGTGTATAGATTTACTATGTCGAATGAGGCGAGAGTATGTCTAGGTTCGACTGTAATAGTTTTTGTAAGTTCGACCAGTTCTAAACTGTTTTTCAAGCTATAATTTTTATTGAACGTTATGTGTTGTCTAAAAATTTTTTCGAGTTTTTTGGCAATTTTATATGAAGGTGCAGACATAAAATTAACTAAAGGACGGACAGGCATATTATTTTTATGTATTTTAGGAAGGCCCTTAAGTCTAGGGGCCTTGGGATCTATCATTTTTAGGTATTTTTTCTCATCGTTCGTTATGACGTATTTTGATTTATTCAATATTGATTTCACTTTATTGTTAAATGTAAGAGTGGGATCGCTATGAATCTCAATAATGTTATTGTTTTTAATGAAGTCCAGTATCTTGTTTTTATAATCATCATAAGTTAAAATTACGAGAGTTTGACCTTTGTCCGCTTTGGTGACGATTGCGTTATGGTCTATTAATTTCGTCTTTATCTCATTAAACACCCTTGTTTCGCTATGGTAAATAGTTTTTGTATTCTTTATGTTTTCGGCGTTCATAACTTTTTTTTATTTTATTATCAATTGCATGTCTAATTACTGTTTTCGTTTCTTCATCGGATATGGAATTTATCGCGGTTTCAGCGTTCAGTATTTCATTACAGAGTGATTGTTTAGAACTATTGTTTTTAAGATTGTATTTTAAGCCTTTATTCAATAAGTTGGTTTCTTCGTTGTTGAACTGTATTCCAGTAAGATTAACAATACGAGGGTAAAACTGGTGATTTATTATATTGTTCTCTTGCGTGTCGTTCTGTTTTTTCAATAAGTTACGAATTTTTTTATTTTGTGTCTTCTTTTTCTTTATAATGGTATTATTTATTTGTCTTTCAATCAAATATGTTACATTTTGGACTTGTGAGGCATGTAAGTTTTGTAAAAGTTCGAGATGTTTTTTCATGAGCATCGTATTGAGTAAGTTCTTTTTACTATGCAATTGTTTTATTTCATTTTTAATCCATAATTTAGTGGCCATTTCTTTAGTTTTTTTAGCGCTATAAGAATTAGATGTTATTTTTATTTGGACATAACTCGGCACGATTTGCAAACTTAAACATGTTTTGTTATATCTAATATTTAGTGCCGTTTTTAGTAGTTTTAACCTTAAATTCATATATTGAAAGGCAATTTTTACCTGACTGGCATTCAATTTAAACATTTTTCTTGCCTCCAGAAACGATTAAGACTATAAAATAGGTTAATTACCTTCTGTCAACGTTTCTTAAAATCCTTTTAGGATGACTCGAGTTTCGACACCATTTAGTGTCATCATCAGATCGGAATATGAATTAAGTTAAAACATTTTGATGCATATACATCTCGTCAGATATTAAAAAATTTTTAAAAACGACACATAACATTATATAAATAATAAATAAACTATATCACAATAAAATAACAATACAACAATAAAATATAAAACCACGCGGCCGCAAACGAACCTGTACAGGAACGCCCCCACGGTAAGACTAATCAATGCCGGTTTGACCTTGGTTCAATTTATCGATCTGATATAGCCAATTTCTCGTTCTATAAGATCGATTCTATTAAATAAAACATTATTGGTATGTATTGCTTTCTCATTTAGGATACGACTGTGATCCTTCTTTATGGCTTTATATATCTCGAACCTTTCAAGGGTGTCCAGCTTTAGTGACTTTTTACATTTATGTAGGATACCCAAATTATCATTAATACTCTTTATATTATGGTTAAATGAGCTCAAATGTTCTGCAAATGTGGATCTTATTACATTTGACTTGGAGCTTGGGATATGTTCTTTATAGCATAATTTGAAAGAACGACCGGTTTGTCCTATATAGAACTGTGCGCAATCAGAACAATTAAGTCTATATACACCAGTACCATCAAATATATCGGAGGGTATATTTTTGTTGGTAAATGTAAGTTTTTTCTCAAGTTTATTACTTGCCTTTGAAGCCAAAGTAATATTATGCTTTTTTAATTGGTTTTTTAAAGTGTGGTATAGATTTTCACCATATTCTATAGCAATGTATTTGTTTACTTTTTCTTTGGATACATCAATATTTATTGGTTTATTTTGTTTTTTATTAATTATTCTATCTACTATATGACTTTTGTATCCATTGGCTAAAGCTATGTGTTTGATAATGTTTAGTTCATTGTTATAATCATCTTTGGATAAGGGCAATGCCAGCAATCTATGAATCATACAGTTGAAAAAAGCCATTTTTTGTGAAATAGGGTGATACGATGAGGCGTGAATAGCATGATCCGTAATTGTTGGTTTTCTGTAAATATTATAGTTAATTTTATTATTTATTTTAGTTAAAGTTAAATCTAAAAAATTAATTTTATTATTCATTTCAGTCTCTAATGTGAATTGTAAATTATTTGTAATTGTATTCATATGTTTTTTAAGCATTTCTAATTGTCTGCAATTGCCATTGTAAATCATTATTGTGTCATCCATATATCGTCGGTAAAATAAAATTTTTGTATAATGTTTGTTTTTAGTCGATAAAATTTCGTTTGTTTCAATATGATTTAGGTAAATTTCAGCCAGGATGCCTGACAATGGGGATCCCATAGCTAAACCATCCCGTTGTAAGTAATATTTGTTGTCGAAAGTAAAATAATTTTGTTCTAATATTACTTTTGTCAAATTGATTAACTCATCAACTGTTTCATGATTTAATGTGGATTTAGATAGTAATAAATTTTTAGCTATTTCAAACGTTTCGGTAATAGGTATGTTCGTGTATAGATTTACTATGTCGAATGAGGCGAGAGTATGTCTAGGTTCGACTGTAATAGTTTTTGTAAGTTCGACCAGTTCTAAACTGTTTTTCAAGCTATAATTTTTATTGAACGTTATGTGTTGTCTAAAAATTTTTTCGAGTTTTTTGGCAATTTTATATGAAGGTGCAGACATAAAATTAACTAAAGGACGGACAGGCATATTATTTTTATGTATTTTAGGAAGGCCCTTAAGTCTAGGGGCCTTGGGATCTATCATTTTTAGGTATTTTTTCTCATCGTTCGTTATGACGTATTTTGATTTATTCAATATTGATTTCACTTTATTGTTAAATGTAAGAGTGGGATCGCTATGAATCTCAATAATGTTATTGTTTTTAATGAAGTCCAGTATCTTGTTTTTATAATCATCATAAGTTAAAATTACGAGAGTTTGACCTTTGTCCGCTTTGGTGACGATTGCGTTATGGTCTATTAATTTCGTCTTTATCTCATTAAACACCCTTGTTTCGCTATGGTAAATAGTTTTTGTATTCTTTATGTTTTCGGCGTTCATAATTTTTTTTTATTTTATTATCAATTGCATGTCTAATTACTGTTTTCGTTTCTTCATCGGATATGGAATTTATCGCGGTTTCAGCGTTCAGTATTTCATTACAGAGTGATTGTTTAGAACTATTGTTTTTAAGATTGTATTTTAAGCCTTTATTCAATAAGTTGGTTTCTTCGTTGTTGAACTGTATTCCAGTAAGATTAACAATACGAGGGTAAAACTGGTGATTTATTATATTGTTCTCTTGCGTGTCGTTCTGTTTTTTCAATAAGTTACGAATTTTTTTATTTTGTGTCTTCTTTTTCTTTATAATGGTATTATTTATTTGTCTTTCAATCAAATATGTTACATTTTGGACTTGTGAGGCATGTAAGTTTTGTAAAAGTTCGAGATGTTTTTTCATGAGCATCGTATTGAGTAAGTTCTTTTTACTATGCAATTGTTTTATTTCATTTTTAATCCATAATTTAGTGGCCATTTCTTTAGTTTTTTTAGCGCTATAAGAATTAGATGTTATTTTTATTTGGACATAACTCGGCACGATTTGCAAACTTAAACATGTTTTGTTATATCTAATATTTAGTGCCGTTTTTAGTAGTTTTAACCTTAAATTCATATATTGAAAGGCAATTTTTACCTGACTGGCATTCAATTTAAACATTTTTCTTGCCTCCAGAAACGATTAAGACTATAAAATAGGTTAATTACCTTCTGTCAACGTTTCTTAAAATCCTTTTAGGATGACTCGAGTTTCGACACCATTTAGTGTCATCATCAGATCGGAATATGAATTAAGTTAAAACATTTTGATGCATATACATCTCGTCAGATATTAAAAAATTTTTAAAAACGACACATAACATTATATAAATAATAAATAAACTATATCACAATAAAATAACAATACAACAATAAAATATAAAACCACGCGGCCGCAAACGAACCTGTACAGGAACGCCCCCACGGTAAGACTAATCAATGCCGGTTTGACCTTGGTTCAATTTATCGATCTGATATAGCCAATTTCTCGTTCTATAAGATCGATTCTATTAAATAAAACATTATTGGTATGTATTGCTTTCTCATTTAGGATACGACTGTGATCCTTCTTTATGGCTTTATATATCTCGAACCTTTCAAGGGTGTCCAGCTTTAGTGACTTTTTACATTTATGTAGGATACCCAAATTATCATTAATACTCTTTATATTATGGTTAAATGAGCTCAAATGTTCTGCAAATGTGGATCTTATTACATTTGACTTGGAGCTTGGGATATGTTCTTTATAGCATAATTTGAAAGAACGACCTGTTTGTCCTATATAGAACTGTGCGCAATCAGAACAATTAAGTCTATATACACCAGTACCATCAAATATATCGGAGGGTATATTTTTGTTGGTAAATGTAAGTTTTTTCTCAAGTTTATTACTTGCCTTTGAAGCCAAAGTAATATTATGCTTTTTTAATTGGTTTTTTAAAGTGTGGTATAGATTTTCACCATATTCTATAGCAATGTATTTGTTTACTTTTTCTTTGGATACATCAATATTTATTGGTTTATTTTGTTTTTTATTAATTATTCTATCTACTATATGACTTTTGTATCCATTGGCTAAAGCTATGTGTTTGATAATGTTTAGTTCATTGTTATAATCATCTTTGGATAAGGGCAATGCCAGCAATCTATGAATCATACAGTTGAAAAAAGCCATTTTTTGTGAAATAGGGTGATACGATGAGGCGTGAATAGCATGATCCGTAATTGTTGGTTTTCTGTAAATATTATAGTTAATTTTATTATTTATTTTAGTTAAAGTTAAATCTAAAAAATTAATTTTATTATTCATTTCAGTCTCTAATGTGAATTGTAAATTATTTGTAATTGTATTCATATGTTTTTTAAGCATTTCTAATTGTCTGCAATTGCCATTGTAAATCATTATTGTGTCATCCATATATCGTCGGTAAAATAAAATTTTTGTATAATGTTTGTTTTTAGTCGATAAAATTTCGTTTGTTTCAATATGATTTAGGTAAATTTCAGCCAGGATGCCTGACAATGGGGATCCCATAGCTAAACCATCCCGTTGTAAGTAATATTTGTTGTCGAAAGTAAAATAATTTTGTTCTAATATTACTTTTGTCAAATTGATTAACTCATCAACTGTTTCATGATTTAATGTGGATTTAGATAGTAATAAATTTTTAGCTATTTCTAACGTTTCGGTAATAGGTATGTTCGTGTATAGATTTACTATGTCGAATGAGGCGAGAGTATGTCTAGGTTCGACTGTAATAGTTTTTGTAAGTTCGACCAGTTCTAAACTGTTTTTCAAGCTATAATTTTTATTGAACGTTATGTGTTGTCTAAAAATTTTTTCGAGTTTTTTGGCAATTTTATATGAAGGTGCAGACATAAAATTAACTAAAGGACGGACAGGCATATTATTTTTATGTATTTTAGGAAGGCCCTTAAGTCTAGGGGCCTTGGGATCTATCATTTTTAGGTATTTTTTCTCATCGTTCGTTATGACGTATTTTGATTTATTCAATATTGATTTCACTTTATTGTTAAATGTAAGAGTGGGATCGCTATGAATCTCAATAATGTTATTGTTTTTAATGAAGTCCAGTATCTTGTTTTTATAATCATCATAAGTTAAAATTACGAGAGTTTGACCTTTGTCCGCTTTGGTGACGATTGCGTTATGGTCTATTAATTTCGTCTTTATCTCATTAAACACCCTTGTTTCGCTATGGTAAATAGTTTTTGTATTCTTTATGTTTTCGGCGTTCATAATTTTTTTTTATTTTATTATCAATTGCATGTCTAATTACTGTTTTCGTTTCTTCATCGGATATGGAATTTATCGCGGTTTCAGCGTTCAGTATTTCATTACAGAGTGATTGTTTAGAACTATTGTTTTTAAGATTGTATTTTAAGCCTTTATTCAATAAGTTGGTTTCTTCGTTGTTGAACTGTATTCCAGTAAGATTAACAATACGAGGGTAAAACTGGTGATTTATTATATTGTTCTCTTGCGTGTCGTTCTGTTTTTTCAATAAGTTACGAATTTTTTTATTTTGTGTCTTCTTTTTCTTTATAATGGTATTATTTATTTGTCTTTCAATCAAATATGTTACATTTTGGACTTGTGAGGCATGTAAGTTTTGTAAAAGTTCGAGATGTTTTTTCATGAGCATCGTATTGAGTAAGTTCTTTTTACTATGCAATTGTTTTATTTCATTTTTAATCCATAATTTAGTGGCCATTTCTTTAGTTTTTTTAGCGCTATAAGAATTAGATGTTATTTTTATTTGGACATAACTCGGCACGATTTGCAAACTTAAACATGTTTTGTTATATCTAATATTTAGTGCCGTTTTTAGTAGTTTTAACCTTAAATTCATATATTGAAAGGCAATTTTTACCTGACTGGCATTCAATTTAAACATTTTTCTTGCCTCCAGAAACGATTAAGACTATAAAATAGGTTAATTACCTTCTGTCAACGTTTCTTAAAATCCTTTTAGGATGACTCGAGTTTCGACACCATTTAGTGTCATCATCAGATCGGAATATGAATTAAGTTAAAACATTTTGATGCATATACATCTCGTCAGATATTAAAAAATTTTTAAAAACGACACATAACATTATATAAATAATAAATAAACTATATCACAATAAAATAACAATACAACAATAAAATATAAAACCACGCGGCCGCAAACGAACCTGTACAGGAACGCCCCCACGGTAAGACTAATCAATGCCGGTTTGACCTTGGTTCAATTTATCGATCTGATATAGCCAATTTCTCGTTCTATAAGATCGATTCTATTAAATAAAACATTATTGGTATGTATTGCTTTCTCATTTAGGATACGATTGTGATCCTTCTTTATGGCTTTATATATCTCGAACCTTTCAAGGGTGTCCAGCTTTAGTGACTTTTTACATTTATGTAGGATACCCAAATTATCATTAATACTCTTTATATTATGGTTAAATGAGCTCAAATGTTCTGCAAATGTGGATCTTATTACATTTGACTTGGAGCTTGGGATATGTTCTTTATAGCATAATTTGAAAGAACGACCTGTTTGTCCTATATAGAACTGTGCGCAATCAGAACAATTAAGTCTATATACACCAGTACCATCAAATATATCGGAGGGTATATTTTTGTTGGTAAATGTAAGTTTTTTCTCAAGTTTATTACTTGCCTTTGAAGCCAAAGTAATATTATGCTTTTTTAATTGGTTTTTTAAAGTGTGGTATAGATTTTCACCATATTCTATAGCAATGTATTTGTTTACTTTTTCTTTGGATACATCAATATTTATTGGTTTATTTTGTTTTTTATTAATTATTCTATCTACTATATGACTTTTGTATCCATTGGCTAAAGCTATGTGTTTGATAATGTTTAGTTCATTGTTATAATCATCTTTGGATAAGGGCAATGCCAGCAATCTATGAATCATACAGTTGAAAAAAGCCATTTTTTGTGAAATAGGGTGATACGATGAGGCGTGAATAGCATGATCCGTAATTGTTGGTTTTCTGTAAATATTATAGTTAATTTTATTATTTATTTTAGTTAAAGTTAAATCTAAAAAATTAATTTTATTATTCATTTCAGTCTCTAATGTGAATTGTAAATTATTTGTAATTGTATTCATATGTTTTTTAAGCATTTCTAATTGTCTGCAATTGCCATTGTAAATCATTATTGTGTCATCCATATATCGTCGGTAAAATAAAATTTTTGTATAATGTTTGTTTTTAGTCGATAAAATTTCGTTTGTTTCAATATGATTTAGGTAAATTTCAGCCAGGATGCCTGACAATGGGGATCCCATAGCTAAACCATCCCGTTGTAAGTAATATTTGTTGTCGAAAGTAAAATAATTTTGTTCTAATATTACTTTTGTCAAATTGATTAACTCATCAACTGTTTCATGATTTAATGTGGATTTAGATAGTAATAAATTTTTAGCTATTTCTAACGTTTCGGTAATAGGTATGTTCGTGTATAGATTTACTATGTCGAATGAGGCGAGAGTATGTCTAGGTTCGACTGTAATAGTTTTTGTAAGTTCGACCAGTTCTAAACTGTTTTTCAAGCTATAATTTTTATTGAACGTTATGTGTTGTCTAAAAATTTTTTCGAGTTTTTTGGCAATTTTATATGAAGGTGCAGACATAAAATTAACTAAAGGACGGACAGGCATATTATTTTTATGTATTTTAGGAAGGCCCTTAAGTCTAGGGGCCTTGGGATCTATCATTTTTAGGTATTTTTTCTCATCGTTCGTTATGACGTATTTTGATTTATTCAATATTGATTTCACTTTATTGTTAAATGTAAGAGTGGGATCGCTATGAATCTCAATAATGTTATTGTTTTTAATGAAGTCCAGTATCTTGTTTTTATAATCATCATAAGTTAAAATTACGAGAGTTTGACCTTTGTCCGCTTTGGTGACGATTGCGTTATGGTCTATTAATTTCGTCTTTATCTCATTAAACACCCTTGTTTCGCTATGGTAAATAGTTTTTGTATTCTTTATGTTTTCGGCGTTCATAACTTTTTTTTATTTTATTATCAATTGCATGTCTAATTACTGTTTTCGTTTCTTCATCGGATATGGAATTTATCGCGGTTTCAGCGTTCAGTATTTCATTACAGAGTGATTGTTTAGAACTATTGTTTTTAAGATTGTATTTTAAGCCTTTATTCAATAAGTTGGTTTCTTCGTTGTTGAACTGTATTCCAGTAAGATTAACAATACGAGGGTAAAACTGGTGATTTATTATATTGTTCTCTTGCGTGTCGTTCTGTTTTTTCAATAAGTTACGAATTTTTTTATTTTGTGTCTTCTTTTTCTTTATAATGGTATTATTTATTTGTCTTTCAATCAAATATGTTACATTTTGGACTTGTGAGGCATGTAAGTTTTGTAAAAGTTCGAGATGTTTTTTCATGAGCATCGTATTGAGTAAGTTCTTTTTACAATGCAATTGTTTTATTTCATTTTTAATCCATAATTTAGTGGCCATTTCTTTAGTTTTTTTAGCGCTATAAGAATTAGATGTTATTTTTATTTGGACATAACTCGGCACGATTTGCAAACTTAAACATGTTTTGTTATATCTAATATTTAGTGCCGTTTTTAGTAGTTTTAACCTTAAATTCATATATTGAAAGGCAATTTTTACCTGACTGGCATTCAATTTAAACATTTTTCTTGCCTCCAGAAACGATTAAGACTATAAAATAGGTTAATTACCTTCTGTCAACGTTTCTTAAAATCCTTTTAGGATGACTCGAGTTTCGACACCATTTAGTGTCATCATCAGATCGGAATATGAATTAAGTTAAAACATTTTGATGCATATACATCTCGTCAGATATTAAAAAATTTTTAAAAACGACACATAACATTATATAAATAATAAATAAACTATATCACAACAAAATAACAATACAACAATAAAATATAAAACCACGCGGCCGCAAACGAACCTGTACAGGAACGCCCCCACGGTAAGACTAATCAATGCCGGTTTGACCTTGGTTCAATTTATCGATCTGATATAGCCAATTTCTCGTTCTATAAGATCGATTCTATTAAATAAAACATTATTGGTATGTATTGCTTTCTCATTTAGGATACGACTGTGATCCTTCGTTATGGCTTTATATATCTCGAACCTTTCAAGGGTGTCCAGCTTTAGTGACTTTTTACATTTATGTAGGATACCCAAATTATCATTAATACTCTTTATATTATGGTTAAATGAGCTCAAATGTTCTGCAAATGTGGATCTTATTACATTTGACTTGGAGCTTGGGATATGTTCTTTATAGCATAATTTGAAAGAACGACCTGTTTGTCCTATATAGAACTGTGCGCAATCAGAACAATTAAGTCTATATACACCAGTACCATCAAATATATCGGAGGGTATATTTTTGTTGGTAAATGTAAGTTTTTTCTCAAGTTTATTACTTGCCTTTGAAGCCAAAGTAATATTATGCTTTTTTAATTGGTTTTTTAAAGTGTGGTATAGATTTTCACCATATTCTATAGCAATGTATTTGTTTACTTTTTCTTTGGATACATCAATATTTATTGGTTTATTTTGTTTTTTATTAATTATTCTATCTACTATATGACTTTTGTATCCATTGGCTAAAGCTATGTGTTTGATAATGTTTAGTTCATTGTTATAATCATCTTTGGATAAGGGCAATGCCAGCAATCTATGAATCATACAGTTGAAAAAAGCCATTTTTTGTGAAATAGGGTGATACGATGAGGCGTGAATAGCATGATCCGTAATTGTTGGTTTTCTGTAAATATTATAGTTAATTTTATTATTTATTTTAGTTAAAGTTAAATCTAAAAAATTAATTTTATTATTCATTTCAGTCTCTAATGTGAATTGTAAATTATTTGTAATTGTATTCATATGTTTTTTAAGCATTTCTAATTGTCTGCAATTGCCATTGTAAATCATTATTGTGTCATCCATATATCGTCGGTAAAATAAAATTTTTGTATAATGTTTGTTTTTAGTCGATAAAATTTCGTTTGTTTCAATATGATTTAGGTAAATTTCAGCCAGGATGCCTGACAATGGGGATCCCATAGCTAAACCATCCCGTTGTAAGTAATATTTGTTGTCGAAAGTAAAATAATTTTGTTCTAATATTACTTTTGTCAAATTGATTAACTCATCAACTGTTTCATGATTTAATGTGGATTTAGATAGTAATAAATTTTTAGCTATTTCTAACGTTTCGGTAATAGGTATGTTCGTGTATAGATTTACTATGTCGAATGAGGCGAGAGTATGTCTAGGTTCGACTGTAATAGTTTTTGTAAGTTCGACCAGTTCTAAACTGTTTTTCAAGCTATAATTTTTATTGAACGTTATGTGTTGTCTAAAAATTTTTTCGAGTTTTTTGGCAATTTTATATGAAGGTGCAGACATAAAATTAACTAAAGGACGGACAGGCATATTATTTTTATGTATTTTAGGAAGGCCCTTAAGTCTAGGGGCCTTGGGATCTATCATTTTTAGGTATTTTTTCTCATCGTTCGTTATGACGTATTTTGATTTATTCAATATTGATTTCACTTTATTGTTAAATGTAAGAGTGGGATCGCTATGAATCTCAATAATGTTATTGTTTTTAATGAAGTCCAGTATCTTGTTTTTATAATCATCATAAGTTAAAATTACGAGAGTTTGACCTTTGTCCGCTTTGGTGACGATTGCGTTATGGTCTATTAATTTCGTCTTTATCTCATTAAACACCCTTGTTTCGCTATGGTAAATAGTTTTTGTATTCTTTATGTTTTCGGCGTTCATAACTTTTTTTTATTTTATTATCAATTGCATGTCTAATTACTGTTTTCGTTTCTTCATCGGATATGGAATTTATCGCGGTTTCAGCGTTCAGTATTTCATTACAGAGTGATTGTTTAGAACTATTGTTTTTAAGATTGTATTTTAAGCCTTTATTCAATAAGTTGGTTTCTTCGTTGTTGAACTGTATTCCAGTAAGATTAACAATACGAGGGTAAAACTGGTGATTTATTATATTGTTCTCTTGCGTGTCGTTCTGTTTTTTCAATAAGTTACGAATTTTTTTATTTTGTGTCTTCTTTTTCTTTATAATGGTATTATTTATTTGTCTTTCAATCAAATATGTTACATTTTGGACTTGTGAGGCATGTAAGTTTTGTAAAAGTTCGAGATGTTTTTTCATGAGCATCGTATTGAGTAAGTTCTTTTTACAATGCAATTGTTTTATTTCATTTTTAATCCATAATTTAGTGGCCATTTCTTTAGTTTTTTTAGCGCTATAAGAATTAGATGTTATTTTTATTTGGACATAACTCGGCACGATTTGCAAACTTAAACATGTTTTGTTATATCTAATATTTAGTGCCGTTTTTAGTAGTTTTAACCTTAAATTCATATATTGAAAGGCAATTTTTACCTGACTGGCATTCAATTTAAACATTTTTCTTGCCTCCAGAAACGATTAAGACTATAAAATAGGTTAATTACCTTCTGTCAACGTTTCTTAAAATCCTTTTAGGATGACTCGAGTTTCGACACCATTTAGTGTCATCATCAGATCGGAATATGAATTAAGTTAAAACATTTTGATGCATATACATCTCGTCAGATATTAAAAAATTTTTAAAAACGACACATAACATTATATAAATAATAAATAAACTATATCACAACAAAATAACAATACAACAATAAAATATAAAACCACGCGGCCGCAAACGAACCTGTACAGGAACGCCCCCACGGTAAGACTAATCAATGCCGGTTTGACCTTGGTTCAATTTATCGATCTGATATAGCCAATTTCTCGTTCTATAAGATCGATTCTATTAAATAAAACATTATTGGTATGTATTGCTTTCTCATTTAGGATACGACTGTGATCCTTCGTTATGGCTTTATATATCTCGAACCTTTCAAGGGTGTCCAGCTTTAGTGACTTTTTACATTTATGTAGGATACCCAAATTATCATTAATACTCTTTATATTATGGTTAAATGAGCTCAAATGTTCTGCAAATGTGGATCTTATTACATTTGACTTGGAGCTTGGGATATGTTCTTTATAGCATAATTTGAAAGAACGACCTGTTTGTCCTATATAGAACTGTGCGCAATCAGAACAATTAAGTCTATATACACCAGTACCATCAAATATATCGGAGGGTATATTTTTGTTGGTAAATGTAAGTTTTTTCTCAAGTTTATTACTTGCCTTTGAAGCCAAAGTAATATTATGCTTTTTTAATTGGTTTTTTAAAGTGTGGTATAGATTTTCACCATATTCTATAGCAATGTATTTGTTTACTTTTTCTTTGGATACATCAATATTTATTGGTTTATTTTGTTTTTTATTAATTATTCTATCTACTATATGACTTTTGTATCCATTGGCTAAAGCTATGTGTTTGATAATGTTTAGTTCATTGTTATAATCATCTTTGGATAAGGGCAATGCCAGCAATCTATGAATCATACAGTTGAAAAAAGCCATTTTTTGTGAAATAGGGTGATACGATGAGGCGTGAATAGCATGATCCGTAATTGTTGGTTTTCTGTAAATATTATAGTTAATTTTATTATTTATTTTAGTTAAAGTTAAATCTAAAAAATTAATTTTATTATTCATTTCAGTCTCTAATGTGAATTGTAAATTATTTGTAATTGTATTCATATGTTTTTTAAGCATTTCTAATTGTCTGCAATTGCCATTGTAAATCATTATTGTGTCATCCATATATCGTCGGTAAAATAAAATTTTTGTATAATGTTTGTTTTTAGTCGATAAAATTTCGTTTGTTTCAATATGATTTAGGTAAATTTCAGCCAGGATGCCTGACAATGGGGATCCCATAGCTAAACCATCCCGTTGTAAGTAATATTTGTTGTCGAAAGTAAAATAATTTTGTTCTAATATTACTTTTGTCAAATTGATTAACTCATCAACTGTTTCATGATTTAATGTGGATTTAGATAGTAATAAATTTTTAGCTATTTCTAACGTTTCGGTAATAGGTATGTTCGTGTATAGATTTACTATGTCGAATGAGGCGAGAGTATGTCTAGGTTCGACTGTAATAGTTTTTGTAAGTTCGACCAGTTCTAAACTGTTTTTCAAGCTATAATTTTTATTGAACGTTATGTGTTGTCTAAAAATTTTTTCGAGTTTTTTGGCAATTTTATATGAAGGTGCAGACATAAAATTAACTAAAGGACGGACAGGCATATTATTTTTATGTATTTTAGGAAGGCCCTTAAGTCTAGGGGCCTTGGGATCTATCATTTTTAGGTATTTTTTCTCATCGTTCGTTATGACGTATTTTGATTTATTCAATATTGATTTCACTTTATTGTTAAATGTAAGAGTGGGATCGCTATGAATCTCAATAATGTTATTGTTTTTAATGAAGTCCAGTATCTTGTTTTTATAATCATCATAAGTTAAAATTACGAGAGTTTGACCTTTGTCCGCTTTGGTGACGATTGCGTTATGGTCTATTAATTTCGTCTTTTCTCATTAAACACCCTTGTTTCGCTATGGTAAATAGTTTTTGTATTCTTTATGTTTTCGGCGTTCATAACTTTTTTTTATTTTATTATCAATTGCATGTCTAATTACTGTTTTCGTTTCTTCATCGGATATGGAATTTATCGCGGTTTCAGCGTTCAGTATTTCATTACAGAGTGATTGTTTAGAACTATTGTTTTTAAGATTGTATTTTAAGCCTTTATTCAATAAGTTGGTTTCTTCGTTGTTGAACTGTATTCCAGTAAGATTAACAATACGAGGGTAAAACTGGTGATTTATTATATTGTTCTCTTGCGTGTCGTTCTGTTTTTTCAATAAGTTACGAATTTTTTTATTTTGTGTCTTCTTTTTCTTTATAATGGTATTATTTATTTGTCTTTCAATCAAATATGTTACATTTTGGACTTGTGAGGCATGTAAGTTTTGTAAAAGTTCGAGATGTTTTTTCATGAGCATCGTATTGAGTAAGTTCTTTTTACTATGCAATTGTTTTATTTCATTTTTAATCCATAATTTAGTGGCCATTTCTTTAGTTTTTTTAGCGCTATAAGAATTCGATGTTATTTTTATTTGGACATAACTCGGCACGATTTGCAAACTTAAACATGTTTTGTTATATCTAATATTTAGTGCCGTTTTTAGTAGTTTTAACCTTAAATTCATATATTGAAAGGCAATTTTTACCTGACTGGCATTCAATTTAAACATTTTTCTTGCCTCCAGAAACGATTAAGACTATAAAATAGGTTAATTACCTTCTGTCAACGTTTCTTAAAATCCTTTTAGGATGACTCGAGTTTCGACACCATTTAGTGTCATCATCAGATCGGAATATGAATTAAGTTAAAACATTTTGATGCATATACATCTCGTCAGATATTAAAAAATTTTTAAAAACGACACATAACATTATATAAATAATAAATAAACTATATCACAATAAAATAACAATACAACAATAAAATATAAAACCACGCGGCCGCAAACGAACCTGTACAGGAACGCCCCCACGGTAAGACTAATCAATGCCGGTTTGACCTTGGTTCAATTTATCGATGTGATATAGCCAATTTCTCGTTCTATAAGATCGATTCTATTAAATAAAACATTATTGGTATGTATTGCTTTCTCATTTAGGATACGACTGTGATCCTTCTTTATGGCTTTATATATCTCGAACCTTTCAAGGGTGTCCAGCTTTAGTGACTTTTTACATTTATGTAGGATACCCAAATTATCATTAATACTCTTTATATTATGGTTAAATGAGCTCAAATGTTCTGCAAATGTGGATCTTATTACATTTGACTTGGAGCTTGGGATATGTTCTTTATAGCATAATTTGAAAGAACGACCTGTTTGTCCTATATAGAACTGTGCGCAATCAGAACAATTAAGTCTATATACACCAGTACCATCAAATATATCGGAGGGTATATTTTTGTTGGTAAATGTAAGTTTTTTCTCAAGTTTATTACTTGCCTTTGAAGCCAAAGTAATATTATGCTTTTTTAATTGGTTTTTTAAAGTGTGGTATAGATTTTCACCATATTCTATAGCAATGTATTTGTTTACTTTTTCTTTGGATACATCAATATTTATTGGTTTATTTTGTTTTTTATTAATTATTCTATCTACTATATGACTTTTGTATCCATTGGCTAAAGCTATGTGTTTGATAATGTTTAGTTCATTGTTATAATCATCTTTGGATAAGGGCAATGCCAGCAATCTATGAATCATACAGTTGAAAAAAGCCATTTTTTGTGAAATAGGGTGATACGATGAGGCGTGAATAGCATGATCCGTAATTGTTGGTTTTCTGTAAATATTATAGTTAATTTTATTATTTATTTTAGTTAAAGTTAAATCTAAAAAATTAATTTTATTATTCATTTCAGTCTCTAATGTGAATTGTAAATTATTTGTAATTGTATTCATATGTTTTTTAAGCATTTCTAATTGTCTGCAATTGCCATTGTAAATCATTATTGTGTCATCCATATATCGTCGGTAAAATAAAATTTTTGTATAATGTTTGTTTTTAGTCGATAAAATTTCGTTTGTTTCAATATGATTTAGGTAAATTTCAGCCAGGATGCCTGACAATGGGGATCCCATAGCTAAACCATCCCGTTGTAAGTAATATTTGTTGTCGAAAGTAAAATAATTTTGTTCTAATATTACTTTTGTCAAATTGATTAACTCATCAACTGTTTCATGATTTAATGTGGATTTAGATAGTAATAAATTTTTAGCTATTTCTAACGTTTCGGTAATAGGTATGTTCGTGTATAGATTTACTATGTCGAATGAGGCGAGAGTATGTCTAGGTTCGACTGTAATAGTTTTTGTAAGTTCGACCAGTTCTAAACTGTTTTTCAAGCTATAATTTTTATTGAACGTTATGTGTTGTCTAAAAATTTTTTCGAGTTTTTTGGCAATTTTATATGAAGGTGCAGACATAAAATTAACTAAAGGACGGACAGGCATATTATTTTTATGTATTTTAGGAAGGCCCTTAAGTCTAGGGGCCTTGGGATCTATCATTTTTAGGTATTTTTTCTCATCGTTCGTTATGACGTATTTTGATTTATTCAATATTGATTTCACTTTATTGTTAAATGTAAGAGTGGGATCGCTATGAATCTCAATAATGTTATTGTTTTTAATGAAGTCCAGTATCTTGTTTTTATAATCATCATAAGTTAAAATTACGAGAGTTTGACCTTTGTCCGCTTTGGTGACGATTACGTTATGGTCTATTAATTTCGTCTTTATCTCATTAAACACCCTTGTTTCGCTATGGTAAATAGTTTTTGTATTCTTTATGTTTTCGGCGTTCATAACTTTTTTTTATTTTATTATCAATTGCATGTCTAATTACTGTTTTCGTTTCTTCATCGGATATGGAATTTATCGCGGTTTCAGCGTTCAGTATTTCATTACAGAGTGATTGTTTAGAACTATTGTTTTTAAGATTGTATTTTAAGCCTTTATTCAATAAGTTGGTTTCTTCGTTGTTGAACTGTATTCCAGTAAGATTAACAATACGAGGGTAAAACTGGTGATTTATTATATTGTTCTCTTGCGTGTCGTTCTGTTTTTTCAATAAGTTACGAATTTTTTTATTTTGTGTCTTCTTTTTCTTTATAATGGTATTATTTATTTGTCTTTCAATCAAATATGTTACATTTTGGACTTGTGAGGCATGTAAGTTTTGTAAAAGTTCGAGATGTTTTTTCATGAGCATCGTATTGAGTAAGTTCTTTTTACTATGCAATTGTTTTATTTCATTTTTAATCCATAATTTAGTGGCCATTTCTTTAGTTTTTTTAGCGCTATAAGAATTAGATGTTATTTTTATTTGGACATAACTCGGCACGATTTGCAAACTTAAACATGTTTTGTTATATCTAATATTTAGTGCCGTTTTTAGTAGTTTTAACCTTAAATTCATATATTGAAAGGCAATTTTTACCTGACTGGCATTCAATTTAAACATTTTTCTTGCCTCCAGAAACGATTAAGACTATAAAATAGGTTAATTACCTTCTGTCAACGTTTCTTAAAATCCTTTTAGGATGACTCGAGTTTCGACACCATTTAGTGTCATCATCAGATCGGAATATGAATTAAGTTAAAACATTTTGATGCATATACATCTCGTCAGATATTAAAAAATTTTTAAAAACGACACATAACATTATATAAATAATAAATAAACTATATCACAATAAAATAACAATACAACAATAAAATATAAAACCACGCGGCCGCAAACGAACCTGTACAGGAACGCCCCCACGGTAAGACTAATCAATGCCGGTTTGACCTTGGTTCAATTTATCGATGTGATATAGCCAATTTCTCGTTCTATAAGATCGATTCTATTAAATAAAACATTATTGGTATGTATTGCTTTCTCATTTAGGATACGACTGTGATCCTTCTTTATGGCTTTATATATCTCGAACCTTTCAAGGGTGTCCAGCTTTAGTGACTTTTTACATTTATGTAGGATACCCAAATTATCATTAATACTCTTTATATTATGGTTAAATGAGCTCAAATGTTCTGCAAATGTGGATCTTATTACATTTGACTTGGAGCTTGGGATATGTTCTTTATAGCGTAATTTGAAAGAACGAACTGTTTGTCCTATATAGAACTGTGCGCAATCAGAACAATTAAGTCTATATACACCAGTACCATCAAATATATCGGAGGGTATATTTTTGTTGGTAAATGTAAGTTTTTTCTCAAGTTTATTACTTGCCTTTGAAGCCAAAGTAATATTATGCTTTTTTAATTGGTTTTTTAAAGTGTGGTATAGATTTTCACCATATTCTATAGCAATGTATTTGTTTACTTTTTCTTTGGATACATCAATATTTATTGGTTTATTTTGTTTTTTATTAATTATTCTATCTACTATATGACTTTTGTATCCATTGGCTAAAGCTATGTGTTTGATAATGTTTAGTTCATTGTTATAATCATCTTTGGATAAGGGCAATGCCAGCAATCTATGAATCATACAGTTGAAAAAAGCCATTTTTTGTGAAATAGGGTGATACGATGAGGCGTGAATAGCATGATCCGTAATTGTTGGTTTTCTGTAAATATTATAGTTAATTTTATTATTTATTTTAGTTAAAGTTAAATCTAAAAAATTAATTTTATTATTCATTTCAGTCTCTAATGTGAATTGTAAATTATTTGTAATTGTATTCATATGTTTTTTAAGCATTTCTAATTGTCTGCAATTGCCATTGTAAATCATTATTGTGTCATCCATATATCGTCGGTAAAATAAAATTTTTGTATAATGTTTGTTTTTAGTCGATAAAATTTCGTTTGTTTCAATATGATTTAGGTAAATTTCAGCCAGGATGCCTGACAATGGGGATCCCATAGCTAAACCATCCCGTTGTAAGTAATATTTGTTGTCGAAAGTAAAATAATTTTGTTCTAATATTACTTTTGTCAAATTGATTAACTCATCAACTGTTTCATGATTTAATGTGGATTTAGATAGTAATAAATTTTTAGCTATTTCTAACGTTTCGGTAATAGGTATGTTCGTGTATAGATTTACTATGTCGAATGAGGCGAGAGTATGTCTAGGTTCGACTGTAATAGTTTTTGTAAGTTCGACCAGTTCTAAACTGTTTTTCAAGCTATAATTTTTATTGAACGTTATGTGTTGTCTAAAAATTTTTTCGAGTTTTTTGGCAATTTTATATGAAGGTGCAGACATAAAATTAACTAAAGGACGGACAGGCATATTATTTTTATGTATTTTAGGAAGGCCCTTAAGTCTAGGGGCCTTGGGATCTATCATTTTTAGGTATTTTTTCTCATCGTTCGTTATGACGTATTTTGATTTATTCAATATTGATTTCACTTTATTGTTAAATGTAAGAGTGGGATCGCTATGAATCTCAATAATGTTATTGTTTTTAATGAAGTCCAGTATCTTGTTTTTATAATCATCATAAGTTAAAATTACGAGAGTTTGACCTTTGTCCGCTTTGGTGACGATTGCGTTATGGTCTATTAATTTCGTCTTTATCTCATTAAACACCCTTGTTTCGCTATGGTAAATAGTTTTTGTATTCTTTATGTTTTCGGCGTTCATAACTTTTTTTTATTTTATTATCAATTGCATGTCTAATTACTGTTTTCGTTTCTTCATCGGATATGGAATTTATCGCGGTTTCAGCGTTCAGTATTTCATTACAGAGTGATTGTTTAGAACTATTGTTTTTAAGATTGTATTTTAAGCCTTTATTCAATAAGTTGGTTTCTTCGTTGTTGAACTGTATTCCAGTAAGATTAACAATACGAGGGTAAAACTGGTGATTTATTATATTGTTCTCTTGCGTGTCGTTCTGTTTTTTCAATAAGTTACGAATTTTTTTATTTTGTGTCTTCTTTTTCTTTATAATGGTATTATTTATTTGTCTTTCAATCAAATATGTTACATTTTGGACTTGTGAGGCATGTAAGTTTTGTAAAAGTTAGAGATGTTTTTTCATGAGCATCGTATTGAGTAAGTTCTTTTTACTATGCAATTGTTTTATTTCATTTTTAATCCATAATTTAGTGGCCATTTCTTTAGTTTTTTTAGCGCTATAAGAATTAGATGTTATTTTTATTTGGACATAACTCGGCACGATTTGCAAACTTAAACATGTTTTGTTATATCTAATATTTAGTGCCGTTTTTAGTAGTTTTAACCTTAAATTCATATATTGAAAGGCAATTTTTACCTGACTGGCATTCAATTTAAACATTTTTCTTGCCTCCAGAAACGATTAAGACTATAAAATAGGTTAATTACCTTCTGTCAACGTTTCTTAAAATCCTTTTAGGATGACTCGAGTTTCGACACCATTTAGTGTCATCATCAGATCGGAATATGAATTAAGTTAAAACATTTTGATGCATATACATCTCGTCAGATATTAAAAAATTTTTAAAAACGACACATAACATTATATAAATAATAAATAAACTATATCACAATAAAATAACAATACAACAATAAAATATAAAACCACGCGGCCGCAAACGAACCTGTACAGGAACGCCCCCACGGTAAGACTAATCAATGCCGGTTTGACCTTGGTTCAATTTATCGATCTGATATAGCCAATTTCTCGTTCTATAAGATCGATTCTATTAAATAAAACATTATTGGTATGTATTGCTTTCTCATTTAGGATACGACTGTGATCCTTCTTTATGGCTTTATATATCTCGAACCTTTCAAGGGTGTCCAGCTTTAGTGACTTTTTACATTTATGTAGGATACCCAAATTATCATTAATACTCTTTATATTATGGTTAAATGAGCTCAAATGTTCTGCAAATGTGGATCTTATTACATTTGACTTGGAGCTTGGGATATGTTCTTTATAGCATAATTTGAAAGAACGACCTGTTTGTCCTATATAGAACTGTGCGCAATCAGAACAATTAAGTCTATATACACCAGTACCATCAAATATATCGGAGGGTATATTTTTGTTGGTAAATGTAAGTTTTTTCTCAAGTTTATTACTTGCCTTTGAAGCCAAAGTAATATTATGCTTTTTTAATTGGTTTTTTAAAGTGTGGTATAGATTTTCACCATATTCTATAGCAATGTATTTGTTTACTTTTTCTTTGGATACATCAATATTTATTGGTTTATTTTGTTTTTTATTAATTATTCTATCTACTATATGACTTTTGTATCCATTGGCTAAAGCTATGTGTTTGATAATGTTTAGTTCATTGTTATAATCATCTTTGGATAAGGGCAATGCCAGCAATCTATGAATCATACAGTTGAAAAAAGCCATTTTTTGTGAAATAGGGTGATACGATGAGGCGTGAATAGCATGATCCGTAATTGTTGGTTTTCTGTAAATATTATAGTTAATTTTATTATTTATTTTAGTTAAAGTTAAATCTAAAAAATTAATTTTATTATTCATTTCAGTCTCTAATGTGAATTGTAAATTATTTGTAATTGTATTCATATGTTTTTTAAGCATTTCTAATTGTCTGCAATTGCCATTGTAAATCATTATTGTGTCATCCATATATCGTCGGTAAAATAAAATTTTTGTATAATGTTTGTTTTTAGTCGATAAAATTTCGTTTGTTTCAATATGATTTAGGTAAATTTCAGCCAGGATGCCTGACAATGGGGATCCCATAGCTAAACCATCCCGTTGTAAGTAATATTTGTTGTCGAAAGTAAAATAATTTTGTTCTAATATTACTTTTGTCAAATTGATTAACTCATCAACTGTTTCATGATTTAATGTGGATTTAGATAGTAATAAATTTTTAGCTATTTCTAACGTTTCGGTAATAGGTATGTTCGTGTATAGATTTACTATGTCGAATGAGGCGAGAGTATGTCTAGGTTCGACTGTAATAGTTTTTGTAAGTTCGACCAGTTCTAAACTGTTTTTCAAGCTATAATTTTTATTGAACGTTATGTGTTGTCTAAAAATTTTTTCGAGTTTTTTGGCAATTTTATATGAAGGTGCAGACATAAAATTAACTAAAGGACGGACAGGCATATTATTTTTATGTATTTTAGGAAGGCCCTTAAGTCTAGGGGCCTTGGGATCTATCATTTTTAGGTATTTTTTCTCATCGTTCGTTATGACGTATTTTGATTTATTCAATATTGATTTCACTTTATTGTTAAATGTAAGAGTGGGATCGCTATGAATCTCAATAATGTTATTGTTTTTAATGAAGTCCAGTATCTTGTTTTTATAATCATCATAAGTTAAAATTACGAGAGTTTGACCTTTGTCCGCTTTGGTGACGATTGCGTTATGGTCTATTAATTTCGTCTTTATCTCATTAAACACCCTTGTTTCGCTATGGTAAATAGTTTTTGTATTCTTTATGTTTTCGGCGTTCATAACTTTTTTTTATTTTATTATCAATTGCATGTCTAATTACTGTTTTCGTTTCTTCATCGGATATGGAATTTATCGCGGTTTCAGCGTTCAGTATTTCATTACAGAGTGATTGTTTAGAACTATTGTTTTTAAGATTGTATTTTAAGCCTTTATTCAATAAGTTGGTTTCTTCGTTGTTGAACTGTATTCCAGTAAGATTAACAATACGAGGGTAAAACTGGTGATTTATTATATTGTTCTCTTGCGTGTCGTTCTGTTTTTTCAATAAGTTACGAATTTTTTTATTTTGTGTCTTCTTTTTCTTTATAATGGTATTATTTATTTGTCTTTCAATCAAATATGTTACATTTTGGACTTGTGAGGCATGTAAGTTTTGTAAAAGTTCGAGATGTTTTTTCATGAGCATCGTATTGAGTAAGTTCTTTTTACTATGCAATTGTTTTATTTCATTTTTAATCCATAATTTAGTGGCCATTTCTTTAGTTTTTTTAGCGCTATAAGAATTAGATGTTATTTTTATTTGGACATAACTCGGCACGATTTGCAAACTTAAACATGTTTTGTTATATCTAATATTTAGTGCCGTTTTTAGTAGTTTTAACCTTAAATTCATATATTGAAAGGCAATTTTTACCTGACTGGCATTCAATTTAAACATTTTTCTTGCCTCCAGAAACGATTAAGACTATAAAATAGGTTAATTACCTTCTGTCAACGTTTCTTAAAATCCTTTTAGGATGACTCGAGTTTCGACACCATTTAGTGTCATCATCAGATCGGAATATGAATTAAGTTAAAACATTTTGATGCATATACATCTCGTCAGATATTAAAAAATTTTTAAAAACGACACATAACATTATATAAATAATAAATAAACTATATCACAATAAAATAACAATACAACAATAAAATATAAAACCACGCGGCCGCAAACGAACCTGTACAGGAACGCCCCCACGGTAAGACTAATCAATGCCGGTTTGACCTTGGTTCAATTTATCGATCTGATATAGCCAATTTCTCGTTCTATAAGATCGATTCTATTAAATAAAACATTATTGGTATGTATTGCTTTCTCATTTGGGATACGATTGTGATCCTTCTTTATGGCTTTATATATCTCGAACCTTTCAAGGGTGTCCAGCTTTAGTGACTTTTTACATTTATGTAGGATACCCAAATTATCATTAATACTCTTTATATTATGGTTAAATGAGCTCAAATGTTCTGCAAATGTGGATCTTATTACATTTGACTTGGAGCTTGGGATATGTTCTTTATAGCGTAATTTGAAAGAACGACCTGTTTGTCCTATATAGAACTGTGCGCAATCAGAACAATTAAGTCTATATACACCAGTACCATCAAATATATCGGAGGGTATATTTTTGTTGGTAAATGTAAGTTTTTTCTCAAGTTTATTACTTGCCTTTGAAGCCAAAGTAATATTATGCTTTTTTAATTGGTTTTTTAAAGTGTGGTATAGATTTTCACCATATTCTATAGCAATGTATTTGTTTACTTTTTCTTTGGATACATCAATATTTATTGGTTTATTTTGTTTTTTATTAATTATTCTATCTACTATATGACTTTTGTATCCATTGGCTAAAGCTATGTGTTTGATAATGTTTAGTTCATTGTTATAATCATCTTTGGATAAGGGCAATGCCAGCAATCTATGAATCATACAGTTGAAAAAAGCCATTTTTTGTGAAATAGGGTGATACGATGAGGCGTGAATAGCATGATCCGTAATTGTTGGTTTTCTGTAAATATTATAGTTAATTTTATTATTCATTTCAGTCTCAAATGTGAATTGTAAATTATTTGTAATTGTATTCATATGTTTTTTAAGCATTTCTAATTGTCTGCAATTGCCATTGTAAATCATTATTGTGTCATCCATATATCGTCGGTAAAATAAAATTTTTGTATAATGTTTGTTTTTAGTCGATAAAATTTCGTTTGTAAATTTTATAAATATGATTTAGGTAAATTTCAGCCAGGATGCCTGACAATGGGGATCCCATAGCTAAACCATCCCGTTGTAAGTAATATTTGTTGTCGAAAGTAAAATAATTTTGTTCTAATATTACTTTTGTCAAATTGATTAACTCATCAACTGTTTCATGATTTAATGTGGATTTAGATAGTAATAAATTTTTAGCTATTTCTAACGTTTCGGTAATAGGTATGTTCGTGTATAGATTTACTATGTCGAATGAGGCGAGAGTATGTCTAGGTTCGACTGTAATAGTTTTTGTAAGTTCGACCAGTTCTAAACTGTTTTTCAAGCTATAATTTTTATTGAACGTTATGTGTTGTCTAAAAATTTTTTCGAGTTTTTTGGCAATTTTATATGAAGGTGCAGACATAAAATTAACTAAAGGACGGACAGGCATATTATTTTTATGTATTTTAGGAAGGCCCTTAAGTCTAGGGGCCTTGGGATCTATCATTTTTAGGTATTTTTTCTCATCGTTCGTTATGACGTATTTTGATTTATTCAATATTGATTTCACTTTATTGTTAAATGTAAGAGTGGGATCGCTATGAATCTCAATAATGTTATTGTTTTTAATGAAGTCCAGTATCTTGTTTTTATAATCATCATAAGTTAAAATTACGAGAGTTTGACCTTTGTCCGCTTTGGTGACGATTACGTTATGGTCTATTAATTTCGTCTTTATCTCATTAAACACCCTTGTTTCGCTATGGTAAATAGTTTTTGTATTCTTTATGTTTTCGGCGTTCATAACTTTTTTTTATTTTATTATCAATTGCATGTCTAATTACTGTTTTCGTTTCTTCATCGGATATGGAATTTATCGCGGTTTCAGCGTTCAGTATTTCATTACAGAGTGATTGTTTAGAACTATTGTTTTTAAGATTGTATTTTAAGCCTTTATTCAATAAGTTGGTTTCTTCGTTGTTGAACTGTATTCCAGTAAGATTAACAATACGAGGGTAAAACTGGTGATTTATTATATTGTTCTCTTGCGTGTCGTTCTGTTTTTTCAATAAGTTACGAATTTTTTTATTTTGTGTCTTCTTTTTCTTTATAATGGTATTATTTATTTGTCTTTCAATCAAATATGTTACATTTTGGACTTGTGAGGCATGTAAGTTTTGTAAAAGTTCGAGATGTTTTTTCATGAGCATCGTATTGAGTAAGTTCTTTTTACTATGCAATTGTTTTATTTCATTTTTAATCCATAATTTAGTGGCCATTTCTTTAGTTTTTTTAGCGCTATAAGAATTCGATGTTATTTTTATTTGGACATAACTCGGCACGATTTGCAAACTTAAACATGTTTTGTTATATCTAATATTTAGTGCCGTTTTTAGTAGTTTTAACCTTAAATTCATATATTGAAAGGCAATTTTTACCTGACTGGCATTCAATTTAAACATTTTTCTTGCCTCCAGAAACGATTAAGACTATAAAATAGGTTAATTACCTTCTGTCAACGTTTCTTAAAATCCTTTTAGGATGACTCGAGTTTCGACACCATTTAGTGTCATCATCAGATCGGAATATGAATTAAGTTAAAACATTTTGATGCATATACATCTCGTCAGATATTAAAAAATTTTTAAAAACGACACATAACATTATATAAATAATAAATAAACTATATCACAATAAAATAACAATACAACAATAAAATATAAAACCACGCGGCCGCAAACGAACCTGTACAGGAACGCCCCCACGGTAAGACTAATCAATGCCGGTTTGACCTTGGTTCAATTTATCGATGTGATATAGCCAATTTCTCGTTCTATAAGATCGATTCTATTAAATAAAACATTATTGGTATGTATTGCTTTCTCATTTAGGATACGACTGTGATCCTTCTTTATGGCTTTATATATCTCGAACCTTTCAAGGGTGTCCAGCTTTAGTGACTTTTTACATTTATGTAGGATACCCAAATTATCATTAATACTCTTTATATTATGGTTAAATGAGCTCAAATGTTCTGCAAATGTGGATCTTATTACATTTGACTTGGAGCTTGGGATATGTTCTTTATAGCATAATTTGAAAGAACGACCTGTTTGTCCTATATAGAACTGTGCGCAATCAGAACAATTAAGTCTATATACACCAGTACCATCAAATATATCGGAGGGTATATTTTTGTTGGTAAATGTAAGTTTTTTCTCAAGTTTATTACTTGCCTTTGAAGCCAAAGTAATATTATGCTTTTTTAATTGGTTTTTTAAAGTGTGGTATAGATTTTCACCATATTCTATAGCAATGTATTTGTTTACTTTTTCTTTGGATACATCAATATTTATTGGTTTATTTTGTTTTTTATTAATTATTCTATCTACTATATGACTTTTGTATCCATTGGCTAAAGCTATGTGTTTGATAATGTTTAGTTCATTGTTATAATCATCTTTGGATAAGGGCAATGCCAGCAATCTATGAATCATACAGTTGAAAAAAGCCATTTTTTGTGAAATAGGGTGATACGATGAGGCGTGAATAGCATGATCCGTAATTGTTGGTTTTCTGTAAATATTATAGTTAATTTTATTATTTATTTTAGTTAAAGTTAAATCTAAAAAATTAATTTTATTATTCATTTCAGTCTCTAATGTGAATTGTAAATTATTTGTAATTGTATTCATATGTTTTTTAAGCATTTCTAATTGTCTGCAATTGCCATTGTAAATCATTATTGTGTCATCCATATATCGTCGGTAAAATAAAATTTTTGTATAATGTTTGTTTTTAGTCGATAAAATTTCGTTTGTTTCAATATGATTTAGGTAAATTTCAGCCAGGATGCCTGACAATGGGGATCCCATAGCTAAACCATCCCGTTGTAAGTAATATTTGTTGTCGAAAGTAAAATAATTTTGTTCTAATATTACTTTTGTCAAATTGATTAACTCATCAACTGTTTCATGATTTAATGTGGATTTAGATAGTAATAAATTTTTAGCTATTTCTAACGTTTCGGTAATAGGTATGTTCGTGTATAGATTTACTATGTCGAATGAGGCGAGAGTATGTCTAGGTTCGACTGTAATAGTTTTTGTAAGTTCGACCAGTTCTAAACTGTTTTTCAAGCTATAATTTTTATTGAACGTTATGTGTTGTCTAAAAATTTTTTCGAGTTTTTTTGGCAATTTTATATGAAGGTGCAGACATAAAATTAACTAAAGGACGGACAGGCATATTATTTTTATGTATTTTAGGAAGGCCCTTAAGTCTAGGGGCCTTGGGATCTATCATTTTTAGGTATTTTTTCTCATCGTTCGTTATGACGTATTTTGATTTATTCAATATTGATTTCACTTTATTGTTAAATGTAAGAGTGGGATCGCTATGAATCTCAATAATGTTATTGTTTTTAATGAAGTCCAGTATCTTGTTTTTATAATCATCATAAGTTAAAATTACGAGAGTTTGACCTTTGTCCGCTTTGGTGACGATTACGTTATGGTCTATTAATTTCGTCTTTATCTCATTAAACACCCTTGTTTCGCTATGGTAAATAGTTTTTGTATTCTTTATGTTTTCGGCGTTCATAACTTTTTTTTATTTTATTATCAATTGCATGTCTAATTACTGTTTTCGTTTCTTCATCGGATATGGAATTTATCGCGGTTTCAGCGTTCAGTATTTCATTACAGAGTGATTGTTTAGAACTATTGTTTTTAAGATTGTATTTTAAGCCTTTATTCAATAAGTTGGTTTCTTCGTTGTTGAACTGTATTCCAGTAAGATTAACAATACGAGGGTAAAACTGGTGATTTATTATATTGTTCTCTTGCGTGTCGTTCTGTTTTTTCAATAAGTTACGAATTTTTTTATTTTGTGTCTTCTTTTTCTTTATAATGGTATTATTTATTTGTCTTTCAATCAAATATGTTACATTTTGGACTTGTGAGGCATGTAAGTTTTGTAAAAGTTCGAGATGTTTTTTCATGAGCATCGTATTGAGTAAGTTCTTTTTACTATGCAATTGTTTTATTTCATTTTTAATCCATAATTTAGTGGCCATTTCTTTAGTTTTTTTAGCGCTATAAGAATTCGATGTTATTTTTATTTGGACATAACTCGGCACGATTTGCAAACTTAAACATGTTTTGTTATATCTAATATTTAGTGCCGTTTTTAGTAGTTTTAACCTTAAATTCATATATTGAAAGGCAATTTTTACCTGACTGGCATTCAATTTAAACATTTTTCTTGCCTCCAGAAACGATTAAGACTATAAAATAGGTTAATTACCTTCTGTCAACGTTTCTTAAAATCCTTTTAGGATGACTCGAGTTTCGACACCATTTAGTGTCATCATCAGATCGGAATATGAATTAAGTTAAAACATTTTGATGCATATACATCTCGTCAGATATTAAAAAATTTTTAAAACGACACATAACATTATATAAATAATAAATAAACTATATCACAATAAAATAACAATACAACAATAAAATATAAAACCACGCGGCCGCAAACGAACCTGTACAGGAACGCCCCCACGGTAAGACTAATCAATGCCGGTTTGACCTTGGTTCAATTTATCGATGTGATATAGCCAATTTCTCGTTCTATAAGATCGATTCTATTAAATAAAACATTATTGGTATGTATTGCTTTCTCATTTAGGATACGACTGTGATCCTTCTTTATGGCTTTATATATCTCGAACCTTTCAAGGGTGTCCAGCTTTAGTGACTTTTTACATTTATGTAGGATACCCAAATTATCATTAATACTCTTTATATTATGGTTAAATGAGCTCAAATGTTCTGCAAATGTGGATCTTATTACATTTGACTTGGAGCTTGGGATATGTTCTTTATAGCGTAATTTGAAAGAACGAACTGTTTGTCCTATATAGAACTGTGCGCAATCAGAACAATTAAGTCTATATACACCAGTACCATCAAATATATCGGAGGGTATATTTTTGTTGGTAAATGTAAGTTTTTTCTCAAGTTTATTACTTGCCTTTGAAGCCAAAGTAATATTATGCTTTTTTAATTGGTTTTTTAAAGTGTGGTATAGATTTTCACCATATTCTATAGCAATGTATTTGTTTACTTTTTCTTTGGATACATCAATATTTATTGGTTTATTTTGTTTTTTATTAATTATTCTATCTACTATATGACTTTTGTATCCATTGGCTAAAGCTATGTGTTTGATAATGTTTAGTTCATTGTTATAATCATCTTTGGATAAGGGCAATGCCAGCAATCTATGAATCATACAGTTGAAAAAAGCCATTTTTTGTGAAATAGGGTGATACGATGAGGCGTGAATAGCATGATCCGTAATTGTTGGTTTTCTGTAAATATTATAGTTAATTTTATTATTTATTTTAGTTAAAGTTAAATCTAAAAAATTAATTTTATTATTCATTTCAGTCTCTAATGTGAATTGTAAATTATTTGTAATTGTATTCATATGTTTTTTAAGCATTTCTAATTGTCTGCAATTGCCATTGTAAATCATTATTGTGTCATCCATATATCGTCGGTAAAATAAAATTTTTGTATAATGTTTGTTTTTAGTCGATAAAATTTCGTTTGTTTCAATATGATTTAGGTAAATTTCAGCCAGGATGCCTGACAATGGGGATCCCATAGCTAAACCATCCCGTTGTAAGTAATATTTGTTGTCGAAAGTAAAATAATTTTGTTCTAATATTACTTTTGTCAAATTGATTAACTCATCAACTGTTTCATGATTTAATGTGGATTTAGATAGTAATAAATTTTTAGCTATTTCTAACGTTTCGGTAATAGGTATGTTCGTGTATAGATTTACTATGTCGAATGAGGCGAGAGTATGTCTAGGTTCGACTGTAATAGTTTTTGTAAGTTCGACCAGTTCTAAACTGTTTTTCAAGCTATAATTTTTATTGAACGTTATGTGTTGTCTAAAAATTTTTTCGAGTTTTTTGGCAATTTTATATGAAGGTGCAGACATAAAATTAACTAAAGGACGGACAGGCATATTATTTTTATGTATTTTAGGAAGGCCCTTAAGTCTAGGGGCCTTGGGATCTATCATTTTTAGGTATTTTTTCTCATCGTTCGTTATGACGTATTTTGATTTATTCAATATTGATTTCACTTTATTGTTAAATGTAAGAGTGGGATCGCTATGAATCTCAATAATGTTATTGTTTTTAATGAAGTCCAGTATCTTGTTTTTATAATCATCATAAGTTAAAATTACGAGAGTTTGACCTTTGTCCGCTTTGGTGACGATTGCGTTATGGTCTATTAATTTCGTCTTTATCTCATTAAACACCCTTGTTTCGCTATGGTAAATAGTTTTTGTATTCTTTATGTTTTCGGCGTTCATAACTTTTTTTTATTTTATTATCAATTGCATGTCTAATTACTGTTTTCGTTTCTTCATCGGATATGGAATTTATCGCGGTTTCAGCGTTCAGTATTTCATTACAGAGTGATTGTTTAGAACTATTGTTTTTAAGATTGTATTTTAAGCCTTTATTCAATAAGTTGGTTTCTTCGTTGTTGAACTGTATTCCAGTAAGATTAACAATACGAGGGTAAAACTGGTGATTTATTATATTGTTCTCTTGCGTGTCGTTCTGTTTTTTCAATAAGTTACGAATTTTTTTATTTTGTGTCTTCTTTTTCTTTATAATGGTATTATTTATTTGTCTTTCAATCAAATATGTTACATTTTGGACTTGTGAGGCATGTAAGTTTTGTAAAAGTTCGAGATGTTTTTTCATGAGCATCGTATTGAGTAAGTTCTTTTTACTATGCAATTGTTTTATTTCATTTTTAATCCATAATTTAGTGGCCATTTCTTTAGTTTTTTTAGCGCTATAAGAATTAGATGTTATTTTTATTTGGACATAACTCGGCACGATTTGCAAACTTAAACATGTTTTGTTATATCTAATATTTAGTGCCGTTTTTAGTAGTTTTAACCTTAAATTCATATATTGAAAGGCAATTTTTACCTGACTGGCATTCAATTTAAACATTTTTCTTGCCTCCAGAAACGATTAAGACTATAAAATAGGTTAATTACCTTCTGTCAACGTTTCTTAAAATCCTTTTAGGATGACTCGAGTTTCGACACCATTTAGTGTCATCATCAGATCGGAATATGAATTAAGTTAAAACATTTTGATGCATATACATCTCGTCAGATATTAAAAAATTTTTAAAAACGACACATAACATTATATAAATAATAAATAAACTATATCACAATAAAATAACAATACAACAATAAAATATAAAACCACGCGGCCGCAAACGAACCTGTACAGGAACGCCCCCACGGTAAGACTAATCAATGCCGGTTTGACCTTGGTTCAATTTATCGATCTGATATAGCCAATTTCTCGTTCTATAAGATCGATTCTATTAAATAAAACATTATTGGTATGTATTGCTTTCTCATTTAGGATACGACTGTGATCCTTCTTTATGGCTTTATATATCTCGAACCTTTCAAGGGTGTCCAGCTTTAGTGACTTTTTACATTTATGTAGGATACCCAAATTATCATTAATACTCTTTATATTATGGTTAAATGAGCTCAAATGTTCTGCAAATGTGGATCTTATTACATTTGACTTGGAGCTTGGGATATGTTCTTTATAGCATAATTTGAAAGAACGACCTGTTTGTCCTATATAGAACTGTGCGCAATCAGAACAATTAAGTCTATATACACCAGTACCATCAAATATATCGGAGGGTATATTTTTGTTGGTAAATGTAAGTTTTTTCTCAAGTTTATTACTTGCCTTTGAAGCCAAAGTAATATTATGCTTTTTTAATTGGTTTTTTAAAGTGTGGTATAGATTTTCACCATATTCTATAGCAATGTATTTGTTTACTTTTTCTTTGGATACATCAATATTTATTGGTTTATTTTGTTTTTTATTAATTATTCTATCTACTATATGACTTTTGTATCCATTGGCTAAAGCTATGTGTTTGATAATGTTTAGTTCATTGTTATAATCATCTTTGGATAAGGGCAATGCCAGCAATCTATGAATCATACAGTTGAAAAAAGCCATTTTTTGTGAAATAGGGTGATACGATGAGGCGTGAATAGCATGATCCGTAATTGTTGGTTTTCTGTAAATATTATAGTTAATTTTATTATTTATTTTAGTTAAAGTTAAATCTAAAAAATTAATTTTATTATTCATTTCAGTCTCTAATGTGAATTGTAAATTATTTGTAATTGTATTCATATGTTTTTTAAGCATTTCTAATTGTCTGCAATTGCCATTGTAAATCATTATTGTGTCATCCATATATCGTCGGTAAAATAAAATTTTTGTATAATGTTTGTTTTTAGTCGATAAAATTTCGTTTGTTTCAATATGATTTAGGTAAATTTCAGCCAGGATGCCTGACAATGGGGATCCCATAGCTAAACCATCCCGTTGTAAGTAATATTTGTTGTCGAAAGTAAAATAATTTTGTTCTAATATTACTTTTGTCAAATTGATTAACTCATCAACTGTTTCATGATTTAATGTGGATTTAGATAGTAATAAATTTTTAGCTATTTCTAACGTTTCGGTAATAGGTATGTTCGTGTATAGATTTACTATGTCGAATGAGGCGAGAGTATGTCTAGGTTCGACTGTAATAGTTTTTGTAAGTTCGACCAGTTCTAAACTGTTTTTCAAGCTATAATTTTTATTGAACGTTATGTGTTGTCTAAAAATTTTTTCGAGTTTTTTGGCAATTTTATATGAAGGTGCAGACATAAAATTAACTAAAGGACGGACAGGCATATTATTTTTATGTATTTTAGGAAGGCCCTTAAGTCTAGGGGCCTTGGGATCTATCATTTTTAGGTATTTTTTCTCATCGTTCGTTATGACGTATTTTGATTTATTCAATATTGATTTCACTTTATTGTTAAATGTAAGAGTGGGATCGCTATGAATCTCAATAATGTTATTGTTTTTAATGAAGTCCAGTATCTTGTTTTTATAATCATCATAAGTTAAAATTACGAGAGTTTGACCTTTGTCCGCTTTGGTGACGATTGCGTTATGGTCTATTAATTTCGTCTTTATCTCATTAAACACCCTTGTTTCGCTATGGTAAATAGTTTTTGTATTCTTTATGTTTTCGGCGTTCATAACTTTTTTTTATTTTATTATCAATTGCATGTCTAATTACTGTTTTCGTTTCTTCATCGGATATGGAATTTATCGCGGTTTCAGCGTTCAGTATTTCATTACAGAGTGATTGTTTAGAACTATTGTTTTTAAGATTGTATTTTAAGCCTTTATTCAATAAGTTGGTTTCTTCGTTGTTGAACTGTATTCCAGTAAGATTAACAATACGAGGGTAAAACTGGTGATTTATTATATTGTTCTCTTGCGTGTCGTTCTGTTTTTTCAATAAGTTACGAATTTTTTTATTTTGTGTCTTCTTTTTCTTTATAATGGTATTATTTATTTGTCTTTCAATCAAATATGTTACATTTTGGACTTGTGAGGCATGTAAGTTTTGTAAAAGTTCGAGATGTTTTTTCATGAGCATCGTATTGAGTAAGTTCTTTTTACTATGCAATTGTTTTATTTCATTTTTAATCCATAATTTAGTGGCCATTTCTTTAGTTTTTTTAGCGCTATAAGAATTAGATGTTATTTTTATTTGGACATAACTCGGCACGATTTGCAAACTTAAACATGTTTTGTTATATCTAATATTTAGTGCCGTTTTTAGTAGTTTTAACCTTAAATTCATATATTGAAAGGCAATTTTTACCTGACTGGCATTCAATTTAAACATTTTTCTTGCCTCCAGAAACGATTAAGACTATAAAATAGGTTAATTACCTTCTGTCAACGTTTCTTAAAATCCTTTTAGGATGACTCGAGTTTCGACACCATTTAGTGTCATCATCAGATCGGAATATGAATTAAGTTAAAACATTTTGATGCATATACATCTCGTCAGATATTAAAAAATTTTTAAAAACGACACATAACATTATATAAATAATAAATAAACTATATCACAATAAAATAACAATACAACAATAAAATATAAAACCACGCGGCCGCAAACGAACCTGTACAGGAACGCCCCCACGGTAAGACTAATCAATGCCGGTTTGACCTTGGTTCAATTTATCGATCTGATATAGCCAATTTCTCGTTCTATAAGATCGATTCTATTAAATAAAACATTATTGGTATGTATTGCTTTCTCATTTGGGATACGATTGTGATCCTTCTTTATGGCTTTATATATCTCGAACCTTTCAAGGGTGTCCAGCTTTAGTGACTTTTTACATTTATGTAGGATACCCAAATTATCATTAATACTCTTTATATTATGGTTAAATGAGCTCAAATGTTCTGCAAATGTGGATCTTATTACATTTGACTTGGAGCTTGGGATATGTTCTTTATAGCGTAATTTGAAAGAACGACCTGTTTGTCCTATATAGAACTGTGCGCAATCAGAACAATTAAGTCTATATACACCAGTACCATCAAATATATCGGAGGGTATATTTTTGTTGGTAAATGTAAGTTTTTTCTCAAGTTTATTACTTGCCTTTGAAGCCAAAGTAATATTATGCTTTTTTAATTGGTTTTTTAAAGTGTGGTATAGATTTTCACCATATTCTATAGCAATGTATTTGTTTACTTTTTCTTTGGATACATCAATATTTATTGGTTTATTTTGTTTTTTATTAATTATTCTATCTACTATATGACTTTTGTATCCATTGGCTAAAGCTATGTGTTTGATAATGTTTAGTTCATTGTTATAATCATCTTTGGATAAGGGCAATGCCAGCAATCTATGAATCATACAGTTGAAAAAAGCCATTTTTTGTGAAATAGGGTGATACGATGAGGCGTGAATAGCATGATCCGTAATTGTTGGTTTTCTGTAAATATTATAGTTAATTTTATTATTCATTTCAGTCTCAAATGTGAATTGTAAATTATTTGTAATTGTATTCATATGTTTTTTAAGCATTTCTAATTGTCTGCAATTGCCATTGTAAATCATTATTGTGTCATCCATATATCGTCGGTAAAATAAAATTTTTGTATAATGTTTGTTTTTAGTCGATAAAATTTCGTTTGTAAATTTTATAAATATGATTTAGGTAAATTTCAGCCAGGATGCCTGACAATGGGGATCCCATAGCTAAACCATCCCGTTGTAAGTAATATTTGTTGTCGAAAGTAAAATAATTTTGTTCTAATATTACTTTTGTCAAATTGATTAACTCATCAACTGTTTCATGATTTAATGTGGATTTAGATAGTAATAAATTTTTAGCTATTTCTAACGTTTCGGTAATAGGTATGTTCGTGTATAGATTTACTATGTCGAATGAGGCGAGAGTATGTCTAGGTTCGACTGTAATAGTTTTTGTAAGTTCGACCAGTTCTAAACTGTTTTTCAAGCTATAATTTTTATTGAACGTTATGTGTTGTCTAAAAATTTTTTCGAGTTTTTTGGCAATTTTATATGAAGGTGCAGACATAAAATTAACTAAAGGACGGACAGGCATATTATTTTTATATATTTTAGGAAGGCCCTTAAGTCTAGGGGCCTTGGGATCTATCATTTTTAGGTATTTTTCTCATCGTTCGTTATGACGTATTTTGATTTATTCAATATTGATTTCACTTTATTGTTAAATGTAAGAGTGGGATCGCTATGAATCTCAATAATGTTATTGTTTTTAATGAAGTCCAGTATCTTGTTTTTATAATCATCATAAGTTAAAATTACGAGAGTTTGACCTTTGTCCGCTTTGGTGACGATTGCGTTATGGTCTATTAATTTCGTCTTTATCTCATTAAACACCCTTGTTTCGCTATGGTAAATAGTTTTTGTATTCTTTATGTTTTCGGCGTTCATAACTTTTTTTTATTTTATTATCAATTGCATGTCTTATTACTGTTTTCGTTTCTTCATCGGATATGGAATTTATCGCGGTTTCAGCGTTCAGTATTTCATTACAGAGTGATTGTTTAGAACTATTGTTTTTAAGATTGTATTTTAAGCCTTTATTCAATAAGTTGGTTTCTTCGTTGTTGAACTGTATTCCAGTAAGATTAACAATACGAGGGTAAAACTGGTGATTTATTATATTGTTCTCTTGCGTGTCGTTCTGTTTTTTCAATAAGTTACGAATTTTTTTATTTTGTGTCTTCTTTTTCTTTATAATGGTATTATTTATTTGTCTTTCAATCAAATATGTTACATTTTGGACTTGTGAGGCATGTAAGTTTTGTAAAAGTTAGAGATGTTTTTTCATGAGCATCGTATTGAGTAAGTTCTTTTTACTATGCAATTGTTTTATTTCATTTTTAATCCATAATTTAGTGGCCATTTCTTTAGTTTTTTTAGCGCTATAAGAATTAGATGTTATTTTTATTTGGACATAACTCGGCACGATTTGCAAACTTAAACATGTTTTGTTATATCTAATATTTAGTGCCGTTTTTAGTAGTTTTAACCTTAAATTCATATATTGAAAGGCAATTTTTACCTGACTGGCATTCAATTTAAACATTTTTCTTGCCTCCAGAAACGATTAAGACTATAAAATAGGTTAATTACCTTCTGTCAACGTTTCTTAAAATCCTTTTAGGATGACTCGAGTTTCGACACCATTTAGTGTCATCATCAGATCGGAATATGAATTAAGTTAAAACATTTTGATGCATATACATCTCGTCAGATATTAAAAAATTTTTAAAAACGACACATAACATTATATAAATAATAAATAAACTATATCACAATAAAATAACAATACAACAATAAAATATAAAACCACGCGGCCGCAAACGAACCTGTACAGGAACGCCCCCACGGTAAGACTAATCAATGCCGGTTTGACCTTGGTTCAATTTATCGATCTGATATAGCCAATTTCTCGTTCTATAAGATCGATTCTATTAAATAAAACATTATTGGAATGTATTGCTTTCTCATTTAGGATACGACTGTGATCCTTCTTTATGGCTTTATATATCTCGAACCTTTCAAGGGTGTCCAGCTTTAGTGACTTTTTACATTTATGTAGGATACCCAAATTATCATTAATACTCTTTATATTATGGTTAAATGAGCTCAAATGTTCTGCAAATGTGGATCTTATTACATTTGACTTGGAGCTTGGGATATGTTCTTTATAGCATAATTTGAAAGAACGACCTGTTTGTCCTATATAGAACTGTGCGCAATCAGAACAATTAAGTCTATATACACCAGTACCATCAAATATATCGGAGGGTATATTTTTGTTGGTAAATTAAGTTTTTTCTCAAGTTTATTACTTGCCTTTGAAGCCAAAGTAATATTATGCTTTTTTAATTGGTTTTTTAAAGTGTGGTATAGATTTTCACCATATTCTATAGCAATGTATTTGTTTACTTTTTCTTTGGATACATCAATATTTATTGGTTTATTTTGTTTTTTATTAATTATTCTATCTACTATATGACTTTTGTATCCATTGGCTAAAGCTATGTGTTTGATAATGTTTAGTTCATTGTTATAATCATCTTTGGATAAGGGCAATGCCAGCAATCTATGAATCATACAGTTGAAAAAAGCCATTTTTTGTGAAATAGGGTGATACGATGAGGCGTGAATAGCATGATCCGTAATTGTTGGTTTTCTGTAAATATTATAGTTAATTTTATTATTTATTTTAGTTAAAGTTAAATCTAAAAAATTAATTTTATTATTCATTTCAGTCTCTAATGTGAATTGTAAATTATTTGTAATTGTATTCATATGTTTTTTAAGCATTTCTAATTGTCTGCAATTGCCATTGTAAATCATTATTGTGTCATCCATATATCGTCGGTAAAATAAAATTTTTGTATAATGTTTGTTTTTAGTCGATAAAATTTCGTTTGTTTCAATATGATTTAGGTAAATTTCAGCCAGGATGCCTGACAATGGGGATCCCATAGCTAAACCATCCCGTTGTAAGTAATATTTGTTGTCGAAAGTAAAATAATTTTGTTCTAATATTACTTTTGTCAAATTGATTAACTCATCAACTGTTTCATGATTTAATGTGGATTTAGATAGTAATAAATTTTTAGCTATTTCTAACGTTTCGGTAATAGGTATGTTCGTGTATAGATTTACTATGTCGAATGAGGCGAGAGTATGTCTAGGTTCGACTGTAATAGTTTTTGTAAGTTCGACCAGTTCTAAACTGTTTTTCAAGCTATAATTTTTATTGAACGTTATGTGTTGTCTAAAAATTTTTTCGAGTTTTTTGGCAATTTTATATGAAGGTGCAGACATAAAATTAACTAAAGGACGGACAGGCATATTATTTTTATGTATTTTAGGAAGGCCCTTAAGTCTAGGGGCCTTGGGATCTATCATTTTTAGGTATTTTTTCTCATCGTTCGTTATGACGTATTTTGATTTATTCAATATTGATTTCACTTTATTGTTAAATGTAAGAGTGGGATCGCTATGAATCTCAATAATGTTATTGTTTTTAATGAAGTCCAGTATCTTGTTTTTATAATCATCATAAGTTAAAATTACGAGAGTTTGACCTTTGTCCGCTTTGGTGACGATTGCGTTATGGTCTATTAATTTCGTCTTTATCTCATTAAACACCCTTGTTTCGCTATGGTAAATAGTTTTTGTATTCTTTATGTTTTCGGCGTTCATAACTTTTTTTTATTTTATTATCAATTGCATGTCTAATTACTGTTTTCGTTTCTTCATCGGATATGGAATTTATCGCGGTTTCAGCGTTCAGTATTTCATTACAGAGTGATTGTTTAGAACTATTGTTTTTAAGATTGTATTTTAAGCCTTTATTCAATAAGTTGGTTTCTTCGTTGTTGAACTGTATTCCAGTAAGATTAACAATACGAGGGTAAAACTGGTGATTTATTATATTGTTCTCTTGCGTGTCGTTCTGTTTTTTCAATAAGTTACGAATTTTTTTATTTTGTGTCTTCTTTTTCTTTATAATGGTATTATTTATTTGTCTTTCAATCAAATATGTTACATTTTGGACTTGTGAGGCATGTAAGTTTTGTAAAAGTTCGAGATGTTTTTTCATGAGCATCGTATTGAGTAAGTTCTTTTTACTATGCAATTGTTTTATTTCATTTTTAATCCATAATTTAGTGGCCATTTCTTTAGTTTTTTTAGCGCTATAAGAATTAGATGTTATTTTTATTTGGACATAACTCGGCACGATTTGCAAACTTAAACATGTTTTGTTATATCTAATATTTAGTGCCGTTTTTAGTAGTTTTAACCTTAAATTCATATATTGAAAGGCAATTTTTACCTGACTGGCATTCAATTTAAACATTTTTCTTGCCTCCAGAAACGATTAAGACTATAAAATAGGTTAATTACCTTCTGTCAACGTTTCTTAAAATCCTTTTAGGATGACTCGAGTTTCGACACCATTTGGTGTCATCATCAGATCGGAATATGAATTAAGTTAAAACATTTTGATGCATATACATCTCGTCAGATATTAAAAAATTTTTAAAAACGACACATAACATTATATAAATAATAAATAAACTATATCACAATAAAATAACAATACAACAATAAAATATAAAACCACGCGGCCGCAAACGAACCTGTACAGGAACGCCCCCACGGTAAGACTAATCAATGCCGGTTTGACCTTGGTTCAATTTATCGATCTGATATAGCCAATTTCTCGTTCTATAAGATCGATTCTATTAAATAAAACATTATTGGTATGTATTGCTTTCTCATTTAGGATACGATTGTGATCCTTCTTTATGGCTTTATATATCTCGAACCTTTCAAGGGTGTCCAGCTTTAGTGACTTTTTACATTTATGTAGGATACCCAAATTATCATTAATACTCTTTATATTATGGTTAAATGAGCTCAAATGTTCTGCAAATGTGGATCTTATTACATTTGACTTGGAGCTTGGGATATGTTCTTTATAGCGTAATTTGAAAGAACGACCTGTTTGTCCTATATAGAACTGTGCGCAATCAGAACAATTAAGTCTATATACACCAGTACCATCAAATATATCGGAGGGTATATTTTTGTTGGTAAATGTAAGTTTTTTCTCAAGTTTATTACTTGCCTTTGAAGCCAAAGTAATATTATGCTTTTTTAATTGGTTTTTTAAAGTGTGGTATAGATTTTCACCATATTCTATAGCAATGTATTTGTTTACTTTTTCTTTGGATACATCAATATTTATTGGTTTATTTTGTTTTTTATTAATTATTCTATCTACTATACGACTTTTGTATCCATTGGCTAAAGCTATGTGTTTGATAATGTTTAGTTCATTGTTATAATCATCTTTGGATAAGGGCAATGCCAGCAATCTATGAATCATACAGTTGAAAAAAGCCATTTTTTGTGAAATAGGGTGATACGATGAGGCGTGAATAGCATGATCCGTAATTGTTGGTTTTCTGTAAATATTATAGTTAATTTTATTATTTATTTTAGTTAAAGTTAAATCTAAAAAATTAATTTTATTATTCATTTCAGTCTCTAATGTGAATTGTAAATTATTTGTAATTGTATTCATATGTTTTTTAAGCATTTCTAATTGTCTGCAATTGCCATTGTAAATCATTATTGTGTCATCCATATATCGTCGGTAAAATAAAATTTTTGTATAATGTTTGTTTTTAGTCGATAAAATTTCGTTTGTTTCAATATGATTTAGGTAAATTTCAGCCAGGATGCCTGACAATGGGGATCCCATAGCTAAACCATCCCGTTGTAAGTAATATTTGTTGTCGAAAGTAAAATAATTTTGTTCTAATATTACTTTTGTCAAATTGATTAACTCATCAACTGTTTCATGATTTAATGTGGATTTAGATAGTAATAAATTTTTAGCTATTTCTAACGTTTTGGTAATAGGTATGTTCGTGTATAGATTTACTATGTCGAATGAGGCGAGAGTATGTCTAGGTTCGACTGTAATAGTTTTTGTAAGTTCGACCAGTTCTAAACTGTTTTTCAAGCTATAATTTTTATTGAACGTTATGTGTTGTCTAAAAATTTTTTCGAGTTTTTTGGCAATTTTATATGAAGGTGCAGACATAAAATTAACTAAAGGACGGACAGGCATATTATTTTTATGTATTTTAGGAAGGCCCTTAAGTCTAGGGGCCTTGGGATCTATCATTTTTAGGTATTTTTTCTCATCGTTCGTTATGACGTATTTTGATTTATTCAATATTGATTTCACTTTATTGTTAAATGTAAGAGTGGGATCGCTATGAATCTCAATAATGTTATTGTTTTTAATGAAGTCCAGTATCTTGTTTTTATAATCATCATAAGTTAAAATTACGAGAGTTTGACCTTTGTCCGCTTTGGTGACGATTGCGTTATGGTCTATTAATTTCGTCTTTATCTCATTAAACACCCTTGTTTCGCTATGGTAAATAGTTTTTGTATTCTTTATGTTTTCGGCGTTCATAACTTTTTTTTATTTTATTATCAATTGCATGTCTAATTACTGTTTTCGTTTCTTCATCGGATATGGAATTTATCGCGGTTTCAGCGTTCAGTATTTCATTACAGAGTGATTGTTTAGAACTATTGTTTTTAAGATTGTATTTTAAGCCTTTATTCAATAAGTTGGTTTCTTCGTTGTTGAACTGTATTCCAGTAAGATTAACAATACGAGGGTAAAACTGGTGATTTATTATATTGTTCTCTTGCGTGTCGTTCTGTTTTTTCAATAAGTTACGAATTTTTTTATTTTGTGTCTTCTTTTTCTTTATAATGGTATTATTTATTTGTCTTTCAATCAAATATGTTACATTTTGGACTTGTGAGGCATGTAAGTTTTGTAAAAGTTCGAGATGTTTTTTCATGAGCATCGTATTGAGTAAGTTCTTTTTACTATGCAATTGTTTTATTTCATTTTTAATCCATAATTTAGTGGCCATTTCTTTAGTTTTTTTAGCGCTATAAGAATTAGATGTTATTTTTATTTGGACATAACTCGGCACGATTTGCAAACTTAAACATGTTTTGTTATATCTAATATTTAGTGCCGTTTTTAGTAGTTTTAACCTTAAATTCATATATTGAAAGGCAATTTTTACCTGACTGGCATTCAATTTAAACATTTTTCTTGCCTCCAGAACGATTAAGACTATAAAATAGGTTAATTACCTTCTGTCAACGTTTCTTAAAATCCTTTTAGGATGACTCGAGTTTCGACACCATTTAGTGTCATCATCAGATCGGAATATGAATTAAGTTAAAACATTTTGATGCATATACATCTCGTCAGATATTAAAAAATTTTTAAAAACGACACATAACATTATATAAATAATAAATAAACTATATCACAATAAAATAACAATACAACAATAAAATGTAAAACCACGCGGCCGCAAACGAACCTGTACAGGAACGCCCCCACGGTAAGACTAATCAATGCCGGTTTGACCTTGGTTCAATTTATCGATCTGATATAGCCAATTTCTCGTTCTATAAGATCGATTCTATTAAATAAAACATTATTGGTATGTATTGCTTTCTCATTTAGGATACGATTGTGATCCTTCTTAATGGCTTTATATATCTCAAACCTTTCAAGGGTGTCCAGCTTTAGTGACTTTTTACATTTATGTAGGATACCCAAATTATCATTAATACTCTTTATATTATGGTTAAATGAGCTCAAATGTTCTGCAAATGTGGATCTTATTACATTTGACTTGGAGCTTGGGATATGTTCTTTATAGCATAATTTGAAAGAACGACCTGTTTGTCCTATATAGAACTGTGCGCAATCAGAACAATTAAGTCTATATACACCAGTACCATCAAATATATCGGAGGGTATATTTTTGTTGGTAAATGTAAGTTTTTTCTCAAGTTTATTACTTGCCTTTGAAGCCAAAGTAATATTATGCTTTTTTAATTGGTTTTTTAAAGTGTGGTATAGATTTTCACCATATTCTATAGCAATGTATTTGTTTACTTTTTCTTTGGATACATCAATATTTATTGGTTTATTTTGTTTTTTATTAATTATTCTATCTACTATATGACTTTTGTATCCATTGGCTAAAGCTATGTGTTTGATAATGTTTAGTTCATTGTTATAATCATCTTTGGATAAGGGCAATGCCAGCAATCTATGAATCATACAGTTGAAAAAAGCCATTTTTTGTGAAATAGGGTGATACGATGAGGCGTGAATAGCATGATCCGTAATTGTTGGTTTTCTGTAAATATTATAGTTAATTTTATTATTCATTTCAGTCTCAAATGTGAATTGTAAATTATTTGTAATTGTATTCATATGTTTTTTAAGCATTTCTAATTGTCTGCAATTGCCATTGTAAATCATTATTGTGTCATCCATATATCGTCGGTAAAATAAAATTTTTGTATAATGTTTGTTTTTAGTCGATAAAATTAAATTTCGTTTGTTTCAATTATGATTTAGGTAAATTTCAGCCAGGATGCCTGACAATGGGGATCCCATAGCTAAACCATCCCGTTGTAAGTAATATTTGTTGTCGAAAGTAAAATAATTTTGTTCTAATATTACTTTTGTCAAATTGATTAACTCATCAACTGTTTCATGATTTAATGTGGATTTAGATAGTAATAAATTTTTAGCTATTTCTAACGTTTCGGTAATAGGTATGTTCGTGTATAGATTTACTATGTCGAATGAGGCGAGAGTATGTCTAGGTTCGACTGTAATAGTTTTTGTAAGTTCGACCAGTTCTAAACTGTTTTTCAAGCTATAATTTTTATTGAACGTTATGTGTTGTCTAAAAATTTTTTCGAGTTTTTTGGCAATTTATATGAAGGTGCAGACATAAATTAACTAAAGGACGGACAGGCATATTATTTTTATGTATTTTAGGAAGGCCCTTAGTCTAGGGGCCTTGGGATCTATCATTTTTAGGTATTTTTTCTCATCGTTCGTTATGACGTATTTTGATTTATTCAATATTGATTTCACTTTATTGTTAAATGTAAAGTGGGATCGCTATGAATCTCAATAATGTTATTGTTTTTAATGAAGTCCAGTATCTTGTTTTTATAATCATCATAAGTTAAAATTACGAGAGTTTGACCTTTGTCCGCTTTGGTGACGATTGCGTTATGGTCTATTAATTTCGTCTTTATCTCATTAAACACCCTTGTTTCGCTATGGTAAATAGTTTTTGTATTCTTTATGTTTTCGGCGTTCATAACTTTTTTTTATTTTATTATCAATTGCATGTCTTATTACTGTTTTCGTTTCTTCATCGGATATGGAATTTATCGCGGTTTCAGCGTTCAGTATTTCATTACAGAGTGATTGTTTAGAACTATTGTTTTTAAGATTGTATTTTAAGCCTTTATTCAATAAGTTGGTTTCTTCGTTGTTGAACTGTATTCCAGTAAGATTAACAATACGAGGGTAAAACTGGTGATTTATTATATTGTTCTCTTGCGTGTCGTTCTGTTTTTTCAATAAGTTACGAATTTTTTTATTTTGTGTCTTCTTTTTCTTTATAATGGTATTATTTATTTGTCTTTCAATCAAATATGTTACATTTTGGACTTGCGAGGCATGTAAGTTTTGTAAAAGTTCGAGATGTTTTTTCATGAGCATCGTATTGAGTAAGTTCTTTTTACTATGCAATTGTTTTATTTCATTTTAATCCATAATTTAGTGGCCATTTCTTTAGTTTTTTTAGCGCTATAAGAATTAGATGTTATTTTTATTTGGACTAAAATACATAAAAATAATATGCCTGTCCGTCCTTTAGTTAATTTTATGTCTGCACCTTCATATAAAATTGCCAAAAAACTCGAAAAAATTTTACACAACACATAACGTTCAATAAAAATTATAGCTTGAAAAACAGTTTAGAACTGGTCGAACTTACAAAAACTATTACAGTCGAACCTAGACACACTCTCGCCTCATTCGACATAGTAAATCTATACACAAACATACCTATTACCGAAACGTTAGAAATAGCTAAAAATTTATTACTATCTAAATCCACATTAAATCATGAAACAGTTGATGAGTTAATCAATTTGACAAAAGTAATATTAGAACAAAATTATTTTACTTTCGACAACAAATATTACTTACAACGGGATGGTTTAGCTATGGGATCCCCATTGTCAGGCATCCTGGCTGAAATTTACCTAAATCATATTGAAACAAACGAAATTTTATCGACTAAAAACAAACATTATACAAAAATTTTATTTTACCGACGATATGTGGATGACACAATAATGATTTACAATGGCAATTGCAGACAATTAGAAATGCTTAAAAAACATATGAATACAATTACAAATAATTTACAATTCACATTAGAGACTGAAATGAATAATAAAATTAGTTTTTTAGATTTAACTTTAACTAAAATAAATAATAAAATTAACTATAATATTTACAGAAAACCAACAATTACGGATCATGCTATTCACGCCTCATCGTATCATCCTATTTCACAAAAAATGGCTTTTTTCAACTGTATGATTCATAGATTGCTGGCATTGCCCTTATCCACAGATGATTATAACAATGAACTAAACATTATCAAACACATAGCTTTAGCCAATGGATACAAAAGTCATATAGTAGATAGAATAATTAATAAAAAACAAAATAAACCAATAAATATTGATGTATCCAAAGAAAAAATAAACAAATACATTGCTATAGAATATGGTGAAAATCTATACCACACTTTAAAAACCAATTAAAAAAGCATAATATTACTTTGGCTTCAAAGGCAAGTAATAAACTTGAGAAAAAACTTACATTTACCAACAAAAATATACCCTCCGATATATTTGATGGTACTGGTGTATATAGACTTAATTGTTCTGATTGCGCACAGTTCTATATAGGACAAACAGGTCATTCTTTCAAATTATGCTATAAAGAACATATCCCAAGCTCCAAGTCAAATGTAATAAGATCCACATTTGCAGAACATTTGAGCTCATTTAACCATAATATAAAGAGTATTAATGATAATTTGGGTATCCTACATAAATGTAAAAAGTCACTAAAGCTGGACACCCTTGAAAGGTTCGAGATATATAAAGCCATAAAGAAGGATCACAATCGTATCCTAAATGAGAAAGCAATACATACCAATAATGTTTTATTTAATAGAATCGATCTTATAGAACGAGAAATTGGCTATATCAGATCGATAAATTGAACCAAGGTCAAACCGGCATTGATTAGTCTTACCGTGGGGGCGTTCCTGTACAGGTTCGTTTGCGGCCGCGTGGTTTTATATTTTATTGTTGTATTGTTATTTTATTGTGATATAGTTTATTTATTATTTATATAATGTTATGTGTCGTTTTTAAAAAATTTTTAATATCTGACGAGATGTATATGCATCAAAATGTTTTAACTTAAATCATATTCCGATCTGATGATGACACCAAATGGTGTCGAAACTCGAGTCATCCTAAAAGGATTTTAAGAAACGTTGACAGAAGGTAATTAACCTATTTTATAGTCTTAATCGTTTCTGGAGGCAAGAAAAATGTTTAAATTGAATGCCAGTCAGGTAAAAATTGCCTTTCAATATATGAATTTAAGGTTAAAACTACTAAAAATGGCACTAAATATTAGATATAACAAAACATGTTTAAGTTTGCAAATCGTGCCGAGTTATGTCCAAATAAAAATAACATCTAATTCTTATAGCGCTAAAAAACTAAAGAAATGGTCACTAAATTATGGATTAAAAATGAAATAAAACAATTGCATAGTAAAAAGAACTTACTCAATACGATGCTCATGAAAAAACATCTCGAACTTTTACAAAACTTACATGCCTCACAAGTCCAAAATGTAACATATTTGATTGAAAGACAAATAAATAATACCATTATAAAGAAAAAGAAGACACAAAATAAAAAAATTCGTAACTTATTGAAAAAACAGAACGACACGCAAGAGAACAATATAATAAATCACCAGTTTTACCCTCGTATTGTTAATCTTACTGGAATACAGTTCAACAACGAAGAAACCAACTTATTGAATAAAGGCTTAAAATACAATCTTAAAAACAATAGTTCTAAACAATCACTCTGTAATGAAATACTGAACGCTGAAACCAGGATAAATTCCATATCCGATGAAGAAACGAAAACAGTAATAAGACATGCAATTGATAATAAAATAAAAAAAGTTATGAACGCCGAAAACATAAAGAATACAAAAACTATTTACCATAGAGAAACAAGGGTGTTTAATGAGATAAAGATTAAATTAATAGACCATAACGCAATCGTCACCAAGCGGACAAAGGTCAAACTCTCGTAATTTTAACTTATGATGATTATAAAAACAAGATACTGGACTTCATTAAAAACAATAACATTATTGAGATTCATAGCGATCCCACTCTTACATTTAACAATAAAGTGAAATCAATATTGAATAAATCAAAATACGTCATAACGAACGATGAGAAAAAATACCTAAAAATGATAGATCCCAAGGCCCCTAGACTTAAGGGCCTTCCTAAAATACATAAAAATAATATGCCTGTCCGTCCTTTAGTTAATTTTATGTCTGCACCTTCATATAAAATTGCCAAAAAACTCGAAAAAATTTTTAGACAACACATAACGTTCAATAAAAATTATAGCTTGAAAAACAGTTTAGAACTGGTCGAACTTACAAAAACTATTACAGTCGAACCTAGACACACTCTCGCCTCATTCGACATAGTAAATCTACACACGAACATACCTATTACCGAAACGTTAGAAATAGCTAAAAATTTATTACTATCTAAATCCACATTAAATCATGAAACAGTTGATGAGTTAATCAATTTGACAAAAGTAATATTAGAACAAAATTATTTTACTTTCGACAACAAATATTACTTACAACGGGATGGTTTAGCTATGGGATCCCCATTGTCAGGCATCCTGGCTGAAATTTACCTAAATCATATTGAAACAAACGAAATTTTATCGACTAAAAACAAACATTATACAAAAATTTTATTTTACCGACGATATGTGGATGACACAATAATGATTTACAATGGCAATTGCAGACAATTAGAAATGCTTAAAAAACATATGAATACAATTACAAATAATTTACAATTCACATTAGAGACTGAAATGAATAATAAAATTAATTTTCTAGATTTAACTTTAACTAAAATAAATAATAAAATTAACTATAATATTTACAGAAAACCAACAATTACGGATCATGCTATTCACGCCTCATCGTGTCACCCTATTTCACAAAAAATGGCTTTTTTCAACTGTATGATTCATAGATTGCTGGCATTGCCCTTATCCACAGATGATTATAACAATGAACTAAACATTATCAAACACATAGCTTTAGCCAATGGATACAAAAGTCATATAGTAGATAGAATAATTAATAAAAAACAAAATAAACCAATAAATATTGATGTATCCAAAGAAAAAGTAAACAAATACATTGCTATAGAATATGGTGAAAATCTATACCACACTTTAAAAAACCAATTAAAAAAGCATAATATTACTTTGGCTTCAAAGGCAAGTAATAAACTTGAGAAAAAACTTACATTTACCAACAAAAATATACCCTCCGATATATTTGATGGTACTGGTGTATATAGACTTAATTGTTCTGATTGCGCACAGTTCTATATAGGACAAACAGGTCGTTCTTTCAAATTACGCTATAAAGAACATATCCCAAGCTCCAAGTCAAATGTAATAAGATCCACATTTGCAGAACATTTGAGCTCATTTAACCATAATATAAAGAGTATTAATGATAATTTGGGTATCCTACATAAATGTAAAAAGTCACTAAAGCTGGACACCCTTGAAAGGTTCGAGATATATAAAGCCATAAAGAAGGATCACAATCGTATCCTAAATGAGAAAGCAATACATACCAATAATGTTTTATTTAATAGAATCGATCTTATAGAACGAGAAATTGGCTATATCAGATCGATAAATTGAACCAAGGTCAAACCGGCATTGATTAGTCTTACCGTGGGGGCGTTCCTGTACAGGTTCGTTTGCGGCCGCGTGGTTTTATATTTTATTGTTGTATTGTTATTTTATTGTGATATAGTTTATTTATTATTTATATAATGTTATGTGTCGTTTTTAAAAAATTTTTAATATCTGACGAGATGTATATGCATCAAAATGTTTTAACTTAAATCATATTCCGATCTGATGATGACACCAAATGGTGTCGAAACTCGAGTCATCCTAAAAGGATTTTTGGAAACGTGGACAGAAGGTAATTAACCTATTTTATAATATTAATCAATAAATAATTGTACAGTAGGTCAGGTAAAAGAAAATTAAGTTAAAAAACCAAACAATGTTATAACAGTTGTAAGAAAACCTATAGGCCTAAATTTAATATTTGTAAAAGGAATTTAATACCTTTTTAAGAAGCCCAGTCCAATGAAACTATAGTAAAACATATACTGTTTATGAAGGAAGGTTAGGTGAGAATTGTAGGTAATTTAGTATTATTCCAAGCATGGAGTATTTTATTGAAAAAGAGTAGTAATATTCTATAATCCTGGCTCTAGGATATCTAATTTCACCCAATGACAGAAAAAAGTGGTCGTTAAGGCAACTGAAATGTACATGAGTTGTTTATATTGAATCATTCGTTCCGATTGTTACAAGCTATTGAGTTGAGATGGGCAGATACATTTAAAAAGAATGAATAATAAATTCTGAAGAAAATATGGATCTAAATTAAAAAACCCTCTTTGAAACCTAATTCTATCATAATACTGATGAGTAATAAAACCAATTAGACTTCCAAATTATAACTGAATACATTTAAAAGAGTTGAAAACCCCTCACCTCATTCACCAGAATAATTCCGCTGGATTCGGTATTAAACCGATTTCTCCTATAACCAGAAGATTAGTTGAGAGAAATAAAGGCCGAAACTAACGGAATTATTGAGAAGACATACGAAGACCTCATTTTGCAGAGTTAACCTTCACTTGCAGAAGAAGCTGGGATACTGTTTTCATTCCACCGTGACCGACAACTATCAAGATCGTAGGAGAAGAACACCAGTTAGAAGAGTTCCTGAGAGCTTCCCTGGATACTGCACCATCAATTTTATTAAGGGCCAAAACAATTTTTCCTTGATGAATGTAACTTAAGCCGAACATCTTCACTGTTTACAGACGACCAGTGCCAGTTTGAGTTCTGCCAACCCGGTAAAAAACAACCTATTTTAAATTCAATACATTTAGAGTTAATAATTTTGTTTTGTAATACTTGAGTAACCTTAATTTTGCATTTTACCTGGCCTTACTAATGGTTCAACCCTGGTCTTACGAACCCTGGGATAAGAAATATTTATTGTTATATTTAATTTGTATAAGTCAAAGGAACTTGATCAATTGACAATCGATATATTTTTGTATAATCGATTTGATAATATTATTATTTTGGAGATAACGGTGACTGTGAAATAACAGATAAAATTAATAAAGGATCTTTATTGTATGAGATAATGTTTTAAGTTATTGCAGAATAGATACTATAGGTTGTGGGTGGAACAATTTACAATAAAAGGTTGATTCAAACCCGATGAACGTCTAACCTAGAAGCACGCTTATTACAAATAACAGCGCTAATTGCCTACAGCTGGTGGAACGGGAGATGGCCGAACTAGCGTGTTTTCAGTACAAAATTTGAATAGAATTCTCTAACATCGAGGGACTAGGGTTGACAAGAATACTCAATACATTCAGTCAATACACTATATATCTCGTTGATATTGCCCAACTACTGAATACTAAGTTAAACCTATATCGTAGTACGATTATAAGTTAAAAGAACATAATCATAATTATATTTGCCTAATAATATATTTTCAGGAGGTTTCAGCTGTAACAACCTAATAGATACATTCATTAATGACACATTGATTAAAAACAGGTAACAACATTTTAATTGTTACAAATTGCCACCTTCAACGTGTTGATTGACGTTGATACACGGGAGTCACATATAAGTAAATAAAACACCATAACACGTTCTATATCAAATTGACGACTCCAACGTGGGGCTGAATTAAGAAGGACTCCCTTGTAAACGTTATATATCAAATTGACGCTCACAACGTGGGGCTGAATTAAGAAGGACTCCCTTGTAAACGTTATATATCAAATTGGCGAACCCAACAGTGGGGCTGAATTAACTAAATCCGTAATTGCAATACACTCTTGGAGAGGCGGAAACCTTTGAGAGAGAGGTGTTATATATCAAATTGGCGCTCAACGAGTGGGCTTTAGTTAAGTAAAAAGTCATATTAATTATTACTTAACTTGAGCAGGCAACCATTAGAGGCACAGGAATGCATACGAGAGGTGTTACTAAAAGGATGGAGAAGGAGCAGGAAACAGAAGAAGATAGACGGGAAGAAGAAACAGAGGTAGTTACAGACACCGAAATGGAACAACAGGCGAGCAATACTGAGGATGCCCAAGGGGACCAACCAGATAAAACGGTAGCCAGAGAAGAACCAAATTGGCAAGATATGATGAGATTTATGGCCGAACAATTTAGGAAACAGGAGGAAAACTCAAAGCAAACCAAGGAGGAAACTAATGAGAGTTTAAAACAAATTAATGAGAGTTTAAGACAAATCAAAGAAGAATTAGATAAAAAATTTGACGAGAATTCAGAAAAGCTAGAAAATAAAATAGACAGTATCAAAGAACATAATAGACAAACTAATGAAAAAATAGACAGTATCAATGAAAACTCAAAGAAAAAAAAACGAAATTTTGAGTGAGAATTTAATCAAACTAATGAATGAGAAGTTTGACAAAAATAAAGAGGAGAATGATGAGAATAACCGGCTGATAAATGAAAGTTTGAACCAAATTAATGAAAGGTTTGACAGGAATGATGAGAGATTAAAGCAGATTCTGGAGAATGCCAAACAAATGGATGAGAAAATTGAAAACCGTAATTAGGAGTTGCGGCAAATTATCAATGAACAAGGCCTAGCGTTGAGGGAAGTCATCAATGGAAGTATTATAATTGTCAATGAAACACGGAGCAAAGGAGTTGATAGCTATGAAGTGGAAGAAAGACAGAAAATAACCGAAATTCAGGTGGGTCTGGAAAGACAGATGAACCCATCATGCAACTCGGAGTGGAAGTAGAGACCAAAATTACTCAAATAGGAAACCTACAAGCGAAGACCCAAGAAAAATTTGACGGGATACCAATTAATATAACCGGAAGAATAGAACGGGTTCATAATGAAATAAAGACACTGAAAATAAGACAAACGCGTAAAAAGAAATTAATAAATACACGGGAAGAATTGGAGATGATTAAAAGGGGATTGGTTCAGCTACATAATATACCAATTACGGAACCAGGAGAAGTAATGCAAGGTAGAAATTTTAAACGAACCACACTTGAATTCTGAGATGGACTAGAAGGACCAAAAAGGCCAAAACTAACCGAGGAGCATGGAGGACTTATGGAATATATGTATGAACCATTAGAACAATTAAGAACCAGTACAGAAGAATCAGTTCGAAAGGCGATGGTGAACTTGAACATAAATGACAATTTTATAGCGACAAGATGCAAGAACCAGATAATAATGAGATATGTCAAAAGGACAGAAATAACTCTATACACTAGAGAAATCCGAACAATCAGTACAGAGGAAATAATGGACCACGGTTAAACAGATTCCAAACAGAATATAAAGAAAAGGGACGGATTTTATGGATACAGGATCAAGCAAATCCAAGGAAAATAATGAAGGAACAATAAAACAACAAAATTCAAAAAATAAATAAGAACACCTTACTATATAATTCAGAAGAAATTACTTTAAACTAATATAAAAGAAAAAAAAACAAATATTTAAGAATTATCCGTAAGAAAGCCAATTAATAAATATCAATAAAATAGCCAAGTATTGGAGAGGAGAAGTGTATAATAGAAGGAAGAATTAATATGAAGAAATAATATGATCTGAGTTAAAGTACAGTGAATAATCCCTAGAGTATTATTATTATTAATTATTTTATTGAAGGTCACCTGATGACTACCTTGCGAGGTTTATTAATGAAGATTGACTGTAGAATATTCCAGCAATCATTTAACTGGGCAGAGATGATGTTCCTCTGATCCCAGAAGGTATGTAACGGACGACGGTATTTGGTAAGCCGATAGAGCACCACCGATTCGATTCCAGTTATAATGTTAGGGAGGTTTAGGAAAATTAAATATTAGAGGGAAAACTCACAAATAAATATAGATAAATAAATAAAACCAGATCCAAAATGTATAATTAATAAAGAATGTCACGAGAATGATTATAGAAGTAAGATTTAAACTTGGGAAATAATTGATTTTAAGAAGGAAAGAAGAAATAATAGTAATACAACGGATAATTCCATACGCAAATAATAGGGTGAAAGGTACATACAACCAGTCTGAAATAAAAAAGTATTATGAATAGGAGAACCAATTGGTCAGATACAAGTTGTGAGTTTATTTTTTACTAAACTTTGTTAAGACAAAATAAACTTCTTTCGAAGGGGGGGTGTTATGTAACGTAACAGAGTTGAGGTCCCCAACGTTACATAAAAAATTGAATTAACTATGGTCAAGGACCATACCCTGAATTAAGGTTGCTCAGTAATTAATGCATCTGAGAAGTACCTCAAGTCAAAAGAGGCAATAATTAATGTTGAATATAAAATACTATACTAATTAATAGTTAAGATAATAAATTGTGCTTGTTTTTATACTGTAGCATGTTAATGTTCACAGAATATTTATGTTATGTTTTGAGTATGGTAAGAGTGAACTAATGTTGTTTAATAGGAATACTTCATCAATGATAATGTTTGTATTTATGTTAAATTTGTCTTTAGACAATCAAGTATAGTTACCTGTGTTAGGCATTATACTAAGTTTTAAGTATTGTCTAAAATTGAATAATGAAGTTGTTTTAATTAATGTTTGTAAACTTGGCCAGGAGGGCAATCAGTGTTTAAGGTTTGACAAGTAGTTCTGATAATTATATTGTAAACTAATGAAGGGTTCCAAGACGAATTAATTAAGGTAATAAAATAAAAACCAGGAAGTTAAAAAAAATGTAAATAACCATTAACCAATAATTAATTGTACAGTAGGTCAGGTAAAAGAAAATTAAGTTAAAAAACCAAACAATGTTATAACAGTTGTAAGAAAACCTATAGGCCTAAATTTAATATTTGTAAAAGGAATTTAATACCTTTTTAAGAAGCCCAGTCCAATGAAACTATAGTAAAACATATACTGTTTATGAAGGAAGGTTAGGTGAGAATTTTAGGTAATTTAGTATTATTCCAAGCATGGAGTATTTTATTGAAAAAGAGTAGTAATATTCTATAATCCTGGCTCTAGGATATCTAATTTCACCCAATGACAGAAAAAATTGGTCGTTAAGGCAACTGAAATGTACATGAGTTGTTTATATTGAATCATTCGTTCCGATTGTTACAAGCTATTGAGTTGAGATGGGCAGATACATTTAAAAAGAATGAATAATAAATTCTGAAGAAAATATGAATCTAAATTAAAAAACCCTCTGTGAAACCTAATTCTATCATAATACTGATGAGTAATAAAACCAATTAGACTTCCAAATTATAACTGAATACATTTAAAAGAGTTGAAAAACCCTCACCTCATTCACCAGAATAATTCCGCTGGATTCGGTATTAAACCGATTTCTCCTATAACCAGAAGATTAGTTGAGAGAAATAAAGGCCGAAACTAACGGAATTATTGAGAAGACATACGAAGACCTCATTTTGCAGAGTTAACCTTCACTTGCAGAAGAAGCTGGGATACTATTTTCATTCCACCGTGACTGACAACTATCAAGATCGTAGGAGAAGAACAGCAGTTAGAAGAGTTCCTGAGAGCTTCCCTGGATACTGCACCATCAATTTTATTAAGGGCCAAAACAATTTTTCCTGGATGAATGTAACTTAAGCCGAACATCTTCACTGTTTACAGACGACCAGTGCCAGTTTGAGTTCTGCCAACCCGGTAAAAAACAACCTATTTTAAATTCAATATATTTAGAGTTAATAATTTTGTTTTGTAATACTTGAGTAACCTTAATTTTGCATTTTACCTGGCCTTACTAATGGTTCAAAGAATCTTACGAACCCTGGGATAAGAAATATTTATTGTTATATTTAATTTGTATAAGTCAAAGGAACTTGATCAATTGACAATCGATATATTTTTGTATAATTGATTTGATAATATTATTATTTTGGAGATAACGGTGACTGTGAAATAACAGATAAAATTAATAAAGGATCTTTATTGTATGAGATAATGTTTTAAGTTATTGCAGAATAGATACTATAGGTTGTGGGTGGAACAATTTATAATAAAAGGTTGATTCAAACCCGATGAACGTCTAACCTAGAAGCACGCTTATTACAAATAACAGCGCTAATTGCCTACAGCTGGTGGAACGGGAGATTGCCGAACTAGCGTGTTTTCAGTACAAAATTTGAATAGAATTCTCTAACATCGAGGGACTAGGGTTAACAAGAATACTCAATACATTCAGTCAATACACTATATATCTCGTTGATATTGCCCAACTACTGAATACTAAGTTAAACCTATATCGTAGTACGATTATAAGTTAAAAGAACATAATCATAATTATATTTGCCTAATAATATATTTTCAGGAGGTTTCAGCTGTAACAACCTAATAGATACATTCATTAATGACACATTGATTAAAAACAGGTAACAACATTTTAATTGTTACAAATTGCCACCTTCAACGTGTTGATTGACGTTGATACACGGGAGTCACATATAAGTAAATAAAACACCATAACACGTTCTATATCAAATTGACGACTCCAACGTGGGGCTGAATTAAGAAGGACTCCCTTGTAAACGTTATATATCAAATTGACGCTCACAACGTGGGGCATCATCATCTTCTATTAACATCATAACTTAGTTTTATATCAAATTGGCGCAAACCAACGTGGAGCTTGATCAAAACCCTAAACCTAAAATAAATCTTATTGATCCCGAGTATCTTGTTCTATTTCAAATTGACGACTTCAACGTAGGGCTGAATTAAGAAGGACTCCCTTGTAAACGTTATATAGCAAATTGGCGAACCCAACAGTGGGGCTTTCACACATCCTTGAATATAATTAAACACACCAAGAGATCTTATTTTATATATATATATATATATATATATGCTCTCACACAACATAGTGAGGTAATTAACATATATATATATATATATATATATATATATATATATATATACATAACTTATAATAGTGATTACTGTCATATGCAGAAAAATACATGTTGGTGATTGAAAATTCTTGCATACATTCACATGATGCTTAGGGCTTGATCAAGGATATACATATATATTTGTATTTTAATATTACTCAGTGGCATTTATATAATTGTACTTTACTCATGCTTATTATATTATGTACAGACTGGACAAAAATAAATATAAATTTGTTACTGTTAACAGAGTTTCTTATTTGCAAGTCCTGTCATCCAAACAGTGGACATGTCTGAAATTGTGGCTTGGGTCTTTGCACACTTTAGGCTTCCTCTAGGTTCATTACCTAGTTTTAAATACTATGTCTCTCCCCTTTATAAGTGGCTACTTTGAGTACCTCGACAGTCTGGCATAACCACTCTAGAACATCATTGGAAAAAGTGTGTAGAACTAAGTAGAGATTTTGTTGAGAAATAAATGCAAATTAAATATCACTATAATATTGACGACTCGGAACACAAAGTTTTTTATAAGTAAAAACGTAAAGTTTTACCTTACAGCCTAAACCGGCTTTCACCTATAGAAGGCTTCATCAGAGGCTGTCGTTAGTAGCGCTGCTCGTCATGTTGTTGGCGACGAGAAAGTGTTTCGAAAGATTGAAGCTGTGTGTGTGTGGTGAGATGTGTTCGAATAATGCGTGCGATTTGAATTGTGTCTGTTCGTTTAGGATGTCGTTTTTATTTGTTTTTGTGTGTTTGTATATTTCTAATTGTTCTAGAGTGTCTAGTTTTCGGCCTTTTGTGTGTACGTGTAGTATGTTCATGTTATTGTCGATGTTTTTATATGTGTGGTTTGCTTCAATGAGGTGGTTTGCGAAGGTAGATTCTGTAGTGGTGTGGAGTGCTTTTGTGTGTTCAATGTATCTCTGTTTGAAGCTACGTCCTGTCTGGCCTATGTAGAATTTACTGCAATTTGAACAATTTAGTTTATATACACCGGGTAGATCGAATTTGTTTTGTGCTTTGGGCATGCGTTTTGATAGTGTGTGTTCTGTTTTGTTAGTAGTTTTGTAAGCGATTCTGTATCCTGCTTTTTTGAATTTGTGGGCAATTTTTTCTGTTTGTTTGTTGATGTATGTTAGTGTTATGAATTTGTTGTTTTCTGTCTTTGTCTGTTGTTTGTTTTGTGTTTTGTGTAGGAGTTTACTGACTATTGTTCTGTCATAACCGTTAGATTCTGCTAGATATTTTATCGTGTTTAGTTCGTCTTTGTAGTCTATTTCATCTAAGGGGATGTTGTTAAGTCTATGTATCATGGTCCTAAAAGCAGCTAGTTTGTGTTGTATTGGGTGATTGGAGGTGTTGTGTATTAGTGTGTCAGTTGTAGTTGGTTTTCTGTATATACTGAATTTGTGCCTGTGTTCTAGTTTTGTGATGGAGAGGTCTAAGAAGTTTATGGTATTGTTGTGTTCGTATTCGGCAGTGAAGGTTATGTTTTTATGTATTTTGTTTATGTGCGTTAGTAACTGTTCACATTGTCTTTTGTTTCCCCTGTATAGTATTAGAATGTCATCAACGTATCTGTGCCAATATAGTATTTTATGTGAGTGTCTGTCATTGTTTGTGAGTATTTTTGTTTTTTCTAAGTGTTGGAGGAAGACTTCTGCTAGAATGCTGGATATGGGGGAGCCCATGGGTAGGCCATCGTTCTGTGTGTAGTATTTATTGTTATAAGTAAAGTAGTTTTGTTTTGTGATAATGTTCAGAGTTTCTGTTATTTCATTGATAAGTTCGTCTGGTGTGTTGTTCTGTTTGAGTTTGTTTTGTAGGATGGTGATTGTTTCAGAGATGGGGATGTTTGTGTACAGGTTTTTAATGTCAAAGGAGGCTAATGTGGCGTTATGGGGGATGTGTATGTCTTTTATTTTTGTTACTAGGTCAGTGTTGTTTTTTACTGCAATGTTGTTGTCTATTTGTGTGTGTTGTCTAATAATTTTGTCTAGATATTTTGCGAGTTTGTGTGCAGGGGCATTACGGTAGTTGATAATGGGGCGGATCGGAATGTCTTCTTTATGGATTTTGGGAAGCGCTTGGAGTGTAGGTGCTGATGGTCGGATTTGTTTCATGTAGGGCTTTTGTTTATGTGTCATAATGTGTTTGGCTTTGTTGACTATTTGTTTTACTGAGTTTTGGTATCTGTCGGTGGGGTCGTGTTTTAGTTCTGTGATGTTGTTCTGTTCTATGAAGTCTTGTACTTTTTTGTGTAGGTTGTCTGTGGGGATAATTACAGTCGTGTTGCCTTTGTCAGCTTTTACAAATGTGATGTTGTGTTTGTGTGCCTTTTCCCTCAGTTTGATGGCTGTGTGTATTTCTGAGTTGTGGTTGTTGTTGTCTGGTGTCTTATGTACTCCTATTGTGTTGTTTATATTATGTCTTAATGTGTCTTGATGTTCTGGTGCTGTGTTTTGTATATTTGTTTCTGTGTCAATTATGAGCTTTGTTAGTGTTTGGTTGTTATGTTTGTAATGTATGTTATGTTTTAGGCCTTTATCAAGGAGTGTTTGTTCGTTTTTTGTGAGTGTGACGTTCGTGAGGTTTACTGTACGTGGGTAGAATTTGTGCGAGGGAATTATATCTGTTTTGATTGGTGTCAAGTTTTTTTGACACCAATCAAAACAGATATAATTCCCTCGCACAAATTCTACCCACGTACAGTAAACCTCACGAACGTCACACTCACAAAAAACGAACAAACACTCCTTGATAAAGGCCTAAAACATAACATACATTACAAACATAACAACCAAACACTAACAAAGCTTATAATTGACACAGAAACAAATATACAAAACACAGCACCAGAACATCAAGACACATTAAGACATAATATAAACAACACAATAGGAGTACATAAGACACCAGACAACAACAACCACAACTCAGAAATACACACAGCCATCAAACTGAGGGAAAAGGCACACAAACACAACATCACATTTGTAAAAGCTGACAAAGGCAACACGACTGTAATTATCCCCACAGACAACCTACACAAAAAAGTACAAGACTTCATAGAACAGAACAACATCACAGAACTAAAACACGACCCCACCGACAGATACCAAAACTCAGTAAAACAAATAGTCAACAAAGCCAAACACATTATGACACATAAACAAAACCCCTACATGAAACAAATCCGACCATCAGCACCTACACTCCAAGCGCTTCCCAAAATCCATAAAGAAGACATTCCGATCCGCCCCATTATCAACTACCGTAATGCCCCTGCACACAAACTCGCAAAATATCTAGACAAAATTATTAGACAACACACACAAATAGACAACAACATTGCAGTAAAAAACAACACTGACCTAGTAACAAAAATAAAAGACATACACATCCCCCATAACGCCACATTAGCCTCCTTTGACATTAAAAACCTGTACACAAACATCCCCATCTCTGAAACAATCACCATCCTACAAAACAAACTCAAACAGAACAACACACCAGACGAACTTATCAATGAAATAACAGAAACTCTGAACATTATCACAAAACAAAACTACTTTACTTATAACAATAAATACTACACACAGAACGATGGCCTACCCATGGGCTCCCCCATATCCAGCATTCTAGCAGAAGTCTTCCTCCAACACTTAGAAAAAACAAAAATACTCACAAACAATGACAGACACTCACATAAAATACTATATTGGCACAGATACGTTGATGACATTCTAATACTATACAGGGGAAACAAAAGACAATGTGAACAGTTACTAACGCACATAAACAAAATACATAAAAACATAACCTTCACTGCCGAATACGAACACAACAATACCATAAACTTCTTAGACCTCTCCATCACAAAACTAGAACACAGGCACAAATTCAGTATATACAGAAAACCAACTACAACTGACACACTAATACACAACACCTCCAATCACCCAATACAACACAAACTAGCTGCTTTTAGGACCATGATACATAGACTTAACAACATCCCCTTAGATGAAATAGACTACAAAGACGAACTAAACACGATAAAATATCTAGCAGAATCTAACGGTTATGACAGAACAATAGTCAGTAAACTCCTACACAAAACACAAAACAAACAACAGACAAAGACAGAAAACAACAAATTCATAACACTAACATACATCAACAAACAAACAGAAAAAATTGCCCACAAATTCAAAAAAGCAGGATACAGAATCGCTTACAAAACTACTAACAAAACAGAACACACACTATCAAAACGCATGCCCAAAGCACAAAACAAATTCGATCTACCCGGTGTATATAAACTAAATTGTTCAAATTGCAGTAAATTCTACATAGGCCAGACAGGACGTAGCTTCAAACAGAGATACATTGAACACACAAAAGCACTCCACACCACTACAGAATCTACCTTCGCAAACCACCTCATTGAAGCAAACCACACATATAAAAACATCGACAATAACATGAACATACTACACGTACACACAAAAGGCCAAAAACTAGACACTCTAGAACAATTAGAAATATACAAACACACAAAAACAAATAAAAACGACATCCTAAACGAACAGACACAATTCAAATCGCACGCATTATTCGAACACATCTCACCACACACACACAGCTTCAATCTTTCGAAACACTTTCTCGTCGCCAACAACATGACGAGCAGCGCTACTAACGACAGCCTCTGATGAAGCCTTCTATAGGTGAAAGCCGGTTTAGGCTGTAAGGTAAAACTTTACGTTTTTACTTATAAAAAACTTTGTGTTCCGAGTCGTCAATATTATAGTGATATTTAGTTAAGTAACGCACACGTCATGGACAACGAAATCCAAGAATTTAAATGCAAATTAACTCAAAAAATGTTGTTTTCTTATTCAGGCCCAGAACTTTTCACCCTATCCTCGTAATTTGTTATGACTATATGACTGCCTACACAAATGATCATAAATAACATAATAGGTCAAGGTTAACATTACCAATGTTGAAGATGCTGATATCAGTGATCGGCTTAATTTTGTCTAGACAACTTCAGAAAGTGTCAGTCTGTATTATCTGTATTATTATTTTCAACCACGAACATTCAGGATTTCTGATGTACGTCTATGAGTCATATAACAGTTAACTACAGTTTTCAGTACATAACTGTTACAGATTTCAGGATATAATATGTGCATAATAAAAATGAAATGGAAGGTTACATCCAGGAGTCAGTAGTTATAACAAAAGTTATTGAAGGCTTGCTATATATGTCCTTGTTTAATTTTTGGCATCCAGGTTATTAAACCAATGTCTTCATAAAGGTCAGGGAATCCTCCTCCCTGCATATCTGAAGCTCGACAGTATGGACAATACTCCACTCCTGGTATGCATCAATTGCCCTCAGGCACTACTTGACAACCCACTGTCAGCCTTTTTTCACATGAACCTCTTATCACCGTCCACCACTTTTCTGATTTTCCATGATCTGCTATCTGGAGTAACTCGGGGAACATCTCAAGGAGAAAGCTTCCATACACTCCAGCTTGTAGTCCAGCATCTGCCAGAAGTTACAGTCAGCCAGATCAGAATCAGCTCAAGTTGCCTTCGCTGCACTGTTGACCTAAACATAGAAAGTCTAGGTGTACAAGTGCCTCATTGTGGGAGAGATTTATCTGGGCTTGACAACTCACCATTCTGGCTGATGCCTTATGGCAGTTGCACCTACTGACCATACCAGTACAGCTCTAAACTGCTGTGGCTCAATGCTTAGGGAACTACATCAAACACATAAGGCAACAACATGAGTCAGGCTGGTGGATCAAAATCTATACAATATTAAACACTTTGCATTTGCTCAAGCTGCTCTGTCATTCTAGGCATGGGAAACTGTAAAGTGTGCAAGTGCCTATTGTGAAAGCCATCTTCCTACGCGTGGCAGCATTTCGATCTGGCTGATATCATAAGGCAGCCATGCCTATCATGTATGTCAGCACTGCTCTAAGTTCCTGTGGTTGAAACCTTAAGGCATGGAGTAAGGCCGAAGCAATCTACAAACTCCTCTCCAGCATGCCATATTATGCAAAGGGTACCCACAACTTAATCCCTTGTGCTGCGAATGAGTGACAGTGCTGCACCAGAGGGGAGACCAGCAGAGAGATTTTTGTTTTCTCTTATTAAAGTAACAAACAAATACAAGTCATTAAAACTAATGGTGACTATTTCTCGTTGATATGTAAACAATATTAAATCAATATTCATCAGGAGTTCTTAAGTTGAACCGTATTTACCTCATTACAGTTGTTTACTTTAACGACAAAAATATCCTCATAAAAATACACAGCTGTAAAGGTACATAGATGTACTTCACTAAAAAATATATAAAACATTTAATAATACAGTACTATAATATATATTATAATAACAGTGATCATCACGATTTTATAAAAAATCAGTTTAGTGTATTAGTCATGTTACAAAGTATTGTAAAATTAAAGTATAAATGTGGTATATAATGGGCCAATAACATGAAGTGAAGTCTTCATCACAAAAGTTGCAGACTAGGACAAATAAGACTACATAAGGTACCAAAGGCAAACACTGGGAAATGATACATGGACTGGACATATAAAAGATATTATTTATGGATCACTGAAATAACAAAATATAAACAGAGACATTTTTGTATGGAAAATTAGTTGTTTTAAATAATTAGTTAGTTGTAAATAACATTACATAGAATATAATGTTCATATGTAAATTCACACTGACAATAAATATTTATATTAATTCATGTATAATCAGGAAGTATAAATATTAGAAACACATCACATGTACATTTGAGATTATGTAAATATGTATACTCTAAAATATTCACTTACTCATTAATAAAAAGTCAGCAGTGTTTTGGCATTATTTAGATTCTTCACTTTGCCATTTGTGAAGAATGGATGCAATATGTGTGTGCTTGTGTACACTAATATAAAGAGTACTAGTGGTTGATTTCTAAAATTATAGGTGCTGACACAAATATACTTATATTTTATATTAGCATATAAGTTTACAAAGGAGGTCTACATTTTTAAAGCCTTATAAAATATATAACGTATGTATAAACTTATATCTAAAAAGATAATAAAGTTTACTGATATTTCTAAAGAGCTTCATTATCAGGTTAGCCGGACGACAATCGAAAACATGTCACTCATGATGGCGTCATCCTGGAGCATCAATCAAACTCTAAGTGATGGTTTTAGTGGTTCGGACATTTTAAAATAGTTTCCATAGTTTCATCATATGTAACGTGTCTAAATTGGGTAAATTTATTTCTTACAGTATGGGGTATTTGCATATTTATTGGTTTCATTTTGTGGGATTTTAGAAAATTATTGTGTAAACATTAACTCTATTGGAACAGAACATGTGGCAAGTAGAACAGTTGAAACAAAGGCAAGGCGCAATTTCTATGGCGTAGCACGGCAAGGAATTCGTACCACCCTCCAATTCTCAGAAATGTGCATAAGTGTGACGACGCCCGCACTTAACATCTCAAGCACGTGCGCTGTTGGGATGCCACGAGGAACGAACGACGCTGTGAAAAATGGCGCTGGAATGAACAATTTGTAACACCAGCAAGACGAACTACAGGAAATATCGTTAAGCCACGCCTACTGCTAGTGACATCAGTATAGCAGAGGCAAATATCGTCTGCACATTTGGCTGATATAACGACTATGTTCCATGCATAGAGTGAATACGCCACAGCAAATCAGCTATGCACGCCGACGAAATCCAACGGGCAGTGAACGGCAGCTTCCTACCGCCCAAATGCAGTCTACCTTAGTGAGAGACGCCAGACAGTCCACGAGAAGCCAACTCAAGTAACAGACGCCTATATTTTTGTGTCGGGCCCGGTTGGTCAAGTTTTCGCAGAATGTAGTTAATCCAATAAGACCGACCGGGACCCGAGGAATTGAACTAAGTTATAAACGGTTGCCGGGCAGTGACAGTGGCAGATTTAAATGAATAACGGACAATGTAACTGAAACGAAAACACGTGTTCGGTCGGCGGTGTTAATCGGGTTACCGCGAATAAAGAAACAGAACTCCGTAAAACACAAATAAGGGGGAATATGTTAAATTGTATGAATGTGTGTGAGAGCAAAGCTGGGCTGTTATTTTATGTTATTTTCATTTATATTTAATTATAAAACGGTAAGCTATATGTAACAGATTCAAAAGGTGTTTTGTAATATCTATTGTGTTGTGTTTGTATTAAGGAATTCCAGTCATGTAAGTAAAAAGGCTTTATTTCATTACCAAAATGTGTTAGTCTAAGTTATTTCGTCATTACCACTTTCTCATTTCTGTGTTGCGAAATTCGTCTAACGTTCCGGAATCTTTCTGAATTATTAATTGGGTGTGGTCAGATAGCAAAATTGTCCTTTTTATTTAAGGTGGAGTGTAAAGGTTTTCGATATTTTATCCTATGAAAAAATAATCGTGGCGACCTTGGTCTTCTGGTAAAATTCAAATAACAGGTAAGTGTTGTGATTGCATACAGGTAAGTTCTGGCAGGGTATTTTATGTATTTAATATATTTCGGCTCTATTTTTATTGTTACAAATGGCGACCCTGCCAGGATTTTCGTTTAATTTTATTTATACGGAATAGACCTATTTTAATGCACAGAAGATAGGATGTGGTAATGACGAATGTATAAAAAATTGTATCGCACATATTTACGTAGGTTATGTTTGTGTTGTGATTATATATATAAAGTGTTGTAGAAAGAAACTGTAAACATGTCTGTAATACAAGATAACGATATAATGAGTATCTTGCTCAGTCAATTCGAGAGAATGAATAGTAATTTTGAGACCAAATTCAATGTAATGAGTAGCGACATGAATAGTCGTTTTGACAATAACGAAGAAATTTTTGAGAACAAATTCAATGTAATAAGTAGTGACATGAATAGTCGTTTTGATACCTATGATGCTAAGTTTGATGTATTAACTAAGTCACTGTGTAGTATTGAGAGTAAGTTGAACGAAATATGTAGTGAAGCAAAAAGAGAAGCAAATGAGTCAAGAGAGTGTGTATGTACAGAGAAAAATAAAACAAATGAAAATTGTAGTGACAAATGTAAAAATACGAGACCAGATAAAGAGTTAATAAATGATAACAATAGTGTTGAAAATAATGAGAATAATATTGAGCATAGTAATGTATTTGAAGAATTAGTATTGGGGATAGAGACGGTGAAAATAAATAATGAAAGTACTGATGAGTTGGTGGAATGCGATAATGAGATGTTAATGTGTGTTAATGAGTTAGAGAGAGAGTGGAAAATAATGTTGTGGTAGAGTGGGGACAGGGGGTAAATTTTCCCCTTATTGTTGATAATGTTTATGATGATTTATTGAGTTCACAAGTGTTGTTGTTGAAGGGCAAGAGTCCCGTATTGATAGATGAATTGAGGTGTTTATTTTTGTTGAGTAATTGTGTACCCTCTGTCTGGAAAATTGTGAGAGTGCGAGGTGGTGTTATGAAGAGAGAGAGGTAAGTAGAGAATGGTATGTAACAGAAGTGTATAATTTGAATAGAAAGTATGACGAATGGAAAGAAAGTTTAGAAGCATACTTGAATAATAATGACTATAATGATTTGACTAAAGTAATTAACCCGATCATGAATGTATTTACCGAGGGAGACGTAACAAAAATGCCTAATGTTGACTGGTTTAATGAGTATTTTGGTAAGATGAGTGAAGTTAGTTTGTATGGTTATAATACACAAAACAATAACTGGTGTATTAATGAAATTGAACAATGTTATATAACACCAAGACTTATCTGGGACGATGGAGGTTAAACTATAAAACAATAAAAGACAGTTACAAACATTATGTTTTATGGTTCTGACATGGCAGATTTGGACAATGAAGTGCGGAAAAAACTGAACAGTAAATAACAAAAATTTGTAAATAAATGGTAGTGAATTTATTTGTGTGCATTGTAGGACGTTAAGTAAACAAGTGTGTGTAAATGTTGCAATAATAATAATAATACTTTGCAATTTAAATAAATAATAACCTTAATTTTGGAAACAGTAATTGGCTAATTTCGATAATGGCAAACAATAATAATGGAATTTGTATTTTCAGTAATTAATTTAATCAAACCAGTTTGATATGTTTTAAATACTTTGATTGATTATGTAAATGCTAATTAATTAAATTCTTTAAATGAATTCAATTTATTTTACGAGATTGGGAATTTGGTAATAGATGGCTAAATTGTTTGATGTAAACTGATATTTGTGTTAAATGTTGCAGAGGTGAGGTGAAAGTAATGTGGTTCGGTGAATATGTTTTGTGTATATCATGTTAAATGGACTGTAAGTATAGAACTTTTACAATAGGAATCATGTATAATAAAAATGTTTACAGGTGTAACTCAGATTTTAATTCAATAGTGAGATTATTTGAAATAATTCTGTTCAATAAAAATGATTATTAAAAAATTTAATAATAACTGAAAAATGATATATAATAATTTTTATAATAAAATTATAATAAATTTTGAAAGATTTAAGAAAATCCAATGATAGAAAGTTATGAATGAGTTAAATGATTATTGATGAAAATATTATAATAGAATGTATATAAAATTTTAATTAATTAGTTAGCTATTAAGTTGCTATTGCGGGGGTGGCCTGTGCTCCCGTAGATAGCGAAATGGGTTGGGGGTAACAGAGAGTGTTACCTCCATCGGAGGCGAAAATGTGCGACACACCTTTTTCGTGCAAATTAAATTTGCACACTGATAGACGATCGTGTCACACATAACTAAAACGATGTAGAACAGGCAGTGAAATGCAAGTTAGATTTGCCCGACTTTTCGGGCGATTACTGCCTTACCAGCACTAATCGTGGATTTGGCTAGCGGTTAGCTATGGTCATACCAAGTCCCTTGACCATAGCTGACTTGAAATTGGTATATAGTAGAAATTAAATGGGGGGTGACAATTAGGGGAAATCCAGGTACTATGGAACAGCGGCTACCACTCTGTTCGCGGAGGAACAGCAAAGCCAGGTGGTAGACCCGCATTAAGGGCGTTTAACTATATAACAAAGGTATGTTGATATCTGAACCTTTTAAAATGTAATAGCGGAAGTAAAGACACGGAGAGGTAAAACTGCTCCAAAATATGCCGTCTTTGCAGAAGCGAAAGGGCGATACAGTCCTCCAAAATTTGCAATAGAGTGTGTGGATGGGAGGTGGCTCAGAGGAGTCACGGATTTAAATTTTATAACATAAAAAGTTTGCTGATTCAAATTTGATCCAATAAAAATGCTTGTGCTCTGTTTAAATAACTAGCTGCTCAGACATTCAATATAAGGTGTTCATTCCATAATTCTGAATGTATTATTTTATTGTTGTACGTTAGATATAGGTATTGATAAAAATATGTGTTTTCATTAATGTGTATTTTTTAAACTAAGCAGATAATTAAACTGACTGGCAGGCAGTTAACGTAATAGAAGTGAGTATTGATAAACATATATATTTCATGCAATGTGTTCAATTTTGAAACGTGTTTTCACGGTGTTAGGAGATCAGCTGCTCAGCAATAACAGGTCACTGGTAAAATGGTATATAAATGTTCCAAGTAATTAATGTTCAATGTAATGTTTTAATGTATTACAGATGTTTTAAAGTAATGATAAAAATAATTTGATAAAGTGAGAAGTAAAGTAATAATTTATGCAAGTCAATAAAAGATAGTTTGTGGGTGATGAATATTTTGTGGGACATATAGATCTGTCCAAGTTGAAGTCAAAGCTAGAGAAATAGTAGAGATGAAGTAATGTAATGTTGTTTTGAGTTAATGTAATGTTATAGAATTTTGAGAAGTATTGATGTCGACACAGTAGTCATGGGAAATATATGTAGAGTTTTGAGTGATATATTGATGTTTATAATTAATGATGTTATTTTGTTGCAGTTGTAGTAAGGTAATGAGATTGAGATTTTGGGGATGGCAATTTTGTAGTAGGGGGTAGTGTAATGTGGGAGTCCGCAACATAATGATAAGTTGGGATGGGATAGGATCGATTTTAGTGGGACGGGGCCGCCTTAGGTAGAATCCAGGGGCCAGATAAGGGAATTGAGTTTTGGGGGGGGAACACGTATCCTAAGTACAAAGGGTTAGAGAGTATTTTTTTTATATATAGAGAGAAGGCGGCGTTTTGAGTTTAATGATAAGTTGGGGTTAGAGAGTGTTTTGAGATGTTTTTGATAGAGATGGGTGTCATGTGAGTTACAGTTGTTAGTGGTTAGAATCAAAGGGAGAGAGATTGTGTATGTATACAGATCAAGTAGTACAGTCAATGAGAATAAATAATTTAAATCACCCACAGTAAAGTAGATTGAGATAGTTAAGCAAAGAAAGAGATTTATAATAAAGATAAAAAATTTTTTATTTTGAAACCAGTGACAAAATTTTGATAGAATTTGGAAATCATGTAAAATTAAGAATTGTTTATTTTGAATAATTTAAATGTCAATTTGCTTATTATTTATAATAATATTTTGTTATTTTAAATGTTTAGTTTTATTATGTTTTGTGTTTCAAGTTAGGATATTACAGATGTTAAATGTATTTTCAGAAAGTATACATAACGTATGTAGGTCAAGGTTGTGGACTTGACCTAGTTTCGATCAGCTGACAGTGAGGTCATATACCAACTAAGCTTGTTTCATATGGAAGTCAATTCAACTTGTGTTTTTTAATCAATTTAACCAAGTTTTAATTAATGTCTAAATGTAAAGGCAACATTTTAATAAATTAAAATTTTTTTGAATTTTAAAATTTTTTTGGAAGATGATTTTGAAAAAAAAAAATAATAATTTTTCGCCTGCCAGGTAATGAATATTTTAAGATTCAATTATTTTATTATTTGTGTATTAACCATGTTTATTTTTATTGATTTATTGAATTGACCTGTACTGTTAGATTCTAAGTGATTACATGTTAGGTTAAGGATATATTTAACTATAAGAAATGTTTAAATTCACTTATTTTAAGTAAAAACAGAAAACAAGGAAGAGAATTTTTTTTTTGATAAAGTATTTTATTTTGAATTCTGAATTTTTTTTCTTCTTAGATGAAATAGTAAATTTTAAAGAATTTTTCATTATATAATATGTAATGTGAGTGTGTGTGAGCCCAGTATCTGCTAAAGGCAGCCCAGCTTGCATAAAAGAGGAAACATATCAGTGGAGGATCTGGAATTTTCTAAGCCAGGGATTGAGGATTTTGGGGGGTAGCATGTTAGAAGGTGAGGTGTGCTGTGGTACTTGTCTGTTCGATTTCTTGGTGTTGGGATCTCTTACGGAGAAGTCCAGTGTTCTCGTTCAGATGCGTCCATAGTCGCCAAAACAGGGGGGTCGTGTACCCATGTAGATTAAGAACAAGGGGGTTGTTGGCACCAATTCCTCACCGGTCCTCTTAGGGGTTTTATCAATGAGATTTCTTCTGTTCTGGACAGAAGAATTCTCATTGAGGGGGTATTGTAACGTGTCTAAATTGGGTAAATTTATTTCTTACAGTATGGGGTATTTGCATATTTATTGGTTTCATTTTGCGGGATTTTAGAAAATTATTGTGTAAACATTAACTCTATTGGAACAGAACACGTGGCAAGTAGAACAGTTGAAACAAAGGCAAGGCGCAATTTCTATGGTGTAACACGGCAAGGAATTCGTACCACCCTCCAATTCTCAGAAATGTGCATAAGTGTGACGACACCCGCACTTAACATCTCAAGCACGTGCGCTGTTGGGACGCCGCGAGGAACGAACGACGCTGTGAAAAATGGCGCTGGAATGAACAATTTGTAACACCAGCAAGACGAACTACAGGAAATATCATTAAGCCACGCCTACTGCTAGTGACATCAGTATAGCAGAGGCAAATATCGTCTACACATTTGGCTGATATAACGACTATGTTCCATGCATAGAGTGAATACGCCACAGCAAATCAGCTATGCACGCCGACGAAATCCAACGGGCAGTGAACGGCAGCTTCCTACCGCCCAAACGCAGTCTACCTTAGTGAGAGACGCCAGACAGTCCACGAGAAGCCAACTCAAGTAACAGACGCCTATATTTTTGTGTCGGGCCCGGTTGGTCGAGTTTTCGCAGAATGTAGTTAATCCAATAAGACCGACCGGGACCCGAGGAATTGAACTAAGTTATAAACGGTTGCCGGGCAGTGACAGTGGCAGATTTAAATGAATAACGGACAATGTAACTGAAACGAAAACACGTGTTCGGTCGGCGGTGTTAATCGGGTTACCGCGAATAAAGAAACAGAACTCCGTAAAACACAAATAAGGGGGAATATGTTAAATTGTATGAATGTGTGTGAGAGCAAAGCTGGGCTGTTATTTTATGTTATTTTCATTTATATTTAATTATAAAACGGTAAGCTATATGTAACAGATTCAAAAGGTGTTTTGTAATATCTATTGTGTTGTGTTTGTATTAAGGAATTCCAGTCATGTAAGTAAAAAGGCTTTATTTCATTACCAAAATGTGTTAGTCTAAGTTATTTCGTCATTACCACTTTCTCATTTCTGTGTTGCAAAATTCGTCTAACGTTCCGGAATCTTTCTGAATTATTAATTGGGTGTGGTCAGATAGCAAAATTGTCCTTTTTATTTAAGGTGGAGTGTAAAGGTTTTCGATATTTTATCCTATGAAAAAATAATCGTGGCGACCTTGGTCTTCTGGTAAAATTCAAATAACAGGTAAGTGTTGTGATTGCGTACAGGTAAGTTCTGGCAGGGTATTTTATGTATTTAATATATTTCGGCTCTATTTTTATTGTTACACATATTGTTTGTTTCTTTACTCTTTGTGTCCAATGCTGTATGATGGCCAGAAATCAGCCATGAATCCACATCAACGGAGAGGAGGTCCATTAATTTTCACAATTAAGAGGCTGCATACAGTCTTCATCTTTAGAGATGTAATGATTAGATTCATTTGCAAAAAACCTCTCTCACATTCACTTGAACATATTGATATTGATTTAATAGCATATTTCAAGGTAGGAAGACTCTGGAAAAATTATGGAATGCACATATTCTCAGAAGCTCATAATCGGTTGCCTTTTATATAGTTTTAATTTTGAAGCAAATTTTTTAATTTTATTTTCTCCATAGGTTATTGGGACATTTTGATGTGAATGCGAATGAACATCTTATGGTTCGTTCTCAGTGTCATGTAAGGTTTTGCCGCGACCAATATTTGTGTACTTTCGAGGGCCTCGTGTGCAAAAACTGTAAGGATTACAGAATATCTAAAACTATGACTGGATAGCCCGTTTCATCGACTACCGGAAATGGTTTGTCGCGAGCGGAGGGGGGGTTGTGCGGTGACGTCACAGCGCTGCGCGTGGGGGTCTAAATTTGGGCTTCTGTGGGGACGGCGCACGCTCAGTTCAGTTGTATCTCCAGAACGAGTTGGTCGATTTTAGTGATCGAGGTGTCTACGGAGAGCTGAGAACGTGAGTTAGACGTTAATAACACAAGAAATATAAAATTAACATTGGAAAGCAGAAAATATTGAGATATTGTGAAAATGCCGTGTCCTCAGAAGAGAAAGAAGGCTTTAAAATCTGGAACTCCGAACAAAATGCGTGCACCACGACTTACAAATATAGAACGTTGTCGGCTATGTCGATTGCAACAAAAGGAATTGGAAAGAAGACACCAGAATTCGAATTTGGATGGTGGAAGTGGAGCGCCCAGTACAAGTAGCGAGTGCGTACAACGTTTGGAGCAACCTAGCACTTCGTCATCGTGTCGAATGGATTTGGAAAGTGGTCCAATAGACGTAGAAAGCAACAACGATTCCATTGATATGCAGGATGACAATACTGAGACTCGTACGGACGGTAACATCAGTCCGTCAATGGCGCATTCAGACCTTTCGCTCGATTTGACAAATAAGTATGCTGCATGCGATCGCCACTTTGTGAAAATGTTCTTTGACAATGAATTTGGACTTGGTTGTGATGTTTGTAATCGACTTTGGTTCAAGAAGGATCTTAAGCTCGTTAAAGTTAAACACTGTAACATTTTGCGCAGCGAGTTCCCCTACCAAGTAGTGGAGGCTATGGTTGCATGTGTAAATTGCCGTCGATGCTTGGATACTAATAAAATCCCATCCATGAGTGTGTCTAACGGTTTCAAATATCCTGATCGGCCTAAAACTTTGCCAGTGTTGAGTCCGGTAGAGGAACGGCTGATATCACCTAGGCTGCCTTTCATGCAAATTCGCCGACTTCGACATGAGGGCAGTTATGGCATCATTGGTCAAGTAATAAATGTTCCAGTTGATGTGAACAATATGGTGAAACAATTGCCTCGACAGTTGGACGACGATTATGCGATAAATGTTAACATCAAGAGGAAATTAATGCACAAATCGTCATATTTGAGCGGGTATGTTCGGAAATCCAATGTAATGCAATGGCTGCAGTACTTGGTGAAACAGCCGTTGTACCGTATGTATGGAATTACCATCGATGGAACTTTGTTGGACAATATATGTGTCGACAGAATTGACGATGATGGGGATTGTGTAGAAGAGGCACCAGTGTTAGACTCGGATTGCATTGTGGCCAGGCGACATACACTTCTGTGGAACGAGGAGAACTGTCTTGATATAGCGCCCGCCCAACACAGTATGCCGTTGAATATTGTGTACGATACACATGCCGAGGAATTGTCATTTCCAAATATTTACTTGGGTATAGATCGTCGCTACAAAGATGGTGTAAGAGTGACTCCTTATATGATGGCCACGAGTGAAATTAGATGTAAAGATCGGCGAGGTGTGACCCCACAACACATCTTGTATATGGCGATGAAAATCTTGAGAATGAGAGTCGTCGAGGGAATGTTTCATACTTTCAAAACGTCCAGCACAGTTAATGTGACTCGTGCTATGTTAAATGATAAGGAGTTCATACGTGATTGCATGGAAAAGAATTTGTCATTTCTTAAATCCATTCCAAATTCAATGCAGTATTGGCAGGATCGTAAGCGTGACTTGTTTGCAATGATGCGCCAGCTTGGGAAGCCTACTGTGTTTCTTATGTTGAGTGCAAATGAAATTCGTTGGCCAGGTTTGCTGTCAGTGTTGCATCACCTAAGTGATTCGTATAAAGATGTGCAAAATGTTGAGGCACTTAGCAGATCAATGCGGTGTCATTTGGTGAATGAAGATCCAGTTACGTGTTGCATTGTGTTTAACAAACTGGTCGACATTTTGATGAGTATGTTGTGCAGTAAGACAAAGGCGAATCCATTTGGTGATCGGTATCGAGTCGTTGATTACTTTAAGCGCATCGAGGCAGTCCACATGCGCATATACTATTGTGGTTGAACAATGATCCTAAAGAATCAATCAGTGAAGATATGCCATGTACAGTTGAGTTGATGAATACATTGGCGAGCGTATCGAGGGGAGATTTGCCTGCAGAGATGTACTCCAATCATACGCACCAGCATACGTTTACTTGTACCAAGCGTGGAGAATCAACGTGTCGAGAGTAACGTATGTAATTTCGCATTCACGAAATAAAAATCCGACGGGAGTATCAAGAATACTCCCTGAATATTTTTTTTTGCCAGTTTTTAATATCTGTCACTTCTTCTAAATCAATAATCTCGATATCTTGTTTACTAAGCAGTCTCTTTTCAATAGATTCTTTCAGTGCCTCGTGAAATTTTTCAGGGTCTATGGAATTATTCTTTTTCCTGCCTTCCTTTTTTTGAAGCCTTCCTTTTTTTGAAGCGGAACTCCAAAAAAAGCTAAGTTTTGTCCTGCTTTTACAACCTAGTTTTCGATTCTTGACATACAACCTGTCATATGTTTTGCAAAAATCAGTTTTTTGTTCTTCGTTCCAACAGCTTGGCAAAATGTTCATATTATATTCATCGGTTGTTTCATTTTCTCTCTTGTTAGAACATTTATTAGTACACTAAAAATTATTACCTTTGAAGTAGAAGGTGTTTCATTTAATGACGTAGTACTGGCAAACTGTTGTAATACTGTATTTTCCTTTCGACCACCATCACTTATTGTGTCATAATTCTCACTACTTTCATCAAGCCTAGGCCTTTTACTAATATGAGAGAAATAACTAGTTAACTTTTACATTATAACTAAGTTACAACAGCACTCGTACTACTCACTATTTAACAGAGAAAAATCGATAACGAACAATATAGGAACGCACGCTGCACCTACTGAAAATTACACTTATATTTCAACTGGAAGTTTAACAATAAAACGAAGAAAGTTCAATATAAATCAGAGGCTAGTTTGCTACGTGCCGTGGCCAACAGTCTATACAAACTAAAATCTAAATGTAAACAATGTAACGTAAGTAAGCAGCATTCAACTTCCCCACTTCAGTCGCACACGTGAACATACAAATTCCGGTAACATAGATATACGTCAGTTGTTGCTTCGTGTCAGCAACGCTAACTGTAAATGTCATCTTCGAGCGAGCTTTGTTATAATTTTTTAAAATACGTTCTACTTACAAGAGAATTTTAGGTAGAACGAATTTTAAAAAAAAACGATAGTAGTTAAGATAAAGATTAGTGCTGGTGGTGTAATGGCACAATGTAAAAAGTAGTAGTATATTTTTGTAATAATTAGGGTTTTCTTTCCATATATTTTTTTTCTGGTAATTTATTTTTGGATCCAAGAGGTCCTGGAACACCGTTCTGTGCATTCCCCCTGAAATCAAGCCCTGTAAAGTACCATCAAGATTTGTTATCTTGCTGGGGCAATGCTTTAATTATATTGTTTAATTCAAACATATCTCAAGTAAGATATCTTGATATAGCTTGTACATGATATTAGTTTACTGATATTGAAAGAAAATAATCTGCATCATGTTCACACAAGCAAACACAAACACACACACACACAAAATACCTTTTTGGGTTAGTTGGTACTGGACGGGCCTGTGGCCATCTGCCTATTTGCTTACACATTTTACTGGAGAGAAGGTATTTTTTTGACCATTGAAAAAGTATGACTTTTATTCTGGGTGTCTATGTTTATGTAAATTGAAGATGGACCTAGTTGGGGGAGTAAGAAGCTTTTCCACTCTCCCCTTCTCCACCATGCCTACAATCAGCATTACCATTTTTGCTTATAAATGCAACACGTGTGATACTGTAAGAATCAAGAGCTGCTATTTTTGTAGTGACACTGAAGTTAAATAATATATTGGAATAATTATTTCCCACATTTGCATGATATTAATATTATATCCACAGTAGTGACAACACACTATCTGGTGTCGCCTTTCCTGAGAATCTTGGTATGATAACAAATTAAATACAGATTATTTCATCACTTATGCTTCAAAAAACAAAAAAAAATACAATTAAATTTGCATAGGTCAAACCATTATGGAGACTGAAATAAACATAAAAGTTAAAGAAAATTCTTACTTGGAAAATAAAATTTTGAAGTGTAAACCTGTTTGAAGAATCTGTTTTGATGTTAAACAGAAAACTAATTTTGTGATTAAACACACAAATACGTTAAATATACATAGTTACCGTTGGTCTCCAGATCACTGTATATGATTAAATAAATTTAATTTAATTTAATAAAATAATTTAATTAAGTGTGTTATGTGTTTGTGTCGTTGTGAATTTTTAACGAAACCCTAATAATAGGGTAGATTTGCTTTTACTGAAGATGGGGATATAAGCCCTGAAACATGTAGTAATTAAAAAGAAAAAGAAGATCACTTAGTGGATAAAATAAGGTAATTATTTATTTAATCATACGTTAAATGTTTAAAAATAAATGAAATAGACCTATAAAACGCTTAATTTTCATATTTAAAATTTAGATTTAAAAAATCAAAGGCACACTTTGTTCAAAATATTATCTAACACTCCATTACAGTATGAATGATCCCAAATTAATTTTTGATGTAAATTAGTCATAAATACAAAATAGTATTTAAAGTTTTATCTTAATTTTGTATACAGTTAATCATACAAAAATGCATTTAATGATTGAATTTAGTACTGAATGTACAATAAACTTAATGTTTACCACTTTAGGTTGAAATAAAATGTCTGTATCCAATCAACATATTAAGAAACATTTGTTTTTAACATACAAAAATATTCGTCTAGGACATCAATGAGCATCTGCATGAACAACCGAAACACAGCCATGGCAGAAATAGTGCAGCCTGTGTTTAATACATGAAGAACGGTTTAGTTTTGTTTCATAGATTGATCATAATTAGAGACTGGCAGTGTATTTAAAAACCGCGTTTTCCAAAAACATAAAACAGAGCTGAATTTCCTCTTAACTGTATGAAACGATTAAATAAGAGCTATCCAACACACACACACACACACATAAAGGACAAGGCTTTGGGTTAACGACTTGCAAGTCCTCTAGTGTGGAGCTATCGAATGCACGCACACACACACACACACACACAAATAAAGGACAACTCTTTGAGTTAATGACTTGCAAGTCCACTAGTGTGAAGTGGAGAGGGATGTGTGTTTGTTCTTTTGTAGAAACTCTTCAACTTTATAAGTATAATACTACTGACTCGGAATACTAAGTTTTTTATTGGTAAAAATGTAAAATTTTTACCTTATAGCCTGAACCAGTTTTCGCTTATAACAAGCTTCGTCAGAGATTTTTAGTTTACAAACTAAAAATTTATATTTATATAAATTAACATATATTAATGTACACAAATAATATTACTTCTATTATATACAAATAAACAACGTTTGTAGACATAATTTATATACACATTCTAAATGAGTAGGTCTACATATACTTAAAATGCATATTAGTTCTTGGTATCCAAGTCACGTATGAACAGTAAATTATTATAAATAAATCACCTTATATCCGTCGTGTGACTTCGTTACGTCGATTAAAATGACGCGTTTCGGAACATCTGCTCCATTATCAGATAAAATCGCTCTATTGAGGTCGTTAAACGTTAAAAACACATGTTACACATAATTGTCCACTATGTAATTCACTTGCTTCCTAAATGGTGCGGCACCTTGTGTCCGATCGGCTTCGTTGTACCGACAACCCTCTTTCTGCAATGGTTTGTCGGTACCCTCTTTCTGCAACTCATAGGCACAGGCCTGAACAGCATTCTATACATTGAGCTAATACACTCAAAAGCACTCTTAGGGTTTACAACAGGTGTAGTGGCATAGGCTCTTAACTTATCACAGCCTTCCACTCATTTAGAATGAAAAAAGAAGAAAAAAAATTGAGAGAGACTGAGAAAACAAGGAAGTGAATGTCTTTTTGGTTGTTTATTCAAATTTTGTTTTTAATTCCTTCCTGTTTTTTTCATGTATGAGCCACTGTGGATTACGTTTGGTTCAACTGGTGCCTCCCTTCTTCTCCTCTCCACATCTCCTTCATTCTTGATCAATGTCTCTCCCTCCTTTTGTCAGTCCAGATGGCACCTGTCCTCTTATTGGGGTTTTCCTGAAAACCTTGGGCATTTTTTAATTTCTTTTTGAGTGGCAAGCATTCTTCAGTGTCTTCTTGGGTAATCCAGAGTTCTTCTATGTCTTTTTCTGTTTACTTGAACCATATGTTGGACATTTTGAGCTTTTCGAAATAGCTAAAAAGCTTCCCTGTTAGTCTGTCAGGATTCATTCTCTGAACACGTCTGTAGAAAGTAATTCTTCCTTGTCTAATTAAGTCTGCGATTTCTCAACTTGTGTGTACAGCTCATTATTTTGGCATCTTCTGTACTGTATTTTGTGATCTTTTATTGATCCCAAGATTTTTCTTAATATTTTCCTTTCTGTGACTTCCAGTTCTTCCATCATCATTTTCTTGTTCAGTCAAACATTCAGCTGCATACAGTGCTTCCGGGCGAATTACTTTTGAATAATGCCTAAGTTTGGCATTAATGGATTTACTCCTTCCTGTTTATTATTATTTTTAATATCAGTTCCTGAATATAATTTAGTCAAATATTGGCATCAACTACAATGTTATAACTAACAAACATAAATATTGAAGCCAACGTTGGAATTCACTTGTACGCATTACAAGAGATTGGACGTTTAATCAGGTAGCAGCATGAAATGTGAAACAACTAATTTCACTGTGTTCAGATGGTAAGTAGTTGAGACTTGATGAACACCACTGATACTGCTGATTTCAATCTGAATAGGAAACACATGAAAAGCATTGACATTCCATGTGACAGAGACAGAAATTAATAGAAGACATTAACTACAGAAACATTCATCATTATGTTATTAATTTTTGTATTGTTTTCCATATTGCTCCAGCTGTCTATACTAAACTGAATTATACACAATAAACTGTGTTTTTTCTAAGAGTAAATTAATTTCTCTTAATAAATTAATTAACTAATTAAGTGTGTGGATAATATATTGGTATTACACTGCCAATATGCCGTACTTGTAATACAATATACAAATGTGTGTCTCTGCCTTAATACTTGGTACAGCCTACCACTAGTATATGTTGTGCTCTCTTTATTGGTATCATGTGTTGTGCTTTTGTGTTTCCGATGGCATGGGGGCCTTGCAACTAGTTCTGCACCCAACCCCTCAGCTGCTAAAGGTGTCTCTGAACATACTAACATCTTTTTTTTTATACCAGAAGTTCTTTCTCCACACATACGTGAACACACACTGCTGGGTCTTGAAACAGCAAGAACACAACAAATCCAGTCAGATCTGGAAAATCAAGAACATTAATACTCTGGGCTGTGGAAACCTTCGATAGTTCAAATCTTGGTAATCCAAACACACCCCAATTAAATTAAACTGAAGTTACACAGAGTTACAAATAAAATTTAAACACCGATATGTATAAATGAGAAAACAAAATTTAACAGTAAGTCGAGTAAACTATTCAGTAAAATAATAAAAAAAAAAATATATTGGAAAAGGGAAAATATTCAAATACCTGTCTTTTTAAGTAATGTTTTTTCAAGGAAATATATTTTTATGTGTTTTAACATAAACAGCATAAAAAGCTAATCAATACTAGTAGAAAGTATGAGGAAACCGATACTTTTGAAGTTGGATTTCTTTCTTCAGATAAATAAAGGACTAAATTTCCTTTTTATATTACAATAAAGTGCAAACAATCGTTTAATACATATAAGTTTTTTAATGTCACCAAGTTTAACTTGCTTTTGGGTTACTTTGAGTAAATAATTTGTTCTTTTAATGTTTAATTTCATTAACCTACTGCAGTACATGATAGGACTTTGATATCTGTTTCCATTATTCAGACGTGGAAACCCCAAAAGTTTGGTAACTTCCCCCACTCCCAACTTAGTTATCTATGTTTCTCTGTGTGCATGTGTGTGTGTGACAGAGAGAGAGAGAGAGAGAGAGAGAGAGAGAGAGAGAGAGAGAGAGAGAGAGAGAGAGAGAGAGAGAGAGAGAGAGGAGAGAGAGAGAGATTGAATGAATAAACTGAATATCTTTTATAATTACTGGGTAATATTATCAACTTATTTTGTATAGGATATATAAGGAATTATAATTATAGGATAACATACTATGCACACATTTATTACAATGGAATATACATAAAAATATACGTATAAACACTATGCTGGCACTATGCTAAGTGAGTGTGTATCTATAAACTTAAATAATTATAAAAAAAATGGAATGATTTAATTTTACCTTCAAAAGACTTATTATTTTGTCTAATTTATCAATAACGTCAGGAATGATTTGTGTCTCCTGAAAACGTCTAATCATATAAGCATTGCGACACTTCGCAACAAAGCGCATGAGTTTTCTTCTATTGCATCTAGATACTACCACATCTGATACCATTAACACTATGAAGACACTGAACACATACAAATTCATAACAAAAAAAAACTTGGAAAGTTAATATAAGAACAGATTGGCTGTACATCCCACATACAAATATAACATGCATGAATAAATATTATCTAAAACTAACACGTAATGAGTAGATTAAATTTTATGAGTCTGTTATGTGGCTCTAATTATGCTACAGAACGTATTCATTTTATGTACAGACTCAAAACACACATACAAACACTTTGCTAATGTGTACAAGCATTTATCTATAAACTTAATTTAATGCCATGTAATTACCTTAAATAAATAATTTAAAGAAATTCATACAAATTACACAATCATACAACAATCGCACACTCTGTATGCACATAAATATCCCAAAGTCACACCATACCTTATAAGTATTATTATGAAGAGCTTGAATGAATTTTAAAACCTATTTCCAGTGGGATTTCAAGTCAGGAACAAACTCGGGTTATGACCAAGAGCTTCTGAATAATAAGAGACTGTTTAGACAAGATAGTGCTGATGATGCTGTTGGTGATCAGCAGCAACCGTGTTATATGTAGTATTTATCTAGGCCAATGCTCATCATTCCCAACCTACATGGCAGTGGCAGCTCAAGCATTTCAAGGAGGAGGGTGATGACAGTACAAGTTGACATTTGGTTGGGCCACTGTACGAATGTTTTGCATGGGTTCACAAATAGAAATAAGGGGAGATTGTAGGCAATTTTTTGTAAAAAAAAAGTCAATTTGGAGTCTTTCCATAATACAAATGTAGAGCCTTTCCAGAAACATATGGAGTCTTTGTTGTTACTGAACATATCTACTATTTGATGTTTTCTGAAACTTTATTGAAAAATTTTGATCCATACTATTTTTTTTAATTTTTAACAAAAGTTTTAACACTATACCATTCTGTACCTGTGTCACAAATATTTGAGTATCTTTAAAAAAGATGAATGTAGGGGGCTGATGTTATTTTATTTTAAAGGTAATTGAAGGTTTTCATCAATCTTAAGATTACCAAACTCTCTAACGATTAGAATGTATAGGACATGTCTAGAAATGCTCAGGGCCATGACTTTGAAAATTAAAATTTATGTATGGAGACAAGCTGTCTGACGGAAAGACATTAATAGGGAAAAGGAAGACTGACTAACAAAATTATCGATGAACTACAGGAGTATTATGGTAACACTATCCAAGAAAATACCACTGATCTTCAAGCAATTAGGAGGGCAGTTTAGGCAATTTATTTCTGTATGTTGTCTATAGACAGTCATCCACCCAAGGCATAATTGCAGCATCTGGGACATGCCCAATGCCTGGTAGAAGATAACATAGGTTGGTTCAAGTCGACAGGTGACCCAAGACTGAAAAGGAAAACTGCCAACGTGTTAACGCAGAAGGCGGGGTAGAAAGAAAACTTGATTTTTGTGGCACTGCCACTGCAACCAATTCAGACCTGTCTCAAGCCCAGCAAGCAGATGCCTTGAGGCGTCAGTCACTCTCCGCGAGGCAGGAGCCTACATGCCGGTGACTAAGGTAACAGCAACAAGCAGCTGTCTCAGCATGCTAGGGGGTGGGCAAGGATGGACTGAAGGACAGTTTTCAGAGGTAAGCTCTAGTGCTGGGAACAGATGTTATTGCAAAGATGGGTTTATGGCAGGTCGTTAAGTAGCGCCCGAGGGTGTTTGACCTGAATCAGCGGTGGTGGTTCCGAGGCACTGATAGTTCACTGGTAAGGGAAGGAGGAGGTCACAGCTGCAGCAGAGACAGTTACAGTCAAAGACCGGACAAATGCAGACAAGGTAGGAATTCAAAGACCCCTTCGGATTACATAATTCTTGACAAACCAAGGAGACCCCGACAAGGCACAGGAGCTTTTAGCTTGGAAACATTCCAACCTACACCTGTTGGTGGTGGACAAAAGAGACCACCATGCAGCAGCCGCATAGGTCAGTACAGACCTGAGAAACAAAAGATATATAGTGACTTTAGTGTGCATGGTCAGGTGGCTGCGACATGAGAAATGGAAATAGTTTGTCTTGGACTCGAGAGCCTTTTTGAGAGTTTTGGTCACGTGGGCATTGAAGCATAGGCGCTGGTCTAGCTGAATGCCTAGGTAACTCACCGACTCTTTATAGGTGATGGGCCTCCCTTCTAGGGAGAGGGGCTGGAATCGGTAAATGGACTTACGCTTGAAACAGATCACCTTGGATTTATCTGTGTTGATCATCACTCGCCATTTCCGTAGCCAGTCCGGAAGCAGATTCAACTGATGCTACAGCTTTGTGCTTGCAAAACGTGGGAACAGGGAGCTGCAGTAAAACATTGCTTCGTCAGCAACTAAAGACAATGTGACTCCAGGCAAACCAGGCAGGTCATTTGTGAACACAAAGTACATATCATGGCCGAGGACAGAACCCTACGGGACGCTGGTGGCGACAGGTCGAACTGTAGAACAGTTCAAGGTGAGTGTTGACAGCTGATTTAGATATAAATAGAGCTAGTAAAGAATGTAGACAGGAAAGGAGACAAAAAATAATGAAAACAGAAGAATAAGAGGAAGATATTTCTTATGCTGTAGGAGGATTGTAGGTTTGGTAACATACGTTTAAATGCAACTTTTAATTTTGATCTATGTTTCTGGAAAAAACAGCTTTGTTTATTGTTGCTAGCAAATAACCTATTTTATTTGAAACAGTTGAAGGTAGAAACTTAAAATTTGGAGGATAGTTAAAACCCATCTTAATACAAGTTTGTCACCAAAATTATATAAATATTTGATTATTTTGGATTTCACAGATAAAAATATTTTTAAAATGTATGTAAACTGTAGAACTTAATTACAAAAGTTTTATTTCAAAACAACATAAGTTAAATAAAAGTGATACAGTAACTTAAAAAAGGCCTCTGCAATTTTCAGATCTCTGTCTCTTAAAGTTTCTAAGATATTGGATCATAAATATATAAAATATAACATTAGGGACATATAGTGTTCAATCTCTCTTATAAGCTACACCACATATTTCACAAGAAATTGGGTGGCATCCAAAGTGTAACTACTCGTAGTATATTCTTTTCACACACTCATCTATTTTAGTCTTTTCCTCGTCTACCTCAAAGTATGGAAATCAGCAGTGAAAATGTCATACTATTGCAAATGCAATATATCAAAACTATTACCACTTATACTTATGTTCAATAGAACCAAGTCTGGTTCTCTTTAATAAGTCTATTAAAGAAAATAATTCTCCTATTACATATTCCTCCTATTGTCCTATTGACAGCAATTTTATTTACTATGCTATTTTCGTAATGAATTTAATCAGTACTCCAGGGTTTCCCACTTCCTTGCACTGTTTACCCTGCCAAGCTGCTACTTTACACACTTCTAATTCATGAACACTGTATATATTTCTGCTCATGCCAATATATTGCTGATATGAAGGAACACGATAAACAACGGATTTTTTCCTCATGTTTTCATTATCGTGCCAACTATTTCGATATACTTGTTCAATTGTAGAATGCTGTCTTCTAAACCCAAACTGATGATCAGGTATAAGATCCTTATCTATGATGGCATATGTTAACCTCTTAAAGTTAACGCGTGCAAAAAGTAACTGATAAAAATTAAAGTTAAAATCAAATTAACTGATTAAAAGTTATACATTTATGTTTTCTTATTTTTTGTTTTATTGAGCAAGCTGCGTTGGCTGTTGAAGTAATTAAAATCACGTTAAATAAATCCAGAAATTAAGCTTTTAAAAAAATTAATTAATATTTCCATTGCAGAAAAAAATTACATAAAATATTTAGGACTAAAAAACTCGATCATTAATAATTTAATAATTAAAAATCATAGATGATTTTATTTGAAGCATTAAATTATATTAACATTATTTTTAATTGCAGCAGGTAATTAAATATTGTTTGTCTATTGCATTTTTCAGTTCACAGTACTGACTACTGATATTATACTGTGCCTGCAGGGGGATGTAGTATTAAATGACTTAATAGAACAAACAGTAATTAGGCTACTTGATTACTAATCAATAGACAGTTATTGATTACATTTATAATCTACAAGTTGATGTGAAAAAATAATTGGGAGCTGGAGATACAACTGAGGTGTATTTGACATTGTGTAGGCAAAGACATTCTAATATTTTAAAGAAAGTAGAATTTTAGAATCTAAATTCTTTTAGTTAAGGTCAATTCTGCAATCTACTGAATTTTAGATAAAATAAATTTTACTCCTGTTTTCTTCAAAATGAGAGTATTTAACACGAATTTTTTACTTTTATGTACTACCAAAAATTTACTATTAAATTTTAATTGTTGTAATTGTTAACAATACATTGTGTGTTTCTACGCAATTGAATGAAACTAATGAATTTATTTATTTTAATTCAAATTTTCAACGATTACAGACGTATTCAGTTGGTGGCTCTGCAAATAAACCATCTCGTGGAATGTTTACCCATTGTGAAATACTCGAAGTATACGGGGTTTCTTGCTATTTTGATTGCTACGATTAGGGCACGGGCATCACACTCACACACCCATTTGGCGGACACTCGGCTTGCATTGCGTGTTGTTGGGGGTCACTGCAACCGCGTGCGGCTTGCATTGACTCCAACACATACTCTGGTACACGCAAGCATGTGACGCCCACGTGTACAGACTAACACCGCATCGCTTGAGGTGACATGTCCCACGTTGCAATCTGCGTGTTGTGGTTCACCGCGAGTGCGCGCGGCGTGCATTGACTCCAGCATGCACGCATGTTGCGCTCACGGTGCACACACATGCTTTGCTGTTTTCATCTTGGCACTCAGAGTGGTAAAACTTTCCAACCTGAGTATTTCCACAGCAAACATCAAAACATATTACTATGCAGTCACATATCCTCAAACGAATGTATGGATGAGTAGCAGAGTTTTAACTGTGAAGTACAGAATGAGTGCCTAGGGCTGCTATAATGTACAAATTAGTGTAGACATAGCAGACATGAAAAGTAGAATAGTTTGTGCTAAACACTTTCGGGCATTTTATACTAAATCTACACATTTTGATCATCTTTCATTAAACTGGCTATGTAATAATTATTATACTCAATGTGGTCGACCAAACGTGAATAGGTGCACACCTACTGGGCGTATACAGTGCAAAGGATTGTTAACCGATGATAACCTACAAGTGATATTTTATGATCTGATGTTGAAGCATATGCTTTGAAACACGTCATCTATATATTAAAAAGAAGTCACAAGGCGGATTGAAAAAGGTTACTTTGTCTTTTTTACTCGTACTAATGAGTACTGTATACTCGTTCATTATTTTCAAGTACATTATCAGTACCCACCTCCAATAAAAATCCCATGGTTTTTACTACTGTAGGTTTACACCTTTCTCCTCTGCTCTCTCTCACTCTCTGTCATCTCTCTCTCCTCCCCAAAACTACTATCTCTGACACTAATTATGGAAAGTTGAAATGTACTTTGTTGGAAAGGGTACATACAAGGTGAACTCAGAATCCATAACATTGTGAATGTAAAGATGCCGTAAGGCGAGACAAAAGGCATTTGTGAAGCGAATGCCAGTGGGACATAACATATTACTTAAGCGTCTCCACGAAGGTCATCGAGAAACATTAAAGACTCTTCGGGTAACCTTCCAAACAGTAAAATCCAAATCACCTAAGCTCTAAATCTATTTAATACAGTACTCTTTATTGCTTTGTATATTTGGTAAGCGCTGTAGAGCAGACTCTATTTTTCCACATTCCATTTGTCTTGGGTTAAACCACAGCGGATTACTGACTAAATAAAGCAAAAGAGAGCAGATATCAAATTCCGGTCGTAAAAAATGTGTAGAATATTTTGTTTTTGTATGACTTATAAACATCGAAATACTGCAGGAACGGATAAAGGTACAGTTCCGATGCCAGTAATTAGCATTTGTTTATTTAATTGTTACTATGGTAATTAATTCTAGTCTCCATGGTATTGTTGACATCTTTATATACATCAACAAGATGGCACATAATTAAAAGGGCCTAAATAGTGAGAACGGGGCAGAATATCAAATTCCAAATTAAACAGTGTTTTTCGCTTTGTGTCAAAGGTTATGTGGAAGGCGGTCAATTTATACAAATTCTTTGAAGAAAATGAATCAGTATCAGGCTGCCATAGGTCAGGTAAGCCCTCATTACATGAGGAAACCAAAATGAGTGTTTTACAAGTTACTGTATAAAGTCCTAAAAAGTCTATTTGCAGGCTTGCTCTCTGAACAGAATTCGGTCCAAAGAATTTTATGTTAAGCTAAATTCAAGAACTATGTACCATGTCTCATATAAGGTCTACTAGAGGACAATTCTCATGACAGCCTTCAATTTTGTCAGATAATGTTAAATGTGCTTCAACATTTAATGTTTGATGTTCCAATTCAGAAAATTCCTTACCAATGCTGACTACTTATGTCGTTCCAGGGCTACAAATTAAGTACGACAATTTGAAGAAGGATCTGTGATGCCGCTATCTCTTCACCACTCTGACTGCTTGTTTAAGTGCTGCTACTTTCTTATGAACTGCTCACAGTTGTATGATGAGTGGTTCTATGTCATCCTGCATCGTGCAATCTTGCAAACAACCAGCATTATGCATGCTTTTTTCTTCAGTTTTAATGTGATAACTATAGTTTCTCCACTGTTCTTCTGTCACACACGCAATTCCATTATTGATCAGACCTTCCATTAAAGACATTTTGAACTCTGTGTTGCTTGCTGCCACATGACGTTTCACCTGACTCTGTACGTGTTCTATGGGATTTAGTTCACAGTAGTAAGGTGGGAGCCTGCAAACCATGACATCTACTATATTACTAGAGTACAAATGCCGTACTCCAGTGACAAGTTGCAGAAGTTCTCTGTTAAGGCTGTTGTCCTCTTAATACAATGTTTTCTGGCTGTAGCCACTCTTGTCGTGTTTCCTACGATTTAATTAATTACAAAATGATCTTAAACTCCCACTTAGCTTCTATTTGTCACTCTCTGGCCAGATCGTCTAGTGGTGTAACCCTACTGAGAGACCTAACCCCGGCCGGGCGTAAAATTTATGATTTTTGCGTCACCTAATTGTAATTGTTCGTACCTCTAATCCATTTTAGGTTATAGTTAAACGGAACTCACACGTTTTGTATAACTCCGTTTTTGTTCTTCAATCATATTATAAAATTTTGAAAGTATAAAGTTTTATACTGACGAGTCTATGTGTTTACACCCGGCCGGGGTTAGGTCTCTCAATAGACTGCGGAGTTTTTTGCGCGCACACAGCGAAAGAATTTCTTAATACGTGACCAAACTCTGGGAAAGTTGCGCGGTTGAAAGCGCGGGCGCGCCCTCCACATACCAATTCCAATACACACCCATCTCGACGCTACAGTCTCTTCACCGTAATTTCTTAGTTGCAAATAATATTGAAAAGATTTCATTTCCAAAGCCCTATAGGTCTGTACCGTTACACTCTTTAGTTTTTTATTTATTTAGTTGAAACCTTTTATTTTTTACACGAATGGTAGGAAGCATTATCCATATCTACAATGGAGCCCTTTGGAATATTGGGCAACAACTGTTCTCTAAACCACTTTTCATATAAACCACTGTCCATCTCTGAGTGGTAGTCCTGCAAATTCTTTTTGGTGAGAAACAGCAGCTGCCCGTTTCTTACAAACCCCTCTTTGCTACTTGCATGCAGTAGGACAAACCTCGGACTTCTTGCTGCAGGAGCATGGAATCCAGTTGTCAGTGTGCACATAAAGGCATCTTTTGGAGTGATAATAAATGTATCCTTCCATTCTTTTAGGCAGTGTGACCTAGTGGTGACTGGTGGTTGAAAAATTTTGGGGTTGCAGTTGGGTTGGATGGTATTAAATTGTTTTATTCTCTGAATAGAATATGTCTAAGTCTCCTCCTCTCCAAACAATACACAAGGAATGCAAAATAATGCAATTTTAGTGTCACACCCACATAAGCATGAAATTTTTTGTATAAATCTTTTTTGAATTTACGATTAAATATTTGGTTACCTGATTTTACACTTTGATTAAATTTGAAAGGTCTGGTGTAGGCCTACCTACTCTCTTAATTTCAATAATTTTTTCCTCAATAGGACGTAAACTGAATGGTGTTTTCGTTAAGTTTTCAACAGAAGTCATGCTGTTAAATATATATATATATATATATATATAATAAATATCTTAAATATAATAAATATCTTACACTATGACACCTTAATCCTTTATATGTACTATTATTTACATTTAACGATGAATTGGACTGATACTTAACTGATACTAACAACGAACTTCACAAAAAATTCGACAGACACTAACTAACTCAACTAACATAACAACATAACCATACAAATTCCAACCTGGCGCACCACGTGTTATTTACCAACAAACAGACTGGTGGTGCCATGACTTACAAGAGGGGTTTGCAGTCCCTAATCTCACAAAGTGAGCGTATATCGTTGTAATAGGAACACCTGAGTCTAGCCAGCCAGAGGACTACTCTATTGTATTTCCCCATATACAGTGCGTTCAGTTGGTACATACACCGATACAAGAGCATGCACGGTTTTTAGTATTGCCCGGCGCTTTTAAATTGGCAAATGGTTAATTATGATGATTTAATTGAAAACACTATTATTAGTTATTGTTGTATTCATAATTCTATATTTAAAATACAATTCATGATTTAATGGGAGTTGTGCAACCACACAACCTAAGCACGGGCTGGTGTGACCTACATTGACGCAAGTTTTGACAGGGTAGATAATATTCCTCCCTTGTGGTCTAAATCTCTTTATTTTATGTAAATAATCATGACATCACACTACTATGTCTTTCTATTAAAAGAGCCTCATTTCCAAACTTGAAATCAATTTCCTTTAGTAAAACATGGAAAGTTGGACATTTGAAGTTAGTTAAGTCACTATCACCATTCACAGTCTAATCTTTGACACACAGTTCATGGCTGGGGGAATATTTTCTACTAACAGTTTATGCACTTTTATAAGGATGGCACACTGCACAAAATCCTTCTATTTTACTTTCTTGCTACTCTTCAGAATAATGAAGAGGAAACTTATTTCCTTCTTTGGTGTTGTAAATGAACCCTCGCTGGCTTCATTTCTTACTCTGTAAACAGTGGTTGAGCTGGCACCTGTTGCAAGTGCATTTTCTTTCACATCATTGTCACTTTTCTCTGGATATGGTCTTCTCATATAATTATATATGTTTAACATTACTGTACATTCACCACTTCTAAAAACTTTCTTTTCCTGACACTCCTTTCTAGTTACTAATTAAAAGTAATACAAAGAAAAATTGTGTAATAAGTTAGTATAACAAAATTAAACGCATATGAACTTGGCAAACAGCTACAATAAACTAAACTGCAATAGCTCTACAACTGGGCCTGATATAAACAAATGCACTGACCTCAGGAAACAACTGTGCAGCCATCAAAGTGTGCCACATGTTAAAAAGTGCTCTGTATTTACATTATTCAAAGGAGTAATGAGCTCCTCATGGGTATACAAAATATTTTTTATGCTTTCTGAACGAAACTCTTGCAGCTGTTGCCAACAAATAGTTCCTTGCTGACTGGCCTGTCTGTTTTTCTCAGTATATCATTTTTTATAGTTACATTTGTAGTTATAAACTTTTAAACAACACATAAAATAACATTATTTATAATGTATGACAGTACTTTGAAATTAATGTCTTGAATACAAAATTTTCAAGTTAGTTAGTACAGACAAATGGTTTCTTCATAAGAACAATGTATTTCCCGACCTTGCCCATAGTCTCATGTGACTGTTGGTCAAGATATAAATATAGTATATCAACAGATATACTGTTGATCATTAAGTTTAAAAATTGATATAAAAAATAACCCCCTTTACCCTACTTGGAATTTTAATAATTTTTTTTTGTTTCAATATGTGGGAACCATCTTTAAAATTTAATGTCTGCAAAACTTAAGACATTACAGAAATTACCGAAATATCAAATTCACACTCAGCTGATAAGCTTAATTTTTGTTTAATAATTTTGTTGCTAACACTACAATTATTACACATTTGTAAAAAAGCAACAATTTCAGATTTTGAAAAATGCCTTCATAATTTAAAAATATCGGTATGGAGAACCATACATGACTTCCATATTCTAAGATTTATTTTTAAAATCATTTTCAAAATGAAATATTACCGTAGAAACTACTTCTTTCTACTTACTGCTTCAGCCTTAACCACAGTACTGTGGTCACTAACATATACCACCTCACGTTATCGCACTCGATTTTCACTGATGATGGAAGTCAATGGCATTGCCGAAACGTCTGGTTTTGTAGAAAACATTGGACTACGGCCAAATATCCTGGGAAGGAATTTTAACAAAAACTACTTCTTTGTTGCCGATAACGTTGTACACATATATATAAAAAATATGCATAAAATTAATGGCTCGTATAAGATAATGATTGATCTCCATTAAGTAGTGCTCAAGTTTCCAAAGTTTTAATATTATGATGTCCGTAATTAAAACATCAGAGCAGGTTTAGTGTGTATGAGGGTTCACCGTGGACAAAAATTTTCAACATTTCCTATTGAGCGTTGCTTAGAATAAATCTGTGAATCTACAGTGTACGTTTCACAGAACAAACACGCGGAAAAGAAGGAGCGCTCCGAAGTCACTCACGGACCCTCAGCATCTTGCAGAGGGTTCATTCCCTAAAGACGAAAAGTCTGTCTATGAATCGTTCCTCTGTAAACACGTGCAGTTACACTGCCCAGCGATCCACAGGAAGCAAATCGCTATCCACGCTGGACACTTTTTCGGCTTGCATGCGCTATGTTGGTATGGGTTCGGCACTTTCCATTTAAAAACCGTGGAAATGTAAGAAAATAAACATGAATGAGGCCAGAAATAACGCGAATTGTGTGTGTGTGTGTCTTCCCTGCCTTTTTATTGCGGTAGTGATAATAATAAAATGGAAACGTAAACAGTACATAACTGAGATATGCTTGCCTGCCACACACGATATATTTTCTCTTATACATGACTAGCAGAATACCCGTGCTTCGCTACGGAGTTTCACGTTGTACGTAATGAAAATGTTAGTTTAATTAATAAAGTTTAATTAAAGTAGGCTTCTTAAAAATAAATAGCTGTTGCCCACAACTTCATTCGCGTGGTCTTCAATTTAATGCGATAATATATTTAGAACAGAATCTATTCTATTGGGTTGCCATAGTAACCAGATCTAATAGTTTTTTAAGACCGCAAAGGACCCCCCAGAGGATCGTATCGAAAAAAACACCTGTCCTATGTTGGTTCTCCCGTTGCGTAAAATATTTGTGCCAAGTTTGGTTGAAATCGGTCCAATGGTTTAGGTGGAGACGTGGAAGACTCCAAAGGACCCCCCAAAGGATCGTATCGAAAAAAACACTTGTCCTATGTTGGTTCTCCCTTTGCGTAAAATATTTGTGCCAAGTTTGGTTGAAATCGGTCCAGTGGTTTAGGGGGCGATGTGGAAGACCCCAAAGAACCCCCAAAAGGACCCCATCGAAAAAACACCTATCCTATGTTGGTTCTCCCGTTGCGTAAAATATTTGTGCCAAGTTTGGTTGAAATCAGTACAGTGGTTTAGGAGGAGATGTGGAAGAAACCTTCGCGGACGTGCGCACAACAACTCACCGGAGTTTCATCGCAATCGGATGAGTGGTATAGGAACGCATACGGGACAAACAAAGAAACATTCATTTTTATATATAAGATGTAAACTATACCACTTACTTGACATAAACCGTGATAGCTAAGCTAATGTACAACATATATGTATTAATTATACACATAAATGTTCCTCGATAGACACTATCTATTGGTAAAAACTTGAATAAAATCCGTTCAGTACTTCCTGAGATTAGCGATTTCAAACACAGAGAGAAAACGGACTGACTTTACTTTATACTATGTACAGATTTACATTAAAATGAAAAAATTATAATTTTATTGCCTGGCAACAAAATTATTTTATTTTTAACAATTACCATTGTTTGAAAAAGTTTAAATGAATTTTCAAGTACTTTACTCTTGTTAAAACGTAAAAGGTTGCAGGTAAACTACCCCTTCCCCTTAACCGATCTTCACCAGAATCAAAAGGCCTTGAGTCCTCTACAATTCAGTGATGTATGCAAAAAATTATTTGATTCTGTTTGAATTTGCGGCAGTTATCGTTTGCCATAGAAAATACGCTTGATAAAAAACGTTGCAGGTAAACTACCCCTTCCCCTCAACCGATCTTCACCAAAAACAATAGGTCTTGAGTACTCTACAAATCACGGCTGTATGCAAAAAATTATTTGATTCTGTTTGAATTTGCGGCTGTTATCGTTTGCCATAGAAAATACCCTTGATAAAAAAACGCTGCAGGTAAACTACCCCTTTCCCTTAACCGATCTTCACCAAAAACAATAGGTCTTGAGAACTCTGCAATTTAGGGCTGTATCCAAATAATCTTTTGATTCTGTTTGAATTTGCGGCTGTTATTGTTTGCCATAGGAAATACCCTTGTTAAAACAAAACGTTACAGGTAAACTACCCCTTTCCCTTAACCGATCTTCACCAAAAACAATAGGTCTTGAGAACTCTACAATTCAGGGCTGTATGCGAAACATTATTTGATTCTGTTTGAATTAGCAGCTGTTATCGTTTGCCAAAAAAAAAAAAAAATTTCCCTTGATAAAAAAAACCGTTGCTAGTAAACTACCCCTTTCCCTCAACCGATCTTCACCAAAAACAATAGGTCCTGAGTACTCTACAAATCAGGGCTGTATGCAAAAAATTATTTGATTCTGTTTGAATTTGCGGCTGTTATCGTTTGCCATAGAAAAAAAATCTACAGACAGACACACACACACAGACACTTTTCGGAAAACGACTTTTTTTCATGTTTCGAGTGTAGTACAATCAGAATCTGCAATAATCTCGAACACGATTTTTTTTGCCATCACCATACTTCCATTCCTTAAGGAATATGGAAGTAAAACAACTTTCTTTATTAGTCCTCTAAACAAATATCATGACAATGCAAACTGTTTCAATAACAGAATTTGTATTTTTTAAGCCATAAAAACCCAAATGGAAATATTTTTTCTATTTTTAATATCTTTAATTTGTGCTTTAATTACTTTCATAATTTAGTAGGCTACTTGAGCAGTAACCTATAACGGGCACTGCAAGGTTTTAAGTGTTTTGTCTTATTTTAGTATTCAGTTGATATAAACTATTTTTAAACAACAACATTGATAAATAAAATACATTTTCAAATAATAACATTTAATTCAAGTACAAAAATTATTATATCATACAGTACAGTACAACCTGTCACATCCGGACCTGTGATATCCGGATCCTCCCATATCCGGACGTATCTCCAAACTACGTAATTTTTCAATTTTGGTTAGCGAAATTGTTAGGGATGGAAAAGTGAAAGTTGCAGCTGGAATGTTGTTTGCGTGCCTAGTCTATTCCGAGCAGGGCTGTGGCCTTGACTCGGTCAATGGCTCTTTCCCGGAAACCCATTCCTTTATTCTCAACCTCGGCTGCCGTCTGCCTGCCACTTGCTACCCGCAGTCTGTGTTTGCATTTTAAAGTGACAGTTTGTTTTGCAAGTGAGTTTCTAAACTGTATGTCAGAAGTGATTGCCGTTGTTATCGTTATTGTTAACCGTTGTTACTGTATTTTATCGTTGTTATTTTTTATTGTTGTTATTCTTTATCGTTGCTTTTTGCTAAAATGGCGGAGAAAAGGAAGAAAACTGTTGTGACAATGGATGAAAAGTTTCGTGCTCTGAAGAGGTTGGATGCTGGTGAAACAGCTAAGAAGATTGCTGCTGACATGGGAGTAGGAACAAGCACTGTGAGTGACTGGAAAAAAACGTTGAGTGGGATTGAGAAGTGGTGCTCATCGCAAGCTTCAACAAGTGGGGTAAAAAAACTGAAAATGATGAAGAAAGCCACTAACAACCAAGTTAATGAGGCTTTATATCTTTGGTTTACCCAAAGAAGAGAGCAAGGATTGCCTATCTCAGGTCCTTTGTTAAAAGAAAAAGCTTTGCATTTCAATAAAGAAATCGGAGCTGATGGACAGTTTAAAGCAAGTGAGGGATGGTTAGAAAGTTGGAAAAATCGTTATGGTGTGCGGAAACTGCAGATCAGCGGTGAAAAACTTTCTGCTAACCAAAATGATGTTGACAACTTCAAAACGTTTTTACACAGCTTTGTAGATGAACATGGGATTTCAGGAGAACAGCTCTACAATTGTGACGAGACTGGGCTCAACTATAAAATGCTGCCGACCTACACTTTGGCTTCAAAACAAGAAGATAGTGCACCAGGGTATAAAAAGAAAAAGGAGAGAGTGACCATTTTAGCTTGTAGCAATGCTACAGGAGTTCACAAACTTCCACTGGGATTTATTGGAAAATCCAAAAAGCCGAGGGCTTTCAAGAACTTTAAAGATTTGTCTTCCCTGCCAGTTTGCTACAGAAACCAACCCAGCGCATGGATGAACTGTGAAATATTTAGAGATTGGTTTCACAAGCAGTTTGTGCCACAAGTTGAAAAACATTTAGCGAAAAATAATTTGCCAAGAAAAGCAGTGCTCCTCCTAGTTACACCTAAGTGAAGATGAACTGAAAAATGGTGACATAAAATGTGTGTTTTTACCCCCAAATGTGACATCCCTTTGTCAACCTATGGACCAAGGTGTGCTTGAATCACTGAAACGTACCTATCACCATAAGTTACTGACTGTGTTGATTGCTGGAATGGACAAGGGTGAAAGTGTTACGGAATCCTTAAAAAAGGTGGACATGTTAGATGTGGTGATGTGGGTATCCCAAGCATGGGATGAAACAAAACCGTTTACACTGGTTAGGTCATGGAGGAAGCTGTTAGATCACGAAGCAACTGAAAAAAGGACTGGGGAGAAACCAGAAGAAATCAATGAAACTGTTTGCAATGAAGAAGAAAGTCAGATTGCAGAGCTTGTAAAAAACCTGCCTGGATGTGAAGAAATCAATGACGATGAAGTCAAGAAGTGGTTAAGTGAAGATGAAGTCAACGCAATTACAGACAGTGACATTATAGAAATGGTGTGCAATAGCGATAGAAAATCTCTGAACCTGAAGAGGATGACAACAAGCCTATAATGAGTCACTCTGAGGCATTCAAGACCATCGAATCTCTGATCAGTTATGTTCAACATCAAGATGAAACAAGTGAAACTGAAGTGATGCTTTTAAGAAGGTTGAGAGACATGGCTTCCAAAAAACGTGTGCAGTGTGTGAAGCAGCTGAAAATCACAAACTTTTTCAAAAACTGATGTAGGCGTACTGTAAGTAAAACTTTTTAACCAATTTTACTTTTTGTATTTTAAAGAGTACAGTGTACAAATACAAATGCTAAACCAATAGAAATGTCTAAAAAAAACATTCAACAACAAACGCGTTCATTATTTCTGGCCCTCTAGCTATTTATAAATGACCTTGTGATATCCGGATTTTTCCATATCCGGATCGGCCGGTCACCATATTAGTCCGGATATGACAGGTTGTACTGTATTTATCTTGGAAAAATCTACATGTTTCAAGGAAACAAGCAATTCTACACAAATTATGTAACAAATGTCCACAAAATAAAATTTAAAGGTTCAGTTATTAGCCTTATAGCATGGTACTAACAAATAATACCTTGTTTCTTATTAACAAAAATAACAATAAACAAAAAATTATTACAATTAATTAAATCTGGCAGTCGTGGGACTGCCGACAGAAGTGTTAACTTAAATAACATGGTTACTGAATAATATAAGTTGTCTTTATAAGTGACCGTTCTGCAATATTATTTTGCAATACATAACAACAGGGTTTTTTCATATTTTTTTCCGATTGTTGAACCCAAAATAACAAATTGGAGCTGATTTTGCAAAATTTTCAACGAAAATTATCGAAAATGTGAACTTATAAACATTATTTTTGCAATAAATAACAATGGGGATTAAGATTTTCAAAACATAATATTAGTACGATATATACATTTTTGAATAATAAAACGAATATCTTAATTTTCAAATTGTGCCGAGTATCTCCGAGCGCAGGTAAAACAGATACCGACGTAAACAAGAGAAAAGACATAATTCAAAAAGAACACGTGTCGTTGGAATAATATACAAACTGTATACATGCTGTATATGGGTGTCTTTTTTTATTATTTTTGTATTAAAATAATGCATTATTTTAGTACGTCAGCTAATTTGAAATTAAATGACGATTATACTTGCCTTTGTACTAGGTGCGAACTAGATATTTGTTCACTAAACTCATGTAACTTTTGTAAGAATTCGAACGACTTTCATTTGATGTTTTTGGCATTGACTTAATTTTTTCACTTTTCTTTTTTTTTTCGATATTCACGCATATATTCTGCTCTTGATATCTTTATTTTTTTTTCATTTGATTCATCTTCTGATGTATCTGACATTTTAATTAATCACAAACGGCGAGGCGCTGGAACTCTGGACCGGCCGTTTTTCGCGAGATCGGACCTAGGACTTCCCGGGTTCCGTGGACGGACTCCGGGGAAGGCCCGTCGGACGACTTCCACGCTATTCCCTACGCGGCAGGCTTCCACCTATGCCGGGACACCGCCTGCTTTTTCCAGCATCCAGGCCGGTCGAACTCCCGCGCTAGGACTTTGTCAGAGACATCCCCGGGGTACGGAAGGTTCTCCGAAGGCCGGAAAAGCCGCCGACATGCAAGGCGAGGCGCTGGAACTCTGGCCCGGCCGTTTTTCGTGAGATCCGACCTAGGACTTCCCGGGTTCCATGGACGAACTCCGGGGAAGGCCCGTCGGACGACTCCCGCGCTATTCCCTACGCGGCAGGCTTCCACCTATGCCGGGACACCGCCTGCTTTTTCCAGCATCCAGGCCGGTCGAACTCCCGCGCTAGGACTTTGTCAGACATCCCCGGGGTACGGAAGGTTCTCCGAAGGCCGGAAAAGCCGTCGACATGCCAGGCGAGGCGCTGGAACTCTGGCCCGGCCATTTTTCGCGAGTTCCGACTTAAGACTTTCCGGGTTCCGTGGACGGACTCCGGGGAAGGTCCGTCGGACGACTCCCGCGCTATTCCCTACGCAGGAGGATTCTATCTATGCCGGGACACCGCCTGCTTTTTCCGGCATCCAGGCCGGTCGATCTCCCGCGCTAGTACTTTGTCAGAGACCTCCCCGGGGTACGGAAGGTTCTCCGAAGCCCGGAAAAGACGTCGACATGCCAGGCGAGGCGCTGGAACTCTGGCCCGGCCGTTTTTCGCGAGATCCGACCTAAGACTCCCCGGGTTCCGTGGACGGACTCCGGGGAAGGCCCGTCGGACGAATTCCGCGAGATTCCCTACGCGGGAGGTTTTTACCTATGCCGGGACACCGCTTGCTTTTTCCGACATCCAGGCCAATCGAACTCCCGCGCTAGGACTTTGTCAGAGACCTCCCCGGGGTACGGAAGGTTCTCCGAAGGCCGGAAAAGCCGTCGACATGCCAGGCGAGGCGCTGGAACTCTGGCCCGGCCGTTTTTCGAGAGATCCGACATAAGACTTCCCGGGTTCCGTGGACGGACTCCGGGGTAGGCCCGTCGGACGACTCCCGCGCTATTCCCTATGCAGGAGGCTTCTACCTATGCCGGGACACCGCCTGCTTTTTCCGGCATCCAGGCCGGTCGAACTCCCGCGCTAGAACATTGTCTGAGGCCTCCCCGGGGTACGGAAGGTTCTCCGAAGCCCGAAAAAGCCGTCGACATACCGGGCGAGGCGCTAGTACTCTGGACCGGCCGTTTTTCGCGAGATCCTACCAAAGACTCTCCGGGTTCCATGGACGGACCCTGGGGAAGGCCCGCCGGATGACTCCCGCGCTATTCCCTATGCAGGAGGCTTCTACCTATGCCAGGACACCGCCGGTTTTTTCCAGCATCCCGTCCGGTTGAACTCCCGCGCTGGGATTTGGTCAGAGACCTCCCCGGGGTACGGAAGGTTCTCCGAAGGCCGGGATAGCCTTCGACATGCCGGGCGAGGCGCTGGAACTCTAGCCCGGCCGTTTTTCGTGAGATCCGACATAAGACTCCCCGGGTTCCGTGGAAGGTCCGTCAGACGACTCCCGGGCTAGTCTCTACGCGGGATGCCTCCACCGATGCTATGGCAACCAGAATGTATTCTATTGGGTTGCCATGGTAACCAGATCTAATAGTTTTTAAGACTCTAAAGGACCCCCCCAAAGGATCGTATCGAAAAAACACCTGTCCTATGTTGGTTCTCTCGTTGCATATAATATTTGTGCCAAGTTTGGTTGAAATCGGTCCAGTGGTTTAGGAGGAGATGTGGAACATACATACATACATATATACAATGACTTTTATTTATATTAAGATAAGCCCTCAAGATTCTGAGTGTAATTATGTAGATTCATATATACAAAGTTTATATATATACAGACATAATGAGTAAAAGTGTATAAAACGAGTTTGAATTGATGGGTGAATTGTTACTTGTATAAACGTTTGTATATATTTTCTTCAATTTAGGGCATCAGTTCAACTCATCGATTGTTGAACACCGATCTGATGGCGAATTATTCTGCATCAATAAGAAGAGTGGGAAAGAACATGGGATGCAGAGAGGGGGAAATTGTTACGGATTCTCATCGCATTCCTTTCTGATGACGTCACATTCTACAGATTCACTCCCGTGTAAATTTTTTCCCTCTCCTCTGCTATAAGAAGTTAACACTTCAAAATAAAGCACAGTGTGCATAATAACAAACAACTAATTCTGAGTTATGAAACAGAATACCTAGTATGCACTGAATATACATATTGAAAATACGGTTGAGCTCTGCTGATAAGAAGTGGCAACATTCATCATGGAGGGCATGCTAAACTTCAGCTTTCATGGCTAGTTAAAAGAACTTCAAATTCCCACTCCTATATTCTAAAAAACCTCATCAGTTTTATTTTTTGTGTCAATCATGTTTTTACTGATGAAATAGTTTCTGAGTTACCTGAAACAAAAACTTTTTGTTTTAAACTAAGACCAGAATTATATACTGTAAAATCAATAAGTCATAACTTTAGAAAAGTTAATAAGACAATTGTCTAGAGTTGTTTTCCTTAAAATTTGATTCTTCTTCAGTTCCAGTTGTTATTTTTTCTGGAGTCCAATTAGAAAAAGTACTCTCCGATGTATAAAAGAACTTGTGTCAGGATAGGGCAACAAACTTCATGCAATTTCTTTCAAAATTATTAGGAAACAATTTAAACAAAATTAATTAACACATAATATTGTACTAACAACGTTTTATTATTAGAATAATTAGGTTGCAGTGGGTGTCAGATTTATGAGCTGATTACTATTTTCAACTAATTCTGTAAGAGATACACGGCCACGCTGTTTAACAAATTTAGCAACTGCCTCAAGCTCTTCTTGGCTTATGTAAATAAATTTTCCTCTGTCATCTACAACACCTGCAAAACACAAAAAACTCATAAAATGACCTTTTAATCCAAAAATACATATTAGTACTAGCAGGAATAATAAAACACAATGCTTATAATATATAAGTGAAAAATTTGATTTTCCAAACACACATGCAGCAAAATAAGAGAATTATTTTTGAATGTGTTCTTCTTTATTTGCATTATGCCTATATATGTAAAGATTTTCATGTGTGCATCAATAGACGATTACAAAACTACAGATGATTATTGTATGATTTCTTCTGATAGTAATAGTACATCAATAATGAATGTGTGAGTTGGACACTGGGAATTAGGAGAAGACTTGTCTCAAAGCAGCAGAAATGTGAATATGGTGGAAAATATGAGAACTAATTGTATTAAAAGGAAACAAATTTAAAGGCATTAAAGGAAACGAATGAGAAAAGGAAAAGTATCAAGAAACGAGATTGTAGGAGATTAATTTTATAAAAAATGCTCAAAGATGAAGGGAAATATATTTGGAAATCAAGATAAGAATGGATAGGAGATGAAAAGAGCGCAAGAAATCAGAAGTGACTGATATCTATGACAGGGCTTCAGAATAGAAAAGACTCATATAATATTCGTCACAAACATTGTATGATTCTTTTAATATTATATTGTACTGGTAAAATAATTTTTTCTGTATGTAAATTTTATATATTATTTTGCAGAGAAAATCCGCCTCATTAGAGGTTTAAATACATATTAGAGGTTTAAGTACAAATAATCAATTTGTACTTTGATTTAAATAATTTAATTGTAATAAAGTTTAATCAACTAAACGCTATGCAACTCACCGTCTGTGGCTAAAGTAAATGTCTTTATACAATTGACATGTTTCGGGACACTTGTCCCATCCTCAGAATATTTAAAAAAGTCTCTTCATACCATCATACGATGGCACAGTCATCAATATATTAAAAATATTAAAATCCACATAACACAAAACACAATTACACTACACAAAGTACGCACACAACAATGTTCGGTGTACACTGCACGGTAACCGACAGCGCACTGGTTCATATTTGAAACGTGTCGCGACAATATCACAACGCAGTATCATACAGGACATTAGATTTAAAGTTCAACTGATCATTTAAAACATGTGGCCTGGTAACAGGATTATTATACGCTCTATATATTTCAAACTCTTCAAGGGCGTTCATGTAACGTCCTTTATTACAAAAGTGAAGGGGTATCAAGTTGGTATGAAAATTAGTATAGTTGTGATTTTCATCAATAAGATGTTTAGCGAATTTAGATTTTACATTTTCTGTTGTGAGAATAAGTGGGTGGCTTATGTTCAACAAACCTCTTGAGATAACCACGGCCATTTGGCCCACATAAAAAGCATCACAACTATTACATATTAATTTATAAATCCCTGTTTTCTTTTCAAGGACGGTTGGTTCCCGAGTACGAAGGCTATTTAAAATGTTATTTGTAGTCTTATATGTGACAACAACGTTTGACTTGTTTAAAACAGAATACAGAATTCTAGGTAAAAAGCTCATGTATGGTATAGAAATGTATTTATACACACTGTCCCCAAGTGCCCTTAGCGGGTTTGTGTTTTTTCGTCTCATATGTTTTTTAAGGATATTATTTACTACTGCTTTTTTGTAGCCATTGGTGACCGCAATGTGTTTAATTGTATTTAGTTCGTCTTGATAATCCTTGTCGCTGAGGGGCAATGATAAGAGGCGGTTAACCATGCTGTGGAAAGCAGCCATTTTCTGCGATACCGGATGATTAGATGTGGCGTGTATTACAGTGTCAGTTGTAGTGGGTTTCCTATAAATATTAAACTCCAATTTATTAATGTTTCTGGTGACCGTCAAAGCAAGAAAATTTAATTTTCCACTGTCCTCGTGCTCCAGTGTAAACTGTATATTGTTATTAATACTGTTTAAATATGTGTGTAGCCTATCTATTTGTCTATGTGTGCCTTTATAGATCAAAAAGGTGTCATCAACATACCGGCCATAAAATATTTATCATTGTACACACTACTGGAAAAAATAAAGGAGTTTTCGAATAAGATGTTCCAATAAGACCGTTAATTAACTTCACTACCGCACCTGGTTATAAAACAGCTAAGAAATTGGTAAACGTCATTAAACGCAACATAAACATAGTTCATAGTCACAGTATGACCAATAATATCGATTCTGTCAATAAAGTGAAGGATCTAAAGATCGAACCTCATCATAAGCTGGTTTCATTTGATATTGTTAATTTATATACGAATATACCGGTTGCTGATACCTTACAAATTCTGAGAAATAACCTCGTCAATACTAATAAATTGAATGTTGAAAGTATTAATAAATTGATGGATCTTTTGGAGGTGATTCATAACCAGAATTATTTCACGCATGACAAGCAATTCTTTAGCCAACATGATGGTGTGGCAATGGGTTCTCCACTCTCTGGCCTCCTTGCTGAAGTGTACTTAAACCATTTCGAAAACTCCTTTATTTTTTCCAATAGTGTGTACAATGATTATCAAATACTCCTTTCCAAAGTGACAAGGATTATCAAGACGAACTAAATACAATTAAACACATTGCGGTCACCAATGGCTACAAAAAAGCAGTAGTAAATAATATCCTTAAAAAACATATGAGACGAAAAAATGCAAACACGCTAAGGGCACTTGGGGACAGTGTGTATAAATACATTTCTATACCATACATGAGCTTTCTACCTAGAATTCTGTCTTCTGTTTTAAACAAGTCAAACGTTGTTGTCACATATAAGACTACAAATAACATTTTAAATAGCCTTCGTACTCGGGAACCAACCGTCCTTGAAAAGAAAACGGATCTATAAATTAATATGTAATAGTTGTGATGCTTTTTATGTGGGCCAAACGGGCCGTGGTTTTCTTATGAGGTTTGTTGAACATAAGCCACCCACTTATTTTCACAACAGAAAATGTAAAATCTAAATTCGCTAAACATCTTATTGATGAAAATCACAACTATACTAATTTTCATACCAACTTGATACCCCTTCACTTTTGTAATAAAGGACATTACATGAACGCCCTTGAAGAGTTTGAAATTTATAGAGCGTATAATAATCCTGTTACCAGGCCACATGTTTTAAATGATCAGTTGAACTTTAAATCTAATGTCCTGTATGATACTGCGTTGCGATATTGTCGCGACACGCGTCAAATATGAACCAGTGCGCTGTCGGTTACCATGCGGTGTACACCGAAAATTGTTGTGTGCGTACTTTGTGTAGTGTAATTGTGTTTTGTGTTATGTGGATTTTAATATTTTTAATATATTGACGACTGTGCCATTGTATGATGGTATGATGAGACTTTTTTAAATATTCTGAGGATGGGACAAGTGTCCCGAAACATGTCAATTGTATAAAGACAATTATTTAAGCCACAGACGGTGAGTTGCATAGCGTTTAGTTGATTATAAAATACGTGGCTTGGACTAAAAGCAGATTTATTCCATTAACAATATGTAATAAAGTTTGTTAACTTAATCACCTGAAAATTAAAACATTGAAAACGTTGTAGTCTGTACTACATATTTAATGTTTTGACTATGCATAAGTATTGATATCTCTGGAGCGAACAAAAAGAAGAAGAGTATCAATTGTACAAAATTGTATTCCTTAACTTCATGTGAAATATGAGGTGTGATGAGAAAGTACTGAGACTGATTAAATAAAAAAAAATGCTATTTTTCAAATACAAGGCAATTATCTCCTTTAAAGTAGGCTCCTCCTGAATCTACACAGCACATCTACTGTTCATATCATTTCCGGAAACATCTCTGGAAGTCTTGTTTTGTAATCATCTATAGCTGCTATGTTACATTTTGTTTTTATCTCTTCCATACTATTGATCCTTGAGCACCATTTTCATCTTTGGGAACAGGAAGAAGTCACATGAGTACGGACGTTGCTGGACTACTGGGATGGTTTGCCTAAAAACTGCTGCACAACAAGCGCTGAATGTGCTGAAGCATTGTCATGATGCAGTTGTTTGAGGTTTGGAAATACGGTCTTTTTTGTGCACAGCATCTTACAGCAAATGGCAAAGAAACTCCAATGTAGTACTCCTTCGTTACAGTTTGTCTTGTTGGAGCATACTCATTATGAACTTACTACCTTCGCGTAGGATTTTGGTTTTTATAAGCTCCAAAGTCTTGGGAACCAAAATACTACACCACGCAAAGCAAGACTAAATGTTGAATATTCATTAATATTACTTTGTTCGTTGTATGGACAATTTCTACAACTAAACTCTCAAACAAGGGTTATTTCTAAATATATATATATCTAATCGTTGATATTCAACTATTGAATTTAGCTCTTACTTTGGGGTAGCGACTCTTATAATTAATCTCAGGGTTTAATAATTAATAAAACAAATATAGATATGACAAATTATACGTTTAATGATTTTCTTGAATTTAAAGATTACATTACTATATCAATATTTAGTTTCTTATGATTATTCTCTTTTTAATTGTGGATTCTTTTAAACTGTTTGAGTTACCAAAAGAATTGAACTTTAATTACAATGTTAAAGTGAATGTTCATATAAATTTTACTTGATGGTTGAATTCCGTCATTACGGTGCGGAGTGTCTCCTCAAACGTCGTCGGTCCTGTGATCCTCTGGTCCACTGATGCTAAGTATATCCCGTCAGTCGCTCTCATTCATTCGTTAACTCTATATACACTTGTTTCACATACACCAGGCACAATTCACTTTTTATAATTTAGTGAGAATACAACGGTGACGTGTTACACAATATTTTCTTACACCTAGTATATAAGTGATTGGATGTAAGTGCTTCCAACACGGACACGATATGCTGATACCGTCGGATTAATTCGTACACGACAAATTCCACTATAGAATTTCTCAGCTCACCGTAACTTTACACTTCGAACTCCGATTTAATCTCAGGCGAATTACGATTGCTTTACTAAATACTTAATACTTTATTTGAATACTGTTTACTGTTTGAAACTTCTTCAACAATTTACTTTCATGAATTCTATTATTTTAGTGATTCAAATACGATTGTTAGTTTTATCGCTTTGATGACTTCACTGTATACAACTTACTACTTTTGCGAATATGATTTGTTTAATTTATGAACTGAAAAATAATTCTTTAATACACCGGTTATGAGTCTAAATAAATGTAGTACCTCTGCAGACTGACTGAACTTTTTCCAACTACTTTTTTATACTCGACTTAAAACTACCCTCACCCAATATTTACAAAATACACTCTGATTGGTTTCATGTACCGCAAAATACAATTTTACCCAATCTACCCCGAGAATTCACCCGCTAAAAAAATGACGCTTTTTTCTATTCGTCAACCCAACGGTGCGTGTACACGTGGTGGGAAAGATGCGTTACATGCATTTCTCTGTTTACGCTCTCTGTCTTACGTAATGGTACTTTATTGTTGAAAGCACTTAAAATTTACCAACTTTCACACATTTTTTGTTAGTTTCTACTCACAATGCATTTTTATGATAGCCAACCCTCTACGTGACTTTTTGTACTTTCTGGCAGTCTGGCAGGCGCCGACTCAAAGCGTTGTTCCTTTTGAACAAATACCGCTCTGGTACCTTCTAACTGCATTTACTTAACATAGTTTTTTACAGATTTACATCTTGTAACGGTACAATCCGGTACGTATAAGGATTTTGGGGAAAACCATATATAAATTTTATTGTAATTTCAAAATCATAATCCATGAGGGTAAAGTTTTATAAAGTGTGTAATTACGTAATATCGAGCAAACAGAAATTGCGTCAAGGTCAGTGGTGTACGTGCGGAAACAACAACTCAAGTTCGCCAATCTAACTCGTCAACCTATGAAAACGTCACCTAAAGAATGCGGTACGTAAATTGCTGCGCCTTGAAAAACTGAGACGTCAGGAAGCAAAGACAATGAAATTGGTGACGTGACACCCCTCTCCACATTAGAAATGAATGCAATACTGTCTCTCTCAGTCGTACAAACATCATTCGTGCGAGTGGCACGTTACATAAATTGCTGGCCAGCAATAGCCAGCAAAGTAACAACATGTGAATTTTGATATCATTCTATATTAAACAGTTTTCTGTAAAATAACAGAGTAGAGACAGTGAGGGAAATTAGTAAAATTTTAACAGTTCAGCCGTAAATGAGAACTACGTGAACCATCAACTGTAAGCCACGAATTGAAGCCTATGGCGTCGAATTTCAGGAAAGTAGACATTTCTCAATTATGCAAAATACTGTTTTCATTTTAAAATCCTGAACTCAATAAATAAAACAGAATGTACCGTGAAAAATAGTATGTGTGTGTGTATGCGTGAGAGGGTGTAGGTACCTATTTTTAAAATAAAACAAAATCTAAAGCACTGGTTTACGTTATATAGAATTGAGCATAGGCTATAAAATGTATTCATTCCTAGTTTAAAAGGAAAATCATGAACAGTAAATGTTATTGTTGCCCAAATTAATAGAAGCAAGAAAAGGAAATATGTGTTAATGTAGTATGTGAAGTAAAATCAAGGGCTATTTTCATGTTTTCGTTTGTAGTATGGAAAATAAGGAATTAAATAGGTTTGATGATAATTCATTTGTATTTTCTTAAATAACCAGTCTGCACTTCCCTATTCACTGAGTCGAACACCTGGACCCATAAGTAAAATTTTATGTTGGTAATAACAACATGGCGGCTACACCAGCCGAAAGTGTAAGCGTAAATAAAGTGATATAAGGTAGGTATGTGAGTGAAACATAACAATTTGATATCTATGATATATGAATTAATCCCCGTAAAATTGCATCGTATTCAAATTTTTCGTTATATATGTCCCCCAATAGAATTATATCGATTTTTTAGATTGAAAATAGAGGCTAATTCTATTGTTGCATCCCTATGAATGGTTCTAATCACATTTTATTTGTAACTCTTAATCTATCATTATGCTATGATACATGTATACCTATACATTAATTGCTTTATGTAACTTAATTCTATTATACACAATACTGTACATTTATATCTTGTACCTCTAGATATATTTGGTTACTTTACTGAAATCATTAACTAATGTTGTTTACAACGTGCCAGCTGGCGATCAGCTGTTGTTTACAAACACACCCTCAGCCTTAAACAGATTACCTGCTTGTCAAATTGACACTAGGGTAGGTTATTGACATTTACGATCGCTCTGCCATTGTTATTTATGACCTACTTTTTCCCTCTACGCTACTGCATATTATTATCTCTTATACATTTTAGAATACATACATAAATTTGTAACATTTTACTCCTATACAACTTGAACTAAAGTAATGTTAGTTAATTAGCAATTATCGTCTTGTTATTACAGAATTGTTATAGTTACTTATGACTATTACATACATATCTGAGTTTAGTGTTTTTACAATCTGTTCGATATTTTCTGTGTTACGCTTGTTGTCTATGTATGTTGTAATCTGTTAATTTTCATAATATGGTTTTAGCTGCCTTATATTGAAGTTCCCCCGGATCCGTCCAGGTTGTCAAACATATTCCAATATTCTTCGTAGCTCACTCCGTTCTCCCTCTGTGATCTCTTCGATATCTTGCACCTTTTTATTAATTGATTCTTCAATATCTTCCTCTGATGCTGAGAGTTCCACCTGTAATATTTCTGCTGTAGTCGCTTCTTCATGGGTATGATCTCCCTAAATTCTTATCTGTTTGTTACTCAGGTCACTCACACATCCATTCTCCGCTAACAGTTCAACCCCCAGTATGCACTCTCTGATCAGTTCAGGTACAACTATGAAAACGCTGTCAAATTTTAACTCTCCAACAGTACTTGTTGTGTGATTCTTTTTTATTTGTTGCCCGTCGCTCCCTTGATTACGGTGTTGGACAGCTTTAAAATTTCTATTCTGCCTTAATCCTTTTTATTATTGCTGAACCAGCGTTCCGAGATAGCATTAACTTGGCTCCCCGTGTCTACCAATGCATTAGTTTGTTATCCTCCTTCATACTACTCATTAATTCCATTAATTTTTCCCAATTTAGTCCTCCCCTGGCTTCCTCTTTATCACCCGCCTGTTGTTCCATTTCGGTGTCTGTAACTACCTCTGCTTCTTCTTCCCGTCTATCTTCTTCCGTTTCTTGGTCTTTCGCCATCCTTTTAGAAACACCTCTCGTATGCATATTTTGTTCATGCCCCGCAATGGAAGCCAATTTATTTTATGTATCTTAATTTAGTAGGTGTTGTGATATTGTTAATTATATCTACCTTATCTCTCTATTTAATATAAGGGTGTTGATGTGAGTGAAACTTATGTAGGTAGGGTGTTATTCGAAAATTCCGCTCAAGCCTATTCTGCTTTGAAGAGAATGAGAGAAATCTTGTATGGAATTCTCCTCTCTTTAATACCTGAGAAGTCCGCGAATAGCGCTGTGGTTTCTAGACAAGGGAATTTTGTAGGTTAACCCATCGCGTACGGTGATTATTGGTTATACTCTCTATCTATCTTATTTCTTATTCACACTCCATTAAATCATACATAAATGAGAAGATATTGAAATTCTGCAATGATTCTTTATTAGTTTTTAATATTTAATATCCAACAAGATTGTTCTTACTTTAGATACGAAAAGGCTATAAGTCTGAATTAATCGATTATCGATCGGTACAAGGTTTTATATTAAATTCAGTTATGGTTTTTATAATTCTTTTAAATACAGGGCGTGGAGGTTCTTTCAACTGTTGGGAAGATCAGAACATACATAAATAGGAATACAAGGTATTACAATATAGAGTTATATTTTATTAACTAATATTTAAATAATTGTTGCTTTACCGTCCGCTGGACATCACAGCTCGATGAGGCTGTGTACGGCTAACCTCTATTAGTGTTTGGTCAGTAGCGAAAGCAGATGAAATGATCTTTGTCCGTCTTGTCTCCAAAGTTGTAATAAAAGTGGAATTCTTGGTCCTTGGTTGATGCAGAAATACCGCTCCTTTTGTTCACTAATGTCCAAGTTTGTGGTAACGTGCTTCGACGAACTCCGAATCCAAATACGTTTTTCTATTGGATTGTGTAAACCGCCAGTTCCAATGTAATTTGGTGGTTATTTTAGTTTCGTTTGTTTTAGAGGATTATATCTTTATGCAGGTAGTTATTTCTCTGGTTTTATTACTTCGTTAATTTAACATTCTGTTCATGATCCGGAATTGGGCAATCCGAGTTCTTCCTTTAATTTTAGTTACTTAGTATATCGTTTTATATTATCCAATTATACAATATGGTTAACGGTTATTTGTCCAAAATATTGCAATTTATTATTCATTTATTATAGCTTTTTTCTGTACTCGGTATTTTAAATTAAATTAGTTTTTTATTGAGCATCTCTCTTAGTTAAACTCTCCTCGTTCATGTCAAAAAATTCAATAATCAAATCAACAAATTCTATCTATTTTGTTGTCCATAGCAACCCTCTTTTTTATTCTTATTCGATATTGTGTTATATTATAATCATTTCATACAATCTTCTTCCACTCATCAAAATAATTCCTTTCGAAACTTCCATTATATCCGAATATAATCTTATTTATAGCTTGTTTACTAATTCATATATATTTTGCAGTTTTTTCACTCTTAGTCTGTTTATTTTAATAAATATTATTTTTCCATTACCAAACATTATCCATCGATATCATTGCACTACGGCATTACCATAATTTGTTTAGTTTGAGTTTGTTTATTATTTATTATTAATTATTATTAATTTCTACTAACTCATTAGATTGTATTTAGTATTTGTTACTAATTTCTTTACCTAACCTTTCTGATCTGATTTATTATATAAGGTTATTGGCTGTTAGGCCTATTATTATACCTTGATCTACTTCTGAATTTAACTTGTTACTATCTGTAATATTATAGAACCTTTTATCTTTTTATGATATGGTGGTATTAAAATCCTTTGGTACATTGTTAACAATTATAGCCTTTTTATCCAAGTTTACAATTATAATCAACTTTTTATCTACGTACATGTATACAAATAATTATCTTTATAATATCTAACAACAACTTTATCTTGATCTATAGATAACACATAAACATGAAATTAATTAATACTCAATAACTGAGTTCACCCACAGTTCTTCAACAGTAAATTAATAATACATATTACTTAATTACCTGATATTCTATCAACAGGAAAACTTACACATGATAACACAAAATACAACATCACGGTCATGATAACAACATAACATCATACAATTCATAACAAGTATTTTTCAGTAACTTAGGTCGTACACTATTTACTCATTCTCATCTATTTTAAAAAACATCAATTATTCTGAAATAGTCAACATTAGTTTTTCTTTTTACAATATTTGTCAATGTCTGTTATTTACCTCTCACTGAACCTTGAGGTTTATCACTATTATCATTATTACATGCTTATCTTTTATTACTATTATTACCTTGCATTCTTATTACTTTTAAACAATTATGGGTTTATTTTCTGACCTTTTTATAAGTGTGGAAAATTAAAATATTTTCTTCCCTATTCTAATTTTATTATTTTATTTATGTACCGTCGAGGACCGCATTTCTGTTACGTTACATATGCTTCCCCTCCTAAAGAAGTTTAATTTACCTGAATTTAATTTAGGTCAAGTAAACGTATATCTTTTCCATGCCCTTGAATATCCTCCTTACCTTCATATTAATTTCAATGGTCAATGATGGAATTCTCAATGTGACATTTTGGATTTGTATTTACCTTTTTCTATTTAATGACAATTCAATAATCATATGAACATTCTTGGCTTGTTTCTTTTAAACACTACTTGTCAGTGATTGGTCACAATAATCAGTAGAATTTAGTTTGACTTTTTCTCCTATTGCTAGTTACTGCTATCAATGCGTTTCTCCATTATCCTTCTGTCAGCTATCTTCCTTCTGTTTTCTTCCTTCATACTTTTTGGAATCTGATGTCATTCTTCGCAGCGATTCTAATATCCCTTAAATATTCGATTTCCCTAACATTCCCTAACATGTGAGCTGGTACAGTTCAGAGAGGCACTGTTTGGCTTCATACTCTGCTGCCCACACTACACTTCAATACAGTACTGCTGGAATTCATCTACAGTCAGCTATAAAAATATAATAATATCATAACAATCTTTTTATTTAATTAATAATAAACATCTTGGGGATTCGTTACGCTGTCGCGTTTTATATTTAATTATTCATATATTCCATACTTCGTGATTCCATCTTATTTTCATTAACTTTTTTCAGATAATATTTTTGACAGTCATTATTTGTAACTATTTTTTATCTTCTTTTTTGTGACAGCAATTCTAAGTATTATCTCTTCACTAGTTATTCTCAATTCCAAGAATTTCTAAATTGTAATTACCTTAATTATCATCATTACTTAGTTTCAGTGTATTTATAGTCATTAAATTATCCATTGTTCTTCTTATTTTACCATTTTGTCTGGTCACATTACCACTAATTATGTTGACATACGTTTTTCCTTTTTCCATTTAAAATTATACTGGTCATAAACAATTATTTATTTTGTTCTTCGATTCTTGGCATTTTGGCATGTATCTTATATCATATTGTTTTTCTAATTATTTTGCATAAGTCCTTCTTGATATAAAATTTTTAATCTTGGGGTTTTATTCTTAAATATTTAGAATAATTTCTTTGTAAACATATAGTAATATTTTCTTACTTCCTTTTTTTTAATCTTGGGTTTTTTTTTTTATTAAATCTTCTTAATAATTTCTTTATAACCATATAGTAAGACGTTCTTACTTCCTTTTGAATTTTGTGGTTTTTATTAAATAATATTGTTCAAAATATTTAGTAAGTTGTACTTACATACTTTTTTGGATTTTGTGGGTTTTTTTATTACCATCTCACTACGTGAGCGGGCCATATCCTTTCGGCGTAGCTGTGTGAATCATTCCTTTCATTCTCATTGCTGGGATTATTATTAGGTTATTGGCTATCCTCCGCCCTGATGTGGTTTATTACTCGTTCTTCGTTGCGAGAAGGATTCACTGGTTCCTGTCGCTCCCTGCGATTGTCAAATTGCACTTCATTCCTCCGCTGTCTATTTTGGTCCTCCAGGCTGGAACTTCGTGTGTGTACATAATTTCCCCGATCATCACCTTCATGGTTTATCTGTCCTCCTCTGTCCTCATGGACACTATTCCTCCTTTGGTTTTGGTATTCGTCCTCACATCATTACTGATTATAATAATTGTTATACTGGTGTGTCCTCGGGTAATACCGTCTCTGATTATTTTGAGGTCTGGAGCATTTGGGTTTAAAACTCCAGACCTCGTTTTAGTTTTTTATTGAGCATCTCTCTTAGTTAAACTCTCCTCGTTCATGTCAAAAAATTCAATAATCAAATCAACAAATTCTATCTATTTTGTCGTCCATAGCAACCCTCTTTTTTATTCTTATTCGATATTGTGTTATATTATAATCATTTCATACAATCTTCTTCCACTCATCAAAATAATTCCTTTCGAAACTTCCATTATATCCGAATATAATCTTATTTATAGCTTGTTTACTAATTCATATATATTTTGCCGTTTTTTCACTCTTAGTCTGTTTATTTTAATAAATATTATTTTTCCATTACCAAACATTATCCATCGGTATCATTGCACTACGGCATTACCATAATTTGTTTAGTTTGAGTTTGTTTACTATTTATTATTAATTATTATTAATTTCTACTAACTCATTAGATTGTATTTAGTATTTGTTACTAATTTCTTTACCTAACCTTTCTGATCTGATTTATTATATAAGGTTATTGGCTGTTAGGCCTATTATTATACCTTGATCTACTTCTGAATTTAACTTGTTACTATCTGTAATATTATAGAACCTTTTATCTTTTTATGATATGGTGGTATTAAAATCCTTTGGTACATTGTTAACAATTATAGCCTTTTTATCCAAGTTTACAATTATAATCAACTTTTTATCTACGTACATGTATACAAATAATTATCTTTATAATATCTAACAACTTTATCTTGATCTATAGATAACACATAAACATTATAATATTCGATAAGATTAGGGGTTTTTATATTATTATTGAGGTTTATTATAATCAAATTTACGTTACGTTTAAGTTAACTTGAAACAAAATAAAAATGTTGTTGTTGTTTAAACTTATATTCGTGGTTAAAATATTAAAAGTCTCGTTAAAGCAAAGTTCAACTATGTGTGAAGTATTCTTTTGAGATAACTCAATGTTGAGAATGGTTGTCTCTAATTGAAGGTTACTAATGTAGTAAAGTAATTTAAAATAAAACATTCAGAGTTACTCGCAGTGTTTACAATGGCTTAATTATACTTGTTTTAAAAAAAATTCCCTTGTATTAAATAAATAAAATAGTGAAGTTGATTATACTTAAGTGCTAGATTAACTTAAGTTAAAACATGAAGTATAGCAGTTGGTTGCTTGATAATAGTTCTCGTCTCTTTGAAACTGGTAGTAAAAACTTCTTCTCCAGATTGCAGGTAGTCTGAGTATGTCACGTCTCGTAAAGTCTGGACAATATCATAAACAAATATATGCTTTTACGTACCTGATTGTGTTTACTAGAAGTTCACTAAACTGTCAACTCAGCTTACAATCACCAACTCCCTTTGGTTGCAAGGTTAGGTTACCTTGTTTATTAATTAGTGGGCGCCACACGGATTTATTCAGGGAAAATCCCGTGTAAAACCCACACATAAAAATTACTGGATGATTAGAAAATTTAAAATAGTTGAGTACCACCTTTTGGCAATGCTATTCCAATATGTTACACACAACAGAAGGTTGTTTAAGCTTATTAAAAGAAAATATTCAATTATCCTATAGAAATAAATCAAAATCAGGTGATGCTGTTAATAATGGGTTTATTTACACCCTTATAGTGAATTCAAAAAAAAACATAATGTAAACATACAAAGTTGTACAATTAAAAGTCAGTTATTATATGCCTTATACGGCTTGCTCAGAACATGAATTATAAATCTGGTTAAGTCCAGATGCTATTTATTGTTTAATATTAAAATTATGATAATCTCAGTAGTACCAAGTGGTACAATTAAAAATCAGTTATAATATGCCTTATACGGCTTGCTCAGAACATGAATTATAAATCTGGTTAAGTCCAGATGCTATTTATTGTTTAATATTAAAATTATGATAATCTCAGTAGTACCAAGTGGTACAATTAAAAATCAGTTATAATATGCCCTATACGGCTTGCTCAGTACATGAATTATAAATCTGGTTAAGTCCAGATGCTATTTATTTTTTAATATTAAAATTATGATTATCTCAGTAGTGAATTCTTTGAGACACGAAGAAAAAACAATTATGCCTACACAATATCCAATAATCCTTTTGATATAAAATTGATCAACCAAGTTTTAGGTTACTTTTGCAAAGTAATTAAAAAAAAACGATCTGTTGAAAGATCGCGCGTTTCACCAACGCTTGCTTTTTTAGTGACAATATTTATCAAGTGAGAACCCTTACAACTAACATATAGCTTAATTACTAATAACAAATTTGTATAATAAATCGAGACGTGGTGTAATCTTAAATAATGTTTTTGTGTTTTGCGTCAGTACAGGTTATTGTTGAAAAAAGTACAGGTTATGGCGCTCAGATCAAGATTAGTAATGATTACACTGTTACCTTCTGAGTTTTAATTATTTAATTAAAACTTATTAATCACTTAAGTAATCGGATTATAATGATTACTGGGTTTCGGCACTAAACTCGCACAAGAACAGAATAATGCGATCCTCTTCTGATTAAAATGGATCGTGAATAATAACAATAAATTATTTTCTGTTCGTTATTCCCGCACAAAATTAAAATGAAACTGCACTTAATCACTGTTGCTTGTTGTGGATGAACTCGAAGTAGTCGTTTCTTGTTGTTGAACTATTGGTTCCAATGTACTATGTAAATGACGCTAAGTGTTATTAAAAAATGTAGAGATGACGGGCACACGTCTGTGCTGCACGCTAGTCAGTAAAGGTCTGTCTCAAAATTCGCTGTTTCGTCTTTATATACCCCTTTCTTTGATCGGCTTTAGGTAAAAATGTTGATTACTAACTAATTTTCTGATTGGCTTTGGTAGGTGTGTCGGTGTGACGTGTCACTTTTTGACAGTTGATAATGGCTTTTTCTAACCGTCGAATGTTGTGGTGACAGCTCATTGCCGTTTTTGTTATTATTCTTAAACAGTTTCCCTATGTACATTTTTAGAATGATGCTAACACCTCTCCCGCACTAAATACAGTTGCGATTGGGTTAATATTACTATCAAATTAAAGATTGTTTTTTTTCCTGTAATTTGATATCACTCGTTCTCGAATTACTTTCACTTTGACCGACATTGTTATAAAACCAATGTTCAGGTACATTACTTTTACTGTCGTCTGCTATTTATGAGTCGCCGATTTTACACTTTTGGTTAACATTGCTTGTATTCACATAACATTTTATTAATCAAATGTTTATGCGCGAACACCATTAATGCTGTACTGACGTTTTTTGCTGAACATTACTTGTACACCTTAACTCTATACATTGTAATAAATGATCCTACTGACTATGACATTTCGTTTTATGCTAATTCGTTTTAAACTACTACTTAACAATGAAAATTATGATTAAACCTATTGTTTTAATAACATTTTTTGTTATGTCAAGGCATAACCATAGTTCTGTGCATTTTAGTTTACACTTGTGCTAATCCTTGATAGCCATTTTACTGACTAATGTTTGGTCTGAGCTTACTAAGACATATCGCCTACATTGAAATTTGGCCTTAATAATGCCTATTGGTTCTCAATTCGGTAAATTGTGGAGACGTCTTATTTGTATAAGATTCTCTCTTATAAATAGTTCTCTTTTCTAACAAGTATATTTGATGCTGAAATACATCTTAGTTCTCACTATGTAGCCATTGTTAACATTATTTTTGGCATTCATAATTTACTGGTCATTGTCACATCTATTATCAGCAAAATGCTAATTCTGCTTTCACAGTATTTAACTGCTCATTAGTTCATTTTTTGTTTACAAATGACATTCGGTTTACATCAACTATTTACTGAATTGACAGCTGAATGTAAATTTATTCTGTCCATCAGTTCGTTTTAGTCTCAGTCTAGTTGTAGTGTCAAACAGCCCTTGGGTTACTGTTTCATGTGGCACTTCTGCTTCATTCTTCCTTCTTGGTTTCTTCTTTCTTGGTTATTTCTACTATTATATACCTATTTACATGGTTGTTTTGTTTTTATAAAATCTGATAACATACACTTAGGTTAGGTGACATCTTGTGATGTTACATATACACCCTCTTTAAAATTGATCATTTGAAAAAATTTATTTTTTGTAAAATTATCAATTCATGTCAGTTCCTTAGTATACTTCAATAAAAAATTTTTTCTCGTGTACTCTTTGATTTTTTAAACATACTATTGGTGTATTACTCTAGGTTGGCTTTTTATCCAATGGTACAATTCTCAATTTACTAGTATTTTCAAGTTGCTTACTCTCTAAGTCATTTAACTACAATTGATCTTGTTTCTCAAGTTAACTATTCCCTGTCTTATTCACATTCTACTTTCTCATCACATATCTTTGCATTCGTGATTATCTTAATGGTTATTATAATTCATACCTCACAGATTCTTTCATAATATTCCTTGATACAATAAAACAATATAATTCCCTAACTGTTGTAGAGGTTTCGGAATCAGGGTGGCTCACTATGGCTAACATCCTCTGCCGTTCCTCACTACACATTCTCAGATTCAGAGGCATTACTCTTCTCTGTCTGAGAAAAAAATAAACATTGCACCTGGCAATAGTTGCACTATCACAACTCAAAAAAAAATATCACATATCATTCATATTCAATAATATAATATATTCACTATAATATTCAAGGTATCAGAGGTTTTCATTTAGATCACATTTCCATCTTTATACTTGCTAACATACTTTCTTTCTTACAGGTAATTACTTCTTTTACACTTGATGTTTTTCAGCTATGCTTTTATCAGCTATATAGTTACTTATGTACTAGTTAACAATTTGTTTTGGTTCATTTAAATATTCTTAAGATTATACACTTGTTTTGATGCTTACAGTACTTATGCGTTTGGTTTGTTCTATCTAGAGTCTACAATATTTTTGTTTTCACAATAGTCCAATAAATCCTTCTTAACGAGTTATATTCATCCTGAATTATCAGGGCTTACATTGTTTGTATACTAAATGGTTTTTTTGTTTGATGTTCTCTGACATATTCTGGTGATGTATAATATTTGATAATTGACAAACATTTTTCTTTCCTTTCATTCCATTATAACTATAGTTATTCTTACAATTAACACTCTTTGTTATTTTTCTTCTCTACTCCTTCAAGTGATGGTGGTTTTCACTTATTCTGGATGATTTTATATACTATATACTATGCTGTAATTACAATTTCATTTGACAATATAATAACATACTAATATCTAATTTCATAGACATTCTTGGGGTTTACATGGTTTGTTTCACAAATATTATTTTTTTTTCCTTTCCTTACATTCCATAATAATGTCCTTCTTTTATTTTACACACTTTGTTATACTGCCTCTCTACTCCTTCAAAGGTTAGTTGGGTGAACCTTTATTCTGGACGATTTGATTTAACATTTGAGTTTTATGAGAGGTATACAATAATCATTTTATAAACATTAAGTTACATAGAATATCCATCTGGATACATATTTTTTCTCTAGGTATAGTACAGTAGTTGTATTTACAAGTCACTACTGGCTCTTTGTGACATAATAGATGTCTTTTCTTATTAAATCATTTGATTGACATTATACAATTTTCTATCCCTTGGTGTGATAGATCTGGTAAATTTTCACCAGTAACAAATGGTTTGGGCTTACATCTTAAATCTATACACTTTTGTAACTTGATAAGGCAAATTGACTAGTTATAGTTAATTAGTTACCTTCAACCGTTTGTAGCTTAACAATAAATGAGTTTGTTTATAGTACTGGTTTTTTAAATATATATATTTTATCTTTTATACCCTAAACGTTCGGGTGAAAAATGTTGCTTACTATTACATATTATCCATCCTTAATATTAATCATTTTTTACTAGTTCATATTCATGGGGTTATTTGTGCTCTTCCACTCTATTTATGGGTATTGTATTCTTGCGTCTTGGGATGTGCTTGGTCGGCTGCCATCTCCGGGTCTGAACTCTCTAGAGTTGCCTGCTCGGTTGTGCACTATTGTAAAGCCAGGCCTCTCACAGACTGGCACCCAATCTCCTTCGTCATCATTATTTGTGGTGTTTGGCTGCGGTCGGGTATCAGGTCTCCCTGGGTCGGACTGGTCATTGGCTCGTACAAAATTCACTTGTGGCCTGTAGTCGCTATTGCGGTCGTCACCCTCAATGCTACTACTCCTCCATCGTCCTCCTCTCATGCTTCCTCTGTCTCCACTGTAGCTGTCTCTACGTTGGTATCGTCGCCTTCTATCGGAGTCGTAATTGGCTTGTACATAATTTGCTCGTCGATATTGCGACGGTTGGTTATTCCCGCTTTGGTTTGGTGGTCGATTAGTGTTGTTATTAAAATTGGGTCGCCGGTTATTGTTATTATTACTGTTATTATTATTATTCGGGTTATTCGGCCTATTATTATTGTTATTGTGATTAGCGTTATTATAATTTTGGTTTGTCTGACCATTATTATTAAAATTATTTCGAGAATTTCGAGGGTAGTTATTATTATTATTGTTCGTATTGCCGCCCACGGTATTAAACTAGTCATTTCGTCGACGACTCCTACGGTAATATCCCTCGTGCTCCTGATCTTCGAGCAGCGCTGACATAGCTGCTATTGTCTTAATCTGTCCCCACTGACGTGCTTTTGCAACACCCTCTTCAAAGTGATAAGACAATTTTGTGACAAGACATTCCTCCGGCATCTTTGTTTCTAGGTTTCTTGCGAGACATACTTGACCTAAGAAGTATGAAGTCATGGTCCCTCCTCGGTTCGCATCGTATCTTCCGTGACATATATGGTCTCGTACAATGTTTTGCGTCGCCTCGGACCAGTATTTTGCGCGGAATTGAGTTTTGAACTCATCGTAGCTGTGAACCTCGTGGCGTGTTGCGGTCCACCAATTGTCGTAGATTTCTTTGAAGTATTCGTCGATCAAACTTTTTATGTTATCCCACCTAGTTTCTCTAATCCGCGCCAAGTGTTCTTCCACACGCGCTAAAAATTCGATAGGATTACGTCGATAATTTCTAAAATTGATCGCGTCGCGGTTATCATTCGGTAGTAAATACTGACCTGGTATCGGGCGGTTGCGGATAATCTCAATCTCCTCCCGCATTTGCACTATTTCCTGCTGTCTAAGTTCTTCAATCCTCTCTCGATTTGCGACAGTTAAATTCCTCACTGCATCTACAGAGGTACTCACTTCTTCGCAGCGCTCACTTACGTCTAACCTTACTCGTTTAATTTCATCTTGCTTCGTCCTTTTTAAAGACTCTATCCTGGCTTCGGTCACCTCCTCCATGGTATTGAGTCTCCCGTCGACCTCCTCTCTGGTTCGCTGCAAGTCCTGGTCGTGTTGTTCGCACCTTTTATTTGTTTCGACGATTTCCTCCCTCACAACGGCAATCTCCACGTCTATTCTTGTGTTTATTTTATCATTGCCCTCTTCCATCCTCCTGCTAATTTCAATCAAGGTGGTGTTCAATTCTTCTCTAATGGCCTGGCTGTTATCGTCGATTTTACTGTTCAGCGCGTCCATGGACTTATGAGTATTGTCAATCCTTTTATTTAGGTCCTCTTTCAACGATTCCATATTTTTACTAAGTGATTCCATATTTCGATTTAAGTCCCGATGGTCCTCCTTTATTGACTCTATATTTTTACTTAATACCTCGATATTCCTTTGATTTTCTTTCCTTAAAGTTCGACTATCTTCCTTAACCTGTCCGAACTGTTCCATCATCATTCTCATCATGTGATCCCATCTCGTCTCTTCGGATGGTCTGCCTGGTTGGTCGCTGACAATCATTTCCATCTCTGGTTCTACACGAGGCATTTCATCGGTACTAGTTTCGACATTATTGATTGTAATAACTTCCATCTCGTCTGTGGGTTGCTCTTCGTATGTATCTACATCCCGTTGCATTTCTCCTACCCTACTGTCCTTATATATTGTATCGTATTGGTGGGTGTGCGGCATGTTAATTTTTTCGTGTCTACCGGGCTAATATAAAATATAAAAAATATATTTATTTAATATTTTTTAAGCCACACTAGTTGGTGCGCCAAATTATAATATTCGATAAGATTAGGGGTTTTTATATTATTATTGAGGTTTATTATAATCAAATTTACATTACGTTTAAGTTAACTTGAAACAAAATAAAAGTGTTGTTGTTGTTTAAACTTATATTCGTGGTTAAAATATTAAAAGTCTCGTTAAAGCAAAGTTCAACTATGTGTGAAGTATTCTTTTGAGATAACTCAATGTTGAGAATGGTTGTCTCTAATTGAAGGTTACTAATGTAGTAAAGTAATTTAAAATAAAACATTCAGAGTTACTCGCAGTGTTTATAATGGCTTAATTATACTTGTTTTAAAAAAAATTCCCTTGTATTAAATAAATAAAATAGTGAAGTTGATTATACTTAAGTGCTAGATTAACTTAAGTTAAAACATGAAGTATAGCAGTTGGTTGCTTGATAATAGTTCTCGTCTCTTTGAAACTGGTAGTAAAAACTTCTTCTCCAGATTGCAGGTAGTCTGAGTATGTCACGTCTCGTAAAGTCTGGACAATATCATAAACAAATATATGCTTTTACGTACCTGATTGTGTTTACTAGAAGTTCACTAAACTGTCAACTCAGCTTACAATCACCAACTCCCTTTGGTTGCAAGGTTAGGTTACCTTGTTTATTAATTAGTGGGCGCCACACGGATTTATTCAGGGAAAATCCCATGTAAAACCCACACATAAAAATTACTGGATGATTAGAAAATTTAAAATAGTTGAGTACCACCTTTTGGCAATGCTATTCCAATATGTTACACACAACAGAAGGTTGTTTAAGCTTATTAAAAGAAAATATTCAATTATCCTATAGAAATAAATCAAAATCAGGTGATGCTGTTAATAATGGGTTTATTTACACCCTTATAGTGAATTCAAAAAAAACATAATGTAAACATACAAAGTTGTACAATTAAAAGTCAGTTATTATATGCCTTATACGGCTTGCTCAGAACATGAATTATAAATCTGGTTAAGTCCAGATGCTATTTATTTTTAATATTAAAATTATTATAATCTCAGTTGTACCAAGTGGTACAATTAAAAGTCAGTTATAATATGCCTTATACGGCTTGCTCAGAACATGAATTATAAATCTGGTTAAGTCCAGATGCTATTTATTGTTTAATATTAAAATTATGATAATCTCAGTAGTACCAAGTGGTACAATTAAAAATCAGTTATAATATGCCTTATACGGCTTGCTCAGTACATGAATTATAAATCTGGTTAAGTCCAGATGCTATTTATTTTTTAATATTAAAATTATGATTATCTCAGTAGTGAATTCTTTGAGACACGAAGAAAAAACAATTATGCCTACACAATATCCAATAATCCTTTTGATATAAAATTGATCAACCAAGTTTTAGGTTACTTTTGCAAAGTAATTAAAAAAAAACGATCTGTTGAAAGATCGCGCGTTTCACCAACGCTTGCTTTTTTAGTGACAATATTTATCAAGTGAGAACCCTTACAACTAACATATAGCTTAATTACTAATAACAAATTTGTATAATAAATCGAGACGTGGTGTAATCTTAAATAATGTTTTTGTGTTTTGCGTCAGTACAGGTTATTGTTGAAAAAAGTACAGGTTATGGCGCTCAGATCAAGATTAGTAATGATTACACTGTTACCTTCTGAGTTTTAATTATTTAATTAAAACTTATTAATCACTTAAGTAATCGGATTATAATGATTACTGGGTTTCGGCACTAAACTCGCACAAGAACAGAATAATGCGATCCTCTTCTGATTAAAATGGATCGTGAATAATAACAATAAATTATTTTCTGTTCGTTATTCCCGCACAAAATTAAAATGAAACTGCACTTAATCACTGTTGCTTGTTGTGGATGAACTCGAAGTAGTCGTTTCTTGTTGTTGAACTATTGGTTCCAATGTACTATGTAAATGACGCTAAGTGTTATTAAAAAATGTAGAGATGACGGGCACACGTCTGTGCTGCACGCTAGTCAGTAAAGGTCTGTCTCAAAATTCGCTGTTTCGTCTTTATATACCCCTTTCTTTGATCGGCTTTAGGTAAAAATGTTGATTACTAACTAATTTTCTGATTGGCTTTGGTAGGTGTGTCGGTGTGACGTGTCACTTTTTGACAGTTGATAACGGCTTTTTCTAACCGTCGAATGTTGCGGTGACAGCTCGTTGCCGTTTTTGTTATTATTCTTAAACAGTTTCCCTATGTACATTTTTAGAATGATGCTAACACCTCTCCCGCACTAAATACAGTTGCGATTGGGTTAATATTACTATCAAATTAAAGATTGTTTTTTTTCCTGTAATTTGATATCACTCATTCTCGAATTACTTTCACTTTGACCGACATTGTTATAAAACCAACGTTCGGGTACATTACTTTTACTGTCGTCTGCTATTTATGAGTCGCCGATTTTACACTTTTGGTTAACATTGCTTGTATTCACATAACATTTTATTAATCAAATGTTTATGCGCGAACACCATTAATGCTGTACTGACGTTTTTTGCTGAACATTACTTGTACACCTTAACTCTATACATTGTAATAAATGATCCTACTGACTATGACATTTCGTTTTATGCTAATTCGTTTTAAACTACTACTTAACAATGAAAATTATGATTAAACCTATTGTTTTAATAACATTTTTTGTTATGTCAAGGCATAACCATAGTTCTGTGCATTTTAGTTTACACTTGTGCTAATCCTTGATAGCCATTTTACTGACTAATGTTTGGTCTGAGCTTACTAAGACATATCGCCTACATTGAAATTTGGCCTTAATAATGCCTATTGGTTCTCAATTCGGTAAATTGTGGAGACGTCTTATTTGTATAAGATTCTCTCTTATAAATAGTTCTCTTTTCTAACAAGTATATTTGATGCTGAAATACATCTTAGTTCTCACTATGTAGCCATTGTTAACATTAGTTTTGGCATTCATAATTTACTGGTCATTGTCACATCTATTATCAGCAAAATGCTAATTCTGCTTTCACAGTATTTAACTGCTCATTAGTTCATTTTTTGTTTACAACTGACATTCGGTTTACATCAACTATTTACTGAATTGACAGCTGAATGTAAATTTATTCTGTCCATCAGTTCGTTTTAGTCTCAGTCTAGTTGTAGTGTCAAACAGCCCTTGGGTTACTGTTTCATGTGGCACTTCTGCTTCATTCTTCCTTCTTGGTTTCTTCTTTCTTGGTTATTTCTACTATTATATACCTATTTACATGGTTGTTTTGTTTTTATAAAATCTGATAACATACACTTAGGTTAGGTGACATCTTGTGATGTTACAACATGAAATTAATTAATACTCAATAACTGAGTTCACCCACAGTTCTTCAACAGTAAATTAATAATACATATTACTTAATTACCTGATATTCTATCAACAAGAAAACTTACACATGATAACACAAAATACAACATCATGGTCATGATAACAACATAACATCATACAATTCATAACAAGTATTTATGAGTAACTTAGGTCGTACACTATTTACTCATTCTCATCTATTTTAAAAAACATCAATTATTCTGAAATAGTCAACATTAGTTTTTCTTTTTACAATATTTGTCAATGTCTGTTATTTACCTCTCACTGAACCTTGAGGTTTATCACTATTATCATTAGTACATGCTTATCTTTTATTACTATTATTACCTTGCATTCTTATTACTTTTAAACAATTATGGGTTTATTTTCTGACCTTTTTATAAGGTTGGAAAATTAAAATATTTTCTTCCCTATTCTAATTTTATTATTTTATTTATGTAACGTCGAGGACCGCATTTCTGTTACGTTACATATGCTTCCCTCCTAAAGAAGTTTAATTTACCTGAATTTAATTTAGGTCAAGTAAACTTATATCTTTTCCATGCCCTTGAATATCCTCCTTACCTTCATATTAATTTCAATGGTCAATGATGGAATTCTCAATGTGACATTTTGGATTTGTATTTACCTTTTTCTATTTAATGACAATTCAATAATCATATGAACATTCTTGGCTTGTTTCTTTTAAACACTACTTGTCAGTGATTGGTCACAATAATCAGTAGAATTTAGTTTGACTTTTTCTCCTATTGCTAGTTACTGCTATCAATGCGTTTCTCCATTATCCTTCTGTCAGCTATCTTCCTTCTGTTTTCTTCCTTCATACTTTTTGGAATCTGATGTCATTCTTCGCAGCGATTCTAATATCCCTTAAATATTCGATTTCCCTAACATTCCCTAACATGTGAGCTGGTACAGTTCAGAGAGGCACTGTTTGGCTTCATACTCTGCTGCCCACACTACACTTTAATACAGTACTGCTGGAATTCATCTACAGTCAGCTATAAAAATATAATAATATCATAACAATCTTTTTATTTAATTAATAATAAACATCTTGGGGATTCGTTACGCTGTCGCGTTTTATATTTAATTATTCATATATTCCATACTTCGTGATTCCATCTTATTTTCATTAACTTTTTTCAGATAATATTTTTGACAGTCATTATTTGTAACTATTTTTTATCTTCTTTTTTGTGACAGCAATTCTAAGTATTATCTCTTCACTAGTTATTCTCAATTCCAAGAATTTCTAAATTGTAATTACCTTAATTATCATCATTACTTAGTTTCAGTGTATTTATAGTAATTAAATTATCCATTGTTCTTCTTATTTTACCATTTTGTCTGGTCACATTACCACTAATTATGTTGACATACGTTTTTCCTTTTTCCATTTAAAATTATACTGGTCATAAACAATTATTTATTTTGTTCTTCGATTCTTGGCATTTTGACATGTATCTTATATCATATTGTTTTTCTAATTATTTTGCATAAGTCCTTCTTGATATAAAATTTTTAATCTTGGGGTTTTATTCTTAAATATTTAGAATAATTTCTTTGTAAACATATAGTAATATTTTCTTACTTCCTTTTTTTTTTAATCTTGGGTTTTTTTTATTAAATCTTTTTAATAATTTCTTTATAACCATATAGTAAGACGTTCTTACTTCCTTTTGAATTTTGTGGTTTTTATTAAATAATATTGTTCAAAATATTTAGTAAGTTGTACTTACATACTTTTTTGGATTTTGTGGGTTTTTTTATTACCATCTCACTACGTGATCGGGCCATATCCTTTCGGCGTAGCTGTGTGAATCATTCCTTTCATTCTCATTGCTGGGATTATTATTAGGTTCTTGGCTATCCTCCGCCCTGATGTGGTTTATTACTCGTTCTTCGTTGCGAGAAGGATTCACTGGTTCCTGTCGCTCCCCGCGATCGTCAAATTGCACTTCATTCCTCCGCTGTCTATTTTGGTCCTCCAGGCTGGAACTTCGTCTGTGTACATAATTTCCCCGATCATCACCTTCATGGTTTATCTGTTGTCCTCTGTCCTCATGGACACTATTCCTCCTTTGGTTTTGGTATTCGTCCTCACGTCGTGACTGATTATAATAATTGTTATACTGGTGTGTCCTCGGGTAATACCGTCTCTGATTATTTTGAGGTCTGGAGCATATATAATTTACATGGTGTCTATAGTTATTGGGTCGGTTGTCCCCATCTCCTCTATTATTACGACTGTCGCGGTAATTATAATGATTATTACCCAGATAATTATAATTCCTCTGATTATTATTTGGGTGGTTATTCTGTGTTCTATTCGGGTTAATATTCTGATTTGGTTGATTGTGATTATTACTATTGGAATTTGGTTGTTGGTCATTGCCATTATATCTATGGTATTTAGAATTTAGTACTCGGTTCCATTGATAATGAGTCTCGTGTTCATAATTTTCCAGAAATTTTGCCATGGCTGGAATAGTTTTAATTTGGCTACACATACGAGCGTTCTTTATTCCTTCCTCATAATGGTAGGATAACTGTATTACTAAACACTCCTCTGGAATTCTGGGCTCTAAATTGCGGGCCATGCATACCTTTCCACGGAAGTATGAGGTAGGAGACTGTCCTACGTTTGCCTCGTATCGACCATTGCTCAAATTATTCCTGACCATATTCTGGGTCGACTCCGACCAATATTTTTCTCTGAATTGCTTTTTGAATTCTGTCATGTCCTGTATATCCGGACGCACCGCCATCCACCAATTGTCGTACGTATCCTTAAACATATCATCAATCATACCCCGTATTATACTCCAACGGTTCTCTCTATTTCGTGTTATCATTTCTTCCAACCTTTTCAAAAACTCGATAGGGTTACGCTTATAACTTCGAAAATTAATTGACTCCCGGTTATCATGGTTGGTTATATGATTATTCTGGCATGTTCTATCCCCCCATGAATCCACTTCTTCTTGAATCTGTAATTCGCGTCTACTGATTTCCTGGATTTTATTTTTATTCGTATTAATTTGGCTTTCCACATTGTTTAAATTACCATATACTTTTTCCAGTCGCTCACCCATGTCAGTCTGTACTTGTGTAATCCCTTCCTTATTCTCCTCCCGTATCTGATGTACTTCTTGTTTAATTTTCTCATACTTTTCTACAGTCTCCTGTTGGATTCCTTCGACCATTGTTTTATTTTCATTTTGTATGTCATTAATTTTATTTTGTATTTCCTCACGGACCTGTATTACTGTTTCGTTGGTTTTTTCTAACTTCTCATTTGTTTCGGCTATTTCTTGTTTCCTTTCCTCATTATTTTGGTCCACCTTTTGGTTAATTGTCACATGGATATTCTCACTTCTTTCGTTAATCTGCCTTAAATTCTCTTCATTTATTTGTAGGATTTCTTCCATCATTTGTTTTATACTCTCATCGTTTCTATCGAACCTTTCGTTAATTTGGATTAAGCTTTCATTGTTTTTATCGAACTTCTCGTTCATCAGTTTTGAGGTTTCCTCCTGTTTCCTAAAAATTTCCTTATTTTCCTCATTTATTTTGTCAAATTTTTCCTACTGTCTCTTTGAGTTTTCCTCCTGTTTTCTAAAATTTTCATCTATTTTTTCATTAGTTTGTCTATTATCTTCTTTAATACTGTCTATCTTATTTTCTAGCTTTTCTGACATTTGTTTGTTATCCTCCTTCATACTACTCATTAATTCCACCCAATTTAGTCCTCCCCGGCTTCCTCTTTATCACCCGCCTATTGTTCCATTTCGGTGTCTGTAACTACCTCTGCTTCTTCTTCCCGTCTATCTTCTTCCGTTTCTTGGTCTTTCGCCATCCTTTTAGAAACACCTCTCGTATGCATATTTTGTCTCCAACAGTTGCCTGCTCGAGTTAAGTAATATTTATAAAATTTAAATCAATCTTTTACTTAACTTAAGCCATAGACTAATTGAGCGCCAATTTATAATATACCTGGTACGTACGTCTCGTTCGTGCCCCGCAATGGAAGCCAATTTATTTTATGTATCTTAATTTAGTAGGTGTTGTGATATTGTTAATTATATCTACCTTATCTCTCTATTTAATATAAGGGTGTTGATGTGAGTGAAACTTATGTAGGTAGGGTGTTATTTGAAAATTCCGCTCAAGCCTATTCTGCTTTGAAGAGAATGAGAGAAATTTTGTATGGAATTCTCCTCTCTTAATACCTGAGAAGTCTGCGAATAGTGCTGTGGTTCCTAGACAAGGGAATTTTGTAGGTTAACCCACCGCGTACGGTGATTATTGGTTATACTCTCTATCTATCTTATTTCTTATTCACACTCCATTAAATCATACATAAATGAGAAGATATTGAAATTCTGCAATGAGTCTTTATTAGTTTTTAATATTTAATATCCAACAAGATTGTTCTTACTTTAGATATGAAAAGGCTATAAGTCTGAATTAATCGATTATCGATCGGTACAAGGTTTTATATTAAATTCAGTTATGGTTTTTATAATTCTTTTAAATACAGGGTGTGAAGGTTCTTTCAACTGTTGGGAAGATCAGAAAATACATAAATAGGAATACAAGGTATTACAATATAGAGTTATATTTTATTAACTAATATTTAAATAATTGTTGCTTTACCGTCCGCTGGACATCGCAGCTCGATGAGGCTGTGTACGGCTAACCTCTATTAGTGTTTGGTCAGTAGCGAAAGCAGATGAAATGATCTTTGTCCGTCTTGTCTCCAAAGTTGTAATAAAAGTGGAATTCTTGGTCCTTGGTTGATGCAGAAATACCGCTCCTTTTGTTCACCAATGTCCAAGTTTGTCGTAACGTGCTTCGACGAACTCCGAATCCAAATACGTTTTTCTATTGGATTGTGTAAACCGCCAGTTCCAATGTAATTTGGTGGTTATTTTAGTTTCGTTTGTTTTAGAGGATTATATCTTTATGCAGGTAGTTATTTCTCTAGTTTTTATTACTTCGTTAATTTAACATTCTGTTCATGATCCGGAATTGGGCAATCCGAGTTCTTCCTTTAATTTTAGTTACTTAGTATATCGTTTTATATTATCCAATTATACAATATGGTTAACGGTTATTTGTCCAAAATATTGCAATTTATTATTCATTTATTGTAGCTTTTTTCTGTACTCGGTATTTTAAATTAAATTAGTTTTTTATTGAGCATCTCTCTTAGTTAAACTCTCCTCGTTCATGTCAAAAAATTCAATAATCAAATCAACAAATTCTATCTATTTTGTCGTCCATAGCAACCCTCTTTTTTATTCTTATTCGATATTGTGTTATATTATAATCATTTCATACAATCTTCTTCCACTCATCAAAATAATTCCTTTCGAAACTTCCATTATATCCGAATATAATCTTATTTATAGCTTGTTTACTAATTCATATATATTTTGCCGTTTTTTCACTCTTAGTCTGTATATTTTAATAAATATTATTTTACCGTTACCAAACATTATCCATCGGTATCATTGCACTATGGCATTACCATAATTTGTTTAGTTTGAGTTTGTTTATTATTTATTATTAATTATTATTAATTTCTACTAACTCATTAGATTGTATTTAGTATTTGTTACTAATTTCTTTACCTAACCTTTCTGATCTGATTTATTATATAAGGTTATTGGCTGTTAGGCCTATTATTATACCTTGATCTACTTCTGAATTTAACTTGTTACTATCTGTAATATTATAGAACCTTTTATCTTTTTATGATATGGTGGTATTAAAATCCTTTGTTACATTGTTAACAATTATAGCCTTTTTATCTACGTACATGTATACAAATAATTATCTTTATAATATCTAACAACAACTTTATCTTGATCTATAGATAACACATAAACATGAAATTAATTAATACTCAATAACTGAGTTCACCCACAGTTCTTCAACAGTAAATTAATAATGCATATTACTTAATTACCTGATATTCTATCAACAGGAAAACTTACACATGATAACACAAAATACAACATCATGGTCATGATAACAACATAACATCATACAACTCATAACAAGTATTTTTGAGTAACTTAGGTCGTACACTATTTACTCATTCTCATCTATTTTAAAAAACATCAATTATTCTGAAATAGTCAACATTAGTTTTTCTTTTTACAATATTTGTCAATGTCTGTTATTTACCTCTCACTGAACCTTGAGGTTTATCGCTATTATCATTATTACATGCTTATCTTTTATTACTATTGTTACCTTGCATTCTTATTACTTTTAAACAATTATGGGTTTATCCCAATTAGCGCTTTCAAGCTTCACAGCCCATCGTCAGATTGGAATGATGATCCCATCTCCCTCTACCATCCTTACTTAATTCATGCTACTGTTCCCTCTTTAATACTAACTCCTCATTACAGCTCTGGCAGCTACTAAAATTATATAATGTAAACAGAATACATTCTCAAGACTGTTTAAAATCTCTTTTCTACACCTAGCATTCCAATCTGACGATGGGCTGTGAAGCTTGAAAGCGCTAATTGGGATAATTTTTATATAGTGGTGTGCAACTGTGATCATTCTGATTGTGATTTCAACCACTAACACAAATTTCTTCATTAAATTATGGGTTTATTTTCTGACCTTTTTATAAGTGTGGAAAATTAAAATATTTTCTTCCCTATTCTAATTTTATTATTTTATTTATGTAACGTCGAGGACCGCATTTCTGTTACGTTACAATATATACTAGTAACTGTACACCTCATAGTGTGGGTCCAGAGAATGTAAACGCCAAAACAAATTGGTTGCAGGAAAAAAATTGTGGAAATCTTAACATTTAATGCAAAACATGAGTTCTGTTAGACAATGAGTGTAGTAACCCAGTAGCATAAATCTTTTTTTCTGGGCTTCCCCGCAAGAATCCTTTAGCCCCCCTCTACCATCCTTACTTAATTCATGCTACTGTTCCCTCTTGAATACTAACTCCTCATTACAGCTCTGGCAGCTACTAAAATTATATAATGTAAACAGAATACATTCTCAAGACTGTTTAAAATCTCTTTTCTACACCTAGCCCATTTCATCGGTTATTTCTATAAATTCTAAAAAACTTTTATTAATTTTTTTTTTAGTTGGGGGCTTTCCTGCTTAATTTTTATAAATTGAGAAATATCTAACTATTTGATATTTTCTGTTAATCTCTTGTGCGGTACCCATTAGTATGGAGAAAGACTGAGCAGATTCAATCTGTTTCAAAATAATATTTTAAACTTTTATAGATAAAAGATGAAAAAGTTCATTTTTAAATTTTGGAATCATATAGTTCTCTCCATTCTCCAGACTACTGATTACCTGATTACCTCTTGCAGCAATAGATCATATTTACTCATAAGATCGATAATTGCCAAAACGTTTCCCCTACTGAGCTGCCCTATCTTCTCTTTGTGGCCTCCAAAAGCTAAATTTGAAGCTGCCAATGTCAGAGTAACATTTATAATGCTATCCAGTACTTTGGTCCATTTATTAGTTTCCTTTCATAGCTCATAACAAATAACAATGTAGGCCTGTCTGGCAGCCTCAGTATATTCTTAACAGGAACCACTGTACCATACATAGGACCGTATAGGAATTTGTCGGTACAGGCAAAATTAATTTATTGTGATTTAATGCATTAAAAGTGGTGAGGTTAAAATTTCCCTATATATATCATGCTACGCAGTTTACCAGAGCAATCCGACTTCAAGGTCATGGGCGTATGTGACAGACGACACATACTTGGACAAAGCAATACTCGAACAATGCTGAAACGTCATAAATAGTACGACAGATGTAACAACGGTGATGTAAAACAATGACGTCATCTGCGGTAGACAAAGGGTTGATGACGATTAACCCCTTCCATCTGTCGAACTTACGACAAAATGTCTGCCCAGTCGCCAAACTACCATCAGAGCAGCAGGATGCTGTAAAATTAGCTGGCAAATTATTGCTAGCAGAAGTGCTTTAAAGTATCAAAATGTAATTACAGATGTAACCAGTGAACAGTTAAAATAAAATGTAAAGTAAATTCAGTGTAATAAAAGGAACAGCCATGAAACAGTAAAAAGTTCGGCGGACACCGGCCGACGAAGGTAGAACGGCTGAAGAGAAACTGCTACACCTCAAATTCAGGAAAGTCCAAAATTTATATCAACCTTTTTAGTAAATTTGAGCTCAAAATTTAATACAAACAATATACCAATAAATCAATGTATGGGGCGAAAGAGAGAGAGTGTGCAAGCGAATGAATGCCAGCGTCAAAAGGCAAAGCCATGAGGCATTGGTTTGTGTTTCACTATAAATAAAACGTAATACGTAAAATCAATGACAACTGCAGTTTAGTAAAAAACACTCTTGTTTGTAAAGTAAATACAGGAGATAAAAGTTATTAGTAAATGAGATTGATGCATAGTTAAACGGTGGAAACATATAGCCGCCATTTTGTTATTATTTTGGGTGAATACGACTCCATTTTGTTTTATAAATATTAATAATTGAGATTCCGAATTAAACCACAAGTTTTGTTTAACCAAATGCTGTTTGACTTATTATTTCTAATGCCCAAACTGTTTCTGTGCTCACTTAATAACGTATCCTGGCCCTTAGTGAGAAAAGGTAGTGTGGCAACAACGCCACGTGTGTATACCGGATGTGTATCTTGAGTTACAAGGTAAGTCCAAATAAAATAATATTATTAGATAAAAGTAAATAAAAGAATTGAAGTTACAATGGCGACCGAACTTGGGACTTTATATAAAGTTCTACTTATATAAATAAGCCAGAAAACAGAAGCAGATTGGGTATCGAATTAACATATAACATAACACGTGAGTAAGAGGTTATATTGTGATTATTAGGTTATGTTGTTGGTAGGTTAGAGATAGATAAAGCAACAATTTGAAACAAAAGATATTTCAACAAAATTTTTTCCTTAAAATGGCAGACAATAATGAAAGTGTCATTTTGAATGACACAGAAACAGAATCTATGATAATGAGTGGAGTTAATGCAAAATCGACACCGACAATTAGTAAGGTGTCATTAGACGATTTATTCCAATTGATGAAAATTCAAAGTAACGAGTTAAATGCTAAATTCAATGCACAAAGTGCAAAGTTTAATAATTTTGAGGAGAAATTTAATACACAGAGTGCAAAATTTGTTGAAGCAAAAAACGAAATCAAGAAACGAAATGTTAACTTTAATAAACAAATGGATGAAATGAATGCACGTTTCGATAAAACGAAAGAGAAAATAGTAGCATTAGTTAATGAGAAGTTTGATAGACAAAAGAATAAAGTAGACGAAAATTACGAGAGTAAAATGGGAGTAGAGAATAGTAGAGAATCAAATAAATTAAATGAAAATAAAGACGGCAAGGTAAGTAGTGGTGAGAATTATGATAATAGAATTAAAAATATGGTGTTAGAAAATAATTGTGTGAATATTGAGAGTGGTGATAAAATTATAATGGGAGTAGAATTTGATAATGAAGTGATAAAAAGTGTTGATGAATTAGAGAGAAAGTGGAGAAAGAATATATAGGTAGAGGGTTGCAGGGGGTAAATTTTTCCCATAATGTTGTAGTCGGGGGTGAAGAAAAGGCTTCACGCGCGTATTTGGAAGACACATGGTCTACAAATAGCCGTCCCTGGACTTTTTGTGCACCTGATAGGTGGTGTGATGATAAAGTTGTAGTGTCCCCTTTCGTGTATCATGAGTTCATTGGAAAAGCCCAGATGGATCATGATAACGTTGTGTTACCTTTTGCGTGGTATGATATAGGTCAGTGGGGTTGTGAGAGGTATTGTGATGAGAGAGAGAGAGAAAGAGGGAGATAGAGATTTTTAAGGTAAATAGAAATTATGAAGAGTTAGGTGGAGAGAAAAGTGATAATAATAGCAAGTACTTACCTTGTATTGAAACTGAGGTAGTAGGAGATGATGCTGATAACAATGAATTATTAATTTACCTGAGTATGACAAATTATACTAAGGGCGACAGGACTGTACTCTATGATGACACGTTATATAACAAAATAATAAGGAATAATTCTAATGATATTGTGGAAGGGTATACAAAATTAAATAAGTATTATATTGAGTGTAATAATATCATATATTCAATAATAAATAATGTATGTAGACCTAAGATTCGACTGTTGTTTGATGATGGTGGATAAATTGTTTTATTGTGTTATGAACATTTAATTATGTGGACAGTGTGGTTTTAAAATGGATTGTATATGAACTGATTAATGGTTAATGATAACGAATAATAAGCTGGATTGTATATTTTTTATGTGTTAAGGTTAAATGTATTTGTGTACTACATTATGTTGTTTATTATATGTATTTTTGTGTAAACCATGTATGTAATAGGAATTTATAGTGGAATTGATTTAATAATACAGTATAACATTTTTTGACTAAATAAATATTGATTGAATTATATAATAGAGATAAATTAATAAATTAATTAAAATGTTGTACAAAAGATTTGATAATGAAGTTAAAAGGTTAGGGTCATAGAGTGTGTGGCTAGGAGGTTGCTACAGGGGTAGTAACGGTAAACAAATACTATGCATTAAGTATATGATGTTGATAATGGTGTTGAAAAAAATATAATTATGATTCTGCTTTAAAGAAGTATTAAAATCAGGAAAACTGATTAATAAGGTTTAACTAGTTAGATTGTTTGCCATAATAAAGTTGCGTTTTGAATTTTATATGATGGAGATATAGATAAGTTGTTGTTGCTTTTTGAAAACTTAAGGAGTTATTGTACGTGTTATTATCTTAGTATAAGAATATATTTTTTCTTGTGGTGAAAAGAATGAAGTAGTATTGACTGGAGTCAGAAAGTTGGTAAATGTAGGAATGCAAAAAGGAGAAAGAGACCTTCTGTCATAAATCTTGTTTGTTGTTTTTGAAAACTTAGGAATTAAGAAAACCAATGCCTCTTAACATAAACCAATGCAGCTAAGGGGAGACATATCAGTTGTGGATATGGGATTATACAAGGCCACTATTTAAATTTTTGTATTAGATGTTTCAGAGTTTAGTGATGCTGTGACGGCGGTCCTGAGCTGGCCTGCGCATCAGAGTAGGAATGTCAAGTGCCTGGATGGCCTTGCGGTGTTGGGATCTCGCAAGAGAAGTCCAGTAAGGTCAGGCAGGTACTGTCATCATCATTGGACCAAGGGTAAGTTATTGATGTTCTTTTTTTATATAAACAGTACAGGGGGTTGTGGCGACATATCTGGGCTGATCCCTTTAGAAAGTGTGAATGAGTCAATGAGAGTTTTTATGTTTCGACATAAAACCTCTCATTGAGGGGGTTTTGTAACGGTACATAGGACCGTGTAGGAATTTGTCGGTACAGGCAAAATTATTTATTGTGATTTAATGCATTAAAAGTGCTGAGGTTAAAATTTCCCTATATATATATATATATATATATATATATATATCATGCTACGGAGTTTACCAGAGCAATTCGACTTCAAGTTCATGGGCGTACGTGACAGATGACACATATTTGGACAAAGCAATACTCGAACAATGCTGGAACGTCATAAATAGTACGACAAACGTAACAATGGTGATGTAAAACAAGGCCGTCATCTGCGGTAAACATAGGGTTGATGACGATTAACCCCTTCCACCTGTCATATTTACGACAAAATGTCTGCCCAGTCGCCAAACTACCATCAGAGCAGCAGGATGCTGTAAAATTAGCTGGCAAATTATTGCTAGCAGAAGTGCTTTAAAGTATCAAAATGTAATTACAGATGTAACCAGTGAACAGTTAAAATAAAATGTAAAGTAAATTCAGTGTAATAAAAGGAACAGCCATGAAACAGTAAAAAGTTCGGCGGACACCGGCCGACGAAGGTAGAACGGCTGAAGAGAAACTGCTACACCTCAAATTCAGGAAAGTCCAAAATTTATATCAACCTTTTTAGTAAATTTGAGCTCAAAATTTAATACAAACAATGTACCAGTAAATCAATGTATGGGGCAAAAGAGAGAGAGTGTGTGAGCGAATGAATGCCGGCATCAAAAGGCAAAGCCATGAGGCATTGGTTTGCGTTTCACTATAAATAAAACATAATACGTAAAATCAATGACAACTGCAGTTTAGTAAAAAATACTCTTGTTTGTAAAGTAAATACAGGAGATAAAAGTTATTAGTAAATGAGATTGATGCATAGTTAAACGGTGGAAACATATAGCCACCATTTTGTTATTATTCTGGGTGAATAAGACTCCATTTTGTTTTATAAATATTAATAATTGAGATTCCGAATTAAACCACAAGTTTTATTTAACTAAATGCTGTTTGACTTATTATTTATAACGCCCAAACTGTTTCTGTGCTCGCTTAATAACGTATCCTGGCCCTTAGTGAGAAAAGGTAGTGTGGCAACAATGCCACGTGTGTATACCGGATGTGTATCTTGAGTTACAAGGTAAGTCCAAATAAAATAATATTATTAGATAAAAGTAAAGTAAAGAACTGAAGTTACACCACTGCTCTATTGTGCAGTTAACCAAGTAATGTGTACTCTCAAAGTAATCATTAGGTACTCGTAAAATTTTAGGTACTGAAAGTGAATTTTATGCAAAATAAAAAGTGGAAGACATGTATAGCACCCCGCCTTACTTCGAGATGGTTATTTTTCTGTGATCTGTTGAAAGGCCGAGTTAGTGACAAAATGAATACTAGTGGAAAACAAGATTTGTCACAAAAAGGGGGACATGTATAGCAAGAGGCAAGGGGTGGTTCTTGGGCCACCCTGCCTTTCTTCGAGTTGCTTTTTTTTACATGGTTTTCACAAAAGAAGCAAGTATTACATTAAAGGCATGTTTGTTCAATATAACCAGTATGCACATATTATAATAAATATGTGTTCTGTTACAAAATAGTTTGTTGATGATTGCAGGTACAATCAAATAAATGTAGGTACATGCAGGTACAGATATTGAGAGTTCCGAATATTGAATATCTTGGTGGGACATATATCCCTGACCATCTCCGTGAGATATATAATTTTTCTATTGTCTAAGCCAGTTGATTTTTGAGATATCAAAAATGAAACAAAGTCTAAAACCTTCTTCAAAGTAGCCACTATAAGCCTGCAAAGATTCATTCAGATTGTTCCAGTAATTTCAGAGATTAGTGTGGCCAAATGTATTTCCCCCTACAGATTTACTAATATAGACAGACAGACAACGAGAGAGTTGAGAACAATTAAAATTGTAATCATCCTTGGCAATTTTACTTCAGGTTTGGACAGTTTACTTGAATTACTATGTTGATGCAAATTTGTATTCAGTAATAGTATTCGCTATCCAATTATTATGTTGCACTAAGAAAACATTAGGCTTACCTGTGAGTGAACCATTTTTCTGAAGCTCCTGTATTCTGTCTATCACACTCTGTGTTTTGAGTTTGAAGTGTGCTGCTAGATCTTCAAGCACAACCACTTTTTTACACTGAAAATAAATATAAATAGCTTTTTAAAAAAAGAATGCATACAAAGAAGTAGAAAGGCTGTATACAGAAAATAAGTACGGATGGATCTATAAGCAAGCCTTCATTTTTTAACAAATATTGTTTCAATATTTTTTCTTTCTTTTTTGTCTGGTAGCCATTTAAGTAGCCTTTTCTTTTATCTAATCAAATGTCTGGATCTTCACACATATTTTTCATGTACCTTTCGTCTACTTGTCATTAACACTTTCAGAGAAAATACTTTCTTCCAAAAGCCCATATACAGTGAAACTTCGCTAATACGGTCTTCACTAATTCGGAATTTCTATAATTCGGACTGGGGTTCTCCGTACTGTAATTTATACATACATATGTAAAAATTCAAAATCAAGTGTAGATTTAGCCTACTTGAAAAGAGAAAGGCCGGAAATACTGTACATAGTGTATTCCCATGAACTGGGATTATTAATTGTGTTAACTACCTAAACTAATACAAATAATAAGTCCCTTGTTCTAGGCGACAATTGTTAACTTCCCTCCTTATCGATAATAAATATTATGTATTCATTGGTGACTTACCTGTTGAGATAGGTTAACATTTAATAGTTGACACATTAATTCAGGCGCCATAATTGTGTTGCCAACTTTACGTTTTTTTCTGTTATTCGGGTCCAGAGTTTTTATAAGCAAGGCTGAGACTGAACGGTACCAGAAATAATATACACTGACAACATTTATGGTAAAATAAGCTGTTATTTTTATTATTTCAAAATTTGAATAATTCACATGTAATAAAACAAAATGGCGTCCATACTTCCGCCTTTACTAGCTATTAATAATTATTCCTTCGTTACCTTATACATTTAGTTTATTTCCAAAAGACTTTAAAATAAGCTGCAGCTCTGTTAGATAGAACTTTTAAATTTTCAGATTATTTTTTACAAAACAAATAAATAAAGAAACACAAACCAACGCCTCATGGCGTCTCGCCTGTTTAATAGCCGGCTTTACGTTTACTCACACAAACACACACACACTCATTTTTTCTTCAAAATAGATACAATTTTAATTGAATTGAGTTATGCATAATTGAGCTCAAATGCGTTATTGTAATTTACTGAAGGAATTGTGCACTTTCCTTTTTTGAAGTGGCGTAGTTCCCTTGGAATTTCCTCTTCGCCAGCCTGGTTTTCTGAATGTTTTACTGCATACTGATTATATTTTTGGTGGTCACAACACTGAATTTAAACTCTGCTTTACATTTTTGATCACCAATTAAAGTTATTGTTACATTTTGTTGAAATTTACACTTTTGCTGGCAGTAATTGCCGGTCGACCTTTTACAAGGTGTTGTCGCCTCGGCTGTAGTATGAAGACTGGGCGGATGTAATGTACATTTTTACGTATGTGTGAGTGCATCGACGTCATTTTTCTGCTGTTTCGAACGGCTAACGCCCTGTTTCACGTCATTGTGGTTACATCATTTTTATATTTTTAATGACGCCCCGCATTGTTGACCAATGAAAATTTATATTGAGAGTCTGTGTTAACTCATGCAGCCATTGAATGCATTCTGTTTCGCACGTCCTCTCTTGGCCTTGGAATCGTTCTGCTCTGTTGAATCTGTGTCGTTTTCTTTAAACAAAGGGAAAATTATCCTACCCATGTATGTGTGTGCAAAAATAATGAAATACTATAATTTACTACCTACTGTCCCATAAATCTGAATTCAGGCTTTTCGTACTGTTACAAAACCCCCTCAATGACAGGTTTGATGCCGAAGCATAAAAACTTCATTGACTCATTCACACTTTTCTAAAAGGATCAGTCCAGATATGTCGCCACAACCCCCTGTATTGTTAATATAAAAAAAAAATACAATCACTTACCCTTGGTTCAATGATGATGAACGTACCATCTGACCTTACTGGACTTCTCAGGAGAGATCCCAACACCATAAGGCCATTAGGCACTTAACGCTCCTGTTCTGACGCTCCGGCCAGCTCAGGACCGCGGTCACAACACCATCAAACTCTGAAACATGCCATACAAAATTTAATATAATGGCCTTATCTATTCCCATATCCACAACTGATATGTCTCCCCTTAGATGCATTGGTTTGTGTTTTGAGGTGTTGGTTTGCTTAACTTAACATTCTCAAACAACAAATAACAAGATTTAAGATAGAAGATCCTCTTCTCCTTTTAACATCCCTGCATTTAGTAAAACTTTCTGACTCCAGTCTATCATATTTATTCTCTTTACCACAAGAAAATATACTCTTATCCTAAGCATAAAACAAATTTTAATTTTCCAAGCAACAACCACTATCTCTACTATTTTATTTCATATAACATTGAAACATGTACCAATCATGGCAAACAACTTCAAAACTCTTTATATTTTCTTTATTCTTATATTTCTTTGCAACAGAACTAAATCATTTATTTTGTTCAAAACTATTGTTATCTTCATCTTTTTAACACATTAGCATTTTCTACCGTCGCTACCCCCGTAACGACCTCCTAACCACACACACTATTGTACCCCCACTGGACTGTAGCGCCCAGGTGCCTTCACAAAGACTGAACTGGTGGAGGAATTCTGTCATCTCCTTGTCTTTGGTTCAGCATTACATCAAAAAACAATAATAAGATATCATAATATCTAAAAGTTATATAATCATACGCCCTTAGTGCGGGTCTATCACTATAATAAAAACATAATAAACATTGTACATTAAACATTAACATTGTTACATTTACACTACATAATTCACATTTACACAACTTGTATCAAGACTTTATGACATTATTATTTTCAACTTTCTATTAACTTTTATTATTTAACATTCATTCATCATTAGATTCTACAAAAAAATTTCAAATTTATTATTCACCTTTCTACTATGAATTTTCCTTTTCTAACCTTTTTCATCAATCCTTATCTAGTTTGGGTGACTCTCTATTATTCCCTATTATCTATATCTTATTTTGGCATTCATCTATCTAACCTTACTACCCCTCTTTTTTCTACTGACAACCGCTACTAACAACCATTAATATATTATGACACCAATCTCTCTCAATTATTAACCCCTTCACTAATCCCATTTAAATCCTCTGGCACCGCTCGTCTTTGTAATAGGATGTGTGTTCCCTACCTGGCCATACACATTCCTAACCATTTGCCCTCCACCAAATATCGGCAAACACTCTAACCCAAATTGCTCTGCCTGCCACAACGCTGCACGCTGGTCTCTTGCCACGTCGCACGCTGATCACTCCTTACACCACTACCCTTACTACAAAATATCATCATCAACAATTATAATTACCATTCACATTACTCACCTCTCTACATATAATCACTAACTACTGTGTCCCTAAAATATCTATCACCCTCTTTATATATTATCTGCATCTCAACATCTTATTTATCTAACTCCCAACAACTCTGCTTAACTAACTCAAATGCCTCTATTTTAATAACTATCACCCAAACTCTTTTACAACATTTCACCTTGCTATAACCCTAGAAATTCATCTCTCACCTACTAATAACAATACATCTCAATATCCAAACATATTACATGTTTAATCATTTACTATCCATTAGAATCTAAATTTCATAATTATTCAAATTCCTTATCAAACTTTCTTCAATTATTTATAAGTCTACAGTACATGGTTTACATAAAGAATAGATAAAATACACAACATCAAGAATACACAAATACATTGACATTAATACACACAAAAATATACAATCCAAAATTATCATTTTATCATTTCCCAAAAATCAGTTCATAAACAGTCCATCTTGAAAAACACTATCACATAATTAAATGTTCATTAACACAATAAAATATCTATCCTCCATCGTCAAACAATAATCTTATCTTATATCCGTATATACATTGGTTATTATTGAATCTCTTATATTAACATCATAAATGCATATACCATTCAAATTTTCATCATTTTCCGCAAACTCATATAATCTGTCATGATTGGTTATTGTCCTGTCACCTTCTGTATTATTAGTCACCACTAGGTACATTATAAAGTCATTATTTCCATTATCATCTTCTCCTACTGCTATATCAGCTTCATTACAAGGTAAGTTCTTATTTTTATTATATATCATCTCTACTCCTAACTTTTCCATAAACTCTTCATACTTTCTACTCATCTTAAAAATCTCTATTTCTCTCTCTCTCTCACAATATTTCTCACAACACCTCTCTCTCTCTCAAAATATATCTCTCTATCACACCAAGCTACTTTCTCTCTTTCAATATTTGCATAGGGCACTACTACTTCATAAAAACACCCCCTGGCTTCACCAGGTACACTAACACAAAAAACTAAGGGATCATTTGGAGACCACATGTCTCCCACATAAATTCTAGAGGAACCTTCGTCCTCAAACAACAATTTTGGAGTCTTTACTCCACTCCTACCACTGGGAAAATTTGCCCTCTGCCCACTATATCCACTTAAACTCTCCTTACCCCCTCTTTCAATCTCATCAACAACTATCTCCTCACCATTAACCTCTACTCTCATTAAAATCTCATTATCACTACCAACATCCACACTATTATCTCCTATTACCATATTTTTATTTATTTTATCATAATTTTCACTACTACTTACCTTGTATTTATTTATGTTCAAATTGTCTATTACTTTACTCTTAGAATTGTCATCTACTTTATTCATTTTCATGTTTGACTCCTTAAAATGTTTATCAAAATTGTCGTTTTGTTCTTTGATTTCGTTTTTCATCTCATCTAATTTTACATCAAACTTAATACTCTGTTCTCTTAATTCATTATTTTGTATTTTCATTAATTGAAAAAGGTCCTCTAATGATATCTTATTGTTTACAATAGGCGTTGAGTTTGCTTCGGGAGCACTCATTAATAAAGATTCTGTTGCCGTATTATTCATATTTATGCTTTCGTTATCTGCCATTTTGGAGTTCTAAATATATATTTGAAACATTACTGTATATCTACCATATACTCTACACAACATAACCTAATCTCTCACTTATCATGTCACACCTTAATCTAATAACCGTTCTGTCTCTTTTGCCGGCTTATTTATATAAACTTTATTTATATGATGTCCCTAGTTCGGGCTGTCAATTGTTAACTTACTTAAATAATTACGTCCCTAGTTCGGGTCGACAATTGTTAACTTCCTAAATAATCGAGTCCCTAGTTCTGGGCGAAAATTGTTAACTACCTAAACTAATACAAATAATAAGTATTATGTTCTGGGCGACAATTGTTAACTTCCCTCCTTATCGATAATAAATATTATGTATTCATTGGTGACTTACCTGTTGAGATAGGTTAACATTTAATAGTTGACACATTAATTCAGGCGCCATAATTGTGTTGCCAACTTTACGTTTTTTTCTGTTATTCGGGTCCAGAGTTCTTATAAGCGAGGCTGAGACTGAACGGTTACCAGAAATAATATACACTGACAACATTTATGGTAAAATAAGCTGTTATTTTTATTATTTCAAAATTTGAATGATTCACATGTAATAAAACAAAATGGCGTCCATACTTCCGCCTTTACTAGCTATTAATAATTATTCCTTCGTTACCTTATACATTTAGTTTATTTCCAAAAGACTTTAAAATAAGCTGCAGCTCTGTTAGATAGACCTTTTATATTTTCAGATTATTTTTTACAAAACAAATAAATAAAGAAACACAAACCAACGCCTCATGGCGTCTCGCCTGTTTAATAGCCGGCTTTACGTTTACTCACACAAACACACACACACTCATTTTTTCTTCAAAATAGATACAATTTTAATTGAATTGAGTTATGCATAATTGAGCTCAAATGCGTTATTGTAATTTACTGAAGGAATTGTGCACTTTCCTTTTTTGAAGTGGCGTAGTTCCCTTGGAATTTCCTCTTCGCCAGCCTGGTTTTCTGAATGTTTTACTGCATACTGATTATATTTTGGTGGTCACAACACTGAATTTAAACTCTGCTTTACATTTTTGATCACTAATTAAAGTTATTGTTACATTTTGTTGAAATTTACACTTTTGCTGGCAGTAATTGCCGGTCGACCTTTTACAAGGTGTTGTCGCCTCGGCTGTAGTATGAAGACTGGGCGGATGTAATGTACATTTTTACGTATGTGTGAGTGCATCGACGTCATTTTTCTGCTGTTTCGAACGGCTAACGCCCTGTTTCACGTCATTGTGGTTACATCATTTTTATATTTTTAATGATGCCCCGCATTGTGGACCAATGAAAATTTATATTGAGAGTCTGTGTTAACTCATGCAGCCATTGAATGCATTCTGTTTCGCACGTCCTCTCTTGGCCTTGGAATTGTTCTGCTCGGTTGAATCTGTGTCGTTTTCTTTAAACAAAGGGAAAATTATCCTACCCATGTATGTGTGTGCAAAAATAATGAAATACAATAATTTACTACCTACTGTCCCATAAATCTGAATTCAGGCTTTTTGTACTGTTACAACTGGTAGGTCAGCGATAATGAAAAGCAGTGTCGTATACTTTTCCTGGAAATTCTGAACAGTAATGTACAATTCATAACAACGGATATGACTCATACAGACTTTCACATTTGTCATCATTGTGAACGTTCGTCCCATAGCGTCACTTTACGTTTTGACTCGGTAGTGTTCGTACCTTTTACTGTGTTCAAAAATGAGTAAACGTGGTTCATATAAATCGCTCACGATAGAACAAAAGATAGAAGTTTTAAAATGTATTGACAAAGGTGATTCGGTTCAGAGTGTTTTACGCAATTTCGGTATCAGTAAATTGACATTTTACAATATTAAAAAAAAAGATCAGCAATTACAAATTTTCACTGAATAGAGACTTTAATAGTGCCAGTGAAATTAAGCGAAAACGGATGACTCCTGCCAAAACGTCTGACATTGACGAAGCTGTTTGGACGTGGTATAAACAACGAGCTGCTGGTGTACCGATCCGTGGGATAGAATTGCAGAGTGCTGCTGAACGTTTTGCTTATCAATTTCAAAACCAAGATTTTAAGGCAAGTACAGGGTGGTTGTTTAGATTTAGAAATCGACATGGCATAGCAAACCAATCGATTTGTGGACAACTTTTAAGTGCAGATCATAAAGCTGTTCAACCATATAAGGATAAATTACAAAAGATTATTAATGATAATGACCTTGAACCGTGGCAAATCTACAATGCTGATGAGACGGGATTGTTTTGGAAGGCTATGCCAAAAAATACACAATCGAGTAAAAAAGAAACCCATACACCTGGACATACAATAAATAAAATGAGGCTGTCTGCATCACTGTGTGCCAATTCCGATGGTACACATAAATTAAAATCTGTCGTTGTAGGAAAATCTAAAAACCCAAGAGCAATGAAGAACATAAACGACACTGATCTTCCTGTGATTTATAAAGCTCACAGAAACGCGTGGTTCAGCTGTGAAATTTTCAGTTCTTGGTGTGCCGTAACTATGGAATTTCGTTACGGCAACATACTGAATGGATACTCGCGACGCCATCTAATAGCGATGCGTTGCAACTTGTGTTTCACTGTTCCGCGGTGAGGGGCCGGGCTGGTTGTTGCCTTGTACACGTTTTTTGCTCTCTCCTGTTTCAGCCTTCGAAGCAGCAAGATGTTGCTCGCTCGGCTTCCGAAGAAAGTTTGAATTATTTTTTAAATACCGGGCGATTTATTTTTATTATGGCCGGCTGAGTAAAGAGATGTGCTGTGGGGTGTCTGTGGCCCGTTCATCCGTTTCCCGAGCATCAGACCAAGATTAAATGTGAGAATATCAAGGAACTTATATGGGGCTAATGCCAATCTCTACAGGTATGTCTGGAAAACAATGTTTCTCGTGTGCAGTGGAGGTGAATTTTTGCAAAGAAAATTATTAACTTATTCCTATGTGTGCATGTGGCACTAATTGAGTTTCTTGTCAAGTGAGTTATCTTAACACAAAAAAAAAAAAAAAAAACTTTTGCTTTCATTCTTGATGTTTTTTTTACTTTGCTTAATATCTGGTATACCCAGGCTATTTTAATGATTGCTACTTCATTTCTGAACTCAAGTTTTTCTTTTAAAAATCTGTTGAACTGGACTGGCATCTTATATTTCTTTTAATCGTGAGGTCAGCTTCTTGTGCCGTTAGTGAAGTGATGGTATTACCTTCTATGCAAAGTTTTTTTTTAAGATATATAAAAAGAAAAAAAACAAAAACAACAACAAAAATTTAAAAACGAAATGTGTTAAGATACTACGGGGGATTTGGTATCTATTTAAACCTTGCAGTGGGAAGGCACTTCCCAGCGCTACTAGAGTGAAGAATACCTGGTTCCTTTATTTTCTCGGAGATAGTCTCTCAATATTTATCTGTGTTCTCCATGTAACTATGTAACTGTTTGTGTGAAAATTGTTTAGTGAATGTGTCAAAAGAAAATGATCAAATCATATGCATTGTGTGCACTCATTGGCATAACAGGTTGTGAATGGTCCATCACATTGGGTCAAACTATGTTGTATCCCTACATGTGTTGGGATTTAGAATTTATTTTAATTCTCTGTGAGTTTCAAATTAATGTTAAAATTTGTTTGTATATTTATACCTGTTGTTGGCTCAGTTTAAAACATGTTGAATTAATTAAATATTAATTAATTGTTGAGTGATGAGTATATATAAATAGTATCATGGATCTAGTCATTTGTATACACACATGTGTATGTATAAAACATGTTATATTTTGAGAGATCTGCTTATTTAATATTTTTTTTTATATAATGGTGTATACTAGGAAATCAACAAACCATTGAGCGATACAAGTTTAGGGGGGAAAAAAAAAAAAGAGCACACATGGTGAAATTCTTACTCAAGAACATGATTACCCAATTATATTTTAACATTATATACCTTTACTAATTATATTGTTGTTGTTCTTAATTTTTGTTTATTGAGATTTTAGATGGCGCATGTCGTTTGTCTTAATTAATTAAAATAGTACAACCAGAGGTGTCCTGTAAAAAAAAAAGCTTATTGTTATTAGATGTATTAAAATTTAAAAAAAACCTTTCGTTTTTTTTATTTATTAATAATCAAACAGTATTAAACTATTGTTATTAGACGTATTAAATTTTGAGAACCTCTGGAATTATTTCTTTTTATTTATTAATGTTAATAATAATTTATTGCCAAAATATATCGAAATTATATTTTTGTAAAGGTTTTTTAAAATTTACCGGAGATGTTTTGTTGCTTGATTATTGTTATTTCAAGTGAATACTTCTATATTCTGGGCACTATGAAGTACACCCATTGTATATAAAATTGTAATGCTTTTTGAAAATGAATTAGAGAACCAATAAATTTGTTGTTGAGTTTGGAAATTGAGGTCACCTCATTGATTCAATTGCCTAATGGTTCCCCAGCACGAGGCCTTTCATCCACTAGGAGGCCTCCTCCTGGTTTTGAACAAGTGAGCCGGTCATCCAGGTAGGCTGTATAATTTACTTACACTTTTTTAAGAAAGTTAAATTCTGAAGTAGGGTTAATGTGTTGTGATGACAATGATGAATGGCTCACAAATGGTAGCAGAGCGTGGTTGGACGTAGGCCTGGCCACCTCTGAACCAAAAATTTGAAATTGATGCGGTGGCCTCAATACGTTAATTGGACATGCACTGTCAGTTTTGTGGTGTGTTCTCATATCTCAAAGAATGTAATGAGATAATTTTTACTTTAATTATGTGTTCACCATTGTTGTAAAATTTTGGTCTTTGGGGGGCGGTTGCCGGGCCGGGACACCTAGGGGTGAGCACAGGTTAGTGATTCCGGATTGTACCTTTGGGGTGTTGTAACGGGCCTATTTTGGGGTAATAAAGCAGTTGTATTTTTGTAATAAAACAAATAATATTTTTCAACAATAGGGACAAAATTTATAAACAGAAGGTATATTTATTGTTAGCGACGGAAGTGACAGTGGCAGCACTGCTTGGGACCGTAAATATGTGACAATTATTCTTAAATTATTGAAGCGAACAGACTTAACAAACTGGAATTGTGCCAAGGTCAGACAATGACAGACAAAACAGCAAAACAAGTTATGTAACTAACATCAGACCATCTGACGTCAGTATATACGTCAGAGCCTATCCTCGCTGTGGAATTCGGGTGTGTAACAAATGATAGTCTGCTGGCGGAGTGATATAAACTTTAAAACAATAAGAATTGATCATACCATCACGGCCGCTTCACAAAATAGCGCCGGTGATCGATTGCCAGTGTAACTACAGCACCACTCGCGAGTGGTACATATAAAAAGTTTCGAAACGTAAATCACGGGCGCCCGCACCGAAAATGAAAGTAACGCATTTTAATTCTTAAAAAGAGTGTAATAACAGTTTTAAAATATGTAGGAATTCAGATATAAAATGTAGAGACAGTTTCGGTTTTAATCATCAGTGTCAAAAATAGCAAATGTGCGGTTAAATTAAGGCGACGTCTTCTGGACAAAATTGAACAGCTAAGTACCAAATAATTAAAATGAATTTTAACAAGGGCTAATAAAAATGAGAACAAAATTTTAAACAAAAAATGAGATCTCATGGGATATAAATTAATTGTATGCGTGTGGGTGTGCGTGAGTATGTGAGAATATATTTAAATTAAGAAGGCTGGTTTGTGTATATAAAAAATTATTTCTATTTAATGTCTTGATTATTTTTTTTGGTAATTCAAAAGTGTATACTATGTTTCAATTTTACTTTATGTGAGTTTTTAATAATGAGAATTGAATAATAGATGCGGGAGGTAAATACGTAGTGTGTCAATGATCTTTTAAAAGTTACATGATGTGAATGTCCAATTGTTAATAAAACTTAATTATGGGAAACAATATAAAGTGTTCTTTGAACAACCTATTCTGATCTCCTGTTCGCCGAAAAGAACCCCGAAATGATAGGTACAAATTTTTTTGTGTTTTGTTTGCTTGTAAATCATAAAAAAAGATGGCGCCCGATAATTATACAATGTATGTTAGTAAATTAGTTAGTTTTATGTGACTCAAATTTGGTAGCTTTACATTTGGCTTCCGAACGTAGGGACTATTTATATAAATACATTTATATAAATATAGGCCACTTGGAGAGCAGAACGGTTGTTTGAGGTAAAGCTAAAATTACGTAAAATAGACGTAGATAGGGGTTATGTTATGATGGTGTGGAGTATGGGTAAATAGAATATCTTTTTGATAATAAATATATGTTATATATATATAGTAACATTTTGAAAAGAAATATATGTAAAAGTTTCCTTTTATTTTCAAAATGGCAGATAATAATGATGTCAGTTTATCTGACAGTCAGTTAAGTAGCGATTCGGGAGTTCAAACGAATGACAGTAATGTAGAGAATCAGTTGACAGAATCGAAAATAATGGAAGGTGTGACGAGTCAGTCAACGCCGACCTTAAGTAAGAGAGAAAGTAATAGTGATATGACGAAAATGATTCAATTTCTGTGTACTAGTTTTAATAAATTTGAAAGTAATGTAAATGAGAAGTTTGATGTTCAAAAGAATAGTTTGGATGAGTTAAAAAACCAAATTAATATCCAGAATGACAAATTTGACGAGTTGAAAAATGAGATTCAAGAAATTAATACGTTGTGAAAACACCAAAGTAGAATTTACTAATAAAATTAACCAAGTAGAAAACAAGTTAGAGAATTCAATACAGAAGACAGATGTTAAATTTAATGAAATAGATAGTCAGATAGATAGAGTTGAGAAGCAGATAAATGAGAATAATGAGATATTAATAAATTCAATGAATGAGTATAACAATGACATAGAATCAAAAATTAATGAATGTAATATTGAAACTGAATGTAAGTTGAGTAGCGTAGTAATGACAGTTGAAAAAATTAGTCAGAATATTGATAAACACCAAAATAGGATAGACTCTAAAATAAATGAAATTGAAAGTAATTATAAGACAGAAATACAAGCAGTAAATGAATCTATTGACGTAATATCAAAAAATAATGTACAGTCTGAATATAGTAATGACAAAAAATTATATTCACTTGAACAAAACATTAGTAGTATGAGAGACGAATTAAGTGTAGTAAAAAATCAAAATGTAAACAATGTTACTGAGCGCATATTTATGACACGTGACACAAATTATTTTTTTTTTAATACACTCCAGGTGCAGCGGTCTCGGTGTACCTGTCACGTGCCTGCACTGCCTTAGAGTGTTGTATATAATGGAGGCTGCACCTAAATATAAGGCAGTGCGTACAAATTTAAAAGTTTCAGAACCAATGGCAAAATTAAAATTAGCCATTGGTTATAGTTCTGTTTAGTCCGAAAAGACGAGTTTTGGGGCAAGAGGGGTTGGCGCAAGATAGAAGACGGGTTAGAAAAAATGGTAGGAGAAGGGGAGTAGTGTGTTTCAGAGGGGGGACGTGAATTCACGTAGTGGATCTATCTTGTACCAATTCTTTTTGCAGCGAGACCCGGCATTTCAGGCGACTGCGACCTTCCTAGACGTGTTGAAAGTTAAGATAGAGTCAGCCTTCAATAAAAAAAAAAAAAAAAAAAAAAAAAAAATTTTGATGTTTATAATTTTAAATTTAAATAAATTTTAGAATTAAGTGACCAAATATAATTGTCAAGTTTTAGTATCAGTGAGTATGGGAACGTTTTGAAAAGATGTGTAATAAAATAAAAACTTGTTATCAATACAAGATGTGGGGACAATTTTGGTGGGTAGATTGGTGCTCAATGAGGTGACATAACAGTGTAGTGTGGAACTGCCATGGGGGGAGGTTGTAAATTTTGTATTTAATATTTTATGTTCATGATGTTTAAGCTTACATATAAAGGGGGTTAAACCCCATCCAAACTAATAATGTCATTTAAGTATAAATTCTTAAGTTTAGTGTTACAAAAGATATGTTACTTGTGATTCCCCAACTTTTTGGGCGGTCACGGCCTCACCGAACCTTGACCGTGGAATTGGTTTAGCTTTAACAGCTATGGTTGGGGCACATTACGATTACGCGCTGACCATAACTGGCCATAGCTGTTATCGTTGTAAAGGTGTATTTAGAAATTGATGGGGGGTGAAATTGAGGGGAATCACCAAACTAGGGAACAGCGGCTACCACTCTGTCCGAGTAGGGACAGCAAAGCCAGGTGGTAGACCCGCATTAAGGGCGCATAACTATAGACAGAGATATTATGATATCTAGACCGTTAAAATGTAACGCAGAAGCAAGGACACGGAGATGTCACATTCCTCCAAAACTTCAGTCCTTGTGGACGCAACTGGACGCCACAGTCCAGGGGGGGTCATAGTGTGTGTGGCAGGGAGGTTGTCCAGGGGGATAACGTATTAGAAATTTGCTATATTTTAATAATGATGAATCGCTACTCAATAATTTTGTTTTTGATTTGCAAAATAAATACACTAGATACTTCCTATATTGTTTTTATTATGTTTTATTGTGTTAATCGCATTTAGTATGTTAGGAATAAGGATTATAAAATATAATAATATGTTTTCAATGTGTTTATAGATTTTAAAATAAAACGAAATGGTGTGATAGTTAAAATTTTCAATGGGTTGCCAAAGATGGAAGTTGGGTGATGAATATTTGTGGGACATATAGATCTGTCCAAATTGAAGTCAAAGTTAAAGAAATAGTAGAGATGAAAATAATGCATTGTTGTTTTGAGTTAATGTATGTTATAGAATTTTGAGAAGTATAAGTGGAGACACAGTAGAATTGGAGAATTTATGTAGAGTTTTGAGTGATATATTGTTGTTTATAATTGATGATGTTATTTTGTTGTAGTTGTAGTAAGGTAATGAGATTGAGATTTTTTGGGGATGGCAATTTTGTAGTAGGGGGTAGTGTAATGTGGGAGTCCGCAACATGATGATGAGTTGGGACGGGATTTGGTATAGATTTAATGGGAAGGGGTTGCCTTAGGTAGAATCCAGGAACCAGAGAACAGGAATTGAGCTTTTTTGGGGGGGGGGACACGTATCCTATGTACAAAGGGTTAGAGAGTATTTTTTTTTATATATTGAGAGAAGGTGGCGAATTGAGTTAAAGTAGTAAGTAGTTAGAGATAGAGAAGGGTTAGTAGATTTTTGATAGTGGGTTGTCATACTAGTTAAAGATTTTGTAAGGGAGCGTTAGAGTAATAAAAGGGGTAAGATTATGAGTAAATGTCAAGTTGATAAAGTGAATTATAATGAATAACTGAGAATCACCCAAATGAATGAAATGGAATAATAATTGCAATGTTATGGGAAAAAAAAAAAATTTGAGAAACGAATTAATAAAAGTTAAATTGAGATTAAAAGGTAATTTTCTGATTTTATAGGCAAACTTAATGAAGTAAAGTGTGTAAAGTTTAAATACAAATTGTTTATTTTAAGATAATAATAACAATGTGAATTACTATGTTTTCTTGTTATGTTATGTTGTTAGGTATTTTGATATATGTTAGAAATAAGTACAAAACAAAACCAGTGCTTCTTAGCGCAAACCAGCACCGCTAGGGGGAAACAGATCAGTTGGGGATATGGTGTTGTATAAGGCCACTATTTGACATTTTGATTTGTTGTTTCAGTGTTTGGTGATGCTGTGGCGGCGGACCTGAGCTGGCCAGCGCGTCAGAGCAGGGGCGTTAAGTATCTGTCTGACTCTACGGTGTTGGGATCTCGAGAGAGAAGTCCAGTATTGTCATTCAGATGCGGTCACAGTCACCAGACCAAGGGTGAGTTGATTATATTTTTTGTAAACCATACAGGGGGTTGTGGCGACATATCCTGGCCGATCCCTCTAGCAAGCATGAATGTGTCAATGAGATTTTTTATGCTTCGGCATAAAATATCTCAATGAGGGGGTATTGTAACGGGCCTATTTTGGGGTAATAAAGCAGTTGTATTTTTGTAATAAAACAAATAATATTTTTCAACAATAGGGACAAAATTTATAAACAGAAGGTATATTTATTGTTAGCGACGGAAGTGACAGTGGCAGCACTGCTTGGGACCGTAAATATGTGACAATTATTCTTAAATTATTGAAGCGAACAGACTTAACAAACTGGAATTGTGCCAAGGTCAGACAATGACAGACAAAACAGCAAAACAAGTTATGTAACTAACATCAGACCATCTGACGTCAGTATATACGTCAGAGCCTATCCTCGCTGTGGAATTCGGGTGTGTAACAAATGATAGTCTGCTGGCGGAGTGATATAAACTTTAAAACAATAAGAATTGATCATACCATCACGGCCGCTTCACAAAATAGCGCCGGTGATCGATTGCCAGTGTAACTACAGCACCACTCGCGAGTGGTACATATAAAAAGTTTCGAAACGTAAATCACGGGCGCCCGCACCGAAAATGAAAGTAACGCATTTTAATTCTTAAAAAGAGTGTAATAACAGTTTTAAAATATGTAGGAATTCAGATATAAAATGTAGAGACAGTTTCGGTTTTAATCATCAGTGTCAAAAATAGCAAATGTGCGGTTAAATTAAGGCGACGTCTTCTGGACAAAATTGAACAGCTAAGTACCAAATAATTAAAATGAATTTTAACAAGGGCTAATAAAAATGAGAACACAACAAAATTTTAAACAAAAAATGAGATCTCATGGGATATAAATTAATTGTATGCGTGTGGGTGTGCGTGAGTATGTGAGAATATATTTAAATTAAGAAGGCTGGTTTGTGTATATAAAAAATTATTTCTATTTAATGTCTTGATTATTTTTTTTGGTAATTCAAAAGTGTATACTATGTATCAATTTTACTTTATGTGAGTTTTTAATGAGAATTGAATAATAGATGCGGGAGGTAAATACGTAGTGTGTCAATGATCTTTTAAAAGTTACATGATGTGAATGTCCAATTGTTAATAAAACTTAATTATGGGAAACAATATAAAGTGTTCTTTGAACAACCTATTCTGATCTCCTGTTCGCCGAAAAGAACCCCGAAATGATAGGTACAAATTTTTGTGTGTTTTGTTTGCTTGTAAATCATAAAAAAAGATGGCGCCCGATAATTATACAATGTATGTTAGTAAATTAGTTAGTTTTATGTGACTCAAATTTGGTAGCTTCACAGTGTTTGCCGTTAAATGTCTATTTGTTTGTTTGTGTTCGTGTTCTTGTCTTTGTTGGTCCTACACCATATGGTCTTGGTCTTGGTCGTTGGTCCGGTGTCGGGTCGGGAACCCTGGGGTGCATTGATTGTTATTGCTTAATACTTGTTATTGCATTGATTGTGATTGTCTGTATTAAAGTCCTTGTATTGTGAAATTATGTCAGATGCGGGGCAGAGTAGTGGTCGGCGTGAGGGTCGCGGTCTGGTGCCCGAGTATTTTAATAAAGATGAGCTCCAGTTTGAGATATGCTTGCAGGGTGGGATTCCCCAGAGGGATGTAGCGTCCTTGCAAAGACAACTGCGGTAGCTGCTGGTGGGGGATGTCCCCCTCCAGAGAGTCGAAATTGAGGATCTGGGGGAGGAGTTAGCCTTGTGTTCGGACAAGTGGATGGAGTTCTCCACCCTGATGGAGTACTCTGAATATATAGGGAGTTCCACCCGAATTTGGCAGCGGGTGACCCAAAGAATGCTCCACTTGTCCGCTCGTCTCCGTAATTTGTTGTTGCAGGACGATCTGGAGGAGGAGGTTAGGCGGGCTGCGACGGACCTGCAGTCAAAAATTTGCCTACCTGGGGAGGCTCCAGAGAGTCCTGGTAAGCCGAAAGAGATGCTCACGCGCCAGACCGTGGCCACTGAGCGGGTGGATATCCTGGGAGAAGCATGTAGTGCTCTGGTCGAGGAACGTCCTCTTATTTCGTTGGGCAGTCGCCCCCAGGGATTTCAGGGCGATCAGGTGGAAGTCCCTCGCAGGCTTGGTACCACCCTTGCCAGCGTCAAATATGAGTCATTGCCGAACCCTATCTATGACCTCCTCCGTCGGCTTCCCGTGGTCGACGGTCTGGATCTGGACCAGCTGGTAAAATTTTTGAAGGGATTTTCGGCATTTATGACTTCCCTGGGGTGACTGGTTCCTCTCTTTTATATATGATATATCCTTATTGTCGGGCGCCTCTACTGGATCATGTGGTCTGGCATCTCGGCGCGGGCGGGGATTTTGATGCCTTCCACAGGGATGTTCTGGAGCTGTTTATGCCCTGAAGGTTGCGTGACCAGATGCAGCAAAGATTGTTTTATAGAGTTCAGGGGCACGGGGAAAAGCTAAACGTATTCATAAATTCTATCAAGAGTGCTGCCCGTGTGGACGTGTCGGAGGCTGAGGTGGTGCGTGTCATCTTGGAGGGCCTCAATCCCCAGGAGAGGTCACGGTTGGTGTTCTTGGAGAGACCGCGAAGCTTCGCAGATCTCAGCAGAGCTTGTGTCTTTGCCCCGCACCATCCAGATGAATGATGAGACTCGCTCCGGCACTTCCGAATTCTCTGTCCCCTGTTCCACATCTGGGCAACAGCGGCCACCTACCCGGGAGCAATGAGGCAACAACTTTGAAAGAAGAAACTATAGTTGTTATACATGTGGTAAGATGGGGCACTTGGCCCGGAATTGCCAATTCAAACGGTCGGAGGTCCCGCGTGAGAACCGCCCTTCAAAAAACGGCCCGCGTGGGGGGATTGAGGGGGCGCTGGTCCCTCCCCACGCGTGATGGCGTTAGCGCATCTCATGTTCCATTATGTGCGGTTGACACTGAGCACTCATCCGGGAAGCCATATCCTAAGCCCATTCGTCCTGGCCTCTCCGTGTCCCTATCTTGAGTTGGAGGTTGGAAAGGGCCATATTACGGCCTTGGTGGACTCGGGATCGGCGCGGTGTTTGATCTCCTCCCGGGTTTACCAGCAGTTGGTTAGGGAGTCTTTAATTAAGGCGAGTGCTCTTTCATCGGTGGTGTGTTGGACGGCCTCGAGGGAGGTTTTGCCTACCTCAAAAGTGGTGGCCTTTAAAATTAAAATAAATTATTTTTCGTGGGTGTGGGAGTTTCTTGTCGCTCCGAATCTGAGCGTCGACTGTATTTTGGGTGCGGACTTTATTATGAAAAGTGGTCTGGTTCTCGATATCCAGGGGCACGTTTGTTTCTTCAAGTTTAACCGTGCCGTGCGCATTCCCTTTTTTGGATATCGGGATGAGTCGGGGGAGGGACCTGAAGAACTTTAACCCCCGGCGGCTATTAATAACTTAAGCCAGTCCCAACAGACCACTTTCCGTCAATTGTGTGAGGAGTTCCCCGAGGTGCTGACGGCCGATCTCGGCCTCACACATAATCTGGAGTACCGTATCCGACTGTGTGACTCCTCGGTTGTCCGTTCGCACCCTTATAAATTCGCCCCTCCCAAAATGACCATTTTGCGTGAGAAGGTTCAGGAACTGTTAGACCAGGATGTCATTGAACCTTCCACGTCGGCCTATGCCAGTCCAGCATTCTTGGTGCCTAAACCAGGAGGGAAGCATCAGCTGGTTATTGATTACCGTAAATTGAATAAAAATATAGAGGTTGAGTCGGTGCCCCTCCCGGACCTGCATTCGGCCTTTGACTGGTTTTCGCAGGCCCGCTATTTCACAATTTTTGACCTTAATTCTGCCTACCACCAGATTCCCTTACACAAGGATTCTCGACCGTACACGGCCTTTTGCGTACCGTGGAACCTGTACCAATATAAGAGAGTCCCCATGGGACTGGCCGTTGGTGCTCAGACGTTAACACGTCTACTAGATACAGTGTTCCACGATGTTAAATTTCAGTACGTATTTAAATATCTTGATGATCTGCTTATTTATAGTACCACCTTAGAGGAACACATGGATCATCTCCGAGAGGTGTTGTGTCGCCTGAGGCGTGCGGGGCTCACGGTAAACCCCGACAAGGTGAAATTTGCCCAGGAGGAAATTTCTTTCCTCGGTCACCTTGTGTCTCATAAAGGGGTCACGGTAGACCCAGAGAGGACTCAGGCAATTCGGGAATTTCCTCCTCCTCAGGACGCTAAAGGGGTGGCCCGCTTCGTAGGGATGGTTAATTTTTATCGGCGGTTCATCCCAGGGGCCGCTGATATTGCTGCTCCCCTAAATTCCTTAAGAAAAAAGGGTGGCAAATTTGTGTGGGGCGACGAGCAGCAGCGTGCCTTTGAGACCCTGAAGGAGTCCATTCTGTCACCGCCCGTGCTTCGGATGCCTGACTTCACGAAGCCCTTTATTTTGCAGTCGGACGCCAGCTCTGTGGCGATCGGCGCCGTGCTCTCGCAGGAGGTGGATGGTGCTCGGCAACCAGTTGCCTTTGTATCTAGAACCCTCACCGACACTGAAAAGAAATCCTCTGTGTATGAGTTGGAGTGTTTGGCGGTAGTCTTCACCCTGGACAAATTTAGGAGATATTTGGAACATGCTGAGTTCCTTTTAGAGACCGACAACCAGGCTCTCTCTTGGCTTCTGGCGCACCCCCGTCAACTGGGTAAACTTGGCCGCTGGGTGGTCAAAATTTCATCTTTTAAGTTCAGGGCACAGCATATACGGGGGACCCAAAATGTTGTTGCCGATGCTTTGTCACGGATGTACCATTTGCCCAGTGAGGAGCCAACAAATGAACAAGAGGAGCCTACGCCTTACTCTTGGAGTTTCCCCTCGCCTTTACCGATGTTATCCCTCATCAGCTTGATGATGAGACGTTGGGTCCGATTATCGAAAAAATTAAATGAGGCGAGATGAAGGCTCCTTATCATCTGTCCAAGGGCGTCCTCTGCTGCAAGGAATGTAGAGGACGGGTTCCTAAGATAGTGCTGCCGAGCAAGCTTGTACCCATGGTCTTCCAGTATTATCACGATTCCCCGGTAGGAGGCCATTTGGGTGTTTCGAAGACCATCTCCGCGATTCGAAAGAACTTCATCTGGAAAGGCATGGATCGGGACATCGCCACCCGGGTGAAGTGCTGTCATCTCTGTAGTCTGAGCAAGCCCGCTCAGAACACCAAGTTGGGGCTGCTGTCTTCTGAGGTGGCTGGCAGACCTATGGAGAAGGTTTTCATCGACTACATGGGTCCTTTCCCACGTAGCAAGGCTGGGAATTCGTTCCTCCTTGTTTGTGTGGACGCCTTCTCTAAGTATGTCTGGCTACTTCCCTTGCGTCAGGCAAGTGCTGCTACTACCATCATAGCCCTTCAGACCAGCATCTTTCAGCATTTCGGGCTTCCCTCCATCATTGTCTCAGACAATGGCCCCCAATTCATCTCGAGGCAGTTCCGAAACATGTGTTTCAGGCACGGCATTCATCATGTAACCACTTCCCGTTATCACCCGCAACCTTCCCATGCTGAGCGATTCAATCGCAATCTTAGATCCGCCCTCATCGCTTACCACGCGGAACAGCAGAACACGTGGGACCAGAATCTTCAGTGGTTACAAATGGCTTTTAACTCCTTTCTTCATGAGAGTCATAGAGCCGTGCCTTTTGAGGTCATGTTTGGTTTCTCCCCTGCTCATCCCCTTAGCAATTTGTGGAGATTGGAGGATCTTCTCCCGGATTTTCCGGACGGGGGGTTTCTCACAGGTGGAAAGAGGTGAGGAGAGCTCTGCTCCGATCGCGTGCGGCGTCGTTATAATGCGGGGAGAGTCCCCAACCCTTTCAAGGTGGGCCAGTTGGTATATTGTAGGAGCCACCCGCTCAGCTCTAAGGTGGAAGGTCGCGCCGCCAAGCTTTGTTATCGATGGTTGGGACCTTTCCGCATTTCCGAGTTTATCTCTCCGGTTACTGCCAGCCTGGTGGGTCTAGAGGATGGTATGCAGATGAGAGTGGCCCATGTGTCGCATTTGAAGGCATGTGCTCAGGTGGAGGTTCATTGAGTGAAGGATATAGATATTTTTTTTTCTTACCTCTGTTAGGATTAACTTGGGTCCTTGGGTTTGGTTTTCGGGGGGCTTCTCTGGAGGATTTGGGTTTTAATGTTTTACCTTTTAGTGTTTTAATTGTTTTTAAGGGGGGGTTAAATGGGGTTTTAGTGTTTTATCGGAATTTTAGCTCCTCTCCTTTCCTTTCTTCTTTCTATCTCTTTAGGTCGTGACCGCTCACACTCCCGGTATCTTAAACACTTACACACACCCAGCTACACACACACACACACACCTTGTCCTTCTTTCCGGTGTCCTTTTGTTTCAACTTCCGCCTGATTTTACCTTTTATTCTCTTTTAGTTAGTCCCCAGATTTCCTCCAGTTGTGGCCGACCCAGTGTCGTCCAACCCGTTGGACTCCTTTTGTTGTGGGGGTTTGCCGTAACTATGGAATTTCGTTACGGCAACATACTGAATGGATACTCGCGACGCCATCTAGTAGCGATGCGTCGCAACTTGTGTTTCACTGTTCCGCGGTGAGGGGCCGGGCTGGTTGTTGCGTTGTACACGTTTTTTGCTCTCTCCTGTTTCAGCCTTCGAAGCGGCGAGATGTTGCTCGCTCGGCTTTCGAAGAAAGTTTGAATTCTTTTTTAAATACCGGGCGATTTATTTTTATTATGGCCGGCTGAGTAAAGAGATGTGCTCTGGGCTGTCTGCGGCCCATTCATCCGTTTCCCGAGCATCAGACCAAGATTAAATGTGAGAATATCAAGGAACTTATATGGGGCTAATGCCAATCTCTACAGGTATGTCTGGAAAACAATGTTTCTCGTGTGCAGTGGAGGTGAATTTTTGCAAAGAAAATTATTAACTTATTCCTATGTGTGCATGTGGCACTAATTGAGTTTCTCGTCAAGTGAGTTATCTTAACACAACAACAAAAAAACTTTTGCTTTAATTCTTGATGTTTTTTTTTACTTTGCTTAATATCTGGTACACCCAGGCTATTTTAATGATTGCTACTTCATTTCTGAACTCAAGTTTTTCTTTTAAAAATCTGTTGAACTGGACTGGCATCTTATATTTCTTTTAATCGTGAGGTCAGCTTCTTGTGCCGTTAGTGAAGTGATGGTATTACCTTCTATGCAAAGTTTTTTTTTAAGATATAAAAAGAAAAAAAAACAAAAACAAAAAAGAATTTAAAAACGAAATGTGTTAAGATACTACGGGGGATTTGGTATCTATTTAAACCTTGCAGTGGGAAGGCACTTCCCAACGCTACTAGAGTGAGGAATACCTGGTTCCTTTATTTTCTCAGAGATAGTCTCTCAATATTTATCTGTGTTCTCCTTGTAACTATGTAACTGTTTGTGTAAAAATTGTTTAGTGAATGTGTCAAAAGAAAATGATCAAATCATATGCATTGTGTGCACTCATTGGCATAACAGGTTGTGAATGGTCCATCACATTGGGTCAAACTATGTTGTATCCCTACACGTGTTGGGATTTAGAATTTATTTTAATTCTCTGTGAGTTTCAAATTAATGTTAAAATTTTTTTGTATATTTATACCTGTTGTTGGCTCAGTTTAAAACATGTTGAATTAATTAAATATTAATTAATTGTTGAGTGATGAGTATATATAAATAGTGTCATGGATCTAGTCATTTGTATACACACATGTGTATGTATAAAACATGTTACATTTTGAGAGATCTGCTTATTTAATATTTTTTTATAATGGTGTACGGTAGGAAATCAATAAACCATTGAGCAATACAAGTTTAGAAAAAAAAAAAAAAAAAAAATTGAGCACACATGGTGAATTTCTTACTCAAGAATATGATTACCAAATTATATTTTAACATTATACCTTTACTAATTATATTGTTGTTGTTCTTAATTTTTGTTTATTGAGATTTTAGATGGCGCATATCGCATATCGTTTGTCTTAATTAATTAAAATAGTACAACCAGAGGTGTCCTGTAAAAAAAAAGCTTATTGTTATTAGATGTATTAAAATTTAAAAAAAACCTCTAGTTTTTTTTTATTTATTAATGTTAATAATAAATCAAACAGTATAAATTATTGTTATTAGACGTATTAAATTTTGAGAACCTCTGGAATTATTTCTTTTTATTTATTAATGTTAATAATAATTTATTGCCAAAATATATCGAAATTATATTTCTGTAAAGGTTTTAAAATTTACCGGAGAGGTTTTGTTGCTTGATTATTGTTATTTCAAGTGAATACTTCTATATTCTGGGCACTATGAAGTACACCCATTGTATATAAAATTGTAATGCTTTTTGAAAAGGAATTAGAGAACCAATAAATTTGTTGTTGTTGAGTTTGGAAATTGAGGTCACCTCATTGATTCAATTGCCTAATGGTTCCCCAGCACGAGGCCTTTCTTCCACTAGGAGGCCTCCTCCTGGTTTTGAACAAGTGAGCCGGTCATCCAGGTAAGCTGTATAATTTACTTACACTTTTTTAAGAAAGTTAAATTCTGAAGTAGGGTTAATGTGTTGTGATGACAATGATGAATGGCTCATTGGTTTCATAACAATTTTTTTCCATCAGTCACAACATTTCAGATGGAAGAAAAAAATGTTGCTAGGGAAGAAGTTAAAGCAGTGTTGTTATTGGACAATGCTCCTGTGGATCCTGCAGAGGACATTTTACGAAGTGATAATGGAAAAATAAAATGTCTATTGATGCCTCCTAATACATCGGCACTAATACAACCAATGGACCAAGGAGTAATATATAGTTACAAACGGCTGAACAGAAAGAAACAGCTACAAGACTGTCTCATATTTTTTGAAGATGAAGAGGGTTGCAGTACCAGTTTAGGTGAACAGACTTTAATCAATATGAAAAATTACAACATAAAAAATGCTTTATTTAACTGGGCTTCAAGTTGGAAGGAGGTGAAAGCCACGACGATTGCTAATTCTTGGAAAAAACTTCTTAACCCTGAAGATAACGAAGAAGAGGATTTTAATGGAATTGAAGAAGATGATTACAGAAATATTTTAGAAAATGCAGGAGAACATGAGACAAACACGGAAAATATTCGAGAGTGGGTGGATGAAGATGCTGGTGAGGTAGGGTACGTTGTGCAGTTGGAAGAAGAAATAGCTGCTACTATAGAAGGTCGCCAAACTACGGAGTGATGACAGACGATCAAAATGACGATGAGGAAGAAAACGATCACGAAGAAAGTGAGAATGTTAAAATAAGTGATTCAATAAAAAACGTACAATCCTTGTTGAAGTTTGTAGAAATGCCTGCAAACTCTGACTTAAGCAAATATTTTTTTGTTTTAAGTGAAATGAAACAGGATTTTGTGAGGAAACAGCTAAAAACAAAATACACGCAGGAAAAAGTTAGTGATATTTTTAAGAAGCTGTAGGCTTGCTAGAATACGTACTGTGCAGTGAAAATAGAGTGTTTTGTATTTAAGTACTGTATTTACATTTTGTTTTGTATGTAAGTTACATACTACAGTATAAAACTGAATCGAATTTTTTTAGTAAAGATCACATAAACAGGTACTGTACGTTATTTCTTATTTTATACCTCTTCTACTACTAATTAATAGAGTATTAAATACAGTATTTTTAACAAGAACATGCAGTAGACCTCTTGTAGATTCAAATTGGGTTTCAGAATGATTTCTTTTATATTGTCTGCTATCGGTAACACAAAAACTCGCGATCAGTTCGTAATGTTCTATAATTCGGACTTTCAGCAATTCGGACTGAGCTTGGTCCGCATTAGTCCGAATTAGCGAAGTTTCACTGTACTTCATTGCTTCTGTACACCAGAGTATAAATTGATTACTTACTTGAATGACAAAGTGAAATAATCTTTAAGAAGAGGTCCACTGCCAGAATGAAGAACTCAGGAATTCCAAACACTCTGATTTATTGGAAAGGTAAAATTAAATGTATAAAAGAAATACAGTAAAACCTCACCTAATGGCCACCTTTATTCAGCATTCACCTTTATAAACAGCCACTTTTCTGAGGAATGGATTTTATTTTCCATAAGACCAATGTAAATTCCCCCTCCATTAAACGGTCACGTCCTCCCTCGGCCAGTGGTCAGGCCATAACAGATTCATTTACTCACTTAAATGGTTACCTATTAGATGTTCAGTCATATACAATACAATACAGTAAATAAAATACTTTGACAATACCGATTTCTAAGAATACTCAAGTAGGGTTTATACATGACTCAACTAAAAGATAAAGTAAACGACCTGGCCGTATGTACCTGATAACTTTTCAATTTACAAAATGTTGTTTGTATACAATACACTGTTGAAGTTTCCATAAAATTGAAATAGTAGTAAGCGGTCAGTTATAAGGGAACGTTCCGAATTGTTGAAACAGTAGTAATGTTGAATTGCCATAAGTGATCTGTGGATGCCTAAGTGTTCTTGAAATTTGTAGTGTAGTTTAAATTTTGAACAGAGGACATTAAAACTCTATTTTTGAAAAATATAATTTCTTTACCACATGTCTTTCATTGTAAACATACTGTAAATACGAATACAACTGCAAGTACATAATAAAATGATATAGATTATTATCCGTACGAGTATTTAACATACTGTATTGTTACTATCCTTGCCACCTCTTTATTAAATGGCCACCTTTCTAAGCCACATTTTATGGAGATACAAGGACAGGTTTTACTGTATAAACTTGAATTTGACACAATGTTAAAATGCAATGGTTTATTGAACTCTATTACTGAAGAAACACTATTGTTGTGTTTTTACTGATTAATTAACTACTGATCTCTTGCTTAGCCACAACTCTCACAAAACTCTAACATTACTCTAACTTGAGCCTACATGATTCTACTCAAGCTGCAGTTCACTGAAACTGATGGTCATTTAGTCTCTTTCCATTTTTATACACTGCACTTATTTGTTACCTTATTACAATAAGTTGAAAAGTTACAGAAATAATCCTTTACACCATAGACCACAACATATGGTCCACTAATGGCCATAGACCATTTTCTAAACAGTGCATATTTGCAATTCTGTGAACTTACTTATGTACTTGTGTATTTTCTATTTGGAATGTGAAAATCAGATAGTGTTCAAAACAAAATATAGAGTAGCTAACTTTCTTTTTACATTAATGTTATAATTCAAATATATTCAAATAAGAATAAATATATTCAAATAAACAACATTTATTTGTATCATACTTCTTACCTTCTATGTGTGTTCACTTTTTTGTTTTGCAGTATCCGGCTTTTCCTAAAGTCTGTACAAACCTTAGAAAAAAAGCACAGTCTTACATCTATTTCTTATGAGCACTGTTGCCACGTCATGCATCCTCCAACTACCACTTGTTCACACACACACACACACACACACACACACACACACACACACACACACACACACACACACACACACACACACACACACGTGCGCGCGCACGCACACACCATGAGGTGTCTTCTAGCTTCTATATTTTGTCATTATCTCATTTATAGAAAGTCCAATTTTCACTGCTCTTGCTTTTACATCTTTTTAAATTTCTAATAATGTTCTAATTCATTTCCACAATTGGAATGTCATTTGCGTATCAAAATTTAGCTGGATTATATAAAACTACCCCTTTCTAATAAATCTTGTTTACAACTTCAACAAGCATTATTTAAATACAGCTGTAGAGAATCATCATCCTGTGTTATACGGTTAGAAATCACACATTTATGTTTTTTCCACATGTTTTGGTCCACTGTCATTACAGTATTCTCGTTCAAAATATTACAGTAACTTCAAAAAAGTGACAAATGATTAATGTAAGGTTTTGAGCTGAAAGAGATGAGCACAGGGACAGATTATGAAGGAAAGCATTCTACATTAAAACAAGCAAATCATTAATCAAATTTTCTACTATATGATCAAACAGACTGCCAAATACCAAAAGACTTAGAAGAAATCTTGGGAGTGAACCTGAAATATTGGATGAACATATTGAGAAAGCATTGAGAAATGCAAAAACAAACTAAGTGCTAGATTCTGACACCTTAGAACTAAATTGCTTAAGTATAATGGCAATAAAATAATTCCGATGTCTCCAGTAAATTTTTATTAAGCTCAACTCTGGATATGTTCTACCTTCTAAATTACTTGCTGCACATAAAGATTTGAGGTAACTTCACAATACTCTGTGAATAGTAATATATCTTTAGAGTTGCAGATAGTGCCACAAAACAAAGCACTATACAAAGCATGGTAAAAAAAGAATGGATTGGTCAGAAAACTGCCTTGGCTCCATAACCTCTCAGAGTGGTCTGGCCTAACTGCTGAAGAGCTATCACACTCTGCACGAGACCAAGAAAAATATAAAGACATGATTGAAATGGATTTGTCTATCGCCGATTGTGTCTAAATAAGGTATGTGTTCATAACAAACTCAATGGAGGGACTTCCAATGTGCTTTGAATTAAGTACTAAAGAACTACTTTACATCATGTCAATGAATCACTCACCAGCAGTACAAGCAGAATTACTGACAGTTAAGTAATCCAAGGTTCTACACTATCTCATGAGCAGATAAATAATTTATATTCCTGGAATATATGTGTGTGCATTTTGGTTTCATGTTATACTATAGACAATATATACAACATACATTCAAAACATTCTTGCAATGCATTTAATATTATTTTATACAAACAATCTACATTGTTTCAGGTTAGTGTAAACTGTATCCTACAAACAAAAGGAAGTACACTGCATTTCCTTTAAAGTAGTTCTAATTGGCAGCCACAAATTTCTATTATTTCCACACAGCGTTTGAATATATTCCTGGAATCAACACTCTTTTATTATTATCCTCACAAAGTCAATTTCAAATTCCCAATATAACTTTTCACCCTCTACGAAAATCTAATATCATTAACACAACCTTCATGAAAATGCTTGTGTCACTTACAAACTTGTGATTGTTTTCTCCTAATGTTAGTTTCAATTAATGTAGCTCCTATTGTTTTCAATTACTGTTAATTTCTCTGATGGTGATTTCTGAAGCAAACAAAATCTGATCGAATACTGCTTACGCATGAATATTTTGATCTGCACTATTGTCACATATGTAATACACAAACAACTGCTGTTGCTAAATTTGGAGAGGGACAAGACTGCAAAGTCAGTTGTGTTGTGTTTTCATGGATGCTACCAACTTATGAAACAATAATTTCCCTGTGCGCGTGCGTGTGAGCATGCACACACACACACACACACACACACACACACACACACACACACAAAGTTCTTACCAGAGACATTACATGCACTGCTTGTTAGGGGCACATTTCACTTGACATCCTGTAACTACTCAATTAATTATAAAATTATATAACTCAGGTCCCTAGTTCGGGGCCAAATGTAACTACTCAATTCATTCTTATTAATAATTAACTCTTACCTTAGGGTTTTATTCCAGAGTCTTTCAGACGAAAACAGCTGCAGACAGGATTATTTGTTTGAGTTACTAATAATTACGCTAACACATGGTATGTAATGAATGGCGCTTATTTATTTTTCTTTAATTAATTTCCCTCTTTACTCTCTGTAGAACAACAGTTTACACAAAAATCGCTTAATTACTTATTACATGAAAGTGATATAAAAAAGTTACTACAATGGTCTTTGCATCATCCCCTTACAACAGCAAGATAATGCAAAAAATTTTACAATTAATTAATTTACTCAATCTATGAACCAGTATTTTACTTTGTAGGTACGTACCCCAAACTTACGCTCTCACTCACTCTCTCTCTCTCACCCTTCTATTTCATTTAGTTAATGTGGTTAGTATTCTACCCATTATATCTGTGAAATTTAAAAGTTCTGGCCAATTAGTTACTGAGGGTACTTAACCGTTCCAGGTGTCTCTCGGTGAGTTGTACAATCGCTGTTTGTTCAACATTACGGTTCACTCCGCGTTTAGTTGTTTTTTTTCTCTGGTACACTGGTTAATTCACGTCAATGTTATGACCGTCAGTCACCACTGTTCAAATTATACGTATATTATTTATTTAGTCGGCCGACGTAACTTTTCGCACTTAGAAAGTCACTTGAAGTTTTTTAGGCTGGCCGCGCGGCCCTGAGTCACAACTGGAACTGGCGTTAGTTCGCTCAATTGCATACAGTGTTTTTTGGTCACGTGATCGTGCATATGTGCTCCCATTGGTGCTATTGAACGAGCGCCTTAGCGTAGGCGGGAAGGTTAGCAATGTTTTTGCCGCCTGATGCAATTCATAACTTGGCGTTATTTTCTCCATGATTCCCGGCTGATGCGAAGTTGGGCGTTATTTCACAATCTGTCTACGTTGCTCGAGTGCGGAGACGAAACATAGACGTTTTGTTCTGTAATAAACACAGCCTATCTGGCTGACTAACTCGGGGTTCTACAAGGGTGAACAATGACTGTATGGAAAATATAATTTTTAAAATGTTACCTTGGCCCTACAATTTTGTACCATTACAATACCCCCCCCCCCCCCAATAAGAGAATGAAAGTCGAAGCGTTCAAACTCTTATTGCCTAAACCCTAAGAGGATCAGTGAGGATATGGCACCGCAACCCCCCTCAACTCTACTAAAATTGTGGGTTCTTACCCCCCTAGTTTGGCGACTGCGACAGCACCCATCCGATCTTACTGGACTTCTCTGTTCAAGATCCCAACACCGAAAAATCGAACAGATACCCGACCCAGTATCGCCTGACTTTAAAACATTCAATTAAAAAATCAACAACGGCCTTCCATCACTCCATAGCCCACAACTGATTTGTTTCCTCTTAGCCGTACTGGTTCATTGACAACGTACTGGCTCATTTTATATTATAGACCCAAAAAAATATAGTGTTAATAAAACAATATAGGTTTACAGTAGTACACATAAATTCCAGTTAAATTAAATAATATTCCCCATACAATATTGCCCAGCCAAAATGACACATTAATTATACAAGGTTACATTAACTCACAGTAATCGTACCTGAAATACAAATTATATCCTTACTTGCCTACTCATATTTATATAGAATAAACAATTTTTTTTTCTACTACCCCCCTTTTAATCCCTTAACCCCTGATACCCGTTACCTTCTACTGTGTTCAGCACTAGACTTATTGGCCCTCGCAGACCTCAATCTAGCCGTAATCACATCTCCCTCGTGACCGGTAACTGGGTCACCTCCCATCCACACTCACTATTACCCCCCCTAGACTGTAGCGTCTAGTTGCTTTCACAAGGACTGATGCGGAAGGGGTGGACATTTTTTTCTTTTATTCCACCCCCATCCTTGCTTCGGCGTTACAATAAAATTCGGTATTACCTACTATTTTTTATTTATACGCCCCTAATGGACTACCACCCCTATCTGGGTGAAAATAGACCTGTTCCAAAATTTGGTAGATTCCCCAAAAAAATAACCCCCCTACTAAATCTAACAAACCACCGGGTTAACAAAATAAAACAAACCACAAGCCGGTTATATCAAGTAAAATTTATGATTTGCCACAATTAACTACTTTCACGGTTATGATCCGGTGAGGTCATGACCGCACTTAGGTGGAGAATCTACAGTTAAAACATAAAACATAGATTGACATTCATGAAATTTATATGAACAGTAATATACACATCTTATTTTCCAAACACCATCTCGGCCCAAAAAATTTCCATCAGTTGTCAGTGTTAAATAAATATTTTACTCATTGTTTACATCAATTAGCATTTACTTTATATTCCAGTTTACATTCAAATGAAAATATAGTTACGTTCATTATTACAAGTTCATTATTAAAACCATCTTTTAAATTAATTTAATTAACAAATTAATTTAATTTTATTATCTCAAGACTCTAAATTATGGTAATTACCTCATTATTTCAATCTTATTTGTTCGAGACAACTTTATTTATTTAACTAACATTTTACAAAGGATTAAAAAATATTATCTCCATCACATCAGATGTTTCTTTTGTTTCATAATAGAATCTGCTCAATGGTACTGATTCATCAAACTGCAACAGTTATCAACTTCAACACATCTGGCTGTAAACATTGGTCACACCACCTACCTGTTTACATAAACACTTGTGTGCCAGACTTGTTTAGTAAGCACAGTTATAAACATTCTCAGTTTCAGGATTCATGGTTACATCATACTAACAGATATACTTCCTTCGAATTTTTGTAAATCTTTTAGATAACATATTTGTCAATGTCTATTTCTTACAGTTCAAACCAAATATAATTTTAATTCACCTTTCAGTTATTATTACTTTTTTTTTTTTTTTTACAATTTCTATTTAAGCATTTTATTCTATCTGACTGGTATAATGAACTTTATACTTACAATACATTGTCCACCTATTGACCTGAACACAAAATACACACCACACACACACACACCAATATCTCCACGTAACCTCTGAAACATTTAACAACAATGTTATTTCATACAAACAATTTAACATTTATTCATTAATATCAAATCTCATGAAACAATTAAATCAATCAAAAATATGTAAACAATTCAAATTATTTTAATTAAATTAATTATTGAAAACAACATTTTTTAATTACTTTCACCAATTACAACTCATTAGTTATCCTCTTCCAAATTATTTTTGTTATTTATTTAGGCTGCAAAATATTAATATTATTATCACAACAATTTCAATTACATACACATATACCTAACATTTTACAATATACACAATTAATTGTATACAACATATATTTACAATTCTTCATCATTAATTATTCAGTTATATCACACTTCAATGTCAAAAATCAGCTAGGTCATTATCATAAAACAATATATTTAAAAGTGTCCATTTGTGAATTTAAGGCTCAACCTCCATCGTCAAAATTTAGTCTGGGTTTCAAATAACAATTTTCAATTTTATTTGCATTCCACATACGGTTATCTTGTGTGTAGTAACCGTCACATTTCAGTTTATTCATTTTACCATAATAATCATATACCAGGTCCACATCAGTATTATTTGTAAAGTCTCCGTCAGTGTTTTTTGTTATTACCATTACATTATTATTACCATATTCATCAAAATAATTATCAAACTCTATGTTAACAGGTAAATCAATTTGCTCCTCTCTCTCCATGCATAAATTCTGTACTAGTACTTTATAATTTCTATTCAACTTAAATATTTCGGTTTTTCTGTCTCTAATTCCCTCATTACAATATTTATCACAACATTTCGCATTCTCATTCTATACAGAGGGCAACACAACATTATTACAACATCTGGCTTTACCAGGTACACAAAAATAATTCAAAGACCTTTTGTCTTTTACAAAAACTAAGGAGGAACCTTTGTCCTCCAACACTGCTGGTGAAACTTTTTCTTCACCTGTATCACTAGAAAAATTTGCCCTCTTTTTATGCTCTACATTTAAACTGTCTTCACGCTCTCTCTCACTCTCATTGGCATTTACTAACAACACTTCATTACTGATAGAATTATCTTTAATCTCTTGAATTTGTTCATGAACTTGTATTTTGACTGTCTCTGACACTTGTTTGTTTACTTTAATGATATGATTATTTAATTGTTCCTTTACTGATCCTATCACTTGTTCTTTAAATGTATTGAAACATTCATTCGTCTCATTTAAACGTTTATTAATATTGTCTTCTAACTTAACACTCTGTTGTGTCATATCATATAAACACTTATCAAATTTTTGGTCAATATTATTTATATCGCCCTTTAACTCATGGAACTTAACACATCGAATTTAAAGTTCTCGTGGAACTTTGTTCATCGAATTTAACACACAACATTGCATTCATGCCACACAAATATCTCATCACATCACTATTATCAGATTGGCTATTTTTATTCATTACAGGTGGGGTTACCTGAATCCCTGAGTCATCTATTTCATCTGACCTACTTGATTCTCTATTTTGAACTGGTATTGGGGTCGAATGGACCTCCAACCCACTCATGACCGTTGATTCGGTCAAACTATTAGTTTCCATTTTTATTTATTATTTATACATATATAAATATGCCTAGTTTTGTTTCTACAATTTACAACCTCGCCCCACTCCCAAATAACCCGTTCTGCAGCTTAATTAGGTCTGGCGAATATAGGTTATAAACCCTATACTCGCGTCACTGTACGGGGGCCAAATGTAACTTCTCGAATTTATGGACAAATTATAAAATACTATAACTCGGGTCCCTAGTTCGGGGCCAAATGTAACTACTCAATTCATTCTTATTAATAATTAACTCTTACCTTAGGGTTTTATTCCAGAGTCTTTCAGACGAAAACAGCTGCAGACAGGATTATTTGTTTGAGTTACTAATAATTACGCTAACACATGTTATGTAATGAATGGCGCTTATTTATTTTTCTTTAATTAATTTCCCTCTTTACTCTCTGTAGAACAACAGTTTACACAAAAATCGCTTAATTACTTATTACATGAAAGTGATATAAAAAAGTTACTACAATGGTCTTTGCATCATCCCCTTACAACAGCAAGATAATGCAAAAAATTTTACAATTAATTAATTTACTCAATCTATGAACCAGTATTTTACTTTGTAGGTACGTACCCCAAACTTACACTCTCACTCACTCTCTCTCTCTCACCCTTCTATTTCATTTAGTTAATTTGGTTAGTATTCTACCCATTATATCTGTGAAATTTAAAAGTTTTGGCCAATTAGTTACTGAGGGTACTTAACCGTTCCAGGTGTCTCTCGGTGAGTTGTACAATCGCTGTTTGTTCAACATTACGGTTCACTCCGCATTTAGTTGTTTTTTTTCTCTGGTACACTGGTTAATTCACGTCAATGTTATGACCGTCAGTCACCACTGTTCAAATTATACGTATATTATTTATTTAGTCGGCCGACGTAACTTTTCGCACTTAGAAAGTCACTTGAAGTTTTTTAGGCTGGCCGCGCGGCCCTGAGTCACAACTGGAACTGGCGTTAGTTTGCTCAATTGCATACAGTGTTTTTTGGTCACGTGATCGTGCATATGTGCTCCCATTGGTGCTATTGAACGAGCGCCTTAGCGTAGGCGGGAAGGTTAGCAATGTTTTTGCCGCCTGATGCAATTCATAACTTGGCGTTATTTTCTCCGTGATTCCCGGCTGATGCGAAGTTGGGCGTTATTTCACAATCTGTCTACGTTGCTCGAGTGCGGAGACAAAACATAGACGTTTTGTTCTGTAATAAACACAGCCTATCTGGTTGACTAACTCGGGGTTCTACAAGGGTGAACAATGACTGTATGGAAAATATAATTTTTAAAATGTTACCTTGGCCCTACAATTTCGTACCGTTACAATCCACATCTTTTTTAAGGCTACATTTCCTACAAATTATTCTATAATGAAGAGATATTAATGCACTAGATTCAAGAAAGGTTACAAATGAAGTATTCACAAAATTTAACACTATTGTTGTTTAAATTTACAATAAATCTTTGGTAACATTACACAGGAAGTCAAATGCAATTATACATTTAACATGTGTGATATGTAACAACGTTTAAAGAAGATTACAAATACATACCATAATATAGTTAATAAATTCTTGTAATAAATTCTCTGATGATACACCTCCAGCATTTTCATCAAAACCTTCTTCTTCAACAGTAAATGCTTCTTTCATTTTTAAATATTCTTCATATTCTTTTTTCTCCTTTTCTTCTTTAGCTTTTCTTTCTTCTTCTTCAAGCTTTGCTTCTTCTAGCTTCTCCTTCTCGTCAGCCAATTTTTTTTCCTCTTCTAATTTTTCTTGCCGTTTTCTTTTATCTTCTCTCATTCTTTCTTCAGCCTAAACACACATTATTATAATGAGAATGTTGTGTAAGTCAGACCTGAATAGATAAACAGACTTACCAATCTATCAAAACTCAATGTTGATAGAAACTCACTAATAAGTGTACACACACAGTGTATTAAACGGAAAAAAATTCCAGTATATAATACAATACATTTTTTATTACCCACACACAATATCATTATTATAAAAAATAAACTCTTTAAATTACTAACGCAACAAATATTTACCTGTTATTAATTATTTATTTTATTGAACATTTTTTCTGCCAAAGTGGCATTCAATGTACTCAGGCATGTGGAGAGTGTTTTGTACATGCACACTTGTTCCTTCATAGTGAAATTGCCACAGATACCTTTAAAAAAGGTTTCTTACATAAAAAACATTACATCAGCAAGGATTCATTGCCAGATTTGTGAAGTGTATGAAAAATGACAGTCGTAGGGAGTAATGTAATTGTTAGAACATGGAAAACGTTAATGCCATTGTTAGAATATGTTAAAAAATGTAACTGTTTCAAAAAGTAACACAAAAACATGCATAATGAGACAGAGTGGGCAGCCTCCTGCTGCAATATTGACGATCTGGTGATTGGTATTGTCAGGAAAATTTATGAGAACAATTTGTTGTTTCTTTCAATTTTCAAAAAATTTCTACAGTAAAATGGAAATGCAGTTAATCTTGGCTGCTTAGTATCTTACTACTAATACTACTAATAATAAAAATAGTTTAAAAAATAATACACAAAAGCTCTCTGTTCACACACACACACACACACACACACACACACACACACACACACACACACACACACACACACACACACACACACACACACACACACACACACACACACACAATCTCTGCTGATACTGTTCTCATCTGTGAAACATGTACGAGTTACAAAAAAGTCTAACTTGCAAACAAATTAATCATAATTCCGTTACATTCATTACAAACTGAAAGCAACTTCAAAAAGTTAAAATGTTGTTTCTTTTACTGTTTGGTATAATTTTATTCTCATCCTACATTCTTGGTCAACTGTGGTACGCAGACAGTATGCCTTCACCTTTTTCTTGTCTCCAACAATGTTTACAAAAGTTTTGATAACTGCAAGTTCTTCAATTGATAGAATGTTCAGTGCTGTAAACAAAAAGTCCCACTGTCAAAAGCCAAACACTACAGCAAGTTATGTGGGTCCCCTTTGCACAATAGGATATACAAGTAAGGACTTTTGTGTCTGAACTGTCCTGGCCTGACTATATGCCTCAGGTGCAGCTCTGCTGGCCAGACAGTGCAGTATCATGCCGAGATGGATGGATCCTGCATACCTCGCAATTTCCTGTGTGTGGACGATAGCACAGCCTAGACGGCTTAAGTTGTTTCTGTTCTGTCTGTTGCTGAATTTTGATGCAGACACTGGGCTAGCCAAGGATGGGGAAGCTGCCATCATGCAATATTGTCTGGCTTGTGCGAGGAACAGATCATGGGAGATCAGGAAGATGGTTGATTCTGTGAAGAGCTTAATTGCCAGGGTTTAGATGAAATCCTCCGGGGAAGAAACATGGAGACCCTGATGTAGAACGTTATTTCTGGTATGTCATGGAGTCGCCATGAGGAACTGGAGCATATGGTTTTGAAATGCTGCCAATGCTTGTTGATGGACGAAAAGAGAAGCTACCAAGTGCCTTCTGCATACGTGATTGCTGCCCATAAGAACAGATACAATGATATCTCGATGTGGACAGTTAGGCAAAAGCATGCTGTTCCACAAAACCAATGGGAAAAGTTTAGCTCTGACACTTCGAGCCTTACCAAGGTCACTTCAGATTTGTTCGGTTCCTATGCACCATTTCCACAGTGAGTCCAGAAGAATGTCCGATTGGCATTACACCACGAGCATGCCAAATTGATGCTCATCATAAAGGTTCGGTCAGTTAAGTATGACTGTATGAGATGAACAATGGATGCTTGTACTGGTGCTTCATGCCAGCTTTGTCGAAGGTTTTGCTGATGTCCAATAGGACAGTGTGAACTGATGCCTACTGGTGCCGTCTGATGCTGGGAAATGACTGTCATTAGCTGAAAAGTAGTTGAATGTCCCGTCGAAACCCAAACTTTGATTACGCTAACAAAGAGTGCAATTGCCAATGTATGCACTGTATTACAATGCTTTTCTTCTCAAAAGATATGATTTGATGTCCAGTTCATGAATTTTAAGACAAGAGCAAATAACTTGACTTAAAATTGAGTGAGGTATTGAAGGAGAATATGCACGGAACTCATTTTTACATAATTGTACAATATATATACAGAATACTATTCTTGTAGTGTCATCTACCTTGATCAGTACTGTGTAAATTAAATGATGTAAGGAAGTTTACATAGCAACAATTCTAAACAAAATGGTGGCCTTAAGATTCCTCCAGTTACTATATCTTTTTTTAATCATATGCCATGCAGTGTCAGTCAGTCATGGATTCCTAAAAGCAGCAGATTTAAAAGTGTCAGTGTAAACATTCTGGTAACTATCAAGAAAAGATGAATAATTAAGTGTTCACGGATTGGCTTATAAACTTACTTAAGAGCCTGGAAGAAGGATGTGTCCTTATAATGGGTAGTGCAAGTTATCATTCAATATTTAAAGAAAAATCCTGGGGCTAATTCAAGATAAGCTGAAATTGTGTCATGATTTCAGGAAAAGAATGTTCCCAATGATCCATCACACACTTCATCTGAGTTGTCTGACTTGGTTACACAACAAGCAATTATTATAGAAAATATAAACTTGAGGAAGTGGTGTCAAGAGAGGGGTCATGGATGATGAAGTAGTAGCATTGATGATACAACCTGACTGAGCTCCTTTTGGCTTTAATAAAGTGGCCAATAAAAATTCTACCTTTTGAAATAAATATGTGAAAAAATTATATCACGATACCATAATGCATGTAAAAATAGAGATAACAGATGAAGAAATGTGTTGGTCATAGACGTCTGCAAGAAGAGGACTTTGTAAAAGAAAGACTAAGGGCTAAATGCACTGAAAAGATTATTCGAGATTTAAGTGGTGAAAGTAATGAGTGTTCACTCATGAAAATGGCGTGAGTGTTATGAAATTCCTATGTGGTAAGTCATTTTTAATTCTACTTTAAGTATGATATTAGTAGCACAGCTTTTGTTTTGGAGCTTTATTTTAAATAAAAATTAGTTCACAGCTTTTGTTTTGGAGCTTTATTTTAAATAAAAATTAGTTATGACAAACTTTACCCCACAAATTAAATTAAATTAAATTAGTTATGACAAATTGTTTCACATCTCCACATGAAACATCTCCATTTAATCATTATGGTAAAAAATATGAGTTTTAACAGCACTGTAAGCACAGCTGTAACTTGTGCTAATTTGTTTTTTTGCAGTTTTATGTTAAATAATTGCCAAATATACACAAGAATTCATTAATTTGTGCAGTGAAAGTATTATTTACAATTTTGGTGTTCACAAGATACAAGTTTTGGTCCTCTCACTAACATTATCTACATTAACTGCAAACAACCAGAATTATTTTCTTTGTACACATATACTCACAACTCTCGATAAATGGTGTACAGAATTTGTAGCTCACAGTGGTATATGGTAGGGATATCAATGCAGAAGTACTAATGCATTAATTGATAAATACAATTTTTGTCACATGAGATGCTGATAGTATTCATCATATTACAGTACATAAATTACGTGGCTAATGGCTAAATTTTGCATAATTTCATAACAGACTGTTTTTGAAATGTTTACTTCTTCAGATACCTCATGCACAGTTAAACAATGGTTACAAGGAATGATTTTCCAATTTTGGATGTTGACAACAATTTCACCAGTCTAGGATGTTGATGTTTGGCCTGAATGAGGATCATCTGAAGTTTGGCCACCTTTCCACCACTTGTCTGTTTGAGTCTGGCTTAAAGCCTTATTATCATATGCTGTTTTTACCACTCAAATGTTTGTCTACAAGATTTTCCCAAATTTAACACAAAATTTTATAGTAATTTGTTGTTCATGAAAATTTGTTGACACAAACAGGTGCAGTATGATGACTAAGCAAAAGAATATGTATACAAGCCGGTACCAATTTGAAAGCTTGACCTTGAAACAGTTCTGACAGGCGGGGTAAGGAAGTTGTATTGTAGTTGTATGCAGTTGGAACTGAAAACATCTGCTGTCAACGGCTTGCAAATGAGTGGATTTTTTTTACTTCAGTGTACGGCTACGCCTCGAAGTGTATTGTGTAATCTGTCTTGTATCATTTGGTTTATACTCATTGGTGCGTCTTGTTAGTGTAGTGAGTCTTCAATTGTGTATTCATATTTTTTGTGTTTGTGCTTCGCAATTTTGGCAAATATGTCAGAGTTTGTATCAAAATTACAAGGCAAGAAACTGCATAGTCACAGCAGGGAAATAATAAAAAACGTTTGTGATTTCATGAAAAAAGAACCACAAGCAATAATTAAAACTGGAAAATGTAACGACAGCTTTATTGTACCCATTAAAAAATGCCAAGAGATTTACGATTTTAAACAATACTGATTCAACAAAATATGCGTATAAGAAAACAATGTGTGTGTGTGTGTGTGTTTAATATTATAACATACAAGCTTACACACCCCACCCCACCATGCATACATAAGCACAACACAGCTCCCGTCTTTTCTGTTAATGCTCCGCTATGCTCTGCTTATATCCTAATTATCTCGAAACTTTACCTCAACACTTTCTTGGATTGTGATCTTAAAATTTTACTTGGACTTTCAGAAAACGGTTAAGCAAAAAAAAAGTATAGGTCATCGCTTTGGAAAAAAAGTTCCCCGCCGTATGAAAAAATGCTTATGCTTGCGTACTTATTCGATGCCTGTTTGAAGAAATTTACAATTACATTAATAATATACAGCTTTAGTATTCAACTACTTCTCAGAAAATGTATAAATTTAAGTATACCAAAGATTTGTTATAAATGAACGCAAACTATTAAAATATGATCCAGTATAAAGTAATGCAAATAGTCACCCATAGAGTAACGACACGATATTTTTAAGTACACTATTAGGTGTTGTCCTTGCTAGCTGTTGTCAAGGTCAGCTTTCAGATCAGTACTGGGGTGTATAACAGTTTTCACTATGCTGCTTCCAATGCTGTTGTTAAGTCACAGCATATTACATATTCTGTTAACAGCACTACACCTGACATTTGCTATTTGTAAAGTTCGGAAATTTTATGGACACAGCTCGTAATAAGAATTTCACTATCACCCAGGTGTGACAACAATTTTTGAAATTTTATATTTTACAAATGAAGATGTTTCTGTCAACATAATGCGTAGAAAAATAAAATGTTTCATTTTATTTAAATTTCAGTTTGGTACTATTATAGTTAATAGTAATCACTATATAAACAAATGTTTATTCAACCTGTCACACTTTAAAATGACTCAACCACGGACATGTCACAATAATTCGTTGCTACAGTTTATGTGTAATCTTTTATTTTGTCAATAGCATGTAATCGTACATACCCTTTACCACATTTTAATTAATAATAGAACTCATCACTTACCTTTTCTAGGTCCCCAAGGTCCTTCACACGAACTAGAGGCCTATAAGCGTGACTTAGGGTTTACGTTATTAATATACTCGACTCTCATTTCTTGTTAACTAACTCAGCTTTTATTAAACACTTTTATTAAACGTTCTCATGAAACAATAATAGAACTTCGTTTGATTATAATCTTCGAATTCTAATTCAACAGATTTCAGCTTTGAGGTCGAGACCCCAGGTAATATAAACACATAAAATTTAGCATTTTTCTTATTATTATTTAATTGTTGACTATTGCTTAATAATTACTTAGATTAAATAAACGCAGCCCAGTAATTGCTCATGCATACACATTCATTCATTTTACCCCAATTACTATAGAGAGCTCTTTATTTTTTCTTCTTTATTTTCTACATTTTCAAAAGGTTATATATAATACATTTACTTGGTGGTGATGATTCTGGCCGACCACCTGCTACACTGGTTTCAAAATTTAGTCATTGGTTTCCGAATTTAGTTCTCAATTCTGATTTTTTATATCACTGTCGATTAATAAACGTTCCACATTTTTCACCACTTTATATTACACTTTAAGACACATTTTTTAAGTTTTAGTAAATTTTTCGGCTCGCGAGCCCTTATGCCGAACCAGCCGGAGCCGCAGCTGTGAAACGACAGATGCCAACATCCGGCGTCCAAGATGGCCAAGGCTTCTTCATGCACATCAACTTGCTTTCTCATAGGCCCAAAGGGCATCACGTCACCCGGTAATTAGTTAACTACGATGTATAGTATATTCACTCTAAGAGACCAGCGAGCCGAGTACGTGCTTATTCACCTGTACAGGCACGCACTTCCGCACGCTCTCACATTCCAGAGCATCAGAAAACAGTGCATGTTGATAGATTTTCTGGACCAACATGCAGATGGGCGTTCCCTACAGGAATGTCTATTGTTACAGACTGAGGCCCTGTGTGGGTACTATTGTGCGTCACATTTACAATCGAATTAAAATCCCTCATCCCATTCTGCCCCGTTACAATACCCCCCAACGAGAGGTTTTCTGCCGAAGCAGAAAAACTCATTGCTAACCCTAAGAGGATCAGTGAGGATAAGGTGCCAACAACCCCCTTTAATTTCTTAACACATCATGGGTAAACTACCCCCCTAGCTCGGCGACTATGGCTGCACCTGCACGACATTACTGGACTTCTCTGTTCAAGATCCCAACACCATAAAGTTGGACAGGTACTCACCACAGTACCACCTAACCTTGTAACATTCCAAATAAAATCAACAATTAGCCTTATACCATACCAGATCCTCAACCGATATATCTCCCCTTACATATATACTGGATTGCCTTTAGCAAAATACTGGGTGCGTACACATATTCATTACCAAATTAAACACACTATCTCCACATTAATTATTAATACAAAATTCACATAAATATTTTATATTTGCTCCTAAACAAAATTCATTCCCATTGCTCAACTTTTATTGGTTTGCTTGACGTTACTGTTTCAAATCCAATTAAATTATTTAAATTTTGTTCAAATAGTGAAATAAATCTAAGTCCATTATCAAAGATTCACATTGAAGTTAATTTACATCATCTTTTTCAATTAATTAATTTAATCGTAATTTTCAAAATTCCCATATCCTTTAAATGAATTTACTTTACAACTCCTCTTAAATAGATGCTAACAATCATAATAAACCAAATAAAATAAACAACTTATTTCTATCATAAATTCCCTTATCAATACATTTGGTTACAAAACATCTAATACGAACACTATTAATCAGTTAGTACATTATCAATACACACAATCAGCAATATATCCTGAACATGAAAACACAACACAAACTGTACTTTAAAACAAATTAAATTTTTTTTTTAATAAAATGTAATCATGTTTTATTAAACATATATTCTGACAATTAATAGAAAGAAAATTATAAAATAAAATTACATGGATTACTAAAAGAACATATGAATTGATTACATTGAACATTATACAGTCCACACCAGTCATCAGCTGATGTCTTAATAACTTAATAACAGGGAATGACCTTTCTATAGGCACACTGAATACTACTAACACAAATACATAAAATTATAGAATGTAAAATACATAATACATGTTTATAACTCCTACACTCTAACATAGTACCACATAATAAAACATAAACATTCATAAATAATACAAATCTCATTCCATTAAAATAAACACTTAATTTCCCTCTGAATAAAAATTACAAACATTTCAATTTTAGGTTTAGTTTCAAATTCTATTAACTCTTTACCTTGTTACATTTTATTATTATATTTCAATTATGAATTTCTCTTAAGTATTTTCATTATCAATTGGTTTGGGCGATTCTCCGTCATTCACAATGATTTAAATTATTGAATGGGTATTTAAATATGACCTTACCCCCCTTCTTCCTCCTAACAACCACTAACGGATTTATATAGGGTGACACCAATCTCTCAAAATATTTTCCTCCACTAAATTCTCTAACTCACCTTAAATCATTCTCCTCTTATAATAAAATACCTGATACCCTCTTTGTACCTAGGATGTGTGTTCCCTTCCCTTATACTCATTCCCTTATTAGTTCCTGGCCCTTTCCAGGTAACTCCGCCAAACCCCATTTAAAACTGTTCACCTCCCGCCACAACGTCTTGCATTGCGGACTCCTTACCACACCACCCTCTTTACAAAATTTCACCACCATCTATGTACTCTCCAATTACATTACTCTCACTACTCTACATACAATCACTCTCACTACTGTGTCCCTACTACTGACCCGTTTCTGTATTATTTTTATTCCCGAAACATATTTTGTCTAACACCCATTTAAAATTGACTCTGACTGACTCAATGCCTTATTGAAATAATTATTATCACCCAAACTCTATCTTTTACAACATTTTACATTAAGTTAACCATTGAAAACTACACTAGAAAACTCATAACTACCTCAAATTAATTTAATCATCCAATTTAAAACCTTTTAAACACATTTAAAATTTATTATTCACACATTAAACATTTTACTTTATTTCAATTGCATTATAAACCTCATACTTGCATTACATCACTCAATTGAATAAACACGATTCCTGTTATAGACACAAAATTATAAACATTCATTACAACAAATATATAATACCCATATGTACTTTCTGATTCATTATATAACAACCATATGACTCCACAACTAAACACATTTTACATTTACTCATTTACTATATATCATCATGTTCTAATCTCAAAAACATCATTTAAATTCATTATCAAAATTTATTTCTACCACATTTAAATCAATTAATTCATCTACAATTTATTTTAATTCAATCAGTTATTTAAAACAGAATTTATTTTAATTACTTTATTCCAAAACAATTACAATTCCTTTATTACAAACTCTCATTATTTATTTAATCTGATAAAATATTATTATTATTAAATCAATTTCTACTACATACACACATTGTTTACATCAAATACATTTCACAACACAAACACAATTAATTTCACTATAAACTTATTTACAATTTTTTGTCATTATTTTTCTGTTTACAACACCTCATTTCATAAGTTAGCCAGGTCATCACCACAATATTAAAATGTTCATTTACTGTTTCTAACCCCCATCATCGTATATCAGTCTGACTTTTACATAACAATTATCATCTTTAATTCCACTTCTATCATTATTATGATTTATATAATAACCCTTGAATATTAATTTATCCCCTCTATCACAAGAATAATGCACCAGACTATTCTCCCCTATTAAGTCATAAAACCCGTTTACTTTGGTATTTTTGGTCCAGTCGCGCTTAGTATTTTTGTTCAACATCAGGTAAGTTATTTTATCATATTCTTCTACTATATCCATCACATCATAAGGTAAGTGTTTATCATCTACACCGGTATCATCAAAATAATCATCAACCCCTACTACTACCGGTATTTCTCATCGTCTATTTTCTCCAGTTCTAACCTCTCTATCAACTCTTTATAATTTCTATTTGACTTAAATACCTCTATCATTCTCTCTCTCTCTCAAAATATCTCTCATCATCATAACACATGTCACAACCCCCCTGAACTACTTCACTACATGTAAAGGGCACAACAAACTTACTATACTTCTTGGCTCTTCCAAGAACACCACAAAAAATTAAGGGACTATTTGAAGACACCTTGCCTTCCACATAACCTCTGGAGGAAACTCTGTCCTCATACAACACTTGTGAAAACTCTGTTTCACCATATACTTGGGGAAAATCTGCCCTTTACCCACCTAACCTCTCTTCACACTCTCTCACAACCTCATCAGCACTCGCTAACAACTCTTCGTTACTAAACTCTACTTCAACAAAACCTTCCTTATCACTCTCAATATTAACCACCTTACTCTCTAGCACCACATTTTTAATTATATCATTATTATTCTCACTTTTTACTTCAATATTGGACTCGTTACTGTAATTACCACCTACCTTGTTATTAATTATTTCTTCACTATTTTTGTTCTTGTTACACTCACCTGTATTTATTTTCCACACTCCCATTTTCTCAATATCTCGTTCTAATTCGTTAAAGTTGCTTTCAAATTTATTCTTTACAGCATTGATATCAATTTTAAGTTCATTAAGTTTAACATTTACTTCCTCAAAATGTCTACTCTGTTCATCAAATTTGCTATCGAATTTCTTATTTTGTTCTTTCAATTCATTAACATCACTGCTTAATTTATCAAATTTGGTATTAAAATTACTATTTTGAACGTCAAATTTTACGTTAATATTACTACTCAGGTTATCGGACATTGTTCTCATGAAATTATATATATCGTCCAGTGACAACTCTTTTACTTTACTTATTACAGGAGTAGATTCTGCTTTTGCTTCACTCATTATTACAGATTGCGTCAAATTATTTTCGTCTATCAGGCTTGGAGTTGTCTCCATTCCTGAATCATTTATATCATCTGATTCATTTAAAATGCTTTCTTTGACCACATTAGGGTCTGAATGAATTTCTACCTCCCCCGTGACAGTTACATCAATCATACTAACTTTATTTTCATTTTCCATTTTGACCTTATTTATGAGATTTTGCTCTACATAAAATTTCAATCTTAAATGTATTCAATATTATTCAGTATAGTATAATATAAGTACCACTTAACTATAACTTAACATCACTTCTTTATACGTAATTAGTACGCATTACCATTTAACCTCCAAATCACGCTTATACCCACGAGTAAGTGTGGTTTGTACAAAATTGAATTTGTAAAAATTGTCCCTGTTAGGGCGCCAAATGTAGTCGTACATACCCTTTACTACATTTTAATTAATAATAGAACTCATCACTTACCTTTTCTAGGTCCCCAAGTTCCTTCACACGAACTAGAGGCCTATAAGCGTGACTTAGGGTTTACGTTATTAATATACTCGACTCTCATTTCTCGTTAACTAATTCAGCTTTTATTAAACACTTTTATTAAACGTTCTCATGAAACAATAATAGAACTTCATTTGATTATAATCTTCAGAATTCTAATTCAACAGATTTCAGCTTTGAGGCCGAGACCCCTGTTAATATAAACACATAAAATTTAGCATTTTTTCTTCTTATTATTATTTAATTGTTGACAATTGCTTAATAATTACTTAGATTAAATAAAGGCAGCCCAGTAATTGCTCATGCACACACATTCATTCATTTTACCCCATTTACTATAGAGAGCTCATTATTTTTTATTCTTTATTTTCTACATTTTCAAAAGGTTATATATTATACGTTTACTTGGTTGTGATGATTCTGGCCGACCACCTGCTACACTGGTTTCAAAATTTAGTCATTGGTTTCCGAATTTAGTTCTCAATTCTGATTTTTTATATCACTGTCGATTAATAAACGTTCCACATTTTTTACCACTTTATATTACACTGTAAGACACATTTTTTAAGTTTTAGTAAATTTTTACCACAAGCTGTGAAACGACAGACGCCAACATCCGGCGTCCAAGATGGCCAAGGCTTCTTCATGCACATCAACTTGCTTTCTCATTGGCCCAAAGGGCATCACGTCACCCGGTAATTAGTTAACTACGATGTATAGTATATTCACTCTAAGAGACCAGCGAGCCGAGTACGTGTTTATTCACCTGTACAGGCACGCACTTCCGCACGCTCTCACATTCCAGGGCATCAGAAAACAGTGCATGTTGATAGATTTTCTGGACCAACATACAGATGGGCGTTCCCTACAGCAATGTCTATTGTTACAGTCTGAGGCCCTGTGTGGGTACTATTGTAAGTCGCATTTACAATCAAATTAAAATCCCTCATCCCATTCTGCCCCGTTACTAGCAAGCTAGTCTCACAGAGAACACATTAAAATTGCTTTATGTTCATGTGAATATAACTTGTGAAATATAATAGTGCAATGTTTGAAATTCCATCTTCATGCTAAAGAAACGTATACATTATCTTAATATTATCTGTTACATGTATGGTAAGTCAATTTTGGAATTCTATATAGGCAGACCTTGGTCTTTTAATTAAAAGAATGATGTTTTTGTTGTTGTTGTAGAGTGGGTTACAAGAAAAAGTTGAGCCTTTCAGATTTGTTATTAACCTCTTATATACTGTGGGTGTGGTGTTAACCTTTTAGAGATTGTTCATGCTGCCGATAAATGGCTGTTTTGTCATATCGCCCTTTATTTCAACTGTAGATTGGAGGAAACCACAAATCCACCTACTAGACTATTAGTTCTGTCTAACCAACATAATGGAGATTACATTTAAGTCCAAGAACTCAAAAAAATGTTGAGACTTGCCTTCTACAATGAGACTTGTTCCTTCCAGCAACATTTGCCTGTGCCACTACTATCAGAAAATATGACACTAAATATTGATGAGTTTGATAATAATCCAGGAATTGAAGAACAAGGAAGGCAAAACTTTTAAGATACTAATTATAAAATAAGTGAACAGGTGAACCTAATAACTCAGTACACTGTGACTTACTCAAAAAGTACATTATCTGACTTAGCAATAAAGTGTCTGCACTTATAGTTAAAAGGATGGAATCTTCTTGACATGATTATTAAATATACAATTTCCACAAATGTCATGATGAATTTAGAAATTTCTTTTCACAAGAAAATTACTTAGTATTTTGTAACAATGTTTGTTTATTGGTTGGTAAAGTAGTTGGTATTTTACTTTGTTTACAGCTTGGTTATACCAAACTTTGTTGTTTCCAATGTGAGTTGAACAGAAGTAACTGAAAAAGTCACTGTACATTAAAAACTGGCCATATCTTCAGTCATTCATTTCACTAAAGGAGAACATTATAAATTCTCAACTGGTTAACCATGAAAATGTTTATTTACCTCCACTACATATTAAATAGGACTTCAAAAAATTTTGTTAGGACTAAACCCAAAGCAGTATACTTTTTTTATTATATATAAAGGAAAAAAAATCCTTATTCCATTGAGAAAATTCAGAATAAAAAACTGTCAAGTGTCTGAAATTAAATATCACACACCTGCTCTAGTACACATGCTTTGCTAATTCCAGAAATACGTACAATATTGGCAAAAAGAAAATAAGAAGAATCTTCCTTCAGCAAAAATTTAACACTGAGAGAGTTCTCATGAGAACCTATGTCAGCAGCTTTCGTGTGTTTACCTTTTTACCATCCAATCACTAACTAAATGGAAAATTAAAGGGAATGGGCAAAATCATGGGGGGGGGGGAGAGAGAGAGAGAGAGAGAGAGAGAGAGAGAGAGAGAGAGAGAGAGAGAGAGAGAGAGAGAGAGAGAGAGAGAGAGAGAGAGAGAGAGAGAGAGAGAGAGAGAGAGAATTATAGAGAGTCCCCAAAGAGTTCAAAGAAATATCCAATTTTCACAAATGCCATGATAAATTTATGAATTTCTCTTCATGAGGAAATGACTTAATATACTGTAATGATTTTTGTTGATTTATCGTTAAATTCATTGTTATTGGTCAAAGATTGGTTATACCAAATTTTGTTGTGGAGGAAGAAGGAAACATTCCATGTTCACAAAAGAAACAGCAACAACAATATGTAAAAAAAATATTATTGTAAACTATTAAAATTAACATCTAAAGGGTCACTCTCTTGTTATATATAATAAAGTGATATTTATGTATAATATACGTAATTAAATACCGAATATATAATTAAATCATTTACATCAAATTTACATTTGATTTCACCTTTTATAAAAATATGTATTGTGTGTGTGTATGATTTTATATTAATATGAGGAATGAATTTATATGTATATAGTTTGTACATTAGGGTGGAACGAAAAAATCAAGTTTGGATTTTTAATTTGTAATAGTGCGGAAAAGTTGCCTTTTGGTGTAGATAAGATAAAAAAAAGATATGAAAAATATTGGAGCACGTCTTGAGGTGCCGCAAGGACGATAAATTTTCATAAAATTGCAATTTTCGCTAAATTTTTAAGATTTTTTAAGAAGTTGTCAAAAAATTTTTTTTAATTTCAAATACTGTCAAAAAAGCAGTTTTTATATCAAAAAAGACATACAATTTTTTTTTAACTTTTTGGATTATGTCTTGAGGTGCCGCAAGAGCGGTAAAGTTTTATAAAAACACACTTTTTGTAACTTTTTCAAAGAATTTTACGTGTCTCGATTATGCAATAAAAAGTTTCAAATAGGTGTTTTAATATGAATAGAAAGATAAAAACAGTTTAACTATTGTATCAGAAATGGTTACTGACGACAATGACAGCGCTGAAGAGGCAAACCAACCAGGTCCTTCAAATATACAAGAAGAGATAAATCTACCAGGCCCTTCAAAACTGAAAAAAGAGAAAAAGATAAGCACTCAAATGCGTATTAAATTGCCATCTGTAGCTTCCATTTGTGACCGTACCGGAATATCAGATAGAGCTGCTGCAGCTATAGCTAGTGCTGCTTTACAGGACTTGGGTGTAATCACAGGGGAAGACAAAACCAAAATAATAGACAGGATGAAAATTAGATGAGCAAGATAAAAAAATCGAAGAGACCTCATTAATGACAGTCTTTATGATCAGATAACCGAAAATAGAGGATTGTTTTTTGATGGAAGAAGAGACAAAACAATTGTTCAAGAAAAGAAAGGAATTAAGTTGTACAAAAAAGTTATTTCAGAAGAGCACGTTTCACTAATAGAGGAACCAAACTCAAAGTTTTTAGGCCACGTAACACCTAAATCTGGCACTGGAAAAGACATAGCAGACAGTATACTGGAGTTTCTTGAAGATAGAGAACACAATGAACAACTTTTGAACTTTACTGCTATTGGGTGTGATGGAACCGTTGTAAACACTGGACATAATAATGGTGTGATTTCTTTGATGGAAAATGAAATAGGAAGACCTTTACAATGGTTAGTTTGTTTGTTCCATGGAAATGAGCTACCTTTGCGACATCTTTTTTTGGTCATTTAGATGGTAAAATGAAGGGACCCAATGAGTTTAAAGGCGAAATAGGTCAGCAGCTGGAAAACTGTGCTAATCTTCCTGTGGTTACTTTCTTGCCAATTGAAAATAACCTTCCTCTTTTGGAGAACATAAATGATTTAAGTACAGATCAGAAGTATTTATTGGATATGTGTATCACTGTATCAAGTGGAAATTGCTCACTAGATTTATCTTTAAGAAACCCTGGAAAACTTGCTCACTCCAGGTGGCTTACATTAGCAAACCGTATACTTAGATTGTATGTGGCAACTGAAAATCCAACTGAAAACCTTAAGACTCTGGCTGAGTACATTGTGAAAGTGTATGCACCTGTGTGGTTTAACATTAAGTTAAAACCTTCATGTACTTATGGTTCCAAACATCTGTTTAAGCTTATCTCATATTCACGCTATCTCTCTGATGATTTCAAGAACGTTCTAGACCCGATTATTCAAATAAATGGATACTTTGCTGCTGCAGAAAATCTCCTTTTGTCCATGCTATGTGATGAGCGCAAAAATGTAAGAGAACTTGGTTTACGACGTGTTTTAAAAGCAAGAACAGAAAGTAGAGGCGGAGTCAGGAAGTTTAAAGTTACAAAGATAACCTTTGACACAAAGGATTACATCGACATGATCTCATGGGCTGAAAATGACGTAACTGAACCCCCCTTGGTAAAACATGTTTCCATTGACTCTCTCAAAGACTTTATACGGAAGACATCTGAAGCTCAACCAAATAGTAAAGTGGACCCGCTTATCGACTTTCCCCGGCTTTCTTGTCACACGCAAGCAGTGGAAAGAGCTGTGAAACTGGTGACCGAATCGACTCAAAATGTCTGTGGTTCAATCGCAAGAGAAGGATATATAAGAGCAAAAATTGACTCACGTGAGAACATGCCAAAATTTGATACAAAAAAACAGTTTAATGTGTCAATGAAGTAGAAACAAACATTTTGCAGCTGTAACATTTGTAATTATTAAGGGTTTTTTAAATCATAAAAAATGAACTTTCAATGTCTTTAAAAGTGTATTATGATATTTTTTTACGTGTGCTTTAATAAAAAAAATATATAATTGATTTGACAAGCTTTTATTTCAACCTTATTTACTACTATTTGTAACAACCAAAATGTTCGCAAAAGTTTCAAAATTATCAAAAATACAAACTTTTTGACATTAAAGAATATTTTTTTATTATTATTATATTTTGTAATTAATAATTTTTTCCAATTCTAATGCTTATATATGTATTTACAACTATCTTTTGTAACATTATATGTACAAGAAAACCATAAAAAATAATTTATCAAAGTTTATAATTTTTCAATTTTTTTAATTTTTTTACAAACTTTAAGCTCTTTGCGGCACCTCAAGATGTTGTAGTAGAGCAACAAAATTTTTTTTTCTTCTTTTTGAACCTAAAAGGCAACTTTTCCCCACTATTACAAAACTAAAAAAAAAAAAAAATTAAAAAAAGGCCATTTTCGTTCCACCCTATTGTACATGTCTCATGTGGATGAATCACTTCATCAAGTGACTTCAGGAGATTGTAATTTGTTAATAACAATATTCTTGCAATTCCACCATGGTTTAACTTATTCCAAAACTCAAAATCACCATCCTTTTACATTCATTCGGAATAATATATAATAAAAAGTGTTACTAAAAATGTTTTGATAACTGTATTATGTTAATATAGTGAACGGGCTGATATATGCACTTAATACTAGGGATGACGTATATCACTAAAGATATATTTATTGCACTTGTACTTTGATTTTTTTCCTTGGAACACTGGGGACCATCAATTGCATCCAGATATTTCACACATGGCAAAGCACTTATGGGCCAGTTTGAACATGCTAGCTGATTACTGCTGGATATTCCAAAGAGATATTCCACAAGTAAAATACTCAATACAGTCTTCAACTGTTATTCTTAGGTAATATAAAATACTTTTGAAATGCATGAGAATATTGTTATTTAAATTTAAACTGGCTGTCAAGAGAAACCTCATCACATCCAAAGTTGATGTTATTTTTAATTCAGTAAAGATATTTTTTAATTCATGTATTTGTCTCTAAGCAAAACAATTTCTTTTTTAAACCAGTGTCAGTTACTCTTTTTTTTTAATAGAAAACCAGTTAATTTTCTTTTTTTAACAGTTACTCTTCACATATTGGTTGACAATGGATAGTAATGATATTAGTGATAGGCTCAACGTTATCTACTACTATAAAAAATGTATGTTAGTGTGATGCTTATTTTGAGTAGTCAGTAATAATAAAAAAGTTAACAGTAAAGTAACATAAAAAGGTTTTAGTAAGTACGAGGTCTGACAATGAAGTATGTGTTAAGTCTGCTTGCTACAGTTTAGCGCTGAGAGCAGCATACTATACAAGCAGCTCTGTACGATTTCATAACCTTGGTATTTCAGTGTCTCACAGCAGTGTCTGTGTTGACACATGGTTGATTTGCGCTGAGTGGCATGCGTTGATGTTTGTGCTTGTGTGTGTGTGCACTGTCATGAAAATGTCTGAGCTAGAATTAGAGCAATGAACAAACATCAAATTTCTGGTGAAACTGAGCAAGAGTGGGAGTGAAACACAGGAAATGTTAGTGCAGGTGTAAGGCTGAACCTTGTCTAAGATTGAGCTCTCAGCGCAGACTTCACTAATGCCATAAAGAAAACAGCAGTGTACAAATGGATTAACTGGTTTTCTAAGGGGAGGGAACAAGTGACTGATGAAGAAAGGGTAGGGTGGCCAGTAGCGAGCTGAATAGATGAAAACATTGCCAAAATTGTGCGTGCAAATCAGTGACTGACTGTGAGATCCATAGCAGACCAAGCGAACACTGATAGAGAAACTGTGTGGAAAGTTTTAACTGAAGACCTTGGCATGTGCAAGGTGTGTGCCAAAATGGTCCCACAGGAGCTCATCGATAAACAAAAGCAAAAGAGGGTTGAATAGTGCACAGACCTGTTGGAGAGGCAAGATGTTTTGGGCTGAATAATCATGAAACCTGGATTGCGTGTGATCCTAAAACAAAGCAACAAAGTGCCCAATGGAAGTCACCTGATTCTCCACTACCAAAAAATTTCTGTCAATCAAAATCAAAACGTTCTTGATAACCTTTTTTGATATCCGAGCGATTGTTCACTATGAATTTGTACCACCAGGACAAACAGTTAACCACGTGTACTATTTAGGAGTGCTGCAAAGGTTGTGTGAAAAAGTGAGACGCAAACAACTGCATCTTTTTGCCAACAACTCATGCATATTGACAATGCATCTGTGCGCACAGTACAGTCTGTGTGGGAGTTTCTGACCAGGAAACAAATAACTTCGGTAGACCACCTGCCATACTCACTTGACTTTGCCCCCAATGACTTCTTTCTTTACCCAAAGATCAAAGAAGTTTTGAAAGGAAGACTTCAGAACTATAAAATATAATTATATATAATTATATAAAATTTAATTTTTATATTATTGAGGACATTAAGGCTAATACGATGGCAGGTCTGAAGGCCATTCCAGAAAAAGTGTTCCAAAATTGCTTTGAAGGGTGGAGTATGTACTGACATCAGTTTATAGCTTCCTAAAGGACGTACTTTGAAGGTGACCACAGCGGTATTCAGCAATAAGGTATATAGCATATTTCCTAGGATGAGTTCACGAACTTAACTGTCAGACCTCAAAGTTAACTTACCTCTCTCTGAGCTTTACGTTCAGCCTTAGCTTCAAGTTTAGCTCTTTTTTTAGCTCCCAGTTTTCCTTCAGGATCGATATCACTTGTAGGAGTTCTATCACCATCCTCTTCATGTTCATCCTCCTGATGACCTTTAAGTGAACAACAGGTATTTACATTTTTGTATTTTAATGAATTATATAACATACAACCAATATGTGACTGCAGCAATTGTTTTGCTTGTCTGATACTCCCACATAAGTTATAAGTGACATTACTACAATAAACATGGTAGTTTACAAGCTGCAATCAAGCAATAAAGTGTTTTGATGAAATGTATAGCTCAAAACCAATCACTAGTGAAGTTTTCATATTAAAATAAAATTATCAAAAGGGATTTACAGAAAGGCGCACTTTTTCTTCTTCAGTGGGATGAAAAACTAGTACAGGAACTTAGCACAAATGGGCTTTAATCTACTAAAAAGTTACTTATCAGTAACATCCAAACTGAATAAACACGCTGCTAAAAAAAAGGATAATAATTGTTACAAAATTCATGTTTTCTTCAGGCGCTTCTGACTAACTACACAGTATTTGTAGGCTATACATACAGTCAATAATCAAAATCAATGCCAACAGTTAATACTAACTGATGGTGCTGTCAAGCTATTCTGCTCAAAGTCCAAAATAATTTAAGTCCTTCTTCTTCCTTCCTTCCTTTGAAAAATCAAAATATATGTGCAGTATACTGCTACAATTAATTGTATAAAAGTAAAACTGCTTTTATGGACACAAATATGCTTATGGATATATGTATTTTGAAACAAATGGAACCGACGAGAGCTTCCTCTACCCGTCCCTCTGCCTAGCCCAGCTGGTGCGTTTCTTCAAGGCCGGAATCAATCAATTACACTCTAGTGTTTTCGAGTGCCTGTTGACACTTATTATGGATTATTATGGAACACTTGTGCTATCTATTTAAACAACGACACCTGCCGCTTAGTTTTCAGTTTACTTCAGGCTATTACTCAGTGCGTTTAAAGTGGTTATTAGTGAAAAGTGGTTATTGTGCAGGACTCTATTAGTCGACATTATTATTGCACGTGGACAAATTTAATTTGAATTATTGTACGAAAATAATCTTGTTGAATAACTTGTTGATTACAAACTGTTATTTGTGATTAATTAAAGCTGGTGACTAGTGACTTAATTAGCATCTCTATTTCGTTTTCCACTGTACTGTATGGCGATCACAGAGACCGTCATAACAATATAATTCATTTTGTGAGTACAATTTTCTCTCTCTCTCTCTCTCTCTCTCTCTCTCTCTCTCTCTCTCTCTCACACACACACACACACAAATTACTTTTAATTTACAATACTATAAACATTACTAGAAATTATTCAAAACATCCACTTACATATATCTGATAATGTAAGACCAGTTTTCACCATTTACAAACAAATACAATACCTGCAGCAGCTCGTAACCTAGCTCTTGCATTTCGAGCAACCACAGCTCTTCTAGGGGCTTGTCCTCCAGCTTCTACTGCAGGTTTACTTCCATTTCCACCTAAAATATGAATACTGGCATTAAATTCCTTCAAACTAAACTATAGCTAATAGGACATCAAATAAAAACAAATTTTATTTTTTAGTAATCAACCTATGATTGAATGTGACATAACCAGGGATTTTGAGCGCTTAGAAATTCTTGTTATTCCAAAATTGTCACTGTCGCACACCACTATATAAAAATTATTCCGATTAGCGCTTTCAAGCTTCACAGCTCATCGTTAGATCGGAAATGAACAAACAGACATGAAAACAAATCCTTCACCCCCACCCTACCCCAACTTGCTCACACACAACAAGCTATAATTCAAATGTCCCTTCCCAACCTATGAGCCCTGTCACCTCCATCTGGACAGTTACATATTTTTCTAGCAAATTCCTTGTGTTTAAGTGATGTGTGTGTGTGTGCATTCCTTTTAAACCTAACCGCCTTTCTCATTCACACTTGTGGGCCAGTCACACACCCTTATTTTAAAAACATCCAATTAGTCCTATGCAACTTAATTCTTAATCTTATCTATCTGTCCCCTATCATTTACTTTTTAATATGTTATAAAATATTTCTTCATTATCAAATTTAATTTTAGTATTAATTAAATTGTCTAACCCTTTTTCTCTTTCTTTCAATATTTCTAACTCCTCCCTAAGCTTCCTTTCAACTGTTTTATTTACTACTTTTACAATTTCGTAGTCTTCCAAAGGATTAACAAACTTATGGTTGTCTTCTATGAAATGTCTTGCATATAACGAATTCATTGTTCTATTACCTTCTCCACATTTGTGGTCAGACAACCTGCATACAAATTTGCGTCCTGTCTCACCTAGGTACACTTTGTTGCATTCTTTATATTTTAATTTATAAATTCCGCTTTTCTGTAATACTGGGATTTTTTCTATATTTTTATTCTTTATCTTATCAAATAACGTTTCACATTTTTTAATAGCTATATCTACTCCGTATTTATTAAAACATTTTATAATTTTTCTAGTATTTGAACCTATGTATGTCAATGACCCTGCATAATTCTTTTGACATGAGAATAACTTTCCTTCATATTTAGAAAGGGACAATTTTTTTTTTTTTTTTTTTTTTTTTGCTGAGGCCATCAGGATACCTAAATTCAGGTGTGGTCATATGATATCTCATTTCCTATCATAACCTCAAGTTACCTGATGTCTCCATACACTCCCTCCTTTAATAGCCTAAAATGTTTCCTATAAAATCTTCTAAGCAAGTTCATGTTATTATTAAGGAAAGTTCAGGTGTTTGTTACATGTTATCACTGGTTGGATCACTGCTCTATATAATTTTATTTTTTACTTTGGATATTAGTTGTGATATGAATAGGTTTTTGTGTAAGTAATGAGCTCTATAGCTGTTGATAATTCTTTACATTGGTATTATTATTAGTGTTTAATATTGTCTTAAGATACATACATTTTCCAACGTTTTCAAATACACTATTCTCAGTATTAAGATTTTCTACACTTCTACTATCATCAGGATCATCAGGGGGATGTTTTTGTACATTGTGTTTTTCAGTATTAATAATAAGTCCCATTTCTTTTTCGTCCCTTTTAAATTCTAATAAAAAACATACCTAGTTCTCCCTACTAAGACACCATCATCCTCATCAACTTCCATCTCTTTCACTCTGGGGAGTATCAAGTTTTGTTAATTGTATAATGCAAAGCAAGGTCGAATACAACAGCTGACAATGCTTCTCCTTACTTGACACAATTTTTTTCATTTCATTATATAATTATTGTTTTGAAAGTTTTTATACTCTCCCTTTCGGATTTATCAGCAGACTAACCTTTCAGTATCATTACTATGTGTACACTGAGTGTACATCCAGTTTCAGGTAGATGAAGTAGGTGATCATCCATGTAAAGCCAAACACTATCCATATATTTTACTTCCTACATCTGATTTTCCTGTTCCGACTTCATTTAACTTTCTTCTTCATCATCTAACACTTCAACATTAGTCACCATCAGATCAACATACTCAGAATCGAGCCATTTCTGAAAACTAAATCTTCACTCCAGGATGTATCGTATTTCTGCTATAAAAGTGAAAATTAAAAAAAAACCTTTACCCGTATTTTTTTTAAATGCATGTATAAATGTATGACATTTATAAAGTAATGACATTTTTGCAGCTATTGCTCACAGTTTCAATAACTTCTCTTCTTTCTGTTATTCAATTATAGTACATATACTGAAAATGAATTGATGTTATGTCATCTATTACCAGTCATATACAGCTATCAAGGAGTCAAGATTTGTTTGTTATGAGTCATTTGAAGACTGGTTTTGGCTGAAGGTTTTTTTAACAGTGCTACTATTTCGTAATGTAAAAAATGTTATTCTACTGTTGCAAAAATTAAACAAGAAATTTGTATCATGAGGCAGCAACATACCCATAATAGTAAGAGTTGTAGTCTTATGACAAAGTCTAACATCATAAATTTTTTGAACTGTTTTTTGGAAAATATGATGGTAGCTGTTGACCAATCTTCAACTGTGTAATGGAACCATTCTATTGTTTGGCAGCAGTATCCTCCAAATACACCCTGACTTTATTATTCCATTTCAATGGTTAAATTTGGATTCAATTTCAATCCATTTCAATCCAGTTGCCATTGGATTGTTTGAGAGGGCTGAGGCATAAATCTCTTTTAAACAGTTGGGCCAGTCTACTTATACTCAATGATTAATTTTTCTAGAATAAACTTTAATTTTCACAAAATCAAATACATATGGTAGAACAGCATGTATTTTCAAAAAGAACACAATGTTTAATATAAGTCTACAGTACAAAACATTCCACAGCAAGTACACTCCATGTGCAATCTCTAAGTGCACAAACAAATGCATTAAAGTTCTTGAGGCAAACTGGCCAGATTTCCACAACCCTGCACTGTCACTCCCAATCCAAAATTCGAAGCATCAGCTGCAATTTTTATGACAGTTTTGGTCAAAACGAACTAAAACAGATGTACTAGTAATTTTCAATTTAATTCTTATAAATGCTCTGTCTTGCTCATGTCCTCAAACGCAGTCACTCTTTCACTGAGAAGGGCCTTTACAGGTTTAGTAACAAGACAAGTCAGAAATAAATTTCCAAAGTTAGTTTTTCATCCCAAGTAACCTTCTGTTAGTTTTGGGGGGAATTGGTATAACTTTAATAGTTTTAACATTACTTGGATCTGGCACTACTTGCCCACTGTCGATGATATACCACCAAAAATTTCATTGTCATCTTTATGAACTCACAATTCTCAACATTCTAGGTATTCCATATCTTGATTACCATATTCATGCAGTTCGTTTCAAGAGTCCCACCAAACATAAAAAAATCATTTGACAAATTCAGGACACCTTCCAACCCAATTTTTGAAGTTCTTTTCTGACAATGTTCAGGAGTAGATGAAGCTCCCATAGGCATATGATTATTTGACTAAAACAGTACCTTTTAAAAATGGAGTTATGAAAGTTGCTTACTTGGCAGACCTTTTCTAATTAAATTTGCCAAAATACGCTGTTGGTGCCAAGCTGATTAAAATACTTGGGAAGATAATCTTCTCCCTCTTAAACAAGCTTATTCAACAAAATATAATCTACAGATCACGTAATGGCTTCATTTTTCTTGGGAACTGCAACAACTGGAGGACACCACTTCTTTGGTTCATTAACTTTGCAACAATTCCTTCCTTCACCATTTAATCTAACTGTAACTTGCTCTGTCCCGCTAATGTAACGGAATTCTTCTTGGCACTGTAAGAATTAGGTTGAAAACAGTTTGTAAGAGGGCTATTCTAAAATTAATCTCTGACTGGCTGATGTACACAAATTGGTTGTTACACACCTGTGCATTGGATGCACACACACACGCAGAGGAGTGATGAGGATACATTTTATACTGTTACATAGAAATTTGCAGTCCATTTTGTATATTTCTGTTTGAGCAGTGAATTATAAAACATAGATTCTGTCAATGCCTTTTATGCTATCTTTATGGTGTGTTTGTTGAAATATCCATCATCCGCTGGGTACACTTGGAACTATGTACTAAACTGTTGGATGGCATCAAATGACAAGGCTTTCTTTCCAAACTCTATTCATACATTCTGTAGTCACTTACCGCCAGGCTGCTATTATGTTTTCTACAGCACTCATTATGTTAAACTTCACCAAAACTGTTGAATGGATTGTTTATTTTCATTGTCTGTTTTCTTGGTTACGTGTCTGAATGTCCTTCAAAGTTAGTAAGCTTTAACATTTTCACCACTCCCCAGCTCATCAGTTGTATTAAAGAAGTCGTGTTTGGTGGAAGAAAAGACACTTCTATCGGTATGCTGGTTTGAAGTAGATATAGATTGTTTGTATGGGTTGGAACATTGTCAATAAACAACAAAGCCTTAGGCTTGAACTTGTTTTTTCTCAGAAGCGTCTAGTCATCCTCTAACATCCACTCATCAACATCATTAACATTTGCTTCTTCACAACCGGGAATACGTTGTACGAGTTCAAGAACAGTGTTTCTTTGATTTTACTGATTGGGGCTGTTAACATAGGTGAGACTAGGCCAAAGTTTTGTAAAGATTTTCTTAAAAGTTGTTGATTCAAATGATCCCATGATTCCGCCACCCAGTAAATAACATCCTTAATTCAGTTTTACTCTCAGTCACTTTATTCAGTTTTAGAAGAAGAGAATTATCTCCATCTTCTAAAAGTGTTCTTAGGAGCATTTTCTTTTAAGAGGTTTTAATGTTCTGCAACAGATTTTGGTACATAGGCTGCAGTAAAGGAGTGACATTTGGCTTTATGTAAATGGTAGGAAAATTGGCTTTATGTCACCACAAACTAACTTCCCGTCAGACAGACGACAAGTAGCATGGTCAATAACGAGTAGTGCCCGTAGTGGCAAGCCATTTGTTTCACTGAAACACTTCACTGCAGGAACAAATTGTGTTTTGAGCCACTCCTTAAAAAGTGTTATTCATTTATGCTCTTCTCTGGCTCCTGTAGTACACTGGGAGAGACTTTATGTTTAAGTTTTTGAAGGCCCTTGATTTTGCTGTCCTGCCAATAACCATAATGTGTAAGTTATGTGTCCCTGCGGCATTATTACACATCAAAAATTACATGCTCCTTACTCATTTTGAAGCCAGGTGCACTTTATTCTTTTTTGGAAGCTATGCTTTGTTTTTTGAAGCATCTTAAAATTCAATCATGTCAGCAAATTCACTTATGTACTTTGCTGCTGCAGCAAGGCAGGCAGGATAATCGTTCACCCGTAACGGATAACTCACATAGCCATGTCTTATTTACCATCGATCTAGCCATCCTGTGCTGGCACTGAATGACACATCCCCATTCATTAGCTTCTTAAGGTGAAATGTCTTTTCCTTGATAAGTGGCCCACTTAATAGAGTACATTTTTCTCTCTCCAGGGAAACCCATAAAAAAGCCCCTCGTCGAGCTTGTTACATTGTGAAACTTTTGAGGTCTGGCGTTTTTCAATACAGTCAGCTGAAGATGATGCACAAAACTGCTTGATCTTATTAAAACTTCAAGTTTGCCTTTTAATGAACATGAAGTACGCTTTTGTTTAGTACACATTCATATGCCTCTTGAAACTCTCCAAGCAAGTAAACTAATGAAAACAACACCAGTATGCACTAAAAATTGTGAAACACTCATTGTAGTACTAAACAATGACTACGCGTGCTTTTTAGACTGGTAGTGCTGACGCCGTCATCTGTCACTACCCCCACCCATCCATAGTTGCCAACCAAGGTTACCTGTGCGTAAGATCTTACTTAAGGCTACACTGCATAAATAACTGATGTATGTATATATATGTTTATGTGTATTTTAAGAGCAATTCCAGTTACTCCAAAAATTTGTTAATCCGTAAAGGCTTCAGTGCCAATTATTTCAGATTAGCGGGACTCTACTGTACAACCTAAAACTGTTAATGGGACATGGCCAGGAGATTTTAAAGCAGGAGATATTTGTGCAAGTTTGGGTTTTAGTTTTCTATGGGCTTTCCTCCGAGGCACATTACATCTGCTTTGTGTCCAATTTACATTTCAGTGACATTCCAAAAACCGTACATATAACAAAAATTCCTTTGTGTTATCAGAGATGTTGATGCAGCACTTTAGTCTGTACATGTTTTTCAGAACTGAATTTATGTATGATGTGTGACAGTAATTAGTAATGTGGGTCTCTGATGGCTTGGCTTGTGAGCTTCTGTTTATACTAATACATATTTCCATTACAATGTGTTTATACAAATTTATTAATAATATTGAACTTCTTGGTAACAATGTAACTTTGTATTGAGCCTTAATAATATGTAACTAATATCTTGGGTTTCCCTTCTGGATTATGGCAACTCTACACATGGCAGACCTGTCAATCCATTCTTGAGAAACATCCCCTTCACATACAGCTGTTTGTTCAAATGCCGATCAATCAATCCAATAACTAAGTAGTATAACTTTTTCACTAAAACTGTTCATGTATTTAACACAAGCCCAATCATAATGGCCAACCAATTGGCCAGCCAAATTATAAAATTATCAACACTAGTACCTTCTTTCTGAAAATGGTATATAAAATGAGTTCTTTCTAAAAACAAATTTTTTGTACAAGCAAAACAATCAGAAGGCTTTTTGTTTTAACATTATCGTACAATTTCCTTGGCTTCTTAGGGTATGTTCATGCTGAGAAACCTACACACTGCACTGCACATTGTTTTTGTCGTCATATTGCACAATGTTTAAAAACACACATATTGAGTTAGATGAGATAGTTCATGCCTAGCATCAACAGCTACAGACATTGCACCAGAAACATTTTTTTTTTATTTTTTTTTATTTTTTTATTTTTTTTGCAGACTCCTGTGCAGCATGTGCTGTACTGTGATTCGTCAGTCAAAGGTTATTCCTGCCATACCACCAGTCTTCATAATTAATCTCATTGTTGCAGTAAATAGATCTCAGGATTTTGTTAAAAGTAGTTATACTACTTGTGTAAAAAACGAGTTTTTGAAGAATCAATTAATAAGTGCTACATCATGCCTCCTTGAAATATGGTGTATAAAATTCAAAAATTTATTGAAAGAACAGAATAGGGTGTTCAATTAATAGTGCTAGTTTTTAGCAAAGAATTTCTTGAATATTTGCCATACATTTCAAGCCTTTTTTGGGGGGTTGTTATTTTACATCGCCAACAAATTGTGCCATGGATCAATAGAGACAAAACAATGTTGACCAATATACCCAATAGATCAGACAGTGAGAAGAAGACTAAAACACCCACAAAAAGATATTTATTAATGATGATAATAGAATCAGTGCAACTAGGGAAAATCAAATGAACTCAACTAAAAGAAGAAATAAACAATGACAAGAATAAAACAAATAATGAGAAGATGAAATATTGATAATGATGGAGGAAAAAGAAATACTTTAAAAGCTAAATGCAAACCCTATGATATGACATAACAATGACATCAAACCATTAGTAAATTAACTGATTAATTAGTAATCTAACTGAGATGACAATATGACCAGAACTCGAAGGTAAAGCAATGATAGGAGAAAAAATAAGGAAGAGAGCGAGTCTAAAAATTGTTTTAATATTATAACATCGCCAATTTCAGATCAATTTTGATAACAATAAGTATGTAAAAAATGCTAAATAATACTATATTTTAATAAATAAATAATGTGGAGAGTAAAAATGTAAAAAGTAATTAAGAAAGAAGGAGAAAGAGTAATAAACCAAAAGTGATTATTAAAGAAAATCAACGACCAGACTGCCAGACAAACGACATTGACCCAATCCCAGAGATTGGCCAGCTAAGAACCAAAATAAAATAAACAAGATGAGAAGTGAAGGAGAAGAAACATGAGAACAAAGAGAGAACAAACCAACGATGAAGTAAATAAAATGAAACACGTCAAGAAAACAAAGACAAGGAATAAAAAATAAAAAATAGAGAAGGGAGAAATAATGTAATCAAAAATAATAAAGAAAATGAAACCGGTAAAGACCCAAATAAATAATGAATGTTAGTATTGATTGAATGACAATTGTAAATAATCATTAATAAAAAACGATAGCTAAAAATACACTAGCCAAAGAGTTAGGAATACATGTAAGTTGTTAATAGAGAAAGACATGATATTAATAATTATATATAATATGTGTAGAGAAAGAGGGTAAAATAGTGAGAAGTAAATGGAAGTTAACCTAGTGAAAGTGAACTTACCCTAAAGTGAATTGATAATAAAAAAGAAACACTAAGTAAATTATAATGAACACTAAATAATTTAAAAGTGAAAGTGATAAATGAATAAAAATATTGTCAGTAATAAAAATAGTAAGAATAGAGAAAGCTAAGATAAAGTAAAAATAACCAAGGTTTAAGATTTAAGAGTGAACAATCACATTTAATAAAAGTTATTATGAGTAATATTTAAAATCAAACATTGACTCAGTAGTAATGAACACTGAAGAGTGAGAATAACTGTAGTAATTATGAAATAATATTGTTGTAAAACTTAAAAATGTATTGTAGAATTTAAAGGTGAGAATCACAAGAAAAAGTAATAAGATGATGTTAACATGGAAGGGAAAGCAAAGAGTTTTAGAAAATAAGTATGTAATAAACATAAGTAAATACCCATGTTATAAGGGGAAAGTAATGAACAAGTTCAATAGGGGTGAAACTGTTTATCACCCGAACAATAAATCAGAAGTAATGAATTACACCAATATTAAATAAGTGTTAATTAATTGTATAAACAATTATTTATGAATAGGATATGGCTTGGGTAATTATACCAAACATAGACCTAAATATTATATGTTATATGTTGAAAAGGTATAACATAAGTAAAAAGGTAAGGTAAGGTAAGGTATGTTGAAAAGGTATCATTAAATTAATAGCCATATTATTAACACTGGCAGAGTAATTAAAAAATAAGTAAAGAAAACAATGTTTGAGTTCTAAAAGAGAAAACTGTTAGTACATAATTAGCAAGAAATATTGAATGACACAGTTGTTACACACAAAAATCACACAAAGACTGAACCAAAACACCTCCATAGATAATAAACCTAATTATAAAAACAAAATAACGATCTGGGACAAAATGAGATATAATGTGTATGAAACAATCAAAAACCATTAATGGCTACTTAGACTTGAAACAGGCCTAACGGTCAAACATAAACAAATACTAATTGTATGAAAATAGCCAAGTAATTAACAAATCCAAGGTGACCAATTAACCAAGGTTGAATGGTAAATGTTATTAAAAACAAAATATTAAAATAAGGAGTTATATAAACAGAGAAATGTAATTAGTAACTATTAAATTAATTGTAAACTTATAAAATATGAAAAACCTAATATTGTGGGATACCAAAATAATCTTTGTGAGAAAATACAAATGACAGTGCTAATAATTAATACTTAAGAAGGAAGATAAGAGAAGGAAGGAAGTCAGAAGATATAGGAAGATTTGAAAAGAATTCAAATTTTAATAACAATGGATTTATATCAAGCTAGCCCAATCAGAATAATTGTGTAACCATGGAAACGACGGTTGAAGACGTAATTACCGTTGAATATCATTACTCAGAAAGTGACGCTCAAGTAAAACAGACGCCAGAATTCAGAACAACCTATTTTCATATTTAAAATGTTTTAAAAGTAAATTAACTTATCAAAATTGAACGAGAAGGAGTATGACTATCACTGAACACAATTACCTGATGGAGAAGACGTTTTATATCAAGACGAAGTGAATAAATGAATCTAAATACTTGGAAAAAGATGCCCGAAGCCCGAATAAATGAAAACCGAATTATATTGCAGCCACATTCCTTCATTCCCGACCAACAGTAATCACATGCTACAAAGCTGTTAAGTATCCAATAAATTATATAAACTTCCGAAATAACGCACTTTGAATATTTCTCACTATATTTTGAAATACCACTGAATCAATTTTATTCTCTTTCAAAGATTAAATAAATATATAAGACACTGTATATTGGTCAAATTATAAAGATAACCTATCATTAATGTACGAACCTTTAAAACACTTCTACTACACTTCCACAAACCATTTATAGTTACACGTTACAATATTTAAGTGGAAACATTGTAAGGTTGTGTATTTTTATTATTGTAATTGCATCTGAGCCTTTTAACGTGATCAAAAGATCCCACAACATTTGAACGAAAATATTTGTTGACTTGCTTGGCAGAACGCCATACTGTATGTTAATCATGTTCAAAATCGATTGTAAAAACCCAGAGAGAGAACGTCTCATAAAGAAATAACCGGTGCAAAATTATATAAGAAAGCAAATATAACTTGTATCTATGAAAACAGTAATATCAAATCGCTAATAAATCAATACTGTGTATGTTAAAATGTGTTTTATTTTCAGTAGGAAAGTGTATTCTTAAAATTATAATTTACAGCGAATGTCTCTGACGTGATAACTAGCGCTCAAGCAGCGAATACTGTAACTGCCAGCTTGATTATACAAATCGAGAAATGGCGGGACGAACTGAATTATTCACACAGCCTGAGCAGAACCGCTGATAATAATTTATTTTTAATTGTTTTCAATAAACAATTTGGCGCCACCCAGGAATTATACACTACTAGTGAACCTCAGATCGGGGACTGCGATACCTGGTTATCCGTACGTTCGCTACGGACTCAAGCATCGTGAGTTACATTACCGTGCGAGGACGAATTGGTAAGACACACATACACAAGTTACACTCTGACACACTTCAACATTTTACAGAGGTACCAGTAAGACGACGGCACGAGTTACATTATAAATTGGTGACCAACTGGTGGAGCTAGAAGAAAGGAAGGTACGAAGTTCTAGCGGCGGTCACGAAAGGAGATCAGGATGCATACTAGAGGATTATCGAAAAAATTGGCGAAGGACAAAGAGATGGAAGAAAAGAGAGGGGAAGAAGAGGAAGGAACATCGATCGAAGAAGTGGAGACAACAATAACCACAACAGAACCAACCCAAGACAGAGAGAGGGAACCACAGGCGGGTGACAGAGAGGAAGCCAGAGGAGGCATGGATTTACAACAACTATGGGCGTTGATTAATAGAAAATTAGACAGGAATGAGGAGAATCTGAATAGTATGAAGAAAGAAACCAATGAAAATTTTAAGAAACAGGAGGAGAAATTCGACAAGAACGAGGAGAGTCTGAAACAGATGAACGATAGATTCGACAAGAGTGAAGAGAGCTTAAAACAAATTAATGAAAAATTTGACAAGAGTGAGGAGAGCTTGAAACATATCAATGAAAAAATAATTAGTACCAATGAAAGTACTAAGGAAGAGTTAAGACAAACAATTAACCAAAATAACGATACGTTACAACACCAGTTGATGGAATACTGGCTAGAAACTAAACAACAGATCACTGAAACAAATGAAAAATTAGAGGAGACGTTGGAGAAACTAGAGAAAACCAACGAAAATGTTTCTGAAGTCCGTGAAGAAGTACTCAATAAAATGAACAATCTCGAAGGAGAAAATAAAAGGAGAATTGAGGAATGCCACGAAGAAACAGCCAAAAGATGTGAACAGATGGACCAGGACATACATCAAGTCCGGGAAGAAAACCAGAAGGAGATAGCAGCTGTACAAACAGACCTGGGAGAAAGAATGGAAGGGGTGTACAGCAATTTAAATAAAATAGACAGTAAAGTAGACAAAAACAAACAAAGGATTGACGAGATGCACAGGCTAGAAGAGTCATTACGAGAAGAAGTGGACCCCTGGCGTGACCGGCCATGTAACAGTAACCATATCGTGAACGCGGACAATAGAGATACGATTAACTTCCGTAATTATAAAAGGAACCCTATTGAATTCCTGAAGAGGGTGGAAGAATTAATAATCAAAAATCGAGAGACCCGATGGACAACAGTAAGAGGAATGCTGGACGAAACGTTCAAAGAGACCTACGACAACTGGTGGACTGCCACAAGACCAGACATCCACAGCATTCAAGAATTTAAGACCCAATTAAAGGCTAAATACTGGTCCGAATCGACCCAGAACATGGTCCGCAATAACCTAAGCAATGGGAGGTATGAGAGTCAAAATGGACAATCTCTCACATCCTACTTCCTGGGAAAGATCTGCATGGCAAGGAATTTGGAACCATGCATCCCGGAAGAGTGTCTTGTGATACAATTGTCTTACCATTACGACGACGCCATACAAAAAGCACGGATGTACAGCCAGGTAAAGACCATTCAAGACATGGCTAGTTTGTTAGAGAGCCATGAGCACGAGTGGCAATACCGGAAAAATAGAGTATCAAGCTTCAGAAGTAATAGAGTAAACAAAGGACCTTCATCACCAAACCAACAAGGGGATAATAAGCCACCACTAAACAACCCTATTAATTATCAAGGGAACCAACGGGGCAATAATTTACCCAGAAACTTCAACAGGAATGGGAATAATAATAACAATTTCCGGAACAACTACAGGGGTAACTACCCACAGAATGGTCATAATAACTCTTATCACCATGGAAACGGTAATAATAACAACAACCAAGGATACCGACCACAGGTAAATTACGTAAGAGGACAAAGACAATGGAGTCCAGGAAGAAACTATCCCCAATCTAACTATCGACGAACGTACTTTAACCAGGTACCCGACACAAGAAGCCCGCGTTCGAAGAAAATGCCAGGAATGACGTAGATAACAGGAATAATCGACAGGAGCCAACCATTACACGCTAATGAAGTTAGAGACAATGAGGTCAACCCTCATTTAAACGCCTAAGGTCAGTGAAAACTGTGAACAGCCCATCACTGGACCAATCTCTTGGGGAATGTGAGACGACCGAGAATATAATCACTATAATACAAACGAATTATCTAAAAAATATAAGAGACGAGTTGATTGAAGAAAGTAATCAACTAATGCCTGGCCAAAACAGTGAGATAGTGTACGTAAATGCCAAAATAAATGGAGTCATATCAACATTAATGATCGATACTGGATCTAATATATCTTTAATTGACCAAGTAGAGTTAAGCAGACTACAACAGGAAAGTAGTGTACCTATACCAACTCTACCAATAAACAACGTGACAATCATTGGTGCTACCGGGTGACAAAACAAAACTGTCAGGAAACAAGTGTCCCTGGAACTTAAAAGTAAAGGCCTAACATTCACTATGTCTTCTCTTGTTGCCAGTGGCCTGCCATTCTCAATACTTGTTGGATGTGATATACTCCGACAATACTCTGCCAAAATTGATCTGCGGCAAGGAGAAGTGTCAGGAGCTTCATCCGAACAGTAGAAAATACTTAGCTTTTCTGTTCGATGGGAGAAACTACCAATTCAAAAGACTGCCATTCGGACTGATCAATTCGGTTGCAGTATTCGTCAAGCGTATGGATCAGATATTGGGACAAGAGGTACTTAATTTTACTACAGTATACGTAGATGATTTGTTGATCACCTCATCAAATTGGCAAGAACACTGTGATAGAGTGGAGACAGTTTTGAAAAAATTATCAGATAACCATATTACCCTTAAGCTGGATAAATCAAAATTCATAGCCAGCAAGGTACAATTTTTAGGTTTTAATCTGACAGAAGAAGGGCATCTCCCCTTCATCAGAGAAAGTTGAAGCAATACAACGATTCCCCACACCTAAAAACAAAAAACAGCTACAGTCTTTCCTTGGAATATGCAATTATTATCGGAAATTCCAGGACAATTATTCCAAGCTGACAACACAATTTCAAAAACAGTTATCCGCTAAAAATAAATGGACATGGGGAGCCGAACAAGACGAAGTATTTGCACAAATAAAAGAGAAATTTTTAGACACCATCATTTTACGCCATCCAGATTTCAAAAAGCCATTCTTCATGAACTGTGATGCGAGCGACGTGAGTGCCGGTGCTGTATTGTATCAAGAAGATGATAAGGGGCAACATATGGTCATAAGTTTTGCAAGTAGAACCTTAAATGCATGTGAAAGGAATTACCACGTCACGGAGAAAGAACTACTAAGTGTTGTGTTCGCCTGCAACAAATTCAGGACGTACATTTTAGGATACAACATAACCGTGAGAAGTGACCATAGATCCATATCTTTCCTTAAACAATGCAAGCTCCATCATGGAAGACTAACCCGATGGATATTACTACTACAGGAATACCATATTAACTGGGAATACATACCAGGAAAGGAAAACACAGCTGCTGATATATTATCCCGTATCAACATCCAGCAACAAACTTTCGAGGGAGAGAAAGAACTGCTAGTCAAGGTATATAACATAATCAAGGATAGAACAGATCTGGAAGAAATAACGCTGGAAATAAGCAAACAGCAAAATGTGGACCCAAAAATAGTGAGTATCCGAGAAAGAATAATGAAAGAAGAAGAACCCATAGTACAGTATTATAAAGTACACGACAACTTATTATTCATTAAAAATAACCCTAACATTGGAGAATGGAAACTAGTAATTCCGTCTATTGTAGAAGAACAACTAATCTTGGACTACCACATCCGGTACGGCCATATGGGTGCCATGAAAGTAGTAAAGGCACTAGAGGAACAAGTGTATATCAAGAGTATTTATCGAAAGGTGAACAAAACTATACAAAAATGCCACATCTGTCAAATGGTAAAGTGCAACAATTCTAAAAAAGAGGGTATGATGATACCCATAATATCAAGGCAAAAATTAGAAAGAGTATTCCTTGATATTTGTGGTCCATTTCCTCGCAGTGGAGGAAGACACAGATTTAAATTCATTATAATCATATTCGATCACTTCACCAAATATACTAAATTATACTCCATTAACCGTGCTACTACCAAGAAAATTATTGAAATCTTGTTAAACAACTTTATACCAGAAGTGGGAAAACCTATGGCCATCATAACCGATCATGGGACTCAGTTTAAGGGAAGCCTATGGAAAAACAAACTCTGGGAACATGGTATTAAGACCTACAAAACATCCGTTTATCACCCCAGCAGTAACCCAGCTGAGAGAGTACTTAGAAAAGTGGATCGAATTCTGAGGACCTACTGCCATAATAAGCAAAAGGAATGGCACAATTACATAAAATCCACTGAAGAATTTATAAACCTGGCTTACCACAACTTCACTGAAGCCACTCCATACTCAATGATGTTTGAGCGACCACCACCTAGAGAGATAAACGATCTAATTAAATTTCCCACCAATACCGAAGACCAATTCGAAAAAAGAAGAGTTTATAACAGAATCGCAGAGAAGGTAGAGCAACAGAAAAATAAATACTATAAAAACCATCAAAATACTATCAAGTACCAAATAGGAGAGAGTGTGCTGATAAAAAACAGAATTACCCAGCTCAATAGAAGGCATTACGAAAAAGTTACTATTACTATACGTAGGACCGTACACTATCACAAAAGACAAGGGCAATAACACTTATGAAATCACTAACCCCTATCACTAAGAAGATAAAGGGGGTATACAATCAGGCATCAATTAAAAAATATTATGACAACCAAACATGACTGAAAGAATTTTAAAATTGAAAAACCAACCAGGTTACTTTGAATAAAAAGAAATAATAAAACAAACGAATAAGTTTGCTAATAAGTAATAAAGAAAAGTATAAAATGAATTTCAAAATTCAAAAATTTATGTAAGAACAACTTACGCAAATATTTCGATAATATTTTAGACCAATTATAAAATGGAGAAATAAAATTACCAAGAATCCATATAAAGTAAGAAACACAAACTTACTATAATATTTAAATAAAAAATAATAATAAAGGAATGAAGTTACAGAACATTTCTACAAAATAAGATTAAGTTACAAAAATCTTTAGCCAAGATATGAGGCATAAAAAGCAAAACATACTATAAAGGGATAAGCTACAAAAATTCCTAACTAGTAAGAAGCACTAACTACTATGATATTTAAAAAATTATGAAAAAAAATAACATATCAGTCAAAATGATCAACTTCCACAAATATTTAGAAAAAGAGGGGAAGTAAAATTAAACAAGCCAATGATCAAAAAATGAAATAAGTAAAATAAACATTCTAAGAGTTATAATATGAAATGAGATTAAACAAAAGAGTAATTAAAAATGAATGAGAATGTGAATTGTATCAATGAAAAGCAATGCTTCAAGTATTATCAAAGAGTATCCATAAAGAAAGATCAAAAAATATATGACTCGAACTGAGAAATAATGAAATACAAAAGTAAAAGATTCCCAACAAATATTATGATTATTATTATTATGAGTCATGAGATGACTATATTAAAGATTCATTAATTGAGATTGACTGTTGAATAAGTCCAGCAATCATTTAACTGAGCAGGGATGATGTTCCCCTGATCTCAGAATGAGAGTAGTTTTGAACGACGGAGTTAGGTAAGCCAATAGAGCCCATCCGAATCGATTTCAGCTACAAAGTAAGGATAGTTAGGGAAAATAAGATTTATAGGGAATAATTTATAATAAAAAATCAATAAGCCAGTTCGTAATAAGAGAAAATAATGAAGAAAAGACTCAGAAGAAAGGAAGTAGAAGATACAGAATTAAAAATAAAAACTGCATAGGAAGCAGGAGAATATAAGAAGAAAATGATACAATATAATTGATAATTTCATCAAACTTAGAAACACGTTTTATAAAATGATCAATTTTGGTGGAAGGGCATTATATAACATCGCCAATTTCAGATCAATTTTGATAACAATAAGTATGTAAAAAATGCTAAATAATACTATATTTTAATAAAGAAATAATGTGGAGAGTAAAAATGTAAAAAGTAATTAAGAAAGAAGGAGAAAGAGTAATAAACCAAAAATGATTATTAAAGAAAATCAACGACCAGACTGACAGACAAACGACATTGACCCAATCCCAGAGATTGGCCAGCTAAGAACCAAAATAAAATAAACAAGATGAGAAGTGAAGGAGAAGAAACATGAGAACAAAGAGAGAACAAACCAACGATGAAGAAAATAAAATGAAACACGTCAAGAAAACAAAGACAAGGAATAAAAAATAAAAAATAGAGAAGGGAGATATAATGTAATCAAAAATAATACAGAAAATGAAACTGGTAAAGACCCAAATAAATAATGAATGTTAGTATTGATTGAATGACAATTGTAAATAATCGTTAATAAAAAACGATAGCTAAAAATACACTAGCCAAAGAGTTAGGAATACATGTAAGTTGTTAATAGAGAAAGACATGATATTAATAATTATATATAATATGTGTAGAGAAAGAGAGTAAAATAGTGAGAAGTAAACGGAAGTTAACCTAGTGAAAGTGAACTTACCCTAAAGTGAATTGATAATAAAAAAGAAACACTAAGTAAATTATAATGAACACTAAATAATTTAAAAGTGAAAGTGATAAATGAATAAAAATATTGTCAGTAATAAAAATAGTAAGAATAGAGAAAGCTAAGATACAGACTTAGTAAAAATAACCAAGGTTTAAGATTTAAGAGTGAACAATAACATTTAATAAAGTTATTATGAGTAATATTTAAAATCAAACATTGACTCAGTAGTAATGAACACTGAAGAGTGAGAATAACTGTAGTAATTATGAAATAATATTGTTGTAAAACTTAAAAATGTATTGTAGAATTTAAAGGTGAGAATCACAAGAAAAAGTAATAAGATGATGTTAACATGGAAGGGAAAGCAAAGAGTTTTAGAAAATAAGTATGTAATAACCATAAGTAAATACCCATGTTATAAGGGGAAAGTAATGAACAAGTTCAATAGGGGTGAAATTGTTTATCACCCGAACAATAAATCAGAAGTAATGAATTATACACCAGTATTAAATAATAAGTGTTAATTAATTATATAAACAATTATTTATGAATAGGATACGGATTGGGTAATTATCCCAAACATAGACCTAAATATTATATGTTATATGTTGAAAAGGTAGTAATTAATAGCCATATTATTAACACTGGCAGAGTAATTAAAAAATAAGTAAAGAAAACAATGTTTGAGTTCTAAAAGAGAAAACTGTTAGTACATAATTAGCAAGAAATATTGAATGACACAGTTGTTACACACAAAAATCACACAAAGACTGAACCAAAACACCTCCATAGATAATAAACCTAATTATAAAAACAAAATAACGATCTGGGACAAAATGAGATATAATGTGTATGAAACAATCAAAAACCATTAATGGCTACTTAGACTTGAAACAGGCCTAACGGTCAAACATAAACAAATACTAATTGTATGAAAATAGCCAAGTAATTAACAAATCCAAGGTGACCAATTAACCAAGGTTGAATGGTAAATGTTATTAAAAACAAAATATTAAAATAAGGAGTTATATAAACAGAGAAATGTAATTAGTAACTATTAAATTAATTGTAAACTTATAAAATATGAAAAACCTAATATTGTGGGATACCAAAATAATCTTTGTGAGAAAATACAAATGACAGTGCTAATAATTAATACTTAAGAAGGAAGATAAGAGAAGGAAGGAAGTCAGAAGATATAGGAAGATTTGAAAAGAATTCAAATTTTAATAACAATGGATTTATATCAAGCTAGCCCAATCAGAATAATTGTGTAACCATGGAAACGACGGTTGAAGACGTAATTACCGTTGAATATCATTACTCAGAAAGTGACGCTCAAGTAAAACAGACGCCAGAATTCAGAACAACCTATTTTCATATTTAAAATGTTTTAAAAGTAAATTAACTTATCAAAATTGAACGAGAAGGAGTATGACTATCACTGAACACAATTACCTGATGGAGAAGACGTTTTATATCAAGACGAAGTGAATAAATGAATCTATATACTTGGAAAAAGATCCCCGAAGCCCGAATAAATGAAAACTGAATTGTATTGCAGCCACATTCCTTCATTCCCGACCAACAGAGAAATCACATGCTACAAAGCTGTTAAGTATCCAATAAATTATATAAACTTCCGAAATAACGCACTTTGAATATTTCTCACTATATTTTGAAATACCACTGAATCAATTTTATTCTCTTTCAAAGATTAAATAAATATATTAAGACACTGTATATTGGTCAAATTATAAAGATAAGCTATCATTAATGTACGAACCTTTAAAACACTTCTACTACACTTCCACAAACCATTTATAGTTACACGTTACAATATTTAAGTGGAAACATTGTAAGGTTGTGTATTTTTATTATTGTAATTGCATCTGAGCCTTTTAACGTGATCAAAAGATCCCACAACATTTGAACGAAAATATTTGTTGACTTGCTTGGCAGAACGCCATACTGTATGTTAATCATGTTCAAAATCGATTGTAAAAACCCAGAGAGAGAACGTCTCATAAAGAAATAACCGGTGCAAAATTATATAAGAAAGCAAATATAACTTGTATCTATGAAAACAGTAATATCAAATCGCTAATAAATCAATACTGTGTATGTTAAAATGTGTTTTATTTTCAGTAGGAAAGTGTATTCTTAAAATTATAATTTACAGCGAATGTCTCTGACGTGATAACTAGCGCTCAAGCAGCGAATACTGTAACTGCCAGCTTGATTATACAAATCGAGAAATGGCGGGACGAATTGAATTATTCACACAGCCTGAGCAGAACCGCTGATAATAATTTATTTTTAATTGTTTTCAATAAACAATTTGGCGCCACCCAGGAATTATACACTACTAGTGAACCTCAGATCGGGGACTGCGATACCTGGTTATCCGTACGTTCGCTACGGACTCAAGCATCGTGAGTTACATTACCGTGCGAGGACGAATTGGTAAGACACATATACACAAGTTACACTCTGACACACTTCAACATTTTACAGAGGTACCAGTAAGACGACGGCTCGAGTTACATTATAATATAAATTAAGAATCTACATTGACCCATTACTTTACATGGACGACTGACAATACCCATCATATCTACTAACGTTGAGTATTGCTGAATTTCTTTGATTATTATAAAACAAATTCTCTTTCAAAAATTCTAACCATATAATAAAACTATCACTATCCCTGAATATATTCTCAAGGATTGATAGAATAAAGAAATAACTTTGTAAACATTAAAGGAACACATGATAACCTATGTTACACAACGACACTGTCACACTTCAACACCACAATATTTAATTTATAGCAAACCTAGTGTAATTTTAATGACCACAAACTTTTAATGATATGTTCCAATTTTCTTATCTTGTTATGTAAACCTCTGTTTCGTACTTAAAAGAACCCAATTGGCAGATTTATTTTGTAAAATAATAACCAGAGTCAACTGTAAACATTCCACTGCCAACCTAGCGCTCCGCAGAGCGAGAGATTATATTGCCAAGGCTAAAATTTTATTACAACAGTTATTATTTTTATGAAGCGTTAACGATAATTAACAAGCAAAAGCCTAATAAAAAAGTGCGTACTGATAACAAACTGTCCAGTATTTATTTTTGAAAATATTATGTATGTTTTGTTTACTAGCAGTGGGTCGACATAACCAACATTAATTCAAGTTGGCAACACGTGTTCCCCCACTCACACGAGAATCAGTTACAAGCCAGACGGCGAACTATTCGAATTTTCGATAACAAATCACCATACTATACCAATAAAAACTTTTAATTGTTTTCAAGAAAAACAATTTGGCGCCTACCCGGAATTACTAAGAGTGCGAGAAGGGACAGGTAAGACACGCAGGCTACCATACGCTTCCGAACGACACAATTTACGTTCTATAACAACTACACAAACGTTAAATAAATATTTTTATACACACAACGACAAATTCACTTTGTCGCTTTTAACAAAGTGGCGCCCAACGTGGGGCTAGATTGACGAGAAATATTAACGTCTAGCAGCAAGTACGACAGAAGGTCAACAAGATGAAGAAAGCATCATCATTAAGGCGGACGAAGGAGGCCGAAAAGGAAGTTCGAGCGGAAGAGAAGGAAGTGACTTCGGTAGAAGACGCCGAACAAATGTTACCTCCAAGGGAACCAGTCAAACCGGTGCAGCCAGAAAATCAACCGGAGAAACCCGCACAACCAGGGGACGGGAGTTTACTGGAAATAATGAAAATACTGATGGAAGATATCAAAGGAGAATTAAATAAAACGAACAATAATATAACGTCATTAAATGAAAAATTGGACCAGAACAGGGAAGAAACCAATAAAAACATAACGTCATTAAAGGAAGATTTCAAGGGAGAACTGAACAAAAATAAGGAAGAAATTAACGAGAAATTGGATCAGAACAGTAAGACCATGGAGGAAAAAATGGATGATATTATTCAGGCAAGACAGCCAGAGAAATATGGAGGTATTGAACCAGAAGATGGCTGAGAACAACGAAAAGGTGAATAAGAAAATCGAGGAGGAGATGACGAGTATACGACGAGAGATGTCCGAGATACACGGGAAATGGGAAATTACGAGCCATGAGCTGCAACAAACGAAGGAAGACTTCGGCGAACGAATGACCAACATGGAAGAAGACAGCCAGATCCGAATAGAATCTATGAAAATCGCAACCGACCAAAATATAACACAGGTACGGACAGATTTTGGAGAGAAATGCCGGGAGATTGACACCGCCGTAAACGAAGTTCGCGGACAAGGTCAACAAAACAAAAACAGAATTGAAGAAATCCAGCAACGAGAGATTGCCAAAATCAGGGAGGAGCTGGAAGTAATTAACAACAGACCGCCAGTAATAACACAGTACCAGCACATGGACAACCGGGAAGTAATTAACTTCAAACAATACCGGCGAAACCCGATGGAATTCTTGGAGAATACTCGGCCAAGACTCGGGAGAATAGATGGACCATTATCCGAGGGTACCTGGACGAGTATTTTCGTGATATAAACGATAATTGGTGGACGGCCACGAGACACGATCTCACGAATTACGAAGAGTTTAAAGACGTGTTCAGAAGGAAATACTGGTCGGAAGCAACACAAAACATCGTACGAGACAGTATATGTTTCGGCAGGTATGACGCCACCAGAGGGACGACTTTCACGGCATATTTCCTGGGAAAGGTATGCCTAGCAAGGAATCTGGAGCCGAAAATCCCAGAAGAAAGTTTAGTGACGAAACTCGCCTTTCATTACGAAGAGGGTGTCTCCAGAGCGCGGCTGGGTGGCCAAATTAAGACCATCCAATCCATGGCAGCTCTACTAGAAGATTACGAAAGGGAGCGTTATTACCGTAGGAGCCGACAGCGGGACGACAGGGGCGAAAACAAAAATTTTCAGAACGGCTACCAATATAACAACAATAACTACCGTTCTAATTATAACAACCGTAACAATGCGAATAACCCGGCTAACGAGTCGCATAATAGAACAAATAACAATCCGACCAGCCAACAAAATAACGGCTATAATAACAATAATAGGCCGAACAATCAGAATAATCAATACAATCGGCCAAATAATACACATCAACCCTATAGGCCGAATAACACCAGTTACAACCGGCAAAATTTCAACAGCAATACAAATGACAATAGAAATCGCAACAACACAGATCGTATATTATCAAGGACGACGAAGTGCCGACCGGAATGCGTACGGACACCGATACAGTGATCGTAATTACGAACGCGACACCAGAACCAACACGGGCCGGAGTCGAAGCCAAGAGTGTACAGGCGTGACCGGTACGAAGAGGATCACCACCAGCCTGAACCCCGACCGTCAACAAGCGGAAGTCCGCCAACAAATCAGCAAGATGATCGTAACAATCAGTCCGAGATGACGTTAAACTAGGAGCGGCAGTGAAAAACCTACTCGTACCCTCACTGAACCAGTCTATTGGGTTAAATCGCATCGTTACTCAAACCAACGGCGAACGAACAATTACAATCGTGCGCAATAATTATCTGAAGAATATTATAGAGGAACTCCTCGAAGAAGGTAACAACCAATCTGATAGTAAACATAACGAAATTGCTTATATTTCAACGCAAGTCAACGGAGTACCAGCACAAATTATGATAGACACTGGATCCAATATCTCATTAATCGACAATATTGAGCTTCAGAAAATTCAAGAAGCAAGTAAGACAATTATACTTACGCTACCCATCAGCAACACTGTCCTTGTAGGAGCGACCGGACGACAAAACAGAACCGTCCGAAAACAAGTGCAACTCGAACTGACAAGCAATGGACAAACCGTGACAATGACGTTTTTAGTAGCCAGTGGATTGCCATTCCGGATGCTAATTGGTTGCGACATGCTGCGCCAGTACTCAGCCATAATTGACCTGAGCAAATACAAACTTATTTTGAAGAAGAATGACATACAATGGATAGCTGAACTGACCAATAGTGAAGAAATACCGCCACATGAAACAATGTACCATATCTAAAAGTACAGAAATACTGGAGAACATGTACTAAATAATGGGATTTATGACGAGACCGACAATGAAGAACTATGGCAAGAAAAACTCGAAGAAATCCGAACTTTCCAGAGAGAGAAAACGAGCGCTCAATTAACAGTTCAACAAGCTGAACAACTGATCGAAGTATATAAGCGTTACAAGCACGTATTTTCAAATACACCTGGAAAGGTCAGAGATTATCAGTGCCAGATTCAATTCCGAGAGCCTGTCAACTTGATAAAAACATCTTACCCGTTCACAAATTTCGATGGAGGAAGCAGTGAGAAGAGAAATTACTTCTCTAATCCAATTTCCGAATGACGAAGGATATCAATTCGATGAAGTTCAATTTCACAATAAAATATTAGAAAAGACTGACAAAATCAGAGAAAAATATAAGCAAATGCAACCGAAGCCCATACAATATCAGATTGGAGAGCAAATATTACTCAAAAACAGAGGATTACCAAGCACCATGGAAGGGATAGCCAAGAAGCTATTGTTGCTGTACACAGGACCTTACATAGTAAGCAAAGACAACCAAAATAATACATGTGAGATCGTAGACCCCAAAAACACAAAGAATAAAGGGGACATTTAACCAAACCTCTATGAAAAAATATTATTAAAAACGAGAAAAAACCATCCTGAAACCAATTAATAAAGAACTAGTGTTAAACAGTAAGAAAAAATAAACAAAACAAATAATAGTAAAAAGATCATGTATACCATACCCACTAATAATATCGAATCACGAAGAGCTAGAGAGTGTAAATAAAAGAAAAAGAATATAATTTGAAATAATGTATTGTATAAACTAAAAAATAATAATGTGAAGAATCCTACAAATGATATTTATTTAATAGTCGCACTAAGACTACTTGTATAATTTTATAATGATTGACTGTAGATAAGTCCAGCAATCAAATGTGTATTTTACGGCGGAGCAATGGAGTCAAAAGTACCCCTCCGATCCGATTCAATATAATGATAGGGAAAAATGTTAGGGAATTAGATATCAAAGGGATAAGAACACTAAACTAAAATACAATACAAAGATCAAGAAAAGTATTGACACTCAAAAATAAAAAGAACCTATTGCTCTAAAATAATCAGTGATTGAGAAAGTAAAATGAAATAATGAGTGATAATTCCAATCAAAAAACTGAACGACATTTGTTGAAATAATCAATTTTAGTGGCAGGGCAATATGTAATGGTACATATCTTCACCTAACCATAATGAAGAAGGCATGACCAGATAAATTATTTAGTCATTAACACTAGAATAAAAAGGGATGAATTAGAATTGAAGAATGGGTGAATCAGAATAATAAAACGATCAGACATATCAAGGTAGTCAGAACAGTAATTTATATTAATAATAAATGTAGTAACAAACAAACAAACCAAAATGGTAAATACAGAAATAAGACGATTTAACCTGAATAGCCTTAGGTTAAATGAATAAGAATTATGTTTTAGTTACTAAGGTTTATGTTCCAAATAATTATGTTTAAATGATAAGAATTATAGCTATGAGAATTATTAAAACCATTAGATGTTATGTTATATGTTATAAGAAATAAGATTTTAAAACCAACAGTAACCAGTAAACAAGAAACAAACCATACATTCAAATACAATGACACCGAAAATGAGTTATAACAGTAGACAAATTAATATAGGGAAACAATAAAATCACACACAACTACAAGAACCGACTTAAACATTGAACAAATGAACAGAATCTCGTATTAAAACAATCAGGACCCATTACAAGGAGAATAAAATGTAATATCAGTAATTAAAGAAAAATAATCAATTGCTGTTTAAGCCTATGCAAATTCCCAACTGTCAACAACAAAAAACTTCAATTTTATAGAATTAAACACTGACATTAGGAAGACTAAACCACATAAACTATGAAACACAAATAGACAATCATGTTAAGGCAGAAATATTATGATAATAATGTAAATTAAGAAAACAGTATACTTAAATAAAATTAACAAAACTGTCAAAATGTTGATACCTAAGTGAACACTATAATATTGGATGTCAAATTAATCCTTGAGCCAAAACATGAACAGTGGTGATAATATTTATTACTAAAAAGGGAGTACTGAAGATTAATTACATTTAGTAGATCTGTAACCAGTTTAAATAAAAATTCAAATACCCTAACAATACTCTTTAGCCAATTTCAGCCAATCAAAAACCTTGAGTAACCATGACAACAACCGAATATTGACTAATTTCAGTTAGGAACAATACTTTATGTAGTGACGCTAAACTGGAGAGACGCCACGCCGTGAAGGGCCCAAATTTTCCACAGAAAAACAGCATAAGTGTCCACAATTTTGAGAAGGAGTAGCAGTACAACAGATGAGAGGCCATTACAACTAATTTACACCAAGGACCAGCTAGGAATTAATCCAGATGACCGGAAAATACCTGTAGTTCGACTTGAAGAAGATGACAACCAAGTTTTGAGCCCAAGTCAGAAGTAAGAAGAATCTACATTGACCCATTACTTTACATGGACGACTGACAATACCCATCATATCTACTAACGTTGAGTATTGCTGAATTTCTTTGATTATTATAAAACAAATTCTCTTTCAAAAATTCTAACCATATAATAAAACTATCACTATCCCTGAATATATTCTCAAGGATTGATAGAATAAAGAAATAACTTTGTAAACATTGAATGAACACATGATAACCTATGTTACACAACGACACTGTCACACTTCAACACCACAATATTTAATTTATAGCAAACCTAGTGTAATTTTAATGATCACAAACTTTTAATGATATGTTCCAATTTTGTTATCTTGTTATGTATACCTCTGTTTCGTACTTAAAAGAACCCAATTGGCAGATTTATTTTGTAAAATAATAACCAGAGTCAACTGTAAACATTCCACTGCCAACCTTGCGCTCCGCAGAGCGAGAGATTATATTGCCAAGGCTAAAATTTATTATAACAGTTATTATTTTTATGAAGCGTTAACGATAATTATCAAGCAAAAGCCTAATAAAAAAGTGCGTACTGATAACAAACTGTCCAGTATTTATTTGTAGAAAATACTATGTATGTTTTGTTTACTAGCAGTGGGTCGACATAACCAACATTAATTCAAGTTGGCAACACGTGTTCCCCCACTCACACGAGAATCAGTTACAAGCCAGACGGCGAACTATTCGAATTTTCGATAACAAATCACCATACTATACCAATAAAAACTTATAATTGTTTTCAAGAAAAACAATTTGGCGCCTACCCGGAATTACTAAGAGTGCGAGAAGGGACAGGTAAGACACGCAGGCAGGCTACCATACGCTTCCGAACGACACAATTTACGTTCTATAACAACTACACAAACGTTAAATAAATATTTTTATACACACAACGACAAATTCACTTTGTCGCTTTTAACAAAGTGGCGGCCAACGTGG